>BRKX01000007.1:17223125-18672500 GCA_026008535.1 Perilla frutescens | reverse complement strand
TAAAAATTATTGATGTAACTCATCTTTTTGCACTCTGCAAGTTGAGATAACTGTAAAATTTCCCTTAGCTACTAGGCCATTAACTTGAGCATAAAAATTATATTTAATTTTAGTGGCCAGCTCAATAGGGAAAATGAAGCTTGCTATGATAAATATGATGCGTGTTTTGCTTTGAATTGTAGTGATTAGACCACATATTTCTTGTGGTACAGATCAGATTCTCTATTTTAATTTAATGTTTCATCTTCTATTTTAACTATTGGATACATATATTTGATTATTCTAAGTAGACAATTTTTTTTTAATTAAACACAAGTGGTATAAAAATTCAATGATTGAAATACGAGATGAGACACCAAATTAAAAAATAGAGGGTCCCGTCCATTTCTCATACCACTTTTAATCTTTTTTCAGTAATACCTATATATTTATCAAATTTACAAATTTGACCTCCTATTTTTTTTATATTTCTAATATAAATAATTATTAATCAATAATTTCATACAAAATAAAAATATTACCAGATATCTTAGTTGTTAATGACTGAATAAATTATTAAAATAAATATTTATTAAATAAAAGAAAATTTAAATTTTATATCAATGTGTTCTTTAATTTTTATAACTATGTTTTTTATTATTCTAGTAATAAAAAGCATATTAAAAAAATTAAATACATAAAAGCAACATATAGATAATAAAAATAATTATCAAAATACTAAAAATATACTATTGCAAATTTATAAATAAACAAATGATTAAATTGCAATTTTATAAAAACATTACACGGTATTTGAGTGTGTAAACTGTGCAACACATATAAATTTGGAGGAGAGAAAATGTTTTTTTAATTCACACACCGACCTAGTGGTATTAACAAGATTCGAATCTGTAATCTTTGATCTCCAAGCAACTTCACTCCACCATCAGGATTAAGGATGTTAATTTAGCCCGAAACCGATGGGCCGGCCCGAAAAAACTGAAAAAAAAGGTGGGTTAGGGCCACGAATTTCTGGCTTGAAAATTTTTTTAACCGATTCGGCCCGAACCGAATAGGCCCGAAACCGAAACGGGTTAGCCCGAAACTGAACGGGTTGGCCCGATTGACATCCCTACCTATATTTCTTTAGACTAACTAGTATTATAATTTATCATGTTTTAATTTATTTAATTTATAATATTATTATTTCTTTTAATAAATGATAAATATTTTGAAGATGAAATCAAACATAAAGTTGAAAGGGCTTCAAATATTTTTAAAGTAAAAGAAGATTATACTTCAAATTAGATGGAAGATTAAGCTATAAATAGATCTGTGGTGTAGTTTAAAATGATTATTTTTGAAAGAACAAATTATGATTGAATATTATTGTCATTTTCATGTCATTTATTTTTATTTTCTTTCATTTGATACAACTTGATCTTAATTAAATTTTGTATTTGTCATGTTCTTTTCATTTTATCTTATTTTTCACGTATTAATTTATTTCAAGAATAAGAGGTAATGATTATTTAGGAGAATTATCAAGATATAATTTATACAAGTGGAAAAAAATCATAAACATGTTGGCCCGATGGGCTAGCCCGAAAACCGAAGGGTTAGGGCCGAAGATTTTGAGCCCGAAAAAAATTTTAACCGAATAGGCCCGAACACTACAAAAAATTCGCGTTTTAGCGACGGATTTTTCCGTCGTTAAACATTAAAAATCCGTCGTTAAATCAATTTAACGACGGATCCAATCCGTCGTTAATCCTCTCGTTGTAAAATCATTTTAACGACAAATTTAACGATGAAAAGATGTTAACGACGGAATTAACGACGGAATTTTATCCGTCGTTAACTTATTGCCGAATTCAAAAAAAAAAAAAAAAAACCATCGAGCCAGGCAATGAGCCGCCGAGCCGAGCTTGTGGAGCCTGAATTAATTCAGGCAAAAACTGTGCTCCAGGAGATTCGAACACGGGCCAATGGCCTTATGCCCTAAAGCTCTAACCAAGTAGGCTAAAAGATATTTACGTTAAAATATATAACTAGTATATATATATATATATATATATATATATATATATATATATATATATATATATACACACGAAACCTATTTTCATTGACTTTTTATTTCCAAATTAAATAATTATATATTATAAAGTCCTAAAAATTATTAAAATAAAAAATTATAAAAAAGTCATAAATTAGTAATTTAAATATAACAAAAGATATAATATATTAAAAATAATAAAAAATAATAAAAAAATAAAGATAATAAAATAAAATAAATAAAAATATAAAAAAAAACAGATTCATAATTAAAAAATAAAAAAATATTAAAAAATAATATAAAATATTAAAAAAATTAAAAAATAATAAAAAATATTAAAAAAATTAAAAAATAATATAAAATATTAAAAAAATTAAAAAATAAAATAAATCTGAAAAATAAAATAAATAATAAATCAAAATTTTAAAAAAATTAAAAAGTAATTTTAGAAAAATTTGAAATATTCAAAATATTAATTTAAATTCGAAAATAATTATTACTTGAAAAATTAAAAATAATATAAAATATTAAAAAATAGTATATAATATTTAAAAATAAAAAAATAAAATAGAAATTTGAAAATGTAAAATAAAAAAATTAGAAATATTCCAAATATTAATTTAAAATAGAAAAAAAAATTAGTAATTGAAAAATTAAAAATAATAAACAATATTAAAAAATGATATAAAATATGAAAAATAATATAAAATAATAAAAATTTTAAAAAAATCATATAAATCAATTAAATCTGAAAAAAATAAAATAAATAAAAAATAAAAAAATTTAAAAAATAAATTTTAAATTCGTAGTTAAGTATTAATTAGTAAATAAAAAAATAAAAAAAAAAGCAAAAAATAAAAAAAAATCAAAAAATGTAAAAAAAAATAAAAAAATCAAAATCAAATTTAACGACGGAAAATATCCGTCGTTAGTCCGTCGTTAAAATTAAAAAAATTAAAAAAAATAATATTTAACGACGAATTTGCCTGTCGTTAAAAATAAAAAAAATAAAAAAATAATATTTAACGACGGATTTTTCCGTCGTTAAAAAAAATAAAAAATAAAAAAATAAAAAAAATATTTAACGACGGAAGAATCCGTCGTTAAAAAAATAAAAAATAATATCTAACGACGGATTTTTCCGTTGTTACGTTAGAGACGGAAAAATCCGTCGCTAGTCCGTCGTTAAACATCGTAATCTTCACCTGTCATTAATTTCGTCGTTAATTTAACGACGGAATATAATCCGTCGTTAATTCCGCCGTTAAATCGCGTTTTTCTTATAGTGGAACCAAATAGGACCGAAACCGAAACGGGTTAGCCCGAAACCGAACGGGTTAGCCCGATTAACATCCCTAATCAGGATAGGAGAGAGAAAATGGTTGAAACTTGATCTTGCGTTTGAGTAGCCATTTGGTTGGAGCCTTTTTTCTGAGCGCAGAATGAGAATTTGCTCTTAAATCACGTTGTGATTGCTAATCATGTTCTTGGGTCTTGGCCACATCTAAAGAAAAATGTTGCAACTTCTATCAGCATATATACTCGGTCTAAATTTCTAATTAAATATGAATGAATATCATAATAATTAATAATTAGCTTACAAAAATAAGCCTTCAATTTACACAAAAAATTTGCAACCGAAAAGCCTTGTTAATGGGTTAGCTTCCAACACTGAAGTTACTCAAATTTCTGAATGTACATTTGGGGCAGACTGTGGTGCGTGGAACCCACACACCCGTCTTTTTTTTTTCTGAAAGTTTTTTTTTCTATTTTTTTTTTGTTTCAGTTTTCTTTGTTCCTTTTGTTTTGTTCCCCAAAAATATATACCTTAAAATAACATTAGTGAAACTTAAAATTAAAATAAATTGATTTAATTTGTTTGAAATGAGTATGAAATAGAATCAATAAATTCTAAAAAACACAAAATAAACCCTTAAAAACACCCTCCAAAAAAATCCTAAAAAACACAAAATAAACCCCTAAAAATACCCCCAAAAAAACCCTAAAAAACACAAAATAAACCTCTAAAAACACCCCAAAAAAACTCTAAAAAACACAAAATATATCTTAAAAAAACCCCCTAAGAAAATAACCCCCCCCCCCAAAAAAACCATGACCCCTTTAAAAAATCATGAACTCTAAAAACACCCTAAACTACTAAGCTCTAAACATTAATTCGAATGGAAAAAATCACAATTTGAACTAAATAAACTAGTATAAAATAACTAACAGACCCCTTACTTTTTAATGATGTAGATGATACTTTCGAATTTTTGGTGATACTTTTTAGTGAGACTGTTGATACTGATTTTACCCTTTTTTCTACTTTTTTGCGAGTTGACTCAGTCAACGCGGGTCCCGCGTTGACCCGGATCAAAGCGCGGATTTGACCCGACCCGTCTTAAATAGCACTATTTAAGACCGCTGCATGGAAGTTTTTGCCTTTAAGTTATCTATAAAATTTTGTTTTTTCATTTTATTATTTTGTCTTCAAGAACGGCTTGCAATTGAGTAGTGTCAGCAATTTATATAATCTCCAACCGAGCAACTCAAACTTAAACTCATTTTACAATAAATGTCCCATCAAACATTAATTCATCTCCAAACGACAAACTCATTTTCAAATTCAAAAGAATATTCTCTCAATATTTCTTCTCATACCACTTTTTATCTTTTTTCAATAACACCCACATATTTATCAAATTTATAAATTGAACCTCCTAATTATTTTTTTTTTTTGTATATTCATGGAACATCTAAAATAGTTATTATATTAATCAATAATTTCTTACAAAATGAATATCACTAGATATCTTAATTTCTAATGACTATAGAAAAATTATTAAACTAAATATTTATTAAATAAGAGAAAATTACCAACTTGGAAGAAAAATAAATTAAAACTCATTCATACACACAAATTAAATTAAATTAAATTATTTTTTACAACTATAATTTTAATTATTCTCTTAATAAACAATAAACATCATATGCAAAAAAAATTAATACATAAAAGTAAAACATATACACGATACAAATAATTAGAAATTACTAAAAATTCACTATTATAAATTAACAATTAAATAAAGGACTACATTGTAATTCTAAAAAGTATAAAACAGTAGATGAGTTTGTGAATATATAGTGCAAACTCATATATATATATATATATATATATTTGAGAGATAGTGCAAACTCATATTTGAGTTTGTGGGAGAGAGGATCAGCAAAAACTCATTTTGAGTATGCATATGAGTCTTGGTTGGAGAAATTTTGCAACTGTAAAATGAGTTTTGAGTCTTGATTGGTGTTGCGGTTGGAAATATTGAGTTCATGGCTAATAGACAAAAAAAAAAGGTGATTAAATAAACAACGAAAAAAAAAGTTATACGTTCTAGTCAGACAAAACATGTCATTAGGTTCTTATACTATTAAAATTTATTCCAATAGAGTTTTATAATTTTTTTTTATTTCAAGAAGTCATGCACTATTATATATATTTCATCTTAATAAAACAAGTTTTTGACTAACATTTATCCAAACCATTAACATTACGCATAATGGTTGGAAAAACCGATGAACCACACAAGTAAACCATTTCCCAATTTCAAAGTTATCTGGCGTGGAGGTCCTATAAAAGATCATATATATACACCCTTGTGTGTTTGATTCAATTATGTAGTGAAATTAATAACTTTGCGGTAAGCAAAATTGATCCCGATGTGGGAGATGTCCATCGTTTGCGGTAAGTGAAGTTTTATTTGTGTTTCAATAGGTCATTTTTTTTTAATGATAATGCTATCGTGTGATTTAGACAAATTCATTAAAAATGAACCTTTTATAATGGTATAGGACTTCCAGTATGTAACAAAAAAAATTAATAATATATATACACTTAAAAGTATATTTTGCATTATATATGTCGGTACTAAACTGATTAAGAGAGAGTTAGAGATCTGCAGGTGAGGCAAGAAAAAATGGATTTTGAGAGTTGTGTTTATGTGAGTTCGACGCTGCAGATAGAAAAATAAAAAATGGGATTTAACTTCTTTTAATTAAACAATTAAAAATGAGTTTTAAAAAAATATGGTATTAATCGGTAGTGATGGAAAATTTTCCAACATAAATTAAACCCTATCATAACAGGTTGAGTAGGTAGGAATATATCCAATCACGGGAAATTCTTGTACGCGTCATGAGGTACTACCTCATGTGGCACAATATCTCTATTAGGACACTTGAAAGTGTCCCAATAGCCTATTAGGACACTTTCAAGTGTCTCAATATCTCTATTGTGCCACATGAGGTAGTACCTCATGAGGCGTGCAAGAATTTCCCATCCAATCACCGATCGAGCCGTCGTCTACGCCATATATATATGTTCTTCACTGTTCTTGCACTCGTGACTCATGACGACCCACCCATCTAAAAGCCAAAACAAACTCAGCTCCACATATTAAGGAGTTAGGACTCGGGACTCACCACTCAAATTCAATTCAACCTAAAATTAATTTAGAATTTGTTGTTATATATATATCTGTGTGTGTGTGTGTGTTGGGAGTCGATCAAATGAGAATCATTCAGATCCCGTGTGGAATTAGAAACTCATCTAATCTCATAATTACTCTGATCTATGTATAAGAATATAATTTAGTCAAATACAAATGTTGGTGATACTTCTGTAATATATTATCACTTTTAAGTAATTGATGAGGCCAGTATTATGAAAATTTTCTATCAAATATAACGTTTATATATAATTGATGACTGATGTATACAAAACTGACACAACTTTAAATATATAGCCTAATAAATTGTGTAAATAAATAACCACCTTATTTTAAAGATCTTAACAAACGTATTCAATTATATTCTTCATTACAAAATGAAAAATAATAATAGGAATAATTTATTTGGTGTGAAATAATAAATACTTCATTTTTGTGAGTAGAGATCGTCTAGTCCCAACTTGTGTGTGCCAACATTAAAATTGTATATTGCTAATAATGTTTTTTATAAAATTAAATTATTTTATATTATAACTAATCATAATTAATATTTGTTTCTAAATTAAAATTTTAAAAAATTATATACCCTAAGTTTGGAATAATCAATCCCAAAAATCAATTATATATTAACTACAAAATGAAAATTAAATATTAAAAAATAATTATAAACCCTACGTAATAATGTAAAATTGTACCAAACCAAAATAAATTAAAATTGAAGAAAAATGAATGAAAAAATAATAATTTTAAGGTTTAACATACAATTGACACACACAAGTTGGGACTAGACGATATCAAGTGCATTTTTGTGATGCAATCAATCTTCTTCTTTTTTGAGTTAATTTTTAAGGAAAATTATACTTTATACCTAAATTATTAAGATTCCAACAAAATATACTGAACACTGACTACCTACACATTGTGTCTAGAGTTATTGATAAATTAATAAATTTATATTGAGTCACATAGATTTTCAAAGATTTGCAGTTGCTAGAATCTGACCCGTGGAGATAAATTTAATTAGTATTAATTTATGAATAGTTAGTGACATATGAGGTAATAGTCATAATTCAAGGCATTTTCTACTAAACACTAACAGTTAGTTTAGCACATAAAATGTAATTATACATAATATGTACATAGCTCCAACATTAATGGTTGGAGACACGTGAAATCTTCACTAATCCTTATTAAAATGGTCACTAATGATATTGATTGTTGAGCTAGACATGTAACCCACGCGCTCCGCCCGCGCGTAGGAAGTGGGTGATATTAGAGAATCTGTGTACCTGAATCTCGTGTTCACTTACGCTGCAATAAGTGCTGGTGTCGTATATTAAGCTCAGCGACCAAACAAAATTGCTACAACCTACAACATAAATTATTAATTAAATTATTAACGTTTTGGTGGACAAATATTTCCTATGGATAATGTCACGTACTTTTCATGAATTTGGGAACACATATTTTTGTAATAACAGAAACAACAGTAATTCATAATCATATACTAGTGTAGTTTAAAATTATAGATAGGTTTCAATTGATCATCTGCAAAACTCCAGAACGTAACTCTAGATATATCCACTTTTCTTGGCTATTAAATTTGAACTTCTTACTTAGAATTTATTTTGATTTATTAGAATTAATGATGGAGCTAAAAATACTATAAGGATCTATTGCTGCATACGTATGTAACATTAAATATTTATTAGTGCATGCTCTAATGATCTTACTTAAAATGAGATTGTCATTATATTTCGTGCATACTGCTCGTCTATATACACGTAGTGTAAAAAAAAAGGGCAGTAATTTTCATATATAAAGATTGGCATTTTTATATTGGATGCATTGTCGTATCATTTGATGAGGAGGTGAGAATTTTTGCAAATATAAGGGGACTTGAATTGAAGATTGTGTATTTATTTCTTCTCGCAATCTTCAGGTTCTGTGGATTTTGAAGGGAAGATGGCGGCGTGTTTTGGATTTTATCTCTAGTATTCATTTTTGCGTGTCTCATATGTATAGAGAAGGTAATAGTGTTGCTGATCTATTAGCTTCTCCTAGTGTTCAGCCTGGTTTTTGGTATATTCCTTGTATTTCTATTGCTGTTAGACATAATGTTTGTGGTCCTGGTTATTTTCGTTTTCATTAGAGGGTACTCTTTTTCCCATATGATTTTTTTTGCATTGGGTTTTTCATATGGGTTTTGATGAGGTTCCGGTCCCCAGAATTATCAGTTTGTGATATTCGGGATTTTTAGGTTGGATTACTTCATTTTCTTGCTTTTTTCTTTATTTATAAAATTCATATTGAAGATCGTGTAATATGTATAGAGAAGGTAATAGTGTTGCTGATCTATTAGCTTCTTCTAGTGTTCAGCCTGATTTTTGGTATATTCCTTGTATTTCTATTGCTGTTAGACATGATTTTTGTGGTCCTGGTTATTTTCGTTTTCATTAGAGGGCAATCTTTTTCCCATATGATTTTTTCTGCATTGGGTTTTTCATATGGGTTTTGATAAGGCTCTTATTGTGATATTCGGGATTTTTAGGTTGGATTACTTCATTTTCTTGCTTTTTTCTTTATTTATACAATTCATATTGAAGATTGTGTATTTTTGTCAATATAATTGGGTTTATAATAATAATAATAATAATAATAATAATAATAATAATAATAATAATAATAATAATAATAATAATAATAAAACTACTGATTTTTTAATTAAGTTGTGTTAATGATTAAAACAAGCTAAGACAGGATATATATTTGGACATATAAAAAAAAGAATAATGAATAATATAATTAGATTAATGGAGTAATTATATTTCTCTTTCGAAGCGATTTCAAATTTTATTCGGATTATATGCTAAATGCATCATTAATAATAGTATCATTATTTTATTTACTTACACTAATGATATCATCTCATGTATTGACCATATTTAAAGAAAAAAAAGTACTGTATTATTAAAGAAAGAGAATTGGAGAGAGAATCTTACGGGAAATATAGTATTGCTAAACTCAAGTTCATGGAGTCACATCATGTCTCTAAATCACACTTATTTCATCCTTTGTCTAGGTTCCGTTGTCTTCATAGATACTTTTTTTATATATATAAAGTGCAACATCTATATAAGAATAATCTATATAAGAATAACTCGTTTATAGTGATAAAAAATGATGGTCCAGTTATAAATAAGAATAATATCTATATTGTAATATTTCAGTATTTTGTTAGGTCAATCCTTAAGAAATTTACCTCCATATAGTAATAAAATGACATTAAATTTCAAATATATTTAAATATCTATATAAAATATCTAGAACTATTTAACTATATATGTTACGTTAAACTTAAGATTGTATAAAATACTTATTTAAAATTGTCTATGACAATGCTTTAATTTTTTTGGTTAATACTGCATCTTTTAACTTACGCATTTGAAGTAACTCGATCATCCTCACAATCATCTTCTTGTTGAATCCAAAACATTTCCAGCATGTTCAACATGCTTTAAGCTTCTTGACACGAGACTTTTTCTATTTCTACACTATCATCTTCTAGATTATCATCTTGCACTTCTTGTCTAATTCCTACAATGATGTCTTCTTTGGTTCATGCACATGAATGAATCTTATGTACCTTTTATATTCATGTGTTTTAAAATATGAATGGACATTTCCAAGTGTTGTATAATATATATTAATTTTTTTTTTAAAAAATAATTTTTATATGTAAACTTTATATAAGAATAATCTCCCTAGAGTATTATTTTTCTCTAGTTCTAACAATATTATTGTATAAAGATTTTACTGTACTTTTTCTTTAGATATTATTACTTTAGCAAAAGAGCTAAAGTGATACATTTTTATTTTACATTGTGATTCAACGGAACCTCTCTCTCTCACTCTCTCTCTCTCTCTCTCTCTCTCTCTCTCTCTCTCATGTAAAGGGTACGTTGAAGAAAATCTTAATGGATTGAGTCCTTTTTCGGACACATTCTTCTATCATATTTTATTTTTTTGAGTGTACCATTATTATTTTTATAAAGTTTTTCTTTCAAAATTTTCTTCAATTTTATTTTTTAATTTAATTTTAAGAATCTTAATTATGATTGATTATATATAATTAAGGTATATACTATTTTTTCATTTTTTATTTTATTTGTGGGTATTATCATTATCATCATCATCATCATCATCAAGGTTGATTATTTCACAGTTATAATATATTATTTTTTAATTTCAATTATCAGTCAATATGTGTTAGGAATTGAACATATTGTAGTTTTTTTTACAATATCTATTAAAATTATAAATTTGAGGGTGGTACTTGAGATTGAAGTAGGCTAGCCAATTTGTGTAATCACGTTGGTACAATAATAACACGAAATGATAAGATCAAATATGAATATGATACTATAAACATCTGACATCTATCAAACTTGAATATGAATATAAAAAATTTAGTGTCAACACGAACACACACGATAACGACATTAAATAATTACAAAAATATCTAAATTATAAATTTCATTAAAAATAATTACAAATAAATATATTAATTATTTATTTTTTACATATTATTATGTCACTAACACGTCGTTAACAGGGTTTCACGTTGTTAACATGTTATCATGCACTAAATATTAACAAGTTAGCAGGTTATCGGTAGTTAGCAAGTTAATTATCATGCAACTTGCTACTATTTTTTATCGTATTTAACATGTTAACACGATATCGACATAGTACCATAAATAATTTAACGTGGATGCACTTTTTTAGTGCCGTCCTATCGTATTGCGTCAATAATATTAAGCCATATTAGATAGAAGATCTCATCATGTTTGTGGATGTTATATTTTGCGTTGTAGCTATAGCTATAGCCAGTCCATATTGTGATTAATAATATGTATATATGTATCATGATCTTATTTAATGATGATTTGAATTGCATTGTTCAAACATGCATTACAATAATGAACAAAGTATATCCTACCTTTTTAGTTAGGATATATATCATTCATATAAGTACTCAATACTCATTTATTATGGACTTTGAGGTATTTAACATTTTAATATTAAATAAAGTAAACATAAGATATAGTTAGCTAACTTATCAATCCACTCTTATCCATCAAAGTAAATAAGACCTGATACTTTTAGGGCTCGTTTGCTAGACAGTATGATATAAGGTTGAATATGCTTGACATGAGATGCGTTATACCGTATAAGATATCAATATCATGTTTGTTTTGGTGTATTAATATATATATATATATATATATATATATATTAATAATATATAGTTTGCTTAAGATGTATTAGATTCTATATAAAATTTCAATCTCTAAAATATCTTTTAATTAATTACCATACATTGTGTAGGTAATATATATCCCACCAGCAGGGTTGATATGTTATACCATATAAATGGTTAATACATGTCGGGTCTCTGCATAATCATGGACTTTATTATTGCGAGCAAACATAATATTAGGATGTTATAGATATCTATTACAACTTTATACTACCCAGCAAACAAGTCCTTAATAACAATCATAAATAAAAACAAACACATGTATATATTAATTTTTTTAATGTAAAACTACTGCATATTAAAGGTATCAATATTATTGTCTTAATTTCTATTACATCTAAAACAAAAATTTAATCTAAACACTGTCCTGATTTGTTCTTCAAAATAACAAAATTGCTCAATATGTTCAAATTAAAAAAAAAACCACCGCTCCTGAAGGCTTCAAAGTCATCTCAATCACTCATGAGTTTACTATTATTTTTACACAAATCAAAAAGAAAAGAAATAAATTTAATTTAAACAATTCTATATACTAGCCTCAAAATGCAAAATATCATTTAAAATATATTTCTTATTTAGCCAAGGAGGAGGAATTGAGATTGATACCTAATTTTTTCAACCTTACAAAATGGAGAAGTATCAATTGAGCTACGTGTTGGTGGTAATTAAGAGGGTCCATTTAATCTTGTTTGTTAGACGCAAAATTTCATTATCGAAAAACTTGTTTCAAGCAAAAGGGGAAAAAGACCCTGTAGGATATTTTCGATCATCGTTTTCAAAACTGGTGTTGATTTTATACGATCGAAGATATCTCATTTAGAATAATAGAACGGTAAAAACAATTAGTGAGAGAGAAAAATATGATTTTGGCAATTGAATGATAGATGGATTGAAAATACAGGTATATGCATACGTAAGATTAGTGTAGTAAATGAGATTGAGCACTTTTATACTGGGGGATAGGGGTAGGGGGTAGGGGGGGTGTGGGGGTGGGTCTGATAGGTCACTTTCAGTCGTAAATAGGGAAGCTGAAAATAGGGATTGACACCACATCATTCACACCACGCCCTTACCCTTCTGCACCTTTCGAGCGGGAAACGCATAAACAATCCCCCTTCTCTCTCTCTAACTTTCTTCTCTCTCTCTCTATATATATATATATCTAAAAAAGTACCTCAAGAACTCCAAACTATAAAACTCTCTTTCTCTCTACCAAGTACTACCAATTTCCATCTCCGTTTCCAGCCTTCTTCTTCTTCTTCTTTGTTTAAAAACATGTGTTATGTCTGTAGTTTCTAGTTCTCTGTCGGTTTTTTTTTTCAGAGTGGTGCTGATTGTAGCTAATTCTTCGCAGTTTCTCTCTCTAGGTAGCTGTGGTTTTCTATCTTGTAAATCTGTTGCTTTACTTCCCACTACCCAAGAATTTCACTAGTTTCCCTCTCCTCCTTAATGTCTTCTCTTGTTTTTACCTCTTAATTCGTACACGTTTGGGTGTTTATTTGCCTATTTATAGTCGTGCTGTCGCTTGCCTTTCCCTTTTCTTTCTCTCACATCCTCTCCCCTCTCTCTCAAGCGCTGACTGTGGAGATGCAAGGGGGTTTTTCCATACGGTAAGTCGTTAAATACTGTTAATTTGGCGGCTTTTTCTTTCATTTTACGTTCTGGGTTTTCTAATTTCTTCATACACGTTTATTTACTGATGGATTGATCTTTTTTTTAAGGGAATATGCTTCGAGGATGAGAAGTATAAACGTGGTGAACTGCTGGCCGTTCGATGAGACTCTCAGCGAAGAAACAGTGAAATCCTTGCTCCCTCCCATCGTCGTCAAGAGATTCTCATGGTGGCTTGATGAGGTCGAACTTATTCACTCAGAAACAGCTGAAAATTTCAAGATTTCTGAGAAAAAGACGAAGAAGGTGTTAGAAAAGGGAGAAACGTCTTCAAGATATGCAGATAGAGATGAGAGAGTAGTAAAGCTCAAGTCTTTAAAGGGAAAAATGAGAGCCACAAAAAAGAGGTCCATCGTGGAGATCTTCGCGGTGGCGCCACCGGTTAAACGAGCTATAAGTGGGGAGGAGGAGGAGGCGGAGGAAGAAGAAGATGCGTCTTGCAATCGAGCGAGGAGGAAGAAGAAGAAGAAGATGAAGAACACAGATGTTATATTGAGGAAGGCATTGAGAGTGGTAAAGAAAATCAAGAGGAAGAGGGCGGCGGCGAAACGAGGCGATGAGATCGGTGTTCCAGAAAAGGTATGTGGATTTATATACTAAATTTGACTGAATTTTGATTGTTGAGTAGCATGAATTTGTGATCTAATTAAGAGTGTGACATTGAGCATAAAATATGAAGGGTGTCAACAGTTTCTTGAATTATTTATAGCTGGATTATTGATTTGGAGTACAGTAGTTGAGACCACACTGCAATTTGGGATCACTTTTATAACGTTGTGCATAGAATCAAATGCTGAAAAAGCTGGTTGAGAGACTGTATATCTTTGAAGATGAAAGCAAAAGCTTTATGGTTCTATTTGATTGTGTGGCAATGAGATTTAGCATAGAGAGATAAAAGTTAGATAAATTTAAAATAAAATAAAATAAAATAGAAAACACAAGAGAATGTAGTGGTTCTATTGTTAGTAATATTATTAGAGCAGCTTAGGGAAGAGGTTATGGTACTCCAGCTGTGCTGTACGAATTGGACAGAAGTATTTTATGAGGTTGAAAGCGTTGTACATTAATTATGCTGTTTTTTTTTTTCTACTGTTTGCTTATGTTTTCTCCTCAGCAATCATTGTCGTCATGCCATCTAAGGCCAGTTTTAACGTGGGGGGTCGAATGCCCGAATTTTATTTTTATCTCGATGTCTAGCTCCTTGTTGTGGAGGGGTACGAATTTGAGGAATACTGTTTGTGTTAGGCCCTTTTGTTGAGCTAATTAATTTTACTCAAAGGTTGAATGGACTGCTTTGTTTAAGCTAAGGGTTTTATTTTTGAGGAAGATTATATATAAGGGCTTTTATTGGGTGGAATGGTTTTGTAAACGATCTGAAGTGGTAAGAAAGCTATTGGAGAAGTGAATTGTGGGATCCTTTCTTGCGTAAACTCCGAGATTCATGAGGCGTTGAACAAACATGTATGGATGGCATAGATGTTTCTTTGTAGTCTTGATATCGTGGTTCATGACTGAAATGTATTAAGTTGGACATTAGAGAAGTATTAGATCACCAAATTTAGACCATTCATAGCATCTGGATTGAAGCGCTTAGTGCAGTGGTTTAAAGAGGATCATAATCTTGGTATTACTTAAGAGTGGACTGCGTAATGGTTATTGAAAGTTGAAGGATGATGCAACTATAGCTAGCTCAATGCTGTGTGATGGAGATCATCAAATGCTACGTGTAAACTAATTTGATGGCCAAGTTATCAATTTTAGTAATTGCAATGGATAACATTTGTTAATTTATCTCAGATTACCATGATTTTATGTAGTAATCTCTATCTTTCTTGGACCAGAAAGAGAGGGCCATCATAAGATACATTCTTCAAGACTGAAGTATCCTATGGGGGGGTGGGGAGATAGGTTTTCTTTCTTGCACTGTATTAATTTGAGAAGCCTTGATGAAAAACTAATGGCCGTTTTTTCTCAGGAGAGGAGCACTAATTCTATGGGGTTAAAACTTTAATCTCCTTTGCAATTGAGGAAAGTGGCAATGTGGAAATCGTACACCAATTGTTAGACTGATCAGAAAAGTCACAGTTTTTTTGAACTAAATTGCATTTTCTCTAACATGAGATTCCATAATTCCCAAGTATTTTATGTTGTGCCAATCATGAAAAACGAAATTATAGGGAAGATAGTGGTAGATGTATGCCTAGTATGTGCACTTATCTTTTTGTGGGCCGTGTCTGATAAGGGCTCGATAATATAGAGGTTAAAGTTAGAGCCTTTTTGGTCAAGTTGGCACATAAAATAATAGGCCTGCATATAGAAAATTACAAACTATCTACTAGATGACTGTACAGTATCCATATTTTATAAGTTCATGGTGTACTAATGGGGATTAAATATGAATTTTGTGGTTAAACAGAAAAGAAGTGTACATAAGTAGGCTAAAATTTCAGTGGGTTCACATGGTTTTGGAAAGAACCTACAATAACGATTTTGCCTTAATGATTGGAAAGATCGAACTTGATAATAATTAGTATATTTGTCTGGTCCAATATTTTCCTTTCATAGATTTTGTTTTCCTGAAGCAAATTTTCTGCATTTCTATTTGCCCCCATTGTAGGTTGCCTGTAAAACATAGTTTCCACACACGATATGATAGTAGCAATATTAAGGAGTTCAAAAAATCTCTTGTTTAAGTCTTGAGTGTATTTGTAGGTTTCTTACTTCATTTTGGTGCATACTAGTAAGTTATTTCATTCTGATTAAACTGCATTCCTTTCTTTCACATTTTTGGTAGCTGTTTCAGGATAATTGTTTTAAACTCAAACTGCAAACTCAAGACAAAGCTACTGGAAACTCAAGTTCATCATGCAGTAAGGAATCGGGAAATGATATTCACGGCTGTGTATCTATCCCCAAGAGGAGACCAAGACTGCAAGATTTGGGTCCATATAAGAAGTTCATGCCTTGCAAAGCTTTTAAGTTGATTGAAGAAAACCAACATCCAGGGCTTCCTGTGCATGGTATTTTAAGGAACCGTGGAAAAGAATTTTCCCTAAATCAGTCGAAGAAATGTATCTTGCAGGAGGCAGTCCAATTGAATGACTGTAGCACTCAGAAGGGAAACAAACATGTCACTTTCTCAGAGAATGATGAACTCCGTAGACTAAGTAGAATACCATCTCAATCTGCAGAATGTTTTAAGTTGCAAAAGGATTGTGGCTCTGATAAAGGCAATATTGACTATGCTGTTGCTGTAGGAAAAAATTCAACTATCTCGGTAACCAGTGGAAGTGAGGATGTTTCTACTAGAACAGGAAAGGAATTACGTGCTGGACCTGCAAGTAATGAGCAGTTGGCTACATTCAGTGTCGATTCAACTACCTCGGGAAAGCAGAATTATGAAGGGGAACATTCTACCAGATACGGAAGTTCAGAGAGAAGTGCAATGCATAGTGTTAATCAGCATTGTTCTGACCGTGGCCTCACAGATGCTCCACATCATTCGATGGACGTCTGTCCACCTGGATTCATCAATCAGCATTGGTCTGACCGTGGCCTCACAGATGCTCCACATAATACGACGGACGTCTGTCCACCTGGATTCCTTCGCATGCCTCTTGATGGGTACTGTAACAGTCCAAATATCAAGGTGATAACAGCTTCATCAAACACTACCTTCAGGAGACTGGATAAAGATTTAGAAACTCCTTGTCCCATACCTCATCCTCTGCATTTTGAGGACTACCTGAAAACACATAATGACGATCCAACGCCTCACTGGTCGAATATGAGAAGGACTTACAAACTAACTCAAGCTTCTTCAGATGACACAGCCATTAACTGTGCTCATTCTTTCCATCTTCAATCATTTCCACATCTTTCTCCCAATGAACTGCTGCATTCTTTCTGTTCCCTGCCAGATGAGAGCAAGACTGGAGATATTCATGGGAGGAGCACAAATGGCATAAATGAGGCGTTTGTCGGATTGCCTCTCAATTCACAAGGAGAGTTTATCACGTTGAATTCAAGTGCCAAGAGGGGGGTTAACCAGATGATGAATTCAAATGTCAGTGCTGCTCATTGTATTGGCTTCTCTCTCCCGAGCAATGCAGTTTCGAAGTGCTTGGGCCATCATTCAGAGTACAGAAACTTGGATAGTAGAACATCCTCAACGGGCCAGTTGAATCTGTTCCCTGTAGAGAGCTACGTGAAAGAGAATGCTATGGCTGTTATTCCTTCAAGACTGGGTTTCATTGAATCTCACAGTGAAAAGGCAAATCTTGACTTGGATTTTCTTGAAATAAACTATCATCCCTTTCACAATTCTGAGAAAACCATATGCAGAGACGATAATCAGGTTCAGAAGAGTCCTGAAAATGAGAAATTTCAATCAAGAATGCGTTTGATGGGTAAAGAGTTTGAAGTTGGGGAGAGAGGCGTTCGAGGATTTGAGGATGGACGTATGTGGAAGGATAAGCAGATCATAGACGAGCTTCATTTTCGGAATGACTCTGTCAACAGTGTGGTGTGCGATCAGAATGAACCATCTTTTGGGGAGTTGAGAGAAACTTTGTTTTGTCCATCAGAAATAACAGTCGATCACAGATCAGAAAGAAAGTATGCTCTCCCTCACTTTGATTGTCAAACTAGCTCGACGTACAAGAGTGTAATTCTGACAAGAACAGTTGATTCTGCTCAGAAACTATATCCTGCCCTTTCTCCAGGTACTTATTCTGAAGTTTATAACAGCAAGTCTTTGTTCTCTGAGCCCTTTACAAATGGATACGATTCTCGATTGTTTACCCTTGAGCTCCCTAAAGCAACAGCTCCTCATCAAGAATTATGTTCCATTATGAGCCCCAGTGCCGTTCAACTGAAAAACAATCAGAATCCACATTACTCGTCAAGATCAGCCATCAAATTTCCTTTCATGCATCCAGATCTCGAAGGGCATGCCAATTCTTCCTGGGCTCGAAGATCTTCTGTGATCCAGCATCCAACATGTTCTGATGTCTCAGAAAAGGCAACTCAGTTAGGTAATAGCCAATTAGGCCGTAATCATCCATATATGAGGCCTGGAACTAGTCGTGGAATTAATTCTTCAGTCTCTTTTCAACCTGATGATTATTGTATGTTCAGTCCTTTGCCGTCTGTGGCTGCGGCTCCCTTGGCTCCCATGCCTCACTATCCTGGGGTCTTACCAGTTTCTGCTATGCAAAGAAAACATGGAAATCTGAATAAAATCCAACAACGGATCAAGTCAAGAATCGGGGTTAGAGGTTTCGACATTAGCAAGAAATCGAAAGGACAAGCATCAGCTCTATCAAATGCTCCCTTAAAGAGACCTACCTTAGGATTTCATGAAGGTCTTCAATGTGCTGTTAGAAAGCCATCGGCCTGTCTCAGCTTTGAAGATGGTGTGAAAAATATGGAAGGTTCGTTCGAATCATATTCAGCCACTAACAATCCAAGATTTGTGATGGCTGGCGAATATGATCATGCTAATAAGGATGGACAAACAATCTTTCCATGGGTGGATTCCTACATTGAGACTGCAAGAACAGGTCCCATTAAGCTGACTGCTGGAGCGAAGCATATATTGAAGGCCTGCCAGCAAACAGATCAGAGTAGCACCAGATCCACAGATCACGACATCTCTCTTTCTGGTACGAACATAGGTTCAGCAAAGATCTACCGAGTTTCAGGGTATGTAGTTTCATTATGGCCAATCTTGCATGTAGTATATATATCCTTGGCTGCCACTTATCTAAATGCATCTTCAACTTGAACCAGGAAAGCTCCTGTATTCGAGCTGTGATTTTGCTAGGCTTCAAATGTAGTGGATCAAATTGTGCAAGTAGCTTATTCAGCCATGCTTTGAAGCTCGACTAGGAGCAACAGTACGACGACGTGTTTCTTAAAGCATCATCGTTGAGCAACCCGAAACTTCACTGAATCTTGATCTCTCTGAATTCAAGATGGAGGATAAGCTGCTTCAACTATTTGATTTTTAAACATGTTCTGAAACAAACTAGGTTTTGTACTAAAATTGCTAATAAACAATGTTGTCACTGTCACTAACTTATCCTCACCTGATTAATACACATCAGGTTCACTGTAAATTAAGAAACTGATGATGTGCTTTTGTCATTTTTCATGGTTAATGTAAGTGGTGAAATCTTTGATAATGGCTGTGACTGCTTATATATCAGTCTTTTGTTGAAATGTTATTTGAAAATTGAAATCATAGTATGGGCAATTTTCGTTTTCAATTATATATATATATAAATCTTACCTCTTTTAATTTTGAACAGTTTTGATCTTTTCTATATGTAGTGTTCAAATTCCTACTTTAATTTTATCCGTCTCTTATGATGAAGTTTTGAGGTATCCCATAAACAAAATAGCAGCAGCAGATTTGAAAACTATAAATTACAATATTTTTCTAGTTTTTGCCAATTTAACTACTAAATTTTGTACGATATTATTATTATTTTTTTTTTTGGTTAATAGTAATTATATTTCCCAAAATAAGAAGAGTTAGCATACAAGACATTCAACCAAAGGAACTTACAAAACAAACAACACAAGGACAAATTAATGAGCTATCATATGTAAAAGGCCAGACTCATTTTGGCATCGAACTGTAATCTGGAGTTGAGACATCCTCACCACCTGCTCAATACCATTGTCTGCTTCTCTAAATTTCCTACTATTGCGTTCCTTCCAAACCTGATAGATGACTACAGCTAGCATCAATCTATAGATCCTCTGTTTGTTATTCTTTGTGCCAGATTGAGTGACCATATACAACCGCTCTGAATCCCAATCACATGCAGCTTTAGGATGACCGCACCATTGAGTAACCTTCTCCCACACAGCTGCAGAAAACTCACATTTAAAGAATAAATGTGTAATAGTCTCAGGCTCCTTCTCACAAAGGTAACATAAAGGATCAACATGGATGTTTATCCTTTGTAGATTGTCACAAGTTACTAACCTTCCCAATATAACAAGCCACACAATGAAAATACATTTGGGAGGTGCTAAGTTGCAGCAAATCATCTTTTTCCAGTTCACTCTTTGCACAGCTCCTCTCAGATCACCATAAAGCTTCCTAATTGAGAAAGTGGAACGTTGTAGAAGTTGAAAACCTTCCCTTGAAGCTGAAATATAGTCTCTGGCTGCCAAAATCTTCCTCACTATCCAAGAGGCTTGAGCAAGTATAGCCATTGTAGTGAGGTCTTGATTCTTAATATAATAACCATGGATCCATTGTACCCAAAGTTTATCAGATTTTTGAGCAATGCACCACAACAACTTGCTAATAGCTGCTTGATTCCACCAATACATCTTCGTAATGTTCCATCCACTAGAAGACTTGGGGAGACAGAGCTGATCCCATGCAACAAGAGCTCTTCTTGATTGTTCTGATTTCCCTGTCCATAAAAAAGATTCTACAAGCAGTTTGGATTACTTTAAGAACCTTCTTAGGGATGAGAAAGACTTGACTCCAATATGATTGCATACTAAACAGCACAGATTTGATCAATTGAATTCTTCCAGCATAAGATAGGAATTTTGAAGACCAACAGTTAACTCTAGCAAGAATTTTGTTAATCAAGGGTTGGCATTGCAGGATTGATAACTTTTTAGAAGATAAGGGAACTCCAAAGTATCTGAATGGAAATTCCCCTTTGACTAGCCCAAACTCCTGTATAATCAGATCTTGAATAGCACTTGCAACTCCACCAAAATAAATGGAGCTTTTGGACTGGTTTGCCTTCAATCCTGAAGCATCAGAAAATTTAGCAAATGCACTGAGAAGTTGTCTCACAAAATTAACATCTCCTCTTGAAAACATCAATAAATCATCTGCAAAACAAACTTGAATCAATCCAAATCTCCTACATCTTGCGTGATATTTAAACTCTGCATTAGATTTAAGTTCCAGTAAACATCTGTGAAGATACTCCATACAAATAACAAACAGGTATGGAGATATTGGATCACCCTATCTTAATCCTCTTTTCGCCTCAAAAGGTGTAGTGATCTCCCCATTGACACAAATAGCATAGGACACAGTAGTGACACAAGCCATAATCCACTTCACAAACATAAAAGGAAATCTCAGCTGTAGCGGTAAGTACTTCAGAAATGGCCATTCTACCGAGTCATAAGCCTTCTGAATATCAATTTTAATCATACAACGAGGGGAGATATGCTTCTTGTTATAGCCTTTGATAATTTCATGACTCAGAAGAATATTATCAAAAATCATTCTACCTTTAACAAATGCAGATTGGTTTTCACTGATTATAAATCCCAGAACTTCTTGTAGCCTATTTGCTAAAACCTTTGAAATGATTTTATAAAGGATAGAGCAACAAGTAATAGGTCTAAACTCTTTAACTGTGCTAGCATTCTCAGTTTTAGGAAGGAGAGATACTAGAGTAATATTGATAGTTTTGGGGAGAAAACCAGTCTTAAAAAATTGTTGGACTGCTCCAGTTACCTCTTCACCAATAACCTCCCATGATTTCTTGAAAAAATACACATTAAAGCCATCCAATCCTGGAGCTTTAGTAGAGTCCATGCTGAACAAAGCTGATTTGATTTCCTGAGCAGAGAAATCTTTACATAATTTCAATTGCTGTTCATGAGTAAGCACAGGGCCTCTATTAATAACTGTATGATCCACCATTGGAAGACTTTCAACTGCACTTCCCATCAAATTAATGTAAAAAGATCTGACTTCTTCCTTAATTTAGTGCTGTGTAGTGCATATTTCTCCATTCATCTTGATAAGAAGCTTGATTGCTTTACAGTTTTGCCTAGTTTTAGCATATGCAAAGAAGAATTTAGTATTTGCATCCCCCAACTTTATCCAATCCACCCTTGACTTTTGCTTCCAAATACTCTCTTCTACCATACTCCACTTCTCAATATCAGCTAGAATTCTCCTTTCATCAGTTATCAAATCCTCATTGAGCTTATCCTGAATCAGTTGCAATTGGACATTACTCAATTCCAGCCTCAGATTGGGCAATCTTTCAGGGATATTTCTAAAATAAAGAGTATTAATATTCTTCAAAGGCTGTTTAAGATGTTTAAGCTTGTACCAAATGTTAAGTAGCTTATTCGCATGATCTTGAGAATTCCACCCTTCTATTCTATGAGTACATTCTTGAACTCTGAGTGATCAGCAATAGCATTAATAAATCTGAAAGGTGAGTTTCTGAGAACCAAATCATCATCAAGTCTTAATAATTGGGGACAGTGATCAGAGATCCCTTTTTCCAGTATTTTATTTTGTATTGGAGTAAGTTTCATAAGTAATAATTTATTATTATTATTATTATTATTATTATTATTATTATTATTATTATTATTATTATTGCAATTGGAGTAAGTTTCATAAAGTATAGTTCTAAACTTCTACTTTGAAATTTGATATATAAAAAAACCACCTTAAATACTTATTTTAGTACAATTTATAATTCGTGCATCGCAAAAAATATAAAATAAAAATTCAAATCGCTTATGAAGCTAGCTCAAATGGTTTTCAAAGCCTAAAATAGAAAATCCACAAACTACTACCTCCATCTCAATAGCAAGGTCTCCCTTCTATTAAAATAGGGAGAATAAATAATAAAAATGGGGACCTTGCTATTAGGACGGAGGAAGTATTTTTTTTTATAGTTGAAATCCAAATACCACATACAACATATGATTCGGAAGGAATTCCCTGGCCCGACGAAAAATAATGAAAGATTAAATATATAATTTATTTCCAATTTTGCCAGACATAAAAAAAATAATGAAAGATTGGATATTAAGATGCAATTAATTTGTAAAATTCAAATTACTTGAATTAATTAAAAAGTACAAGTTGAAGGTTAATATATATATATAATATTTTAGCAAAAAATATAGTATGATGTAGTTTTTCCATAAACAATATATACGGAGATTCGAATAAAGCAATCACGTGAAAAAATAAAAAAAATAAAAGGTTGATAAATATTGGGAGTTGGGTGAATTGATGTGAAAGTGAGTAGGTAATTTGTTTGATGTATGTACAATGTTTGGATGGTCCACATTTATTTAACTCTAGCTACACCGGTTTTGTCATGTTGGACCAGTCGTTTTCTCATGCCTTGATTCAAATTTAATGATTCTTATCAACATTTTTTTCCCTATTAATTTTTGTTTTTATTACTGTCCTTTCATGCACATATTTGAAATAAATAATAAAATTTCCATTTATAATAATAGACCCTTCAGATATAAGCTTGACCTAGCATGAATCTAGCTATTAATTCTCCACAGTTGTAGTTATATGTATTTAGTTTGATCTAGATAAGCTCAATAATATCTAATCTACTTCACCAAAGTATTTAATTTATGCTCACATAAAATATAATACAAATATTCACGATTAATTTAATTTAAGAATAAAATTAATTAGGTTTCGTCCTTTTAACCTCCGTTTAGGGTATTTAGATATATCTAATCACTGTTTAATTAACTAATTAATTACCTCGATCATCGACTAATTTTGGCCCTTTTCTTATACGTACCTCCTCCATGAACCTGACAAATTAAAGGCCACTAAAACCTAATAACTCAATTTTAATTGCCCCTTCGTAAAGCCCAACACATTAATTACACATGATCGATGTTTAATTCAAATAATTTCTTAATTTTAGATTATCAACCTTTGAATTGATTTTCCAATCTTATCAAGCGTTGAAAATGTTCTCCATTATTTCTTTTTGATGGATACTGCTACTAAATTTGGTCTGTTTCCGCCTTTTTATTTTTTATTTTTTGAATGAATTTATACTAGTCGACAAGAGTATTAATTAAATTAATTGTGTTTGAGAATTATCAACTATATATCTCGAGCAACATAATTATATTGAATCCTCAACTAATTTACAAATATTAATTACCTAAGCTTGCATTAATTAATTACCTCATTATGAACTCTGAGCACAGCTGTTTTTGTTATTGGTTTTGCGCATTTAACATTGTCCGTTCTATTGTCAGTTATTTTCATATCTTTTTTTTTTTTAAGAAAAATCATGTTTGTTTATTGTTTTGCTAGAGTTGGTCTCAGTGAGCCAATGTTTTTAAATTCGGACAGAATATCGAATCGGTCAATTTACTGGGTCATTGGCTTACTAATTCGACCGGTTGAATCGTTTTAAAAAAAGCAGATGATCCGCTATATGACATTTATTTATATTTTATCTATGTACAGGTTAAAATATAAAATAAAATAAACAAATTTGTATCATGATAAATATATTAAATTAAGTTTAAAAAATGCACTTAATTTATCAATACTAAGTAAATAAAGTGTTTATCGATACTTTTTCCATAAATTAAACAATTAAAAATAATTCGACCGGTTGAATCGTTTTAAAAAAAGCAGATGATCCGCTATATGACATTTATTTATATTTTATCTATGTACAGGTTAAAATATAAAATAAAATAAACAAATTTGTATCATGATAAATATATTAAATTAAGTTTAAAAAATGCACTTAATTTATCAATACTAAGTAAATAAAGTGTTTATCGATACTTTTTCCATAAATTAAACAATTAAAAATATAGTAATTATTGAATTAAAATAAACATAGAACATCAAAATATTAATTAGATTATGAGAAGATATATAATTAAATGTCAAAAAATTAAATATTAATTTTATTTAAAAAGAATATTGTATAATTAATAACAATTAAAACATTGTTCATCTTTATTTTATAAGTCACTATTTTAGATTTTGTTTCTTCTCTCCATTTATTTTAACTAAACTGATAAATAAGATGTATTTTAAACATTTATTTTAATTATATACTAAACATTGATTTTAATTAAAATGAGATTTATTTATTTTCAAGTTGCACACACACACATATATATTAATATCCAAAAAAATAATAAAGATACG
The DNA here is from genome assembly GCA_026008535.1 of Perilla frutescens. Taxonomy (NCBI): domain Eukaryota; kingdom Viridiplantae; phylum Streptophyta; class Magnoliopsida; order Lamiales; family Lamiaceae; genus Perilla; species Perilla frutescens. Next base: position 18,646,989 of record BRKX01000007.1, on the reverse strand, counting down.
CATTAGCTTAGTTGGTTAAGTGCATAATAAAAATTACATATTTTTTGGAGATTGTAGGTTCGAATCCTCCTTACGCATGAAAAAATTAAATATGGACCGGTTTGATCGGTTCGTCTGGTTTCATTGGGGTTTAAGAGGTTCGACTGGGTTTTGATCAGTTCGCTACGGGTCATTTGCAACCCAGAAATCATATATAATCGGACCGAACACATGATCGATTTGTTATTAAATCGGTTGGACCGATTGGTCCAGTCCGGGTTTAAAAACACTGAGTGAGACTGTGAGGCCATATCATGAAACAAAGTTCATGAAACAAAAATTTACTTAAAAGACAAATACCCATATACATTCGATGTTCACAAGTCTTATATTAGATGGGTGGATATTGCTGTAAATCTGACCACAAGTTGTGCAAGACCCTACCGATTAAAAGAAAAGTATCACTTCTAATACTGAAAATATCACGTTATTACTGAAAAGTACTATTACCAAAAAAAAATGAAAAATAAAGAAAAGAAAAAAGAAAAAAAAAGGGCAACTACATTTTTAATTGAAAAAATGTATCACTTATAATACTAAAAAGTATTAATTCTATCAATGAAAAAAAAAACAAAAAAAAAAACAAGGTTTATGTACTTCTTGATGTTCAAGAGATCTGCCCGACTTAATATTATTGAGCGTAAAATGGTAAATACTAACAACTCTCTTACTCCGATTTTTTGGTCCGAATATTCTACGTGCTTGATTGTATTTAAAGATTTATTGATAGGAGGAATATTTTTATGTGGTCGAGAAAATATAAATCTTAAAAATATAATTAATTATGTAGGAGTTTTTGGACGTTTAAAAAAAAACAAAAAATGAAGGCATTGAAGTGCAATTTGATCTTAAATTAATAATTTTTCGATATGTATCCGTGTCAAGAAAGTTTTTGTGAACTAAGTTTGGTTTGTCATCCCCTTCTCCAAAGGTTTTGCTAGATGATGATTTTCTTATTATTTGATTGATAATTAAATTGTTAATTAGTTATGTGGATTCAAAATATATATTATGTGTGTATATACTGTATGTTTATATGTTGAAGAATTGGAGCGAAACTAAGTGGGTGGGCAAATGAATTCCCAAATTTATTGGTACTTGTCATGAATCATCCTAATATGCCACATTTCAGTCACAAAAACTTTTCTCGTATTTTGGGTTCATTCAAGGAATTGGCTCGTGTCTGCCTAATAAAGTTTTTACCTATTTTACCCTCTGCTGGTGGTGGGTATCTACACACTACACTTATTTAATTTCATCCCCTACTCATAAATTGATTAAGCCCAACTTCCTTATTTTATATCATTATTATATATATATATATATATATATATATATATATATATATATATAGAGAGAGAGAGAGAGAGCCACAACCACTCAGTCACAGTTTCTATTTCATTTATTTATTTAAGTTTTTTTTTCTCTTGTTCAAATTCGGCTCAACAAATATTTATTATACTCGAATTCAGTTTGAGTTCGACTCATAAAATGCTTGAAAATTTACTAATCAAGCCCAAACTTGAATGCTCGAAAAAAAGTTGGTTCAATTTACATGTTTGAGCTCAAACTAATAAAAAAGCTTGTTTAATTTACCTATTTAAAATTTCTATATATATTTATGAACATATTTGATTAAGCTCAAGCTTGAAAATGTTCAAGTGCTAGTTGAGCCAAATACTATTCTGTTCGAGTTTGGCTCGACAATGTTATCGAGCTCGATTTAAGGCTCGAGTTCAGATCATTTAAAAAATGAATGAGCTTCAAACGAATTTTTTTGAATTGAGCTCCAAATAGCTCGCGTGCGGCTTTCTTCATTCACAACTCTAAATATAGGAATGACAATGGATCCTTCATATTGGTCAATACATAATTCTATATACTTCCTTCTAAACAGGATGGAGTAAATTCAGATAGCACATTACCATTAGTTTTAGTTAATAATATTCTCTAAAGTAACGCGCATCATGCATGGGAATAAAGGTATAGGGAAAGTAAACAAGATTATATCGCTCCATTTTATGACGATATACACCTACAAATTTATGATTCATGATACTATTTACCTCCAACAATTTAACTGGAGAGTTACCTGCAACTCTAGCAAAATTATTCACTTTGACAGACTTGTAAGTTTCTTCTCTTTTAGTGATCTTATGCTTATTGACACCAGTTCCCTAATTCATTTTTCTGATCTTTGACATATCTATACGCCATTTTAATGCAGTCGTATTAGTGATAACAATTTCAAAGGAAGCATACCGAATTTTGTCCAGAACTGGACAAAATGTCTTATGTGTAGAAATTTGTAGGCCATATCAAGATCCGAATTTAAACACAATCGAACAACATCAAAAATACATTAAGAAAAACTTATGTAATTATGGGTCAATATTTATCAGACGGATCTTTTAACTAGAATACAATATAAGAAGGTATGGGGTGGATTTTTCGTAATTACTTCACTATAAAAAAAATCACGTTTTAGTGATGAAATTTCCTTTGCTAAACAACAAAAATCCGCCGTTAAAATGATTTAATGACGAACTTACCACGTATCGAGTCCATCTTTAAAAATCTCATCGTTAGCCATTTTAACGACATAATTAATGACGGGAAAAAAATTAGCGATGGATTTGAGATGAAAAAATTATGTTGCTAAAAAAAAGGGGTGCATGTAGCACACACGCCACATATTATTTCAAAAAATTGGACAAGGGTGGCCCACATGCCACATATTATTTCAAAATTACCCTTGAACATTCCAAGAATGCATAGCTCTATCATATGTTGATGAACCAAGTGGGCTATTGTATATTTATGTTAATATTAAGATAGAATACGCACACACACACGGAAACTATTGTGTGCTTCATTTATTTAAATATCTATTATAATCTTTAATATTGTAATTAATATATAATTATATTGAATCACTTATTTAAATAGTCGCTAAAATTTAAAAAAATGACGTAACAACGGATTTTTCCGTCACTACGTTAGAGACGAAAAATCCATCATTAAACGACTCAATCTTAATCCGTTGTTAATTTGTCGGAATTTTAGTGATGAATATAATTTCTCGCTAAGTCCATCGTTACATTGCGCTTTTTCATGTAGTGCTTGATTCCGAAAAAATATATATCATTTATAATACGGAAAAAATATACATATTTCTTTCATCGCACAAAAAAATAAAATAAAATTGGTGATAATTTTGTAATTATTTGAATCAATAAAAAGGCGGTGATATTTTTATAATAACTAGCATGTCACCCGTGCGATGCACGGATGAGACACGTATAATTACTTTTTTTATTAAAATATCATATTTAAAATTATTCATTGGGTTTTATACTTTTAAAATCATGAACTTATTATGTTTTTTTAAACATAAATTTTAAATCATTACACCAAAAATACAAATTTGACACATTTTGCAAATTTAAATCAGATCCAATTTTAGTGGAATTAAAACTGTCATTTGTTTATTAAAAATGATGTTGTTGGACCTTTAATATAAGCCTCTTAAAATGACATTTTTAGTGATAGGTACATGCATTTTCTTACGCACACATCAGTTTCAATTTCGTCGGAATTGAATTCAATGTGACATTTGTAAAATGTGTTAAGGTTATATTTTTTATAGGATAAATTACAATTTAATCCCAATGTTTGAAGGTTTTAACATAAATAACCTAACGTTTTAATAATAATAATTTTATTCACAACATTTGGATATTCTAATAAAAATAACTCAACGTTTAATATTAATAATTTAATTTCCAACGTTTGAAATTTTAACATAAATGGCCCAATATTTTAGGCTAAAAAAACTATTTTGGTCGATTTCAATCACATTATATTTACTCTCAAATAAGCTAGAGACCCATATAACAGACTAACATTTTTGCATAAAAAATGACCAAAATGGTTTTTTCGCCTAAATTATCGGATCATTTCTGTTAAAATGTTCAAACATTGGGAATTAAATTGGTAATATTAAACGTTGGGTTATTTTTGTTAGAATATCCAAACATTGGGAATTAAATTGTAATTATTAAAATGTTGGGTTATTTTTGTTAAAACCTTTAAACATTGGGAATTAAATTATAATTTGCCCTTTTTTATATAACAATTTCAAGTTCATGTTAAGAACAAAAAATCATGTAAATTAAAGTTCAAAATTTTAAAAATATTTAATCCTTTATCTCATCATTCAAATAATCAATCATCAAGCCAACTATCATAAAAATGTGAAAAATGTAATGTTTTGTCACTGTATAAAACCTCAATAATATAGCAAAATGACCATTAGGTAGAGAAATATAAAATTTAAACAATAAATTAGAAACATAATATAATTAAATCAATATGAATAGATGAAATTGCAAAATAATTCATGTTTATAATAATAATAATAATAATAATAATAATAATAATAATAATAATAATAATTAGTTTTATTTAATTATATAATTCAGGCTTCTTGAAGTTCTCTTTGCCATGCAAGCTCTCCATATTCCAATCAGTTACAAAATCTCCATATTTATATATACTATGGAATTTTTAAGGAAAAAAAAATATTCTATTATATTTATGCCATTAATTATGGGTCATATATGTAAAGTGCCGTGAAGATTTTATATCATTCAGCATATATGACAGATATTCTCGGAAAATATTAATGCTCATTAGCATATTTGTGAAAATTGTGGATAATGAATTAAATTTGTGGAATAGATCTTAACTACTTAATATTATATAAATATAAATTCCATGCTTAGAAATATCGTTTGAGTGAGAAAATGTAAATTTTTTATTTGCGGTCACCGTCTTGTTATTATATTTTACATAGATAATAATTATGAAATGTTAATAAAAAATAAAGTTGAATTATAATATTTAGAATATATAAGTGGTATTATCTATATGATATATAATCTACATAAAAAGAATAATATATTTTATTTGCTTATTGGGTTTCCATAGTTAATTGAACTTATTTAGTGCAACAAAATATTATGCAGATGATATGTATAATACATACACACACACACACACACACATGTATTAATACTTAATCATTCATACATAAAATAAATATTTTTAATATAACATAAGATATTTCATTTTTAGAAATGTGCAAAGGGGCGGGAAAATAATATTTTTCTATTTCCGGATGCGGAGTTGTTATTATATATTATGTAGATGTAGATTAGGGTTGAAAAAAAGTATCAATTATAATATTTGGAAATATTATTTCTAATATTAAAGAATATCATTTTCTAGATCTAGTCAGATGAGAGAATCCGTCTTATGAATTAACTATACTATCTCACATAAGTGTGCCTCAAATATGAATATGTCATTAGATATAAGTTTGAATATAAATTTTGACCTGTTTTAATCGGTAATAAAATATGAAATGAAAGAGTTAGCTAGGGTTCGAATAATTAAAATGACCTATTTTGGTGTTGTTTCCTAACTTGGTAACTGGAGTCCACTTGTTCCATTAAGGCTCGGGTGCGACTTCACCAATGTGTCATTTAATACATTAGTAGTCACTTTCCAAAACAACCTTTTATCATTTCTCCCACTTTTTCCCATACCTCAATACATGGATGGGTGTATAGATGGCTGTCATGGGTTTTCCATGTGGACAAAAAGGTCCTTATTCGTCCTTTTGGGAATAACTTAGTGGTGAAGTGATGTTATCTTGAGGTTGTCAAGTATGGTTTACCTCTTCTATGTGGTTTGAAGGTTATTACACAGGAGCTGAGTTTACCCAGTGCGCACCTCGTTAGTGGTTGGGGATACCATCGGAAAAAAAAACACCCTTATTCGAATTTGACAATGCATGCCTATCATACATAAATTACACTACATTGATACTCAAAATTAAATTATGGTATTTCTAATTCTACTTTCAGCGATATATATATGTATATATATACACACACTATAAGGCTATGTATTAAAATTCTATTTCATCCCCATATACTGCTCAAAATATTCTAATTGGACAAGACTGGAGAACACTTTATTTTTTCTTTTAAAAAAACTCATAATTACTACTCGAAGATGCATTCTACGAAATGGGTATGACCCATTTCTTCAATTCCGATCTGATCCATGGTGCTGATGTTGATTTTGGAAATAAAAGGCACTTGTAATTATAACATGCGAAATGCATGCCTTTAAGAGCAATATATGTAACAGCTAGCTTTATAGTTTAAGTCAACAGCATATAGAACAACTAAACTCTTGTGCAATTAGGTGGAGGAGCACTTGGGATATACACATTTTTCTCCAGCTATATATTGTTAACATAAAAGCTCGTGTCAAATCATTCGGATAAATGAAAAGGTATATGTAAGTACATACACTGAACAATATATATATCATTAGTCGACGTCATAATAAAATATAATTATGATCGAATAATCTGATTTATCTTGCACTTGCCACGTTTAGCTTGAAAACCGAGTATGAGGATAATCTGATCGGTTAAGACCCGTTAGATCGTTTGATAGGAGACTATACCCATTGTTAATTTGTAAAAATAAATAAATAACGTACACACACATAGAAAATGGAACATGTACATATGATGAAATATAGGATTTTTTTTAAAAAAAAAGTTACTATATTTTGAGCTATAAATGAGAGCCTCCTGAAACAAGTCCATTCCATTTTGTGCAAGTATAATTTAGGAGTAGTGAATTTGGAGCAGGAGAAAACCAATACAATTGTTGTTTCACCCTCTTCCTTTTACCCCACCCCCATCTCTACAGTTTCCTTGGCAGGTTAGAAACTGAATATATATAACGAAAATATTTGCAATAATTGATGAGAAAATTATTGCTTGGCCTATTTAGGATGCTGCTAAAATTCAGGTGGTGATAATCTTGATCAACTTTTTCCAAAAAATTTGTTTTGCCTGTTTCAGCTCTTAATCGATGGAGTTTCCTAATCAAGAATCCGAGTCATCAAATTCATTGAGGAAAAATGGGAGAGGCAAGATTCAGATCAAGAGAATTGAGAACACCACGAATCGTCAGGTGACCTTCTGCAAACGCAGAAATGGGCTGCTCAAGAAGGCCTACGAGTTATCGGTGTTGTGCGATGCAGAGGTTGCCCTTGTTGTCTTCTCCAGCCGCGGAAGGCTCTATGAATATGCAAACAACAGGTCTACCTGCACCTTCTCTCTCTCTCTCTCTCTCTCTCTCTCTCTCTCTCTCTCTCTCTCTCTCCGTGTGTTTCTTTTTTGATCCAGTTTGTTGTTACTTTGTGTAGGTTTGTTTGTTTGTTTGTGTGTGTGTGTTTTGTTATTTGATTTCCATCTCCAAATCTTATGATCTAGCTTTGTCTGAAAAGAGATCGATCAGAACTTCATAACTTTGTCCGTGTTTGAGCGTGTGTTCTTTGATTTTCACTTCTAAATGGCATGATCTATAGTTTTTTCCTGAAACTATTAAAACTTACAGTTTTGTTGTTCTTATTCTGTGTGTTTGTGTGTATTTTCATGTTCTTAGCTTAATTTTGCGGTGTGGTTGGTTTCTAATTAACCAGTTTAGATTTATATATATGTTTCTCTTAATAGCTTCTTGCTTGCTGTCTTTGCCATAAGAGTTTTGTGTGTGTGGATTTTCCTTTTCCCGTACTTTCCTGTTTGATTTGATCATATAACTCCTAGATCTGCTGTGGTTGGTTCAAATAGATGTGCTTTATTTTGTTTTCAGTAGTGATACATTCTCATGGACTAGTTGCTACAGGATTTAAAAGTTTATGTGAAATCTTGAAAATAGATTTTCAAGTGTGATTAATTTCCTCTCTCTTCTCTTCTCTCTCTCTGTGAACACCACATGCCATCTGTTCTGTCAGCCCAAGAAATTATCTTCTTCTTAGAGATACGATATGATGGAGATGAGTTCAAAGAAATCATGTATTTAACCTAACTAAAATTAATGATAAAAAAGTTAGCTCAAGAACTGAAAGATGGGATGGTTCATGGTTATATTAATCTCATAATTAAATTAAAGATTTGATTTTGAGTTGATCCAAAGGAATTTGAAGAAGATGGGCATCTTGAATTTGAGATTGTTACAGACTGCAATATGTGTAGGATTAGGGCATCGTAGCTATAACTAGGATTAGGGTTTGAAAAGGCCTAAAATCGTGTTTCTTAACCAAGGAATCTTATTCTTAGGTCATGTCAGTCAGACATAATCTAACATTACAAAGACAATATTGTGAAGAGGGCGTGTCATAATTTCTCTTTCATCGGGTTTTCTCTTCCATCGCCCCTTTTTTTCTCTAAAGGTGAAATTCTTGCCCTTTTTATTTTGCACACCACTTGCTCCACTAAGATTTCTTTCTCCCTCTACAAAAAATAAAACTCACACTTTTTGAAGCTGAAAAAGGAGCTCTGTGATCAATTACAGAGGGGAGGAAGCATGAAAAGAATGACAGCTAACTGGGAAAGCATCCCCCCACCTCTCCCTCATCTCACCACTTAGCTATTCTAGAGAGAGAGAGAGAGAGAGGGGAATATTAAATCTCCTGTTTTCCAAGAAAATGATATACTAGTAATAAGTAAACAAAACAAAATGTTGCAAAATAATGGCTGCTCTGTGAATGAAACAGCCTTGCTGATACAATCAATGAGGGTTTAAAAACGGCTGCTCTCTGTGCACCTACAACTTCACTGATACACTCAACAGGAGAGCTCTCTCTCTCTCTCTCTCTCTCTCACACACACACACACACACACTCACGCACGCACACACATACACACAAATACGTACGTGTTATATATATTTTTATATATATACAGTTCAATAATATTAAGGTTTCTGCAAGAAAATATATTGGATGAGGTTCTACTCCAACGTACACTATTGATCTCTTAACATGTGCGCTGCTACTCTTTTTTTTTTTCCTTGTATTTAATTATTATGAATTCTAGTAATACACAACATTTGTAAACGATTTATTAAAGAAAAAAAGAAGAAAAAATTGAATAGAGAAATGAGAAAATCTCGGGGTGGGGGTAAATACACAGTGGGTAAAACTGTGTGCCTGAAGAAGTTGAGTAATAACCATGGAGTAAAAGGGCGGGATGACACGTGGCGAGATCTGAATGCATAGATTATGTAGCCAATCATATTAGTGGGATCTCGTACCGACGTGGCAGAGAGCAGCCAATCGTGTGTCGAGGAAATTAAGGTTTGCTGACTAGAAGTGGATGAATGTGTTTTCACCCTCTGATGTTTCTGTAAGACTACTCAGCAGATGAGGGATCACACATTTATGTGTTAATAATAAATTATCAACATGTGAAATAAATATATATTAACTAACACTGTCACAGTTTTATTTTATATAATATTATATTATATTTGTTTGCGTGTATAGTTACAATGTTGATGTAAGCTTGCTATAGCTTGCGTGTTCGATTGTGTAAAATGTTTTGCTTCTATTTTGATTTTTTAAGTTATCTCAACACTAATATTTAATTTGTCCCTTAATTCGGCGTCTGGGGTTCTTTCATGTCTATTTAGTTTTGTTAATTTAATCCATTTGTAATTCCCATAAAACATAAATGTATTCATTTGATTTATTAAATGTAAGTACGTAACAAATATATTCATGAGTTTTAATTATATCATATACGACCTTTAAATTCGGTAATTACGTGTATGTGTGTGTGTGTGGCTCGTAAATTAACATTTCCATTCAAATGTTGGAAGTCAGTTTAGAACACACGTACGTTATCCTCAAATTTATACTACTCCTCCCTTCATTTTGATTGTTGTTTTAATTTTTTTTATGTAGCTAGAATTAACAATTAATTTTATGGACTAACATACACATTCCTCATATATGATATAAAATCTTATTGACTTATATTTTCTAAAATGATATTTGGGATATATATGATTAAAACTGAGAGAGAGAATGAAAATATATAAAACAACAAACATTTTAATACAAAATAAAAAAGTTAAAACAACAATCATAATGAAACGGAGTTAATATTAATTAATTATCTTTATTACAAAAAGACCTATATATATTATTGTATTTTTTTTTTTTAAATTGGAAGAAATGTGCTCTTGGTGTCGACTGTCGAACATGAAACTTCTCCTTTTTTACGTAAAGATTTCCGCTGTTTTGGTGTCCCTAAGAAACTGTATTAATATAGTATTGCATGTCGATACATATGTAATTAAAACAATATTAATTGTGTAGTACCATTTTTTTAGGTTATATATATTTTCTTGGGGAAAGAGAAGAAGTATAACCGTTAGTAATTAGAGATAAGTACGTTTCTTACTCGAAAAATGAAGAAGATTTATCAATCCATGCTTCCCATGTTGCTTCTTCGAATATAGGCTCAAAAATTTCTGTATTTATTGCTTTTATTTTTCTATTAACCTTACATTATTTTAGTGATAATGAATTTTTGTGGCTAGAAGTAGATACCAAAATATTTTTCTAGCAAAACGAAAAATTCATGTTTTTTATTAGACACATAAAAATCTCGAGTGCAATGAACTTGAGACTCGAGAAGAGCTTCTTGAGTTTGCACCTGTTAACAGCCTTCTTGATTGCATTTTGCACCTAAATTTTATTGTGTGGCTGAAAAAGCATGATTTTTTGGACTAAAGATCTAGCACTTTAATTTTATTTTACAAAAAATATCATTATATACAATCGAGGTAAAATTTTCTCATTTTTCTCATATTTGCCCTCATTTAATACATTCAAACAATCATATTTAGCTCATTTAATGTATTCACATAAGGGTGTATAAAGTAATTTGATTATCTAATTAATATATTTATTAATATGTGTGCATTCATTCAAAATGACACTTATTCAGAAATGGAATGAGTATTTTACTATCCGACTTTGGTCAATGCAGCATTATTTGTCCTTTTATTTTATTTACTTGTTTAATTACCTTTATTTTATTTTTTTTCTTGTTGCAGTGTTAGGGCAACTATTGAAAGGTACAAGAAATCAACTGCGGATTCATCCAACACTATGTCCACATCTGAAGCTAACACGCAAGCAAGTCCTCTTTCAGTCTTTCATTTTAAGTGTTCTAATTTCCCTTTTCAAATTAAATACTTTGCATATAATTAGTTATATATGATCTTGAAGCCAGAAAAATTGAGTATTTAATTATGCGGCGACACAAAAATAATAATTACTCCAACACAAACAAATTAGAATATGTCATATATTTTTGTAGGGTAAATCAAAATCATGGCCGTTAAACTTAATTTCATGTTTATTTCACTAATTTCTTAATCATTATATTTATTGTGCTTGATTATTAAATTTTGTCTAAACAAGCTAGGCAGTGTCTATTTATTTTGTTCTAGTAAGCTTTGTACTACAAATAAATTAATTTTTGTCAGAATGTGGAAAATATAAAAAAATTATTCCGAACAAATTAATATTCACAAATTAATTCCACCTGATATTATTTAAGGGGGTGCAGTGTAGTATGTCGTCTTTAAAATATTAAGGGTGTCACATAACTCCTCACAAGGGGACAGGTGTAGTTAGTAGTCTGAACGAGTCATTTGACATTTTTTGTATAATTACGTACTGCTCATTAATTTAATCAATAATAACAAATTGACTGCTCTTTTTTGTTTTTATAATAATCTTTATACATGCAATTAGTTTAATTAATTTCCTTCATCATTCATAAGTCATAACAATTAATTGAGATTTGATGGTTGATGCACGTATCAGTTTTACCAGCAAGAAGCGAGCAAGCTCCGCAGACAAATAAGAGAAATTCAGAATACAAACAGGTTGCAATTAAATTCCATTATTAATTTGATGCAATAATATTGCATAAAGACATTCAAAATTTTGATAATTTATAATTTTCATATGTATATACGTTAATTTGTTCAATGATCTGCAGACAAATTCTTGGAGAGGGTGTTACCAATATGCAAATGAAGGATTTGAAGGGTATGGAAAGCAAAGTTGAGAAAGCCATTGGCCGAATTCGTGCCAAGAAAGTAAACAAAATTAAGTTTAATTAATTTCCCATCCTATACATATTTTTTTTTCCTCTTAAATGGCAAATTGAGTCTAACAGTATATATATTCTTGAAATTGATATAGAATGAGCTGCTGTTTGCTGAAATAGAGCTCATGCAGAAGAGAGTGAGTCTCTCTCTCTCTCTCTCTCTCTCTCTCATATATATATATATATGTGTGTGTGTGTGTGTGTTTGTGAATAAATTAGTTTGATGAAAACAAGGGCGGATATATATATATATATATATATATATGTTGATGTGTTGCACATGCAGGAGCTAGAGCTGCACAATGCCAACATGTATCTACGAGCTAAGGTAGTTTAAGCTAGCTATCTATACATACGCCTATACATGATATGATCTAATTATGACAAAAATTGTTGAAGTTTTGGGCAATTGAAAGTGATGATGGGATTGAATATTGATATATAAATTGAAGCAGATAGGCGAGAGCGAGAGAGCACAACAGCAGATGAACATGATAAGTGGATCGGAATACGAGCAGCAGCAGCAGCAACAGCATAGTATGAGTTCACATACATATGATGTAAGAAACTTCCTCCCTGTCAACCTGCTCCAACCTGATCATGACCACCCCTACTCTTGCCAGGATCAAACTCCTCTCCAACTTGTGTAAATGTAAGTATATATATGTTGAATTTCTTTTATAATTACCTCTTTAATTCAGCTTAATTTGCATGCACACGTTATATATATTGTAAATAATTTGATTCTCTAGCTCAACCCTAACTCCATGTATCTAGATAACCCACGGGCCTAGAGTTTGAATTTTGAATCTCTCCTATTGCATGCATATCTTAATTTCTTCAATGTAATTTAAATTCATAACAATACATATATCAACTAATTAATTTGTGTTTCTTGATTGCAGTTAACAACTTGAAAGCCCTTGAGGTTATAATTAATGATCGAGAGAATTTGGCACATCATGGCATGAAACCAGAAATGGACTATCAAGAAATTATATCTTTCTTGCTCTGTCTGAACCCTAGAAGAACAGTTTGTTTCTCTCTCCTCTAATCCTACCATATATACATTATTAATTAGCTAGTTTATCTGAATTACCTAATACTCTGGTTTAATTTCCTGCTGACTAAGTGATCACATGATCCATTGCAGATTAATTACTCCAATATATATTACTTCTTTGTAATCCAGATGGTTTTAAGATTTATGGAATATGCATTTTATATTGGTTTATTTGTGGTAAATAGAAATATCTCTACTTTAATTTGGTGAATCAGTTTAATGTTCAGTGCTTTAATTGGTCAGCAAATAAATATTGTTAGGTAAAATGTCATATTGTTGTGTAGCATTTTTAGTCTTGTAAGTAGGTTAAGTCGTGCGTTATCCTAGCACATGAAATTGTCTATTCTTTTAATTTTTTTTCATATTTTTTCTTCAATTTCATTTCTTGTACTCTAGTTTAATTTTACATTGGTTATTTGGATTCACCCAATCCAATTAGTATTTAAATACTAAAAAAATTAATAATACACCTTAATTTGGTATAATGAGCACATAATAACAAATGTAAAATTAAATTAAAGCACAAATATTGAAATTAAAAAAATAAAAAAAATAACTAAAATAATGATTGTATAATAAATAATACATCATAAGAAATCCAATAGAAGGTCTCATCCCTTAGGCTAGGGCCAGGGTGATATTGCAGTCTCATTATCTTTCAAAATATATATAACAGTTTTAGTTCGATTTATCAATAGTTGGCTTTTTGAGATAATGATAACAACAATAACAACAACAACAAAATTTAATTTTAAAATTATATAAAAAAAATTAAATTAAATTTTGAAATTATATAAAAAAATTTTAATCTTGATATACAGCACTAAAGTTTAATTTTTTAAAGAGAAAAAAATTAAGTTTGTTTGAAGATTTTACGAAATTGTTGCCAGAACCAGGATCTTGGAGAATCGAATGAGATCCTCTATTCCACATTTAGTATAACAATCCGTGTTCCACATTCAAATTTTATGATTTTTTCTTCCATTTTTTCTAGGAATTTTAATTTATTATATTTTAGTTTAATTTTACAATTTTTTTTTAGAAAAAGGGAAATTAATTAATGCAAAAAGCGTTCCGCCGGCAGAAAGTCCGACAACACTTATTTACACTTATTAATTAGGGTAGATTCTTCCAAATTAGGATTTATATTTTTTTAGTATTTAATTTTCAAAGAAATGATTGTTATAATTGATTATTTTAAAACTATAATTTATAATTTTTTAAATTTCAATCTCTTGTTGATAAATGTGACTATGTATGTTATATTATAATTAATTTTAATTTTTATAATATTTGTTATTAAACTTGTAAATTCGATCATAGAATAAGAGTTGAACACCAAATGTAGAATAGAGATCCCATCCGGTGTAGAATGCTCCAATTTTTAAAAAGGACTTGTCCAATAGCATCTTTTCCGTTTTTACAATGTAAAAGTGCTCTATTTAATTCTTTCATGATATTTTTACTCGAAAATCTCATTTAAATAATTAGATAGGGTCTTCCTGTAAAAAGAATATAATATTATTAGGTAAGGTCCGGATGAGATCCCCTTGCATTTTAAAATTATTCAATTTTTTCGCTTTCTGTTTTTATTTCAACTAGTGCATTACCCGTGCGATGCACGTTGTTCATTAAATTATAATTAGATATCATTCATATTTAAATTTTAACAAATTAGCCTAGTCCAAAACAAATTGAATTAAAAAATAAATAAATTATATATAATATATTTCTCAGAAACAAATAACTCACTCTCGATTAATAGGTACATATTAACTGAGTTGGTTAATAAATTACAAATAATTATAAATGTTAAGTATTAAGAATAAAATAATCATACTTTAACCCAAATTATATGAAACTTAAAAAAATGTCAACTCGCTGTTGTTGCCAACATCATATCATCAACATATTGAATGTATCCACAATGGGCATTTTATCGGTCAATCAAAAAGTAAAATTCATAATTATAATATTTTTTTAGCGCACCCGGCACCACCATTGCATAGCAAGGGAATTCTTTTAAGTTTAATATATAAATTTTAAGATGATGAACGTGATAATGTATCATAAAACATTTTTGTTGTGGATAGATATATTTTTGTATTTAGACTATGATTGTGATGTAATATAGCAGATTTTGGAATTTTGGTTGAATCTTGGTTGTCGCTATGCAAGCTTGTTCATAAGAAATGGGGGAAAATTTAGAGAGAAGGTGAGGGAGAATAGAGAAACTGAGGAGGAAAATAGATATTTTTCATTACTTGGTGATTACAACTGAAACATAGATATTTATAGTACCGCATAAAGTAACCCTAAAAGCATATACTAAAACTGAAATATTAAATAAGATAACTGGGCCGGCATTTGGGCCTCTTAATTAAATAAGAACTAGCCTGCTATCACAACCATTGGCCCATCACCCTTGATCCATTGTGTCTGACCCGACCCGGTCGCTATTTCACTAACAGCGTCAATATCATCATTCACCAGATTTCCCAAATCAAAATTTGATCTTTCCTTCCCTTCCTGAACCCTAGCCTTCAACCTCCCAAATCCGTTCAGGTCCATGACATTACTCTCTCCATTCAAGGATCCCTGTCCGCAAGGATCAATCTTTCCAAAGATTCAGGCCAGAAATTTCGTGTCTTCCTAGGTAATTGTGCCCGTTGTGGAATTTTCCCAAAGAATCGATTTTTACTCAATTTTTGTTGACCCCCTCCTAATAATTCGTTCTGCGAGGACCGCTACTGGCTGAATGAGGAAGATCTCTTCCTCATTGTGGGCTGGAAGGGTTTCTGCTGGTTGAATGGACTTCCCCAGTACCCTTTTCAACAAAGACATGTGGAAGATCGGGTGTATTTTCGCCCCTTCAGGTAACTCCAGCCGATAGGCTACTTTCCCAATTCTTTCTGTGATGCGATAGGGCTCGTAGTACCTAGCTGATAGTTTTAGGTTCTTCCAAAGAGCTATAGAGCTCTGCCGGTAGGGCTGTAGCTTGAGGAAGACATAGTCACCCACTACAAACTCTCTCTCAGTACGCTTGAGATCGGCATACACCTTCATTCTATTTTGGGCAGCCTGTAATTCAGATATGAATTTTTGCCTTTCCATAAGAACCTCCTTGACTTCTGTATTAGATGTAGGAAAGTAAGTCTGTAAGGAGTGTTGGGGAGGAGGATAGCCATAGAGTGCATCAAAAGGGATGGATTTTAGGCTGGTGTGGTAATTGGTGTTATACCAAAATTCAGCTAGGGACAGCCACCTTGACCATTGCTTGGGGTGTAGATGGACCATACACCTTAGGTATGTCTCAAGGCATTGATTGACCCTTTCAGTCTGTCCATCTGATTGTGGGTGGTAGGAAGAAATCATGTCTAGGCTAGTGCCCATGAGCTTGAATAGTTCCCTCCAAAAAGAGCTTGTGAAGACCTTGTCCCTGTCTGTTACTATACTAATTGGCTGTCCATGTAGCCTGTAAACTGTGTCTAGGTAGATTTTAGCAACTGACTGGGCAGTGTAGGGGTGTGAGATGGAAATAAAATGCCCATATTTGGTGAGTCTGTCAACCACCACCAGAATCACATCCTTCTTGTAAGACATAGGCAATCCTTCAATGAAATCCATAGAGATGTGGGTCCATGCCTGACTAGGGATCTGTAGGGGCTGCAGTAACCCTGGGTAGAGGTCTGTTGTAGGCTTGCTGACAGCACAGATGGGGCATTTATTCACACATTGAGTCACATCCCCTTTTAAGTGTGGCCAGTAAAAGAGTCTTTTCAACCTCATATAGGTTCCATAGATGCCTGAGTGGCCCCCATATAGGGAGTTATGCATCTCTTGTAGGAGTTGCTGCCTTATGTCAGTACCACTGCCAACTACAATCCTGCCCTTGTACCTTAGTAGCTCCCCTAGCAGTTCATAGTCTGGATAGGTAGTATTATCTTGTACCTTTGAGTGTAGCACTTGGGAATATAGGGAATCATCCCTGTAGCTATCCATGACCTGCTGCATCCAGGTGGGAACTGCAGTGATAGTAACACTGCACTCCTCTGTGGCATGTGGCCTTCTGGAAAGGGCATCTGCAGCCTTGTTCTTAGTGCCCTTTTTATACTGAATCTCATAATTTAGTCCCAAAAGTTTGGGTATCCACTTTTGCTGCATTGGAGTCATTATTTTCTGATCCAGAAGGTGTTTGAGGGCTTGCTGATCAGTCTTAATAATAAATTTTTGCCCCTGTAGATAGTGCCTCCACTTTTGAATGGCCATGAGGACAGCCAGTAACTCCTTCTCATAGATGGAGAGGGATTGATTCCTGGAGTTGAGAGCCCTACTTATATAGGAAACGGGTCTCCCCTTCTGCATCAGCACAGCCCCTAGGCCTCTGCCACTTGCATCTGCTTCAAGAATGAATGACAGTGTAAAGTCTGGGAGAGCTAGGACAGGGGTTGATACCATAGCTGACTTGAGAGCCTCAAAAGCTGTGGTGGCCTCCTCAGTCCATCTAAAGGCCCCTTTCTTCAGTAGATTGGACAGGGGTCTACTCAGAATCCCATAATCCTTAACAAATTTTCTGCAGTACGCAGTAAGCCCTAGGAAACCTCTGAGTTGTTTAAGTGTGGTAGGAATTGGCCAGCTTGCCATACCTTCTATCTTGGAGGGATCAGTTGTAACTCCCTTAGCAGAAATAATGTGCCCCAGGTATTCAATCCGTTCCCGCCCAAAGTGGCACTTACTTTCCTTAGCATAAAGATGGTGTTGCCTCAGAATAGAGAGAACCTCCTGCAAGTGCTTAATGTGTTCCTTCCATGTGGGACTATACACCAATATGTCATCAAAGAACACAATCACTATCTTCCTGAGTTGTTGCCTGAATATTTTATTCATCAATAACTGGAAGGTGGCAGGTACATTACTAAGTCCAAATGGCATAACTAGGAATTCATAGTGGCCATTATGGGTGCTGAAGGCAGTGAGGTACCTGTGCTCAGGTTTCATTAGGATCTGGAAGTAGCCAGATCTTAAATCAATCTTTGAGAAAAATCTAGCCCCATGCAATTCATCTATAAGTTCATCAATGATGGGTATAGGATAGTCATGCTTAACAGTCAGACTGTTAAGATACCTATAGTCCACACACATTCTCCATGTCCCATCTTTTTTCTTTACCAATAGAACTGGTGAGGCAAAAGGACTTCTACTATTTTGAATGAGGCCACTCCTCAGTAATTCCCCTACAATTATCTCAATCTCAGCCTTCTGGTCATGTGACACCCTGTAGGGGTACCTGTGCTTGGGTATGCTTCCAAGTTTGAGCAATATCTGGTGCTCCACACCTCTGCTAGGTGGTAGGTCCCTGGGTTCTTCAAATACATCCTTGTAACTCTCCAATAGCCCCTTTAACTCTCTGTGTTGGTCATGGTAGTCTGCCTTAACACTGATCATATATAATTCTCCAACCTGCTCTGGCTGGTGACATAACTTGTATAAGGAGTGACCAGAGATCAGGTGACATTCCCCAATTTGTGTTATGGCCTGAATCTTGATCTTTTTTCCCAGCCAATTCACTGTAAATGTCATCTTATCATAGTCCAGCTCTATGGGTGTACAGGTTTTAAGTCAATCACCCCCTAGAATTAAATCACAGCCCTCTGCAGCCAGGGTCCTGGGTGAGTAGGTGAACTGGTGACCTTGCATACTCCACTGGAACCCATTAACCCTTGTGGAACTGACCATCCTATTCCTATTAGCAACCTTGACCAACAAAGGTCTGGTAGGTTCTAGTTGGCACCCCAACTCCTTAGCAGTAGCTTCTCTGATGAAGCTAAGTGTATTGCCAGAATCTATTAATATGTGTAGCTTGTGAGTGCCCACTTGCCCATACACTCTCATGGTGGTGAATCCACCTTCTCCTGAAATAATGTTCAAAGCCATTTGTATCTCTTCCATGTCTGCTTCTGGGCCTGTGTTGTTTTGGGCATCTTTACTAGTAGTTATAGACTGTAGGTAGTTCTCCTCTTCTTCTTCACTCATTATCATATAAGAAATCCTAGCTTTACACATGTGTCCTACTAAAAATGCTTCATCACAGTTATAACATAGTCCCTTCTCCAGCCTAGCAGCCATCTCAGCTGCAGTGAGTAATTTGAAGGGTGGTTTGGCTGTGGCAGTAGGTGTCTTTTGACTGTAGGTATTGTTAGACATTTTCCCTCCTTACTGTAGGTATTGTTAGGCATTTCCCTCCTTACTCCCACAGGGTTAGGTCTAGAGCCGCCTTTAAACTTCTTTGCCATAGTCTTCAGGTTTAATATCTGCTGCTGTCTCAATTCAATTGCATGCTTA
Source organism: Perilla frutescens (assembly GCA_026008535.1). Taxonomy (NCBI): domain Eukaryota; kingdom Viridiplantae; phylum Streptophyta; class Magnoliopsida; order Lamiales; family Lamiaceae; genus Perilla; species Perilla frutescens. The sequence continues at coordinate 18,627,478 of BRKX01000007.1, read as the reverse complement.
AGTGTTGTGGGCTTAAACATATGGATTAGAGGTTGAATTTCTTCACCTAATCCACTGATGAAACTTGCTATAAAGTAGTCCTCAGAGAACTGCCCTTTGTTCAACATTAGCATACAAGCCCTAAGCTCTTCAAACTTGTCCACATATTCAGTATAGGAGCCCATATGTTTGAGTTTGTTGAACTCAGCAATGATTTTAGCATCACTAATCTCCTCAAATCTGGCTGAGACCACATCTAAAAATTGTTCCCATGAGATATCAGTGTCATTAAGAGACAGGTTCTGAAACCATTGGGAAGCCCTTCCATCAAAATGCATAGTGGCAAGGGTTACCTTCTGGTCATCAGGCACATTAAGGACCATTCTAAAATAACTCTGACATTTTAAAATCCACGCCCTAGATTGATCCCCTGGAAAAGTCTATTTTGGGAAAGTGGGAAGAGGAATGTTTACCTGAGTCAGCCCAATCCCTGCTAGCAACAATCTGTTGAGGTTTAGGTTGGCTAGTATCAATCTGGGTACTTGAATAAGGGTTGCCAAGGATAGAGTTTCCAGTAGCTGTGCTTTTACCCTTGTCCAGATTCGATAGTTGTAGCTGAATAGATCCCAAGGTGTTAGCTAGATTGTTAAATTTGTTATTTACCCCCTGCACAAACCCTTTCAGCTCTTCATTAGACTTGGAAATCTGCTCTTGCATCTTTAATTCTGTTGATTCCCTCTTTAATGCTTCAGCCTTTAATACTCGATCTAACTCTTTTTGGTGTTCTTGTAGCTCACGCAATCTGGTTCCTTCAGCCATAGCAAGATCGTGGCTCTGAGATACCAAATGTTGTGGATAGATATATTTTTGTATTTAGACTATGATTGTGATGTAATATAGCAGATTTTGGAATTTTGGTTGAATCTTGGTTGTCGCTATGCAAGCTTGTTCATAAGAAATGGGGAAAAATTTAGAGAGAAGGTGAGGGAAAATAGAGAAACTGAGGAGAAAAATATATATTTTTCATTACTTGGTGATTACAACTGAAACATAGATATTTTTAATACCGCATAAAGTAACCCTAAAAGCATATACTAAAACTGAAATATCAAATAAGATAACTGGGCCGGCATTTGGGCCTCTTAATTAAATAAGAACTAGCCTGCTATCACAAACATTGGCCCATCACCCTTGATCCATTGTGTCTGACCCGACCCGGTCGCTATTTCACTAACAGCGTCAACATCATCATTCACCAGATTTCCCAAATCAAAATTCGATCTTTCCTTCCCTTCCTGAACCCTAGCCTTCAACTTCCCAAATCCGTTCAGGTCCATGACAATTTTATATTTATTTATACATACTATTGTATGAGAATTTGTCAGTTTACTTAAGATTGTAGGTGATTCACAGAGTTAGGAGTGTGAGTAATTATTATTCTCCCTACTCATGTGGATCATATCATGCACATGGGTTGGGTAGGGAGAAGAAACCACCCCTCTATTGCTTCACTTTTAAAGTGAAAGATACTTTTATATGCCCAATTGTAGACTGCATTTAAGAGAATACTGATTGAGTTTGCATGCAAAGGCCAACAAAACCATACAATCTAGTAAATTAAGTGTATGCAGTAAAATATAACAAATACTTAGCTTTGAATGCTTATCAAACTGTGGTGCTTGATTGTTTAATAAACAAAATTCAACACTTCAAAACTCCAGCTAATTTAATAACACATGCAAAATCACACTGAAACCAGAGAGAATAAAATAACAATCATCATCTTTCACTATAAAATCCCAAAAGCCATGGATTTTATACGTCACCAGAATTTAAGTCCGGATTTCAAATTGGCAAATTGTTCACAATAGAAGTGAGGTGAATAAAATAAAATTTACTTAGGTCATCCCATTATGCAAAGTATAAATCAATGCATAAAACTAATCAGGTGGTTGCTCAAAAGATTTGATGAGTTGACGACGACCGCTCACAATTTTTGCAAAAGTGGGAGCCTTGGAAAGACTATTTGGAATAATAGTTCAAGTGAGATATGATTCATGTTGCTCAAAAGATGATAGTTTACAGATATATAAAATTAAGGTCAAAACCAATATAATGCTGGGGAAACTGGTTGCTTACATAGTTGTGATGTTTGTCGAGAAGGTTATTGCTATGATCCAATAAGCTAGTTGAGGTTCACATCTCTGAAACGTTGATATTCATATTATCACACTTGCAAATAAGTAAAAAAATAGAACAAATAAGAGGTATTGATCCTCTCATGATGAGCAAAATTTTTAAAATGATAAAAATCGTACCGATAAAGATAAATGTTAACTTTCCTATGGGGAAATAAACTCCGATAGATGTTTACATGTACGCAATGACTTCTCCTCAGAGCAATAGAGTTTTGAGTGATTAAAAAAAATTATTCAATAATGGATTATATAAAATTTAATCGTGTAATAGAATTCAACTACAAATGGAATTATATAAGAGTATTCTTTCTTCATCTTTGAGATAACAGAATGCCCATCCTAGAATTAGTCTTTCGAGAAAGTGAGTGGCAGGCTGGAAAAATAAAATACTTAAAAGCATAGCATATTTATAGACATATACAACTAATTTTGCAATTCTCAGCATCCTTCCTAGCTACATCAAGAATATGTTGCTTAAAGCATAGCATATTTATAAACATTAAGATAAGCAGATTTCTTATTAACACAACGATAAGCATATTTCTCATCTATGGCTTTCTATAACCATAATTCTGTCAGCTATCAAAATGAAAATATAAAACAAAGTTAAGAAACCTTAAGTTTATCCAAAATCGCAAGTAACGTGGATTGCAACAATCGAACTTCAATCCCATCACTAACCCCAAACACTTAATTCATCTCAACAATCAATTAAAATAGACATCACAACACAAACACTATTTAACTGGGAGAAAAAAAATTCAGAAGAAAAAAAATGAAAAATGGATGATAGGCAGAGATGCTAAAGATGCATAATAAATTCAACTAAACATTATATGTATGTACACTAATAAAATTTATATCCAGGTATGAATTATCAGAGCATGTCATCGTTCTAAATACATAATGAAGAAACATATTTTCACCGTAGAAAAACATTTTAAAATGCAATACAAATGCAAAATATATAAGAGAACATAATAGGAAAGTAGCCTCAAACTGACCGTACAAACCTTTCATCTTGCCGCCACTCTGAATGGAAAAATGAGGTGTCATACCATCTTCATCGTCATCGCTATGATCATCAACTTTGTCTCCTCCACAGGGCTCCTCATTTCTTTCATATTCTTTTACTTCAATCGTATCTACGAAAAGGGTTGACACGAAAAAATCCAAATAGTTCAAGACACTCAACATAAATTGTGTAAATTTTCAATTTTCGATAAAATGTAGAATTTTCAACTACTTTCGTCGTTATTGGAGAAATTCACCCAGATTTGTGGAGATAGAATGTGAAAGTCATATTTTGTGTGGCAGGGGTAGAAAAGAGATAATTGAATTTATCTCAACTCTTCATAGATATGAGTCCCGATTCTTCAATAGAGAAAATTGAATCTCGTCAAACCAATGTGCCCCAATTCTTCAACAAATGCGTACACTGATGTTTTTTATTTTTTATTTTTTTAGAAAATGCAATAAATTAGGAATTGACAAAATTGTCCCTGCTATTTTGTTTTTATATAATATATAGAATTGTTATGTTTTAGTTTAGTTTTATAATTGCATCAATCATCAATTATATATCCTCATTTTATGCAGATCTATGCCATTCTCTATAACATTTACGTGCCATCATATTTATTATTATTATTATTATTATTATTATTATTATTATTATTATTATTATTTCATTTTATGGGGCCAAATTATTATTATTAAAGTTTTATATTTTGATAGTCTAAAAATTTCCTACACACACACACTCTCTGATGGTCTAAAAGATAAGTTAGACTCTAAAAACAATATATTTTTATTGTTTTAATAGGAACCAGATGGTTCTTGAAGGAAATTTTCCTTCGGAAATTAATGTTAAAAAAATCAAATACGTAATTTTTTTTGTTATTTATTAATTTTTCATTTTAGATTGATAGTTTCTACTATTCGCATTTATACCTTATAATGTAGACAAAACCTTGTATAAAACCATCGTACAAGTTAAAATTCGAATCAAAATTGATATTTAATGACATATTTGTAATTTGTTGATGTTTGATTGTGTCATTGGATCTGAATTTTAAAAAGTGTTCCAAATTATAACTCTTACAATCCCTCTATAACGTATTATGCATGTGGGAGCAATAATAAACTCTCCATAGAATAGTCGAGGATGATTTGCACCTTATCTCGTATATCACTATATATATGACATCCATGAGTAAGCCGAGTAATCCAAAACTAATATAGATCGTACATATATAGATGAACAGATAAATTTACACTAAAAATATTCTTCATCCTGAATAATAAACTTCATACACAGGATGCCCTCTAGCATGTGTAAATATATTTCAACTATCTCCTTCTATACGATGCTATTTAATTTATCGATTAATTATGGACCATGGCTTGAGAAGAGACTGAAGGCTGAAACCTTCTTCCCTCTGCCTCAAACAATACATCCGACTTAAGACCAAATATAAATAACTCAAAACTTAATTGGCTAGAGAGAGAGAGAGAGAGAGATTGCATCCGTCCCCATCCCCTAGCCTGTAATTCCACATCTCGCAATGTATTCATTGGACAGATTTACATGTCTATACCAGAGGCTGCTTACCTCAGGTGAGCCCGTTTCGAGCCACGGCTTTGCAGGGCCGCTGAAATGTATTACTGCACCACCTTCTAGCTTATCTTTTTCCACATTTGGATAGCGCTGCCCCAAACCGGCTACATGCCATGACGGATCAAGGTGGTGGACGAGCTTCTCGAAAGCAATCAACGCGGGCGGAAGCGCTCCAGACCGCCACAGCGTGTAACCAGAATTGAGGTTCTGCATCAATGTAAGGAATTTTGGTGTGATCAAACATTAATATAGCATATATATATATATATATATATATATATATATATTCACAAGAATTATATATATATATATATATATATATATATATGTATGTATGTATGTACTCACTAGTTTAAGCCATTCTTGATATGTTGCAGTGATGTTGCTTTTCCTCCATTGTTTTAGATCGAAAATGTTCATCCCATAAAGCCAACCACAACGATGCTGATCCAAGTTGGATGATATGATTGGATTACTGAAATTAAAGTAATCCTCGTATTTACAACAAGGATCAAAAACTGCACCCACAACTTTCTCGTTGAGATCTAAGTCCCATAGGGAAGACAAGTCACGTTGCACTACTACGTCGTCGTCCAAAAACACTACTTTGTCTAGATCAGGAAACAGCTGTTACATTCATGCATGCACAAAAATCATAATTAAGTTTGAATCAATTTTTCATAAATGCACTATTGCATATGATCGTGTTAATAATTCATTCAAATAATTATTACCTCAGGGAGATATATGCGGAGGTGATTCAGAAGGGAAACACAGCTCTGACTTAAGACATCTGTTCTGTAATGATCATGTTCTTTCATGAACTCAAAATCTTCTTCTATCATTCTTCTGTGGTGGTGATTCCGTATTTGTTGATGAATTTCTAACATATCCTTAACCGCGACGTTGACTTCATGAGGCCAGTCATACTGTTGCAAGCCCTTAATTTCAACAACAGCAGAAGGAATCTTGTTCACTGAAAACCATGAATGCATGGAAGTGTAGGACTTCTTGTCAGTAACAACATGGAAAACCAATCTTTCAGGATTGGAGGAGGTCTTGACAGCGGATGAGACGACAACCGAGGCAGCAAGAACGTTGTCAGTTAGAAGAACAATATGGTTAAGGAAAGGGTCGGAGAGGCGGTAAACATGTTGAGGCAGAGGTAGAGGAGAGCGCGCGACGGCGTTTACAGCATACTCTTCAGCCAACTTGAGTGAAAGACAGTGTAGGCTGCTGGGTACACCATGAGCAGCTAAATGCCAGTACATAGATTCATGCCATTTAGCCCTCTGGACTAAGCGTTCCATGTTGTCAATCTGCATATTGGGTCAACAAAGTAAGCTTGAAATTTAGCAATATACTAACTTCTTGGCATCTTCACCTTTTTCTTTTTATTTTTGGCATCACCTTAGTCTTTCTAATTAACCAAGGTTTCACAAAACCTTGCTCACTAAATTTTTCATTATTAGGATTACTAGCTAGCTAGTGACACTCTCGGGAACATTTTATGGTGATTAATATTGTTTTCTCATACTCTACACATTGCAGGAATATACAATAATCAGACTTTTTTTCCCAGGTTTTCTTCTCTAGCCATATACGTGTAACTAGTGCTTGCCATCTCCATCACTAGTTATTAATTATTAAATAATATTTCAAAAAGTTACATATAATTAACAATTTTACAAAGCAAAATCAAACAAATTATTGCATCCTTAAAAATGTGTATAAGCACATTTGAAACTTTGTAAAATCTTGAAACTCAATGTGGTTCATTCTAATATAATGTATATTATGTCATAATTAGTTCAAAATATGACATTTATAAAATTTGAATTTTTTATATGACTTGAATATATAAAATTCTACATATATATTACACGGCGTGCATGTATAGATTCAATATAGAGGCAATAACTATTTTAGCCACTTGAATTTTTAAAAGATTTATTTTAGCCACTAACTTTAAAACATACTTATTTTAACCACTTTGGACGAAAATGCCCCTCTGCGTGCCGGCATTGCGCGCAAAACACTGCGCGCTAGCAATGCGCACAACACGCGAGGGTAAAATCGTCATTCTGGCTAAAATAAATATGTTTAAAAGTTAGTGGCTAAAATATTTTTTTTTAAGTTTGACCGGCTAGTTTTATATATTACCACTTCAATATATTACTACTAAATAATAAAGATGATATAATAATATATTAATATTTGAGAAGAATATTGTATATAGACCGTAAAGAATCCATGATATATAAGACTTTCCATTATTTACATGATTTTCATTATATGAAAAACACGATGAGTCAACCTAGCAAAACAGAGACTACTCGACGAATGTGATCTTTAAAGAAGAAAAAAGATTAATTGAGCAGCGGGATGGTTTCCGAGGGCATTAATTTTCTCTAGTAAAAGAATGAAAAATAGACCATTCCATCCCATTCCAAAAACATTGGTGGTGAAGGCTGATTTCACCACTCATTTATCTCGACAAAGTTAAACAGAAAAAGAAGCTATCCCCTTCAGTCACACGCAATGAACAGAAACCAATATATACAAATCCGTCCAAATTAAAATCCTAAATTAAAGATAAGGATAGCCGCAACACTAGAGCTAGAGCTACAGCTAGTACTATATGCTATAGGAGGACGATCGGATGATAATGATTATTAATAAACAAGTTGCAGTGAAACTTACAAAAAAAACTTACCATGGCTTTGGTAGTGATAGCGAAGGTTTTAATGTCGTGTCTGTTTGACGTGAAGTCTCTCACAAGATCCTTGAATGAAATTGGGCCTCGATTTGAACCCCCCTTCACTTTCTCAATCCCAATTTGACTGCCACCATCGTCCTCATTAATGGAGGCTGCTTCCAACAACGCCCTCGTCAGCTCCTCTCTCACCTGTTTTTACCCGTATATGTGAGAGAAAATTATCTAAGCATTAAATATTCAAAAAGTACAAGTTCAGTGGTTAAATACACAATGTTTAAATCCATAAGACGGATTAAGATTGTGATTCCACATTTAATGGCATGTTTATAATTGTGTTGGTGTTTGGATCTAAATTTGAAGGCGACTTATAAATTTTGACCCTTAATAATGAAATTTTAACTAACTGCTAAAGTTCCTGTGTGTAAAAGGGAATTGTATGGTATTCAATCATCACTGTTTCTTTATTACTCAAAAAAAAAATCTAGTAACAGGATAATAAAATGCTAAAATCATTTAAAAATAACATAAATAATAAATTCAGTTGGAAAACAATGAAATTTAAAAATAATTTGTATTTTAATTTAAATTTAAGTTTTTAACAGTGTATTACCGATTAAATTATGTTATTTCACATACAGTGTTTAATAGTATTTTACTTTTGTAATAGTATCACGTAGTCAAAAAAACATACTAGTAAATAAGGGACATGATTTGACCAAAACAACATATTAATTAGGATGTAATTGACCAAAATAAAGGAAAAGAGTCGCGCTGCTTATGGGTTAAATTGTAAGTAATGCCAATTGATTGTTTCAGAATCTCGTCCTTCAAATAATACTCATTCCATCTCATTTTGATAAGCTCATTGGAAGTTTTCATGGGAATTAAGAAAATGATTTGGAAAGACAATTAATCAAGAAATTTACTAATATGCTCCTATTTATTTCTTTGACATTGAATTAATGTTTAATGTGGACATATAAATAGGAGTATAGTAAATTAGCTAAACATATTTAAAAATGTACATATATACCGGAACATACCATAAAGAAAAACAAACATATCAAAATGAGGGAGGGTAGTTACGTTTTGCTATTCGCAGACCACATTAAATACACCTTTAAAATAATAGTTGAAGACTCGCCGTTATCAAGATAGCGACCGAAAGAGAACTTAATCACTTTAAATAAAGCAAATAGACATTTTCAAATGCTATTTAGCTAGAAAATATGTGAAGCCAAACTCTTGACATGTCATCGGATCAGATCATATGTGACTAACCGACTAATAGCATAGCATGTTCAATTTTTCAACAAACCGATGAAGTTACTATTTTTTTTCCTTCAAACATTAATGATGAACAAACCCAACATTTTAGTGTCCCAGTCCTGTCAGAAATCACTACTGGCTCGTCACATTTTATTTATTTATATAATAAGGTCACATTTTATATATTAGAAAAAATAATTTAAAGAACAAGTGGTCCTAGAATAATAGGTAGACAGAATACAAGTTGCCAAGCGTTCGCCGACAGCCCCAAAAGGGCCTTACCCACCATTCCTACGGTGCAATCCAATTGCCTCCTCACTATTTAATTTAATATAGTGAACATATACCAGAATGAACTTTTTGTCTGATTTTGTTGTAGTTATTCAACCAATAGAATTGTATAATATTTTATTTTATATGTTATAATAAATATTTAAAGAATATGCTCAGAAATAGACAATAATAAAATTATATTAGAGTAATTATAGTTTGATAAACATATCTAATTTAAAATGCTTGATAAGCGCTGTCAGGTGCACGGGCAGAGTTAATGAAATAAACAATAATGTAGACAAAATAAAGGAAAATAACTACAAAAATATGAGTTTGGCTGCTTTTTTTAATTCATTCTTTTTATAATGCTTATTATTATGTATTTTTTTTTTAAATTGGATTAGTGTACTTCGATATTGTGTAAATTTTAATTCTTGTACTTTGGTTAGCATTAAAATAAGGTACTTGATTTATCATTAATATCTCTGTAGAAGATGGAATTGAATATAAAGCCTGGACTCAATTCTAACAAAAATGACCTCTAAAAAAAATTCTAACATAAATGAAAATACAGGGATTTAATTCGAAATTAATTGATGGAAAATGAATTTATAATAAAATAGAGCTATAAGGACTTATATTTAATAACGGAAATAAAAAAGATCTGATTCAAACAAATAAAAATAAAGAGGCCTAAATATGTTTAGCTTTACATATTTCCAAACTTTATACGAAGCAACTGTATACTATTAAAGTTTACTTTTTCCAACATTAAGTCGGTCTGCATCTTTTTGCAAAGGTGCAAATGCATAAATTCTAAATAGAAGAAAATTACTGGCTATGTTTGGATTGGATGGATTTTGTGAAACAAATTTCATCCAATAACTACAGATATTTATAATTGAACACGTATATTTCACAATTCACATTTCAATTCAAATTCCACTTAAATAAATCTAATTTCCTTTTTTTTTTAACAAAGCTTAAAAAATAACTTTAAACAGAGAAAAAAGATTCATGGGAAAGAGAGAAGAAAAAGATACTAACCAAGGCTGCATCACTCCCGCCGAATAACCTCCATCTCACACAACCTGCAGCTTCACGCAATTATATATTTTTACACTTTAACCCACATATAAACTGAATATTACATATTTATCCCAACAAAGGAAACCGAACTTTAAAAAAAAAATACCGATAGAGGAAGAGCAAAGAGCGGCAGATTCCAGAACTAGGAAGGCAGTTCTAACGAAGAGAAAGGGCAAAACTAATCCAAGCATCAGCACCGCCGGCAGCATCGCCGCCCGATAAGCGAAGCGCCGACCGACAGCCGCCGCGGATGACTTCTTCGCTTTCATTTCCCTTTCAAACGCCGTCTTCGGCGGCGCCGGCGGTACCAGATTCAGCGATTACCCTAATACGAGTCGTCAATATGGAGAACTTCATATTCCTATCTTCGATTTCCGAATATTTTCATCACGAGATCGAACGCAACTCGTCAGCTCCAGATCCATGGATTGGTGACTGACTTCGCATTTAATACTTTCGGGAAATTGAATTTGAGTTTACGAAACTGAAATTTAGCTTCGGATATCGATTTTCCGAGCTTCCGATAAATAGTTGCTTTGATGGTTGAACTTAGAGTGTGTGTGAGAGTGTTTTTAAGCCGCTGGGTGGTGTTACATATGTGCCATATATGTATATATCCGAACAATCGAAAGAGAATAAGATCACGCAGTGGTGTACGTTGGGATAAAAGCGTAAACAAAATCAGTAACTTAGAATATATACGTCTTTTGTGTGTGTGTGTGTGTGTGTGAGAGAGAGAAGAGAGAGAGAGGCACCGGGTTTGGGATCCAAAGAAAGCGGGAGAGAGAGAGAGAGATTAATAGAACTAACGTTATATAACAAATTAAAACATATGAATATCAATTACTTTTAATTTTAATATATTTATATGATAATGGTACTTATTTAATTTAGGTCTTTATTCATTTAAAAAATGGAGTTTAGGTCTTTATTCAATGTAATTTTTATCGATTTGCCATCTTTTTATAACGTATAAGATTTATGTACATAGGTATAATTTTTATAGGAAAATTAAAAATAAAATAAGATAATACATTCGCGCAAGCACTAATATATGTATAACTTTTTAAATTGACAAAAGAAGAGTAGTTGGTCTTGAATCCGAAACATATTCTCTTTATACAATAATTTTTATTGTTTGGGCGTGTCCAAATGGACATTAATATATTAAATTTAATTTGCATGTAACACCGCATTTATATTCTCCTTTATTTTCCCAATATTGAATTGAAGGAGTAGAATGAAATTGTTACAAGGGGACTACGTCAGTATCGTGGAGGCCGAGGCCCAAACCAATGCGAAATGCCGCGTTAATTGCCGCCGGTATCGTAGATTGTCACTGAAAATCTGCAAATAGTTGTTCCATTTTAATCTTTAAATGTTGAAAATTATATGATTCTTTTTCTTTGTTGAAATTTATATGATTAATAAAAAGATTTTCTCGTATTGATAAAATTTAATATTCTGCAAAAAATAAGTAAAAGATTTCAATTTGAAATGAAAAACTAACTATTTAAAGACCCACTCAATAAAATAAATTTCTGAGCATGCTTCTCCTTATAATCCCCCCCCGCCCCAAAAAAAAAAAAAAAAAGCATTGAACATTGTATATGTCAAATATAAATTTCTTACATCAGCATGAAAAATGAGAATCACAGAATTACGTGTTTAAAAACTGAAAACTCCACGATAGGTCCAAAATCTTCTGTGTGTATTTTATGCGCTCTCATAAATAAATTTGGGTATCCAAATTTTAATATATAAAACATTAATATTGAGATTAAAACAATAAACGTGCGCACTGGATACAACAGCCTAGGAATAAAACCACACAAATTAAAGACATTTTAGTATTTTGTTACACAAGGAATTGCTATCATATTGTAGCGAATAGTGATGGCCAGTTTCCAGTTTATCACCGACACAACGGGACATAAGTTTGACTTTCCTTCTGTTTCCCTCTTTTTTTTCGGGCATGAAACATGAATTATCAATAGAATTTTGACACACAATGCTAAATTTATACTATTTTCACAAGAGTATGATTTTAGAAAGAGATCTGACTATTTTCTTCAGAAAATCAACTAATTTTACTATTAAAAAGAAAAGGACTTTAGTAGGCATTTTTTTAAGCGTGAGATTAAATTGTAACGGAGTGTTGTGGAGGTAGGGATCGATGGTCTAGTGGTGGGGTGAGGTTGTTTGGAGACCAAAAATCATGAGTTTGAATCTCCCCAATACCACAAGTCGGGTGCGTGAGTGAAAAAAAATAAAATAAAAAATGTAATGGAGTGTCATGTATGAAGAGGAGGGATATCTATCGGGTTAGCGTGAACTATTCAATTTCGATCAGATTTTCTTCAAGCAGAAAATTATTAGGTAACCACCCCCATATTTCTCTTTACAACCCCCATTTATAATTAAAATACAAGAATTTATTTTATGGACTTTTTAATCCTTTAAATTCATACTCCCTTCCGGCACCTTCACTTCCTTTTTGCAAATATCTTTTCCCCTTTTTTATTTTTTCTTATTTTGAAATCTTGAACTCATATTTGAATAGCATTTAAGTGACTTCCAATCGCATTTAATTTCTCAAATCCTACATCATTTCCCCTGCCCATTTTAGTTTTTTAAGCAAACATAAAGTCAGACCTCATACACGAACATCTAGTAACTTTTTTCTCAAATACATATTTTTTGGTTTCTCGATTTGAATTTATTTTTCATAAATGTTTTCCTTGCAAAAATTTGATCTGCCAATACAATTTGCCCCAACATACTGCTCCTAAAATTTCTGGCAAATACATTAAAATTTAATCACATTAACACACTGAACAATGAGTACCATGAAATTAGAAAAAATAAATTTATCATCAACCAATACAAAATGAAAAGGAAAAAGAGAAAGAAATTAAGGAAATAAAATTTTTGCAGAGAAAATTGTACGTGAGTTGTAGAGAGATAAATTGATAGTGTTTTTAGTATAAAATAGGTTGGGGATTGTAGAGGGGGTTATTGGATTTTTAATTGGGGGTTTTTTTTTAAAAAAAAAAAAGGAAAAAAGTCTAAATCATTAATATTTATATTTTAAAAATTTATGAGAGTTGTGAAGAGAAATATGGGAGTTTTGCCCAAAATTATTAGTCTTAACTCTAACTTTGAGGTTATCGGGCCAGAATGTTTATGAAAAAAAAAAATATATGATCAACACATGCACAAGCCCATATATCTAACTATATTTGGCAGGCGTGTGAAGCCAACGCGCGATGCATGGGTTTCATGCGCTTGGCCTTTTATTTTTTCTGGTAATTTTTTTTTGTTCGTTTTTTTTATTTTTTATTTTCTATTTTTTCTTTTTGTGTTTTCCCAAAAAAATTTATACCTTAAAATTAAAGTGAATTGAATTTGGTTGAAATAAATATAAATTTATATCATATAATGGAATTAATAATTAATAAATTCTAAAATAAAAGAGAATTAAAATTTTTTTTTGAAATCCTGCGACGCGCACAATGTACTCGTCCGACGCTACGAATTAATTTAATTTTTTCCAAAACAAATATAAAAGATAATTGAAAAATAAAAATCTAATTTTGAAATAAATATATACCTTAAAATGAAATTAGTGAATCCTAAAATAAAAGTAAATTAATTTATTTATTTTTTAAAAATATGGTGACTCACGCAATGCACTTACCCGACGCTTATGTGTGGGCTCATGCATTGCATCGATAATTAATTTTTTCAATTTAAATATAACTCATAATAGAGATTAATAAAACTTAAAAAAAAATGTAAACCCTAAAAAACATAAAATAAACCCCTAAAAAAAATTTCCCTAAAAAACCATGAACCCTAAAAAGCTCTAACCTCTTAAACTCTGAACATTAATTGGAATGAAAAAAAAATCACAATTTGATCTAAATAAACTAGTATAAGATAACTAGCAAACCCGTTACTTTTTAAGGATATATATGATAATTTTCAAATTTTTAGTGACACATTTTAGTGTTACAGTTGATACTGATTTTGATGAGATTTTTTTTTTCAAGGTTGACTCGCGAATTTGGTTGACCCTTCTAAAATAAGGTTTATATACACCTTGTGCATGCAAGTGTTTGTGTTAATACACACATTTGTCCATTCACGTCACCTAAATTTCTAATTTTAACAAATCAACACTATATATATATATCATAATTTCCCATTAACTATAGTGAATTTAAGTTTCAACGTACTTTTAGTGCTAAAATTAAATTACACCAAACATGAACTTTCCGATATCTAATCAAAATATAAAGATAAACAATAAAAAATTAGGCTATTCGGATTAACCCACTTAATTTTGAGCCAATCCTATCATGCTATTGAACTTTTCAGTTCGTCCCACTTCAAACTAAATTCATTTCAGACTATAATTTTTTGACCATAACTCTTTTTTTTTCTCGGGCTATTCGGGTTAGCCCATCATTTTTGAACTAGATTGACATCCCTAAGAGAATCAAAAATTAATAAAGTGGGACAATAATTATATCTATATGATGTAAGAGTTCAAAAATTAATTCATGAGACTTAGGGGGTGTATTGGATTGGGATTTTATTAGAGTTTAAAGGACTTTAAAAAGTCCATGATTTATAAAATTGATAGACTCCATATGGAGTCTCCCTGACTTAGGTATGAATTTCGGACGATTTTAATGGATTTGAAATCTTTTTTTTTCCAGCGCTAGCTGGGACACATCGATCGCTGAATATGTAACCCAGCGGCCGCTGGGAATTAGGCATTTGAAAGCATCAGCGGCCGCTGGGGTACACCGCGCGCTGGAGTGTCCGAATTCAACTCCTCAGTGGTTGCTGGAATACACCGCGCGCTGGGTTTTACAAATCCATGAAAATCTGGTGTGCAAAGGTCGGATTTCATCCTTTGTATTTTTTACGTGATTTTGAGGTGAAATCCAATAGAATCACTGACTTTTTAAAGTCCATGGAGTTTTGAATACAGTTGGATTTTTATAGACATTTTAAAATCTGTGTTGAATACCTCTGAATTTTTAAAGATTTTTAAAAGTTTGGATTGAATACACCCGTATTTTGAAAGTCCAGTAAAATCCTACAGAATCTCAATCCAATACACCCCCTTTAGGTTAGGCGCAACTCAACAGGGGCAAATTCATAAAATTGCAAAGATCTTAACTGTTTATTGGAGCTAACAGTATTTACCATAGCGTATCGATCCAAGCTCTCGATGATTTTCCACTGACATACAAATAAATTCATAGGTAGCTCTTGTAATTGAGATTGTAATTATCTTTTTCGATAATTCTCTCATAAAAAGACTCGATTAATTAGCACAATTAGAGGGAAAAATAAATAGATGTGATATATGAAATATCTTCCTTTGATATATATAATTAATAGATGAAAACTATGTGCAACTATTTAAAGATTGAAATGAATGCTATGATAGAAAAGTAACTATTAAGTCTATTATGTTGTTGCAAGTTGCAACTAGAAAGCTACTAAACTAGAATGCTAGTAAAGAAAATAGTGTGATTATACATATAGATCGTAGACTTTCGCATTAACAATGGGCAGAGAGCTCTTAGATTGAGTTTAAATTAAGATGGTGTATTGGATAGAGACTCTGTAGAATTTTCAAAATACGGGTGTATTCAATCCGGACTTTTAAAAGTCTTTAAAAATCTAGAGGTATTCAAGACAGATTTTAAAATGTCTATAAAAAACCAACTGTATTCAAAACTCCATATGCTTTTGATGTATTTGGAGCTGTTTTCAGCTTTTACTAATTTTGTATAAAACGTGTTCCACTTTTCCAAAAATTAAATTGAAAAATAAATAATAAAAAAGTCAAAACCACACAACCAGATAAAACTCAAATGAAATCTACATCCATTCTCCAGCAGAACAGAACCCTCTTACTCTAGCTCTTAGGCTCTTTTAATCTTAAATTTTCACCCAACAAGTTGCTACTTTAATTTCAAGTTCTCTTCTGCCTCCCTACCATTATATTTCCATCTCTTTTTTTAACCTCCCCCTTTCAAGATAGAATTTGGTAAATTATATGCCATTCTCGAGGAAGCGTTCTTATTTCTAATTGTATGCAGAGATTATAGATAAGTATATAGAGGTAATGTTGTTGTGATTTTAATTTAACTAGAATATGTCACGTGCGATACACGGATAAATTATATATAATTATTTTTTTTATTCAAAATATTCGTAGGAAATAATTATAATGTATTATGTAGTTGAAGAGCTAAAAAAAATTATGTACTAAAGAGCATAATAATGATACATTAAAATTAAAAAGAAAATCTTAATTTATTTGCTTAATAATGAGTTTTGGTTAATCCAGAAACAATGTAAATGAACAAATTAACATAAGAAAATATTAATAAAAATGTTTTAAACAATAATATATTTTGGGGAGATAAAAAAATTTCTCATACAATAATCTTGAGAGTGTAGACCAATAAACTTCGTGGCAAATCTAGGTACTTTCCAAACAGTTGTCTCATATAGTTGATTAATGATTCCTTATGACTTGAAATTAATAGATAAGTAAACCATGTATTTGTTACCAAAATCAATTCACTTGACTACTGCAAAAAAAAAAAAAAAAATTGATTTATTAAAATTAGTTACGTTATAATTTTGTATTAATTGTTAGAGTTGGACTATTATTTATCGCTTAATTTTTGTAAGTCAAAAACCTTTCATTGATTATCTAGAAAAAAAAACTCTATAATCATTGTAATCATGTGGCCGTTTTAAAATTTGAAAATTGTCAAACTAATTTTATACGATAATTATGGTCAGTATTTAGTGACTCATGGTTACATATTACTTATTTTCATATGCGTGCAAAATTGACAGTTTGATACAACAGATTTTAAGACAAATGATATATGATAATGTATATATACAATTGTATCACTACTATGGAATGATTAGAACCAAATTAAAAAAAAAGGACGAAAATCCAATTTTTATGAAAAAAAAAAACTTAAGGAAATTTAATTATATAAAAATTGGGGTTAAAATATCATATTATAAATTTATTAAATTGTCCATTTGGGTGGGAAAAAATGAGCTTCACAACTCTATTATTATTATTATTATTATTATTATTATTATTATTATTATTATTATTATTATTATTATTATTATTATTATTATTATAGATTTAAAACATATTATATAAATTTAAATATTCTTTAACTTGTGAGCTTGATCAAATAATAAATGAAAGAATAGATACCAGTAAAATTATATATAACATGACAATGATGATTAATATTCCCGGTCATCTGTTCCAATTATATAGTCCACTTTATCCTCGAAGGTAAATTAAAATATTTATGAAAACAAGATATTAAAGCTTAACTTCCAATATTACCCTTATTTAAAATTTATGACTTTAAAAAATTGAAGTGATTGATTTTCAATTTCCAAGACCTATCAAGAATATATTTATATATTACTATGAAAATTAATACTATTTATAGTTATGAGACTATATAATTGGAACACCTCAAAATAGTAATAGAGACTATATAGATGGGACGGAGGGAGTAAATAATAGTATTCGTCCATATTTTAATTTTTTGATGATAAATAATTTGTAATCTTTCTCTCACACACACATGTAAATTCAGATCATTAGATACACAATCATTTGTTTAGTTCCAATTTTTTTGAAGCAGAGGCCATGCAATTTACGAAATTAAATCTACCATTTTTTGATCAATTATTAATGACAAAGAAGAAATAGAGTCCATTATCAAAATTAAGTTTTCTATATAACCTAACTTAATTTCAACATGTAATATATGTATGAAATATTTAAATATAATGCAGTAATAACAATTGAAAAAATATGTAAATTTTTCAAGTAGAAGATCGTAGTCATTTAGGCTCTTCAAAACCTATACTGTTACGGGAGAAATAATCAAATATTTAAAGATATTCTTGTCAAATGACAATCATTGTTTGCTTGTTGTCTATTTATACATCTTCCATCATATATATATAACCTATATATAAAAAATAAAACACGAATTAGCACAAAAACAATAATGATACTTTATATTTCTAAAATAAAAACTTATCATTTCTACTGCAACCATTTATATATACTCGAATGTTTTCCATTTATGCTGACCTCATGGTCATGGTATGCTAGTGAGTTTGTAGAATCGAAACAATCTCAATTTTTTCACCAACTCGCGTGACACGGAAGAATGGACCAATTGTTCCAAAAATATGATTGTTAAAATCAACATTATAAAAATTTAATATTACTCTGCAGCAAAATTTAAAAGATCTCTCTAAATTTGCATTTGAAGAAAAAGAAAATCAGTAAAATTGAAGAACACAAATAGCGTAGGTAAAAAATAATGCACATACGTATATATAGATGTAAGGATTGGGAATGTGATGACAATACCGTTTGTGTGTGTATATAGCAAAAAATCCGATACATATATATAAGGAATACTATTATATAAATATATTGAATTTAATGTATATACAATACAATATATCATTAATTATCTTCATAAAATCTAATTGACTCTCCGAAAATGATGGGTTTTTTTTTTAAATGATGGGTTTTTTTTTTAGCAAATACGAAAATGATGGTTAATTGACATATTAGTTGTGATTCACTAATGTTAATTGACTATTAACACAATTAATATAAAATGACTAATTTATGAATGTTAGATGTTAGATGGGTGGGAAAAAAGATATGCGCAATTGTGTTGAGAGAGAGAGAGAGAGTCCTTGCAGAGTATGAATGTGTTACCACGTTATAAGTATAAATAGTGATTAGATCATATAACATCAAAAATGTAATTTTAATATTGAATGAACTTATGATCAATGGGGTGAATGTACAATGTAGAGTCGAAGAACACCATGACAAATAAAGTTAACATGTGACATTCAATTGGCATACCTAATGTAATAGATGAGTGCTAGCTTTATGTGTTGTGTAGATGATGATGGATGAATTTAAGTGTATGTTTTTTCTTATTTGAAGTGTCTTGTGTTAGATCGTTTATCGGATCAAGATATATCAAACAATATTCATACTCAAATTCAAATACTATGAGAATTACAAATATATTCACTACAAGAAAACACAGTTTTAGCGACGGAAATGGCGACGGAATACATTCTGCCAACACACGTCGCCACCTAGAATGACGGACGTAGCGACGGACCCAACGTCGCCATATAAGGCGACAGACATATTCCGCCGCCTTTTGTTTTTTTTTTTTTTAATTCCGGAAAAATAAGGCGACGGAATAGTTCTGTCGTCTTATTTTATATTTTTTTTAACCGATTAATAAGATGACGGAAATAGTCCGTCGCCTTATTTTTTTATTAT
This sequence comes from Perilla frutescens, assembly GCA_026008535.1. NCBI lineage: Eukaryota > Viridiplantae > Streptophyta > Magnoliopsida > Lamiales > Lamiaceae > Perilla > Perilla frutescens. The sequence goes on along the minus strand of BRKX01000007.1, from coordinate 18,607,910 downwards.
AGAATATAATAAAAAAATCGGGCGACGAAATTTATTCCGTTGCCATGTCCGTCGCCCGATTTTGTAATATACGGGAACAGAGCCCTTCTTCCCCATTCTCCCCCCAAATCAACCGAACCCTAAAATTGCCCCTCGCCGCCAACTGCCGAGCCCCCATGCTGTCGTGCTCCCTCTCCCCCTCTGTCCCTCTCCCTCTCTCTCCCCCTCGTTCTTCCGTGCCGGAGTCCACGTCCGCCGCCCATCCCGGCTCCGCCGCCGTCTACCGCCGACAGTAAGTTGCTGATTTCCCTTTTTTTTAAATTTTTTTTTTCATTTTGTGGTATTTTTTTTTTCAAAACTTGTGTACAGAATTTAAAGCTAAAGGTCGTCTTGACGTTGATTTAATTGGGAAAAATTAAATCTAAGTCTAATAATGTATAAACAGAATAAGCTATTGAACTTGAAAATTTTCATTTATATGAACATTATCTCAAAAACAGTTATTCATCCAAACACAATTTTTCATCTTAATTATTTATTAGAAAAGTAGAATTGTAATAAAACAAAAATATAGAACATTTTATAGTAGTCAATTAATTTACATTATACTATATGTACTGATGATCTAAATAATTTTGCATTGATTATGTACTATTTTTGTTTTTGAGAGGATTGGTTGTGTACTATTGTAATAAAGAAAATGTTCATTATTTCGTACTATTCTTTAAGCCCAACATAAAGGATTTTAGCATATTATTACGTACAACACAAAATGATAATAATTAAAAATTTCAACAAAACCAAATAAATTTCATATTGGATAAAAATAATGCATTTAAATATCTACTTTATATTAATTTTAAACCATAAAAAATATAGAATAAGCCTTAATATTTTAAAATCTAATTATGTCCCAGTAGAAAAATAATTTATAGGGATAATACACATAAAAAACTGAGAACTTAAAAAACCGAATGAGATCAAAATTTCCCATGCAAAAAATTTAGGAAAAAAAAACAAAGCTACCTTTGTCCTGAAGGTTGGCTCCTTCGTAAAAAAATAAATTAAACAATTACACCAACAATAAAAAAAAAAAGAGAAATAAACCATTAATACTTTTCCCAAAAACAACATTTTTTATATTATTTTAAAATTAATTGACAAAAATAAACAATATATTCAACAGGTTCATAGCAATTTATATTAACATAAATATAAAAAAATAACAAAAATTAATTTATTAAAATCAACTATGAAAATTATACTAATCAGTTACATGGAATTAATCAAGTATGTATACATAGTACATAGCATAGAACCTTTATACATATGGTCCGATTCAGATAAAACTTAAATTAATGGACCCAAAATTTAATCAAACATTCCTATAAAAAAAAAAGGATTAATAACCCTAAATATTAATTAAAAGAAAGAAAGCAAAAAATAAAGCATGTTTGTTGAATTTATTTAAACATGTTAATTTGTTAAATTTATTTAAGCATGTTAGTTAAATGGGACGAGGCCCCTGGATCCCTCTATTTTAATTGTATGTATTTATATTAGAACGAGAACCCCTGGATCCCTCTGATGTTTGGTTTTTGCTAGTTAATCCCAGAACCTAGTTAAGTTACGTCGATGACTTGGTCAAAATATAGGTTTCACGTTTTTATGCTGCCGAATTTTTTTCCTAATTAATTTTTTTCACGTCATTATGCTAGTTCTTCATGACTTTGTCTTTATGAGTTGTTTTTGTCAGATGACTAGAGGTGGTGGATCTCACGGGGCTAGGTCACGAGTTATGTCATCTATGGGATCCGTTGGCAGTACCATTGATGATAGTGTTGGTCAGGATGGGACCGATGCTCAGGGAGAGGAGTCCCGTACAGTTGACTCGAGACAGGAGCTCGAGCTCGAGACTGTTGACAGGGAGAGGTATGTTGATCTATATATTAATATATTCAATTAATTTACTTTATATATATTAATTGAATCTAATTTGCATTTTCAGAGTCATGAGACCCTCGAACGCCTGTTTGAGGGCAATTACCTCTATCTTTAAGAGGTATATGCATCATACGGGCTTCGCTTGGAAGAGGGTGCCCGTGGATAGGAGGATGCTTATTGGGCTGAGTTCAAAGTAAAAAATTAATTTATATATATTTGTGTTATCTAATATTGTTACTAACGTCGTTGTTTATTAATGTGTTAGTACAGAAGGAGTTTAGGTGGTCTTTCCCTGATGAGGAGGTGCTTCCGCTCTTCTAGAAGAAGTGTCAGGACTGGTACAGGGACATGGTGTACCACATGAAGAATGATGACTACCAAGCAGATAAGAAGCCCGATTTTGTGCGCTAGGAGGACTGGCCTGCCTGGATAGTATACTGACAGGCGGAGGAGACTCAGGAGAAGGCTCGTCTGGCCAAGAGGAACTGCAATACTGAGCCCGATGGACCATGATCATCCGGCCAGACTCACTACGGAGGTGCCAGATCTACCGTGGATCATATGCGCGATTTGGTACGAGTTATAATAATTATTCAAGTTTATAGTATAATAAATTAACATTTTCTAATGGATTTCGTTTTATTTTGTTGAATAAGGCTACAGAGCAGCATTTGTTTGAGTGGGAGGCGCGTTACCAGACCTATCTCAAGCTTCACTGTCCGGACGGCCTTTGGACTACAGCCAAGGCGAGGGAGAACAAGGTAAGTTTTTACTAATATTTTAATATATATATATATACGTATATATAAATAATTTATATTGAAAAATGAATTACATTTATCCTGATAAATACAAGATAAATGTGACGTCTTGGCTGCTGAGTGGATAACGGATGGCAGAAAGTCGGACATGGGCGAGATTTTCCGTCAGGTGGTGGCGTCTGACATGAAGGGGCGCGCTATCGGGTTGGGGAACATGGCCCCTACGATTTGTTGCCCTTCTACTGCAGCTGGAGGATCCTCCTCGTCATCGAGCCTGGGCTCCGGGTCACTGTACACCTAGGCAGAGCTCGATGCTCGTCTGGCTGAGATGCAGACTCAGATGGATGAGAGGCTGAGTGCCCAGCAAGCGTCCATGGAGCAGGTACTGGAGAAGTAGGCCAGGATGGATTCCCTGCTTGAGCGCCTTATCAGACAGCAGCTGCCAAGTGGTGCTGGTGACGGATCCGGAGGGTCTGGTAGCGGGTCCGAAGGGCCTGATGGCGGGTCGGGCTCTTAGTTGTACTATATCTGTATTTATGCTACAATTTTGATATTTATTTATATGTATTATACATTTTGTATTAAATTATGTACAATTATATATATATATTTATTTAATTTTATGATCTTTTATTATATTTGGGTACAAATAAATATTTAAAAAGAAAAATGAATTAAAAAAAATTAAAAAAAATCGAATTAAAAAAAAACAGAATTAAAATTAAAAAAACAAAAATGGCGACGAGAATGTTCAGTCGCCCGATTTTTTTTATTTTATGAATTAATTTTTTTTTATGTGGCGACGGACTGTTCCGTCACCTTGGCCGTCGTTAATAAAGGGGATGGAACCAGTCCGTCACTTTATTGGTCGCCCCAATCTCACGATAATTTACGATGACACTTTAAGGCGACGGACTATTCTGTCGCTAAGTCCATCGCCATATTTAGCGACGGAATATTATGCCGCCTTCTTTTTTTTAGCGAATAAATTTACGAAACGCACATTTTCCGTCGCCATTCCATCGTCCGTTAAATTAGCGACGAAAATTGGGTATGTGGTGATGGAAAATTCCATCGCTATTCCGTGATTTTCTTGTAGTGATCGTTGAATATGATCTTGAATTCATATATGATTATTGTCCGACTGATCTTGACACCGTCAAACAATTTTACATAACCTTTTGTATTCACACTTCAGTTTTTACTATTGTTAACTTTATTTCTATTTATACTTTGTGGATAATATTTTTTCTCCTCATTGCAAGTGTATGCTCTACTATGTGAGTGTGTGTGTGTATGTATATATAATTTTAAGTTTCAAACTTATGAGTTATGATAATGTCATAAGTATAAGATTGTTATTCATTAACTTAAGCCATGCACCCCCCATGGTACATCTCACAAACTCTTGGAAGGTTGAGAGAAGGACGAATTATGATTGTGTTGGCGCGCTGCATGCTATCGAAGGAAACTGTTGGTTTGTAAAGTTGGTAAATAGTTATTATACCGATCTATATCTTTTTTACAGTTTATTTATTTATTTTTCTGAGCAGTCTTTTTTTTTTTTTTTGAGCTGGCTCTATATCTATTTTTGTGTTTGGTAGAGGTTGGTGACATTATTGTGCATTAGCCAAGAAACATATAAAATAACCGTCCCTACAAATTTTACAATTTAATAGTGGATTTGGTTGGGTAGTAGTTATATCCTAATTACCAAAATTCCAAGTGCGACTAATGTGGTCCTACACTCCCACCACTTTCTAGTGTGTTGGTTAGGGTTGAAAATCAAATTAAATAGTTCGATATTCGACTCGTGTTCGTTCGTTAAAAATTTATTTGAGCTCAATTCGATAAATAAACCAAATAAACTTGAACATAATTTTGTGTTTGATAAGATTTAAAGTTCGACTCGAACTCGAGCTCGATAAGTAAAAAATGAGTAAGCATGTATAAAAATATCAAACTATTCGAGCTCGACTCGTGTTCATCTCGATTAAAGCTCGTTTGAGCTCGACTTGATAGATAATCAAACAAGCTCAAACATAAATTTTAACGCTTGATATTATTTCAAACAAGCTTGAACATATATTTGTTCGGGCTCAGCTCGACTCATTTACAGCTCTAGTGCTAGCTGCAAAAATCTTACAGCATCGTTCGATTGTATTACAAATAATCAGTGGGTCTTCAATAAAATAAAATAATAATGAGTAGATCCTACAATAAAATAAATTATTAACATATTTCAATATACAATTAGATTAATTTTATTAAAAAATGTCAATTTTTAAATTTTTATATTAACTTGGAATTACCCATAATCAGTTTCTTGGACCGATGGTTTCACGTTCCCAAAATTGTAAACCGAAACCACACTGTGGAAAGAGATGCTAGAATCAGTGATTCCGCAAATGCCAGTTCCGGGGTAGTTCAGATACTTATCTATTCCAAATTTTATTTATTTTTTATATGCAATATTTAAACTTCAGTTAGAAAAAACTTTCAAAATTGGGAAAAATACTACATTACAAATTTCTAAAAATTATAGATTTTTTCGAAAAAGGAAATTTGTGCATTGATAATCAAAACGGTAATGTTAAGCATGTGGCAAGGCATGGGGAACTACGCACCATGATCTGTTTTTCCACGAAAGAGTTTAGCATTTTTGGAAGCTAACTAAATTTTGAAAAATTATGAAACGAAGGTGATATTCTTTCATGAGGGAGATTGGTGGAGAGGTGTTTAGGAAATTTGGAAAGATGTATTTTGAGATTTGGGCGGTGATGCTTTCATCGATTTGGCTTTTCGTTTGTGAGGAGAAACATGAACCGCATGGAGCAAAGGTGGAGGTTGGTATTGATTTTTCTCTATCTTTGCTGGAAGCATTTCATGCCGCTAGAGGATCTCTTCTTTTATCAATGTCAATTGGAGTTAAGATTGAGAGGGAATTACCCCCTCTAGCTGAAGTTGTTTAGAATAGTTTAATTTTATTACTGATTTTCGACATATGCTTAGAGAAGCTAATCTTGTTACTCATACTTTAGCATGTTTGGTACGGGGTGTGAACAATTATGTACGTGGAATACAAATTATCCTCTCTGATTGATGGAGCTTGTTGCTTAATAAAATTATTTCACTTTAAAAAAAAAATCAAAACGGTAATGTTCTTTCACAGGATATGGCTAATTATTACCATTGATATATATAAACCTTTGTTGGACTAAAATAAAGTTTTGATGTTAAGAGTCTTTTTTTAGTTGGGGAATGGTAATTGGGGACCGAATCTCGATACCCCGGTCTCTCACGCAGTAACCACTTTTATGAGTGATGAATACCACTAAGCTATATGCATGTGGTGCAAAATTTTGATGACACGAATTATTATTTTTTTACTAACTTTTTAGTACATATGTAATGTGGTTTACTGAGTTACTCAGTACAACGGATTAAACTTTGGTCAAATTTACGGGTACAAAGAGTATCACTAGTAACACTAAAAAATATCACTCAAACGTCCAAAAGTATCACTTGTAGCTTTAAGAGTTTATTTAATTCAAATTAGAGTTTATTCCAGTATAATTAATGTTTAAAGTTTATGGGATTTATGGTTTAGAGTTTTAGATTTTTTTTTTTTAGTTTTTTTTTTGGGTGGGGGTGTTTTTTTTTTAGAGTTTATTAATTCACTTTAATTTTAGGTTTCACTCATTACATTTCAAAGTTTAAATTTACTTCGAAAAAAATAATTAGCGAACACAATGCACAAGCTCACGTATTAGCGTTGGGAGAGTGCATTGTGAGAGTCGTCAGATAAAAATAATTAAACCACTTTTATTTACAATATATAATTTTTGAAAAAAAAGAAAAAAAGAAAAGAAAAAAAAATAAAACAGAAAATAGAAAAAAAAAGTGATGGACACATGTCTCCCACGCGCCATCTAATTTCTACTGCACCGAGCCCGATATACCGAAAACCACCCTTATTTTTTTATTCCACATTGATTACATCTAAAACAATGGTTAGACTTATCATATATAAAAGATATCAAACATTTGGTTATTACACCAATTACATAAATTATGAATCTAAAAAGAATATGAGATTTCTTAAAAAGATGAATTTGTAAAATGATAATCAAATGTAAATAGAGTCAATGATTAGACATCGATTATCATTACAATACTTTCTCATTATGATACATGTTTAAGAAATTCTTTTTTTTTATGTATTCATAATTTGTTGATATGTTTACCAAAGATTGTGTTCTACATGAGAAATAGTTGTGTACTCCGAAGTTCTATCTTTAAATCCCAATTGAAGTTAGCACATCTTTCTAACCCAAATCTAGAACCTACACTATCAGATAGTTGTTAATTAGCTTCTGTTTTTTTTTTCTTTTCTTTTTTTAGAGAGAAGCTTTTGTTTGTTTGTTAAAAACTAATAAAAATAATATAAAAAAATCCACACAAACTCGTATTCAGATTTAACAGGCCCGAAGATGCCAATTAACCGAAATTTCCACAAACAAGTTCGCGAGCTCAAGAATTCTAAACTCCTCCCAAACGAAACCTTCAAATGTAATAAAAACCGACCTATACAATTCCCCCTGAAAGAAGTGCATGATCTCCATGAAGATAAGTTCAGATTAAAGAAGAAGGTGATTAATTGAGGTATTCAGAGGATAAAAACTTGGAAGGAAATTTTCTGTATATTTCATGAGAGTGCAGCGACTCAAATAGGATACGGATCTGCTTTATATACAAAGTGTTAAGCCAATAAAAACACACCACCTGTAACTAAACTATTGGCCAACACATACACAAAGGGAGCCCTAAACAATATTCACAACTATAATATTTACAACTAACTGTATAACTCTTGCTCTGTACTTCCAACACCCCCTTTTTTTCCTGTTGTATTAACGAATGCAGCTTAATTATTTTGATATCGTTCTCTATTTGATTATTATTTTTCAGCGCATAAATATTGATTTCAGCAACGATAATGCGTTTGCACCCACCACATTGAAACTGTTGTTCGATCGATGCAACTAAAGCTATTGAAATCGGCCTCAAAATTTTGAAGGCGGATTGCGTATTTCAGTTCTTTAACTTCTTTCACAATATTGATTTTTATTTTTATTTTCAATATATATACTGTACTGGGTTATTATAGGCGTGGCGCGGTGTATTTGATCATGGAAAAGTTTAAACAAGGATTTTTCAACAGGTGATTTCCTTGAATCTTAGTGTGATTGCATTTTGAGATCTTTTCTCAGGTTATATTGATATTTTTTTTTTTTGTGAAAATGTTGGTGTTTTTAGCGGTTCTTTGTGGTAAAAAGAATACAACTTTGTGCTTTTATAGTGCTAGTGATGTTACTTTCGATTGAATGCACGGGGAAATTTGGTAGATAGCAAAAATGTCAAGAAGGGCTATTTGCTTTGACTTGATGTTACTTTTTGATTTAATAATAAGAATGTTATTATTATATAGAGTATTCGTATATAGAGGTTTTATGATATATTGATTGTCACTATTGTTATTATAGATTTATAGTCCAAAAGATACTAAAAGAATATATATTCTTAATTTACATACTATGTGTATATACCATACTATCTTAAAGCTACTTGTAAGTATAAATTTTCATTAGTTCATGTAGTTGAAATATTGACCTCTATACGTTTACAATTATAATATATATATATATATATATCTTTAGTTTTATAAACACTTTATTTGTTCATTCTAATATTAATTATTACAAAAACAAATCTTGAAAATATATCTAAGACTCATATATTCACGTTATAAAATATATTATTTTTATTGTTATCTTTTTATCTTTTAATTAATCTGGTTATTGTCCTAATTTGTTAGAGATTAAGACATAATAAACTTTATTCAAAAGTTATAGATTTGATCATTTATATATTTAAAAAACTTGACTTCAAAAAAATTGTTAATGGAATGTGGATAATACATATATTTATTTAGCTAACTATTTTAATGAAAATAATGAGACCTAAGGCGATCGATTCGTTTGTTTCATGATAGAAATGACATAATGTTATTTCATTAACACACACACACACACACACACACACACACATATATATATATATATATATATTCTTGATTTATATATATCTTAATTAAATTACTTGTAATAAGATTCAAATTAATATATTCACTTATGAATAATATTTTTTCACCAATCTATATATTTAAAATTATCCTTTATGATTTTACATTAATATTAAAAAAAATATTTAGATTGATGAGTAATTGTGAATTTTATTTTGATAAAATATGTAATTATTTTAGAAATAATATTTTTATGGTTTGGAGGGCATGACATATTTTTAAACTTAATTACTTAGATAATATTAATTAACTTATCTTTAATAAAAATAGATAAGTGGATCAAAATAACATTCCGTTATATATACCATTTTTAATACAAATATGTAGGCGATGATAATTTTTTTGGTGCTCATATAAGTTTACATCGCTCTTTTGCAATGAAATTGTTTCAATTTATGTATATTATGTAACACTTATGCTATTTTTTATCTATTTCAATTCACTAATATTTGAATTATTGATATTATATGACGTGAATCAGTAATTTATAAGTAAAAAAAATAAATTTGAAGTATATTGAATAAATTATATCTATAATTCCCAGATAATTAAATTATTATACTCGACCAATTTTGACATTTAACATGATTTTTAAAATGATTTAATAATGACACATTTTGAATTGTGAAAAATTCGACATCCTAGATTGTTCCTAAAAAAATAATTAGAACATGCATTCGTCATATAAAAAAAGAATAATAAAAATAATTGATATGAATGCATGTGATGTGCATTGTGTGTGTATATATATATATGTATATATTAATTCGTAATCTATATCTTATTGGTTTATAAATATATTAATGAATTATCTAGCATGTTAATTAAAAAATAATATGTTAGTTGAAATTAGAAACTTATACGCACATGCACATATCAAATTGAGGCACTAATCGAAATTATATATGTATTTTAAATATAATATTATGGAAGTCAATAATAATATTTATTAATTCTTATCATATACATGCATATCAAATGAATGATCATTTGCATAAAAATCACACTAGAAATTTTATATCTACTACTGTATGATAATAAAAAAAAAGCACGCTAGAAATTTTATATCTACTACTATATGATAATAAAAAGTTCATATTATAGATTTATTATATTATCATATTGTGCTTAATTTAAATATATTATAGGAATATGTTAGTTAAATTCAATTTTATAAAATAAGGATTTTTTATAGATAGTAGTAGATTCATATGGAAACTAATTTATTAATTAGATTTTACATTATAAATACATATTATATATTATATTACACAATTACCCTTAAATTAAAATTGTAATAGGGATATAATAGGTAAACTAAAATTTGTGAAACATCACACTTTTATAATAGTATAGTAGATAAATGAGTATTTTTATTGAGATTAAACTTTTAAGAGAGGGATATGATTCAACCAAATATGTTATTGAATATAACACACACAAATTATATATAAAAAATGAGACAAGTTGTGTGCGTGTGATATATATATATATATATATATATATATATATATATATATATATATATATATATATATATATATATATATATATAGGGGTGGGTTCAAATAGGAACCAACCCCCCTGAAGGAACCTAGGAACCAATCAAATTCAAGGATTTTGATGACGTGGCGGATAAAAAAGCGGTGGCATAGTTGTAAATATGTAAAATTCGAATTATAAGGGGTAATTCCAGATTTTTTTAATAAAGTGATGACATCATCTTTTAAAAAAATTCCTAAAAACTTTAAATAATCATAACTTATTCATTTTTTATCCAATTTACGCAAAAAATATATCAAATTAAAGATTTTTTCATGATCTTTCATTTAAGATCCATAATGCATATGTTTATTTGAGCAAAAATTGATGAAAAATACAAAAAACTATTTTTCACGTATATTCAACTCGTAACTGTCAGATATTTGCTAATATGATATCACAATATTGCTCATATCTTGTGTTTATGTTGCTAACATGAATTTTTTTATGCACGACTTTGAATTTTAAGTTGCTTTCATGAGAAAATAGTTAAAGTATGAGCTATATATAGTTAAGTTCATAAACAATTATAACTTTATCAATGCTTAATATTATTTTGAAAACTTGTAATATTTGAGAATTTAAGTCATGCTAGCATATCATTATTCACATATTAGCAATGTGTTACTAACATATTAGCAAATTAATAGTCATATATTAGCAGTGTGTATATTCTCTAACATATTAGCAATATGTTGTATGTATGAATGATGCTACACAATATTATTTTAAATGTGGTCCAATGTTATATGTGTGGTGTTTAATACGTGTCAATTTAATATTATGATCTCGTCAAGTTAACAATATGAGTCTATCTCATGATAGCAACAAAATCTGTTAATGTTAGCAATATACATCTTTCATGTTAGCATGTTAATACAACGCCAGAAAAGACAACGGTTTTAAAGTGTTGTCTATTTAATTCCGGGAATTAGGCCCAAAATTCGAAAAAACATAACAGAATTTCTAAATTACGAAAATAACCCCGCTTTCATTAAGTTCTTAAATATTACAAGTTTGCCACCTTACTTTGACTAAAACTTTGACTAAATTATGGTCATTAGATCTAATCAAATCTAAGGCTAGGATTGGTTCCTAGGTTCCTTCAGGGGGAATTGGTTCCTATTTGATCCTTCCCCTATATATATAGCAGTGATATGCTGTCCACCGATTGTGAGCAACCACTATGCGCGCCGCTTACGTGTCCTTCGCGTCAGCATTATTTAATTTTTTATTTTTCTCATTTTTCTCTTCCTTTTCTGCTACCGTCTCTTTCCCGAATTTACAATACTTTCATCTCTCTCTCTCCCTCCTATCTCTTTTCCCGTCGACCATTAAAATATCTCCTTCACACCAACAAAATTATGTGTGCTCTCGTCTCTTTCTCTCTATCTTCCCTCCTGTGTATTTTTTTTTTCAAATTTTAATTTTTTTATCTTTCTTCCATGTGCTACCTTTATCTGCAAATCTTATTTTTGGGTTCCCTGCATCCCTACTCTATCTCCTTGGTTGATTTGTTTTTCTTTTGAGTTCCAGGTCAAAGGAAAATATTACAAACATTAACCACCCAGAAACTTGTAATATCTTTTCAATTATAACCCAGAATGTTGTAATTACTTTACAATTATGATGAAAGTGAAAACCAATCAGTTTTTTTAGCAAAAAAATTAAATTCAATCAATCTCATTATCTTCATCAACATCAATCCAGATTAGAAATCTACACACAAATGAAGAATTTCTTGGCCTAATATAAATGCTAGAAACTTCCGTCAAATAGCAGCGGCGGCGTAATAAGAGAAAGGAAAAAAAATCAAAATTTGCAGAGATAGGGAGAATGGGTGAAGACGAGAATTTAGAGAGAGAGCGAAAGGGAGAGGCGGGAATTTAGAAAGAGGGCGAGGGGGTGCAGGAGGTAGAAGAGCAGATTTACAAAAATAAAAAATTGCAGAAAAGTAGAGAAAGGGGGAGAAAGATATAGGAAATGGAGAGAGACGATAGCACAAAATGAATGAGAAAAATAAAAAAAATTAAAGAATGCTGACGCGGAGCACACATAAGCGATGCCCACAGTGGTTGCCCACAATTGGTGGGTAGCATATCACTCCTCTATATATATATATATATATGTTGTAGATGATTTAATGTACGTTTTTGGGTGCGAATTTTTTTTCAAGAACTTTATTTTATTATATAGATAGATAGATTAAGAATAAGATGTCCAAATTTCAGGTGGGAGCGTAAAATATCTTATTATTTTTTTTATGTCGAGGGTAATCCGCAATCGTTACCGAAGTGCGCACTGGGTAAACTTCACCCCTATGTAATAGCTTGTAAATCACACAGGGGAGGTAAACCACACTTATAATAGCTTGTAAACCACACAGTTACAGGGGAGGTAAACTACACTTATAATAGCCTATAAACCACACAAGGGAGGTAAACTACACTTATAAGCCAGGAATGACAAACTCACACCTAGTAATGTAGGTGGTGAAATTTAAACTTACATTTGACCTCAAGATAACAACACTCCACCACCATGCCATCTTCGAGACAACGTGATCCTATATTTTCTTGCATAGTGAGTCAGTAGTTGGGGTTGGGGTTTCCAAGATGTGATTAGATAAGATAATGAATGAATCCGCCTCCATTTTTGTTTTTGAGTTTCAAACAAATATTAACTTGCTCCACACTACAATCTATAATAAGGCAGCGTGCACGCTTATTCCTGCTCTTTAAAAAAAAAAAATTAGTGTAATTTGAACTCCAAATCTACAATTTCAAATTATATGATTTAGTATGATTTCAAGTGAGACAATATACTTTTCTCACCTATCGAATACAACAAAATGAAGTTCCTCAAATATATTTTCCCTCTAAAAAACATCACATTTTCAATATTTATTAAATATTATAAATAATTTTCCTTTTTTTTATTGTCTTTTCATCTTCTCTCCCCCAATCTCACACACAAGTGTCTCATATTTTTTAATTATAGAATTCATGTATATTATATTATATAACATATTTCATTATGTATATGAAATTAAAATTTATTTGTTTGAATGATTAAATATGTGATTTTTTGCCTAACTTTTAGAAATTAAACATTATTGAGCGTGCGTCCCGGTAGGGATGATCTAGTGGTGGAGTGAGGTTGTTCGGAGTTCAAAGGTCACGAGTTCGAACCTCCTCAATACCACAGGTCGGATGTGTGAATAAAAAAAAACATTATTGAACGTGCACCTACTCAAATTAAAAAAAAAAAAAAAAATTGGGAAGTTCATTTCCAAAAAAATGAGCCCAAAAAAAAAAAAAAAAAAGAGCCCAAAATATTTAGGACTTGAACATAGGACAAAGGGATAAAAATAAAAACCATAATCTATTAGTCATCATACTCATCCTAATTCACATGTTTTCCATGCCAAATTGCTGCTCAACTTCACACATACACACACATTATATATACATATCTATATCTATATCTATATATTATCTTAAAATATATATGAAACACATGAATTGGAAGATCTGATTTCTTTCATTTACCCGCAAAAGGAGGGCTAATTCATTTTATTTAATTCATAATTCATAAAACGAGATTCACAGACAGAAATTAAATTAAAATGGAGAATTTTGATCGTTCAGCTACGGCTCGAGCCCGCTTGGCGGTGCTCTCAGCTCACCTATCGGCTTCAGCCGATCGCTCCGGCGACATCGCGACCGGAATTCTCGAGTACTCCGGCTGCTCCGCCGCTGTAACGCCGCCGCCTAATCTCAGAGGTTCGTTGACCTTGATCGATGAGCGTACCGGAAAAAAGTACCAGATTCAGGTATCCGAAGAAGGCACTATCAAAGCCACCGACCTTAAGAAGGTAGCTTTCACAATTGAGAATATTAAATTCTGTTTCAATTGGAAATATTATGTGGTTTGCTTCTTCTTCTTTCTTTTTTTTTTTTTTTGCAATTGTTAATGAAACTTCACTTTCTTACACCCAAAAAAAAAATACAAGTTTTTTTTTTCTTTTATGAATGTGAATTCGTGGGCAGCATCTCGATATTATTTGTTTTGGTCTCGTTTATATCTGGAGAATTGTGAAAGCAATAAAGTTTGCATAGATTAAAGAAGATCAGGATCTTGTTTGGTTGAAGCTGTTGCTTTTGTAGATATAGTGATTTGCTGCAAACACCAGAAAGTGGATATTGCTAAAAGAACGACTAGTAATTATTTTTTTTGTGATAATCTGCTTGAAATTTAAAATACACAAGTGGCTCTTACAGATATCCATAGGAAAGGATGACAAGGGGCTGAAGCTTTACGATCCAGGATACCTTAACACAGCTCCTGTTCGATCTTTGATTTGCTACATTGATGGTGATGAAGGGATTCTTAGATATAGGGGGTATCCCATTGAGGAGCTGGCAGAGAGGAGTTCCTTTCTGGAAGTGGCTTATCTTTTGTGTAAGTTATATTTATGTGTGATGGCATCTCTGGCTTCTATGTGCATTTGCATTAGAATCAGTGCTTAGACTGTCTACTTTTAATTTTTTTTATGAACCTTGGAAACTAACTATGTTGCTGTTCCTTTAAAATTGATTGCTTGAGTTTTCTGAGGATCCTATACAAGCTTCTTTTGATCCACAAAAGGGTTCATGCACGTGTATATCTGAGTGTGTGTCACTACTGACCTTGTATTAGTTCAAGTAGAATGACAACTTATAGTTTTGATTGTTTCAGTCATAGCAGATATGTTCACTCAATTTCTCAAGCTCTAGCAGTTCAACTCTGATTCATGCTTTTGATTCTAATGTCAGTGTATGGGAATCTTCCAACTGAAGGTCATTTGGCAGAGTGGGAGTTTGCTGTTTCACAGCATTCAGCTGTTCCACAAGGACTATTGGTATGCTCGCCTTTTTTCCTTAAAAAGGTTTTACCAGAAAGTGTCGATGCAGTTATTTCTCCATTATTGTAATGCCTAATGCGAGTGATAGTGACATGGAAAGTGCTATCTTGTTTTAGTGATCCATATTGTTCCTCTTTTTTTTTTTTTTTTTTTTTTTTTTATCTAGCCATGCCATATTATGATTCATGAATTGAAGTGCAGCACAAAGTAAGTTTTCTGAATGCCTTTTGATAATGTTTTGCAGGATATCATACAGGCAATGCCCCATGATGCTCACCCGATGGGTGTTCTTGTTAGCGCAATGAGTGCTCTTTCTGTCTTCCATCCAGATGCTAATCCAGCTTTAAGAGTAAGTCTATCATCATAGTTCTTGCAACTCTTTTTCTCCACTACGTCTTGTTCTCATTCCTGCTGCTGCATGTGGGTCGAGCATGAAGGACTGATTATATTTCCAGTTATGGACTTTTTGACTTAAATACTATGAAGATGCTAAATGCTTGTTCTGTATCTATTGGTGGATTATATTGCTGTTGTTGCAACATCTTATTTCCTTGTTGCATCAGCTGTTTATCACGATGACACGATACTTTACGTACAGGGGCAAGATCTATACAAGTCTAAAGAAGTGAGAGACAAACAAATTGTTCGCATACTTGGAAAGGTAATATCCTTTTTTCCCTTCATCCTATTGATGCGTCCTTCGCTGACTCCAGAATTAGAATTTCCCCATTCTTTCCATGTGTTATTGCAAAATGCATATTTTGTAAAAATGTTCAGCTTATCATGAGTTATTGTGGTAACAGCAATGAGAAGCCTACTACTTTTGACTGCAGGCTCCAACAATTGCTGCAGCTGCTTATTTGAGGATGGCAGGGAGGCCACCTGTTCTTCCATCCAACAATCTCTCATACTCAGAGAACTTCTTATATATGCTTGACTCAATGTATGTTCTCTTTCTGATTTGGTTAATATCGTAATAAGTTGAAAAGATCAAAGTCATAATTTGTCTCTTTTTTCCTAAAGGTGATTGGACAACTTTGTTTTTTCATTGCAAGTTACTACAGTAAGATATATTAGCAAGTCCCTCTAACTCTAAAGATTTCTGCTGCTATTTTAACTATGGGTTTTGAGCATGGAATAAACAGGGGTGACAGGTCTTACAAACCAAATCCTAGACTTGCACGTGTTATCGACATTCTTTTTATACTGCATGCAGAACATGAAATGAATTGCTCGACTGCAGCTGCAAGACACCTTGCTTCAAGGTTGTATATAATTATCTTGTTGAAGATGGAAAAATGCATTCCTTCTATTTTGTAGCTTACATAAATCTGCATCCACAGTGGTGTTGACGTTTATACAGCCCTTGCTGGAGCAGTGGGAGCCCTGTATGGTCCTCTTCATGGTGGAGCAAATGAGGTAATCAGCACCACGTGCCTTTCAAGCTGTTATTAGAAAATCTTTAGGTCTTTCCATGCATATTACATATTATGATTTGAATATTCCATGCGTTGTCATTGAGCTCTGTTTTATTGTTCAATGGGTGCCATGTAGGCTGTGCTCAAGATGTTGAGTGAAATTGGAAGTGTTGACAACATACCTGAATTCATTGAAGGTGTAAAAAACAGGTCCAAGTCCTCCTGCAACTGTTTTTTTTTCGATAGATGCTCCTTTAAATTGTAAATGTTCAACAAATCACTTGCCTATAAAATGATCTCTAGGAAACGAAAGATGTCTGGTTTTGGACACCGTGTCTACAAAAACTATGATCCGCGCGCTAAAGTCATCAAGAAACTTGCAGAAGAAGTATTTTCAATTGTTGGCAGGGATCCTCTCATTGAGGTGGGTTTACATATTTTAAAAGTTAACTTAGAGGTGAATTTGTTCATCTCAAAAGTTAGTTTATAAGTCTTAGAAATAGTTAAATGTAGAAACAGTAAGCAAGCTCTGAAACCAGTTGACATGGTTATTAGTTCATTATTATAGGAAACTTATGCTACACCTGATGTTGATATGCTAAAATGAGTATAGAAATCATCTTAGAACGTGAATTTTAATGGCCAAAACCTGGTTTCCGTTGTTCTTTTATTATGCTGCTCTCATACTTCAATCTCCTGTAATTTCAGGTGGCAATAGCTTTGGAGAAAGCTGCCTTGTCAGACGAGTATTTTGTAAAGAGAAAGTTATATCCTAATGTGGACTTCTATTCTGGGTTAATTTATAGGTAGGTGTGCCGAGATGTCAACTGCATTCGTGTGTTTCTCTTCTTTCTTTTTCTTCGCTGTCTAAGTTAAAATTGTTTATTTATATTCATTTCCATTTTTAATTTATTGCTATTATGTTTCTGACATTTGATTGCATCCTTTTGCATGTTTTCTCTCGTTTTCTTCTTTTATTATATTTTTTACATTTGACTCTTATGTATGACTATTTCATTTCAAGTAATGCAAGTATATTTCCCACTCATTAGGGCGATGGGTTTCCCCCCGGAGTTCTTCACCGTTTTGTTTGCAATCCCTCGAATGGCTGGCTATTTATCTCACTGGCGAGAGTCTCTGGATGACCCTGACACTAAGATAATGAGACCAGCACAGGTTTATCTTCTTTTACTTGCATTATTTTTGTTTAGTTCTATGGACTAATACCTCAACATACTCTATATATTTCTCTCTGTTAGCTTAAACAGGGCTAGGATACCTGCAGATCTTTCCCCCACCGGTCATAATTTTCAAACTCATTCGTTGTCTATCTGTTGATGACACATCTTACCCTGCATTCTCTTCAATGCTCTACTTGATTCTTTCTCCCTAGAATTATAGAAAGCAATATCTCACTGTTGCATGACACCATGTGCTTTCGGTCTATGCATCCATGTACCGCATGTTAATCTTGATTTTACGTCCAGGTATACACTGGTGTATGGCTAAGGCATTACATGCCACTGCAAGAACGGATGTTGTCGAAGGAAGTGGATAAACTTGGTCAGGTAGCGGTTTCCAATGCAACGAGGAGGCGGTTGTCTGGATCTGGGGCCTAGATTCAGTAACTGTCCGCATCAGATTGTTATGCTACTGTGAGGACCGAAGTAATAATAGGAACTTTTATGTTACGTGCCTTTTAATCAGGGTTGTTTTGTTCCAAGAGGCATCTTAGATTGTTTTTATTTAGTAATGCTTACAGCATAAATTGTAATAAACGTTACTAGATGACAATAAACAATTGAACTGTAATAATATTGATTTATATTCTTATGTGGCTGGATTCTGACGTACCTAGATGTCTTTGCATAGAAGTAGTGTCATCTCAATTTCAAATACCCACCCCCTGACCTCCTCCTGAGAGAGAAATTCTCCTTGGCCAGAGGAAAACGATGGTCGTTTCATAGTTCTAGACATGAAGGCCAAAAAGGCAAAAACCAAGGATTAAGAGAGGGAATATCTCTAGTGGTAATATAGGAAAATAGTCATTTAGTGAATAAACTTAATTACATTTATTTAAAAAAAAAAAGGGAAAAAGAAAATCAAACGCTCCCCAACAATCCTCCCTTTCCTCTCTCTCTCTCTCTCTCTCTCTCTCTCTCACGTGAATTTCAGTTGTATAAATTACAAATCTGCAAATCAGACCATAACCACCGCCTCCTAAGACACCGCCCTCTCCTTCCCCTCTCCGTCGCCGTCTCCCTCCCGTGTAACCTTCTTTCCTCCTTCGCATCACTTCCTTGTTGTCCCGCACCCTCTTCTTCCTTGTGACGACCCGTCCCCCCCCCCCCCCCCCCCTCTCGTTTTCAATTCAGTAGCATCGGGGATCTACATCAATCATCAGAATGGTGTGGTGCACTATTGGGTGCACAAATGGTATGTAGTTGTGTAACATTACAAATTGACACCACACAACTGAGTGGATTTGTGCAACATTACAAATTTACGCTATTGTACGAATTAGGGTGCACGACTGAATGTAGTCTTGCAACAATACAAATTTACACTACTGTGTAGTAGTACAAATTTATATTGTTACATAATTAGAGTGCATGGTAGAAGAACATTTGGTCAGGGTGACTAGAAGCATATGTTTTTTAAATGATTGGGCGGAAAACAACTTTTACCAAGTCAAAATGACAATTCAAAAATTATACTCATATTTCTATATTGCAGTGTGTAGCGTAACCCCAAATATGGCATCACTATTATGAAGATTTTTTTACCCAACATAATTATTCAAAGGATCAAAAAATGTCACATACCATAAAAAGGGGAAAATGTAGGAGAAAGTAGAGATGAATGATATTTTATAAGCTTGGAGAAAATAATGTAGCAAACATCATCAGGTTTTGTGGCTTGTAAACACAACATATGATACAACAACAGCAATCATGGTTATATATATATATATATATATATATATAAAGAAAAAGAAAAAAGAAACTCAACACCCTCAGAATCTTCTCCGAAAGGGCGGCTTGATCAGTTTGTTGGAGGATGACGATGATGATGAAGCAGCAAATCCAGAAGTAATAACTGGCTTCTCCTTAGATGCAACACTGAAAACATGCAAAAGCTAACATGATTAGAAACATTAAATATAAAGATCCATAGCAGATTTTAGCTTAGTTATTGGATGCATTACCTATGAGTCCTGTGCACCACCTTAGTCTTCATTGCGGCTATATTCTTGACCTCTCGGCTAAGCAAGGAAAGAGTGAGAGTAAGGCTAGGATAAGAACTCGATGATTCTTGATAAATTACAAAACACAAATGTCCTACTAAATCTATCCAATCAAGACGGCAAAAACATGGTGGGGAATGCATGGGGATGATTATCGGCTGGCAACAACATTGGCCATTTCAGTGTAGGATCTTATGTAATTCATAATCAGTTAGAATTTGTCTGCAGTAAAACATGCAGTTAAAGTGAAGTTCCATCAAATAGAACTTCTAAGATGAACAATGTAACTGAAAATTGACAATGTAGAGTTTGAGAAAGTTAAAAACATCAGGCTGTGCACATGTCACCTAACATTAAGACACAATTTAGATGGAACGGCAACAATTTAAAAGTAGATATACAATAATTCTGCAAGCAGTAGAGAAATTATGTCACTATCAAAAATAACTGGATAACAAAGAAATCAGCATTTTATAGGTAAGTCACCTGTTAATGAATTCCATCTTTGCCTTCTTCATTATGTTACTTTTTGTATTGTATATATTGCTGGCAGCAGCACCTAAGATGTTAAAAAACACACTTGTTTTACTCTGAGAAATGTTTCAAGAATCCAAAACCACGCTGTAATTATGTCATTAGTTATGCCAAGGAAAAGAAGTACCTCCCCAAAAGCTTCGTTTTTTGCTAGAAGGTGGAACCTTTGAGCACAGCTGCACTTGTCGGACTCTTTTTTCTACAAGGTAAAGCAGTCGGTATAAGTCAGAACTAATGGAGTAATGGGAATTCCTAAAGAATGTTTCTGTATCAATGAGCACCAGAAACTCACTATTTAGACAAGATTTACTACACAGCATCTAAACAAAATTTATTACACACATAAATGAGTAATTGGGATTTGGCATGAAATATATAACATAAAAATAAATACACCAAAGGACAAGAAAGATGGAAAAAAGTACTGACTAGCATCTTCTTCTTGATATCGTAGCTTTATACGATCAAGAGATTTTTGTGTTGCCTCTTCCCTCTCGTTTAGCTTAGCCTGTTTTAAGGTATCACTGATGTAAAATAACACACCTAATGGGCAAAGATTTCATTAGTTATTTGTGCAATGGAGCAAGTCAAGTACCTCATACAATTGTTTCCACTTAAAGGTCACTTTTTTCTGCCTCATCTTCTGAACGACAGTATTGAAGTTATCCTCACCAAAACTGTCCTTGTAATATTTCTTCCATAATTTATCAGTAACAGGGCTAAGATCTCTATCCTATAATAAGATCAAGAATCAGTACAATCAGAAGAAATATGCTTTAGGCAGGAAAATTGATGACACAGAAGTCTTACTACTGTGCTATTCTCAATGTGCGTCAACTGATCAAGTGTACAATGGCATAAAATGCGATCTAAGAGATGGGAGTCAGTTTCTCCAACATCTCCTAGATATCTAACATTGTCTATTGCCAACTGAACACATAAGTCAACTAATGATGGTATTTTTCGCTTCATCATGAACCACTTCTTTCACCTAGCAACCCTGCAGGAAAACAAATCAATTTCTAGAACGACAAAAGGTAGAACTCAAAAGGTTCATATAACAAAACTTCTCCAGAAGCTTTTTCTCTAAAAAAACAAGAGGTCAGCTAATTCATGATCGAGCCATTGAATCCATGAATAGAGTTGAAAAATCGCAATGGCCTTGAATTTAAGAGCATCTTAATCGATTAGCCAAATTACTTATTCACTACTCACCAGAAGCTAGGAGAGACCTGAACAAAATCCAGGTCCTTAGCTTTACAAATTACGATAACCTAATCAATTTCATCACATTGAAAAAAAAAGATAAGAAAATAACCATGTATCACGAAATAAACACCCAAAATATCAACTTCGGCACCAATTTGTCAAATTATAGATATACATATCCCAACAGATCACATCAACTAGCCAAAGAAGAAGAAGCGGACATCAAATTTTCAAGAAAGCCGTGCGCAATCATCAATTTTCATATCCAGAAAGATCATTATCAATTGGTTCAAATTGCCGACAAAAAAAAAAGAAGAGAAAACACCCCAGAGGTCAAATTCGAGACAAATTTGTAGAATTATCACCGTTTAATATCCCAATATACCGCATCTATCAGGTAATCCGAGAATTAAATAAAATAAACAGCAGTAAAAACAAACGATCGATCAGCTGCATCACCAAAATATATGTGTGTGTATTATATATAACAAGAGAAATGATTCAGGAGCCATGCCCTGGATGAGATCGGAGCTGGGGACGGAGAAGATGATGACGTCAGCAGTAACAGATGATGACGATTGCAATTGCAGTTGCGTTGAAATTTAGGAAATTTTGCAATCAATCCAACTAGGTCATGCTATCCTGAATTCCTGATACTTTTCTCTCACCTTTTTCTTCCCCTCTGGTTTTGGAGTGTTTCATGGATTATGGATCACTTGTTAGGATGGGCCAGAAGGCCCAATATGTGCTTTTTTTTTCCTTTTTTTTTTCTTTTTTTGAGAAAACAATATGTGCTAAATGTGAGACTTGTTTCTGAATTCTGATTAGCTAACAATTTTGTTATGGGTAATTTTATTCTCTTTATAACCCCATAAATTCATAAATATAATTATTAATTAGATATATATTTAACTCCATAATTTTACTAATATAATTATTAATTAAATATATATTTTTGGGTTGAAGAAGAAGAATTTTGTTATGGGTAATTTTATTCTCTTGATTAACTCCATGATTTTATAAATACAATTATTAATTAGATATATATTTTTGGGTTGAAAGAAGATGCTTTTCAAACAGAGTGAATTCTCATGAGGGTAGTCTATGCCAACCCTCACAATTAATAAAATAATTACTATGTGCTGAGGAAAGTATGCATGGAGCCACGTTTGGTGTCTGTTATACTACTAGGTAAAGATTTTGGAATTTCGATACATACATATAGCAGGTCCATTCTAATCAGCAACAAGAATAGTACATCCTGGCTTCAATTCACCAGCAACATTTGTTTATTTGTCAAGAACAAGAATGCATACGCCCAATTACAATATTGAATTTCTAAGTCAAGAGTAGCAAATAACAGAGAAAACCAAAGAACAAAAATAAGGCCACTTCCAAGACGTCGAATCCTCTACATTGACATGCATTTCACATTCTTGAACAAAAAAACTCAATTGATTTTACCAAGATCTTTTGTGATGATTGTGTTGGTAAAGGTTAGCATTGAGAAAGTGGATAAATCTCACTCTTGCTTCAAGCCCCCCACATTTTATGCTTCCCAGACGATACTGATCGTCAACTAACACGTCCATTCATCAGCTACGAGTGGGGGGACGAACGAATACCCCGGAAGGGTTTGCTCGAAGATGTGCCCTATTTTTAACAACTTTTCCTGCAACGAGATCAAGGATTCAGTGAGTTCATATAGGTTTTAACAACTAGGGCTAGCTCTCTCACATACAGGAGAATATAAAACAAACAAAATTCCAGGATTACTGTCACAAGATTCACGACCTTTGATTTGAAGTTGAAACCAGCAGGCGGCAATAAAGGCAACAACAGACTACTTAAGCGCAAGCCGTAGGCGACTTAAACACAAATAAGATACTGGTTTAAAATGAATCCTTTGTAATTTCAGGCAAATGTGTTTTTAATGTAATTCCCTGTCCATAACTTTTAAAATCCAGAATAAAATTTCCAAAAAAAAAAAAATCACGTCAAGCAAACTAGCACAACAGATGAGGAACAAGCAACTACTAGAATTGAAAATTCTCCTTACACAATAAAAATGTTCCTTTTACCTCATCAAATGCTGCCCCAATCATTTGAAATCCAACAGGTAATCCAGCAGACCCTCCATCAAATCCACATGGTAAAACCAATGCAGGCAGTCCAGCCAAGTTCACATTGACCTGCATCAGATAAAATCATGCAATAAGTCAAACGAGAAACGGAGTCCAAAGAATTCATAAAATTCACATCAAGCTTTGAAGTTTTTGGAAATAAATGACCAAGAAAATGTTATTACAAAGTAAAGTGGTGCAGAAACTCACAGTCATTATGTCTCCCGCGTACATGGCCAACGGGTCATTTTTCTTCTCACCTAGAAATATTACCAATTACATTAAGAATATTTCCAAGTCGACTAAATAAAACAGTAATACCGATGGATTAGAAAGAAAAATCTCATGTCATGATAACATTACTGTCATACCAATCTTATAAGCAACAGAGGGAGCAGCAGGAGATATCAATATATCATTTTTCTCCAAAGCATCCTTGAAGCTGTTCCGTATTATAGTCCTGACCTGAAATGCCAGCACATCACAGTGTCCAAATGTTCATTGAAGTTGTGGTCATAATGAATAACATAAAATCAGAGCAACCAATGCCAAACCTGCTGAGCACGCTTGTAATATGCATCATAATAACCAGCAGACAGAGCATATGTTCCCATCAAAATTCTCATTTTAACCTGTAACAATGAAGTATACGTTGTCGTGATAAATACAGGAGAGCTTTTCTGATGGCCACAAATTAGGCATGAACATGCCAAAAGAGAATGTTCTGAACAATCCTTTCAAAGTCACACCTCTGAACCAAGTCCTTCAGCACGGGAGTCCCCATAAAGAGAATTGAGCTCTTCACCAAAAACTTGGTTTCCAAATCTGCAAACATAATACATGGAGTTAATGTGAAATTTGAAGTAATTGTAATTGATAAGTAAAATTCAGCTGGCTCTACAATATAACCTGACACCGTCATAGCGAGACAAATTCGATGATGATTCAGACGAAGCAAGAATGTAGTATGCCGGCAATCCAAGGGAAAATGATGGCAGTGATACCTAAATATGCAAAAAATGAATTACATAATAAGAGGCCCGGCGGTTTGCAGTAGTGATAAAGACGCAAAGATATTATATTAACATAACAAACTGAAGATAATATTATAATAATATTTAAAAAAAAAAAAAAGATACCTCCGACACAGTGCATCCAAGTTCTTCCAGATGTGAAACAGCACCACGGACTGAAGAGATTACTTCTGAATCAACTCCATTTTCAAGTGTTTCATGAATAACACCAACTCTCAGTCCCTTCAAGGGTTTAGATTCCAAGTACTCTAGAGCAACAAACTGAGATGCGTAGTCTGGGACTTCCTAAAACAGATAAAAGTTCAAAACAAGTTCCTAAGGATTAGTTTTCTGTTCGAACAATCATCTGAACACAAAAATTTAAGAGATGTGAGCTTAACCAATGAGGCAATGACCCACTTTAATAATCTAGGTAGATCGAGGCCAGAAGGCAAATCAAAGTCTCTACCATTGGACATTCACAGCCAAACAAGTTTCTGATACTTAAAAACTTACGTATGAAATCTCAGACAAGGAAAATGGCAATATATGCAAATATATTAAAGTTTGTCTTCATCCTTCCATGTGTATAGGAATTCATCCTTTCAAGTTATCACCAAATTGGAATAGAAAAATCTGGAGTGGATGGAATTCAATACAAGCTCATTTTTTAACACTAAAATATAATGACACAATTGAATCGGATGCAGCATTAAAGATTTAGGAACACACCTGTTTGCTACTTGTAGCATCAAAGTTATCAAAACCCGAAATTGAGTGGAGGAGAATTCCTGCATCAGCAACTGATGAACCAAAGCATCCAATAACATCCAAGGAGGACGCATAAGCAACAAGACCGTATCTTGAGACACGCCCATATGTTGGCTTCAGCCCAACAACACCACAGAAAGATGCTGGTTGCCTGACACTTCCACCAGTATCACTTCCCAATGCCACCATGCATTGTCTAGCAGAAACAGCTGCTGCTGAGCCCCCCGAAGACCCTCCTGGTACCCGTGACAAATCCCAGGGATTTGCAGTCACCTAACGAATATGAAGATGCGTCACCTGAGTAAACCATATTTGGTTACAGATTGTAGGTTGGGCTAATTATTCACTTTTAAATTCATATAAAATGGTAGCCAACTCCTTTAAAATGGTTAATACTACAATTATCCATGAGTGATAGTTCGTGCGAATGGCCATTGAGGCAATAAGCATGATTATCAATGTGGCCATTTAGGGGTAAATTTAAGTTTTAGCACTATCAGCATACAGTATTTAACTTTTCGACCATTCGCAATCACTGATCACAGCTAACACTTCTTAACGAGGTGCAACGATCACCTCGGGAATGAGAAACATGCATTGCGGTAAGCAACAATGCAAATTCAAAAGTAATACGATATTAATAACTGTTGCAGTTTTCTCTGCCAAAACTTAACAGGAAAACGCCAATGCATATAATTAACTACTTTCCACTAACGAAACGTCAAATTGCATGCCAAAATCAAAATTAATAGCTGAAATAAACTAACTTGATATGCAGAGCCTTCTGTTGTACTCCCCATGCCAAACTCATCCAAATTAGTCTTCCCAACAACAATAGCTCCGCTATCCCTCAGCTTCCTCACGGCCGTGGCGTCGAACGGCGGCCGATAATTCTCAAGAATCCTCGACCCCGCAGTCGACGGCATATCGTACGTGCAAATATTATCCTTCACTCCGACCAAAACCCCAGCCAGGGGACCCACCTCCTCGTTGTTCTTAATCTTGGTGTCCAACTCCTCAGCCTGCTTCAAAACGACGTCGTCAGGGGAGACGTAGAGGAAGCTACTGAGTTGAGGTTCGTGACGTCGGAGGCGCTGGAGAAACGACTTGGCGAGGTCCACGGCGGAGGTCTGGCGGGAGAGTAGGGATTTGCGGGTTGTGAGGATTTGAGACGGAGACGGCGAAGTGGCGGCTGGGGTTAGGATGGGGGAGGTATGGAGGCATTTAATGGTGAGGGCGGCGGCGGTGGTAGTGGCGGCGGCGGGGGAGCGGAGGAGACGCGGGGCTTGGGCTGAGGATAGCATTTTTGGGCGGAGCGCAATAGAGAAGTGAGGGGCTTAGCAAAGGAATATGATGATATCATTTAGAAATATAAATTCTCATTTTAGTCCTTCGTGTTTTAGTTTATTGTGAAAATATCACAAAATATATTTTATTTTCTCATTTTAGTCCTTCGTGTTTTAGTTTATTGTGAAAATATCACAAAATATATTTTATTTTATCATATTGTCAGTTTCTTTTTCTTAAAATTTTGGAGAATTATCAATTCAAAGCACGAAAGATGATTTATCTATCAATATAGAGTTTGAAAGATGGATTCTAACCATTCAAGGCTTGAAAGATCTAAAACTATTAATTTAAGGCTTGTAGATTTAACAATGTTAAAACTCCATCCAATAAAAGGTGACATGGTTGTTAAATATCCACATCATTCCATATATTAAATTAAACAAAAAACATAAATTTACATTAATTATTGTAATTAAATTAAACATGGGGTTTTATTAAATTTTATCAAATAAAAACCATCACTTTTTGTCATTCGGGTCTCATTATTTTTTAGTTTGAAATTCATCTCTATTTGTTTGATTAATTAAAATTTATTATATCTATAATTAATTATTATGATTTAAATTATATCGCAAACTATTAAATGTTATTAAAATATTTAATAAATTAATTAATGTTAATTTTATTCTCTCTCCAGATCTCTTTTTAAAATAATCATTTCTCCATCAAAATTGAAAATAAAAATAAACATAACTATATCAATTTATTATTGTGATCGAAAAAATGTATTACAATTACATACTAAATTTAATTAAATATTTAATTTAATTTAAACTTATAAGGATCTCTGATTGAATTAAGTAGATATTGAATTTACATAATATAATAAAACCCTCTATTTAATTGAATTAATATAAAGTTATTTTTTTAATTTAATTTAGGATAAAAATGATGTGTCAAAATGATGTGAATATTTAATAGCCAAGTCACTTTCTGTTGGATGGAGTTTTAACACCGTTAAATTTCCAAGCCTTAAATCGATAGTTTTAGATCTTTCAAGCCTTGAATCAAAAGAATCGATTTTTTAGGTTCTATATCGATAGATAAATCATCTTTCGGGCATTGGATTGATATTTCTCCTAAAATAAACTACTCCCTCATTTTCATATTAAGTGATCTTTTAATATCTAAATTTTATTCTCAATTATTTGATATTTTATAATTTTTAATATTCTTTCTCCCATTTTTACCCTGATAAAATTTTCTATAAGTTGACATGTGGATTATAATGAGACAGAAATTAAATTATATTAGAAAAATATAACTAAATAGATAAAGGATAAATTTGTCACAATAATTAATTTGTAATTTCTCTTGTAAAATTAAAACATGAATAATATGAAACTGATAAGAGTAAATTGCAATTTACATTGCAATCATACTCATTAAATTATAAATATAATTAAATATACCTAGAAAATATAATAAATGACGATGCATTGATGGGAATTAGATCTGTGGCGCTACGATCTCTTTTTTTTTTTTCTCTCCTTTTGACAAAATAGTACTCCATTATTTGTGGGTTGGGTTCTTTTTCATGGGTTTTGAAGAAAAATTTCATAGACTTTAAAGTTTTTTTTTTTTATTTTGGATCTCCACAAGCATTGTGGAAAATACCATTCAAGTCTTCTAAAGAAACAAATACCATTCAAGTCTTCCAAAGAAACAGTGAATGGGCGATTATCCAGCTGAATGTGATACTTGCTATAAAGGGGCTTCTTTCATCTTCTTCACTTTGAGAGTACTCAAAAACTCCAACATCATCCTCCTATAAGAAGGACACTGTCCGGCAAACACAGTCGCCGCTCCTCCCCATTGGCATAAAGTCCATAAATCATCATGAAGACATGGTGCTTGCAACACCGCACTATATGGGTACCGAGACGGTACATACTCTATTTGGACAAGCGTATTCTGATAGTCTCTATGCTCTTGGTCATTCAGAATGGCCCCAAAATGAAGGGGGTCATTGGGATCATCGTGGTTCCATTCTCGCCCTCCACGTCTACCTCTAGCAATGCGTGGAGCCATAAGATTTAAGCACCTAAAAATAAATAAAAGTGTGAACAATAGAACAAAATTAAAAAAAAAATACAAGCTTGCAACACACCATTAAACAACCAAAACATTAAATGCATCTTGCATAACCACAAGCCCTTAAAACAAACTCTCACCCACACTCACCATAAACATAAATGAGACAACAAAGGTCTAACTCAAAATACATGAACGTAAAAATAATAAAATTCCCCAAAAATTCACCCAAAAAAAAAAATCCAACGTATGCACCAAGTTAAACAATCATAATGGCATATGAAATTCCCAATTTTCGCACAAAACACTTTGCCCGCCAAGTGTTCGATAAAATGTTTTAATGAAATTGAAAATGTAAATCACAAAATTGGGTACACCCATTCTTATTCATCATCCTCAAACAACACTAAGGAATGTAAAATGTACACAAGTTAAGAAATTTCATACCTTGGCGAAGAACTATGCAAAAAATCCAATTTTTTTAAAATTATGGTTATTTCTCTTCTCCTTGTTCAATCTCAACAACAACAGGTAAAATGTGAAAGGAGTATATGAATTGGAGTGTAAATGGGTGCGAAATCTACCAAGATCGATGACAAACCTTCAAGAGATGAAACGCTTTGTGTTCTCCTCTCTCAACTCGGTGATGTGTGTGTGTGTGAATGTGAGGAAGAGAAAGTGAGAAACATACCTTATATTTGATTTGAAAAATTCACGACTGGCACAAAGTAAGAGCACGGTCCATGCGAGTTCGGGTGGGGATTTTTCTCGTGATAGAACCTCTAAGAGAACGGTATGTGCTCTAATGAGCACGGGTCGTGCTATTTTAGTTTTTTTTAACAATAGAATGAGATTTCCACATCCCATAAAAAGAAAGAAATAAATACAGAAAATATTAGAAAAAAGAAAGAA
The DNA here is from genome assembly GCA_026008535.1 of Perilla frutescens. NCBI lineage: Eukaryota > Viridiplantae > Streptophyta > Magnoliopsida > Lamiales > Lamiaceae > Perilla > Perilla frutescens. Next base: position 18,578,022 of record BRKX01000007.1, on the reverse strand, counting down.
AATAAAAACAAAATATACCACACTTTTGGGTTGCCTCCCAAGTAATGCTTGATTTAATGTCTTGAGCTCGACATAGACCATTTGTTCAAGTGAGTCAAACATCCGCCAAAAATATGGACACTTCCTTCTTTTGTTCCGGTGAATAGTGTCACTTGAGTTTGTGTCCATTCACTTTGAAAGTCTCCCATGTTGGTGACAACAATTCCGCTGTGTCATTATTCTCACTCAACTTGCGAATCATAAAAGGACTCGATCATCGAGACTTCAACTTTCTCGAAAAAAGTCACAATCGAGAATTGAACAATAATACAGCTTCGCCAACTTCAAAGTCCTTCTTAGAAAGTCCTTCTCCCATGTTGGTGACAACAATTCCGCCGTGTCATTATGCTCACTCAACTTGCGAATCACAAAAGGACTCGATCATCAAGACTTCAACTTTCTCGAAAAAAGTCACAATCGAGAATTGAACAATAATACAGCTTCGCCAACTTCAAAGTCCTTCTTAGAAATTAATTTGTCATGAAACTGCTTTAAAGTCTTTTTTATAGGTTGTTCTATAAGCCCACAAAGCATCATCGAGCTTAGAAGCCCAATCCTTTTGAGTGACGCCCACAGTCTTCTCTAACACTTACTTCACCTCCCGATTAGCCAACTCAGCTTGACCATTAGTTTGTGGATGATATGCAGTAGTGATTCGGTGCTTTACATCATAATTAGCTAAAAGAAAATTCATCCACTTGTTGCAAAAATGCCACCCCCATCACTAATGATAGCACGAGGGGTTTCAAACCGTGTGAAGATATTCTTTCACAAAAAGATCAACACCACATTCGCATCATTGGTCTTAGTAGGAATGGCTTCAATCCATCTTGAAACATAGTCTACTGCAAGGAGTATAGAGGTATTGACACGCCGTCGTTTAGCATGAAAAATTATACATGTGGGAAAAATCCGACAAATGTTTAATTGTGCCTTCAAAGGCTTAGTATAGCCTGGAGGCGGATATCGTCCCACGAGGAGTGTTTAACTCTTCTATCCTAATGCGTATCCTTTTGGAACTTGAGAGAATTACTGTCACTAATTCGTTCCTGCAAGCTTAATATAAATAAAACCAAAATGTAAACTAAATCAAACAATAATTAAGATATGTTCAAGTTAAATGTGAATTCGGATTGAGCAGATGTATGCAATCCCGGGCACAAAAACATAGGTACCTTGATAAGACCGTTTGGTTATAGAGAGCAGGTACGATCACCTTATACCCCCCAATTCCTTCTTTTTGTGTAAGCTAAGAGCGATACAGTCGGCGACTCTTAGTCCTTATCTATCCAGGACCCAGCGAAGAGAGTCATGCAGAGGGTTTGCAAAGATAGCTGCATTCAATCGGAGGAACCCAACGCTGGTATATGGGACCCCTTCATCGGTGTGCCCATATCCACCCATACTTCAATCTCCAGGCTTCGGCGCACGCTTTATCATTTAGTGGCTCATCAAGGTTCGGTCGCCCTTACTTCTACCCTGACTTACATAAACAATGGTTTGATTACAAGTGGCCAGCCACATAATCTCTCCATTGCCATGTCATCTTTCTGCCCAGATTGAAGTTGGGAATCATATCGAAGTAAATTAATCCTGATTAGCCTCATGCATATGCATTGTCTTTATCCTTATCACATTCAACTTGAACACTAACTACTTAGCCAGAAAACATATTAATAAACAAAGCAAGAATAAATAAGTAACTCATAATGAAAGGAAAAGAAACTAAATTAAATTTGGATCTCCCTCCAGAACTGGGCAAAAACAAGTGCAAGCATCAACTGAGGGCAAATCGCCAACAGCTATGCTGAGTATCCAGAACTAAAATACTAAATTCAAAGTACGGAAATATCTAAAATGAAACTGTATGTGCGCGTCCTGAAAATAAACATCTAGTAAGTATTTATAATTGAGTTAAACTGCCACAAGCGGCCCAGCCCAGCCCACGCAGGGGCACAATCATGTTGACTCATTCCACTCCTCCACCATGGCATGTTCGCAGATTCTTCGGCCTTCCCTTCTCTCTCCTTATCTTCTTCTTTCTTTCTTTCCTCTTTTCCATGACCAACGACTTCCCCTTATTTCGGAACAGCTGCTGACGTGGATCCAGGTTGTTGGCATGAGTAGTGGCTGAACTTCCGCGTTGATTTCGCAACAGACTAACAAAGCTTCAGCCTTCTCTCTTATGTCTTCAATAAAGTTGGCATCTCAATTATGCCCAAACTGGATCCATTTATGTTTCTTCCTCCCCTGTTACACTTACTCCCCACTGGACTCTTGACTCAATTAAAAGCACTAAAAACAAGTAAAAAGACAAGGAAAAAATGTACGAAATTGAGTCTGTATCAGGTATCCAGCAGATGAAGGGAATGGACCCATGAAATCGATCCCCCACACATTAAATAGCTCCACTTCAACTATGCTTGTCAAAGGCATGTCATTCCTCTTAGAAATGTTCCCCATCCTTTGACATCTATCACACTACAACATAAACAATTGAGATTCGTGAAAAATAGACGGTCAATAAAAACCAGATTGTAAAACCTTAGCTACAATTCGGTGATAGCCAAAATGACCCCCACTAAGAGAAGAGTGGCACTGCTGCACAATCGGAATCCACTCTTCATGAGGTACACATCGTTGAATCACCATATCCGCACAACGCCGAAACAGAAACGGTTCATCCCAATAGTAGAACTTCACATCGTGCAAGAACTTTTTCTTTTGATATGGACCAAACTCTCTAGGAATGACGTCTCCTACCAAATAGTTCACAATATCTGCATACCATGGGAAGGTCGTCTCCATCACCATAAACTCTTCATCAAGAAATGCCTCCTTGATAGGAGCTCGATTTTCTATGTGACTCTCATCAGTCTCTAATCGAGATAGGTGATCCTCCACAACATTCTCACATTCTTTACGATCTCGGATTTCACAATCAAATTCCGTCAATAATAAAACCCATCAAATTAGTCTTGGTTTAGCCTTTTTTTTTCTCAAAAAGATACCTAATAGTCGCGTGATCGGTATACATGATAGTTTTGGTTCCAATCAAATACGACCGGAACTTATCAAAAGCAAAGAACACTACTAACATCTCCTTCTCTATAGTAGTGTAATTTCTTTGAGCTGCATCAAACTTCTTACTCGTTGTAATAGATGACCCAAAATAACTTCTCCCTTTTTTGTCTGAGAGCCACTCCTAAGGTGTAATCACTAGCATCGCATATCAGCTTGAAAGGCCATGACCAATCGAGTCACTAAAATCGGGGCATTTATCAAGGCTTTCTTCAACACTTTAAAACCCTGCACACACAAATCATTAAACATAAAAGGAGTTTCTTTCTCAAGTGAACAACACATGGGCAACGTGATTTTAGAAAAAATTATGATAAATCGCCTATAAAATCTGGCATGCCCAAGAAAACTCCGTAATGCTATTTCATTGGCAGGAGGTGATAAATTTTCAATTTGCTACCACTTTAGCACGATCCACCTCCAAACCTGCAGCAGAAATACGATGGCCTAAAACAATCCCATTTCTCACCATAAAATGACACTTTTCCCAGTTAAATACTAAATTGTTCTCTTCACACCTATATAAAACACGTGTCAAATTATGCAAACAATGATCAAATGATGAACCATAAATGAAAAAATCATCCATGAACACTTTCATTATATTCTCTATCAAATCATGGAAAATGAGCATCTTACATCATTGGAAGGTAGCCAGCCATTACACAAACTAAATAACATTTTTCTAAAAGCGAAAATACCATAAGGACAAGTAAATGCAATTTTATGCTGATCCTCAGGAGCAATGACAATCTAATTATAATCCGAATAACCATCTAAAAAATAGTAAAACTCATGCCCCGCTAACCTATCCAACATTTGATCAATGAAATGCAAAGTGAAATGGTCTTTACGGGTGGCATAATTCAACTTCTTATAATCAATACAAATTCTCCACCCATTGACTACTCTAGTGGCAACTACTTCACTAGTCTTTTCATTCTTAACCACAGTTATCCCCCATTTCTTTGTGACAACCTGTGTGGGACTCACCCACTCACTATCAGATATAGGAAAAATTATACCATTATCTAACCATTTTAAGACTTCTTTTTCACTACTTCTTGCATGACCGAGTTTAACCGGCGCTGATGCTACACACATGGTTTATGAGGCTCTTCCATTAAAATCCTATGCATGTAAATGGAAGGACTAATACCTTTCAAATATGCTAAATATCAACCTAATACAGACTTATACTCCCTAAGCACCATAAGCAACCAACTCAACTTATCCTCACTTAAAGTAGAAGAGACAGTTACAGGGAAAGTGTTACCTTTACCCAAAAATACATATGCCAAATGGCTGAGAAGTTCTTTCACTTCACCGCCTTTTCTACTTCATTTTCCTTAGGCTCTTCTTGATCCACATTCCATATGCTCTCAAATTGTGATGTCTCTATTTCTCCATCTTGAAACATCTGCAAAGCACTGAAACTATTGACGCGCGGTCGTTTCGCGCTCAAAATATATTTGTAAACTCATGTGCCCATAGCGAGCGTAGCTAGCCAATAAGTACGGGTCGATCCCACAGAGAGCTGTTGCGATTTTACCTTCAAGTAACCAATCAAAAAGGGGGTTTGATGTTGTCACTAAACTGAATTTAAATCTGCAAAAGAAACTAAAGAAAATATCAAATAACAAAAAGTTCTGGCATTTGAACTAGAATTTGGTTTAAACATAAAACAACTTGATCATGGGCACACCGGTTTTCATACATGACAGATCATCTAGTTATGGTAACCAGATTCCTCTCTGCGTCTCCTCATCCATCCTTTCATTTTAGGTTTAAAAGTGATTCCTCTTCGATTAAACCCCTAACCAGTTACCCACCTCCTGATTTCTCTAAGAGATGTAAGCAAACAAGCAGCAATGTGCCCTAGACGGACCCAGATCTGTTGTGTTCAACTGATTCCTCTTGTGCCCACAACACCCCATTGATTCTCTTATTACTATATGAACCGACACACAGTCACGATTCACCAATTCAATTAATAGTGGTGTGCTCTCTTTACCTAACGAGTGATCAACCACATTGGGCACTTCAGACACACACTCACGTGGAACAAGGCTTAAGAATCAACGGAAACTTATCATGTATTATTATGCTCATTTTGGCCTCACGAGTCCAGATTTATACTTAAACCAACTTCATTGTTCAAACGCCAGAATTAAAGATCTAGCCGAGAAGGCTAGACATAATTGAAATTGCAGAAATTAAAGACATAAAATAAATAAAAACTTACTGAATTAATTAAGTGAAAGCTCAACTCCAACGTTGAGAAACATAAACATAACCTAAGTCCCGAAGGTTTAAGACCTTTCGGATTGTTTTTGGCTGCCTAAGTAGCGTACGGACAATAAAATGTAGAGATATAAAATGTAGAATTGCTTCAGACTGACTAAAGATCGTTTTTCCAGAGACTAAACTTGCTTAAATAGTTACATTTTCGAGTGGAGTTTCCCCCACAGGCGGGGGGTCTTCTGCTACAATTCCGGAACGGCGTGCCCTCTCTGATCTGTTTGGATAAGCTTCAGCTTTATCAAATCCCTATTTTTTATGGATTGCGCTTATCTCTTTGTTGCAGCGCCTTCTAGGAGTCCAGCTTAGTTCCAACTCTCCTTCAGATATGTAGCTATCTTCCACCATCTCTCCTCCAACTGCTTTCTGGGTTTCACGGGAATGCCCATTCTGACCTGTGGTCGAGTCTATGTGAGTACTGTGGGCACGGCATCATCTGTCAGCTCCATCCGTATCTGATATGCCCACTTCACTGACCGAATGTGGGATGGATATTGAAGAAGTCCTCTGTGCCTCTGAGGAACATATGTGTGAGATAAACGTGAATAACTGGGCATAAAATGCCCCTTCCGCCAGACTCGACTGTTGGAATGCCCTCTGACCACAACCTGGTTCTTTTTGACTCAAAACACACTAAAAATGACATTTATAGAGGATAAAATGCCCATAAAAACAAGAAAAAAGGACTTATCAACTATCAAAAATATTTACATCATCAAAATCAATAATAGAATTATATGAGAAAACAGAGTTGCTTATGAAATATTCCAAAGAATCCGAGTATTGCTCCTTGACTTGTTCCTCATCAATGCAAGTTTGGACTACATCAACCGCTTTGCATTCCTCTATATCGCCTTGGAACTTCATAATATCATACAATGAATACACCACTTTCTCATCATTCACTCGCAAAGTAAAATCACCCTTCTGCATATCGATGAGTGCACGTCCAGTGGCTAAGAACGGTCTCCCTAAAATCAAATGTATTCCATGATCCTCCTCCATCTCTAACACTACAAAATCTACTAGGAATATAAATTTATCAACCTTCACCAACACATCTTCCATCATTCCTCTCGGGTGTTTCACTAACCTATCCGCAAGCTGCAATGTAATGGAAGATGGCTTGATATGCCCCAAACCCAGTTTCTTGAAGATGGACAACGGCATTAAATTTATGCTTGCCCCCAAATCACATAGCACCTTATTGAAGTAAGTGCTACCAATCACACAAGAGATAGTATAACTTCCCGGATTCTTCAATTTCTGGGGTAACTTCCTCTGGAGAATTGCACTACATTGTTCTATCAAGCTCACAGTCTCATAATCCTCAATCTTTATCTTCTTAGCCACAATGTCCTTCAAAAACTTCATGTAATTCAACATTTGCTCAATAGCCTCCTCAAATGAAATATTTATTAACAATTTCTTGAATATTTCTAGGAACTTGGCAAACCGTGTGTCTTTAGCTTGTTTCTTTTACCTTTGAGAAAACGGTAGTGGGAGAATGTATTTCGGAAGCGGCACATATTTGGTCCCTAATGGACCAGCTTCATCAATGACGTCTTTTTACTTCTCTTTCCTCTCTCCATCTTGTTTCTCCTCAGCCTCTCAACTTCTCACTGGCACCTCCTCTTCACTGCTTTTTGTGTGTACCTCTAGCTCAACAAGTTGTTTTCCACTACGCAATTGTATAGCTTGACACTACTCCTTTGGATTCACCTCTGTGTTGCTAGAAAATTGCCCATTTTGCTGCTAACTACCAACTACTTTAGCAATCTGGCCCATCTTCATCTCCAAAGACTTTATCTGAGCTCCAATATTCGTGGAAAACTTGTTAAAAGAAATATACAAGTTATCCACTTTAATAATGCTTATACCAAATGACACGGACCATGTGAGTTTTGACAGGTATTTCTGGAATATTTAACAACGGGGCACGGTCTGTGTTATGTTGATCAAAAACCATCCAAATTTATTTTCCATAGTGCTGAAAATTCAATGTCCAAATTAGGGAAATTTTAAACATCAAAATTCGAAAATTTTGATCATCAAATTTTCGAAAATTATGAGAGATAAATCTGAAAATTTGAAGACTATCAAATATCATCCCAAATCTATATCTCATGGTGATCGAAAATTCCAACAACTCAAAACTAGAATTTTCGAATTCAATCGAAAATTCTTCCAAGTTTTGAATACCACAAAAATCGAAATACATGAACTTTAAATCTGAAAATTTAAAGATCATAAATTTATTAACAAATTTAACATGTACTTTGAATCTCATGCTTGGATTAATCTTAGAACAGTGCCAAAACCCACTCTGATACCAATTGTTGGGGTTTTTTCGAATTAAACCACCGCAGGATCTATTGGATGTTCATTAATCCATGTTCATGCAAATCATATTTTTATGTCACAAGCATGTTTATCACAGTCTAGCACAAAACCATGCAAAATGAATCTAATAAAGCGGAATACATAGATTCGAATTACTTATAATCGTCAGACGGTCTGAGGACAAGATTACAGGACTAATCTTGCTGTTGAATCAATGTAAAACTGGCGCCACCTATCTCCACAAAATCGGCCACACAGATATTCTACTCCAAGATCTTATGTTGTATTCCCGGACTGTATCTAGATTCAGAGTGGACTGAAATCTACTAGCTAGGTTTGTAAAATCTGTAGATATCTTGAGAGACAAAGAGGGGCTGATATTACTGTATGGAATTTCCGTCCCCCCCTCTATTAAATAGAAAGGTGGGTGAAAATTTGCTTCTCAGCCCTATTGGGTTGGGCCTCTATCTCAAGTTCCATATCCAGTCCACTTTCAGTCATATTGGGCTACAACAGGGATCTAGAAAAATATTAAATTGGCCCACTAATTTATTTAATATCCAATAAACTTATGATATAATTAAATAAATTAAGTTTTACTTTTATTCCACTAAAGAAGTAAAACTGACCTACCAATATAATACATATTTGCGAATATGCTTTCTCCTTTAGTTCGGTCATTCCCCGTGTTTAAGATATAATGTTCATTAATTAATTATGTCAGCCTCTGACAGCTATAATTAATTAACATCTAAATCCTTGAGTAGTACCACACAAGCTTTACCATGTAAGGAATAAATTCCATCTACAGGGTTTCAATATGAACTTGTGTTTCCTCGAGAGAACATCATCAATTTGGCGCACCAGGACACGGTGCTCATGCATACTGCTCGACACATCATGCATACACTGTAATTACCCAAGATATCGAGTTTATTGATCTACAAAAAGATCTCATCCATTGATAAATCAAAGTAACAAACAACGCATATATATGCTCGCCAATATCACATGAGTTCAGAACCCAAACTCTGTGGATATTTATTCTCTCACTAACTGGGTCAGAGACAGAGAATAGTATCCTATCGTGATCCTCCTCGATACACTAACAAGTGTACTAGAATAATCAGTTAGTCAAGATGAACTAACTTATCAGATTATTCTACGGTGTACCGATGGTATGTTCAGGACCATCTAAGCCGTGAGCTCTTTAATACAATACAAGGTTCTAATGATATGATCTTACCGTGTGACTCCTCATACCATATCATTTAAAATGTAAGTATATGGAACATTGCATAGAACAATTATATAACATAATCTAAATGCAAACAGTGACAGCAATAACTTTCATTTCATATCATCATATCATCAGAAAAGTATACAAAGACAAGTCTTCCAGTATACAAAATGAACACACCTCGCGGAGGAAAACCTGCACAGAACAAATAAGATTATAAAGTTCAAAACTGATAAAGCAAGTAAAGAACTCGGCTCAAAGACCAACGAGCTTCACAAAATTCAACAGGAGAGATCGCGTCCTCCGAAGTTTGTGCCGGGATGAAGACGAATTTGGGCTTCCATTCACCCGAAGTGGATGACAGGGTCGATATCAGAGGGATCGCTCCCCTATCCACTTAGTAAAGTAATAAAAGCCCATTTGTCTAGCATTGGCAACCAGCCTGTACACCTCGTGCCACTCATTAATAGTAGGTTAGGGGAAGCCCAGCTCCGACCATAAGTAATACATCCCGAGCATGTGAAACCATCCGACTGGAATGATCTGAGCGGGGGCTATGCCATAGAAGCTTGCTATCTTTGCGAAGAAGGGGTGAAGAGGCAATCCGACCCCCTTATCGGCAACTAGAGTATAGAAGGAAGTGAGCCCAGATGGTGGTCAATGTGCCCTGTCAAGAGGCCCAGAGAATAGACTTCGACCCCGGCTCCTGAGACCGGCAGAGAGGTCAACTTCTTCAGCAACTCATCATTGACCTTCGGGGCGATATCCGCCGCCCGAAACCCATCCCTTACAGTTTGGACCTCGCGGATTTGTATTCCCCGAGCCTTCGACAAATTTTCCGTGTCCACCGGGGCCTGTCTTTTGCTCACCACCGCCCGTCTTATTGAGCGAGGGAGAACCGCTGATGGCCTCTTGCCCCTGGCCTTTTCTATAGCCTTAGTGATCATTGGGGAGTCGGAACTATTAGAATGCTCTGACCTCGAAGAAGCTTCATCCTCGTCTCCGCCGTAACTCCACATCTCTTATGCGTTCGAGTCCCCACTCGCGCTCATTATCAAATCAAGGATGTTCGAACAAACTAAGTAAGAATCGACTGAGAAAAGCCTAATATCCTCCTAAAAATGTTTGACCCCAGAAACAACCGTCACCAAGAAACTCTAAAAGTCCAGAAAATCGATACAATCACCCAAAAATCGACAATATCTCCCAGAAACTTAAACCCTAGTAAGTCTCAAAACTACTACAGATTCTCTAAAAATCCTAAGAAAAATTGAAAAACGCTGCTAAATATCCTAAAAAATTCCTAAAACTTATGAGAAATACTAAAGCTACACAACAATGGCATGAAACGATTAAAAGAGGAAGAAAAGATGAGAGCATAACCTGGAAACCGTGCAACAATTGGAGTATGGAGAGTCGATAACGACCGTAGTGAAAACCCTCAAGCAAGCGCGGTAAAGGTGAAGACAACAACGGAAAATACGGAGCAAAAATCTTTTGTGAGATTTTCACGGTGGCGAAGATTTTCTTGCGAGAAGATTCGGTTAGAAGAAGAAGACAGTTGAAATTCTGAGAAATGAGGATAGATGGAACTATTCCCCTCGATATTTGAAATTCCAGATAGAGATAGCGTAATCTGGACACACGTGTCCTAATCTTACGGCTAGGGTTAACATGAGAAATAGGAAAAGTAAAATCCGTACCCAGGACCTGGAGCTCCACGAGGTCTGCTCTCACGACCTCTTAAGCTCCCCAAGGACCTGCCTTCAGGTCTGGAGCTCCACGAGGTCTGCTCTCATGACCTCTTAAGCTCCCCCAAGACCTACTTTCAGGTCTGGAGCTCCACGAGGTCTACTCTAATAAATTCATGAGCTTCCTCAGACCTACCTTAAGGACCAGAGCTCACAGAATGTGATTTTGCAAACCTAGGATCCCTCTAAGGACTCGTCTTCAGGAATTGGTTTGAAACCAAACAAGAATTAAAAATCTAAAACGTGGAGATAAATTGAAATAACGATTAAAGAGAACTCCAAAATTCATTACCCGATCCTTGAAATACAAGAATCAAGTAATGATGAGGTAACTATAGAGGCTCTATTTCTGTATAGGCCCAAAGACTAGGTCCACGGCCATTTGAAAGTTTAAAGAACCAAATAAGGTCGACACCTCGTGATCAATGTCTCGAGGTCCACACCTCGAAGTCCATCTCTCGAGGTCGATACCTTGAGGTTGATACCTTATTACTCAAGGTCCAGAGGTCTAAAGTGAGAGTCCATGATCGAGCAGACTCTAGAGAAAGACTGGGTCAAAGTATCCTTTGAAGATAACCAAGACCCCGTCAAAAACCCTAAAAGGGAAAGAAGATCCCTAAAATATGGGAATTCAGTTGAAGGTTCACTATTATATATATATATATACATTCTTCATAACGACAAGGGGACGGTCAATAATCATTCACACAACATCCGCTTTCCAGATTCATATAGAAGCTTTCATCACACAATTCCGCAAACAACACATACAAGGGTCCACGGCAGCGAAGCTCGACCCCTTTGATTACCGAATAACTATTATCATTCTATCTATCATTTACTCATTTTTAACTTTATTAATTCAATTTTGACTTGAGCGTTGGAGTCCGTTCGATCGTCAACCCTCCGACGGTCCTTCGGCTTCACGTGTTTTCTTTGTCTTGTAGATCGCCGGAGCCCGAACTTGAAAAACGATCAATTGTAGAGTTTTTGACCTCTACAAATATCAACTTTCCACACAAGCTTCTGCCAATCTTTTTTAATATTTCTGGGCGTACATGCATGAGTTTCGAAGTAACCAATTTCTTCAAGATACCCGAGTTTCACCGAATAGCTCCCGTTAACATCTGCTTTCCAATAATACCTATCATCTCCTGCCAACAAAATAGGAGTATGCAAAATCAACTTAGTTGTTCTCAGGCAGAAAGCCCCCCCGCACCATCTCCTCATCCCCCAGTTTGCTGCATTGTTCCACCAAAAATTCCTCCACATGAGCATCTATATTAAATCCCCCAGTTTGCTGCATTGTTCTAGGCACACCCTCCCGCAAAAAATAATCTTTAAAAAATTCTCACCGATTCTTCGTTTCCTATCTTCTATCTTACTCTTTTGTCAACCAAAGATCTGCTCCAACACAATGATCACCACACAAAAGAAGAATTAGATCCCACAAAAATATTTTGACTTAAGTACCTGTGCATACAAAGAACTCGGCCTCTACAAATTCTCGACACTTATTTCGCAAGTAAAGCCTTGTTAAAACAATTTAACTATCGAAATTCCAACCCGCTTTTCTCCTTAATTGGGCTTACGTAAATTCGTCCATTTTTTTTTTGGATGTCGAGGGTAACCCGCAGCCACTATCGTGGTGCGCATTGGGTAAACCCCGCCCCTGTGTAATAGCCTGCAAACCTACACAGGGGAGGTAAACCACACTTGGCAAGCCAGGTGTGACAGGCTCACACCTAATGGTGTTGGTGGTGGGTCGAACTTGAGACCTTTGGTCTCAAGAAACACCACTTCACCACTAGGCCATCCCCAAGGGGACATAAATTCGTCCATTTATATAATATTTATCTTATTTGAATATGAAAACTATAATAAATAAAAATAGATGTTATGTATAAAGTTTCATATCAAAATAGGTATTAGGCTTGATCTGGTCCCTTATGCAGTCCATCAAACTTATATAGTTCGTGCACCTAAATCAAAATATTCCTGAAATCTAATAATTTGGATCCATTACCCGTTAGATCGATATATACAATAAACGGATTGTGAGTGAAAGTTAGGAGTTGAAAGTTTTTTAAGGACAATAACTTAGGGCGATTTGGATAAAAGGATAAATTTATAGCGGGCCGCAATTTTAGGACATTAAAATTTAATTGTTGCGTCCGTAGGCCAGATTTCAGCTCGAACGGGCTTCAGCTCATGTGAGAGGCACGTGATGTCCTACGTGGAGCCCGTGTGTTGAGTTGGAAAATAAACCATCCTCCAAACTTAAAAAATAGCGGTTGAGAACAGAAATGAAATTTCCCCCAAATTGGAGAACCCTAATCGCTCAAAAAAAATACAAATCGCTCATCCCAAATTCATAGAAGCTCGACAGAGTCTAATAGATCTCTTGCACGACTGGTAAAAGTGAAGCTCGGCGACGATGGTGAACGTGAGGGATATTCGACATCTTAATCGACCGCCTCCTATGTACAGTAAGTACACTCTCTCTATTTTTCTCTTTTACCTTATGTTTTTGGGGTTTAGGGTTTATGTGTGGTCCCAAATAGTTTTGTAACTACTGAAGCTCTAGTTTACTTTATGGTTGGTGGTGGATTTTTTTTATGCAGTTGAAGTATTGAATATTGTAATGAATGAATGAGGGTGGTCCCTTTGCATTTATTTTAATGAAAAAATTGTCCTTTACTCATTTTTGTGAAATATTGTAAAATGTGGGGTTTGTAGGCCATGAATATAGTTATATTTTATCTGTTTTTGGTATTTTGGGTGTTTTTTATTTTTAGGGCTTATTTTTTTATTTTTTTTGTTGGCTGCAGAACCTCCAAATATGTTCCTTTCTGTTGTGTTTCATTACAGTGGTGAGTTTGTCTTATCCCCTATTGCTAAGTATGTGGGTGGGTCAAAAATGATAATAGACAGAGTTGTTGCTAGGCAATTGACCTTAACATCTCTAAAAAATAGTCTTGCTGAATGGTTATTAATTGATGGGGTTGTAAGGATTTATGTCTTAGAAGATAACATGTTTAAGGTGCTTTCTTCTGATGATGAAGTTAGAGAGGCTTGTGTAACTGCACTGGGGGTAAGACAAGTTGTCTTTTATATAGAAGAAGGGGGTATTGAAACAGGGGCTGTTGATGCGGATGTTGATGTTGTGATAGATGAAGTTTTTGAGGAATTGACAGGGGAGGGTGAGGAAGATGATGACAGTGAGGATGACAGTGATTACAATATGGTTGAAGAGCATGAGTTTGAGGATGATATGTTATTTGACAAGTTTGTTGATGTTGATGATGAGAGTGAGGATGACAGTGAATTAGATGCTAATGTTGTGGAGACAGAATTTGATGAATATAAGGACTCTGATGGTGAGTATGAGAGGCCACCACCTGTTTTCAATTCTGCAGCTATCTTTCATCCAGATTTCTCACTTGGCATGATTTTTAGCTCTAAGGATCAATTTAAGAAGGCTGTGCAGTCTCATGCAATTAATAATAAAAGATTTGTAAAGTTTACAAAGAATGCTCCTGATAGATGTTATACAAGATGTGTAGATGAAGATTGTCCATGGAGAATTAACTTGACCAAAGTGAAGGATGAAGATACATTTCATATTAGGGAGTTTGTGGGCACTCATGAATGTGATACTACTTTTCAGGTTAAGAACATGAAATCCTCATGGTTATGTGATAGATTCACTGGGAAGTTTGTCTCAGATAGGGCAAGAAAGGTTTCAGCTTTTAGGAAAGATGCAATGGAAGAACTGGGTTGTGAGATATCAAGAGACCAGGCTTACAGAGCTAAGAAATTAGCTCTGAAAAAATTAGAGGGTGATCCTGAGCAGTAGTATTCAAAGCTATGGGAATATTCAGAGGAACTGATAAGGGAGAATCCAGGGTCCACTGTCATCATAGAAGCAGTAGATGATGAGAATGGTGATTCTAGATTTGACAGATTCTATGTCTGTCTTGATGCAGTGAAGAAAGGTTTCAAGGAAGGGTGTAGACCTGTAATTGGCATAGATGGATGCCACTTGAAAACAGATTATAAGGGAGTTCTACTTACAGCTGTTGGGGTGGATGCAAACAATAGTTTATACCCTATAGCTTGGGTTGTGGTGAGTAGGGAAATAAGAGAGGTTTGGGAATGGTTTCTAGCTGTTTTGAAACAAGACTTGGAGATGTCTAATGACAGTTCTTGGACTTTCATGTCTGACAAACAGAAGGGCTTAATTCAAGCAATGAGTGCAATATTCCCAACTGCTGAACATAGACATTGTGTTAGGCATTTGCATGAGAATTTTAAACTTGCAGGCTTTAGAGGACAAAGGTTCAAAGATGCACTCTGGAGATGTGCACAAGCTACCACAGTTGGAGCATTTAAATTCAGGATGGAATAGATGAAACAATTGAGTGAAGATGCCTGGAAATGGTTGGATTCAAAGCCTCCAGAGCAATGGAGCAGGTCTCACTTTACTGAAAACTCCAAATGTGATATGCTTCTGAACAACGTTTGTGAGGTTTTCAATTCTACAATCCTAGAAGCTAGGGAAATGACTATCTTAACCATGTTGGAGTGGATTAGAGAATGGTTAATGGTGAGATTCCAAAAGAATAGAGAACTAGCAAGCTTGAAGTGGAAAGGAAGAATCTGTCCTAGGATTAAGAAATTACTTGAACTGAATGCTGAGAAGGTCCATGAGTGCATTCCAATCAAAGGAAATAACACTCATTATGAGATTAAATGTGCAACTGGAGATCAGTATTTGGTTGACTTAGATCTTAGAATTTGCAGCTGCAGATCATGGAGTTTGAGTGGCATACCCTGCACACATGCCATTTGTGCATTAAATCATCAAAGGCTAAATAGGGATGACTATGTACATGACTTCCTCACAGTTGAGACCTTCAAGAAATCATATGCTGCAACCATAAGAGGTGTGAATGGTGCAGTCCTGTGGGGTGAGAGCATTTACATTCCACCACTACCTCCACAGATGATCAAAGGAAAGGGTAAGCAAGCAAATGCAAGAAGAAAGGCATCAGATGAGAAAGTAGAAAAGTTGGCCAAGAACAAAACCAAACTCAGAAGAAAGCCAAGCATAATTAGATACAGTGGCTGTGGAGGTGAAGGTCACAATTCTGTGACATGTGGTAGGAACAAGGTAATATTCTTTCACTAATCTGATTTCACTTTTTTTATGTTACAACAACTAAATTTTTTGTTATTAAATTGTTAGGTGATGCAAAATACTTCAACAATTTCTGGAAAAGCAAGTTGTTCATCAAGTGGCAGCAGAGCTCCTACAATTCTCCCACCTTCCACTGAAATTTCTGATGAACTTGAAGGGCCAGAGGAGCCAAGTCAAACTCTCACACAAGCTTCACAATCTAAACCTCCCCGTGTGCCAGGACCTTCTATGTTACAGCAGCTCCATCAAGGAAAATTCAAGGGACAAGGTCCACTTATTTTGGAGAGCCAAAGGAAATTCATAAGACTGTCTGAAATACAAGCAATGAAGCAGTAATCTTGTGTTGATTTGGAATCTTACATTAGTCCATCTTTTTGTATTAAACTTTGTACCTATTTTGTTAAACATTTGGCCAGTAATTTTGCTAGACAATATGGTTAATTTGTGCACTTTTTGTTAAACATTATTGGCTATAAATTTTGCTGGAATATATTGCACTAAACAATGTTGTAATTTGTGTGTAGTATCTGTTTAACGCAGCATTGTCTTTATTCAAATTAGCCTACTGATATGAACAGGTCTTTTACAAAAAAATAGTAAGAAGGAAGCAAACTAATATTTCCAATACAAACTAATCAAAATTCAAACATAAAAGCTGAAATAGCTTCATTAATTTGGATTTCAAACATTACAGTGCCTAATTCATAATCTTCTTCACAATATAAGCTTCTTCACAACAAAATGATATCCTAATATTTCCAATACACTAATACAACAACTGCTTAATACATAAGCTTCCAACAGAGTTTTTCACAGTAGAGTTTTTCAATAGCAAAATACATAAACTTCCCAACAGAGTTTTTCACAGCAAAATAATACCCTAATAATCTTTTCAATATACTAATACATTAGCTTCCATAGTAGAATGATACATAGTAGGATGTTAAACAACCACAATTTTTTCTTGTTCTTCTTCAACGCTACAACCTCTGCTTCTGCACCATTAATCCTCCTTAGCAATCCGGGAATAATTGCTCTTGCACGGGCACACATCACAGGATCGTACCAAGTCCAAAAGCCGCAACTATCAATCTTAAAACAAAAAAAAGAAACAAGCTTTTACTTACTGTGCGAAATCGTGGCCAAAAACAAGATTTTTGTTAAAATAATTAGTTCTAATAACATCAATCTCTACAAAAATGGAAATAAGGACAATGATTAAACTAAAAAAAAAACAGAATTAAAGAAATCTTACACCAGATCTCAGGCAACAAAGAAACCTCCTCCCCGGATTATCAGGAGTCCATGATGTGCGAAGTGCGGCTCTAACTTCACACCTACAAAGCATGTTCGGATTTACTTGCCCATTCATGGTTTGGGATGAGCGATTTGTGTTTTCTTTGAGCGATTAGGGTTCTACAATTTGGGGGAAATTTCATTTCTGTTCTCAATCGCTATTTTTTAAGTTTGGAGGATGGTTTATTTTCCAACTCAGCACACGGGCTCCACGTAGGACATCACGTGCCTCTCAGGTGAGCTGAAGCCCGTTCGGGCTGAAATCTGACCTACGGACGCAACAATTAAATTTTAATGTCCTAAAATTGCGGCCCGCTATAAATTTGTCCTTTTATCCAAATCGCCCTAAGTTACTGTCCTTAAAAAACTTTCAACTCTGAAAGTTAGTATTCTCTTATCATTAGTAGATTGTTAATATTTTCGCTTACTAAATATAATTTTATATTTAGAGCAATGATCATGACCCATTTATTGATCATTTTTTATAGAATTTATAATGTATCCAATGATTATGAATAGGATCGTATGAGTTACTTTTTACTACATGTATATTATTTAAATGTAAGAACATAAAATGTAAAAATAAGTTTAATTAGTTAGCTAGACCCAGTCCCATCCCCCGCATGATAATATTTGTAGCATTATCTCATTGTTAAGTAATTACATTAACACGACGCATACATCCACAAGTGTGAAATTAAAGTGGTTGCATTGCATTTATTTCAAGTTTTTAAACCCCTTTTCACTAGCCTTCAAATCTTTTTTTTCCTTTTTACGTCAATATATATTGTAATAATCAATTAATCATAAACTAGCGACAATACTATTAAAATCAAATGTAAGACTAGCTAGAACATGCTAAAAAAATTAATCACTTTAAAAATTGTTAATTAATAGTAGTATTAGATTACATGAGTGACTTAAGCTCCAAATTATACTGTATGTACGTATATATGTATCACCTATTCATTACTACACGTGAACATCTGATCACTAATCCCATATGGGAATTAAAAATATATATATTCAAAATTTCATCCTTTGATTGATCACGTTACAGCTAGCGCAATGGCAGTAGTAACTTTACCCCAATATTCTATATAGATTAGCTATTTTGGACCCTGAAAAGTTTCTTTGTTAATATATAGCTTTTTTCCATATCGTTTTAATTTTTGCATATTTTGATAAACTTAGATTAAAGAAGAAAAAAAAAACGTTCCGGTGGGGATGGCCTACTGGTGGAGTGAGGTTGCGTGGAGACCAAAGGTCACGAGTTCGAATTTCCTCAATACCGCAGATCGGGTGTGTAAGTTAAAATAATAATAAAAAAAAAACGAAAAAGAAAAAGAAATGCAAGACGTGCATGGTGCCACATGCTTGTGGCCATCGTTCTCTACGCAAGTCATGTGAGGTAGGCATATTATGTGTAGGATTATGTTTAGCCTTTCTACCGATTTTTACGTTTATATCTTTGTTAAAATTTACAAATTAGGAATAATTAGAATATTTTCCCTTTGGTCTTGAATTATTTAAGAGCTTGTAATTAATGACTTTTTTTCCTTGTTAAGAGTTTGAATTCTATCATTATTTTTTTTAAAAAAAAAATCACTCGTCATCCGTTTTTTTCAACCCTATTTTTCATCTATTTTTAGGAGTTTGTCAGGATGAATATATATCTCGTGTCATATGTAATTGAAGAGGAAGCTGGAATCTAGTTCCACTGGTAGTTAATTATCAATTCTCCTCTCTTATAATTATTTCATTATTTGTAGCTGCATACCCTCTCACGTTCTAGAATAAATTAAATTTAAAACCTTTTTTTATGTATAATTAAATCGTTAATTTTCTATACCTTCAAACTTCAATAATTCGAATCTTAAAGGCGTTGATTTTTTCATATTTCGCATTATTTATATATGCCCCATGTTTATATCTCTAAGTATATATGTATATGATTATTATTATTATTTTTAATAAAAAGACAATTGTGTAAATTAATTAATTACTATAAAGTAATTAAAAAAAAGTTGGATCCGCCTATTTCTGAGTTGTGCCATGAAATATGGCACTGCTGCATTGCATGAACGCTAATTATAAATCACCATCTTACTTATTTGAAACTTAAGTGCCCTTCGATTCTCTAAAAAAATATATCGAGCTAATCTCTCTCTAGTCTCTCTCTCTCTCTCTCTGATTTCGATATGGTTTCTTGTGCAGTAGTAGTTTGTGCAGTTGTTGCAGTTACAGTGGTGGTTCTGAGTGATTCAGCAGGTGTTGCTCCAAAATGCGATTTATATGAAGGGAGATGGGTTTTGGATAAATCGTATCCGCTGTACCGGCCAGAGAAATGTCCGTTTATATTACAGCAGTTTAACTGCATCGGAAATGGACGGTCGGATCTTCAGCATCAGAAGTATAGATGGCAGCCCAATAACTGTAACTTACCAAGGTAAATCAATTCACTACTTCCTCTGCGTGCACTGCATGCATGTTTTATGTATATATTTTGTTTATAATTAGCTAGCTTGTGATGATTAATTAATTGAATTTTATATATAGAGATATTGTAGTAAAAATTTATAAGGGTTTATGTTGATGGATGAGGTGGTAATTGGTGTAGGTGGAATGGAGCATATTTTGCACGTAGAGTGAGAGGGAAGCGCATAATGTTCGTGGGGGACTCAATAAGCATGAACCAGTGGCAATCTTTGGCGTGCATGATTTACGCTGCTAATCCAACTTCTCCCTATCAACCCACTACCACCAAGGCTTTATTATCCACCATTGTTTTTCCGGTACTTACGTAATTACCTACTTTAATTTCTTTTTTTATTAATATATTATATATAATTCATCATTTATTTTTCTCCATGCTATTTTGTCATGCATCTTGGTTCCTATTTTGCGTTATATTTGTTTTTTTTTTCATAGTAAGGAAATTAATTAAACTGACGTTTTAGTTTAATTGACATTTTCCCTCAAAAAATAAATTCACTGATAATTTTGTGGGGTACGGTACGGTGTTTGTGAAATTAAAGTATTGGTGGATTTCATGCATGATTATTGGACTTTATGCATGTGATGTGGAAATGAAATGAACAGTACAATTGGATAAAGTTTCCAAGTTGATATATACTTATAGTTAAAAAATATGGCGCCCCCGAGATAAAATCTTCTAGTCCACTTTTCATGGCTCACTACTGTGTCACACTCTGAAATTTAATATTTTAAAAATGTTTATTACAAAAATAAATTTTATTATAGTATTACAAATCATAATCAACATTTATTGCTAAAAATTAAAATTTTTAAAAATTATATACCCTACTTTTGGAATAATCAACCATATTAATAAATTATATTAACTAAAAAATAAGAAATAAATATAAACCCTAATCGGGTGGAATGAACCTCAAATAATAATTATAAAATTAAACTAAAAAATAAGAAATAAATATTTAAAAATAAATATAAACCCTAATCGGGTGGAATGAACCCCAAATAATAATTATAAAATTAAACTAAGCCATATCAAATTGAAATTGAAAAAAAATTTGTTGAAAATCGAATAAAAATCAAAATGACACCAAATGGGATAGAGAAAAGTGGGATAGAGGATTTTATTTGCCCCCACCCCCACTTGTACATTTATTAAAGGCTGCCTTTATTAAATTGACAAAATTGCAATTTTTTTGTATTATTTATTACTTCACTGGGATATATATATATATATGGCATGCTCGATAATATATATATCATTTGTTTTTTAATTATATATACTTAAGTTGATTTGTTATCTATATATATGTACGTATATGTCTTAGAGAAGTATTGCACGTAACACAATCTATTTCTTCAATTCGCCGAATAATGTGAATATTGTAATAATGCAACAATATCTTTAGTCCACATAATTAAACCACGCATATAACTAATTTTTTTATTTAGAAAACGCATATAACTAAATTAATTATGTAGGTAGATGTAAATTTACAAAAAATAAAAAAAATCATCCACTTATGCGTGAGTACTAAGTACGTATTGGTAGACGTATCAACGTAATTAATTACGTACTAATAAGTAGGTGATCATTATTCTACATATTTGATTGGATATGTCATATGTTAATTAACATATATACATATTAATTAACGTGTAGCGTAATGAATTTGCATGCAGCAACTAAATATAACATTGATGTACCTGCGGAATGCATTCATCGTGGACTTGGTAATAGAAAATGGAAAAAGAGTGCTGAAACTCGACTCCGTTGCTGCCAGTTCTAAACAATGGCTTCAAACCAATGTTTTGATCTTCGACACCTGGCACTGGTGGACCCACATTCAAAATAAACAACCGTGAGGGGATTTCTTTTTTTACTTTTTCCATTTTTAATTATGATTATATATTTTTATCAATAACTTCTTCTTTTTTCAAAATAGATGGGATTTGATCAAATATGGGAACACGACAGTGCAAGACATGGATAGGTTACAGGCATATGAGAAAGCATTGATGACTTGGGGAAGATGGGTGGACCAAAAAGTGAACACCAACAAACTTAAGATATATTTTCAAGGCGTTTCTCCCGATCACTGGAAGTAAGTAATTATATTTATGTAATTGATTACTCCACGTAATCATTCTACCATATGCATTTGATAATATATCGTTAATGGTTATTAATAGCAAAATTCCAAACAAATATAATTATATTTCAATACCTGAATTTTAAAAATTATAGCGAATTTATGAGTCAAAATCTGGCGACTGAAAAATAACACGTCTCGCCGGTATTTGGAGAGACGTCATTTTTCGATTGCTGGTTATTTTTCCCCATCCTAGAGTTGTTACAATTTCTCAAAGTTCAAGCACTAAAATGTAAATACTTAAAGTTATGGGCATCCTCTAAATTTCACTAAAAGCCCAAGTTATGAAGTGTAATTAACTAATTTTTATTGCTGGTGATCTTTTAAGATAGACAAAAAACTTGTGTGGGACTGTCTTACGGATTCTAACAATCCGTAAGACGGGTCAATATTTGGATCCAAATTAACTCATATTCAGTGACATGTTTGTTATTTAATTTGTTGGTTTTTGGATTCTAGATCTTGACCCATCTTTATTTTTTCGAATTCTTACCCACATATATATAAAATGGTCTCACACAAGACTCCAGCATTGATCGATCTTTAAGGTATATTGTGGAGATAGTAATGGGAGTGAATATTTTTATGAAATACAGTGCGAGTGATTGGGGTGTGAGAGACAGAGAATTGCAACGTTGTGGGGGAGAAGAGAAGCCCCTGAAGCAAGGGAGGGAGGAAGGTGACAGCTACAGAGCAGATATTATATTGAAAGAGGTGTTGAGGAAGATGAAGAAGGCAGTTGAATTATTAGACATTAGTAAATTGTCACGATTTAGAGTTGATGGACACCCTTCTATTTATGGAAATCCTAAACATAGTGGCATGGACTGCACTCATTGGTGCCTTCCTGGAGTCCCAGATGCTTGGAATCTATTTCTTTATGCTACTCTTCTTAATCTTAATTAATTAATTTTATTTATTCAATACATATTCGGCTATATATGTTTAGATTTTTAATTTAATTTATAATGACATTTTAATTCTATTCAATACTCATGTGCATAAATTTAATTTTATATCAATGGCTGTCTTAGTTTAAAATACAACTCCCAAACAAGTGTATTCTCGTCGTTGAAAATTAATTCCCAAGTTGTAACAAAAGAAAGGGTTCTTCGAGTGAACATAGGCTCCAACGAAAGAAGGATAGATTAACAATCGAGAGAGATATAAAAACTTTCATATATTTTTTCTTATGAAATCCGATTATAGACTGCGCTAACTGCAATATAAACTAGCTTACCTAGATGCGTCCGTCAATACTTTGGTCTTTTCTCAGTTGTTTAGGCTGTCCTTGGCGGGCTCCCTTCGGGCCATTTAAGTGCATCCCATTCTTGTTAAATTGTTGAGTTATTTGACCAAGTTTGCCATCTAGATCATGTCTTTAATTTCTGCAAATTGCTAAATTGTTTGAGTTATTTTATTTGACCAATTAATTTTTGGACACCTAGATGCTGTCTTTTTTCATCTTAAGATTTAAAAATAGACTATGTCGATGTCAACCTTGAATATCGACAATAAGAGACAGCTCGATCGATCTCTTTCTATTTTCTTTGGTCAATGTCATTGATAACGCGTTCTTAATCCTCACCCCACCTTTTTTTTTTTCACTATGTTGATATTTACAAATGATTAATATGTTATTTTATGTATGCATTGTAAGGTAATATTAGTTAGGTTCAAAACGCAAAAACATGTGGTATATCTTTTTTTTTTTATATATAATTCACACAAAAAATCTAAGAAGTTGGAACAAAGGTTTTTTTTTTTTGGTGGGGGGGTGGGGGGGAGTTAGTACTATATTTTAGAATATTGCATTAAAAATATAAAATACTAAAATTCCATTTTGAAGGAAATGATGTTAATATATAGCTGTTTATCCCTTAATCAATGACCTCCATGTCTAAAACATATCTTTAGATCCTTATATTGTTCAAATTTGTTTCAATATAGGTCTTTGTACAATTGTACTATTTTTTCCCCATAACTTATGCACTTTTATATTTCATCTCAATTGGTCATTTTTTTTTGATGAATTTGCATAATCCATTGACATTACTGTTAAAAAATAACTTATTGATTAAATACGAAAAACTCATATAACCTCCTTGCATGTGTTTTTTTTTTTTAAAAAAAAAACTCTTATCTTTAATGAATAGTCTAACACCTCTCCCCCCCCCCCCCCCCCCCTATGGTAAATTCATCACAGTCTTTCCTAATAATTTAATATCACTAACTTTAATATGACTTCCTTCTTATAACATTTTCAGATTTTAATAAACAAACATTTAAATAATACTACAAAAACTTGAAAATTCTAATAGAAATAAAATCAGTTTGACCAAACAATATCATTTGCAAATTATACAAAATATATTTATATTTAATAAAAAAAGTTAAAATTATCCCTTTTTACAATAAAAATGGTAAAAAAAAAATCCTAGTCACTTGAAAAATGAAAATGATCAATTATTAATTAAAAATAAAAATTAAATATTGTACAATAATAATTGTTAAGAAAAAATAAATAAAGAAAGAAAAATGGAATAAAAAAATTTAATAATTTTAAGTGTGTAGCAAAGAAAGTGTGTGTGTGTGTGTGTGTTTTTGTTTTTTTTTTTTTTGTTTTTTTGAGAAGGCTGTTTGTGTGAGTTTTACCATAATTAAGAGATATGTGGGTTTTTAAACTATTTATCGAATATGGGGTTTTTATTTTTATTTTTCAGAAAATACAAAGTGGTTGTATGAATTTTATTGAAATAAAAATTAAAAATATTGGTACTTAATTATTGAAATAAATGTTATATGTATAAGGTCATAATATATGATATAATTGCACCCAACATAATGGTATATTAAAAAAAAATAGTTATGCAACACCAAATGTAACACAAACGGTAACAGAGGATCAGCTCTGCTATCCACTGACCACAGACTCTTACTCCCTCCACCATATATATACACATATTTATGGGACACGAAAATAAAAAAAGTGTAGGTATAGCTGAGATAAGGCAATTAAAGATAAAATATAGGCAAAATATAATATAACGCTCCTAAGTACACCATTCATATACAACACAACTACACAGTCCCTTTCGGAAAATTCTACGCTCCCCCTAGGTAGTGTCTTTCTTCTCTTAGTCCCTTTCTGAAAAATAAACATTGAATTCGAAAAAAGATTTAATTTGTCTTCAGTTAGCTTCTACAGTTGCACAATATTTCTCCGATGATTATACCCATTTTTCTTGAAAATTTTGTCCATTATATATAAATGAATTACTTGCTTAATAATAATAATAATAATAATAATAATAATAATAATAATAATAATAATAATAATAATAATAATAATACAAGATTCAAGTATAAAATATAAAAGTTATTATTTTTATTTCAACATGACTTTAATTTGTACTTTAACTTTTAGGTTAATAAGTTTTTGTACTAATTATAATTTGTATTCAACATATCATTTTTTTTTATCAATAATATTAACGGTTTAGGCAAATTCATTTGAAAAAACATATTGAGATAAAATATAGAAATTCATGCCTTATAAAAAAGGAACAATAACTTATATATTGAAACAAAGTGAGTGTGTGTGTGTGTGGAGATAAAAATTGTTAGAAATATTATTTTATTATTTGTCTAGTCACTAAGGGTATTGTTGTCTTTCTCTCTTACCCTAGAGACACTCTTTATATTTGAATTTTCCCTTTTAGCCTACATATTATATTCTAGCATCTTTGTCATGCAAGCTTGTAAGAACACTCTAGCAAATATATTGTGTTTTAGATTCTTTGTTCAAATCATCCATGAATGCCATGCTAGTTTAACAAAAATGTGTGTTGTTTTTACTTTAATTACCGGTAACCGCTTGTGGATATTGGCCCAATGATTTCTAAATGGGCTCCTTTAATTCTTTGATAGCCCATATTCACCAATTAGCCCAACTCCCTAATTATGCCCTAATCCCCTTTCTTCTTTACGATAAATCGCATGAGGGCGGCTATGGTTTTGATTAAGCTTGATAATTCTTCACTTGAGAGAGGGCCCTGCTATTCCCACTCTTGTCTCTTCGTCGGATTCC
This sequence comes from Perilla frutescens, assembly GCA_026008535.1. Taxonomy (NCBI): domain Eukaryota; kingdom Viridiplantae; phylum Streptophyta; class Magnoliopsida; order Lamiales; family Lamiaceae; genus Perilla; species Perilla frutescens. The sequence continues at coordinate 18,552,029 of BRKX01000007.1, read as the reverse complement.
TGTGCTTCGGGTCTCCTGATTGGCGTTGAGATTGCAAGCTTCGTGAGAGAGAAAACATCTATTGTCTTGTCCGATTCCTGCCTTTCATCTCTTAGTCGTGCTCTGTCCTTGAGTTGTTCATAGTTGGGCTTGAATTGATCGTTCTTGTTGCCGGAAGTCGACGCCGCCGACCTATTTGGATCCAGAGCCAAATCCTTTTCTCAATTCTCCTATTTTCTTCTATTTTGATACACACACACACACACACACACACACATATATATATATACTACTCTAATCTGCTGCATATATATACAAATATTCACATATCGCCATTCGTCTTTCTAGAGTCTGTTTTCTATTATTTGTCATTAATTCATTGTCTGAGGTTATTACATAATTGCAGCAGTACAGCACCACAACAAGAGTCTCGAGTTGCCTGCAACCAAGTAGCCGCCGCTACTGCCATCGCTATTTGACTGGAGAAGACCTGCTGTCTTCGTCTGCCGGAAATCTAGAACGCCGACTGTGTTCTGCAATTGCCGGCAAAGACAACCGAAGCTGCACTTCGACTCCGCGGCTACTGTTTAGCTCACAAGAGAAGACGACCTGCAAAGTCACTGCTGCTGCAATCATCTGCCAAGCATCATCTCACTTTTCTGCTCTATCTCTGTTTTCTCTGTTTCCCAATAATTAATAGTAATAAATCTGATCTTGCTGTTGTGTTGCAGTTGTGAACATCTACAAATGGAGTTGAAGTTGTTGTGAGCTCTTTGCCAAAGCCCAGTAATTAAGCTGCTGTTTCTGTTGCTGTGAAGGTGCTGGAAACAACTAAAGGGGCTGTCACTACACTTGTTGAAGCCTAGGTGATCGTGTGGCTGACTCAGTCGAGTCGGGAATCAAGTTGGTGAACCCCGGCAGGGCACGGATACCCAACAGTGGTATCAGAGCCACGGGGACCCTTGCCGGGGCACCCTCCGACTCGCACCAGCGCACCCCGCCGCCATTGGCTGCGTCGTTTCGCTCCCGACGAGCAAGGAACACGGTAGGTCAGGTTTCTCCCCTTCCTGGGAGGATATGCTCTGGTAAAGTGGCGAAACTCTAAGCTCCTAGATCTTAGGCTTGGGTTATTTGCTATTTGCGCTAAATATTGGTGAATTGTGGAGTTTTGGGTGATTATTGGAGTTTTGGTGGTGATTTTGGAGAATTGGTTGGAGTTGTGTGTTGTTTTTGGGAGAATATTGGAGAATTGTGGCAATTTGTGATAATATTGTTAATTTTGTGTTGATTTGGGAGAATCCTTTATTTTGGTTAAATTTGTTGGAATATATTTTTTTTTTTTAGATATTTTTGGTGAATTTTTTTTTTATCTTTGCTATATCTCGTCTATTTGTTCGGTATCTAGCGATCCTATTAATTGCTTCCGCATTCTTTGTTTTTAACTGTGATATCTCTGTGAGTTTTCTGGTTGTGTTTTGGTGGTGAAAACCTAGTGAAACTCCAAGTTTTGTGAGTTTCTGAAAAACTGACTCCGGTATTTGAGTCAGTTGCTGGTGAAACAAGTTTTGGGGTTATCCTGAGTGAATCCTTGCTCCACAGATAAATCTGTGCTGAGAACTGGGCTAGCCTCAGCACTTTATCCCCCGTGTGCACTTGTTTCTGTGCTTTGGAAGTGTCTTCTTCCTGTTCTGTGAGCCTTCAGCTGTGTTCTCTAATTTTTGTTTTTTTGGGTGATTATTTTTTGACTTCCTGTTGCTTTTGTGACTCCTGTGTCTGCATATAATCATGAATAACCTTCATATGGCACCTTTTAATGGTAGAGATGATTTTCAAGATTGGAAGACTAAAATTGAATGCATTTTGGTTAAAGAAAAGATTTATAAGGCCATTACTACTAAAATTGATAAATCTGTGGATGATGAAAAATTTCATGAAATGAATGATAGTGCTAGGGCCACTATTTTGTTGAATCTATGCAGTACTGTGGTGAGAAAAGTGTCGCATCATCAATGTGCCAAAGAATTGTGGGATAATCTGATATCTTTATATACTGCTGCTTCTGAGGAATCTATGTGGTCTTTGCAAAATCAATTTATGTCTTTTCAAATGGATTCTTCTAAGGATATTGATGCAAATATGGATGAATTTTATAAATTGTTACAAGACCTTAAACTTGCTGGTGATGATTCCCTTGAAAAGTATGCTCCTCAAGTTTTACTTGGTTCTATTCCTGAATCTTTTGCTGAAGTTAAATCTGCTCTTAAATATGGTGGTTCTAAGGTGAATTGTGATATGATAGTCACTGGTTTAAAAGCAAAAGAAAGTGAAATGAGGAAAATGAAATCCCAGCCCTTACATAATGAGATCATGTATGTGAATAGGAATAATAATAGAAATCCCCCACATGGCTTTGATAAACCCCCTAACCCTGAAAATCCTAGTGTTCTTGCTGCAGAAAGACATATGAGAGAAATGAACATTGCTCACAATCTTCCCCCTCATACTAGACACCATAACCATGCTCAAATTTATTCCCAAAACTCTACCCAACATGCTGGCAGAAACCAAGAGTTTACCCATCAACCCCAAAACCAAAATTCTGATATGAGACCTAGGAAAACTTGCTGGAATTGTGGTAAACCTGGTCATTTTTCTAACAGATGCAAAATGCCTAAAAAGAATAAAGCTTTTGGGAATTATGATCATCGTGCTAATCATGTTTATGAAGGTGCAAATAATGTGCATGAAGATACTGTGAATTATGACTATTATGATGGAGATGGCATTTATATGGTCCACACTGCATATGATTTTCAATTTATCAATTACTCCAATGCAGTTTCTAAAGATATGCATGAAAATGAATGGTTAATTGATTCAGGATGCACTTTCCATGTCACTCCTCACAAGCACATGTTTCACAACTTACAATATCTGAATTCTGGTCATGTGGCTTTGGCTGATGGGCAACACTGTGAAATCATTGGTAAAGGAGATATATGTTTGAAATTTGCAAATGGGAGCATGCTTTTATTAAGTGACGTCAGATATGTGCCTCAATTGAAATTTAATTTGTTATCTGTGTCCAAAATGGCTGATAATATGCTTGATGGTTCTGTGAATTCTTTGAGATTCAAATTTGAGAAAGATTCAGTACTTTATTTCATTGCTCCCCGAAAGGGTGATTTGTATGCTGTCCAAGCTGAGTCTGTGCCTCTGCCTGTTGTTAATGTGATTCAAGAAGATAAGACTGCATTATGGCATGCTAGATTAGGACATATGAGCAATAAAGGTCTTTCAATTTTGCATAAAAATGGTGCATTTGGCAAAGATAAAGTGTCTGCTATTCCTTTCTGTGAACCGTGTGTAATGGGCAAGCATCATAAAGTTCCTTTACCTGTCACTATGCCTTATCCTAGGAAGCATGTTAGTTCTGAAATCCTTGAATATTTGCATGCCGATGTTTGGGGCCCAGCAAAAGAGTCCACCCATGGTGGAAACCGTTTTTTCTTGTCTATTATTGATGATTTTTCGAGAAAAACATGGGTGTTTTTAATGAAAAACAAATCTGATGTGTTCATGCATTTTTCTAAATGGGCTACTGAAATTCAAAATCAAACAAAAAAGAAAATAAGATGCATCAGAACTGACAATGGGCTTGAATTCTGTAATAATTCTATGGATAATTGGTGTTTTGATCAAGGTATTAAAAGGCATAAAACTGTGCCTTACACTCCTCAGCAAAATGGAGTGGCAGAGAGAATGAATAGAACTCTCCTTGAGAGAGTTAGGAGCTTGCTTGTTGCATCTGGTATGTCTAAACGTTTTTGGGGTGAAGCTCTCATGACTGTGACTTATTTGATTAATAGATCTCCAGCTGTGCCTCTGCTTGGTAAAATGCCTGAATCTGTATTCTTGAATAAGCCTGTTTGTTTGTCTAACTTGAGAGTATTTGGGTGTGCTGCATATGTTCATCAAAAGTTGAGCAAACTTGATTCTAGAGCAAGGAAGTGTGTGTTTCTAGGATACCCTGAAGGTGTAAAAGGGTATAGATTATGGGATAGAAGTGTGCCTGGATTTAAAACATGTGTAAGTCGTGATGTTACATTCAATGAGCATGATTTTCCCTGCTTACCTGAATCCTCACCTTATGTTGCTCCAAGTGAGGTGGAAAACTTGAAAAAATTAGATAATAATGTGTTTGAGTTTATGAGTGCTCCTCCTGTTGCTTCAAGTGAGGTGGAGGATAATGTGGAGAATGTGACTCCTATGCCGTCTGAATCTGAAAATGTGACTAATGATTTACCTGTCACTGAGCATGAGTCTGAGAATCATAATGTGGAAGAGTCTGTGTCTGAACATGAGGCTAATGATGAGCCTATTAATAATATGCACGTGTCTGATTCTGAATCTAGTTCTAGCTCTGAAAATGAAACTGAGAGTATTCCTGAACCTGAGAATTTAAACAATTATCAACTTGCTAGAGATAGGGTAAGAAGGAATGTGAGATTACCTGCTAAATATGATGATTATAACCTGTCTTTATATGCATTTAATGTATTTAGCAATGTTGATCAATTTGAGCCTAGAACCTATAATGAAGCTGTCAAATCTAATGAATCTGATAAATGGCTTGCTGCAATGAATAGTGAAATGAAATCCTTGCATGATAACAATACATGGATACTTGTTAAAAAACCTGATGATTGTTCTATTGTTGAATGCAAATGGTTATTTAAAATCAAGCATGAAATTGATAATGTGAGATATAAAGCAAGATTGGTTGCAAAAGGTTTTACTTAAAAGGAAGGTGTTGATTATAACGAGATATTTGCTCCTGTTGTTAAGTTCACTACTGTGCGTATAATGCTTGCTCTTGTTGCTCACTTTAACTGGGAACTTAAGCAAATGGACGTTACTACCGCTTTCTTGCATGATGAACTTGAGAACAATATTTATATGAAACAGCCCGAGGGCTTTGTTGATAAAAACAAACCTGAGCATGTGTGTCTGCTAAAGAAGTCCCTATATGGTTTGAAACAATCCCCTAGGCAGTGGAATATTAAGTTTGATCAATGCATGAAAAGCATGAACTTCACTCGTTCCAAATTTGATCATTGCTTATATTTTATGGAGACTGATACTCCCATGTTCTTGCTTTTATATGTGGATGATATGTTGCTCATTAGTCCTTGCATTAAAACTGTGAAATATGTTCAAAAGTGCCTTTGTGATAATTTCGATATGAAAGACCTAGGTGATGCTAGGAAAATTCTCGGCATGAACATTGATAGAAATAGAGCAAAATCTACCCTTGTGTTGCATCAATCTGCTTATGTTGAGCAAATTCTCATGAAATTTAATATGGAAGATTGTAAGCCTGTTAACGTGCCTCTTGCTTCTCATTTTGTGTTAAGTAAGGATCAGTCCCCAAAGACTGACTCTGAAATGTTTGAAATGCAAAATGTGCCTTATGCCAATGCCATTGGCTCTGTGATGTATTTGATGATTAGTACGAGGCCTGATATTGCATATGCCGTGTCTTGTTTGAGTAGATACATGGCCAATCCGGGATTACCTCACTGGGAAGCACTTAAGTGGCTTCTCCGGTATTTAAAATCCACTATGAAGAGTGGTCTGACTTTTGGCAAGTCAGTAAATGGTGTAAAATGTGTTGGTTATGTGGATTCAAACTATGCGAATGATAGAGATAATAGGAAATCCACAACATCATATGTGTTTACTTTGTGTGATTCGTGCATTAGTTGGAAATCTCAGCTTCAATCAATCGTTGCCTTATCTACAACTGAATCTGAATATATTTCTGCAACTGAAGCTATGAAAGAGGCTATATGGTTAAATGGTGTATTGTCTGAGATTAAATTTATTGATGATAAGCCTATGGTCTATTCTGATAGTCAATCTGCTATTCAACTGTGCAAAAATCCTGTATTTCATGATCGAACTAAGCATATTGATGTGAGATTCCATTTTATTCGTGATGTTGTTGAAAAAGGGGAAGTGTTGCTTGATAAGATCCCCTCTGAATTTAACCCTGTGGATATGGGCACTAAATGCCTTCCAGTTGCAAAGCTATTATCCTGCAAGAGATCTTTGAACTTTGATCTTGGTTAAATTCTTCTATGTGAGCTTTATGTGATGGTATTCTAGTCTTTTGGCTGAATACCTTATTTGGTTTTTGTGTTTTTCCTTTACTTGTTGTTTTTTGTGTGTTGGTTAGCCTTTCCCTGTGGTACTGTGCTAGGTTGCATCTCAGTCGAGGATAGTCTTTAAGTGACTTGAGATGATTTGCAAAAGGGTTGGTCTCTAGTGTTGAGATTGAGTTCAATACGCATAGTATTGTTCTCTCCCGCTCTTGTCTTGTCTTCGTGATAGACGTGAGTAAAAATAGGCGATGATGTTATCCATATTAAGGTGTGCGGTGTTTTTTCTTCCCTGGCGACTTAATGATCAATGGGCCAAAGGTGGAAATGTGGATATTGGCCCAATGATTTCTAAATGGGCTCCTTTAATTCTTTGATAGCCCATATTCACCAATTAGCCCACCTCCCTAATTATGCCCTAATCCCCTTTCTTCTCTACGATAAATCGAATGAGGGCGGCTATGGTTTTGATTAAGCTTGATAATTCTTCACTTGAGAGAGGGCCCTGCTATTCCCACTCTTGTCTCTTCGTCGGATTCCTGTGCTTCGGGTCTCCTGATTGGCGTTGAGATTGCAAGCTTCGTGAGAGAGAAAACATCTATTGTCTTGTCCGATTCCTGCCTTTCATCTCTTAGCCGTGCTCTGTCCTTGAGCTGTTCATAGTTGGGCTTGAATTGATCGTTCTTGTTGCCGGAAGTCGACGCCGCCGACCTATTTGGATCCAGAGCCAAATCCTTTTCTCAATTCTCCTATTTTCTTCTATTTTGATACACACACACACACACACACACATATATATATATATATACTACTCTAATCTGCTGCATATATATACAAATATTCACATATCGCCATTCGTCTTTCTAGAGTCTGTTTTCTATTATTTGTCATTAATTCATTTTCTGAGGTTATTACATAATTGCAGCAGTACAGCACCACAACAAGAGTCTCGAGTTGCCTGCAACCAAGTAGCCGTCGCTGCTGCCATCGCTATTTGACTGGAGAAGACCTGCTGTCTTCGTCTGCCGGAAATCTAGAACGCCGACTGTGTTCTGCAATTGCTGGCAAAGACAACCGAAGCTGCACTTCGACTCCGCGGCTACTGTTTAGCTCACAAGAGAAGACGACCTGCAAAGTCGCTGCTGCTGCAATCATCTGCCGAGCATCATCTCACTTTTCGGCTCTATCTCTGTTTTCTCTGTTTCCCAATAATTAATAGTAATAAATCTGATCTTGCTGTTGTGTTGCAGTTGTGAACATCTACAAATGGAGTTGAAGCTGTTGTGAGCTCTTTGCCAAAGCCCAGTAATTAAGCTGCTGTTTCTGTTGCTGTGAAGGTGCTGGAAACAACTAAAGGGGCTGTCACTACACTTGTTGAAGCCTAGGTGATCGTGTGGCTGACTCAGTCGAGTCGGGAATCAAGTTGGTGAACCCCGGCAGGGCACGGATACCCAACACCGCTTATGAGGTCGCCTACTACACCAACTTAATTAGCTAGATCTAAGGCAGATAGTCTTCATATATAACAAATAAAAATGTAATCTATTGTGGAAATATAATTAATTTGATGGAATGGTTTTTAAACAATGATAACTTAAAGTAAAATAGTTAAGAGCATATTAGTGCACTGTTTTGAAACGCGCAACCAGATGTACTGGATAGTCCAATAATTGTACGGGAGAATAATTTTTTTTTAACTTTTAATATAACATTACAATAATAGCAACCACAAAAAATACTTAAATAAGTGGCATAAATGAAAAGTTATTGTCTTTTGAAAATAATTGATTGGTCGTCATTGCAGGCTGCAGCTACTTATCCTCATTTAAAGAGTTTATATTTGCCTACATTTCGTCAAAGGGTTAAATCTACATTTAATAATGCATACAATATTTTATCTCAATAATCTAATTTCAGACTACCATATATACTGAGATTTATAGTACTATATGCTAATTAAGCCCTTTTATGTTAATTAATTACATATCCAATTGCAATAAATTAATGTGAAAATTGCGTATATGTATTAATGGGCGTGTTAATTAAGACACATCTCATGCAAACTTCATGAAAATGAAATTAGATACTATCGCACATAAAATTACCAATCTGTACTACAAAAAGTAACTCTTGCTTAATTAGGCAAGCAAAATATTTATTTAGCTCGGTTAAGAGTTTTTTTTCCTCATAGAAAAAGGAAAAAAAATAGTGAAGAAAGTAAGAAACATTATGTAAAATTTGAAGATAATGATTGAAACTAACCTTTTTTTTAGTAACGTTCTGAGTTATATTTTTCCTTCTAATGGTTGCCATTAATGCATGCACTGACTCATGGTGTAAACGAAAATTTCCACCAGGTATGTATATAGTAGCGTCAACGTTTTTTTTTTTAATAAAATTTTTATTTCAAGACTAGTCACATCAGACTTGGAAAAAAAAACTAAATTTTTGTCCTAAAATGTGAATATTTTATTTAGGATTTAGGAACAACAATAGGCCGGAAGAATAAAATCCGAAGCAGTCAGCTTCCTTCGTTTGGTATGGGCCATGTATGTAATTTCAAAATTAATCAAATTTACCTTGCTTAAATTCGTCTGATTTAAGTTCAGTTATTCAATCTCTTGATTATTAAGCATGCGTATCATGGCAAATCTGGTGGTAGCCCTTGAATGAGTGAACTTGTGTTGGAAAATTGCTGGAATTCTACATGTAGTTTTTAGCTCGAGTTTATTGCAAAAAATTATTTAGTGTGATTTACTTTTCCAATATAATTTGGATGTTATTATAGATAGACGAGATTACTTATGTATATAGTACACAACAATTAGAAATTTCTATTGGTAAAAAAATATCAAAATCTTCTAATAGGAACCAAAAGAATTCTTCGATAGAGACAAAAAATGGCAAAAAGTCGAAATGCAATGAGCTGCCAAATATCCAAGCTCTCAGTCCTGTCCAATCCTCTCTCTTTATCTCTCATCGTGGAATTATCTCTCTCTTCTTTAGCAGTATATATACTTTATACACTCTTCCTATCCAATGATTTTCTCTCCCCTTCAAATTTTATGAGTGGATGAATTTGTAGGCACTCACTCACTGAAGCTAAAACTTGACTACTCCATGCAGATTAGATTGGTTTTTTTATTTCGAGAATAATAGGGCAAATGAGGAATTTCAACCTTTTTTGCTTTATCTTGATTGCCTCTAGTTTGTGCAGCTTAGCAGCTATACTGCCCAAGCAGAAGCTCAACCAAAATGAAGGTAGTCTAAACTATCACGGCTTTTAGAATTTCAACTTTCAGATTGAAATACATTGAATTCTTGAATTTTGGTGGGAGCCCAGAAATAAAGTTAGTGTTTTTTGAAGATATATATGTTTATTTGAATTGCAGTGAGGGCATTGAAAGAGATTGCGAAAAAATTGGGGAAAAAAGACTGGGACTTTAGGGAAGATCCCTGCAGTGGAGAAGGGAATTGGAGTGTGCCTGTTACTATGAAAGGATTTGAGAGCTCTGTCACTTGTGATTGTACTTTTGATCAGATGTCTGCTTGCCATATTGTTAGCATGTATGCGATTCTCTCTCTCTCTCTCTCTCTTCAATTTTGTTCACTTACCTTTTACTGTTCCAGGAAAATAAATGAAGTGCATTTTCTTGTTAATTATTATGCTCTGTGTTTCTAGTTGGAGTAGGAGCAGAAAATAGGACCTTCTTTTTTGAATTCCATACGTATGCAACCTATGAGAAGTTTCATTACATGGCCGGAGTTGCAGGGGAGCTGGTCGAAAATTTTGACTGAATAGTCAGTCAACGTTTGATGAGTCAGCGGTTGACTTTCTAACTGTTTATTTACTCATACAGCTGTCATTGGTGGGCTGAGGGTCCATGTCTGTCTGAAAGTTCATACCTTAACTAGTTTACTTTAATGAATGAAAGTCATGCCCCGTTTTGCTTTAATTTTTTTTCTTAATTCTGGAGTTGGCATCTTTATTGTGTGTGTCGGGAAGTTGGGGGGGGGGGGGGTCTGGCATGAAAATCTTGAACTGTTGTTGACAAAGAGTGAATGTAAGAACTGATGGAAATTGGAATGTCTGGTTGGCTGCATGCAATCACAATTCTGAACTTCGATAATAGAAAAATGATCCTACTATGTGGTTGCAAGTTGTTCTTGATAATTCAATGCTACTACGGTTTCGAGCTGGCTACAGATTGATTTGATGGTTATTGGAACCTATACGTGATGATGATATCAAAACCTATTCCATAACTGGAAGCTATGTGCATGATTAAGAATTTAGAGGTTTTATCAACTACAGTCATGGCCTACTTTCAAAATACTCCCATGTATATAGTGAATGAAACTTTGTGCCGTTTCTCAGTTTTCTAAACTTGTTTCACGTTACATTGCTGCAGAGCTTTAAAAGCGCAGAATTTTACAGGACGTGTTCCCCCAGAGTTTGCCAAGTTTCGCCATCTTAAACACTTGTGAGATTCATTACTAAGTTCAAATCCTACTGGTCTTGAACTGCATTTTGATCTATATATGCTCAAAAAAGCATAATCCAAATTATTGCTTTAAGTGATGAAGCTGCTCCTCAACTAGAATATTTTATTCTTGTGTTGTGCAGGGATCTTAGTCGGAATTACTTTAATGGTTCTGTACCTTCTGAGTGGGCTACAATGAGCTTGGTTGACCTGTAACTTCCTAGATCCTGGCTTCTGCTCCATTTTTATAATGCTTTGCAAATACTTTAACTTGTAGAAATATGCATCTCTTATGTGCTTATTTTTGTGGTTAAAATCTGCAGGTCCGTTATGGGAAATAGACTGTCTGGTCCATTTCCGAAGGTTATTACCAAAATGGCCTCCCTTGTCAACCTGTATGTTGCAATTCTCTTCTAGATTGTTTACAGTCTTTATGTTTCTCTTTTATTGCATGCATACAAATTGCCTGTAAAAGCCTAACAAATATCAACTATTACCATTATTCTTTTATTGTTATGCTGTTTTTGTTTAAACTACAGTTTTCTGTTAGATCTGTTTCAAACTGACCTTGAGGATTTTATGTGCAGGAGTCTTGAAGGGAACCAATTTTCTGGACTCATTCCTTCACAGATTGGACTGTTGGTCAATTTACAAAAGCTGTAAATGATTATTCCTTTATTTTGGATTGCACTTATTGATATTTGCTTCCAGATTTCTTCAGAATATCCTAATCAGTGGTCTATTTATATCCCACCTTTTCAGCGTGTTATCATCAAATGCTTTCACAGGAGATTTACCAGTGGCACTGGCCAAGCTGACATCCTTAACTGATTTGTGAGTATTATCTGTTATTTCCAAATTTATTTCGGTATTCTTGATTTCTTGCGTTTAGCATCAGTTGTCACCCCCAATAAAATTTACTTCTTTAATAAACTATAAAATCATGTGCTCCTAATTTCCTCTATAATGTAGTTCTTTACGTAATAATTCTTTCCATATGCAGCTTGTATGCTTAAATCCTAAATAAACAAATCAAATAAAGAAAACTAAACAGTTGATTATCCTGGCAATTTTGTCTGCATCAGACAGTCCATTCCGCTCTGTTGGAATTTTAACTTTTATGTGCAGTTAGTCCCTCTAGTTTGCTTATTTGGTTATTTTCAAGAAACATTCATATCTGAGCGTCAGCATCTTTAAATTTTAGGAGGATTAGTGACAATAACTTCACAGGAAAGATTCCCGACTTTATCAGCAGCTGGAAAGACATTGAAAAACTGTAAGTTGCTGTGTCTTTTCTTTAAATGAGGCATTCACTACTTTACTAGTTCTAAAATTACATGATAGTAAGCTATTTATGAATCTTCCAAGAAATGTTTAAGTGATTATTGACATGGTTAACTTTTGCAGGCACATGCAAGGTTGCTCTCTTCAGGGCCCGATTCCTTTTTCCATATCTGCCCTGACAAGCTTAAGTGACTTGTGAGTGACTTAAAATCATTTCACTCAATCAATTCTTTCTCATGTATGAGTGCATTGATTTTTCCCTCATTTTGGACTTTCAGGAGGATTAGTGATTTAAAAAGTGGAAAATCTACTTTTCCTCTACTAAAGGATATGAAATCCATGAAAGTGCTGTGAGTTTAAACATTTTCCCTCAATCTTGACAATGTTGAACTGCTTTGATCTTAGATTACTCAACTCAACTCTTCTATGTAGGGTACTAAGGAGTTGCTTAATACACGGAGAGATCCCTGAATATATTGCAGACATGGTGAAATTAAAGAATCTGTTGAGTATTATTACTATAAACTTCTTGCCAATTGGTTTCAAGTCATAATCCTTGTATTACCAAGGAAGCTCTTATATCGTGTTTGGCAAATGTAGGGACCTTAGTTTCAATAATTTGACTGGAGAAATCCCTGAATCCTTTGACCGTCTTACCAAAGTTGATTTTATGTAAGTGCTATCTTTACCAGTTATTTTTATTTTGGACTGCCATATTCTTTGTTCCTTACTTCATGATCAAATTGATGCTTAACAACGTCATTTGTTTTCTTTAGGTATTTGACAAGAAATAGACTCACAGGACCAATTCCGGATTGGATTTTACAAAGAAACAAAAATGCGTGAGTGCCTTGCATCAAATATACATTTGTTTCGTTTTAGTTATTATCGATTTAGCCAGCCTTTGGCTTTGTGGAATGCTATCAGATATTATGTCACACTTTGATCTTTTTCAAAAAGTTATTTTGAAATGACTTTAGCAACGATGGTGTAGATATAAAAAAAAGAGCACTTTTCATTTAATTCATTACAATGTGATTTTACAATACTACATTAGTTACTTTTCCCAAGTAATAACCACTTTTTGCCATGCTTTTGTTAACACAGTTTTTTACATTGCTTCTCATATTAATAATAAATGTGCAGGGATATCTCTTATAATAATTTCACATCCATACCAACCGGATCCGACTGCCCAAGAGGGAGTGTGTGAGTATCTTATCAAATTCAACGTGATCTTTTTATGAATTTTTTTGCATGAGATCCTAATATTTGGTGCTAATGTGCTTCAGAAACTTGGTGGAGAGCCTCTCATCAGCCGCTGGTAAATCGTAAGATACATCTGTCTTGACTGATAATCATAACCAGATGCATTTTGAGTCTAATGATTCTATTTAAAAAACAATAGCTTTTCAGAATCATGCCAATAATTTTAGTTTTTCCATTGGCATGTATGCAGTGTACATCCATGTCTGAAGCAAGAGTTTCCATGTTATGATACAAAAAATCAGGGCAAGTATTTTACTTGATTTTATGAGGACTAAAGTTGCTAAATTTGAGCAAATAATAATCTTTTGCATCTATCAACCTACAGAGCATTACTCGTTGTACATTAATTGCGGTGGCAAGGAAGTAATCATCTCAAACAATACAGTATATAAAGAAGATACAGAATCTAGAGGTGCTTCAATGTTTTACTGGGGCCAGACACAGAACTGGGCATTAAGCAGCACAGGGAACTTCATGGACGATGATCAAGATTCTGATACCTACATAGTCACGAATGTTTCCATGCTATATAATACCACTCCACCTGTATCAGAACTCTACAGGACTGCACGCACATCTCCCCTCTCCCTGACTTACTATGGCCTTTGTCTCCTGAATGGAAACTACACTGTGAAACTCCACTTTGCGGAGATTCTCTTTACAAATGACAGTTCATTCAACAGCCTGGGGAGGAGAATATTTGACGTCTACTTGCAGGTACATATGACACTGACATTATTTTCACAAAGGTTGCTTTGCTGGAATGTTATACCATATCATGCCTACCATGAATGTAGGGGAAGCTGGTTTTGAAGGATTTTAATATAGCAGCTGAGGCTGGTGGGCCTGGCAAGCCCATCATAAAGACGTTCACTGTCTCAGTAACAAGCCGCACTATGAAGATCCATCTTTACTGGGCAGGAAGAGGGACCACAGGCATTCCACAACGAGGCATTTACGGTCCTTTGATATCAGCCATATCAGTTGATCCTAGTATGTTACTTATTCTTATGTTGAGAAGATCATTTCATGACTCCAGTTAACATATTGTATTGTTTCGTGATACGATCCTTAAAACTGCTAAGCTTTCAAAAACCTATTCTGTAGTGTCCTTCCTCATTTGATACCTAGGAAAATATATGGTTACTTTCATTCTTGTGCTTATGTTTTTGTCTGGAGCTTTAGAGTAAACCGCAGCAAGGAAAAATGTAACACCAACATCAGAAGATTAGTTTAATTTTAATTTTACACTCCAGTTCTACTTATAGATCATGACTGACAACCAGAATGAGACAAGGCATAGGGCATCCAGCATATTTTGTGAACTAACAGAATTAACTTAAATCTCTAGTATAACAAACCTTGATCTCATTTTGCTGCAGATTTTAAGCCTCCAGTTCATCACAAAAGTATTAGTTCTACTGTATTGGCTGGGACAATTGCTGGTAGTGTTTGTTTTCTAGCTCTGCTTCTGGGCATCTTGCATAAGAAAGGCTGTTTTGGAGGCAAAACTTCCACAGATAAAGGTATATTGTTTGCTAAATTTACAGTTCTCAATTTTCAAATTGTTTAATGAGTACTGATATAAGAATCACAGTCCAGATTAGAAGATTTTGTTCATGGAATTCATCATAAATTAATTATTGCCAGTCCTTGCAATAGATTTAATGTGAAAATATGAGTTGAGTAGATCTTACGTATGTCAAAGAAGGTCATCTTAGCCTGTTCTTACGAAACTTATTGCTCCATGTACAGAGCTTAGAGGCCTTGATCTACAAACAGGTCTATTTACATTAAAACAGATCAAAGCGGCAACAAAGAACTTTGATCCGGCAAACAAGATTGGTGAGGGCGGTTTTGGTTCAGTTTACAAGGTACTATGGTTTTCTTAACTACGAATTATGATCATTTTGTATTCTCAGCATACCAGAGTTATTGTGCTCTCTCATTATATTGACACACGAATCGATTACTCTTTTCCACGACAGGGGTTGCTGTCTGATGGAACCATAATAGCAGTGAAGCAGCTGTCCTCTAAGTCTAAGCAGGGAACGCGAGAATTTGTCAATGAAATAGGAATGATTTCTGCATTGCAGCATCCAAATCTAGTAAAGCTCTACGGTTGTTGTGTTGAAGGGAATCACTTGATGTTAATCTATGAATACATGGAAAATAACTGTGTATCTCGTGCTCTTTTTGGTGAGGCTCGTCTTCCAATCAGTGAAGATTTTGCAACTGGGAATCCACAGGAAACCTTTTGATGGTCCATCTTTTTTCTTTTCATCTCTCTTAGGAAAGGATGCAGCAACAAAGCTGAAGCTAGATTGGCCCATGAGGAGGACAATCTGCCTTGGCATAGCTAGAGGTTTAGCTTACCTCCATGAAGAGTCGAGGGTGAAAATAGTACACCGTGACATCAAGACAAGCAATGTCTTGCTGGACAAAGATCTGAACGCAAAAATTTCTGATTTTGGCTTGGCAAAGCTTAATGAGGATGACCAGACTCATATTAGTACCAGAATTGCTGGAACTATGTAAGTTCTAACTATCTA
The DNA here is from genome assembly GCA_026008535.1 of Perilla frutescens. NCBI lineage: Eukaryota > Viridiplantae > Streptophyta > Magnoliopsida > Lamiales > Lamiaceae > Perilla > Perilla frutescens. The sequence goes on along the minus strand of BRKX01000007.1, from coordinate 18,536,297 downwards.
AATATACTTTTTCTTCTTTCATAATGTAAATGTACTATGTTATTTGTCTTTCAGAGGCTATATGGCTCCAGAATACGCAATGCGCGGTTACCTGACCAGCAAAGCAGATGTCTACAGCTTTGGCGTCGTCTCACTGGAAATAGTCAGTGGTAAAAGCAACACGAACTACAGGCCGAAGGAAGACTTTGTCTACCTTCTTGATTGGGTATATATATCCATCTCTTCTATATTGATTCAAGAATCAACTTCTTCTTCTCTTTAGTAGCTTTCATAATCAATGATCGCTCTATTGATCAGGCTTACGTTTGCCAAGAGAGGGGCAGTCTACTAGAGCTGGTCGACCCGGAGCTGGGATCAGCATACTCGTCGGAAGAGGCGATGGTGCTACTCAATGTGGCTCTTTTGTGCACCAATGCTGCCCCAACTCTGAGGCCAACAATGTCCCAAGTGGTGAGCATGCTCGAGGGTCGAACCGCGGTGCAAGACTTGCTATCCGATCCTGGATTTTCAACTGCGGATTCGAAGTTCAAGGCCATAAGAAACCACTTCTGGCAGCACCCTAGTGTGAGCCACAGCATGTCAACAGATGGTCTCAATTCTGATTCATCCCTCTCTAATCTAGATAGAGTGGAAAATTTCGTGGAGCAAAGAAGTGGTTGAGATGCATCTAGTAAGTAGTGAGTAGCATGAAATTTTACCAAGCAATTGTACATAGTAGTTGCATAATGTCTTGTTTTTGTGTGGTTCCTTTAGTGATTGTATTTGAGACACTAAAACTTGTGCTATTTTAATCACGAAGCTAATTATTTATCTCATATCCAATACTAGTATTCTCCATGTGCGATGCACATATTCACATTCTAAATAAAGTAAAAAATTTGGAAATACGGACAATATATATTAATCTGCAAGTATCTTTTCCAAAATATTATTACAAATATATGCCTATGTGTTTTTAAAATTAACTCATAATTGTTTGTATAAAAGTATTAAAAATAATATTATTTCCAAGCTTATACTGAAAGAGTTGTGAAGAAACTGAAGTAAATGGAGCTAAAAAAAATATGAAAAAAGTGATATTAACTAAAAAGAGTCATGATTACAAATTTGGAAATATTTTATAAATTATGTTTTTAAAATATAAAATTGGTTCATGAAAGCAATGATGAAGTAGATTGATATTAAAATTTACAATTTTATCACACAATAATTAAGATTAATAAATAATTGCATGGACCTCAAATTACATTAATCACATTGACAAATTAATCGTTATTATACATATACAGCATTGCATAGGACTTTTACATACAGTTAGGTGAGCTTTAGACCAATGAGAGCAATGAATATTTATCGGTTATCCTTTGCATCAACACAAATATAAAAAATATAGATTAACAAAATGAAGCATAGTTTTCGTATTGATCCGTTCATCTTGTATGTATATATTATAACACATTTCTGTTTTTCCGTCCATTTACAAAAGGGCATTATACACATTTATTTAATATTATATGGACATTATAGTAATTTTATTTTTTTATTTTTTCTTTTGTGGTGCAAAGAGTAAAATCGGTGGTGTATTTATAAACTCCCATATAGAATTATAAACCATCACATTTAATTTCATTCACTTTTGATATTTTTCATATACACATATAATATATGCACATAAATAAATAATTATACTAATATAATTATTGTACTAATACATATACAAATACATATAATGATACTCGATTACATGATTCCACAATGATTATACTAATTTCATTATTATACGATTATTTGTTTGAATGTATATATAGATTGCATAATGTATTACATATAATAATTATTCCGAATCTTATAATATTTTCATCAATATAATCTATATCTATATCTATATGTATAATAAATTAATAATAGAGTTGTGCAATTTTCCCCTCCCATTTGTAGGAAAAATTTAGTAAATTCAGTAAACATGATAATCCAACACAATTTTGATATCATAATTACATTTAATGAAAAGTTCCCCCGACTTACCTATTTTTATTTTTCATAATTACTGTCATTTTTTTACATTCGGAGAACTGCCATTTTTTCGTAGTAACCAAAACGCCCTATTACTTTCGGTCTTAATTTGCATATATTTTATATTCGAAACTTAAGATTAAGAGAATTTCACTGATTCATTAAAAAAATGTGATCGATTTCTATTAACCACATTATTTCCGCTACATTTAAAACACAAATTTTATTTTATTATTAACAAACAAACATAACACTAAATTGTAAATCAATACAATAGTAAAAAAATTCTCAATCAAAGCAATTATGGTCGCCCAATTTGATGGAAATAATTTCATGTTGTGATTAATTAAATGTAAGTTCCTCAGTTTTCAAAACTTCAAGGGAAGCAATAGTGAACCGCAAAGCTTATAACTGCAATATTATCTTTTCTTTTTTTTTTTAGCAATAAACCACCGTAGATTAATATAATTCATATCATTCACACATAGGAATGTCTATCACAAAACTACTCGATAAATCCTCAGTGTAAAAGTAAAAAAGCAAAGTTGTGGACAACAAGATGCACCACAACATCTGCTATCTTATTTGCAAGACGACAAACCCAACAATACCTTACTTCCTCGAAAAGAGCCGCTTCAATCCGAATAAAATGACATATTTATCCCATAATGGCCATATCTTCACTAACATTTCCCAATTTTTGACAGAGCAAACATATTTTTTTGAAGCAACATCTCATCTCTTAAATCATTTTTATTTGATCTAATTATGCTTTCCTTTTTCTTTTTCATATTGTTTCTTGAATATTTATTTACTCTCATCGTGTTATTAGTTAGTTTAGATTTCTTCAAAAAGTTTAATTTTATATTTTTTTGGTCATCTTTCTATATAATTTTGATGTATTTATATTTTTTTATTTAATCAAACACCGAATCATTTTTTCCTTTAATAAATAATAATGTCACAAATTGAAAATTAAACTATGAATCAATGCAAAAATAACAAATTTCATATACAATAAAATGAACTTTGAAATTGATGAATTGAAAATATTTTCTTATTAATCTAAAAAAAACTACCACGGTATACCCTTCATTATGTTGAAGAAAAATATAAATTTAAGATATTTAAATTTACATAAAATTAAAAAACTAAAAAATTTAAAATCAACATGTCAACATATGTTATATTTTTTATAAAATTATAATGAAAAACTAAACATACAACAAAACTAATCATTTCCTTTTTATTTTCGAATTGGGATAACGGAAAATCGGTAGATTTTGATTCGAGATGTCTCACTTTTACACATGATTATCACTATTTGGGCTTTCGCGAAGGGTCGGGGACTCGGGACAACCAAAAGTTCTTTGAAAGTTATTATATAGATTTTAGTTTAAATATTTTTTATAATATTAATAATCAACATAAATATATTATTCGTGCATCGCACGAAGGGCCATTCTAGTATACATAAAAATTGTAGTGGCGTACAAAACTAAAATCTATATAATGACAATTGACAAACAACTACCTGAAAAAAGTACAAACAATACAAACATCTAACCAAACATTATATTATTAATACATCAAACAAATAGAATATTGATATCTTACATAATAAAAGACATCTCAATCATACATATATAATCTTATACCATATGGTCCTAAGTTATTTTACAATACAAAATCTACAAGGAATCCCATTATGAATTACAAGAAACAAATACTATAACTTTTAGCAATCCGAATCTTAATTTCTAATTTTATCATTTTTTGTTTGTTTGGTTGAATTTAATGGTGCTTGTGCAGATAAGGGCATGCTGTACTTCTATGAAATTTTTGTCTGATTTTAATTTTTTAGTGGGGGTTATATAACTAATAAATACATGGAGGAAAAAGGAGTTAAATTAAACAAGAACGTCTATATAAAAGGAAAAATATTAGTCGACAAGAAAGCTCAACATTCACTGAGAAAATGGCGACATTGTTCAAATTCAAGCCTCTGTCGATTGCGATCCTTCTACTGTTCCTCTGCAATGCGATCCCTTCAAGTGCGTCCCATTCTTCTTCTACAACGATGCACACCAACAATTGGGCTATTCTTGTCTGTACATCCCGCTTCTGGTATAGTACTTTTCCTGTATTCAATCTTTCTGCATCGATTTCTTGAATTTCTAAAGAAAAGCTGGAGAAAATTTGATGACAGAACCTTAGAAATAGTAGGCGGGTTATTGGAACGTTTTTCTGTGTGTTTTGTTTTGTAGAAAATCGGAAAATTTGTTTCTTTTTTTAAAAAATTGGATATTTGGTATTAGTGGATCATTAGATAACAGAATTTCCAATGAATTCCTTTGTGACAGCAATAACTGTCGGTATATGGTTGAATTACTGGGTTTAATATTGAAAGGTAAAGCAAATCGAATGTTAGATTTGCTGTCTGTGCTTCTGAACTGTTTTAGTTGTGTTTCTTCATTGTTGTTACTTCAGCTTGTTAATGTAATCAGCATTTAATTTCAATTTTCTCACAGGTTTAATTATCGGCACATGGCCAATACTTTATCCTTATACAGGTAGGGAGCGGGTTGTGGATTCTTCACCCTTTTTTTTGGTGGTATTAATGTATGCTTAACGGGCAAGGGAACAAAATATTCAAATGATTTTGGCTTATTTTTGAATGAATTCTGTCTTTAGAACGGTGAAACGATTAGGAATTCCGGATGAGAGGATAATTCTCATGTTGGCTGATGATATGGCTTGCAATGCTCGGAACAAGTATCCTGCCCAGGTCTTCAACAATGAAAACCACCGTCTCAACTTGTACGGGGACAATGTTGAGGTGGGTTCAAATTTTAGCATGTAAAGCATTCAACTTTCTTTTAAGGTACTAAGAAGCAGTTACATGTTTTGACATGAAATAATCATTGGATTCATTGATATCTCAGATTAACTTAAAATATTAACCTTCATTTTTAATAAATTAAGAACTAGACTGCCTAGTTCTTGAGATTGATGAATTGACCATAGGCCATTTATTATTTTCGGTTACTAAAATAGTTGGTGTCCGCACATTCATTTAGCTCTCAATGTTTTCACTTCTGGCTAATTACCACATTGAAGTAAAAGGGGGTAGTTGGGGGGGGGGGGGGCATAACAATAACAGAAGCAATAACCAAAAAAACATTCACTGTCTTCTCAAGTATCACTTAACATCCGCAAGATTATGCTTTGCATGATAGCCCTATTAGTTTTGTGGCATACTTCTGAATTTGAATGATTGACACTTCATTTATGCTTTGAATATCTCTCTGATTATGACATGCTCCAATTTAGGTAGATTACCGAGGTTATGAAGTGAATGTTGAAAATTTTCTGAGAGTATTGACTGGCCGTCATGAAACAGCAGTTCCAAGGTCAAAACGACTACTAAGTGATGAAGGTAGTCATATACTTCTTTACATGACTGGGCATGGTGGGGACGAGTTTCTAAAATTTCAAGACTCAGAGGAACTTCAGAGCCATGATTTAGCTGACGCAGTGAAACAAATGAAGGAAAAGCGCAGGTGTTATGATAGTTTATGACTAAGGAATATTTTAGTAACATTTATTTTCCCAAAATTTATTTTTAAATGCTGATAAGAACTGGAGAGAAGCATAATTGCATAAACTATCTTCTGTTTGTTTGAGGTTTTGAAGGGAGTTTAGACAGTTGATTTCATTCTTTGACTCTTTCCATGCCAAAAGGAATGTCATGCCTACTTAACTAGTTTCTTTTCTGTAAATGTAAATGACCCTGTAAAATCAGATTTTCTATCACACTCCAATTTAATGAGAGCACTTTCTTCTTCTGTTCTAACAACCAGATTTAAAGAGCTGCTGATAATGGTAGATACTTGCCAGGCGGCTACTCTATTTTCCCAGGTGAGTTATTGTTTCTGATAGTTTTGCCTTATAATCTTTATCTGTGTGTGTATGCCCGCGCGTGTGTGAGTGTTTTATTGTTTCTGTTTTTGAAAGGGTGCACTATTATTGAAGATCTCTTTTGAGTTATAACTAATTGTAGTTGTTCATATACTAAGGGGCCTGTTTATTGTTCGGCAGCTACAATCACCTGGTGTTTTGACTATTGGAAGTAGCAAGAAAGGAGAGAATTCATACTCACATCACTTGGACTCTGATGTAAGTATTGATATTGTGCATGCATCGCACATGAGGAACGGTATTGGTATTTCTAGGACATGTTATATTGCTGCTATTTTTACTTCGTGCTTTAGGAAATGTACGTTTTCCATGATTTGTTGGTTTTATACCTTTTCTTTTGTTCTTTTCTTGCAGGTTGGTGTATCTGTTGTAGATCGATTTACATTTTATACCCTTGCTTTCTTTGAGAGGTTAAATATGTATGACAATGCCTCATTGAGCAGGTATATGCAATGAACATTTCGGTTTTGCAGGACTATTTTAGTATCTCTGAAATCTTTCAATAAATCTGTCTATTAGTTTCGTGGTAAATTTTCTAAGTTTATGGTACCCTCAGGTAGTTCACATTACAGGCTTGCAGTGCAGGTGCATAAAACATTCACTCTTCAACAATATGTCAGTTTAGTGTATCAATCTCTTGGCTGCATAAAACAATATTCATACTTTGCAAAACAGTTACTTCGTTGAACAGGATGGGAGCATGATTGGGTTTCCTTCTCGTGTCCTGGAAATAATGAGAAAAAGGGTCTGCATAGGAGATGTAAACCAACCCTCCTTGATTTACTAATCAGATAATAGATCTAATTTGTTTTACTTCAGCAGCATGTAAACTTTTTATCTGCTAAACTTAGAATATCCACTCCGCTGATGGAAGCATGCTGAAGTATAACATTACATTTTCATCTAACAGTTAGTGATCTTTGACCTTCTGAACAAAATGAAGCCCACGAGTTTAATTCCAACTTGTAACCACTTTGCATCTTTGATGCTTCTTTTCTTGCTTGCTCTGAATAATTAGTATGATAGAAGAATGTTCTTAATTAGGAAGTTTTCACTTTGTATACATAATCCCAATTTCTTGTGATGTCTTGATTACTGATACTAACTTCTATGTTGACCCACTTTGTTTTGCAGTCTTTTCAATTCGTTTAATCCAAATACATTGATGTCAACTGCATATCATCGGACTGACTTATACCAACGGCGGTTAGAGGAGGTATATAATGCAGATCCTGGTTTTGTCTATATTCATTATACTTGTTTTACTATGGTCCAGTGTGATAAAAGATCCTGTAGAATCTTCTCCTTTTTTCTTTCTTTCTTTCTTTCTTTCTTTCTTTCTTTCTTTCCATACTCACTTAAATCGCCTGTCCTTTGCTGTATATATGTCATGAGGGACCTTTTTCAGAGCAACTTGCTGGATTTGGGGTGTATAATCAAAGATTTTTCATTTTTCAGAATATGCCGACCCCCGTCTTTTCTCTTTACTAAATGTAGCCCAATATAGGCACAAAAGCCTATGTTAGGACAAGTTTTGTTGCGGTCAATGGCTATTTTAGGAATTCAATGATTCAAATAACTTTGATTTGCCTCTCCTGCTGGTTTTAGGTACCGGTGACCAACTTCTTTGGCTCTGTTATGGAAACTATCCATACTGATTCACCTTATCGAGCCTTCTCTGGCAGATACTCCAGAAAATCTAAAATTGAGATGTCTTCAGATCAATCAGGTTTGGGGAGCCGAAGAACATTAGAAGATTCAGATGTTCCAGAAGAATCGGCTGACCCTAAACTAAATGTGAGACCTGACATACTTACTAGTGCATGATGGTTGATTTTTACGCTTATTGTTTCACCCCCCATAATTTTCTAAAAGTGAAAGTGACGAAGGTAGGGATTTCGTGTTTCAGGGTAAACAAGGTTGCCCATTTACACACACCTGGAATACAATTCTCGACCGGATGGAAAAGATAAATCAAACAGATAGTTTAGTTAACTATGCTTTAGTGTTGATGTTGCCAATTGTAGCCCTCTCTTCTTGGCTTTCACCCTGAAGGTAAGACGCATCATAGCCTGACTTGTATATCATACATCATAGTGTATTGTGATAACAATCTCCATTTAATGCATTTTTTCCAAATGATGATCCCAAAATGGGAAAAACAGGAAACACAGAGGCTCCAGATAGATGATTGTTTGTGCTGAACTAGAGAAGCCGACTGATCACAGAGGAGATACAATGAGTTGCTTCGAAGGAGTTTCAACTTTCACGTAGCGAGCTGAATTCAGTCAGCTCTTGAAAAGTGATGCTAAGTTTCTTTTACTTTTAGTTCATAATTATTAAGGAAGAAGAAGTTGATTTTTTTTTTTTTGATATCGAGAGTAGCCGCTACCGTGAGAAGAAGTTGATTATTTTTCTGATTATTTTGTTGATTTGTTTCATTGGATACTCCGTCCAACTTGGATTGTCAAATTCCACTAAAAAAACAGAACCCTTGGATTGTCAAATAATTTTGACCTTCACGCACTCTTTCTTCCATTATATATATATATATATATATATATATATATATATATATATAGGGTATATGGTTCACATGAGAACCAATCCCTGTGTGAGAACTAGGAACTAATCTCAACCACATAATTTTTTAATCTTATTTAAACTTTAAACATTCATAACTTGCTCATTTTTCATTAGATTAACGCAAATTAAATATCAAATTAAAGCTCTTTTCGTGCTCTTTCATTTAAGATCCATTGTTCATATGTTTATTCCAGAATATATTTTTTCGTCCATAATAACGTGATGTTAAACTCATAATAGCATGACAAAATATTTATGATAACATAGAAGTATACATATAACAACATGAAAAAATATTCATAAAATACATAAATTTTACTCATAATAGCAGTAGTAGTGTTCGTTAATAGTAAGACATTATATGTTCATACTAGCATGCATATATATTCATATTAGCATGTATATATGTTCATACTAGCATGCATATATATATATTCATATTAGATGTATATATGTTCATAATAGCATGATAGTACTCTCATTTTAGCATACGAAATTTATAAGAATAGACAACGGTTTTAAAGTGTTGTCTATATGATTTCCGAAAATTATGCTCAAATATTACAAGTTTGTCACTCCGCCTTTGACCAAAAGTTAACCAAATCTTAACCATCTAAATCAAAACAATGGATGGATGAGATGAGTTCCTAGTTCCCACATGGGGTATAGGTTCTCATTTGATCCACCCTCTATATATATATATATAGGGTTGGGTTCCAGAAGGAACCATACCCCATGTGAGAACCGAGAACCAATCTCAACCATAGATCTCGCCTATTTGGACGATCAAGATCTGTTCAAAAATTAAAAAAATGCGATAGCATAATTGTAATAATTCCGAACTTCGCTGCCCCTGAAACTTGGCGAGGGTAAAATCGGAAAATTCAATGTATATGTGATTCACGCGTATATTTTTCAATTCAGGATTTTAGCACTGTCATTTCCTATTTTAGCACTGTCATGACTTATTTTAGCACTGTCATGGTCTTTTTTTAGCATTGTCATGACTTATTTTAGCATGACTCTTATTCCAACAGATTTTGTTATTTTAATTTATGCAAGCTATTATGGATTAGATTTGCATATATATGAACTATTGTGAGAGGATCGTGGTCGATCGATCTAATGCTCTCGATCATTTCTTACCATCCAAAAGCTGAGACCTGTAGGCTGTAGCAAACACAAAAGACAAAGAGTAGAACCCTTTGCTCTCCGAATTTTGTTGTTGGGGCTTGGGATTGAGAGCAGAAAATTCTGTAATCATGTTGGTCTATCAAGATTTGCTCACCGGTGACGAACTCCTCTCGGACTCATTTCCATACACTGAAATTGAGAATGGATGTCTATGGGAAGTCCAGGGCAAGTGGGTAGTTACGAGATTAGTTGATGTTGACATTGGGGTGAACCCTTCTGCCGAAGGTGGTGGTGAGGATGAAGGTGTTGATGACCAAGCTGTGAAAGTGGTCGACATTGTCGACACATTCAGGTTGCAGGAACAACCTCCTTTTGACAAGAAACAATTCATTGGATATATCAAGAAGTTTATCAAGTTGTTGACTGCTAAGCTTGAAGAGGAGAAGCAAGAAGAGTTCAAGAAGTCCATTGAGGGAGCAACCAAATATCTCATCTCTAAAATCAAAGATCTCCAATTTTTTTTCGGAGAGAGCATGCATGATGACAGCTCCTTAGTGTTTGCTTACTACAAGGAAGGTGCTACTGATCCAACATTTTTGTACTTTGCCCATGGTTTGAAAGAAATCAAGTGTTGAGTGGCTGGAAAACTGGTCACTTGCCCTCGAATATTTTTAATTCCCATATATTTTTATGTTACAATTTGTTATCTGTGTACTACTTGAGACCAATGTTGTAAAAAGGCAGCCGCCTAGCCCTTGTCATTCCTTTTTTAGAACTGGTATTTGAATTCTAAAGTTTGAGCACTTTTATAAAGTATTTTATCACTTGTAGTTTCTACTTTAGCAATTACATTTTCTTGTTTAGCACTGTTGTTACACACCTGCTAGAAATAATAAAACCATTATTAGTAATGCAAAAAATGAAATATCAGCTATGTCATTCCTTTTTTAGCACTACTCTTTTAATTTTGAAGTTTTAGCACTGGCATTTTGACTTTTAGCCCTTACAAATCCCTTTTTAGCACAGCTACTATCATATAAGACTACCAGGTTTGTCTAGTTAATATTTAGATTCACAATTCTGAGTTTCCAGCAGTTTTATGTGACATTTAGCACTGGTAATTGAGGTTTTAGCACTTATCATTCCTTTTTTAGCACTAGTATTTGAATTCTGACATTTTAGCACTTTTATAAAGTATTTTAGCACTTACGTTTCCTTGTTTAGCACTGCTGTTACACACCAGTTAGAAATATTAAAACCCTTATTAGCAATGCAAAAAATGAAATATCAGCTATGTCATTTCTTTTTTAGCACTAGTATTTGAATTCTGAAGTTTTAGCACTTTTATAAAGTATTTTAGCACTTGTAGTTTCCACTTTAGCACTTACGTTTCCTTATTTAGCACTGTTGTTGCACACTTGCTAGAAATATTAAAACCTTTATTAGCAATGCAAAAAATGAAATACCAGCTATGCCTATTTAGCATTACAAGAAGGAATATTACTATCATTAATAAAAAAATCAGTATACAAAAAAAAGTACAAAAAATGAAATACCAGTTATGCCTATTTTAGCACTGTCATGACTTATTTTAGCACCGTCATGACTTATTTTAGCACTAACATGACCCTTGTTTAGCATGACAATTGTTTAGCATTACAATAAAAAAATATCATCGGCATCTTTAGGGTCAAGCCCTACTTCATTGCTCCAAGCAAGGTTTCTGTTCCAAATTAAGCATGTGCTCTTGAAGTGAAATCACAAGAGATCTTTACCTTAAATGGATGAACTCAATTGAAGCCTAATTTTTGTTGCCTAGCCAACTTTAACCTTTTCTTTAGATTGCTTCTCATCGAGTGATTCTGTTTTATATGTCTTCCAGCAATAATCAAACGGAGTAGAATTAACTATTAAGCAAAAATAATTGTCATTTCACAGCTGCAGATTAAAGAAAAAATGTTACACACACATATATATGCTTCACATATATGATCCTCTTTTTGTATAATGAATAGAATCAACCTCAAGGAATTAATGTGTCTGAAAAAAAAACCATATTTGCTATCTATCGTGCTTGGGAACTAGCTGTACTGCTGGCGAAGAAGTGAACTTTGATGAATGCTTGGGTCCTATTTTGACTTTCATCAAATCAGAAACAAGGCTAGGGCGGGATATCTCAACATCTTGTGTATCAATCTCATTGTTCAACATCTTCAATAGCTCAGTTTGTAGTCTTTGATCCTCGTCAGGATGTTGATGTTCCTTAAAAAACCTTCATCCATTCAAATAAAATCCCACAAACATTAATATAACTCATCAACATACAAAATAAATCCAAAAATAATCCCATCTCATAAATCAGTAAAACAAACTCCAAAATGGAGCCAACATAATTTGCACATTAAAAAATATAGAACTAATCATGTTAATGCTAAAAATATATTCTTCAATCATGCTAAAAATGATCACAATAGTGCTAAAATTAATCTACAGCAATGCTAAAACCTGTAATAGTAGTACTAATACAGCGTTCCTCGTGCAAATACTCTCGTTAATCTCGTGCTAATCAGATTGAAAAAAACTCTTAACTCCATAACTAAGTTATCTCCCATGAACTCAAAATCTCAAGTATCCTATCTACAAATTAAACCTAAAAAAATTATGTCTCTCTCTCAGTTCCTCTCTACTGAAGTTTAGCCATCTCTGCAGGACTACAATTGAATCATAGATCCAACGCGTCGTCTAGCTCATTGTCTTGTTGTTCGCCTCATCTCCACATCATCATTTTTACTGCAACAACACATTCATATATTTACCGGCGTTTTCATCCAAGAACATCGAACAAAAAAAAACTCACAGAAAGAAGAGAAAGAGAGGGAGAGAGAACTTACAAGAAGCAGGAAGAAGAGAAGAGGGAGATAGCTTACAAGAAGGAGAGGAAAACCAGAGAGAAAACTTACGGGAAGGAGAAAGAGAAGAAATTCACATGTTCTAATTAGAATTATCAAATTACATAAATAACCTCACAACCCTAAAATTTATCAAAAATTATAAGATTGCCACCGAAAATTTGAAGTAATCCAGACCACTCAAATCAACTAGATTTATGGCTAAGATTGGTTCTTTGTTCTCACATGAGACTTTGATTCTCACTTGATCCCATATATATATATATATATATATATATATATATATAATCTAACGAGAGCAATGTTGTATTCTCTGGTGAAGATTTCTCCAAAAAATTAAATCATGACATTTGAAGTTAAGGAATGATAGTAGTTGACCTACTGTAATTCCTTTTATTTATTTGTTTTTGGAGAAGGTTGACCTGTATTTTTAACCAATTTATGTTTCAAATGGATCTAAAGTCCATCTAAAATTACTGATTAAAATTTCACTTTCTGTAAAAGAGAGCAATACGTTATTAATATTACAATTATTACTTTTACACAATAATACTGGATTATAATTGATTTTTTTTGCTGCTTGACCAAGACGAACAGAGAATTTCTGCAATTTCATTTGTTAAAACGTTACATTTTATTATATTATATATTTGTCAAACCTTTTTCCATTAACAATTAATTAATTATCACTATGTACCTACTAAATACAGTTAGTCCTCTTTAGTGCTTTTTATATATTAAAATAGAAAATATCTTAGTCTGAGAATTTATCACCGCAATATAATGATTTAGTCGTAGACGTAACAAATTTTAAGTGAATAATCAATAATTATTATAATAAGAAAATATTGGAAATGCCTTTTATGACATTAAACAGTAACATCCTATTTTTATTAAAATCGATGGTCAAATAACTCACATCACGAATGATATATTTTATTTTGATAGATTAAAACATTAATGATAAATTATATAAATCTCCTTTCTATTTGATTTCAGTCAACACAGTTAGAGATTTCTGTTCCAAAAAAGTAAATAAATACATAATCTTAAATATTTTTACTTTATTATTATTTTGAAGAGATCTATAGCTAAACATGAAAGGTATTTTCTCAGCTCTATATTCTTTTCATATTACTCTCTCTTTCTCGCTAATCAAATAACGAGTCTTGCCGATAAAGACAAACCAACGACTGCGTCTCTGTTTACCGTTTACCCTCCAACGCTGAATTCAACGCTCTGTTCAAACATACAAAAAGGCAAAAGCAACAAGAATCAGTGGAAAATTCAACTCAGCCTCCATGAATAATGATCACTTTTTTCCTTGTTAATAAAAACAATCGAAACCATTTATTGCAACGCTCTTTTTCCCAATTCAGAACATTTTTTTTTTCTCCCGGGCAGTTGAAAGTCAAGTGTCCCACTCCTTATTGATTGATGCCCGCATCGTCAAAGGCTCGGTTTTTGACGATTATGATTCACCCTGTTTAGTTTGCCTATATATAACTCTTTCATTCGGGTTTTGGTTTCCTTTTCTCCAAGAACCAATTGTTTTCTAAATTGCCTTTTTTGTCTGTTCTGAATATTTTCACTTGTAATCGATAATACCTGTGAGTTAATTAATCGAAAGGGTTTCGTAAGAAGTCGTTCTTTGTGATTGTATTTTTGGATTGGGTTGTGTAAGTTTTGAACTTTATGTTCTTTGTCGTTCATCGATCAAGAAAGATTGGATTTTTGGTTGAGGGGGTCGTTTTGAATTATATGTGGGTTTCAAGTTTTTATGATTCTCGTTCTTGTAAAGGGCCAGAATTAGAAAGGCTATGTGTTGAATGATTGAAGGAATTCTGAAGTGGAAAAAACATTCATCGAGTTGATCTTGAGGGAAGATTTAATCAAGGGCGTGTGTAGTTGTGAAGTCATTTTGTTTATACGTTTTGTAGATTGATCATTAGTGATGGATGAATCAAATGGCAGTTCTAATGCGCCGGCTCCATTTCTGTTGAAGACGTATGAGATGGTGGATGATCCATTGACTAATTCTGTTGTTTCATGGAATCACACGGGGCAGAGTTTTGTAGTTTGGAATCCACCTGAGTTTGCTAGAGATTTGTTGCCGAAGTACTTCAAGCACAATAACTTCTCCAGCTTTATCAGGCAATTGAATACATATGTAAGCTTTTTTGCTTCCTGAAATTTCTTCACTTAATTTGTTGGTCTATTAATGGTGTTTATCTCTTCTCTTTTTTGCTATAGATTTGAGTGTGTTATGTGCATTGTGTGTGTGTGTGTGTGTTGTGACCCTCCTGAGAACTTTTGGTTACTTTGGAGTAAAATGATGGAAGGAGAAAATTTTGTGGAATGTTGGCTTTTGATTTGGTAGAGAGTATGCTTCAAGCAAAGGAATGTAGTTGAATTACTATTCCGAATGGCTGTTAGTACGGAATTAGGATGGGAAGTTTTTTTGGAAAGCTAGTAAATGAAACTAATTTGATTGATGAATAAAACATAAATGGAACTTGACTTGAGAAATTGGATTCATATTATTTTCTAAAGTCAAATTTTAGTTCTTTAGATGGTGTTTAGATTATTTGGCTCAATGTTTTCTTGAATTTTGCAGGGTTTTAGAAAGACTGATCCCGATCAATGGGAGTTTGCAAATGAGGAGTTTATTCGAGGACAGAGACATCTTTTAAAGAATATATATAGGCGAAAGCCAATCCATAGTCATTCAGGTCAAGGAAATGGAGTTCCATTAACTGATTCAGAAAGAGAGCATTTTGAAAAAGAGATTCAGAAGCTGAAAGGAGAGAAAGTTTTGCTTCAGTCAGAAGTAGAGAAGCATAAACATGAGAATCAAGGATACGAATATCAGCTCAGATCCTTACGGCAGACGTTGCAAAACATTGACTACAGGCAGCGGCAGTTGATGATCAGCTTAGCTCAGCTGTTAGAGAAACCTGGATATACCTCGAGTACCATGGAACAGTCACAATTTCAGAATAAGAGAAGAAGGTCAGCGGTGTTGAATTTTTTGCATGATGAAGGCCGTCAGGGGGAGAACCAGGGGATGTCTTTCATAGAAAATTCAAGCGCTCCGGCTCTTATAAATTTGGATCACGTTGAAAAGTTAGATTTATCCCTAAATTTTTGGGAGAAGTTCCTCCATGGGATTGATCAGACTCCAACTGAAGACTTTCATGATTTTAGGTTGCACCCGATGCGTTCACCTGTCATCACAGAAATGGCAGCATCATCTGGAGATTCCGATTTGAATGTCCCGCCTAGCTCACCTGGTTGCCCTATGTCAGCATCAACTTCACGAGATTACCATTCCTCTTCTGAGCTAGCTGCATCATCGACTTATGTTGACAGTCCTGCAATATCTTCTATTTGCATTGATCTTGACTCCAGGTTAAAACCAGTGAGCATTGATGTGAATATAAGCCCAACCAAGATTCCCGATATTGAAACGCCAAAAGATCGAGAGCAGGATGGCAGCATCCCTTCTGTTGCAGCGGGGCCAAACGACGTCTTTTGGCAACAGTTTCTGATGGAGGCTCCTGGTTCCTCTATGACACAGGAAGTACAATCAGAGAGAATAGGCTAGATCTTAAGAAGCATCCTAGTGCATTTGCTGATGAGTAAAAGCTAAGCAATTACCTGACATAGAGGAAATCTTATTCGAGTTTGGAGGATCTAAGCTGCCACTTCTTATTTGCTATCTCAAGGTATTAAGGCTTTTTAAGTTAGCAACTTTCTATTAGATGCAATGCTTGAGGAGGTGTGATGGTACATAATAGGTGCTTATCTTTCAGGGCTGATTTCATTGTTTTGCTTGTTTTCTTTTACATTTTTATGCCTATGTGATAGCAAAGTCTGGGTTTCTTGTATCATTAGATTTAAATCTCATCATAATGTATATAGATTGGGCCTCTCTCTCTCTCTCTCTCTCTCTCTCTCTCCCCACACACACACACACACACACACAATAGAATCTATATAACAGAAACAAAGTTCTGAATATTTCTTGAATTCTTCTATACAGAAAACTTTATGATCTCTTTATGCAGTTGAGATTCCATTTATCCGCAGTTCTGACTGAATATGTAGTTATTTTATGTCGTCATCAACATTTATCAATTCAGTTCAAGCACAGTTATCATCCATTTTCTTTATGTATTCTATTAATGTTAACCTGATTGTCAACTTCGTTGTGTCTGCTTAATTATACAGTTTATGAATGTCTCCTGATTTTGATCATGTTCATGAATATGTTGACACAGAAGACCTTATGAAAATTCATGCCGTTCTTTTTTTTAATTTTATCTTTTCTGTTCAATGAATATCTTCTGTACTCCTCCCTGCACACTATTCAGTTCTCTGCATTCTGTGCATTCTTGGTAGCTATAACTATCCTTGGGCAAGTTATGCTCCTTATCTCGTCTTCCATATCTTTATTTCTTACCTGTTATGATCATAGTTCGGCCTCTCTATCTCCTGCCACCAATGCCCTCCCAAGTTGTTGATTTAGTTGAACAAAGTTTGCCCCTTGCATTACCTGCACTACCGAGGATTCCATACCTCCTGTGTTTGCACTAAGTGAACCTAATTCTTTGTGTAGGTATACTGAGAAGCTCCTTTGCTTGCTTTGGTGATGCTGATGGCGATCCAACAGATGATCGCTGCTGGCTACTGCTTGGTGAAAAACTGAACTTTGGCAGTGAGAGTTGGAAGGTAAAGGCATGAGACGTATAGGACCGAGCTGCTGGTAGATTTCTAGTTGAGATATGCCATATTGATATAGATCTCGAGATTCAAAATCTATAGAACTAGTTCCATATTATGTTTGTTTTCATGAATATTGCTCAGGCCATAAACAAATTATACTAAGATTATGTAGTCTTACAGTTATGGGCAATGTCTATGAGTGGAGAAACTGTTTTATATTTTTTGCGATGAAATACAGTTGACATATTCCTAAGAAATTGTGAACAAAACTATTTACTTAAAATTCAAGAAACATTGTCACACAGACCGCCTCTGTATTTACTATCACACACATTTTGGCTGGCCGCTGTTAGCCGTGGTCGAGCAGCCGCAGCCACCACGAAAGTGGCCTGAGGTGAAGAATTCAAACATTACGGGTTTTTTTTTTTTTTTTTTTTTAATTTCTATCAGTACTGCAGTTAGACTAACTAGCTAAATGACATTTATAACATGAAATTAAGCAAAGTTCCTTAAATTGTTGTATTTTTTGACTGTTGGAATCAAATTTGAATATTGGTGTAAATTATGAAGCCCATAATGACGGTTTCCTTGTAAATCTCCACGTTTTACTCCCATTCCATCTCTGCTTAAGAAATCATAACTGCTCCTCTATATCAATATATCATGCTCTTCTCTTCCAAATTTAAATTTCAACATTTCACTGAAATTCCCGTGCTCCTCCATTTCCCTTCACTTGCCGACAGAATCATGAGCTCAGCATGCACACCGCAGAGGCTTATCTGCAACATCACATCATGTTTCTTTGCTCGCCGTTTGCGTTTAGGTAATAAATTATCAAGAAAACTATCCGTAACATATTTGATCATATATTTATATTTTTATACTCTGATCTAATCAAATCCTTTACGACAATTAATGATTTGTGTTTTGCGCAGAGGAAAAGCCTGACGCTTTCAGCAGCAAATCGCCGGAAACGTCGAGCGGCAGCATTGTTTTTGACTTCACCGGCGGCGGCGGAGGCCGCAAGGCGAAAAAGAGCGACGAAAATGGAGGGAAATCGGTTCGAAGCTGTTCATCACATAGCAACAGGAGCAATGGCGGTGAGGCGGAGCCGCATATTGCAGAAGAAGATTACTTAGTTTTCTGCTTCGGAGAAGATGGAGCCATCGACATTATAAATGACGACTGCGGCGGTGAAGAGGAAGATGAAAGCATAACAACTGCTGACGCCGTTGCTCTACACAAGGTATGCCGTACAGTGTTGAAACTGTCGGGAATAAAAGATGTAACACGGTTTGTAATAAAGAAATCCCAACTGTTACGGATAATTATTCTACTCTAAACTATAGTATTCGTATATTTCTGTGCAAGGGTGATGGAAATTATGAAATAAAAGAGATGAAGACTATTGTCGAGGAGCAGAAAAATCGAAGCTTGATGGAGCATTTTGAGGCTTGTGATTCTAATCTATCGGATACAAGCTCGGGCTCTTTTGCATTTCCAATGTGAGTCTAAAATCTACCTTTTGTATAAAAATCATAGTATTATAATATTTGAATGTTTATGTGCCTATATCTATATCTATACATGCTACATTACATTGTGATCAATCGATAAAATTGGAATGTAGATTGAAAATGGAGGAATGGATAGGCAGCCCAGTTCACATGCCCAAGCACCAAAATCAAAGTCTTGGCCGACATTGTTGTAGGTTCTAATCCGACGTGGCATCTCGGTCGTTTCTTCAATTGGGCCACGTGTCAACATAGAATTCTCCACAAGATGTAGTCTCTTTCTACTTGTTTGCGAGATCAATGTTTCTATCTTGTTTGCAGTTGTCAAAAATTAAATAGCCAAGTGTTGCTTTATATATACACATATAAACGAGGGTCTTTAATCACATAATATAAAGTAGGAGTATAAAGTATTACTTTGTTTAATCTTTAACGATTATTGGATATGATTGACAAAATCGCAAAATAAATAAATAAATTGATGATTTCCCCATTATAGTTTAGGAAGATTGAGAGTATAATTAGTTGATATCCAATTTAATCTAGTGGCATAAAGATAAATTATACTTAATATCTATGTTGTAAAAGATAGGCTAGGCGACCGCGAACTTTGCTGATTTCTCGTAGGCGGTTGTTCTAGTCGGTCAAGCTGTCTAGGCGGAGCTAGGCGGCGCCTAGACGGAGTAGGCGGTCCTAGGCGGTCTTCTTATTTTTATTTTACTAATTTTTTTTATATTAATAGTTTTGCCTAATTTTTAACTTATTAACTAAAAAAATAAGTCAAATAACATGATAAAACAATAGAGGAAGATACGTTGATAACAATGATGTTGAATATTAGTCAAATGGAGATGGTGTAATGGAATATTTGAATATTTTAACTTTGATTGTTGTTGTTTAGCTTCGATGACTTTTGGTTTTGGATTATTTGGATATTTTATGTTGATATATTTTGAATTTCGAATGATTTAAACTTTCAATGTTACTTTGTTTCGAATTTTAGACGATTTAAAATTTCACTACTTTTGTTTGAAATGTTATGATTTATGAATTTATAAATGAATATTTTTATAATGTTAGGTTAAAAATAAAAAAAAATTAATTAGAATAATATTTAATAGCAATTTTATCATAATGTTTATTTTATTTTTGTCATAATTCTACCACTCATAACTTTTTTTTTTCTGGGAATTGAAAGCTAGTCATCACATCGGATAATAAAAAAAAAATTATATAAGACAACATCACGTGAGTTCCGAAAGACAAATCTGATTGCCAAAACTAGTGCAGGTCTCGAAAGTCTAATATTATTTATAAAATAACGAGAGATTAACAAAATTTCTTATCCACTGTTTCCGGTCTAGTAACTCAGCTTTAGTCGATGGAAAAATTATGAAAAATGTGATTATGATAAGAATAAAACGTCCTAGCATAATTTACCTAAATATAATTGACCGTTTTCAATAAAAATATGTTAATAAATATGTTTGTCGTATATATATATATATATATATATATATAAATTTATAAATAATAAGTGATGTGATCGTTTTCAATGTTTCTTATATTTCAATAAAATATTGGGACGGGAGTTTCTAAATGCACCACTAAAATTACTCTTTGCACTGCACTTACTCCATGCACTACACTTACTCCATGCACCACTATTTTTACTCTTTACTCTTTGCACCACACACATTTACATTACTACCTCTCACTCCAAAAATATTTGTTTTACATGAAAAAAAAAACAAAAAAAAAATGTTCGGAAACAAAATTTCGAACACATTCGTCTTGTTCGAAAATATTAATTCGAACAACTCAAACTTAGAAAAAAAAAGTTGGTTTGAAAACTAAAGTTTGAACAATCCTCATTTGTTCGGAAACTAAAGTTCGAACAACCCTCATTTGTTCGGAAACTAAAGTTTGAACGACACTTAGAAAATTTCAGGATACAAAGGTGTTAGAAATTATTTTCCGAACAAACTATGTTCGAAAATTAAAGTTCGAACCACTCCAATATTTTCGAAAAATTGAATTCGAACACATTGAACTCCGTTTTTTCTCCAAGTGTTGTTCGAAAAATGGAGTTCGAACCACTCCAAAATGTTCGAAATTTTCAGTTCTAACATATCGCGATCTGAACAAAAAAAACCTCCACAACACTTTCTAAACTCGATTATTTTCGATCAATACACTCATACTAGCATCTAATACTTTTAATAAACTATTAGAAGTTGATGAATACTTCGATTAATTTATTTTCTTTTTTAATTTTTTTTAGTTTTGAATTTGTGGTGCATTGAGTAATTTTAGTAGTATGAACAAGTAATAAAAGGGTATTGAAGTAATTTCATAATTATTATATTTTTTTTTTCTATTGTGGTGCAAAGAGTAAATTTAGTGGTGCAGATAGAAACTCCCGTTGGGACCAGAAATAGATTAACGGTTTAACGAAGACAGAATTCACCTGCTGACCAAGCATTCGTCAGCAACAATTCCTCACAAAATCAAGGAAAAGGATTCAATTACTTATGCATAAATCATGAAGAATTTTTTATTTTTTATTTCACGGGTAGATTTCCATCTCTGTTTGAATTTATTAATTTTCATTTAACGCAGTTTGCCGCCTCCTATACGGTTCGCATTCTTGATCTCCGTTTCTGTAAATTTTTATACAGAATCTTACATTCTTTACGTTATGAATGTAAATTTGTTTATCTGTTGCCTGCGATATTTGATCATCAATGCGTTTCGTATTCTGTTCAACTACAATACAACATCCTATTTAGGGCATTATTTTGCGGATTTGAATTGTAAAAATCTGAATTTCTTTTGGCATTTGATCCTCTGGAACGCAGCTGAATTTTTCTTTTTGTCGTTTATGTAGTTGTATTGCTTTTAGATGAAATGAGCTGAGATTTCTGTGAGCATCCTTTTTTGTCTCTGTTTATATTAAATTTAGTCATCAAAAGTAGCTGAAAGTGTATAATTTCGTGCAAGCCATTGTATGTTGTAGTGTTGAGATTTAAAAAATAAATAGAAATAGAATGCAGCGAAGGAAATGATAAAGAATGGTTTGAGAATTGAATGGAGGTGACAATTTGAGGCATAAAGGTAGGGGGTTTGGATTATGATGGTTTTCTTCAGTCTCAGGTTGGCATGATTAATAGCATGTTCAGCTCGATTAGATGAGGATGTATCTCAATATGGCTTTGATCGTGGGTTGCCTTTGGCTCAGCAACATGGTTCAGAAAATGAAATTTTAGTGGGTGAGATTCTTTGAAAGTAACTTCTGCCAAGAATGGAACTTGGTGGTGATGTACACAGTAGATCTCCCGTTGGTGGTGATTTACACAACAGATCTCCTACTAGGATTATTAGAGAGCAGAACGAAAGTCATGTGAATTTTGATATTGAAAATGCTCACATGATCAATAAAAGACATACAAGTAGCGGCAGCAGCCTCAACCATGTGGACTACCACAGCCTGTCTAAGAGAGATATAGAAAACCCGCTTACTGTTTCTGATGTGATGAAAACATTGTTTCTAATACTGGTCTGGTACACAATCAGTACATTCTTGACACTGTAAGTTTTTCCTTCTCTTAACCATTGAATCAGCTATGTTTAATTCACTTTATAGACTGCATATTTTTATGTTTTTTGGTTTATTATATCTCTTGTTCCTGGATCAGGTATAATAAAACATTGTTAGGGGATGATTTGGGGAAATTCCCTGCACCACTGTTGATGAACACCATTCACTTTGTCATGCAAGCTGCTCTCTCAAATGTCATCACGTGGTTTAGGCCTGAAAGATTTAACTCCTCCGTTATGTCTTGGAGGGATTATTTTGCAAGAGGTAATAGGTTTTATGATATTCCCCAATATTTATGTTCTTAGAGCTAACACTGGACACTTAGCAGTTATATAGATTGAAAAAGATGAAAAGTAAGGGAGGGCAGAATCTAGCAAAATCATTTTTCACCTTGCACCTCGTCAGATTTGATTTTAGTTCACCCTTTCTTCTATGTTCCATTAAATGTCCCGGCACTTCTTTAAGTTGGTTAGTAGTTTTCTGAAACAGGCATAACTCGCTGAGAAATTAAACTGTGAGGCACACTTGCCTGTCTTTTATATTTCAGTCTATGTATGAGGATTCAGTATTTAATTAGAAAATATTGCTATTTTATTCCCTGTCTTATTGAAATTTTCTTGTTTGATTAACTTCTTTAACAACTAATGCTACAGATGGCCTTTGCATTTCACAGTTGTACCTACGGCCCTCAGCACTGCAATGGATGTTAATCTAAGCAATGCATCCCTGGTTTTCATCTCCGTCACATTTGCCACTATGGTTGGTTATTCTTTTTTAAATATTGCTCAATGTTTTCTGTTGATCTTTTTACTTATTAAATCTAATCTTTAAGGATTTTTGCTAAGGCACTGACAATTTCCTCGGCCAATCTTGGTTCAGAAATTGTATTACTGAGGTCTGTAAGTAATGTCAGCAAATGAAATTGAGAGCAAGGGTTAATTTAAGCTGAGAATACTTTTGAGTAAAAAGCTGAGAAACAAATTTGATCTGATGATGACTAAGGTCTAGCTTATGTAGAATGTAGACAAGAATAGATAAACAAGACTAAAAGAGATGTTAGATTTACTACAGATTTTCATAAACATTAAGAGAAGAACTAAACTTAGAGACGGGGGGGGGGGGGGGGGCACTAGCCTTACAATATTCTTGGATGTTCCCGTTAATATGCATCTTATGTCACTCTCTTGCCACCTAAAGTCCATGCTTTCTCTCTTTTCACACATGTTAGTTTTGTGATTTGAATGTGATGGACTATTAACCTTAGTCTCTGATTTAATATATTAAATGTACTTTTCTGTTCTGTCACAACATATTCTTTGCTATGTCTCGTGAAAAACCGTAGATGACTAAATGAATTATCTTTTCTTTGCAGTGTAAATCGGCATCACCCATATTTCTCCTTGTTTTTGCCTTTGCTTTCAGGTATCTGTTAATGAATACTTTGTATCCCAACTCCGAGCAGACTGTTTCATATTACTTATTGAAACTAATATAAGTCTTATCTTCTTTGCACTATATAAAGTGCTTGGGAGATTGTTGCCTATCAAGCTAAGACAGTCCAGTAATTAATTGTTGGGAGGTGAACTAGAACTTTTTAGGTTAATAATGAGCGATTAGACTACCTGTACTTATTTTTATTTTTGAATCTCATCTAACAATATGCATTTTACATGTGATTATACTTTTGATCTGTCACCGGTGGTTAGTCATGCTGTATGTATGCGGCTTGTGAATTTTGGTGAAATGATTAGTAATATTTCTCATATGTTATGCTTTCTCCTGATCTTGGAATGGCAAATTCACCCTGCAAGGGCAATTTGTGTTCGCATAGTTATGAAACATACTCACTTCGGACTTGAGCAGAATAATCTGAGTTGTTTGAGTTATGATTTGTGTGTATTAATAACAGAGTGTATTGATATCCTTGGGTACAGTGAATATAAATATAGTTAACAATCTAAAAAATAACACAATCTGAAGTAGCTTTGCAAACCAAATGAACTTTGGTTAGACAAGGATGGAAAAAGGTGTCACTTGAAAAATATGACTGGTTTAGTGAGGTATGAAGAAGTGAGAAAAGCTCCAAATATCATGAAGTCTTTTGAAGTTGATGACGTATTTATAGTAAATTTGATGAAGCCCATAAATGAAGTAGAGTTATCTACTATGTTTGAGTTAGTTAAGTATTAATAGATATCGGAGATGAGGGTGCATGAATAACTGAACAAGACATGCACATCTAGTTCTTGCCTTACTTTTGACAAATATGCAGGTCTTGTGTCAAACTCAGTAATATACAAAGTTGCATGGTATTTCATTTTTCTGATTCTAATACTCTGTGTGATGCACTTGAATAAAAGCTTAGCTGTATCTGTATATGTTTAGATTCTTTATTCTGGATTCTGACTCTAACAATCTTTTGTGAAGATTGGAGTCTCCAAGCGTTAGGCTGTTTGGCATAATGTTTGTCATTTCTGTCGGGGTACTATTAACAGGCAAGTAATTTCTTCTTTAGCCCCTACAGGTGAATTTCTGCATCTTGGTTTGAAGATTCTGCTGAATGTTGGGAAATATTTTATAAAATATGCGGTAGACATAAAGGTTTTAATGTTAACATAAAGTATAATTTAAGAAGTTGGGTTCATAAGATTATTTGCTCAAGGGTATGCTATCATCTTCATCAATGAAGAACACCCAGAGCTTAAAGAAGTCATACTTTACTAATTTCACTTCTCCATGCTCGTGTTAAAGAACATTTGGTTGTCTTAAAAAACTCTCACTGGTTCCTCTTGCTTGGTGGGTGATTGAAGAGTCTTATATTTCAAAAGCAGAGGCTTTGTTTTCCAATATTGTCTTTCCCCATCCGCTGCTTAACAAATTTGATGGAAAAATTTAACATGTCTTG
The DNA here is from genome assembly GCA_026008535.1 of Perilla frutescens. Lineage (NCBI taxonomy): Eukaryota > Viridiplantae > Streptophyta > Magnoliopsida > Lamiales > Lamiaceae > Perilla > Perilla frutescens. The sequence goes on along the minus strand of BRKX01000007.1, from coordinate 18,510,926 downwards.
CCCCCTCGGCCCCCAATTATATTTGAATCTCCAAATATTCTGATGCGAATATAATTTCTATTTATTGATCAATGTTTTTGAACTTTACCAAATCATTCAATGATGAAGTGATAATGTGAAGGCATTTAAATCAGATTATGCTCATCTGAGAAGAGTCTCTTAATTTAGTTTTATATTTGATATTTGGTCCACATTGCAGTTGCTAAGGAGACAGAATTTGAATTTTGGGGTTTCATATTTGTTATGCTTGCTGCTGTCATGTCAGGGTTCCGCTGGACAATGACACAGATTCTTCTGCAGGTAATGAGAAGCATATATTGCTACTCTTATTATATTTTTTTTAATTATTTTGTTCTCATACTTTTAATTATTAGTAAATACTCGCTTGTCTTTTTTCTTGGTTCATCTCCATTGGCTGATATGTGCTGATATCAAAACCACCATGAAGAAAGAATCCTTTGGTGAGTTTCGTCGAAAGCCAAGGGCTTTTTACCTGATATTTCTAGCTCTCTAGTAGCTATCAACTTCCATAATGTCTCTTTATTTATGATCAGCTTAACTACAGTATGCTCAGCAGATATCTTTATACAAGTGGACTTGGAGAGCTATGTATATGAATTTTGTACAGAATGTTAAAATGTTAGGCATGCATCTAATGTCCTACCAGAGAAAGTAATATTATTGATATAGTAAGAAAATTTTGATCGTCTCATCCTTGCATGTCTGGAGAGGCAGAGCTCTGTAAAAGGGGGATTATGAAGGATATAGAAGTTCAATGGAGAAAGAACACCATTTTTCTTTAATGGATCATATTCTTGCATTATTGGTTGGACGGTTCATTCATTGGATGACAAGATCAATCTAAAAATGCCTCTTGTGCTAGTAAATACGGTTTTACAGATTAAGACCAAGCTCTAGTTTTGATGCTTAATTAGCTTTTACTTGCGTGATCAATAATTTATTATTATTAACAGTGAGGCTGGAACTAGTCCAACTCATATAAACATATTTAATTACTGATTCTTTCGCTTTTTCTTTCTCTTTCTCTTTCTCGAGGTCTTAAAAATCCTGTTACTTTGATGAGCTATGTGACACCAATTATGGCAATTGCAACTGGTCTGCTTTCTCTCTTACTGGATCCTTGGCAAGAGTTCAAACAGAGCGATTACTTTGACAGCTCATGGAATATCGTCAGAAGTTGTTTGCTGATGTTGTTTGGTGGAACTCTGGCTTTTTTCATGGTAGGATCCATGATTTAATAGCTTGATCTGGTGCCATGTGATGCATGTCGGGCTTTTGGTGTATCAGTTAACTTCTCCCTCAAATCTGTTGATTTTTGGAAATATTGAACAACTAAAAAAGCCCGTTTCATAATTTTCAATTGGATGCATAATTGTTTTTTCCATGCTGCTTGCAGTTAAAGAACAAAGGGAACTAAATGAATCAATGTTGAAACTTCCCAACTTTTCTTTATTTTTCTATTTTCGTAGCTTCAAATTCTTTCTTATCAGAAGAACTTGATAGCTTGTTCTTATTGCAGGTATTAACTGAATATATTCTCATCTCAGTGACTAGTGCAGTAACAGTAACAGTAGCTGGAGTTGTGAAGGAAGCTGTGACTATTTTGGTAAGACAGGGATTAACTTCAAGAATATGCTAGATGTTTTCAGTTATAGATTTCAGGAGATAGTTGTTAATTAATATGGCGTTTCTCATAAAATGGGGAAAGTTTCGGTGTGGAATCTTCCCCTGGATTCATTCCTGAAAAGATGAAAAAAGAAATATGTACCTTAAAGAAACAGAGATCAAAATATACTGTAATGGGTTTAAGAGCAGACCCGTTTATTAATTTAGTTTTTAGATTCTAAGTTAATTTATTGTCTATTTACTTGGTCATGTTAGCAGCCTATCTCTAACTGTAATTTGAATTCTATTGATTGAAAGCATCCTATCTGTGAACAACAGTGTTAGAGGCCCTCTCCATTTGCTGATTTTCAAGACATAAAATTCCAGAATCATGTGCTTATTATTACTGCTTTTGTTTTATATAATAGAAGTTCTCTGAGCATTATTAACCTTTGATATTTCTTTCAGGTAGCTGTGTTTTATTTTCATGATGAGTTCACCTGGCTGAAAGGGTATGGCCTCATAACAATAATGTTTGGTGTTGGTTTATTCAACTGGTACAAGTAAGTGATCAAGCTGAATGCTTAAACCTTTAACTTTAACTAGTCATCGTTCTTATTTTTGATTCTAGTCAGTAGTTAAATTCATTTCATTCAATAATAAACATGTATATGATTAATTTTGCATTGCTAGTAAAATTTTGAAATGAAATATGTTATTTGACCAACTATTATGACATATTACGAGTTGCAAGAATTATGTCAGTTCTATTTTGTTCCCTTATGTGAAGTAGATGAGGTGATGATAGACAATCTGTAGCCTTTAGATAAGTCCTGGCAAAAAACTATTGACAATGCCCATTTAAATCTATTTTTTTTTTAATAAAAAATGGACATATGGAAAATATGTTATTATTGCAATTGAGCCATTCTTAGCTTCATACGTAGGAAGTGAACATCTCAGAGTTCCTAATCTTTATGTTGGCAAAGTTTGGAATTGGGGTGGGGGTCAGAGAAAATCTTCTAGTCAATGCATTTCTTGATTTACTGAATTGTGCAAAATTCGAGCTTAACAGTTTGTACTCTGCACATTTTTCAGATACCAGAAGTTTCACAAGAGCAAGAAACACGTCGGGTCATCAATAGATGGTCCAACACCTAAGTATACTATCATAGACGAGATGGATGCAGAAGAAAGCAGCCCTCTTAATAGCTCAAGTCCGCATTCCGACCACTGAGTTTGTTACTGAGCTTCTCAGTGAGTGCTCATCCTTGTATTTTGACTGTTTTTTCATGTCATACGTTAGGTTTTAAATTCTTTGGCCTTGCAGTGCACCGTTCTCTTATTTTCAACCGGGATGTGTATGCTGCAATTTCAGGCTAAACTTTGTTCTTCATTTTACAAGTCACACATTTTCACTCATTGTGCCCAATCTACAAGGCGCTAAACTTCCATTTCTCTGTCTTCAGGATTTTGTCTAAGTGGGAAGCTGGCAATCGCGTCTAGCAATTCTAGTTGTTTTTGTACGACAGGTACTGCGAAATGTACCCCCATTTGACACTTCAGTTTTGTGAGCTTTTTGACTTGCTCAACGCGTATAATTTTGGATGCTCTGAGGAAGTCGCATTTTTCTAGTACTGTAGAAGCTGCTAGCGACTTTCCTCAGCATGGATGAGGGGTGAAGTTTTGAACTATTTTTATGCACTTGGTTAGTGGATATCGTTCAAAGGATAGATGAAACAATGTTAACTGTGTGCTAGGATGTGCATAAAACATTTTTGTTGATATCATCAGTTTCTCTTCTCATGGAGATTTTGGCTATAATGTATGATAGTAAACCAAAAAAAAAAAATTGCCTTTTTTTTTTGGCAACTATGAAATTGTTTTACTTAATAAAAGTAGGTGCTGTCATGTTTAAAATAACTGAGAAGTAATCCAACTTGCATTCACCATAGCTTTCTCCTATTGTTTATCCGCTGTGAGTTTCAAGCCATTCGATTATCGAACTGCAAATCTCTCTACTTCATGGATCAACACTGCAAATTACTCGCTTACTTTTTCAGACAATTAGACTGTTCGATCCATCCTTCGGAGAGGAAGCTTTGGTCCGAGATAATCCTGTGGATTCTGCTGCAGTGGGACTTATTCTTATCTATCTGCTATATTCATTGTTCAAACTGATTGTGGAGGACTCATCACTATGCCTAGCATAGGATTCCCGTAGGTTGTCTGGTCTGCCAACCGGAACAATCAGGCTGGGATCAACGCACTCTCGAGCTCATGGATGAAGGTGACTTAGTCTTCAGAGAAGAAGACAGTGCATTAAAATGGTCTACCAATACTTCAGAAAAAGCTATTAGGAGCTTAAACTCGACAGAAATGGGAACCTTGTTCTCTTCGACAGGAACTAATCTTTTGATCATCCAACTGATTGCGTTGTTCCAGGGCAGATGCTAGTAGCTGGTAAGAATCTGTAGTGATCGCGAAAGTTTTTGACATTTTTTGGTAATTTATGGGATTGATGTAGAAGATTTACATATAAAGTTTGTACATTTTTTTGCAATTTATGGAATTGATGTAGAAGATTTACATATAAAGTTTATATCTTGATAGTATTTGAGGAATAGAAATCAAAGAAATTTGAGAAGAATTTAGAGGGAGAAATAGAGAGAACAAGGAGGAAGACATTGAGTAATTTCTTTGTTCCTGCTCATTTCATACAACTTTAGAGTACATAACCTAACAGTCTTTGGGACCACATTACATAAGACCCTAATAAAATTCACTAGGCCTCACAAATACTAATTGGGCTTTTAGGGAACTAAAATAAAGCTTAATAACTAGTGGCCCTAATACTAATTACACTAATGGGTCGGATATAGGTAATAGGGAAATTCTATTCACAGTCTCCGTTTTTCTCTTTATAGCCCCCTAACTTAATTAAAATAAAAGTATTATTTTATTAGACTTTTATGCCCTTATAGCCCCAAAGCATAAAACCTTAAAAAATAAATTCTATATAACTGTCGATGTATAGCCCCCACCATTCTTCTTCCACTTTCTCAAATAAAAAGTTGAGAATTAAACTTAGTCATCATAAAAGTTATATAAATAATCTGATGTTTATATCGTGAAAAGATATGAACACCATTCCATTGGACTCAACATTTGGATTAACACCAAAAGAAAAAAAATCATGAACATGAGCCGATATTAGAAAATTTGATTTCTAATATGAGCAACCAATGCCCAGAATACAAAGTACTTATTTTGAAGAAGTTGTTTTCCAATATTACAGATGTTTCATCGAAAATAGATCTGAAAATTTTGTTCAAAACTTAATTTCTTTCTAGCCCGACTATTTTTTCTTGATTCTTGTCCCAAAACTTAATATATTCCATGATGTTGACCTTACTCATAAAGATGGATGGAAGAAGAGAGGCTATGGTGTGTAGGAGGCTATGATAAAATTTAAATATTGGGATTAATGGGTAAAATTGTCTTATCATATTAATATTAATATTTTATAAAATGATGGGGGGTTGTAAAGAGAAAATTGGGGTTGTTAGAATTTCCCTAGGTAATACCCGTGGAAACAATCCGAACACATCTTCTAAATCAATTTCCAATTGCATACGGGAAAACCTGAAGATCACATTTTTATTACTACTTGACTTTCGATGCTTCCTTCATTTTATCCGGCAAGCCAATACATGTTCCATTTAGCAAAACTCTCACTTCTTTCAGCACCAACAACTCCTTATTCACAACAGAATCTGACTTCATCAATTAATTTGATGAATTCCATGAAAGAAGGCTTGTTTTCTATGTCAATGACTGAAACATGATTAGTAGTTTCTATACACTTTGATCCTCTGCATGAATACGTTGAAATTCTTTTTCTTGAAATGCGCATAATAGAGAAGAAAGTTATGTTGAGTTTCAAAATAGAAGTCTAGCATTGTAGTCCAGATAGGACAATGTGTACTCCTTTGACATATTAACTCAGTATATTAAACTAGGGTCTAATGGCCATCTTCGAGTAATAGAGTGAGGAAAATCTTGGAACGAAGTAGATGATGTTTTGACCAATAATCATTATCTAAAATGGGCAATGTAGTTACCCCAGTTGAGCTTTAGGCAGATAAATGATAAGCAGCCTAATCTTAGATGTTATGAAGTCATTCTACTTGTAATGCTTTAGACAATCATGGTTTCTCAGACATCAATGATCCAACATACTTTACTTTTATTTCCAATATGAGCTTTATAGATATCCACACTTGTAAAGAAACTTGCTTGAAAAATTGTTCGTGCAAAACTGTTACGTTTCCTTATGGCTCAAATTCTTTTGATGATATTTGCCAGCAGACATCTAAATTAATAAATAATGAAAATGATCTAACTCAGTATAGCTCTTTTGTAACTGTAAATGAACAGATTGCCGAGACTACGTCAATCTCTATTGTTGAAACAACATTGCCAAATACTGCAAAGAGAAACTATTTTGTTATCAGGGATTACACTAGGACCATCTCTTAGAACTTTTTGTGCATTTGGTTTTATTGGAGCTATACTTTTTGTATACAAAAGGAGGAAACGAAAAACTGGAGATGTGGAGGAAAAGCATTTAGATCATATACCAGGCATGCTAAAACCAACTATAGTTTTGAAGAGTTAGCAACTACAATAAACAATTTTAATAAGCAACTTGCTGAATGAGGATTTGGCTTAGTTCATGAGGGGCCGTTGAATGATGGCACAAGAATTGTAGTGAAACAACTTGATGGAGTCCGATCACATTAAGAAGTCATTTCTAGCTGAGGTTGAAACTATTGACAGCATCCACCATATAAAGTTAGACTAGCCACAGACTTTTGGTTTATGAGTACATGTGCAATGGCTCTTTTAACAGATGATATATTGCAAAAGCAACAAGACATCAAAGTCTCTTGATTGGAACTATAGAAAAAAGATCATCCTTAATATTGTCAAGAGCTTAAACTATCTTTCCTAAAAAAAAAGAGCTTAACCTATCTATATGAAGATTGCAGACAAAAGATCATCCACTTAGACATCAAACCTTCGAACATACTCCTAGACGAACACTACAAAGCCAAACTTCCTAATTTTGGATCATCAAAACTCATGGACAAAAACCAGAGTCAAGTTGTAACAATCATGAGAGACACTCCGAGTTATCTTGCCTCTGAATGGCTGCTTAGTGCAGTTATAAGAAAGAAAATAGATTTCTATAACTTTGGAGTTGTGGTTCTTGAAATTTTATGTGGAATGAAGATTTTTTAACACTTTAGGTAAGAGAAAGATCAGTAAATGATCAGATTTCAAGAAAAAAAAAGTGAGAAAACACTATTTACGACAAAGCACACAATTCTTTTCAACTAACGCTACTTTCTCAACTAAACTTTTGTTATGTATTTTTTTTTTTGTTTATGTTTAAGGTTCTTTTAATTAATTAACATTGATGTGAAGTTAGTGGAGTATTCCTCATTTTTTGTGCTTCAAAATCCTTGATGTCGGGCTTCTTCCAATCTAGTAATGACACTTTCATCAATATGGAAGATATTATATGCCATTGCAATATTTTCTTGTTTAGCTCCCACCATTTCCCAGTATAACTACGATTATCCAATAGCAAACCTCTCGACTTGGTGGATCAATGTTTTCAATATAACATCTTAGAAAATCATACATTCAGTTTTGCTAATGCTATAACCCGAGACCAATCCTTCTCATGGCTAGACATGATGATTGGTCATTTGCGTCTACTCTAGCATATGCATGAAGGTTTATTGCTCCGGTACTGATTGTGATTCTTATCTGTTTGCTATGTTTATCATCCATAACTATAATGAAGGATGTATCACTTTTTTTGAATGACCCCACAAGTTATCTGGCCTACCAATCAAAGTAATCCGATTCAAGAAACACATTTCTAGGAGACTTAGTCCTGACAGATGCAAACTTAGATGAGGTTAAAATTATTGGCAACATCCAACATATAAACTTGGTGAGACTAATTGAATTTTGGTAGAGAAATCTTTTAGACATCTGGTTTACGGGTATGTGTGCAATGACTCTTTAGAGAAATAGATATACTGCAGAAAGCAGCAACAAGACATTGATGTCTCTTGATTAGAACAGGAGAAGAAAGATCATTCTCAACGTGGTTAGATGATTGACCAGTCTTCACGAAGATTGTAAACAAAAGATCATCCACTTAGACAAGCCTCAAACATACTCTTGGACGAACACTACAACACTAAACTTGCTGATTTCAGATTGTCTAAACTCATGAACATAAATCAAGTTGTGACAACCATGAGAGACCCTCTGGGTTATTTTGCCCCCAAATAGCTTAGAGCTTTGAAGGCCTGGTTCTTGAAATTTTATGTGGAATAAATATTTTTGAGCACTCCAAGTTGGGGCATGACAGTTTTTGCTGTCAGTTTTCGAGAAAAAATAGGATGAATGACAGTGGCTAGATCTAGTGGACAATTCAAATTTTCACTACCATCGAATGAATCACTTATTGATATTCCTATCGGAACTAATTCAACAGCCATCATTCATCAATCTTTAGAGTATTTGATTCTCAGATCGAATGAATAAAACCATCTAATGAACATTTGTATCATGATCCACGATACATACAATGGATAGATCTAGTGGATAATTCAAATCTTTCTATTGGTATTTCTACCGAAACTAAGTCAACAACCACCATTCATCAATCTTTAGCGCATATGATTCTCGGATTGAATGAACAAAACCATCTAACAAATATTTCTATCATGATCCACAATACATACAATGGTTGGATGGATCTGGTGGACAATTTAAATCTTCCATGCCATTAAACGAATGTTTTATTGATTCTACCAGAACTTAGTTTCATTTCAAATTTTTCCTCCACTCGTTTACCTCTTTAGAAACGATTTCTCTTTCATTTTTACGTGTTGTTTATGTCTCTTTAAGAAAATGAAAATAGTCGATTTGATGGATTCAAGATTTTTGATGATTTATTGCTAAAATTTAAGAGTCATGTCTAAAATAAAATAAAAAAAACCTAATGAATTGTTATGATTTTGTTTTAAAAAAATACAAGAATGTTTGGTGTAATTAAAATAAAATTCGAGTTGAATTAAAAATTGAACAATACCCACATAAAAAATGAATCCAACTTCTTTTATGAAATTTGTTGATCACAAAATTGATAAAGATAAATAGATCAATCATAAAATTTCAATATTATTTTGTGCTCAAAGATTTCTTGAACAACTGCACGAATAATATATTGATATTCTCATCACAATTAAATCAACAACCGCCATTCACCAATATCCAGCGTACATAATTTTGACATCGAAAGAACAAACCATCTAACGAACATTTGTTTTGTGATTTGCAATTCATCCAATAATTATATAATGTTTTAGTTAGTTGGGCACATGCTGCCATTCACCAATATTCAGCGTACATAATTTTGACATCTGACATGCTTGTATTTTAGTCCTAATCCGAGCATTATTTCATATGTTTTTATCATATTTTAGTTTGTTTAGTAATCAATTAGGGTAATATTAGTCGTTATTTAGAATAAGTGTTGTTAACACCATTAATTTAGAAAACAGGTTTAAAATGAGCAACCCGGGACTCGAGGATCGAAGTGCGCATCGGAAGGGACCCGAAAGCTGGATCGGACGGGCGAGAGAGCACGAAGACCGAGTCGAAGCCGGGAGGCCGGGCACGGCCTGCAACGCGGCGCGACCCGGGGCCTGGGGTGCGACCCGCGGCTCGACGTCCGCAACATGATTTCAAGGACTTGCAACGCGGTGCGACCCAGGAACGGGCCAGCTCGGGTCGCGCCTCACTCCACGCGGCGCGAGCCACGGGGCGCGACCGGCCCCGTGTCGCGCCCCTGTGTCTTGTTTTCGGGAATATCTGGATTTTTGCCCCATTTTTTCCATCATAGTATAAAATCCATCCTTAGTTCGAAAAACTATGTTAGACTTTGATATTTTGCCAATTTTAGAGTAAGAAAGAATTGTGAGAGCTTGGAGCTTGGTGTATGGAAGATTCAAGAAGTTTTTGAAGAACTATATTCAAGCTTTTGGGTTTTTTCTCCTCCTCTCTTATGTTTTTCTTTTATGTGATGTTTTTCTTTATTGTGATTATGGATAGCTAAATTTCTAGGCATCTAGGGTGTTGTGATTTGGTGATAAGTTTGTGAATTAAACATGGGTTATTGTTTAATCTTCCCCTTCTTTATCATAAATCATGGTTTAATTGCTTCTATTCTTTGATTGACCATCTTAGGATAGAATTTGGTGTATAATCGAGTTCGAGAGAATCAATTGTGCATGGGTAAATGATTTATGGCTTCAATTTTGCATTAGATCGAGAGATTAATGTTTAATTGATGTTTGTTGATTGATTGTGCTTGATTAGATTAAATTGCAATTTAGCCCTAGAGATAGGGGAATTGAGTTTAATTGAAAGGTCTTAGTTGCTCGAGAGAGGGCTTTGACTAAATTTGGTATCAATTGTTGTTTGGGGAGATTATGCATAAATCCATTGTTTAATGAACAAGTTTTCACTAATGAACAATACCCTAGAGCCATTTTTTTCCTCATTGTGATTTTTAATAGGTTTTTATTCTTTTATATTCCTCTTGTGTTGCTATCTTTGTTTATTATTGTGAATCTTGTTTTTCTAGTTAATTCCCCAACCAAATTTTGAATGGTTTGACTAGTGAAAATGTTCGATGTGATGGTACTTGTAGACTCATTTATGCAATTAATTCCCCGTGTTCGACCCGATCTCTTATGCTCCGTATGTTCACTTGCATAATTGGGATTTGGTTAATTAAAGCTTGTGTTGGTTAAATCGTTGTGAAAGAAAAATTTCATCAAGTTTTTGGCGCCGTTGCCGGGGAGCTATTTGTTTATTTGAGTATATGCAATATCGTTTCAAGAATTATTTTGCTAGATTAAACGTGTTAGTTAATTTTGGACTTCAAACTTACTTTAAGTTGTTCACAGGTAGTGTATGCATACAAGGACACGTGGTGACCCGTTGCTCGAGTTTGATACCGAGATTGAAGCCACGAGCCGTCATAACAACGCTAGAAGAAGACGCAGACATAGAATGGCGGATAATCCACCACCTCCGCCTCCCATCCAAGATCCGTTGATTCTTCAAATGCAAAGACAGCTTGAGGAGATGAGAGGACAACTTCGGACCCAAGAGGAAGCTAGGGCTCGAGTTGAGGAAGCCCCGATTAGAAACTTGTTTCAACCTATGCTTAATGAGGGGGTTGTCAATGGGCCGGCTATGCAAGCCAACAACTTCGAATTGAAACCGGCACTAATGGCTATGGTGTCCCAAAACCTGTTTGGTGGAACAGCACTTGAAGATCCACACGAACATGTCCACCAATTTTTAGAGATCGCCCGAACGGTCAAGATTAATGGGGTGCCCGAGGATGCAATCCGTTTGAAGCTTTTCTATTTCTCACTGCGGGACAAAGCACGAACATGGTGGTTGAACCAACCACCCGGTTCATTCACCTCATGGAGTGACCTACTTTCTAAATTCCTTCAGAAATTCTTTCCTCCTGGAAAGACATTGAAGTTGAAAGGAGAGATAACTTAATTCAAGCAAAGGGATGAAGAGTCATTGTGTGAAGCTTGGGAGCGGTTTAGAGAGATGCTTCGCAAATGTCCGGGGTACGGTTTTGGCACGGATCATCAAGTGTGCATTTTTTATGGCGGTTGCAAGTCCAGTGTTAGAAGTATTCTTGATGCGTCGGCCGGAGGATCGTTATTGAACCGAGACCCGAAGAAGCAGTCACAATGATCGAGGAGATGGCCTCCAACGCCTATCAATGGCCGGGGGAGCGGGAAAATGTACAAATCTTGAAAAAAGTGGAAACCATAAACAATGATGCCATAGCCCTTCTAGCCGCTCAGATGACCACTTTGAACTCAAAAATAGAGGCTATGGCATTACCAAGATTGGAGCCTTCGATCATGCCTAACATGGAGGAAGCGAGCTTTGTTGGTCAAGGTAACTATGGGGGTTACCAAAGGCCCTTCAATCAAGGTTTTAAGCCTCACTTTGGAGGATCACAAGGGCAAGGTGGAAACCAATACCATCCTAAGCCACCACATCCGAATCTCTCTTATTCAAATCCGAACAATCACCTCCAACCACCTCCTGGATTTTCAGTTACAAATGGGGTCATCGATGATGAAAAGAAACCAAAAATGGAAGAACTTCTCATGACTCTATTGAACAAGACCGACAAGTATATGGGTGAATCCCAAACAAGATTTGAGAAGCTTGAGAGCAACCAAGCGGCGGTAAATACCCAATTGAAAATGCTTGAGAAGCAAATGGGGCAACTAGCTACCGCCATAGGAGGACAACATCAACCGGGACACTTTCCCGCCAATACAACGGTGAACCCGAAGGATTGCAAAGCCATTGCCCTACGGAGTAGAACCACACATAAGGGCCCTGAAATGCCAACACAAGATGATGAGACAACCACTGACGAAGGGAAAGAAGAAGAAGTGGTAGGAGAGGAAATGAATGTCAAGAAAGACGAATCCATTGAAGGAAAGGTAAGACCTCCACCAAAGAAGGTAGATGGATCACATGCAAACATACCTTACCCTCAAAGACTTCAAAAGTCCAAAAATGAAGAGCAATTCTCCAAATTTCTTGACATATTCCAAAGGATTCAAATCAACCTCCCTCTCGTGGAGGCCCTTCAACAAATGCCAAGCTATGCCAAATTTCTCAAAGACATAGTGATGAGAAAGAGAAAATTGGGCAACTTTGAGACTGTGAGTTTGACGGAAAATTATAGTGCCTTGATTCAAAAGAAACTTTCCGCCAAGATGAAGGATCCCGGGAGTTTCAACATCACCGTCACCATTGGAGATTTCCATGAGAAGAAAGCCCTTTGTGATTTGGGTGCAAGTATAAATCTTATGCCGTTGTCGTTCTTCTTGAAGCTTAATGTTGGAGAAATCAAGCCGACAATAATATGCTTGCGAATGGCGGATAGGTCCTTGACTTATCCAAGAGGAGTTGTGGAGGATGTCCTTGTGAAGGTGAATGACTTTATTTTCCCCGTGGATTTTGTTGTCTTAGATATGGAGGAGGATAAGAATGTGCCACTTATTTTGGGAAGACCGTTCTTAGCAACGGGGAAGGCATTAATTGATGTGTCAAAAGGGGAGCTCACACTCCGCTTGAATGATGAAAGCAGTACATTTTCAATTTATAATGCTATGAAGTTTCATGATGATAATGAAGAAACCATGAGAATGGAAGATTGTAAAGTGATGAAGATTGTAGAAGAATGTGTTGAAGAGACAATGATAGAGCACTATATCTCTTAAGATCCCTTGGAAACCATTTTGTTTGCATCTCTATACTCCTCTTCCTCTTTTGATGCTTTTGATGATAACACCGACATTTTGGATTGTGCATTTGCTCTTGATTCCCTACAGGAAATCCCAAGATGAGGAAATCATTTTTTACCATTAAGGGATGGCAAAGAGGAGGCTTTGAAAAAGGAAGGAGGTGAAGAGAAAGACAAGAAGGAAGAATTGAAACCACTCCCGAGCCACTTGAGGTATGCTTACTTGGGTCCAAATGAAACATATCCCGTAATTGTGTCTTCCTTGTTATCTTTATGTGAGCTTGATAAGTTACTTAGAGTTTTGAGGAAGTATAAATCCGCGTTAGGGTGGTCCATTGGGGATTTGAAGGGGATTAGTCCCACAATTTGCATGCATAGAATTTTGTTAGAAGAAGATTACCAACCTCGTGTCCAACCCCAACGCCGATTGAATCCCATAATGCAAGAAATGGTTAGGAAGGAAGTTCTTAAATGGCTTGATGTGGGTATAGTCTATGCTATTTCCGATAGTGAGTGGGTGAGTCCCACCCAAGTGGTAGCCAAAAAGGGAGGAATGACCGTAGTGAAGGATGAAAGCAATGAATTGATAGCTACTAGGCTTGTGAACGGGTGACGGGTGTGTATTGATTACCGTGCATTAAATGCGGCCACTAGAAAGGATCACTTTCCATTGCCTTTCATTGACCAAATGCTTGATAGGTTGGCCGGGTATGAATTTTATTATTTTTTAGATGGGTATTCCGGATATAACCAAATTTTAATTGCACCCGAGGACCAACATAAATCCGCTTTCACATGCCCTTATGGAATTTTTGCTTTTAGAAGAATGTCCTTCGGATTGTGTAATGCACCCGCTACTTTTCAAAGGTGCATGATGTCAATCTTTCATGATTTCATTGAAAAGATAATGGAGGTTTTCATGGATGATTTTTTGGTTTTTGGGAACTCTTTTGATGATTTCTTGAACAACCTAACCCGAGTTTTGCAGCATTATGAAGATACTAACCTTGTTTTGAACTGGGAAAAATGCCATTTCATGGTAAGAGACGGAGTAGTTCTTGGCCACAAGGTGTCTGCTGCAGGGTTAGAGGTGGATCGAGCCAAAATAGTTGCCATTGAGAAGCTTCCACCCCCCACCAATGAAAAGGGTGTCCGGAGTTTCCTTGGTCATGCCGGGTTCTATCGGCGTTTTATTAAGGATTTTTCAAAGATCTCTAAACCCTTGTGTAAATTGCTTGAAAAATCTAATGATTTTGTTTTTGATGGAGAATGTGTGCAGGCGTTTGAGACGCTGAAGAAGGCCCTAATGACGGCCCCAGTCCTCATTGCCCCGGATTGGAGTGAACCCTTTGAGCTCATGTGTGATGCGAGTGAGGTAGCCGTGGGAGCCGCTTTAGGGCAAAGGAGAGAGAAGTTGTTCCAGGTGATGTACTATGGAAGCAAAACTTTGGACCCAGCACAAATCAATTACACAACCACCGAAAGGGAGTTGTTGGCGGTTGTATATGCTTTTGACAAGTTCCGGCCCTATCTTATTGGGGCCCGAACAATTGTCCACACGGATCACGCCGCGTTGAGGCATCTATTTGCTAAGAAGGATGCCAAGCCCCGACTTATACGGTGGATTCTTCTCCTACAAGAATTTGATGTGGAAATTAAAGATCGAAAGGGGTGCGAGAATGTGGTGGCCGACCACCTATCTCGTTTGGAGCATACCAAAGAAAATCAAGATGATAAAATGGAGATCGATGATTGCTTCCCAGATGAAAGAATCCTCGTTGTGGGTACGATGAAGGTGGCATGTTTGCGGATATAGTGAATTATTTGGTGGCGGGAATTACACCGAAAGAGTTAGAAGGATATCGAAAGAAGAAATTTTTCCATGATTTGAGATTCTTTGTGTGGGATGAACCGTTTTTGTTTAGAAGATATGCGGATCTAGTTTTGAGGAGGTGTGTGCCCGAAGAGAAATGGGGACAAATTTTAGAAGCATGCCATGCGGGATTGAGTGGGGGACATTTTGGAGCCAACCGGACGGCTAGAAAAATTTACCAAAGTGGATTTTATTGGCCAAGCATTTTCAAGGATGCAAGAGAGTTTGTTAGGAGTTGTGATAAATGCCAACGTATGGGTTCTATATCTAAGAATGATGAAATGCCCATGAAGAATACCATTGAAGTTGAGCTTTTCGATGTGTGGGGAATAGACTTCATGGGACCATTTGTTGCATCCGAAGGAAATCTGTACATCTTGCTAGCCGTAGACTATGTGTCACGATGGATTGAAGCCACTCCAACAAAGACAAATGATGCAAAAGTTGTTCTCAAATTTCTCAAAAAGAATGTTTTGACAAGGTTTGGAGCCCCTAGAGCTATTGTGAGCGATGGTGGCTCACACTTTTGCAACAAATGGATGGAAGCATTGCTTGCTAGACATGGAGTTAAGCATAAGATAACGACACCTTATCATCCTCAAGCCAACGGTCAAGCCGAGTTGGCAAACTGGGAAGTAAAGCAAATACTTCAAAAGGTAGTCCGCAGGAATGGAAAAGATTGGTCTTCACTTTTGGATGAAGCATTATGGGCTGATCGCACGGCTTACAAGACCCCGCTAGGAATGTCTCCCTATCAACTCATGTTCAGAAAATCTTGTCATTTGCCCATTGAGCTTTCGCATAAAGCGTTTTGGGCCATCAAGAAGTTGAACCTTGATCCCGTGTCATCCGTTGGAGAGCGAATCTTCAAATTGAATGAATTAGAGGAATTCTGGATGGAGGCTTTTGAAAATTCGGCTATTTACAAGATGAGAGCTAAAGTTTACCATGACAAGCTCTTGAGACAAAAAGACCTCATACCGGGAGATGAAGTTCTTTTGTTCAATTCGAGATTCAAGCTATTTCCCGGAAAACTTAAGACCAAATGGAGTGGTCCGTTTACCATAGCCCGAATTTTTGATGGCGGGGCAATTGAACTCAAAGGCAAGGATGGAAGCTTGTTCGTGGTGAATGGGCATCGGGTTAAAAAGTTTTACAAGCCAGAGGAGAAAGAAGTGGTGTTTGTGTGCTACCTCAACGACGCTTAGATGTCTTGGTACTACGTCGAGCTAGCGAAGTTAAACTTAGCGCTTATTGGGAGGCACCCAATGCTTTTTATTTACATTTTCTTGCCTTTTTGTGTGTTTTCTTTTTCATATTTCTTTTTATAGTTTTTAGATTATCTTGTGTTCGGTGTACATTGTAGTTGTGGTTTTGTGTGTTCTTTTGTAGTGTTGTTTCCTTGGTTTTGGTGTTTTTGAGCATAGGAGCAACTTTAGTGGGAATGAAGTGTCGATAAAGGCCGGAACGAGTCAACTTACCAAGGGCGTCTGCAACGCGGCGCGACCCGGAGCCAGAAACGCGAGTGGCTGGTCCTGCGTCCGCAGCCGAAGAATGCTCGCCTGCAATGCGGCCCGAGCCGCATGACCCAGCCTGAGTCGCGGTGAGGAGGTGCAACCCGACCCGGCGCTCGGTGCGGCCCGGGTCGCGCCAGTCTGCGCGGATTTTAAACCCTTCCTTCTCCTCTTTCACTTCATTTCTCACACTTCACTCCCATCTCTCCACACTCACACACTCATACACGTCTCTAGTGTTTCTTCTACTCCATTTCAAGGCACAACCTCCTCAAGGTATGAATCTTCTCCCCATGTTCTTTCTTTTCTTCATGGTAGCAAGTTCATGGTTTTTCAAACTCTCCAATGGGGGGTTATTCATGGTAACTTGGTTTTGTATGGTTAGATTTCAAGTTTCTTGCTTCTATTTTGGAATTCCTAGCTTAAGAACCTTGAGTATGCTTTCAATTTGCATGTTTATGGAAATGTAGTGGAAAATCTTCATTCTTGCCCAAACCTAGGGTTCCAAGGTCAAAAATTGGGGGAAAATCATGTGGATGAGAAATTCTTGCCATATTATCTTCGATCTATGCAATTGCATACTTCTTAGGAATTTTTTATGTGTTTCATTTGGAAGGATAAGTATGTTGTGGAATTTGTGTAGTCATTTTGGAGACTTGTTCTTTACTTGGGTAAATTTCTTGTTCCAATATACTTGAAATAATATGTTTTGCTTGTATGGAATCTGTATGACAAGAATAAGCAAAGTTGAACTTATTTTTGGGGGTTACTCTATACTTCATGACTATCTTTGAATCAAACATGAGTGTGCTTTGCTCTTATGCCCCTTTTGCAAATATTTTGTCAACTTGCTTTACCATGTTGTTTCAATGGATGATTGGATGAGGTAGTGCATGAGGACATTTTGTATGATTGGCTTTTTGGAAGGGTGTGTTTGCATGAGGTGTGAGGTTCAAATGTTAAGTCCTTAGTTTTTGATACGCCCTTGCAACCACCCCATGTGTCCCATATCTTTGTTAAAACCATTTAACATCACGTTTCATTTTGTTTTGGAAGGTACTTAAGCCCGACGCTCCCCCTGCAAGAATGGTGCAAACTCGTAGGGGACGACAAATGGGGGGAGCCCGAAGACGGCTCATGGATGAAGACGAGTTCCAAGATGAGGAGGTGCTTGACATATCCGAAGATGAGGAACAAGAGGACGATGAAGAACTTGAGGATGAGGAAGAAGAGGAACAAGAGGATGCCGAGCCTAATAACAATCGTGCCCTCGTGCCCCCTCTTAATATGGGGGACAATGACCCCGCTATGGTGAATGTCCACTTGGAGGAGTATGAACATAGGAAGAGGTGGTTAAAGTTGGCTAGGGGTTTTCAAGTTGCTGCTACTCGATTTCTGGATGCCAACACAACAAGGAAATTGGGGATTCATGAGAGTGTGGTCGGGCTTTTACGACGAATTGGTTGGATGCATGTCTTGGGGGAGAATGACTAGAAAACGTACCCCGTGCTTGTCCGTGAGTTTCTCTCCACCCTAAAGGTGAAACACACTCCATCCCGAGGGCCTGTTTCTTGCACATTCCAACTTGCGAATCAAGACTGGAGGTTCACTGTGGAGTGCCTCAACACGATGTTTCAAACTCCAACTAATGGGACCTTCCACCCTCACCCGTCCTTCCGATTCGATGATTTCCATGACAGTGTGGTGGAGGCAAACCCAAATAGTCTACATTCTGATTCTAGCAAGACCAAGGCCTCCCATTTGCCCAATCCTGTCTTCCGGTATATGCAGAAGCTTCTATCTTCTACTGTGCTTGCCCGCCAAGAGAATAGTGGACTTCGGACACAAGAGCTCTATATCTTATGGTGCATGCTTAATGCTATCCCGGTGAACTTTGCTGCACATTTCCTCATGCAATGTCAGAGACAAACAAACTCCAGGACGGGTACTCTTTGTGTGGGAGGCTTGATTACCCTAATTGCAGCCATGTTGGACATCGACTTGTCCAACTATCAAGGAGAATTGGATGATGGATACACCGGCCCATCTTGCATTGATTACCTCATCTGGAGGCACACCACGGAGGACACCGCGGACGGATGATGCTGGCGGGTCCACGTCACATGCCCAGTCGAGAGGAAGCCGCAGAACTAGGGAAGATGTTCAGGATGACCGCTTTGGCACTCTGGAGAATCTAATGCATGACATGATGGCTAACATGGGCACTATGCGGGTGGACATGAATTCTCAATTTGGAGAATGGCGGTCCGAGATTGATACTTGTTTGACAGGGATGCAGGAGAGTTTTGATGCTCGCTTCACAGGTTTGGAGGAGGAGATCGGGACTCGTTTTACTGGTATTAGTGCTGAGATTCAGGGCCTGCAGGGAAGCTTTACTACTTTCCAGTCAAGCATGGAGAGCATGATGGGCCAGTGGATTGGACAGGGAGCACCGCATCAGCGACCACCACAGATGCCACCATATCAGCACTACCCTCCATACCCCTACCCTCCGTACCCGTATCCACCATATCAGCCGCCATCGGACTCCACTCCACGCCGCCCTCCTGCTGATGCGTGACAGAGTCTGCCCCTCGATTTCGGTCCCACTATCTTTCCACTCAAACTTGTCCTTCTTTTGGAATGGAACAAGTTTGGGGGAGGGGGTATGAAGTGGTGACCGGTAATCGCCCTCTATCTATCTTTATTTTAATTTATCCAGATATTTGGGATGACTGTTATTAGGATTTGATATTTGAATTTAGTATGTTATGTTGGTTTGTATGGATTTATTTGATTTCTAGGATCATTTCTATTCTATATATTTGGGTCTGTAATAGTAAATGCTTGGATTAGGCTTAAATCGTGTGTGATAATTTATTTCCCTGCTTGAGCTTGTGTTTGTCTTGCTTAATTTGGTGACGGAAACAGGGAAAGATAGATATGGAAATCATGCCGGGCCTATGATGATTTTTTTTATGTGATTGTGCAAAATGTTGAAAATGCATGCATGAGAAGAGTGTTAAGCCGAAGTATCATTCGAGTTAAAAATCGTGGAAATTTGGCTTAATTTCTAGCCACGTGTGAGATTTGGGCCTATTTTGTTCTTTCATGTGTGATTCGTCAATGATATTTGCATCTCTAGAACTTGCTTCATAACTTTCATGTATTCTATATGTGCTTAGAACTTGAAGATGACCTAAGGCGGTTTTTGTCGAAAATTTTGAGCCTTATTTATTCATTCCCTTGAAATTTATCCTTGTTAGCCCCGTTGAGCCTTTGGTGATTGATTTTTGTTGAATAGCCCGGGATAGAGGGAATTTAAGAAATGGAGGAATTGTTATTTCAAAAATCGTGGGTAGCAAAATTCGGATAGAAAAAAATTATGAAACATGTTTTAAAGCCTAGAAATGTGAAGTTCAAAGCCTTCCCCTTGAAATGAAAAAAAATGGGAATCATTAGAGTCGTGATGTTGAATTAAATTGAAAAAATGAATTTAATGCCGACTTTAGTCCTTGTGGAAGAGTGTGTGAACCAATGTCTTAGGGGAATGAATTAAAAGAAAAAGAAGAGGCTAAGGATCATCCGTCTTTCGCTTAAGCTTGCTCATTTTGTGTGACATGGGTATAAGAAAACCTTTAGTTTTACTAGGTTTGGAATGCTAGTAGGATGTGGGAAAGGACTTGGAGTCACTCCTACCTAAAAATTTCCCTACCCGTCCAAAGAGCCGAACGCTACAACCCTAAAGACCTATGTGATTCTAGTTTAGAGCACATTGGTGAATCATGTTGAGTTATTTTGCAAGCTTATGGTGGTATGTTTTTATTACTTGATATTGAGTGAAAATTTGTCCCTTATCTCCATGTGTGAGGATCGTTGTGATAAGAATTGTCTTTCAAAGAGAGTGGTCATTTTTCTCATGATTGTTACTCTTATGATATGAAGCTTTGATCTTGTTCTTTGCATGTGGATTGTTGATTATAAAGCTGAGGCATTAGTGGCTATGTGTTTCCTTCTTGTCTTGATCTTTCCTTGTTCTTTCCAAATGCTTGTTTGAGGACAAACAAGAGTTCAAGTTTGGGGGAGTTGACATGCTCGTATTTTAGTCCTAATCCGAGCATTATTTCGTATGTTTTTATCATGTTTTAGTTTGTTTAGTAATCAATTAGGGTAATATTAGTCGTTATTTAGAATAAGTGTTGTTAACACCATTAATTTAGAAAATAGGTTTAAAATGAGAAACCCGGGACTCGAGGATCGAAGTGTGCATCGGAAGGGACCCGAAAGCTGGATCGGACGGGCGAGAGAGCACGAAGACCGAGTCGAAGCCGGGAGGCCGGGCACGGCCTGCAACGCGGCGCGACCCGGGGCCTGGGGTGCGACCCGCGGCTCGACGTCCGCAACATGATTTCAAGGACTTGCAACGCGGTGCGACCCAGGAACGGGCCAGCTCGGGTCGCGCCTCACTCCACGCGGCGCGAGCCACGGGGCGCGACCGGCCCCGTGTCGCGCCCCTGTGTCTTGTTTTCGGGAATATCTGGATTTTTGCCCCATTTTTTCCATCATAGTATAAAATCCATCCTTAGTTCGAAAAACTATGTTAGACTTTGATATTTTGCCAATTTTAGAGTAAGAAAGAATTGTGAGAGCTTGGAGCTTGGTGTATGGAAGATTCAAGAAGTTTTTGAAGAACTATATTCAAGCTTTTGGGTTTTTTCTCCTCCTCTCTTATGTTTTTCTTTTATGTGATGTTTTTCTTTATTGTGATTATGGATAGCTAAATTTCTAGGCATCTAGGGTGTTGTGATTTGGTGATAAGTTTGTGAATTAAACATGGGTTATTGTTTAATCTTCCCCTTCTTTATCATAAATCATGGTTTAATTGCTTCTATTCTTTGATTGACCATCTTAGGATAGAATTTGGTGTATAATCGAGTTCGAGAGAATCAATTGTGCATGGGTAAATGATTTATGGCTTCAATTTTGCATTAGATCGAGAGATTAATGTTTAATTGATGTTTGTTGATTGATTGTGCTTGATTAGATTAAATTGCAATTTAGCCCTAGAGATAGGGGAATTGAGTTTAATTGAAAGGTCTTAGTTGCTCGAGAGAGGGCTTTGACTAAATTTGGTATCAATTGTTGTTTGGGGAGATTATGCATAAATCCATTGTTTAATGAACAAGTTTTCACTAATGAACAATACCCTAGAGCCATTTTTTTCCTCATTGTGATTTTTAATAGGTTTTTATTCTTTTATATTCCTCTTGTGTTGCTATCTTTGTTTATTATTGTGAATCTTGTTTTTCTAGTTAATTCCCCAACCAAATTTTGAATGGTTTGACTAGTGAAAATGTTCGATGTGATGGTACTTGTAGACTCATTTATGCAATTAATTCCCCGTGTTCGACCCGATCTCTTATGCTCCGTATGTTCACTTGCATAATTGGGATTTGGTTAATTAAAGCTTGTGTTGGTTAAATCGTTGTGAAAGAAAAATTTCATCAAGTTTTTGGCGCCGTTGCCGGGGAGCTATTTGTTTATTTGAGTATATGCAATATCGTTTCAAGAATTATTTTGCTAGATTAAACGTGTTAGTTGGGCACATGTTAAAAATATCATTTTGCTAGATTAAACGTGTTAGTATGGCCTCAAGATAACACCACTCCACTAATAAGCCATCCCCAAGAGGACTACTAGAATATTTTAGTTAGTTGGGCACATGTTAATATATGGTCTTCCATAATTTTTTTAGAGTAAAAAAGGTAGTTTGATTTAAATTTTCACCGGATTTTTTTTTTCTAGACATTTTAATTTCTAAAAAGAAATGATCGACGTGCACTACATGAAAAATGAGATATAGTGAGAGAAATTTCGTCATTAAACATTCAAAAAACATCATTAAATGTTTTTAATGATGAAAAAATTCCCCTCATCGCTCTTCATTATTGCCTCTCTAGTTAAAAATAAATAATGAGAGTATCTCGATACCCTCATTAATTGTACACTACAATTAGTGATAGAATTATACCGTCATTAAAAATAAAATTTAGTTATTGTAAGTTTCGTCATTAGATAAATTTTCCCTCACTATTATTATTTTTAGCATCATTATAAATTAATTTAAAAAGTTTAAAATACCATATTAAATATTATTATAGTCAATATAAAATTGAATTTTTTCGATAATTGGATAAATAAGTTATAGTAATATATGAACGGCACTACATATATTGAAGAGAAACTTTATGAAACATAGTAATTCTATAAACAAGTATCATTCATACATCCATAAATTCAAAATACATGCATACATAATTGCATTATGTTTCAAATTTTCTAATTAATATCAACATCTTCCCGGCCAGAGGACAAAAAAAGAGAAAATATTTGTAGGCTAACTTTGACAATCAAAATGTTAAATACTAATTTTCTAACTCGTGTTTCAATTCTTCTTGACCAACTTACAAAAAAGTCAAAAAATGAAATAAAAAGTGATTAATCCAACAATACTATAATATTGAATCTCAAAGAAATGATGCCAAATTTCGAACTTAGAAGAATAATATAGTACATGCAACCAAAGCATTCTTCAATCCTGGTAAAATATAATAAAATAAGTAATAATGATCAATCTTTAGGCTAAGGATCAAACCAAATTGTAAATATAGAGTTAATTAATGAGAATTTTTTTTGAAGCTTACAATATGAAAAATTTGAGTCATAGATTTTGGGATTAAATTATCTACCATAGAAGATAAGTATTGTTTGAATAAATATTTATCCAAAAGACAAGAAATCTAAAACAGGTACTTAATATTACTCCAAACATAGACGACAATGATAATCAAAAGAAAACTTGTATTTGAAGGTCTGATACAATTGAACTTTGTTAGCCGCTACACTACATAAACATGATATATCTAGATGTCATTCCTCTAATTAAAATTAAAGTCATATATATGAAGAAAAAAATGAATTTCTCAGATAAAATCATATAGATCATTCTCAACGGCACTATATTCATACTTGTCTAAATCAAGCTCAAGTAGGGTCAGGTATAGACGTATAGTCATATACCAATTTAGTCGATGAATATTTGGGGCCATTACAACTAATATATGTTTCACTTTTCACAAATTGTATTTTCCGATCTAGACTCGAACGCAAAACTACTTCTAAACAAACCCGCAATTGGACGGGGTCAATTGTAGACGCGACGAGCTAACCCGAATCGATCTCTCAAGGAAGACTTCATGTGGGTAATTATCTTTAGGCTATGCATGCAACATGATTACAAACTTAACATAAAACCTAAACATTCTAATCATGGTTTTGAAAGTTGATTTTAACTAAGAAATTTAAACAAGCAATTTAACTAATAAAATGCAAATAACAACGAGATCAAGATCGAGGAAAAGATTATGATACGAGCATTAGGGTGTAGATTCTCTCATTGGCTTCTCACTTAGCTTGTTTCAAGTTGGTTATATTAATCTCAAACACACAATAGGCCCCTCAAGTGGTTTAACTTCAATTACTGTCACCGTCTATCCATTAAACCCCTATCGGCTATATCGTATGAGCAAGATCAATATCTTAGGCTTATGAACCCAATCCACCTAACTTTGAAGAAACCTAGGTTGAGATTTAGAATCTCCTTTCGGTCTCATCTAAAACCTAGCAATGTTTAAGTAGTGATCAATTACTTTAACATAATAATCACAATTCCAACAACAACAACCAACCATAACGAGCATAGATCAAAAATCAAATTGATCATCTACCCCCTAATGGAGAGATTAGCCCATAACCATGCTCAAAATAACACAAATACCATAAAAGCACGTCATCTCATAATCAAATGAAAATAGCATAAACTTCTACAATATTTAGTATCCTTCAAGAGTTTGGGACAAACTCCCACAAGTAATCTAAGATATAGAAAGAAAATACCAAAAGAAGGGCCTCCTAACAAGCCTAGCTTCCGCGGACGGCTCGTAGTCGGATTTCTTTTCGTCTCTTCTTCTTCCACCTTAGTTTTCTTGCCTCTTGTCTTTCCCTTCTCCTCTTCTCTTGAATGGTGGTGGTGATGGTGAAAATGGTGTAGAAAGTGGTGAAGGTTATGGTGGTGTGTAGAGAGAAAATAGGGAGAAAAGATGAAGAATGGAGAAGATGAAGAATGGAGAAGATGAAGTGTGAAGAGTGTGTATGTAAGAATGGTTGTGTGTGTTGGATGAATATCCCCAAAATAAAGTGGAGATATCCAAAGAGAGAGAGAGAGAGGAATCCAAAAGAGAGAGAGAGAGAGAGGAGTCCAAAGAGAGAGAGAAAATGAGTGTAAAGAGAGAGAGAATGAGAGGGAAGAGAAAAGGTGATGTGATGTGAGAGGTATGGGAGGTGAGGTGAGAGAAAAGGTAATGTGATGTGAGAGGTATGAGAGGTGAGGTGAGAGAAAAGGTGATGTGATGTGAGATAGAGTGGGATGGAGTGAGTGATATATTTCCAAAAAGATATGGAAAGATATGGAAGAAAAAAGAGAAGATTTGGGGACAAAAATAAAAAATCTAGGAATTAGAGAAATTAAACCCTTACAAATCTAGGTGCCAAAAGTCCACCCCTAATCTATTTTTCCCAGGTGGCCATGTGGTGAGAAATGAAAGAATCGAGCTTTGGTTCAAAACGGGGACTGATGAGGGAGAGTGGCAAAACTGATCGGGTGCGAAAAACTGAACGGGGTGTTGGATTGGACGCACCCCGCGCACCGACGAGGTGCCGCGCACTCGCGGGGGTCAGATGTTGCATGCTCGTGGGGGCCTCTTGGCCGAGAGGGGCGCCGCGCGGTCGCGTGCACAGTGTTCAGCTCCGTCTTCGGCAGCTTCTACGGTTTTGCTTCGTTTTCGCTCGTTTCTTGGCCGATTGACCCGATTTAATTTGCCACGCGCTCCTTATTCGATCCTCTATCTTTTCATTGTCTTGAATCCCTCAAATTTTGCAGTAATTTATCCTCCATTTTCTCAAGATGTTGTGCAAATCTATATAACTCGCCAAAACAGCAAAAGTGAAGGAAATAACATAAAAATCACAAAAAAAAAGAAAAACACCTACTAAAGATACTAAACTCTATGATAACATAGGAAAAATGATCACTAAACAATATACATTTTCCCAAACCTAAAGGCACAGGCTAAGAGAAAAAATCCAGAATCTCAAATTCATAAATTTGCTCAACCTTTAATCCCAAATTGACAATTGAATAATATAGAAATTTAAAATAAAATTCAACTTTGTTTGAAAACATAAAAAATTAATATTACAATTCAGACATTTTTAAGAAATCAATCAATTCATAAAATGTTAAGTAATTTATCTGAATAAATTTCCAATTCATAATCATGAACAAACCACTAGAATTAACCATGAGAATAACAATTCTAGTTTACAAATAAACCTAAATCATGAACTGACCAACATATTGATATCCATGAGAATCTCAATCCCAATTTACAAATAAACCAAAAGAATCGGTAACACCATCTAAGTATGTAGGTACAATTAGTGGTATAAAATTCATAAAGAAATACCTAAAATCCAACTAGATTGATGATCGAACTCACTAAAAACACGATGTTGTGGCACAATGTAAATGAAGAGAGCATGAATCTAGCCGGACAAAGACTCCCACTAAATTATCTAGCTACTGGATGCAAACTTAATATGAAATTAAATTTGAAGATAAAATTCAACATCAACAATATATAAAAAAGATACCAAAATACTAAGAAGCACTAAAGACCACAAAATTTTGAACATATATATGGAACCCCCAGAAAAAAATTGATAAGAAGGATTGAAATTCCTTTTAATTTTCTTCTTTTCTAATTCGTATGCTTGACAAAGATATCTAAATTTTGAACATTTAGATGAAGGCCAAATGTCTAGAGCAAAATCTTCAAAATTTAATTTTCATGACTTAGTTGATATTAGCATATAGGTTTTTTTTTTCCTAAATTTCAGTGTCATCTATCGTAATTCTTTTGTTTGCAACAAAAAAATCAGCAAAAGTTACCTAGCTGATACCAACATAGGAAATGCGCTCATACAAAATATTCTTAAAGAATGGTAATATTGTGTGTTCCTGGGTAACAATCTTATTACATGGAGTTCAAAGAAAGAGGAAGTTGTCTCTAGAAGCAGCGGAGTCAGAATACAGAACTCTTGCAAATGTTACAGCTGATGTAGTATGGTTGAAAACATTATGTAAAGAGTTAGGAATTTTGGTTGATAGTCTAGCAAAAATTTGGTATGATAACTACAGTGCCATATCTCTTGCTTCGAATCCCGTGTTCTACGCGCGTACAAAACATATTGTGGTTGATGTACATTTTGTAAGAGATAAAGTATATGATAAAGTAGTAGAAGTTGGGCATGTGCCTTTTGCAGACCAAGTAGCAGATATGTTCACAAAACCACTGTCTAAAACCTTGTGTCTGAGAGAGATCAGTTGAAGCTCAAGCAATAGGATCTGGGATTCTACAGGAGAGTATTGAGATATTTATTATGCATGATAGTTAACAGACATGTGCATGAAGCAAGAAAATTAGCTATGTTAGTTAGATTCTCCTCTACGTGGCAAAGGATCCATGATTTGTGGAGTTTGTTAGATAGTTAGCTAAATCGATTAATAGTCTATAAATATGTTGTATTTCTCTTAGCTTGTAATTAGATTTTCATATGAAATACAATACTCTTCTTCTCTCAAATATCTCTCTGCAAATTAGCTTTTCATTTATGCAATTTTATTAACAATCATGATTGTAACTGACGAAGCCATCACTATCTGACGATTGATGATCTTCAATTGAGAATGCGGATTCTCAAGACTGATCATCCTAGAGCATGGTGTACTTTGTAGTGGGTCATGGAACATAGCGCTTCTTAAATTCATCCACCACCGCTTCCACATCTCCATCATCGTCGTCGAATATTTAAATCTAGAATGAGAGGAGATGACAACAAGTTAAATCTTAAAAGTGATTGAGAATAAATCTTGAAAAGAAGCATTGCTTTAGAAAATATTATTATTTTTTATTTATTTAGAAAAAGGTCCAATTCATAATTGTGAAATCTCAAGAAGATGCGTTGCTTGGTGCGAGTGATTTCAGATTTTCAAAAAATATAATTAATTTCAAAAAAATGCAAGTAATGGTAAATTGATGAAAATATCTCTACTATTCTATTTTTATACCATTCATATATATATTCAGTGGCAGAATCAGAAAAAAATTTCTAGGAGGCTGGTTACTGCAGTGTCACGTCGCACGACTAACAGCCTGAGTCAGTCTAGTTGGTGCACTATTGCATAGGAGTTACACGGCTAAGAGTCGATTAGCGTCCAAATTGCAAATGAGTTTTCTCATTTTCTTTATGCTGCACATCTAATTTCATTACGAAAATGACCTTAAAATGGAAAAAAAATTATTATACATGTGCATATGCAAAAATAATCCCAATATAATTCTTAATTGCCTTGAAATAACTAGAAACCTTATGATTAATTTGTTACTTAATCAATCAATAAATATAATATATCTTATAATCTAATATTTATTTTAAAAATAAATAACTTTAGAATTTTATAACCTTTAAAATTGTTTTATTAATTTTTAGGGACTTAAATAGCCAATCAAAATTTAATACAAACCCTTAGAAATTCATGACCTTTAAAACCGATTTATTAATTCTTAGGGACTTAAATAGCCAATCAAAATTTAATAGAAACCCTAAGAGGTGATTGGTATGACATAATGAAATTAATTATGAATGGAATAAGCTTAGGAATGAAATGAGAGCCTGAATGGAATGACGATTCTTATGATTGGTATGTCTACAGAATTAAGAACGGAATGAAATATCAAATTTCTTATCTTATATAATGAATATTTTATGAACTTTCAAATTTTCTTATAATTGAATAAAGTGTACGTAGTAGCTAATAAACATCAACACATGCCTTAATTTATTTTTTGTATTTCTAAACGTTATTTTTCTTTGTTAGCATGTGATTTTTTTCTAATTTTTTTAGCAAATTATAATTTATTTATTTTATTAAAAAATTATTCCGAAATATTTAATTAATCAATATGTAATAATTTATATAAGTTAATAAAAATATTTTTACTTCATGGAAAAATAGTTTAACATTTCATTTTTTCATTTGAATATATTAAATTATATCAAAGACATAAATATTTTATATTGTATTATAACATATTTTTATGTTATATTTATTTCAGCATCACTTTCATTTATCTTCTATAAAATTATAAAAGCTATCAAAATTAGATTTAAGCATATATTTTTAAATTATTTTTTGAAAATAAATAAATAATATAAATATAACTGCGAAATAATTATATAAATTATTTAATTTGATTTTCAATTTATTTTTTCTAAATATGATAAAATAATATTATAAAACATGATTATGTATAAATATATATCATATATTATTTTTTTTGGTCATTGGGAATAGGTAAAACCATGGTGTAGGTGGAATGACTATTCTCCTTTCTTTGGGAATATGGATTCTATCAGGAATGATGATTACCGATTTTGAACTATACCAATCGTCGGAATGGAAATAGACATAGGAATGATCATTCTATTCCATTCCATTCCACCGTATCAATCACGTCCTTAAAGTATAAAAATTAAGGAACCATAAAAGTTAATATGAGAACTTGAGGTACTATTTTGAAAAAGTACTTTACTATTTTAAAAAAAAGGAAAAATCTCTCTCTTTCTCACGCTCCCCCTTTCGCCTTTTCCCCAAAAGCAAACCATGTTCCCAAAGAAAACCAGAACATGAATCCTATCTAGTTTTCATATATATCTTCCTCCAACCTCGCAGCCTTAATCACGTAACACTGATTCTGTGTACATGCCACGACATTGGAGCTGGATATGCCATCTTCTTTGTTTTTCCATGGCCGTTGCTAGAAAGGGCTACCGCCATCAAAGACCACCACCTACTCATCTATTTTTCGATTATTTTCTCCAGCCCCCAAGATCCGTCTTGTATATATATTAGGGTTTTAATTTTAAGGGATTATAAGGGCAAAATAGTATACACATTAATAATTTTATTTATTTTTATATTTGGGACTACAATGAGAAAAAATGGACTATGTATAGAATAACTATTGTTCACTTTATTTTAGAAATGAAATGATGGTATGCACATGATTCTTATGATTGGTATGTCTACGGAATGAATACATAATGATATATATCATTTTTTTAATCTTATATGATGGATATTTTATGTGCGTACTATACATAGTAGCTAATAAATAACAGCACATGTCTTAATTTATTATTTATATTTTTCTGAACGTCATTTTTCTTTTTATTGTGAACAAGGATAGGGTAATTGTAGGAGGAAAAATTAGTGGGGATTCGGGATCGGCCGGCTGTTGATTGGAGCAGCGATTATCGGAGGAAATGGAGTTGAGAATCAAGACTCAATTTTTAGGGAAAAATGGATTAAGGATCGAAGGTGTAAGAGTATTTGATTTAACTGGATTTGATCCCACTATGATTTTTTCTCTCCCATGGCCTATTTCCGCCGACTATCTTTCTCACCGATGATGGATCCTCCTCCGTCCAAGTCTGCTACATCTCCTTCATCTTACGAATCCTCACGATTCATAGACAGTAATCATGCTAACAAATGCTCACGATCCTTGAAGAAAATACCCTGAAATTCAAACCCTAGTATGGTTGCTAGGGTTTCAAATCCTTGGATGATGCATGGACCTTACTACGCATCGAATGTACACAAATCAATCCCTCCGCATTTTCCTGATATTTTCACCACTTCTCTGTCACGAATTCAACCTGTTCATCGTGGAGATTTCTCTTCAATCACCATTCCCGAAGATTTATATCGTGCTAAATTACAGAAATTTCAATTTGCCCTAATTGGTCATCTGATTTTGGTTAAAGGAGATAAGCCATGGTCATCGACTGATCTCAAGACTCAACTAACCAAGCTTTGGTCCCCGGAGGCTGAATGACATTTAATATCCCCGGGCAAAGGGTTTTATACTCTGCAATTTTCTTGTGAAATGTATCAAACGAAGGTGCGTGCTCTTCCAGTTTGGAATTTACGTTCTGGAATGCTTCACATCCGTGAATGAGTTCTAGACTTTACTCCTCACACAATTCAATCTTCCCCTGTACAAGTTTGGGTTATGATGTTCAACTTTCCATTTGAATACTGGCATCATAAGGTTCTTACTGGAATTGCACGAGCAGTAGAAACGTCCTTGAAAATCGATGATAATTCTATGCATGGGAGCGTGGGGGCATTTCGCTAGGGTTCTTATCAAAATTGACATAGCTCAAACTTTGCAGTCTTCGGTCATGATTGATAGGGGTAAGTCTTCTTTTTTTGTTTATTTACAGCTTGAAAATTTTCCTCAATATTGCGGAGTTTGTCAAGTTGTTGGCAACGCAACTGTGAAATGTAAAAAAAGAAGATCTGAAGCTTCTGAGGGTTCTAAGGGAGTGGAACTGAAAGAAAAAAGTTGAAAGACCTGTAGGATCAAAAGTTGTTACATGTAACAAACAAGATCAATCCACTACTAAATCTTGGGTTATTAAAAGTTTCAAAATATGGGAAAAGGTTGTTGATCATGTTAATTTGGTAGAATAATGACATGTGCATAGAATTTGTGAGAAGAGAGGAAATTTTTTTATTTCATATCTGTTTTCTATATATATCGAATACAGAGTTGCAACTTATTTATATATTGCTAGCTAGCTAAGATCTATCGATCTATATTATCTAACGGTGGTGATGAAAACAAGAAAAAAAATATCTAGCTATTGCATGTGATGATATACATGTAAGCATGAGAGAATATACTCCATGCATGAACGTACATGGGTCTTGTGGTGTACCACCTGTGTCTACAGCGCAACAACAACAACATTTCATCACCTCCGGAAGCTAGACCTTGTGGAGATTACCAAGGTGGAGCTTGGAGAGAAGATGATGAAACCGCGGCCCAGGCAGAGACTTCGTAAAGATATCTGCAATTTGAGAAGAAGTAGAAACATAAAGGGGAAGTATAAACCCTCGCTTGTAGTGAAGACGGGAAAAGTGGCAATCCAAGTCAAGATGCTTGGTCCGCTCATGGAAAACCTGATTTTGGGTAATCTGTATGGCGGCCTTGTTATCACAGAAAATTTCAATAGGGGTAGTATAAGGAATGGAGAAGGCATCTAGAACGAAAGACAACCATAGGAGTTCCCGAATAGTGTAACCTAGGCTACAATATTCAGCCTCCACAGTAGAAAGAGAGATAGTCGATTACTTTTTGTACTTCCAAGAGACCAAATTATGACCCAAGAAAACATAATAGCCGGTTAAAGATTGTCTAGTATCAACACAAGAACCTCAATCGGCACCGCAAGAGGTATGCAAATTAAAAGAAGGACTGGCACTATAATGTAAACCCAAAGAGGGGTAGCCCTTCAGATAGCGTAGGACATGAAGTGCAGTGTGTCAATGATCAATATAGAAGAATTGATGAATTGGCTCAACTGCTGAACCGCATAGGACAAGTCTGGACAAGTAAGATTCAAATAGAGCAACTTGCCAATAAGTTGCTTATAAGAGACAGCCTGTGGCAAGGGATCACCAACTCTAGTAAGAGTTATACCAGATGGAAGGAGAGTTTGAGTAGGTTTGCAGCCTGAGAGACCAACAGAAGCAAGTAGAACTAAGACATACTTCCTTTGGCAGAGGTAAGTCCCAGAAGTAGAACATGCTATTTTCATGCCCAAAAAATATTTTGCCTCCCCAAGATCCTTTATAGTGAAAGCATGATGAATGATAGCTTTGATATGAGATACCACAGTAAGAGAGAGGGACTAAGTAGAAGGATATCATCAACATATACAAGTAAAGCAATGAACTCATCCTCCTTGCCCATAGTAAATAAACAATGATCTGACTCAGATTGTGCAAAACCAAGTGAGAAGAGTAACTTACAAAATTCAAGATTCCACTCTCTGGAAGCTTGTTTCAACCCATAAAGACTCTTCACAAGCTTGCAAACATCCCCAGATTGTCCTTTAGAGTATCCCTGAGACAATGTTATGTAAATTTCATCATTCAAATGACCATGCAAGAATGAATTATTTATATTAATCTGATGCAAATGCCAACTGAACTAAGTAGCAAGAGCAATCAACAACCTCATAGTAACACGTTTGGCAATAAGGGCAAATACTTCATGGTAATCAATACCAAATTCTTGATTAATATAACCCTTTGCCACCAACCAATCCTTGTATATTTCAACAGTGCCATCAGACTTTAATTTTACCTTGTATACCCATTTACACCCAATGGCCTGCTTCCCAGGTGGTAGTTGCATAATTTCCCAAGTGTGATTCTCTTCAAGAGCCAAAAGCTCCTTATTCATAGCCTCAACCCATTATGGGTGTTGACAATCTTGGTGATAGGAAGAGGGTTCCTGCACAGAGTGAATATCTAGTAGGAAAGCAGTGTAAGAAGGGGATAAAGCATCTGGGATGAAGTAAGAAAAAGTGGAAGGAGTAAGTGTGCTTTGAGAGGATGGAACAACATGAATTGTCTGAGTGTTGTAGACATAATCATCAAGGTAAACATGTGGTTTATGAACTCTGTTACTCTTCCTAGGAATTAAATGGAAATCTGGTGGAGAAGGGGATTGAGGAGAGTCTAAACTCTCATATGCATAGATGATTGATCAATGTTTGAGGTAGGAAGAGAAGTAGAGAAAGGAACAGAAGGTAGAACATTTGAGAAGTCAGAGGGTGAATGAATGTATTTTGGCATAACAGAAGGATCTTTAGACAAGATAGGAACAGGTGTAGGAATATGATCAAAAGTATGGAAAGGTAAGTGTGGATCAGGGGTGCCGGATTGTAGAGAAAATATATGTGGGAAAAATTCAACATCTCTGGAAATACTGGTTTTGTAAGTGAGAATATCAAAGAGTAGGTAGCTTTTGTTGTGAGACGTTGGGCCCAAGAAAATGCATTGTGATCCTCTAGAGGTGAACTTTGTCTTAGATGGAGAAGTGTTAGCCTTGTAGACATGATAACCAAAAGGCTGCAAATGCTGTAAAGAGGCTGGTTCTCCTTGCAGCAGCTGATAAGGAGTTTGCCACTGTAACACTGCAAAAGGCAGTCGATTAATCAGATAAGTGGCAAATAAAATTGAATAAGGCCAAAATGTGGAAGAGTGATTACTCTGGAACATCAATGATCTGGCCACTTGCAATAAATGTCCGTATTTCTTCTCTACAACACCATTTTGTTGTGGAGAGTAGACACATGTTCTCTGATGTATAATACCAAAATCTGCAAAAAGAGCTTGAGTTTGTTTCCCCCCACAAACTCACTCCCATTATCAGATCTAACTATCTTAATGTTAGTCTGAAATTGAGTCTTGATCATCAGGAAGAAGCTCCTAAGAATATTCCAGACAGTCTCTTGCTACTAAAAAAATAAGTCCAAGTAGCTCTTGTAAAATCATCCACTATAGTCATAAAATATGGTGCCTATGTAATTCCAGACTCTGCATAAGGCCCCCAGATATCCACATGAATAATGTGAAACATAGACTCACTCCTTCTTCCTAAAATGGAAAAATGACACCTTTGCTGTTTGGCTCTGTGGCATATGTTACAGCTTTCCAGGGCAAGATAATCTTCATTGCTGTATCTCTTTTGTGTGTACTCCAAATGCTTTATAGTAGAAATGGAAGGGTGACCAAGTAGCTTATGAAGCTCTGTCAAAGTTGGAGTGACAACAACATTAATAGTCACAGTAAACTGATATTCATGTTTGAAAACATATAGATTGCCTCTCATTTTTCCAATTCCCAGAATAACATCTGAATCTCTTTTCTGAATGAGACAGTGTGTCTCTAAGAATATAACTCTACTCCCCAAGTTCCTAGTCATCTACCCTACTGAAACTAGATTATGAGTAAATTCAGGAGCATAGAGAACATCTAATAACTTCATAGAATGAGTAATTTGAGTATCATCCCCAGACATGAGAGCCCACAAACTACTCCCATCTGGCAAGTAAATTCTGATAGGAGTCTTTAGCTTTCGCATGTTTGTAAGTAGATTAGCCTTACAACACATATGGTTGCTGGCCCCGGAATCTATGATCCATTCATCTGTATTGATATCTGCAGATAGTCTAAAGGCATAATGCCCTGTGTATGCCATATTATCACTACTCTATATTTCTGCTAGATTAATAACTTGAGACCCTCCTATTTCTGTAGGATCATCATGCTTGCCTTTGCTGTTCATATAGATGGCAAAATGTTTGGCAATCTCTGATTGAATCACTTTGCTAAAGTCTGGTAGAGTGCCTGTATTCTCAGGCTCTATGAGTTATCCAACTCCCACTACAAGAAAAAAGTTCATATACCACTCTCAATTCACCACGGTTTTGGCAAGAAACCGTGGTGATTATGAAAATAACCACGATTTTCATTAAAACAGTGGTGTATGAGCGTGCTTTTCCAGAAAATCACCACGGTTTTAAAAATTTTGGTGGTGTATATTTATGAATACACGACTGGTATTGTCTATCTGTGGTATATGTGCGTATTTTTAACAACTACAGTTATTTAAATAGGTGGTGTATGTTATAAAACTATGTCACCACAGTTCAAATTAAAAACCGTGGCAAGAACAATTCTAAAAAATTTTAGGGGGAAATAAAAAAAAATTGAAATCACTAAGTCGTAAAAACTACTCTCTCCCTCTCTCTCTCTCTCTCTCTCACACACACACACACCCACCATTTCTGCTCTCACACTAAAGTAGTCGAACCGCCGTCTAGATTAATTGTTGCTCACCGTCGATTGTTGTTGTTGCCACCGACGGTGTCACTCAACTTGACAACAACTAGTTCTTCTCAATTTTCACCTCTACATACCGATTTATGTATGTATAGTTCGTGTATTTTTGTCCCAAATCTCAAATCTACAATCTCTTCTCTCTGCTATTTTTTTTCCGTCGCCACTCACCGTTAACTGCTGCCAGTGGGTTTTCACAGCTGTCACTTTATATTATTGTTGAAGTTGTTGTTCATCGATCGTCGCCGATAATTGCTGTTGCATCGCCGGTCACTCATCATCGGCTACTTATCGCAAACTCTTCAGGTGCAAGTGTGCAACTCTTGCTAATGGAGAAGATAAGGCAACTGGATCTAATTCTTACAATCTAAGAAATGGATCAACATTATTTAGGTACAGTTCTACTAATCCATTTGTGTCGCCTTACAATTTCCAGGATCTAATTCTTACAATCTAAGAAAGGGATCAACATTATTTAGGTATAGGCTATACGATCTGCTGTCTTTAGGTGATAATTCACCCATTTTGTATCATTCGACTGGAAACATGAAGCGACTTGTGTCGATATATTTTCTTAGAAATTGGAAATTTGTTATGTCTAATGTGTACCACAAGTTGAGAGTGTGGCAATTTTGCTTGAACTATAATCACCACTGATGATTTCTGCTTCTTGATTGAGATAGGCAATGGCTGGGAAGGTACTCCATTTTCACCCACCCAGCCAGGACCATATTGCACCCCTGCAGGTAAGACGACTTCTATCTTCTTTGATGCCATTTTTCCAAGTTTCGGGGCCAAAATTAAGTCCTTAATGGCTGGAGTTATAGCAGTAAAATTCACTAAACAAACACGAAGTCATCTGAGGCAATGTAAAAGAAGCTTTGAATTCTTCCGCTGCACTTGGGCCCTCCGAAGGTATGCTTATATTTTAAAATATGTATAAGTCCTCATAAGTAACATGATTGAAGCAGATGGAGAAGTTATTAAGGAGATTACTTATTATCTCCACGGAAAATAGTGTTTAGTTGAGAAAATGTACAGATTGTAATTTTTGCTCATTCATGTTCTTTCATTTTGTTTATTTATTCTTTATTGTATCTAGATTCCACACTTTATACATGTACAGATACATAGATCAATTTTTTGTTATATACGTCCAACGTTTTTCCTATATTTCTGTATTGAATAAAGTAATGGGTGGTCTTATATTATGCATATCATATCTAATCCAGATTGAACCCATTCACAATTGCAGAGATGCAACTCTGAAGAAGAGAGGGATGAATCTGAGAAGCTGAGAAGAAAAAGGTGAGTTTCTCATGTCAATGAGATATATGAATTTGCAAAAACAATATTTCAAGATGCTAATGTGCTGAATTTTTCCTTGCAGAAGAAATGATGATTCAGAGAACACTAGTAAGTAATAACCTTTAGGGAATGGAATAATTTTCAAGTGAATTATTAGATTATAAGTGGATTGAAAATTTAGCCAATTTCCGGATTGAGAATTTGAAACTCATTTGGGTGAGGACTCGGACTGTAGTATTACTGTCTTACTTTTTGATGTCCTGATAAGTATTTATCTAGCTTTGTAACTTAGTTAAGTAGAAACATGCTTTGGACTCTAATGGATATTGGTCAGGTGCTTTGAGTGCTTTTAGAGAGGGTTACATGTAGTTATTTTCAATGTACATTCCCTATTTCCGTTTTGAAATTAAGTTTGCAAACTAATTCAATGGAGGTTTGTGCTTTTGATATACTCTCATTTTCATTTTGGTGGATGTTCTCAATATAATTACTTAGCATTGTTTTGTAGGAATTGGTTATGTGCTTGAGATAATTATTTAGCATTGTGTAAAGGTATGCTGCTATCAGAACTTATTTGCTGGAAAGATCTCGAGTTTGCCAAGTTTCAGATCCTGAAAGAAACTATCATTGCTTTTATATGCTCTTATTTGTGCCGGCAGAGGTAATATATTGTAGTTACTGTTTGTAATTATTTATCTCATTGATGAAGAGTGCATGGGTTAAAGTTTCTTAGTGATGAAGAGTGCATACAGAAGTGTTTTATTTTACATTAGACAAAGTGATTTGGAGATGCAATATAAGATGAATAAAATAATAGCTCAGTGCCAGCAGAAATGTGAATCAATGTAAGCAGGCCTTATGATTCGTCTGTGTCATTTCAATTTGTCGCGGTTAGAACTAAATCCCCCAATCTTCTTTATTTTTGTATACAGAGGACTCTTGAATTAAGGGACAAGCATCTCAGCAGGCGAGGTTTAAATTCTCTTTAATAAGATCAAAATATTCTATAAGTTTGAGATCTATCAGGTGGGTTTATCTTCTCTGTACTCAAAATTATTCAAAGTGTTGTCCATGTTTATCTTCTCTGTACTCAAAATTATTTTTCTGTTTCTGTTTTCCTTTTTCTCATTTTAAGGAAAAAATAATTGTCAATTCAACTGTTGATTAATGATATTTTTGGTCTCGTTTGATAGATCTCTGATATACTGCATTATTAAGTGTTGGATATTCATCTTCTAGAGTTACAATGTCTGAAAGTCGTCTTCCATCATGCTATAAAAGATGAGGTAATGATATTGCTATGCATGTGATCTTTTATTATGATAATTGCTGTATTCATTTTCTACTCTGAGCCGTAGACTTTGAATTTAGTTTAGTGCTTCTTCACTTGTCATCCTATTGGAAATGAAGGAAAAAAATTGAAGTTGAACTTCTTTAAATCTGGATTGTGTTTCTAGTTTTAACCTGTTTGCTGCATAAGAAATGTTCATCTTCTTTGGAATACTATCTTTCGATATAAACTTTATTGTACTGTTTAATTCTGAACAATAATTGCTAGCTTGCACCTTTGATCCATTTTTTATTCTTTCTCGATGATTATGGGAAAGCCTCATTCTTGGGGAAAAAGGTAAATTTGCAAGCCTCACTTCATGGGTAAGTTATAGTTTCTGTAAGTTATTACAATGGATCTCATCACTGATATTATTCTTCCTAGTTATAGCATAATTGAATCTCTAACTCGAATTTCTGTACTTGAGAACTGTGGATCATGGGCTAGATTGCATATAAGCCTATCTGAACATCTCTTTTTCTCAAGAGTTTGTATACAACATCTGGAGGGGATGCTTTTCAAGAAATATATATGCTGATATATATTTTGGGAATGAAAGATCAAGATTCGATAAATTTGAGTTGGTGTTTATAAACAATTCTAAATGGAGATATTTGCTAGTAGTTAGTAGCTTAATATGGCTCAGGGAATTAGCTAAGCTTTTACTTAGCTTAATCAGGATGATGGTGTTCAATACTGCATTTCATAAAGCATTATCCAGCCAAGCTACGAACCAAAAGAATCACCCTCAAATGGAGCAGATTGGGATTCTTTTTTCACGCATGTTGTATAATGAAAATGTATCTCTGCTTATTAATAACTTATTAACAGAGGTATAATGAAAGTGCTTCATGTGTTAGAAGGACCTATTTTATGTATATCGAATTATCTCATGACATTGTTGTTTTGTGATTTTATCGATATGGTATATGTAATTGTGTATAGTGCTTTAGGTTAATATATCCCGTAATTGTTTTACGATTTTAAGGCCTTGTAATTAATTACTTGTCTTTTGACATGTTGCAGGTTATTGTGAGCTAATCATCTCTTCTTTATTTCTTCAATATATCATTGGAGCTAGCTAATGGAACTAGTAAGATCTTTGTAATAGAACTTTGGATTTGTTTAGTAGTTTTTTAACAAGCAATAGAGATATTTCTTTGTAATAAATTTTATATTTTGGATAAGATATTGTATTTTAGATGAGATTTTGTATTTTGAATGAGATTTTTGTATTTTAGATGATTATCATTTCTATAAAATATTTTTTAGTTTGGGATTATACATGTTAGATAACAATTTATCAAGGGATTTAAAAATAAAATAATAAAATAATAAAATTAAAAAAAAATATACCACGGTTTTAATTGTGAACCATGGTAAATTTACCACAGTTTTTAAGATTCTCTATACGGCCACAATAATCACACTTAAGTTTCATTTTCTCCTCTTTGGTAAGCTTCTTTTTATAACCCTCTTTCTGATGCCTCTTATTTTGGTTAAAATATAAGACACTTAGTTCGGTTCCTTCTGCAAATTGAGATGTTACCAACATCTGTTCTTCCACCTGAAGAACCATGATATATGCCTAGCTAACATTAGACAATGGGTTAAGGATGGGTTCATAAGTGTTATTGGGCCCCATGAGGTACTGCATCATGTGTTTTTCCTCAAGCTCTGCCTTAGCATCTTCCGCATCTTCACAAGTGAAGCTACGTTCACTTTTGAGTAATGCAAGTTCATCCCATAACACACTTAAGTTGTTAAAATAAACAAAAACCGATTGAGTATGCTGCGCAAATGAGGTAATTTCTCTACACAACTTGTATAACTGTTGGTCCCGAGCGAGTCGATATCAGTTTAGAGGGGGGTGAATAAACTGATTAAAAACTTTTACTTTAAATGCAGAATAATAGGGGCCCTTTTGACTCGCTTTAGAGAAACTTATCTATGTACAAACTTACTGAGCAGTTAATGCAGTTTGGGTGCAGCTTGTGTGAGATTGTGTGCAATTCAAAGGTATGCGATAAACAAAACAATACAACACATAAGAGATTTATAGAGGTTCGAAGTCTCAAACTTCTACGTCCTCTCTTCCTTCCGCAGAAGGGCAACTTCACTATATAACTTAAGTTTCTTTACAAATTATACAATGAAGGACAGTTGGCTGAACCTGGTAATTGCTCGCTACCTCAGCGGGTCGACGGCTCACACTTGAAGTCCCTAACTGCTCGCTAGGAAGGTAGGTGCTATTGTCGTCTTTACAAGGTTTTAGATCTCTTTCGATCTTCAAGAGGTTAGTCTTGAACGGGGGTTATCAACTGATGTGCTCCTTTAGTTGAGCTGAGTAGTTGATCGTTGTATTGCTGAAACTGAGAAGGCTGCCCTGGCTGGATCGTCAACAGCTGACTGATTATCTTGACTCTGTGAAATTCTTCTTCTCAGTTGGACGATCGCAGTTTTTATCAAATGCTGAACTTGAGCTTAGGTGGGAGGGAGAAAGAAAAGCTCTTGCTTGAATATTTCAAGAATGTATATGCAAAAGTTGTGAAGGCCAAGAGTTATTCAAAAATTTGATTCACTCGACTTTTATAGAGGAGTGATTTTATGACCGTTGAGTTCCATTGATCGGTGGCTCTGTTGGCTCATCAATGACAGATGGTCTTTATTGATCGCTGGAGCTTTTGGTTAAAATAGCTGTTACTCTGCCAATCGATCTTCATTGGATATTTAATTCCAGGATCTTCGTTGAAGCATTTATTCCAAGATTCGTCAGTTTGAGCAATAACTCCAGGGTTCTTTGGCTAGCGATTCTGAACTTGTCAGTTCAGTTTGGTTGTTACTCCAGTTAGCGGTTCTGAGCTTGTCTGCTCAGTTTGGCTATTACTCCATTTGGCAGTTCTGAGCTTGTCAGCTCAGTTTGCTATTGCTCCAGTTGGCAGTTATGAGCTTGTCAGCTCAGTTTGCTATTGCTCCAGTTGGCAGTTCTGAGCTTCTTCATCCAGTTCAACTGAGCTCAAGTTCTTCTTGATTAGCTTGTCAGTTTTGACTAATCATTCTTAAGCTTTCTTGTTAGCTTGACTGATCACAACCTGGCTGACTTCAGTTCTGGCCTTTAGCTGATCTGTCTTGTTTACTTTAGTTTGGCCATCAGTTTGAATACTTCCAGTCTTTAGTCTAAACTGATCTCTTATCAGTTTCTTCAGTCTTAGTGGACTCTTTTCTCCCTCAGCTCAGCTGACTTAGTTGTCAGTTTGTCTCGACGGTTTCGACTTTATGAATCCACAGCTGAATTGAGTTTTGACTGGCTGACGTATCCTCCAAGCTAGTAGACCATACTTTCAGTTTGGTTGACTTCAGCTTCAATTGAGTTCCACTTTGATGCTCTGGATTGATCAGCTCATTTCTACAACTTGAATTTCAGTTAGTTTTTCATAGATAGTTTTGACATCTCATCAAAACCTTTTCTAGATGTTCCTTAATAATTTTTCCTAACAATAACCTAAGGCCATTCCTCTTACCAAACCTCCTATGCAACTCATCCTATAGTTGCTTCGATGTATCTAGGTTCTGCAATCCGCGAGATAGTTCATTAGCAACTGAATTACTAAGCTAATTAAACACAAGATAATCAGCTTTTACCCATTGTTTGTGATCAATAGAATCCTGTCTCGGTTCGATCAAACTACCATCGATAAAACCTAATTTGTTGCGAGCAAACAAACCTCGTTTGATTGCTTGACACCAACTGTGGAAGTTTCGTCCATCAAATAGGTCAGATGTTAACAACATCCCGGGGTGTTCATACGCAGCCATATACAGTACTAGTTCATCATTCGCAAGTAACCTAGTGTTATTAAGCTCATTCCGAGCAAAAGAAGTAATTCCATACCTCAATTGTCGGATCTATTCACATCAGGATTCACCAGCGGTGTTTGATCATGAGGAGATTCATTCGAATTGCTACTTCCATCGTGTTCGAAG
The DNA here is from genome assembly GCA_026008535.1 of Perilla frutescens. Taxonomy (NCBI): domain Eukaryota; kingdom Viridiplantae; phylum Streptophyta; class Magnoliopsida; order Lamiales; family Lamiaceae; genus Perilla; species Perilla frutescens. The sequence goes on along the minus strand of BRKX01000007.1, from coordinate 18,468,884 downwards.
TTGAATCCCAACTCTTCATCTTTGGCATTGCGCCATGAAAATTTTCTCCCTTTCATCATCGTAGACAGTGTGAGCGAAGATCCACCGATTAATTGATCGATTCAATCACTTTGCTTTGATACCATGTTAATTTGGTAGAATAATGGCATGGGCGTAGAATTTGTGAGAAGAGAGGAAATTTTTTTATTTCATATCTGTTTTCTATATATATCAAATACAGAGTTGCAACTTATTTATATATTGCTAGCTAGCTAAGATCTATCGATCTATATCATCTAACGGTGGCAATGAAAACAAGAAAAGAATATCTAGCTATTGCATGTGATGATGTATATCCACGTAAGCATGAGAGAATATACTCTATGAATGAACGTGCATGGGTCTTGTGGTGTACCACCTGTCTACAGCGCAGCAACATCAACATTTCATTAGATCATAATGAATCACATCCTTCTGCGAGTAGGGAAGTTATTGATCCTGTTGCAGATAATTCATCTAAGTATGTGGAACTACAAACAGTTCCGGTTTCAAATGCTTATTCAGTGCTTTCCGAGTCTACAAATGATGTTGACTCGGATGATATCATTTTGAAGGAAAAGGCGACTGCAGCTTCAGAGGATGATATTTTGAATGAGATTGAGTTTGTAGTTTAAGCTGGACAATAAATTAAAGCTGTAACTGCTCAGCAGACAAGTTTAGAAGAGATGGTTGATACTATGCCCCAGAAGAAGACTTATACTAAGTGTAAACCCATTCCTCCTCCTGACGAGGAGTGCTTCTCATTTCTTCTTCTATATCTCCCCTTATTTCCTCTTCTCGTTTCTTCTCATTTCTCCTGAAAAAATAAATAAATAAAATAACCTCAGTTTCCTCTCATTTCTTCTTCTATATCTCCCCTTATTTCCTCTTATCTCATCCCATTTCTACCTCAAATATCAACGAGACACAAACTTTATTGTTAATGTGCTATTATCAGTTTCAGAAAATACCGAAAATTGCAAAAAAAAAAAAAATATCTAAAATTTTTGGGATCACAACACTTTTTTAATATGTGATTTTTTTTTCTAAATTTTTTTAGCAAATTATACTTTATTTATTTTATTGAAAAACTTTATTCTAAAGTATTTAATAATTAATATATAATAATTTGTATAAGTTGATAAAAATATTTGTACTTCATAGAAAAATAGTTTTTCATTTCAATTTTTCATTTGAATATATTAAATTATATTAAATACATAATTATTTTATATTGTATTATAATATATTTTAATGTTATATAGATTTTGCCATCATTTTCATTTTTCTATAACAAAATTATAAAATCTATCAAAAATTAATTTTCAACATATATATTTGAATTATTTTTTGAAAATAAATAAATAATGTAAAAATAATTATGAAATAATAATAGTAAATTATTTAATCTAATTTTTATTTATTTTTCTAATTATGATAAAATAATATTATAAGACATGATTATGTATAAATATATAATATATTAATTTTTTTGGTCAATGAAAATAGTTAAACCTGAGGTGGAGTGACTATTTTCCTTGAAATAAGAATGAATATTAATATAGAAATGAACGTTCTATTTCATTCCATCATACCTATCACCTCATTTATTGTTCACTTTATTTAGTTGTTAATTAGTCATTAGGCCAGTAATTTGATTGTTCACTTTATATATTTAGTTGTTAATTAGTCGTTGGGCTAGTAATTAGTAGCAGATGTTGGCCCATTTAATTTAAAGGTAATTATATATAAAGCCTAACCTCATTTATTATTCACTTTATTTAGTTGTTAATTAGTCGTTGGGCCAGTAATTAGTAGCAGATGTTGGCCCATTTAATTTAAAGGTAGTTATAAACCCTAAAAAGACTGCGTTTTTGGTTTGTGATCGATCATATTTTAATCTTATTCATAATCAATTGTTGTTCGACTTCAAAATTCAGAGGAGTGGAGGATGAATTCGAGGAGAGTTGAAAGAGGTACGTTCTTTTTTTTGTCGATCTTCTTTTCTATAACAAAATGAAAAAAATAAATAGATATATCTAATTAAATTGTGATCGATCAATTTCTGGATAATTATACAGGAAATTTGTCGTCGATTGATCGTCTAAGTTCACTGCCAGATTCCCTACTTATTGGAATCTTGTGTTATCTGGATTTGAAGGAAGCCGTGAAGACCGCTGTGCTCTCAAAGCAATGGAGATTTGTGTGGACCGATTTGCCCCGCCTCGAACTCAAGGAGAAGAGCAGAGAGAGAGAGAAAATAGTAAAGTTCGTGGGTTTTGTTAATAGGATTATTGTAGTTGGGAGACGAACTGCTCTCAACTATTTCCATGTGGAGTTTTATTACGAGAAACACTTTGCTTCGGATGTTGATGCGTGGGTTGGGTTTGCTGTCAGAAACAAAGTTGAGAATCTCTCTTTGCTTCTCGACACGACCATGAGTTCGGACGAGTTTCGGGACTACATGACCAATAATTTCGACAAGAGCTACACACTGTCGTCAGTGTGGGACGTTGATTGGCGATATTTGACGAGGTTATCACTTGGAAGAGTGAGAATGTCTCAACAACAGCTTGAAAACGTAGTATCAGGTTGCCCTGTTTTGGAAAGCCTTGAATTGAACATGTGCCGGGGTTTCCAGAGTTTGCGTATCAGGAACTCGAGTTTCCGTCGTCTATGCGTAGACCGTGGTGCCCCTTTTCCGAGAGGCGGCTGCAGGAATTGTTTGAGGGAAATTTCAGCGGCCAACATGCGCGAGTTGGATGTTTCGATGCGTGCTGCGCGCGTGGATTTTCGTGTCACCGATGCCCCAGCTCTTGAGCAAGCTACTATTCGCATCTTTGAACAGAACTCAGAAGTTAGCCCTTGCCATGTTGCCATAGATGCCCAAAAACTTTTCCAAGACATTTGCCACGTCAACAAACTCCACCTCGAAGCTTACACTGCTGGAGTACGTACCTACTAATTACTTGTTTTTAACACAACATTGGCCTTGTATGTACGTATATTCTTTAATTATTTAATTTGTTTCTAATTAATATTAGGTTATATCGATACTGGTGAAGACTGGTTTCTGGAAACTTCCGCAATTTACAAGGTTAAAGAATTTGATTACATATGGTGCAAATAAGCATATTTCTGGGATTATAGCCCTACTCAAATCTTCTCCCAACCTTAACAATTTGGTCATATCTTGCTACAACTGTTCCAATAAGGAAACGCGTGAGGTACGTAGATACTTTGTTTTCATTCGTTACTGTAGGCATGCATCAATGTTTAGTCTTGATTGAATAAAGTAATTTCCTAGCTATCTTCGAACATAATTAATTGTTGCTTTTAATTAACTATACAAGATAAACTTAGGCCATATTTTGCATTATAACTCGAAACCATGCAACCGCTTCTCCCTCCCTCAGACTTCCAATATCTGACCTTACAGTAATTTAGCATTTGCCCTAATTATTTTTTATTGTTTTTATTGCTTTTCGACCAGGCATCCATCCAAAAGGTTCAAATTGCGGAAGAGTTAGCTGATTGTGACTTATTACATCTTGAGTTTGTTGATATTGCATACTTTGGCATAACGATGGTACCATTGGCACAAATTATATTGGAGAGAGCTCCAGCTTTGGTAGAGATGGTGATTCGCAATACCTCATCTTCAACAACAATTTCTGATGATTTTGTCAACAAATTTCAGGCGCTTCTTGTGTATCCAAAATCTTCACAAAAAGCAAAAGTCGTGATCCATCAATAATCGTGCAATTCTAGCCCCACCACTAACATACATTAGTTATGCATGCATACTTGAATACAATCATATATATATATATATATATATTTCTTTTCTTAGAGATTGTATTAATTTAATTTGCTAACTGTGTTATTTTGTTAATTTATTTGTCTATCAATATTGAAAGCATATGTGATAAAATAGAATGCCTTCCTTTATTCATCTATTCAGCAAGAATATATACACTTTTGAATACAAGCCCAAATATAAAAACTAAGGCCCAATTACAACACTAATAATATAAGTCCAATACCCCCAAGTTGGCGCATGTAAATCACAAATGCCCAACTTGCGAAGGAGGAACTCAAATTGACGTCTGCCCAAAGCCTTAGTAAAAATATCCGCTAGTTGCCTATTTGTAGGAACATAAGAAGACCGTATAGTACCATCTCAACCTCAATGTGTTTCGTGCGCTCATGAAAAACCGGATTCTTCGCAAGATACAAAGCAGACTGACTATCACAATACAGGTCCATAGGATCAGGATGGTGTACCCCAAGACTATCAAGTAATCCCTTGAGCCATTTAAGTTCACAAGTGATGGTGTACCCCAAGACTATCAAGTAATCCCTTGAGTCATTTAAGTTCACAAGTCGCGGTTGCCATAGAGCGATACTCTGCCTCTGCAGACGATCGAGAGACAGTTTCTTGCTTTTTTGTTTTCCAAGAGATAGGAGAGGTACCAAGAAAAACAAGCCATCCAGAAATGGAGCGTCGAGTAAGAGGACAACCTGCCCAATCTGAATCACACCAACCAGATAAATGCAAATCACAATCAGAATGAAGAAGAATACCTTGACCGGGGCATCCTTTCAAGTAACGGACCACTCGCAATGCCGCATCCCAATGGTCACGACGCGGTGCATGTAGGAACTGTGAGAGAGTATGAACTGCATAAGCTAAATCTGGCCGAGTAAATGCAAGGTATATCAGACGACCCACCAATCGTTGATACTTCTCTCTATTCTTCAACAGAGGACTAGTAGAACGTGCTAATTGATGATTTTGTTCCATGGGAAAGCTTGCAGGCTTAGCCCCAAGTAACCCTGCTTCAGAAATGATATCGAGAGTATATTTTCTTTGACACAAAAAAATGCCATCTTTGTTACGGGAAACCTCAATCCCAAGAAAATATTTCAATACACCAAGATCCTTCATATGAAGGCATGAACACAAATATTCCTTAAAGGTAGTCAGAGCAGCGGAATCATTCCCAGAAATAATAAGATCATCCACGTACACAAGAACATTAAGTTGTACCTTTCCTCGATACAAAGTGAATAGTGAATAGTCAGAATATGACTGTCGGAAGCCATATTTCATCAAGGAGGTAGTTAACTTTGCAAACCAACAACGAGGAGCCTGCTTCAGTCCATACAACGATTTACGTAGTCGGCACACCTGATTCGTTAGAGTATTCAACCCATACAACGACTTACGAAGACGACACACCTGATTCGGTTTATGATTCTGAAAACCGGGAGGTAATTTCATATACACCTCCTCAGATAGGTCTCCATGTAGAAAAGCATTGTGAACATCCATCTGATGCAATTCCCAATTCTTTGCTGCAGCTACAGCTAGAAAAACATGAACTGTAACCATCTTTGCAACCGGTGCAAAAGTATTAGTATAATCAATCCCAGCAACCTGATGATTGCCAAACACCACCAAACGAGCTTTGAGTCGCTCAATACTGCCGTCAGAATGGTACTTTACCTTGTAAACCCATCTGCTACCTAGAGCCCGCTTTCCGAGGGGTAGAGTCTCCATAGTCCAAGTTCCATTATTTTCCAAAGCCTGAATTTCTTTTTGCATTGCCTCTCTCCATCCAGGATCCTTCACTGCCTCATTATAAGACTGTGGTTCAGTACTTGCTGTAACGGCTGCAAGAAAATTCTTGTGTCCCATAGAAAAACGATCACAATTCACAAAATGTGCTATAGGATAAAGCATACCTGAGGAGTTAGATGGTGCAGGTGAACAATGAGGGGGAGTTGGACTCAACTTTTGTATTGTATTAGTAACAAAATCACGAAGCTTCACTGAAGGAATTTTCTTATGCTTCCCATGCCCCATCTCAACAACACCATTTGTCGGTCCATCAATATCACCACTGTCTCCACAACTAAGTCAGTAACACCATTGTCAACCTGTACCACATGATCATTTGTATCCGGAGAAAAATATTCATAGGCAAGATCATCATCTGATGGCAGAGACAACTGTGGATTTGCAGCCACATCATCTGACACAACAACATAAGGAAATTCATTCTCATAGAATTTCACATCCTGAGAAACAAAAAAATCACCCGTTTCAAGATCATATAATTTCTAACCCTTCTTTGCATATGGATAACCCACAAACACACACTTACAACTTCTGCTATCAAATTTGTTGTTCTTAGCCTTCTGATTATGAGCATAACACAATGACCCAAAAACACATAAGTTATCATACGAAGGGGGTTTGCCAAACAAGACCTCATAAGGGGATTTATAATCCAAAATGGCAGAAGGAGTTCTATTAATGAGATAACCTGCCCCTAAAATACACTCTCCCCAAAAATCAATCGGCAAATTTCCTTGAAATCTCAATGCTCTTGCCACATTTAAAATGTGACGATGTTTTCGTTCTACTCTGCCATTTTGCTGAGGAGTACCTACACATGAAGTTTGAAATAATATTCCATTTTGAACAAAATAATCCTTTAAATAATTAAATTCTGTGCCGTTGTCACTCCTGACAACTTGCACTTTAGCGTCAAACTGTCTCTCAATCATAGCAAAAAAGGATAAGAACATCTGATACACCTCAATTTTATCAAGCAACAAAAATACCCATACAGCTCTTGAAAAATCATCCAAAATAGTCAAAAAAAACTTAGCACCACAAGAAGAGTGTGTAGAATAAGGCCCCCATGAATCACAATGGATTAATTCAAAAACTTTGGTTGCCTTAGAGTCACTAATAGGAAACTTGTCTCGAGTTTGTTTAGCCTGATGACACACATCACATGCCTTAACCGATGTTCCGCTACTTTTAGTAACAATAGGAAGAGACTGTACTACTCTATCAGAAGGATACCCCAATCTTTGGTGCTATATCTCTGGAGACAACACGCCATCCACAAAAAAAGCTTGAAGCTTCAGTATCACACGAAAGTAGTAGAGTCCATCCCTTTGTTCACCTGCTCCAATCACTACAAAAAACAAGGGGTTTAGCTACGGAAAATTCCGTCGCTAAACCCCTAAATTCCGTAGCTAAATTGGATTAGTGTCAGAATAACGACGGACCGTGTCTGTCAAAATACGCTTGGACGCTAAATAGTTTAGCTACGGAATAAATTCCGTAGCTAAAATTTGATACAGAACAGCGACTGAAATATCCGTAGCTAAAGTGGCGACTCGAAATAGTCGCTATTATAGTATCGGATTAGCTACGGAAATTTTCGTCACACGTTGTGACGGATTACATTCCGTCACTAAAAATGAACACTTAACACTAAATATTTTTGTAGCTATTCCGTCACAAACTGTGACGGAAATGTTTTCCGTAACTATTTCTTAAGAATCGTTACCAAATATTTTGTAGCTATTCCGTCACTATTTGTGGATTTTTTTTATTTATTTATATTTTTTTTTGCATTTGAAATTCCCTAAATAAAAAACTCAATTATCACATATATTCTTAATAATAGAAGATCACAAAATACAAATGTCACATACCAAAGAAAATGTCATAATTTATCAAATGTCGTACAAAAGAAACTGTCATAATTCATCAAATGTCATACAAAAGAAAATATCATAAATCATCAAATGCTATAGACATAATCAGATCACAATTCAACAAAAGTCAAGAAAAATAAACATAATAAATCATGGTGGTGGTGGACCTCTCAAGTACTCGGAAGCCCACTCAGAGAACAAGGCCTTCTGATTCGCCTCCATCTCAGCCCGTAATGTCGCCCTCATTTCATCCCTCTCGGCCTGCAACTGTTCTTGCAATTGTGCCTGCATCTCAGCTCGTACTTGTGTCTGCACCTCAGCTCGTATCTCTGCAACAATATCTTGAGTAATAGGTTGGGAGGTAGCAACAGATTGTGAGCTCGAACTAGAGGTGCTATAGGCTACTGATTGACATCCAACCCCAAAAACTCGCTTCTTTGAAGTAATGCCAACTACATCTAGGTAGACCTTGTTCATGTCGACCTCAGGAGTTTCAGTAGACCCTTCTACAGGTTGACTCAATGCCTCAGCTCGAGCAAGCACCTCCGTCTATATATACCATTAAGTTACAAATTGGAGAAAAATACAATGTAAACTTATAGTATTAATAACACATTATAATGTCCAATATAAATAAAAACTTACAGCAATACGAGCAGATTTGGAATCTGAATAGACCCCATTATTGCAATGTAGTCTGTTGAACACCTCCCACGCTGTTTTGTCCGTGTGGACTCCCTTGTCTCGAGCCTTTTAAATAAATAAATCATAATAATTTATAATATTTTCAATGATGATCTGAAAAAGTAATAAATTGATATGTGTATATATAAACTAACCAAAGACACCGCGTACTGCAAAGCAGACCTAGACCCTCCTCTATGCTTGACGATGCCTGTACCAGGACCATCAGGCTCAGCCAATCGATTCTTCCTGGCCTTCTCAGCCTTTTCCTTGACTGGCTCACTATCCCATATAGCGAGCCACCGAGGCCACACTTCTTGAGGCACATATGGTGGCTTTTTCGTCAACCTGTCTTTCTTAATCTTATAGATCAAGCCCTTGTACCTCTCTGCTGCCTTTGTCATCCACTTTGCTTTCACCACCTCAGTAAGCTGGGGGTCCCACGAAAAGAGCTTCTGCAAAAACAATAAAAATATATTTTATAAATATATCAAAATAAGCAAAAAAAAATTAGACAGTGAAATTGTTAACCTCAAACTCCTCAAAATACGACTGTCGCATGTCAGCAGGCACACTTTTCCAATTAATGCCCTCGGGATGCATCTTTCTCTTGAAAGAAGTGGTGATAGCTTTAGCAACATCATTAGTCGGCATCAATATTCTGTAAGATCCAACAAAAACTTATTAAAAAATTAGGGTGAACTTAGTAAAAAAAATATTTGAATGATAGAAAAAACAATACACATCTTACTCCTTCTCAATGGTCACCCAAATTCGACCAGAAAAATCAATGCGGGAAGCTGCCTCACTTCCAGATGGGACTTCAGAAAGATCTATATCTCTAACGGAAGCATTAATACCTACAGAAGATGAAGAAGACACTCGCGAAGTATGGCCTCCTCTAGTCATCTGTAATAAAGAATACAAATGTTAACAAGATAACTCATTACACAATTGACATTAAAAGATAACTTTAAAAGAAATATAAAAAATAAAACATACAACATAGCACCAAACAACACTAATCATCAATATCCTCATCATCATTATAGCTATCATTTTCTTCTCCATCCGTGAAGATCTCTTCTTCTGACTCATTATCTTCTTGATCTTCAATGTCTACCCCGCCTCCATTTGGATGAACTCGCAAAGGATCATTTTCAATAATTGGATCACTAAATCTATGCAACTCCTCATCTTGAAATGCTAGTGGTATAGGCACTTCTTCAGGAACTTCCACATTTGATCTAGCATTGATCTTACAGACAGCCCACCAATCACGCATTGATCGAGATGCACTCGGGTAAGTACAATAATATACTTGGATGGCTTGTTTTGCAAGAACAAATGGTTCATATCCACTATAACTACGCTTATGATGTATGGAAACCAATCTATACTGTGGATGAATTGCGGTACCCGATGTTGACGTGTCAAACCATTCACATTTGAACAAAATAGTCTTTTTTAAGGGAAGACCAGGATATTCAAGTTCAAAGACATCTATCAAACGACCATAGTAGTCATTCTCATCTGAGCCATAATTTGTGCCTTTTATGCACACTCCACTATTCATGGTAGACCTATTTGTTCCGTGATTGATGGTGTGAAATTTGTATCCATTTACATAATATCCATGATAAACATTAACACTACGCAATGGCCCTTTGGAGAGATCTCGTACATACTTATTCTGTACGTTATTTGCAGGATCATGTGCCTAGTATTCAAAAAAAATTAGTAAGAAAGTGTTTAAATATAAGTAGCATAGACCTAATATAACATTTACTTACATAAATCATAAACCAATCTGCGAAATCGGTGTCCAACTTTTTATCAATCTCTGATGTTGATAAATGTGGGTGTATTCTTGCCATCTGATCGGAAAACAATCTTCAAAATAAACCATTTTGTCAGTGCTTAGATATTTAATTATTTATCAATGCTTATAAGTTAAAGTACTTACTTTATATATGATTCAATTTCAACACAATTGAGAAGTACATATATTCGAGCTGCTTTGTACTCTTCATCAGTCATGTATCGATGTGAACGTTTTCCAAATGGTCTTCCGGGATATTTAAAGATTGAAAGACAATCCGGATCATCATTGGTCACTTCAACTCGATCATCATAATTTCGTGGTATACTTTTATGTCTTGTTCGAACATGATCTTCAAAATAGTAAGAACAAAAAGAAGATGCTTCTTCAACCAAATATGCATTGCATATTGATCCTTCAACTCTAGCTTTATTTCTCACATTATTTTTCAATTTCCTTAGGTATCTACAAATTGAAAATATACATATATTTAGATATATGACAAAATGATGAATTTAAAGGTGAAAATAATAGAATAATACCTTTCAAATGGGTACATCCATCGATATTGAACTGGGCCTCCAACCCTTGCCTCATCAGCCAAATGAACAGGAAGATGTTCCATCGAGTCGAAAAAACTTGGAGGAAAGATACGTTCCAATTTACATAAAATGATTGGAATCATTTCATGCAGTCGACACATGTTCTCAATATTGAGATTCGTAGAACACAAATCTCTAAAAAACAAGCTCAATTCTGTAATTGCTTGCCATACGTGTCGTGGAAGAAGTTCACGGAATGCAATAGGTAAAATTCTCTGCATTAACACATGACAATCATGACTTTTCATCCCAAACATTTTCAGCTTTTGCATATCAACACATCTGCTCATATTGGACACATATCCATCGGGAAATTTAAGATCTTTTATCCACTCACACAAGATTTTCTTCTCAGATTTGTCTAAAGTGTAACAAGCCTTTGGATATTTTCCGGTACTCTCATCACGTTTTAGTTCTGGTCGAGAGCAGTAGTTGTTTAATTCTTCCCTTGACTTGGGGGTATCCTTTGTCTTTCCTTGAACATTCAAAACAGTGTTAAATATATTATCAAACACATTCTTCTCGATATGCATGACATCCAAGTTATGTCGAATCAACAACGAACTCCAATAGGGCAAATCCCAAAAAATACTTCTCTTCTTCCATCCACAGTGTTTAGAAATTGTTGAATTTATATCAATATAATCCAATTCAATCACCTTCTTTAGACCCAACATCTCAATTTCTTGCAAAATTTCAATTCCAGATTTCATTTTTGGTGGTGTTGAATAACATACTCTGTTCTTCATAAATGCTTTTTTATTTTTACGAAATGGATGATCATGAGACAAGAATTTTCGATGATTGTCAAACCATGACTGCTTGCCACTACTTGATAGAGTAAATGCATTGGACTCTGTCATACAATGCGGACAAGCCAATCTTCCTGCTGTACTCCATCCAGATAACATGGAATATGCGGGAAAATCACTAATTGTCCAGATTAAAGCTGATCTCATCTTGAAATTATGCTTCAATGATATGTCATATGTGTCTACACCCACCTCCCAAAGACTTATCAGCTCTGCTATAAGAGGTTGTAAGAAAACATCGAGCTTTTCTTTAGGATTGCGAGGCCCAGGAACCAAAACAGTAAGAAACATATACTGCTCCTTCATACACATCCATGGCGGAAGGTTGTAGGGTGTTAGTATCACTGGCCAAGATGAGTATTGTTGGCCAGATTGGCCAAATGGTTGGAAGCCATCAGTTGAGAGACCGAGTCGGACGTTACGAACTTCTGAAGCAAAGTCTGGAAATTTTTGATTTAAATGTTTCCAAGCAGGAGAGTCCGCTGGATGACGCATAACTCCATCATCGATAGATGTTGCATGCCAACGCATTTCCTTCGCTGTAGCGTTGGACGCATACATTCTTTGTAACCGAGGTGTAAGGGGGAAGTAATACATTTTTTTGAATGCTATTTTTTTTTACCCTTTTCCTTAGATCGACTAGCATTCTTGTATCGAGGATGGTTGCAAAATTTACACTCAAGCAAATTACTATCAGTTCTCCAATAAATCATACAATTTCTAAAGCAACAGTCAATCTTTTCAACAGGTAACCCCATACCGCGCAATAACTTTTTAGTGCTGTAAAAGTTATCAGTCACCATGTTATCTTCAGGGACGATCTCTTTCATTAACTCGGTTATCTGATCAAAACATCTCTCAGACATGTGATGCTCCGATTTCAAATTCATCAGACGAGCAACTAGTGACAATTGAGAATGTGCCTGACAACCTGGCCACAACTCTCTATCTGCAGCCTTAAGCATATTGTACAATTGTTGAGCATGAGAATTTGGAGGCTCTTCAACATCCTTGTTATGAAATGTAGGCCCTGCAACATCTATTACCATTTCTCGAAATGTGTTTGCTTCTTGTTCATCTTCCAAATTGCCCGAATTCATCGCATCAGCTGAAGTTTCCCCTTGAAATCTCCAAATCTTGTAATCTTTCACAAATCCGAATTTCCCAATATGTGTCCGAACCATGTAAGGTGATTGGAAAGGTATGTTATCACACCTCTTACATGGACACTTAATGTTATCTCCATCCATGAACGTTGGTTTACTAGAAGCAAATTGAATAAATGATTCAAGGTCTTCAATAAAATCAGGATTCAAACTTCCATTTTCAAGGAATCGCCTATACATCCATTCGCGATTCGAACTCATCATAGAAAAGATGTTCTATATAAAAAGAAGTATAAAGTGTAAACGAATTACTAAAAAATTTGTCAGTAAAACTTTTAGATCCTAATCCCAAATTTTCATCTCAAACTTAACTATGTTTATCATATCATCATATAAAAAATACCAAACAAAAAAATCCAAGGAGTTAAATATATATTGAAGCACCAGGGGGCCTCAACCCAAATAATAATAAATAGTATCGAACACGGAGGCACCAGGGGACCTCAACCCACCTAACAATAAATAATATTGAACATGAAGGCACCAGGGGGCCTCAACCCACACATCATTTAATAATATACTCACAAATATAAAATAAAATTTGTCAAAGTCTAAAATTCACTAATTACTAGTTTAACTAAGTCTAAAATATAACATAACAATGTATCAAATAAAAATAACTTAAATCTAAATCATGCTAACCTGATTCATGTAGATTTAAACATGCTTAGGCATACTAATCAATTAACTTAATTAAATACAAAAAATATATGTTAATTCAGCCTAATTAAAATCAATCTAAATACTAACTAACCTTCTACACAATGGTCAACAGAGAAGACGAGTTGGATGAAGCACGGGCAGTCAAAAAAGTGGCGATCAGCAGCTGCGGGATGTCCAAAAATTAAGAACATTAGTTATTTTAAGGTGGTCTTCTAATAACACAGTTTGCTTAAAAGGTCCATAATCATTTCATTTCATTATAAATATATGCCATCCAATTCAGCCATTTACTTAAAAGGTACATAATCAATTCATTTCATTATAAATATTTATTGGGCATAAATTTTCCACCATGAACAAATCGCATTACTGTTAATCCTTTTGCAATTAAACTTCTAATTTCCAAATTAACTATAACACATCAACACAATTAGAGTTCAACTTCAACTTAATTTGGATTGGTAGGTTAAACATATTATTTAGGTAACTATAGATTAATTCAGACAACTATATGGGCAATCAACTAAAAATATATAGAAGCAATCATAGAGAAACAATTTAACACCTGATTATATTGGAAGTTGTGATTAACTCCTGCATATCGCTGGAGGTTGGTTGTTCAGTTAAAAATATATATGTATATAAAATAAATAATGCCTCAGTTCAAGTTGAGATATTGCCAAGAAACCAGCTTTATGCTGTGGAACAAATATGGAAATTCTGACTTCCCAGTAAAAAATTCCAACAAAAAAATCGAAAATACATAACTCCTAGATGCAGCCACTGTTCACTCAGATACAGTAATTTTATCTTACAAACAATATATTCAATGCACAAGAAATAAATATCAGAGAACATAAACCTGTAACATGATATTACGAAATCAAACTCTGATTTACAAATTCCATGAGAATAATTTGACCAAAATGCCAAAATCAAGCTACATCAAGAGCAAGCTAGCACTAATTAACTTCCAATACCAAATACGTACCTAAGCTAAAGTTAAGTAGCAGATTATGAAATTGTTTCCTCGACGTGAATGAGTGGGGGTGGGCAGAGGGCGTCGAAGCTGGGTGGGGGTGGGAATGGCGATGTGAAGTGCTGCTGGGTTGGGGGTGGGCAGAGTGCAGCGGATCTGGATGGGGTTGGGCGGGCAGCAGCGGATCTGGGCGGCGATTATGGGGTGGCGGCGGGCGGCGGTTGGAAAATTTGGGTGGAGCGGCGATTATGGAGTGGCGACGTGAAGAGGGGTTTGGGTCGAGACGTGAAGAGGAGTTGATTTCAATCCATCTAGAAAGTTAAATCCTAAAATTAGTGTCGGATTTGTTACAGAATTATTTAACTATGGAATAAATTCGGTCACAAATATTAAAAGAAAAGAAAAATAAAAAATAATTATTTTGTTACGGATATATTTCCGTCACAAAATTTAGTTACAAACATTCAGACACTATTCCGTCACAAATATTCGCGGTTAAAATTCGCGGGAATATTCCATCACAATTCCGTCACAATTCTGAAGTAAAACCCCGAGTTTTTTTTTCGTCACAATTCCGTAGCTATTTAGTAGTTAAATTGTGTTAGAATCTATTCTGTGGCTAAATCCGTAGCTAAATCCCTTGTTTTTTGTAGTGAATCAGGGTCCTCAAAATTTGGTCCTGTATAATGCACAAACTTTTTGTGAAGTGTACAATGCAATTTATATCATCAATAAGTTGAGTGATAGAAATTAAGTTGCATTTTAACTGGGGAACATATAAAACATTTTTAAGAACAATTCCAGGCGCAAGGTATACCCTCCCACATTTTGATGCACACATTTTTCTTCCATCGGGGAGGCCTACAGGGCACTCCGGCACAGTTGTAACATGAGACAACAAATCTAAGCTTCCAGTAACATGATTTGAGGCTCCGGAGTCTATAATCCATGCAAAAATAGCAGATAACTTACCGGCTAAATGATCATCATTCGGTTTGAGATTGACATTACCCAACATATCCAAAAGTTGCTGCCACTGTGCATTCGTTATACCTGGCAGAACCGCTTCATTAGTAGCACTTGAAGATGAGAAGGATGATATTACACCACCTGGTGCACTATTCCCAGCCAGCGTTGCACGAACTTCAGCAGCTTTTCCTCCGGTGACACGAACGTCACTGATCTTTCCTCTTCCCGAATTACTAGAAGAATCAATAGATACTCCACTGCGGCCCTTTCCAGACCCGCGGCTGGCACGAGGTCGATCCCCCCACCAATCAGGGAATCCATTTTTAGCAAAACAGTTTGCCTCATCATGTCTGGTACGATGATAATATGAGCAAATCAGTTCAGATTTATCTCGGCTATCGAAACGTAGCAGACCTCGGTTGTTTGATTGAGATTTAACCGCAAGTGCCATAACTTCATCCCTCTCTGGGGTCGCACGAGTAGAGTTACGGAGCCGTTCCTCTTGAAGAAGCGTTTGATAGGCACGAGCAAGAGAAGGAAATGGATCATGTGATAATAAATTTGATCGAACATTGCCATAAAGTTTTGCATTAATCCCATAGAGAAATTGATGAAATTGTTCTTCGTTGACTCGTTTTTGAAGTTGTTTCAGAATATTGCAGCTACAGCCACCACACGTGCAACCACCACATCGACAAGACGGAATAGGTTCATACGTTCCCAACTCATCCCAAAGAATTTGTAACTGGCCAAAATATTCAACCACATACATAGTTTTGGATTGTCGACATTCTGCCAAAGCACTTTTGAGCTGTTGAATCCTCGGCCCATTCCCGATGCTGAACCTATCCCTCAGCATATCCCACAGAGGTTTCACCTCCTCGAAATAAGGGATCGTCTGCTTCACCGATTTGTCAAGAGTGTGCATAATCCATTGCACGAGCATAGCCTGAACACAATGCCAATCGACTAATTGAGCATTATCTGTAGGCTTCTTAATTGAACCATCAAGAAATCCAAATTTTCTGCGAGCCAATAGAGAAAGCCGAATCGATCTCGACCATTCCTCATAATTATCCCCACGAAAAACCACAGTCGTAATTGTATTAGCAGGACTATCATTAGAACCAAGGTAATACGGAGAGGTAAAATCAATCTTTGTTACCTTGGTAGCCTCAATCTTGTTTTTGTTCGATTCGTCTTCACCGCTAGCCATGGTGAAGGGAGAAAAAAAAAATTTATCAGAACATATGTGCCCTAGCCGTCGTGGCTCATTGATACCGTGATAAAATAGAATGCCTTCCTTTATTCATCTAATTAGCAAGAATATATACACTTTTGAATACAAGTCCAAATATAAAAACTAAGACCCAATTACAACACTAATAATATAAGTCCAATAATACGCATGTTGTGAGTAACCATTAATTAATTAATTTGGTTCGCGTTAGCTAACCAACTATAATTGTGCTATTTTATTTTTATTTTTTATTTTATGTTCTAGTAAGATATGAGCGTTCCTTGATGAATGATGACCAAACAATCTCATTTATATTATAATTATATATTATATGGAATTTGAACCTGAAATCTATTATTATATTACGATTCACTATTTCAATCTTATTCTTATTAGTTTTTTCGCTTTTTATACCCTTTCATCATCATTTTCAGTCGACTTAATTAAACTAGTGGTTAGGACTAGTTAGGACTTATTTTCTCTCTTTTTCTAGAATTTTCCTATTGTCTTTTAATTATACAAAATATCTATTTTTCAATTCCATATTTCAAGTTTACTTCCATTAAAATTACGTCTATTTTTACATCTATTATTTATATATATTTGTTAAAATATAGTTTGGAATTTTGTGAAAATAATTAATTAATTAAAAATTTAAAATTAAATTAAACAAATTATTATATACTTTAATTGAGTAGAGTGAACCCTGATTAATAATTGAAAAATTAAACTAAAGTACAAGAGAAATGAAAGTGAAAAAAAGGATAAAAACTCATAATTTAACAATGGACTGGAATAGGGAGTTGAGTGTAATACATAATGTGTAACATGAGATCCTATGGGTCTACAAAAAAAATGGTCTTTAGTGACAATATTATTATCGATGACAAATGCCGTCACTTATAATAGACTTTAGTAATGACATGTCGTCTCTAATTACATGTTATTTCTAATAATATTTTTTTGTGACGACATTGTTATCACTTAAAATAATTTTTAGTTTATTTGGGATGAACTTTTAGAGATGCTCTATTTTTTTTATATCGAGGGTAACCCGCAAACTCTACGGAGGTGCGCACTGGGTAGACTCCGTTCCTATGTAATAGCCTGCAAACCACACAGGGGAGATAAACCACATTTGGCAGGCCAGGTGTGACAGACTCACATTTAGTGGTGTTGGTGGTGAGATTCAAACTTGAGATCTTTGACCTCAATATAACATCACTCCACCACTAGGTCATTATATACGTAATAGCCTGCAAATTTACTATACAGGGGAGGTAAACTACATTTGGTATGCCAGGTGTGACAGTGGGATTAGAACTTGAGACATTTGGCCCTAAGATAACACCCCAAGGGGACAAAATACCGTAATAAAATTATTACAAACGCTCTATTTGAGACCACATGATGTCGCCGCAAAAAAATATTTTTAAGTGATAACAATGTCGTTACAAAAATGTCATTACAAATGACATGTGATAATTAGAAACGTTGTGTCGTTACTTCAAGTCTATTATAAGTGATGACATTTGTCGTCGCTGATAATATTATTTCTAAAGATCTTTTTTTTTGTAGTGTCTCCATGAGATTTTTCATGTTTCGTGTTTCACTCGATATTGCATACTAAATTATTATTTTTTCTTGTATTTTTTTTAATTTCTTATTGTAACGCCCCGGTCCCGAAAAGGATAATAAATGGAGGATGGGGGTGTCACTTAAAAAGAATAGGATTTGGAATAATTATTAGTTAAATAAACTAGTTATTGAAAGCAAGAATATGTTATATTCCCCAGAAATTTGGGCAGCATAACCTCTGTAACTAGAGCAGATCCCCGTTTAATAACGGTTTATAAGAGTGTATTTTGAGATGAGAGGACATTTAATAGTCCGTACATAGACAGAATAAAACAATAAACAAATACCAACAAGTAATGATCTATTTATCAGAGTTGACTAAGAATGTTCTTTTCATAGGACGGAGACAAAGCATGTAATACCCATTCATAGGTCGACAGAAAAGTAAACAGATACCAATATGCGATTCAATGGGACCTTTTCATAGGTCAAAGCGAATAAAGGAACAGTTAGTATTTCAATCAAAAGGGCTTCATCCCTTAAGCAATTATTTATTTAGAATAGGCATCATTGTACTAGTAGTTTTTGGACATGCTATAATCAAGTTCGAATTTCAAATACTAAATACGATTATCAGAGTATTCAGCAGAAAACATAGCGGAAGTAATTTATTCAGATAACTAGATAAGAGGCATCTCAGTTAACCCCGCCATCAGCTCACATCACCAGCCTCAGCATCTCAACCTGAAAATATTTTGTAAAGAGTTGGGTATGAGTACTAATGCACTCAGTGGGTAAGTTTCGAACTCAATTTACAATATGAAATATCCAAAAATAATACACAGCATATAGGAAGCAAATCGCAAAAGCCCTTCCTATATCTGCTAACCTTTTCTTCTCCTTTGGGATCCATCTTGCTCAGTCTGTTGTCTACTGCACTATGTAGCATGCTGCTGGTAGGAAAAGAGAGGGGTTACCTCACTAATCCGAGGAGAGTATACTAGGGGTTACCTAGCATTGACCCTGAGTTTACTAGGGGTCACCTAGTAGTGACTCCTTATAGTGACATTCGGTCACAGTGTATGTGTGGGGTTACCTCACTGTGACACCTTTAGTGATAATCATCACAGCTGCAAGGGTGTACAGTCCTGCCTATATTTAATAATTACTTGCACTACAAAATCCAAGATTCTAGCACAAGCCTATCTCCGCTAAGTTCAACATCATCTGATAATACCTCATAAAACTTAGCAATTAAATCATAGCTTAATCATGCTTTTACAACTATTCCACAAGTATTCTCATATCCTAGTCACAGTATCCCAACAATATTCCAATAATATTCTAACAATATTTCAACAGTATCTCAACAATATCTTATTCCATAGCGTAAAAATATTCTATAATTCCTCCTATAACAATGACGTTAAACAGATAGAGCATAAAATATTTATTTGGATATTTCTAAGTTATCTATCATGCTTCTAAATAGTTATTACTCTTAAATTGTATTTATTCTTTAAAAATAAACCCACCTTGCTGACGAGCAGGCGGCGGCACGATAGCTTTCGGATTTGCTTCCTTCCTTCCAACGGGCTCCACGGGTCCTAAAATGTTGGTGCAAGCCTTAGAACAACTACTATAATTTTAAGAATTTATCTACTATATTTGGAGCATTTATCTATATATATTTATTATTATTCTATTTAAAAATAGATTGCGCAACTCTAACGACCTTGTATAAACTCGACACACAAGGATGAAAATTCCAAAATAATATTCTTGATTTATTGGACTAAAAATATTTGACAGAGGTCTCTTTCCAAAATTTGCCATTTTACTCGATTAACATCGAATATCCACCACGACACTTTTTAACCGTTCAAAAATTACAAAATTAATCCGGGATGATCCTACATATGCCAAGAATATAGTTGTGAAGTTTTAGAATTTTTCGATAACATATGCTTCCGGAATAAAAATAACTGTCTACTTTTAAAAATCGAGATTCATCAAAAGTCGTCGAAAAATTACGAAACTTGGTAGATTTATAGAGAATAATTTTTCGAGCAACTTTCATGTTCAAACTTTTTCGATTCGACCAGTGGAAATGGGTGAAAACGGTGAAAAACAGATTCTGTCCGGTTTTCATGACCCAGTCATGTGTTTTCCGGCGATATCGCCGGTTTCCGGCCACCGGATGGAGACGACATCAAAAGACGAAACGTAGAGCACACTTAAATACACGACATACTAAAATTTCAGATAAAAGGACGAGAAATGGACCGAAACGAGCTCCTGAAAGGTGGCAGCTGGCGGCGGGCGGCGATTTCCGGCGGTGGCGGCGACGGCCGGCGACTGGTGGCTGCCCCCTGCCGGTAGTCCCTTCTCCCTGGCTCCTTCCCGACTCGATTCGTACCTCAAAACTCCACTCGAACCTCAACTCCGCTCAAGAACACTCGAAGAACTCGAAGAACGCTCGACTCACTTTCTATTTAGAGTTGCTAACTCGATTTTGGGATGGAAAATAATGAAAGGGGGCTGCCCCTTTTATAGGAAAAGTTTGGGGGGTCGGGTATTGCTTTTTCGGATATAAAATACTGATGAAGTTAGTTTGAACTCGATTACTTTTTAAAAAACACTATTCATAAGTTGCTTTATTGCAAGGAATGTTCATTTAACCTCGTACACAAAAAGTAAGGACACCGGGAGATTCCTTGATTTATTTCCTATCAAGTCAACCAAAAACGGTCGGCCGATATTGTCATTCGATACACGAACGAAGAAAGATTCCTTTTTCCGGCCATCTGGAAATCACTATTCATGACGCTCCGGACATTACCGTTTGCTCATTTGACCTCAGATTAAAAATCCGGGAATACCAGCGGATTCGGTGGCTCATTTCCTATTGGGAAACCTTGTCGAACAATTTCTCGGGATAACGATCGGAATTTCGAAAAAGATCGAAATTAAAAACGAGTCAAAAATCACTATTCATCCTTTTTACTTTTTACCTTTTTAACCGCCGGGAACTCGATTTACCTCGGATTAAAATTCCGGGAGTACCGACGGATTCCTCGGATCAACCCCTTTCAACGAAGTCTACTATTGACTATAACCCGAATTTTGTTTGATCTCATTTTCAAAAAAATGACACCTAGAGTTGCGTCTTACATCGATTTTACTTTATTTAGCTCCAAAATAATTCTTTAGTCTTCTAATATAATTAGAAAACTTATTTCTCTGAAATTCAAAAATACGAGGTGTTACACTTATATTATTTAATTTTACAATTATTTATTTCATTATTTCAGCCCGATTAATTAGTTGCCTCCTGTCAAATGTTAAAAAAATATTCTTTGAACTGAACTGGACCATCATGATTTCAGTTTTTTGTTTTGTTTTTTCTTTATTTGGTTTAAATTTTAAAATTTGAAGATCCTTGGTCTAAAAGTGAAGTTTCAAACATGATTTGAGATCCTCTAATTCCAACTTGTGTGTGTCAACGGTGTACAATCCTCAAATTATTATTATTTTTTTCATGTTTTCTTCAATTTTAATTTCTTTAAGTTTATTATAATTTTACAATTTTATTTAGGGTTTATTCCACCCAATTAGGATTTATAATTATTTTTTAATATTTAATTTACATTTTTTAGTTAATATAATTCATTTTGGGGGTAATATTAATTATGATTAGTTATAATATAATAAAATTTTATTTTTATAAAAACATCATTAACAATATATAATTTTATGTTGGCACACGGTTAACACACAAAGTTAGAACTAGAAGATCTCTACTCAATTTCTGATTCGATAGACTTAGCCTTCCATTTCCCCAACTATTTTTTTTAAAAAAAAAATCATATGCCCAATACATTACGCGACTTCAAATTTTTCTTATTTTTTTATATCAGCACGATGAACACAATAAATTCGTTGTGACACTTATATTTGGTTGATTTCAAGAATAAGAAAATACGACTAGTGTTTAAAATTAAAAAATTGAGTATATTTTTGTCGTACATCCACATATTTATTTGTGTAATTCAAGTAAATTTATGTAAGATTAGTGTCAAAATGTGTAAGATTCCCACATTTAATTACTTTTTTAGGGAATTTTAAATAAAGTAGTATTTTTCAGATGTTTTTCTTATCTAGGGTAAAATATATTTTTTAATAGAAAAATGAGTAGTTTTATACATTAACACATTATTTTTGTGTCTGTGATGACTAGATTCTTAGTATTTTAGTATATTACTAGTTCACCACTCGTGTGATGTATGAAAAAAAGTTTACATAATGAATATTATAACATTTATTAAGTTTAATATTAAATTATCTTTTAACATAATTATTATTTATATTCCTATTTAAATTGGAACAAAAGTTACATAATATATATTATAACATTTATTAAGTTTAATATTATATCACCTTTTAATAAAAGTATTGTTAATATTCCTATTCAAATTGGGGTAAAATTCGTAATACATTATCATAATTATCAAATTTATACACCTAATTATTAATAAATTATATATATGATATATATATACTATTTAATTTTTAATTTGTGAGCATTTATGTTGATTTGAATTGACAAACATCATTAATTTATATTATACGCATAGAACGAGTATCCAATCAGATGAGAAAAAGAGTTGGTTGTTATGCATGTAATGCGATTTCATTTTTGTTCATTTAATCGTTGCATGTGATGTGTTAGGAAAAACTATCAAAGAACCCCTAGATTAGGTTTTGATGAGATGTCAAAATTATTTATGAAAAATTAACTAAAATTCAAGTTGTAGATCAGAGCTGATCAATCCAAGACATCATTAGAAAGGAACTCAAGCAAAGTCAAAGTCAACCGATCAAGAGTATGGTCTGCAAGCTCAAGGATACGACATTCAGTCAGAAGTCAACTCAACTGAGAAGTCAAAAAGTCGAATCAGTCTAAACAAATTGACAACTAAGTCAACTGAGCTGAGGGAGAAAAGGACTAAAGGAACTGATAAGAGATCAATTTAGACTGAAGACTGGAAGTATCCAACTGATGACCAAACTGAAGTAAACAAGACAAATCAGCTGAAGGCCAGAACTGTAGTCAGACAGCTTGCGATTAGTCAAGCTGACAAGAAAGCTCAAGAGCAATAGCCAAACTCAGCTGACAAGCTCAAAACTGCCAACTGGAGCAATAGCCAAACTCAGCTGACGAGCTTAAAACTGCCAACCGGAGCAATAGTCAAACTCAGCTGACAAGCTCAGCTGACGAGCTCAAAACTGCCAACTGGAGCAATAGTCAAACTCAGCTAACAAGTCCAGAACTGCCAACTGGAACTCAAAACTGCCAAGAAAGCTGAAGCCAGAGAACCCTGGAGGTTATTGCTCAAACCGCCGAATCTTGGAATAAATGCTTCAACAAAGATCCTGGAATTAAATATCCAATGAAGATCGATCGGCAGAGTAACGGCTACTTCAACCAAAAGCTCCAAGCGATCATTAAAGATCATCTTCCATTGATGAGCCAACAGAGCCACCGATCAATGGACAATGGAACTCAACGGTCATAAAATCACTCCTCTATAAAAGATGAGTGAATCAGAATTTAAAATAACTTTTAGCAGAGCCAAAAAGAATCCTTAGCCTACACAACTTTCGCATATACAAACAAGACCTTTTCTTTCTCCCTCCCAAGCTCAAGTTCAGTATTTGATAGAAACTGCGAGAGTTCAACTGAGAAGAAGAAATTCACAGAGTCAAGATAATCAGCCAGCTGTTGACAATCCAGCCAGGGCAGTCTTCTCAGTTTCAGCTACACAACGATCAACTACTTAGCTCAATTGAAGGAGCACATCAGTTGATAACCCCTATTCAAGACTAATCTCTTGAAGATCGAAAGAGATCTAAAACCTTGTAAAGACGATAATAGCACCTACCTTCCTAGCGAATAGTTAGCGACTTCAAGTGTGAGCCGTCGACCCGCTGAGGTAGCGAGCAGTTACCAAGTTCAGCCAACTGTCCTTCATTGTATAATTTGTAAAGAAACTCAAGTTATATAGTGAAGTTGCCCTTCTGCGGAAGGAAGAGAGGACGTAGAAGTTTGAGACTTCGAACCTCTATAAATCGCTTGTGTGTTGTACTATTTTGGTTATTGCATATCTTTGAACTGCACACAATATCACACAAGCTGCACTCAAAGTGTCTTAACTGTTCAATAAGTTTGTGCATAGATAGGTTTCACTAAGCGAGTCAAAGGGCCCTGTTATTCCGCATTTGAAGCAAAAGTTTTAATCAGTTTATTCACCCCCCCTCTAAACTGATATCGACTCGCCGGGGACCAACATGATGGATGCTATCAACATATTAGATGATGCTAGTCAGATGATGGGTTAATTAATGAACATGTACTTCCTCATTTCAAGCATATCTAACGGTGTCATCTTCAAGTTTCGATTTTAACCATTCCAAACCAAGAAAGAACCTACAATTGGTCATTGATACAAAAAAAAGCCCCCACAACACCAAGAATTTGTAGCAAAAAAAAATCACATAATATTTAAGACTATAATTGTAAATGTGTTCAAATATGTAGTGATAATTACAATTACAATTACATAATTTTAATGTATATGTAGATAGTAGTAAAATAAATACAAAGTAAATTTATAATCACCTAAAAAAGATAAAATTACGTTAACTAATAAATTCATATTTTAGAAAGTTTCCCACATAGCAATACATATGAACATTTCCCTAAAATAAATAAATAAATAAATACCAACATATATCAGAATCCCAATATATTTGGTAGCACATAGTTGCTCCACATACAAAATTTAAAGCCAATCAACCAATTTCCTCCTACCAACCAATAAAAAACTCAAGTATAAAGCAGTTGCCTTATCTCCAAGTCACATTAGTATAAAGCAGTTGCCTTATCTCCAAGTCACATTTTGGGGGGGAGAGAGAGAAAGAAAGAGAGAAATCTTAGGAGACTAAAACGGATAGAAATTCCGTATACAATAATTACAAATAAACTCACACTTAACATGAGCTCTCTCAAGTCCTCCACAGGCTCCATTTAGCAATTTCACTTCCATAATTATTTACATATATACTACTTCCAACACTGATTCCATCACTGCTCAATGAAATGAACAACTCATAACGGCATAAACTATCATACATTCCACTTTTCTCTCCATTCAATAATCCCTTAAGACAACTGACAATATCAAGAAAAAAAAATCTTCAATCATCTAATGAGAAAAGCAATGTTGAATGATCCCAAATGACATTGGCCACCTTGAAATATACTGTAAAGTTTTGGTCAAAAACTGAACTTCGGTTGTTGTAAAGGATACTACTCGAGTATAGAAAATGCAAAGAGTTTTTGATAGCCTCTACATATACCAACAAAGTCAAGCAATTGGTTAAAATAATCTCCCTCAAATCTCCCACAAAATTGTCACATAAACGCGACAAATCAAAACATAAAAATTATAGGCATCTTTATAAGAGTTTTACATTTAAATACATTGGAATCATCACAAAGCGATTGAATATAGGAATCAATAACTTTCTCTCTCTGCACTTTGTATTCCTTAGAAAGACTCACACTCAATGCCTAAATCTAAAACATTAATTAATTTTACAAATCCAAGTAGAAGAAATTAATTCATGTTCAAGACAATAAAACTAACCTGCATTATCTGCACTGCTAACTGAAATTAATGTCACCTAAGGGATGCCTCAAATCAGGATTATTTTAATTTAATTATCAATTAAATTAAGTAACATCCACCAATGCATCACAACACATCGTCAAAAAAAGAGAAGAAAAATTCAAGAATGCAAAGAGATACTGTTACCCAAATTGTAATAATTACATTTTAGACACAACCACACACACATATGCACACGTGCTAGGTACAAACACATTGGTGCAAATCCTAAAGATGGTCATATTCATTTTGAAAATCTAAGCAGCAAAACACATAAAACAACAAAACACTAAGAAAAATTGATAATTAAGGTTGTCACTTATTTGGAAAATACAAATAGTTGAGGAGAGATTTTAGAAAAAAAGTATCATATGGTGTAGCTAGTAACTATATGATCTTGATAGCAACAGTTTAATAAAATTGCAAGTTTAACAGTTTCCAATTGACCGATAGATCAAGAAACCAGCAGAATGCCACACCAAAAAAATTACTCTAGAAACATCTCCAAACCTCTTGTACTCATCACATCAAAATTTTAAAATGACAAAATTCGAAAGTTTAAAAGGATGTAATATAATGCATTCCATAATTCGTGTAATCACTTTCACGTGTTCTCAATTTATGTCATTTATTACATAAATATTCCTCACTCCATAAATCACAATAAATAAATATATATGACAAACATCAATCTCAAATAGTTATAAGCTCACGACCAACTTACGTATGATAGAACAACTCTACTGTTGTCTCAACCTCTACTTCAGTTCTCATTGTAATGAAACCAAACCAGCAACTCTGACTAACCAATATATCTATCATTAGTAACCTGCATAAAACAACAAAACACTTAGGGAAAACGAAGCACAACAAAAATATCCCATTATTTCACATTAAAATACATTAAAGTCATTGCATCACATCCAATGTTAACAAATATCCAAATTTTTCTACTCAAAATTATAAGATAGAAAAACTTCCAAGCCAAGAAAAAATCAAGGAAATTGAAATACAATAAACTTATCATCATGTTGTTATTTGATATCTTCTTTACTTTCTTTTTGTAGATTTAATTCAGTGTAGTGACAACACCAAAACTCCTTTTTGTGACTGGTTACTAGAAGGTGAAATCATAACAGCTCTTTGTGGGATTGAGCCCGTACTCATTAGTTGGCTATGCTCGCTGTGAGCGCAAGAGCATTACAAATTATTTTTAGAGCGTGAAACGACCGCGCGTCAACTGCCACTCTATCCGAGATTGTGTCATGAGCGGACTGATTGTTACTCAATTCACTCCTTGTCGAATCAGATTGTTGATATCTTCACTAAACCTTTGAGTGGCAAACATTTTTCTTTTTTTTTGTACCAAGCACATGGTTGATATAT
The DNA here is from genome assembly GCA_026008535.1 of Perilla frutescens. Lineage (NCBI taxonomy): Eukaryota > Viridiplantae > Streptophyta > Magnoliopsida > Lamiales > Lamiaceae > Perilla > Perilla frutescens. Next base: position 18,441,705 of record BRKX01000007.1, on the reverse strand, counting down.
ATGCTCTGCTTGAAGGGGAGTGTTATAGAATACATGTATTTATTATTGTATAGTTGTATCTATATTGGGCCTAAGTTTTACATACTTCTTTATAACCCTACTTTCTCTCCCTATATATATGGGAGCCGTTCTCTTGTGAATATATACAAATACTACTTTTTTCTCTATATGTCTATTGCTTTACCATTCTACAACGACAATGGGTAACAGACCCTATTGGTACCCGCAAAAATTACCCATGATGGGGAGGTTAATTACCACTTAATGTGTACTTGCATGGGCACGGGTAATTATCCGTAAATTTTGACTGGTACAGGTGCAGGTACGGGTATGGCTAGCTTAGTACCCAACCCGCCCCATACCCATATATTATTATTATTATTATTATTATTATTATTATTATTATTATTATTATTATTATTACATTTTATGTATTGAATTGCATTATATTGTAATATGATATTATATTTTGAAGATTTCATAACATCGTATTATATTTTAATCGATTTATGATTTACCATTCTACAACGGTAATGGGTAACGGACCCTATTGGTAACCGCAAAAATTACCCATGATGGAGAGTTAATTACCACTTAATGTGTAGGAGCACGGGCACAAGTAATTATTTGCAAATTTTGACTGGTACGGGTACCCAACCCGCCCCATACCCATATTATTATTATTATTATTATTATTATTATTATTATTATTATTATTATTATTATTATTACTACATTGTATGTATTGAATTGCATTGCAATATGATATTATTTTTTGAAGATTTCATAACATCGTATTATATTTTAATCGAATTATGATTTAGTTTTAATCAATATTTTTAAAGTTATAAATTATTTTATCATAATTTTGAGTTATTTAATACAAATAATAATTACTAAATTAAATGTTCAATAAATAGTTCGTGATAAAAAATTTGTATTTTTATATGCTTTATTTTTAAAATATGACATTTGTAAGAAATAAAATGATAATTGAACACGAATAAAATTTGGACTATTTGAATTAATTTGTAAATTATGTTATTTATTCTTATATATATATATATATATTGTAAACTTGATAAATAAATGCTTATAAAAATTATATCTTATATAAAATATAACTATATATGTGTGAAAAATGTATACGATAAAAAATAAATATATAAGTATGTTTGAATGATTATAGAAAAATATAATTAAATAGTTATTGTTTGGTCCAGTTTACAAGGTAAACTACCTGTCTAGTAACACATACAAACGGAGATTCATTAGTCATTGCCAAATAGCATAATTTTTTGAGTATTTTTGTATCTGATTGTGGTTAAAGAGTTCAAAAATGAAGTTGTTTTGATTGCCAAACTCCAGCACATAAACCTCGTAAGAATTTTGGGATGTTGCATTGAAGGAGAGGAGGAGATGTTAATCTATGAGTATATGCACAACAAAAACTTGGACTATTTCATTTTCGGTATGATGCTTTTCTTTTTTCCTTTCATTGCAACCATGCATTTCAAGTAGATCAAACCTCTGTATTCTAATCACAAAATTATTTACCACTTGCAGATGAGACTAGAAGCGCGCTATTGAATTGGCCAATGTGGTTTGATATAATCATGGGGATTGCACGAGGTCTTGTTTACCTCCATCATGATTCGAGGCTCAAAATTATCCACATGGACCTGAAAACGAGCAATATCTTATTAGACGAGAGCTTGCAACCAAAGATTTCGGACTTTGGTTTAGCTAGAATGTTTGAAGGTGATCAAACTATCGAAAGAACAAAAAGAGTGGTTGGAACATAGTAAGTTTATCTCATTCATCAAAAATATCCATTCTTGAATTGTCTGATTAAGAAAAAAACCTCATTACGTTGCAGCAGTTACATGGCTCTAGAGTATGCTTTCGATGGGAAGTTCTCCACCAAGTCAAATATATTTAGCATGGGAGTTGTTGTTAGAAGGAAATAAATCAAAATCCGGATCTAGTTGATCCACCTAAAAATAGATTATTTCTTTCCTTGTACAAAAGTAATCTATCTCAATAAGTAGAGGATTGTAAATCATTATTCATACACGAGAAATAAAAGTATCTCTCATTTTTCTTGCTTCTCTTTGATGGCACCCATACAAACTGTCATGGTATCAAAGCAGAAGATCCAATAGACTCAGAAACGTGTTCATCATCGTCTGTATACCCCTCTCGGCTTATGACCAAAACCTGCAGAAAACACAAACATGTCAGAATCGAGTGAAACCACAAACAACCCCACCAATACCATCTCCGATGATTTAACAATCCAAATCGCCAACTTGCTCAAAAACAGTCTTGGCCTGCAACCTTCAACCACAGAATCCTTGTCAATAGGTTTCAAATTAAATGGGGATAACTACCCCTTATGGTCAATTCTCATGCGAAAAGCAATTGGAGGCAGTGGAAAACCACATATATCATCAATAATCCACCACCTACTACAGATCCATCATACAAGAAGTGGGAACAAGAAGATCAAAGTGTTTTCACCTGGTTAATCTAGAATGTAGAAACGCACTTAATTAACAGTGTATAAAAATATCCAACCGCAAAGGCTGTTTTGGATGGCTTAGCTATCACTTATGGGAGCGGCACGGATTCTCTCCAAGTTTTTGATCTCCACTGGAAGGCTAACACACTAAAACATGGTGAAAGTTCAGTGGAAGAGATATGGGCTAAATTTCAGGACCTTTGGATGACGATAGACCGGAGGGAACCGAACCTTATGATATGTTCAAAAGACATCGAAGCATATAATCAAATTATTCAAACACAGAGGTTGTTCTAATTTCTCACCGCGTTGAATGAAGCTCACGAGCCGGTGGAAAAGGAGATTTTGAAGAAGGACCCCTTGCCCTCGGTTGACTATGCATACACACTGGTGCGACGAGAGGCCGCCAGGGACCGGATTCTCCGGCCAAAAACACTCGATAGTAGCGATTCTTCATCGAGCATCGGGGTTGGACTCGCGGCTCGGGACAGGAACAGACCTTTGCAAAAGGGCCTACGAACGGAGGAGGATCGGAGCAAATTAGTGTGCTTCCACTGCGGGATGAAGAAGCACACAAAAGAATTGTGTTTCCAACTAGTCGGATACCTAGATTGGTGGGACGAGACCAAAAAGACGAAGCTTCCAGTCAAAAATAGAGGGAGAACAGCCGCGGTAGCCACCGCTGACCGGGCTACCAGCGCTGCAGCGGGTAACTCCGGCGGCGGCAGAATAGAGATTGAATCTACAGCGGCGGCTAGGGTTTCAGAGGTTGGAGAAAGTAATACGGGAATAGGAAAGATGGACCCAAAATCTGGATTAAAAAAGGAAAAATCCTTTTGCAATTCAACCCCTCCGAAAACAAGTTTCAGGAATTGCTATTTAACCCATGTTGAATTAAAGAATAACTTTCAGGTCCTCGAAAATATTTCCACTGTTTGTGCAGCCTCCGGAGATGTCTACAAAAATAATCAGTGGATTTTTTACTGTGGTGCGACTTGGTGCGACTGACACCATGACATTTGACAAGGCTGATATTATAAAAACTGCTCCCTCTCGGCGAACTCATGTTCAAACTGCTAATGGTGAATTAGCTCCGATTAAGGGAGCCGGCACTATTAATTTATCTCCCAACTTGCAACTGTCAAATTGTCTTTTTGTTCCATCTTTATCACATAAGATGTTGTCTATTAGCCATGTCACGAAAGAACTCAGCTGTACCCTTCTAATGCAACCACATTTTTGCATTTTACAGGATATCAGGACGGGGGCGATTATTGGGCGTGGCACTGAGCAAAATGGACTGTATTACGTGGATGAGATAGCTCAAAAAGGTGCTGTGATGTTGACTCATGGACCTGGAAACCGAACTGCTTGGCTTTGGCATCGTCGATTAGGACATCCCTCCACGGGCTATTTAAAACTGTTTTTTTCCTAAAGTAGTTCTGTCTAAGGATTTACATTGTGAAACTTGTTTTTTGGCTAAAAGTCATAGACATTCGTATAAGTTGAATAATACCCGGGTTGATGCTATATTTTCGTTGGTTCATTCTGATGTTTGGGGTCCTGCACCTATTCTTGGGGGTCAGGGTTTTCACTATTTTCTGTTGTTTGTTGATGATTGTTTTAGAATGACATGGATTTATTTTTTGAAAAATAAATCAAAAGTTTTTGATAAATTTACTCATTTTCATGCCTTAGTTCAAACTCAGTACCAAAAATCTATCAAGGTCCTAAGGTCTGATCATGGGGGAGATTATGTTAATTCCCGGATAAAACATTTCTGCGCTACCACATGAATGATTCATCAAACCACTTGTCCTCATACTCCTGAGCAAAATGGTGTGGCTGAACGAAAAAAAAAAATTCTTCTAGAAATGGCTCGTGCTATGTTAATTGAATCTCGTGTACCTACCAGTTTTTGGCCTGAGGTTTTAGCTACTTCTGCTTAATCGTCTTCCTACTAAAGCCCTGCAGCTCCAAACCCCTTTGAAGTTTCTCTCTATCCAGGCAAAAATTCCTGCAGCTCTCACTCTTCAACCTCGAGTGTTTGGTTGATCTGTCTAAGTTCATATCCCTAAGCAATCTCACCACAAACTCTCCCCATGTGCCATTAAATATGTTTTTGTCGGTTACGGGTTACACTAAAAAGGGTATCGTTGTTACGATCCCAAAACTCGACACATGTTCACCACTATGAACTGTGATTTTCTCGAAACTGAGTATTTTTATTCCCACCTTAGTCGTCAGGGGGAGACTGGGGAACAGGGGAATGATAGGGACTCCTTAAGTTGGTTGTCTTTGCCAATGCCAAGTTCTGTTCTTACACCGGGTCCAATAGATGAGGTTAACAACACCGCTGAGATAACTCCTGATACTATGCAGTCCATGGAGTTTGATGCTAATGCCGAAACATCTCCTCTCCTGATATCTGAGGTACCTTCAGAAACTGTTGAAACTTGTTCTATTCCTGAAACTAATGATGACAGGATTACGGATACGGAGGTTGAAAATCTTCACTATGTCGAGGATACAGGAACATAAGCAGAAACCAGCAGATATGTATTGCCACCAAGAAGTACAAGGGGAATTTCCCCAAAGAGATATTCTCCGGAGCATACTGGAAGGAAAACCAAATATTCTGTTGCGAATTATGCTAATGGAAACCTCACTGGAATAGCACAAGCTTTCGAGATGGCACTTCTAGGGGAAGAAGAGACACCTCGATCTGTTGAAGAAGCTATGAAACACAGTAAGTAGAAAAAAGCTATGAAGAAAGAGATGGCTGCTTTGGCCACAAACAAAACATGTGATAAGTGCAGAATTCCAGACACCAAGAAACCAGTTGGATGTAGATGGGTTTTTACCATAAAACTGCGACCTGATGGGATAATTGAAAGATACAAGGCACGCTTAGTGGCAAAAAGATATACTCAGATCTATGGGGTGGATTACTCAGAGACCTTTTCTCCAGTGTCCAAAATGAACACCGTAAGAGTTCCGTTATCAATTGCAGCTAATCGTGATTGGTCACTTCATTAGTTTGATGTGACAAACGCATTCCTACACGAAGAACTGAAAAATGAGGCATACATGGAGGCACCTCCTGGTTTCTCAGAAGAATTTGGAAAAGGTGAAGGATGTCGGCTGAGGAAAACCTTGTATGGCTTGAAACAATCACCAAGGGCTTGGTTTGGTAGGTTTACAGAGGCTATGGTTCGATATGGATACAGACAAAGTAATTCAGACCACACGTTGTTCCTAAAACGGAAAGACAGCCGAGTTACCTGCCTAATTATCTATGTGGATGACATGATCATTACAGGGGATGATAATGAAGATATTGACAGACTGAAGGTCAACCTATTTAAAGAATTTGAGATGAAGAATCTGGGACACCTGAAGTGCTTTCTGGGTGTTGAAGTTTTGAGATCGGAAAGAGGTATATTTCTGCGACAAAAGAAATATACGCTGGATCTTTTGGCTGAGACTGGTTTACTTGACTGCAAACCTGCTAGTACTCCAATCATCTTAAATCATGGATTGAAGATTGTGGATGGTGCTGAAGCCATGGAACGAGGAAAATATCAGCGTCTAGTAGGGAGATTAATTTATTTATCTCATACTCAACCTGACATTGCATATGCCGTCGGTATTGTGAGTCAGTTTATGCACCAACCACAAAAAGAACACATGGATGCTGCACTAAGGATCATTCGATATCTGAAAGGTAAGGTAGGATATGGAGTTTTACTCAAGAAGCATGGACATCTGGAGATTCATGGTTATACTGATGCAGATTGGGCAGGTAGCCTAATGGATAGAAAATCCACTGGAGGATACTTTACCTTTGTGGGAGGAAATCTTGTCACTTGGAGGAGCAAGAAACAGAAGGTGGTTGTATTATCCAGTGCTGAGGCTGAATTTCGTGGGATCAAAAGTGGATTGACTGAAGTGCTATAGCTACGAAAGCTGTTGACCGAAATAGGCTTTCCTCCAAAACAAAAGAGCCAGTTATTTTGTGATAATAAGGCCGCAATTAGTATATCCGAGAATCCCGTTCAGCATGATAGAACAAAGCATGTTGAAGTGGATTGACATTTCATCAAAGAGAAGATCGAGGGAGATATTGTGGAATTGCCATTTGTTCGGTCAGAACATCAGCTCGTAGACATATTAACTAAGGCAGTTAATTCTACAGTCTTTGTCGAAGTTCTTGACAAGTTAAGTATTGGAAATCCCGTTACTAAACTTGAGGGGGAGTGTTAGAAGGAAATAAATCAAAATCCGGATCTAATTGATCTACCTAAAAATAGATTATTTCTTTCCTTGTACAAAAGCAATCTATCTTAATAAGTAGAGGATTGTAAATCATTATTCATACACAAGAAATAAAAGTATCTCTCGTTTTTCTTGCTTCTCTTTGATGGCACCCATACAAACTGTCAGTTGTAATATTGGAGATAGTGAGTGGAAAAAAGAATAGAGATTCAACCATCCGAGCCATCACAACCTTTTGGAACAGGTGAGAATTGAAATGCAATTCACAATAGTTTGTACGTGGAATGGCAAGTGAAGAGGTGCATTCAAGTTGGGATTTTGTGCGTTCAAAACTCCGACGAGAGGCCATTGATGTCGTCCGTGGTTCTGATGTTGAGCACTGAGGAGACAACCTTGCCTGACCTTAAAAGCCAAGATTTTTCTTGGATAGCAGCTCTATTACTCCTTCACATATATATGCATTAGGAAATTCTATAACCATCACTGAAATAGAAGGGAGGTAAACATATGCTGTAGCGACCCGAACCCGAAGGCCCAGACGCTACCAAAAACTCATAATCAAAAGAAATGATAATAAAAAAATTCGCAATTCAAAATAAATAATTTTCTTGGGTCATAAAAATTTAAGCAGTATTTCGGTTAAAGTATTCAAAATATCCACACACACAGGCGTTTACCATTCAACAACCAATTAAACATGCGGCCAAGACTAGTCAAAATCCAAAAATCATCATTTGAACCGTGCTCAAGACTATAACATTCACAAATGTCCATAAAATAGTTAAATGTATCATGATCATAAAGCGGAAGCATAAAATTCATATTTATTGACCACAACCACACATAAACAATAAATAAAAATATAAAAGTGGTCAACGAAATAGAAAGTCCCCATTAGTCCACGTCAGCCGCCAGCCATCATCAAATACCTGAAAATATTATTAATAGTAGATGGGCTGAGTGCCAGAAAACACTCAGTGGAATTTTTAATTTCTGAAATATATTGATCATTAAATAAATAGTTTACATATTAAACATATTTACTTTTATGCCCATAAAAAGTATTTGCTCATTAACATACAGAAGATTAACTTAATATGGTTCCCTATCATAATAATTTCACCGAAGTGACATGTTTGTACCGTAGTACCATAATTGCACCATTGTGTCATACCGCACCGGAGTGCTATATCATACCGTACACGAGTATTCATACCGCACCGAAGTACTCATACTACACCAAAGTGCTATATCATACCGCACCGAAGTGCTCATACCGCACCGTAGTGCTCATACTTGGAACCATAGAGTTTAGTATCTTCCGATGAGCCATAAAAAGAATATTTTAAACTTTGAAGCATGCTTTTATATAAACATATTTTTCTCATATACATAACATGATTTTGAAACATAAAACCACATGTCACTTAGAAATCATTGAGCATAAAAGTATTTTGAGGCATGTCTTATCATAAACATATTTCATCATAAGCATAACATAATTTTGAAACATAAGTCACATATTGGATAGATATCACCCACCTTATAACCATAGTAGTTAAAACTTTGATCATACTATGTTCGTTCTAAGCCTATCGTCTCAGATAAGATTTATTGTAAGATCATATCGTAATAGCACGCTAGAGTATTGATCATAGGTCATAGCATAAGGGTCAAGCGCCCGATTTCCTAAATTAATAACATTGATGAGAATGCTAGACAATCGAACAATAATCTTAACTTATGGTCCACTAGCATAGGTTACAACCTAGAATGAATCGTCTAGATCTCATTCCTTCATCAATTAATATCATAGCATCATTGCTTATAAGGGTTACTACATCTATCTCATATGATATCATATATCGAGACAATGATTTCATATCGTAATATCAATTCATATCCAAAAATCATTCCGTAGGTGATTTCATAGATTAACATTCTATTTGCACATAGAAGAATATAGAATTACCCACCTCATTTAAAATCTCAGGGTAGAGCGGCGACCTAGGGTCCGTTCATCTGATTCTTCAAGCTCAATGCATCCTACAAAGTCAATTTATGACTCATTAACCCTATCAAAATCCTAGAGCCCAAACACATATTTAAATGATTTATATATATCCATTCTCTTAACTACGATCTCGACACAAAGCACGACTTTAGAGGCTTCTACTCGATTCGATACATAAAGGGGATTTAAATAAAATATTAAATCGAGGTTGACCAAGTCAAAATATTGATAAAAGACGGTACTTCTTCGACTTCTCTTTTTTTTCGATCGAACTCGATTCTTATCGGATTTTTACAAAATAGAACATTTTTCACATGAGCATAAAATGAGAAATATAGCGATACGATTTAGTTTTGGATCTAATGATCGGATTAGAAGTCAATTTGTTACGGCTCATTTCCAAAATATTGGAGTAGAATAAAAACCTTATTTTTAAATATTTGCATTTTAGTTCAAACTTATGTCAAATTCTCAAAAATGCAATATTCCTATATTTTCTAAAAAAAATTTGAAAACTGATCCATAAATTTAAAGATAAATAAAATAAACCAAGGTTATTTCAAAACATTTAAACAACTTCTACAATTGAAGAACAATACAAATGTACTTATAAAAATACAAACGACAAACTCATAAACACGTTCAAACTTACATAAGCTCAAGAGTCACCCCAAAATTAATGATTAACTATCACTACAATGGTAAGGAAGATAGTGTGATTGAACATTGGAAGAATTTAAGGTCTTTCTACCATTTATAGAAGTTTGCAAAAACCAAAACATAAATCAATAACTTCTTTCCAGTTACACTCCTTGTAGCAGTTTTGGTATATAAATCATATCTCACAAACGAAAACTCCAATTTAAGAAATTCCAAGTTCTAGAGAACCCTAAGAAGTATATCTAAAATTGTTTCTCAAATAGACATTCCCAGATTTCATCAATAAAAGGGCCGAAAAATTGATTTACTCGGATAAAGAAAAGCTGTTCGGAAAACTGATAGTGCTATGGTAAAATGAGTATAACTTTGTCCTAAAAAAATCTAAATGACATGATTCAAGTTTCAAATCGAAGCTAAGACAATAAACTACCAATCTAACATGGTTTGGACGCTTAGAAGAAGCTTAAGAAAGTCAGTTTTTCGATTGAAACAGAGGTATAGGTGCTATCAAATAAACAAAACTTCGGATGAGAATTTTCCTCTTGAGTTTCTACAATTAAATCTATATGTACTACATCTATAAATTAATGATCTGAATTATATCAAATCACAAACTAAAACGATGTTAATAATTAATCCATGCTCATATATTTAAGAATTGAAGAAGATAGAACAAAATAACTTGCAATAAGCTAAGGAAACCATAACCTCCATTTTTACTTTTATGCAGTCCTTAATACCCTTTTCCAACTTCATAAATCATCCAAACTAAAGATTTATCTCCCAAAATCAACAAGGATCATTAATATAAAACTAAGAGACATTATACAGTTGAAGACATAGAGGAATTCAAGCTCAAAGAGTCCATTTTCCGTTGATTTGGCCATTTTCCGACCACCGATCGACAACAACGTCAAAAGAGTAAATGAAGAACATATAAATACACGATATATCCGAAAACCTAGCAAAAAGGATAAGAAATCGACCGATGCAACGATGACAAAGGGTGAAAGACGGAGCCAGCTTTGGGGTGGACGGCAGCGGCGGCCTCCTTCTCCGGTGACGGCGGCGGCGGCGGCGCAGACGGCGCCGATGGTGGTGGATTGCAGCAGCAACTGCCCCCCCCCCCTCTCTCCCAATCTCCTCTCTCCCTTCTCCCCTTTCTTCTCTCGCTTTCCTCCTCTTTCTCTCTTTCTCTCGATTTCTACTCTCTCTTCTCTCTTATCTGCTTGTTTCTCTCTCTCTCCCTTCTTCTTCTTTTTTTTTTCCCTTCCTCTTTCTTTCTCTCGGTTTCCTTCTTTTTCTCTCATCTTCTTTTTTCTTCTCTCTCTCTAATGATATATTGATGGGAAATATAATACACACATACATATATATAAGCTATACATATACACACACACATATACATTTAAATTATACCTATTAGGCTTGTATTTGGGCCTCTTTTATTTGGGCCTCAAATTAATCACAAATGGGCCGAGCAATTTGGGCTAAAAAAATATAGATTTAAACATTGATCTTGAAATGAACAGAGTAATTGGGCCAAAATCGGATTTCAACGAGAACTATCATCTAATATATTCGTTTATCTCGTTCAAATAATAATTGGGTCAAAAATAAATAAATATTCTTATAGATGAGTTCAAAGTGGGCTCAAAAGCCCATATTTGCCTATTTTTAAAATAAAACAACTTGTATAATAATTGGTCCTAAATAAATAAAATTGAGCTCGAATTAAGTTTTGGGGCGTTACATATGCACCAATTTCTACAGACCAGTTTTGCTTGTTGAAGAGATGGTGGCTGGCTTTCAGAAGAATGCATTCTAAGCCATAATGTACTTCTTCCATTCTCATGCAGTCATGCTTCATTTTTATCATTTTACACAATATATATGTGTTGTAATGACCTCATCTGTCGGATGAAATATAAGATTAGAATGCGATGGAAAATAGAAAATCTAAATTAACCAATACATTGGGCTTTATTTCTCAATATACTTTTTACGAAATACCAATTTTTTTTAATTTTTTAATTTTTTTTCCCGTGGAGTGTACACGCAAGTAGTAAAATCTACATCTATTGTAAAAGAACAGCTAAATTTGAAAAAGGTTAAAACATTTTCTTTCTTTCTTTCTTGATGCATCTATCAACTGAAATTGTGAAACGGTTATATCATGGAAATGTTTGTCGTCCGTTTTGTTCTTATATGTGGCAGTTTCGTCTATCGTTAGACGAAGATAGACCGAAAAGAAATTACTATTCGAATTTAAACATATTTTCCTTTATTTTCTAAAATCGATCCCAACTCACACCAAACATCAAGCTTAGTAAAAATCACTTGCCAAACGATCTGTTGATAATCAAGCAAATGACACTATTATTAAAAGAACACCTTATTAGTTTTTTGAAACAGCACAGCATTCAATGGTTTCATTCAAAATTTGACCAGCTACTTCAAAATATTTGACAATAGTAAAATATGTATGAAATCGATAGCAAATTAGCAGTAGATGGCGTACGCCGTGAATCAGCTTAAACATTAGTAAAAGGTAGCAGTGGTTGAATTTTGTATAAATCGATCTCTACTAATGCACAAAATAATGATCCTACAAAATCACACAATCACAAATGGATCATACCCACGTAGCAAATAGAGATTAACAGTAATCTTGAACTAACATTTTTCTGTTAGTTAGGTACACGTGGATTTGTAAGAACTATACGATAGTAGAGACATTATTAATCTGAAGTTCAAAGTTTGCTTCTTAGGAATGACGAGGTATTTCACCGCATGCAAGAGTGCAATTTATTTACAATGCTAGATATAAGCAATCTAACGTGCTTAAGAAGTCCAGTACATACTGACACTGTTGATTTCTTAAAGTCATCACTCACAAATGTAGGCATCAAAAGTACGTTCCACACCGCAGCAGTAAACTAGTCATCAGCGCGATAAAAGTGCAGCAACTTTAGTGATGATACTTTTTCCTGGCAAAAAGAATTGAATTACATTTGGGACATCTATGAAGTGTACTTAATAGAAATGTGAGATCTTTTTACCTGATATGTTTGAACAGATTCAGGAGGGAAACACAAGCCCAATGAGCAGTTTTCCAACAACTCAGGGGTTTTTACCCATTCTTTCTGAGCATCACATCGGTTCAGATCATGATTCCATAACTGAAATGAAAACGGAAGAAATATTTACTAGTGTACATCCACTAGAAAAGAAAAGAAAGGGAAAGAATACAAAGGAACTGGAGTAAAAATATTGAACCTGCATTAAGGCATAAGATGATTTCTCGACGTCATTCCCATCGATTATTATACCGGTGCCTTGGCATGAATGACAGAATACTGAGCAAATTTTTTTCTCTTGCACCTCTTGCTTCTGCCAGTGGTTTCCTCTATAATTTGTCGGTTTTATTCCAGGCTCACAAAGCAGTATCCAATACATGAGACAAGATATATGAAATAGATGGAATGCCTGTAAGAAAATGGAGACAGAAAGTTAATATAATTAATATTAGCCTTAGAGAAATGTAAGATAATAGAAAAGTGAAAGAGAAACAAGTTGAAAAATCCGCAATGCAGCTAATTAAAGGAAAAGGAAAGTTCAGATGATGTCAAACCCCGGTGAGATTTCTACTACTGCAGACAAGCTTTCCAGTCTTCCTGTTCATCAGAGCAGCAACATCTTTGTTTGGAAGCATAACCCATTTGCATATATCACAAATACGCTTCTTTTCCCGAGAAGATGAATCATTTGGATCCACAGATTCTGAAGACTTTAACTTCTCACTTGTATCCTCTGCATCAGAAAATGACTCTCTCTTCTTACCTCTTGAACAGCCAGTATCCACAGATTCTGAAGGATCACTAGATGGAAGCGAACATCTTCCCAAGTTATGGTTGTAAGAAAAAGTAATAACAGCAAACTCATGCTCTGGAATCAGATTAATATCCTCACTGGTAACATCCACATTCCCAAGCCATTCACACCATATCCTAAGAATTTCACTGGAGACCCCATCCTTCACACAGAACCTGGCACCAATCTTTCCAACTCCAATATGCCTCACCACCAAATCAGACACCTCATCATTTAGCAGAACACCTGGAATTACAATCCGACCAATTCCATCACCACTCAGGCTAGAACTCGTAGGAATTTCATGGCAATCAGCATTATCCTCACTCTGGTGTGAACTCTGTGCACTAGAAACTTGGTCCAACCAATGCAAGGCTGTCTGGGTCACTCAGAAAGTAAAAGAAACCATCATCGAAAGGCCATCGATTTCGTTTCAGCAGAGTAACTTTCGCAGTGGCTAGTGTTTTGATGTGATCTTGGTCTTTCAAATGCTCACGAAAATCTGTCATACTAAAAATTTCGTCGTCGCAACACATAGTACATAAAAAGTGCAACTTCTTTTCGTCGTTCCTCCTAAGTTCAACATATGTATGCCCCTGTGACCGGATCTCACGAAGATCACTCCTTAAAACCAATTCTTCTTCGCTCAAAGAATTAAAGCTTGTCTTGGAAAAGCCTAAATCCATCCTTCTCGCCAATCAAATTAAAATCTTTGACAAAATTTTGCTACCTTGAAGCCAATCTAGTGAAAACCTGAACCGTAAGTTTCACCAAGATGCAAAAACAACAGTCAGCTCAACTTCAGCCTTCAACAGATAATGTGATTAGCAATCAACTTAAACTCCAAATATACGTTTCTTCCCGAATGAAACTTCAAAATCCAAGCCTCGTTTAACAATATATTCCAGATAGTCAACTTCTACAGCCAAGAACAGAAAAAATAAAATAAAAAATACAGATGCAACTTCACAAGGATTCTCCAATTACTTCAATATAGAAGACAAAATTCTCAAATTCCAACCGACTTTGAACCAGAAAATCATTTAAAATCCAGATGTTCAACTTCTAATACCAAGAACAGAAGAATACATATGCAATTTCCCAAATATTATACACCTACTTCAATATAGACAACATAATTCTCAAATTCCAGCCGACTTTGAACCAGAAAATCGTTTAATAATAGGCTTCAAGAACACGAAATTCATCAGAATTATACAGTAATCACACTCACTAAACAGAAAGATAACGTACGCAACTCTAACTTCAAGTTCAGATAGCCCTAAACTTACAAGTTACTACACGGCGGCACCTTAGAATGCTTCAGACCTTCCAATAAGATAGACCTAGATCTACATGAATGAACTAGCTCAAACATAGCAGCAAAAAAAAAAAAAAAAAAACGCACAAAAAAAATCAAATCGGAAATAAACAAAATGATCGACAAGCATCAACGTCAATATTCAAATTAAAGAAGCAAGTAACTCGAAATCAGTTCATTATCTGTCTCATTTATATTATCCCGATGTTCCAAGATTACACAAATTGAACGAGCAAATAATATCCATACGATTTTAACCCTACATACTTGCATGAACGAGTTGCAGGCGGCGCAGCTGAAGTCTTACCGTTGTAGTGTTCTGATCTCGCTGCCAGCATAGCGAGGTACACGGCGCTCTGACGCTAATCAGCCATTTCCGATCGTCGGACTGAACTACTTTCTCCCTCTAGATTCTGACACAGGCCGTTTTTCTCTCAGTTCGGAAAGTGGAGAAAAGCAGTTGAAAAATGAATAATATTCTGAGAAATGATTAGCTAGTTATATTTGCGGCTTATTGAATGTATTTATGCATGCATGCAAGGTAGTTGGTAGGCTAGATATTTGTAATCCACGTGGCTTCTTCTCCCCATTATGCGGAAATTAGTTAGAGTTAGATGTTGACAGTTTTGTTCTATAAATATCTTGTACATAGTTGAAGTTTCTTGAGTTGAATCAATACAGAAAATTCACACAAATATCTCTCTTCATTTCTCTTACTTTCAATCTAATTCTCTGCTAGGTTTAGTGTTTAACACGGCTCTTATATATAGATTTTCCCTCCAGTTTCTTACGGTTACGGCTTGAGCTGCAGTTGAGTTAATTAAACTGTATGGACAGTTTACTCCTCACTTCAGTAAAGGTCTTTGGGGGTATAAGTGGGATTTCAGTTCGCGGTTGTTGACCAAATATATAGGAAATACCCAAAAAGCCCCTTCCGGAAAGAAAAAAGGCCCAAAGGAAATAAAGGGCAAAAGAGGATAAATAATATAGAGTTGTGTTATTGTTTGACAAAAAAGTAGAAATATAGTTTGAAATAACTGAAATCATCTTGACGGAAGTTTAGTAAAATCGCATTTACTTAACAAATTTAACAGAAAAAATATATTTATTTGCACAAAGACAATTAATGAATATTATCTAAAAGTAAGTATTTAATTGTGTTGAGAAAAATTAATATAAATTGGTAATACCAATTACATGTTTCAAATTTAATCAGAAAATGAATAATAAAGTAAAATGTGTTTTACTTTTAGCAAACTTTGTACAATATATCTAACCACGTAGCCAATGGGCGCAGCACCCACACATCCACCACCCTTAACATTTATTATTATTATTATTATTATTATTATTATTATTATTATTATTATTATTATTATTATTATTTTATGAAGGATTAAGATTTACATAAGTTGTATGGATCACGATATTAACCGAGAAATATGTCCCATTTCATAAACTAAAAGTGCTAAACAATAGAAATGAATTAAGAAAACTATATCCCGTCCCTCGAGATAGTCAAAGGAAACTATATCTATAGATATATCATGCATGAATCTGGAATTTCTGAACAAAAACACAACTGCATGAGACTATGAGAGATCTAATACTTGATCATATTCTCAAATACTGCAATATATTAATAAACATGCATAAAGATAATAAAGCAACAAAAGGTAATTATCTTCAACCAATCATAAATTAAACATACTCAAACACATCAGTTAGTTAATGTGTTTATTACATTCAGAAAACTTCAAAAGTATATTGCCAAATTGGAAGCGTTTCCGAATGTGAATGCCAATTGCACACACCAAGAACTTTAAATCAATAATAAAGGAAAGGCAAACATATTCTTAAGTCTGTGTACTTTTAGTTTTGTTTCAAGAGATTCCTACACAATTCTTTGTTTTAATAGGTCCTTTTACTTTTATATTTGATATCATTAGGTCCTTTTTAAAAGAAATACAGTTATATTAACAAAATTTACAAACTTATTTTTCTAAAATTTATAGAATCAAATTTCTCTGAGGTGATCATACTTTCGTGAGGTTGATTTTAATTAATTAGGTTATTATTAATCAAATCATCATTTTTTGAATATTTTAATTCATGACCAACCAATAAATACAAACATATCCAATTCAAGATTAATTGATATTGGTTATTTTGATAAATGAATGAGATGGAACCAGAACAAAACACAAAAATTCAATAAATATATAAACTTAATTTCATGGCTAGTGACTTTAGCAACACTGAATCACGAATTAGTACAAATATATCAGACTGAGTTAATTATTAGAAACAAAAATAACTATATAAAATTCAAGTGTAGAAAATAGCAAATTTAAAATATTGATATAATATATTTAATTTTAAAGCATAATCTATACATTATTATTGGTTCAGCTGGTTTATGGCCGGTTCTTCATTTTCGTAATCCAAAATCAATTAAAAAAAAAATTAAATGACACCGTGCATCAAATAATCTGAACTTTGATTTGAATTGCAATATTCAACCTCATTCATATGACGGGAAATCCCCGAACTATATTTTTTTTAAATATATTACTACATCAATTCATACACACACACATATAAATATATATATATATATATACATACATACAGGCGATGAATAAAAAATACACCATTTTCTATTGTAGGAACTAGTAATCCATCTTATACAGTCCACCTAAATGATCTAATAACTGATATTAAATGTCAAAGTCATGACAAAAAAAAAAGAGACGGAGGTATAATTGTCAAATCCTTATAAAAAAGCTAATGCCATCACTTTTTTAAAAAAAAAATCTTAAAAACTTTGAACGGTCATAACTCACTCGTTTTAAATCGGATCAATGTAAATAATATACCAAATTAAAGATCTTTTCATGCTCTTTAATTCAAGATCAGTCATAAATATGCTTGTTCAAATAAATATAGATGAAAAATATAAAATATAAATTTTTATTAATATCCAGCGCGAAAATGCTTTCGTTAGTTTTTAAATAATGGTTCGACAACATTATGATAAGTCGATAACGTATGCTAACGAATCATTTGTTATATGCTAACATATTGCATTGATTATGCTAATGAATAATTATGATAATGTTAACTTAGTACACATACTTATATTCTTATTATGATTTATTACATTTCACTTAGGATATATAATTATTTTTTATGATTTAGTGTTTCTGTTTTAGTTACTAATTGATTATTATATATTGTTTATTTCATCAAATTAGAATATATTAATTAGGGTTTTCTTCATCCATTTATGGTTTATATCTTATGCTAATGATGAATTGTCATATGTTAACATGGTTTATTCGTAGTCCTGATAAAACAATATTATTATGCTAATGTTGTATATTTATATTGATATTATGGTTTATTCCATCCAATTACGGTTTATAATTAATTTTTAAAATTTAATTCTATTTTTTAGATCATTGGAGTTTATTATATTTGAATTACGGTTTATTTCATCCCAATATAATTTATAATTACTCTTTAGAATTTAATTTTTCGTTAACAATATGAGAAAAACTTTCATTAGCACAACGATAACCCTTCGTTAGTGTGATGATAATACTTCGTTAGCATGACGATATGTTATCAAATCATCCACAATTTTTATAAGAATTACCAAATATGTTAATACCCCCGTGCGAAAAACTTATCAAATGTTACAGAATTGTCATCGCCTTTTTTAAACAAATTTAGGTCATAGATCTTTATTGATTGTATGGTGTGAGATGAATTTCTAATTCTTACACTATGACTGGTTAATTTGCATTATAATCACCCCCTATATATATATTTAATCCTATGTATGTAAATGCATAAATAAGTAATATAAATAAAATATTTTAAAAACTCAAATGTTATTTAAAATAATTAAACAGTAAATAAATTTATTAGTTTCATTGAATAAGGACTTGATAATATCAAATATAAAAGTAGGACTTATTAAAATAAAAATAATATACAAGAATCTTTGGAAACAAAGCAAAAAAATATAGGAACTTAAGAAAATGAATTATCAAAGTAGAAGAACTTATTAAAATTAAAAAAAATAATACAGGGACCTATCAAAACAAAACACAAAACTACAAGGACTTTAGAATATGTGTTTTGCCTAAATGAAAAATACTTTTACATACCCATTAAGAAAAAAAAACATCTGCCCATTTATTGTCCAGATCCGGCGTGTGTCCCACACTTGCCCACGAATTCCGTATACGAGCTAGACTATATTATTATTTTATTATTATTATTATTATTATTATTATTATTATTTCACGATTTTTTACTTCTTTTTTTTTTAGTTTTTTTTTTCCAAAAATTATATACTTAAAATGAAATTAATGAACTCTAAAATTAAAGTGAATTAATTTAATTTGTTTGAAATAAATATAAATATATATTTTATGTAATCAACTGTATTATGTAAAATCTACTTCTGTACGTAAAATGACATTGATTCACCACATACTTAATATTTTACAAATCACTTATTCGTCTTTAATTTCCTCTTTTCCCAAAACCGGTCCGAACCTTAGATTTGGCTTCCCAAATAATAAGTAAAAGAAGAGAAAAGATGGAGAGAGAGAGAGTTTATTTTAAATACACAAAACAATAATAAAAATGACTGCCTTATAAAAAAATGACCACATGACCGGCTTATAAAAAAAATGGCCATTTTTAAGAGGAATTAAAAAGGTGGGAAAAAATAAAATTTCAAATTTCATGATTACAAGTTGTAACCGGAATTGGTAAACAATAAAATACAAACAAATTACGAAATAAATATTTACTGTAGGAGGTGCACTTGCATGCATCACCTCTTATTTTCAACAATTTCAGGCGGGCGCATGGCCCCACGCGGGCGTGCCACGTGGCGCCCACGCGCGGCGCGTGAGGCCCACGCGCCCGTCTCAGTTTGATACCTGTCTTTATCGTACTTGATACTTTTCTTCTTACCACATGGTACTTTTTATTTTACCGAACTCGTGTTTTGCTTTTCTTTATGCATCACCTCTTATTTTCAGCAATTTCAGGCGGGCGCATGGCCCCACGCGGGCGTGCCACGTGGCGCCCACGCGCGGCGCGTGAGGCCCACGCGCCCGTCTCAGTTTGATACCTGTCTTTATCGTACTTGATACTTTTCTTCTTACCACATGGTACTTTTTATTTTACCGAACTCGTGTTTTGCTTTTCTTTGCAAATTCTTGGAATGATGATTGTTTTAGATTAATCTCAACACATACAATATAAAAACTGAGGAAAAAAAATCAGAATTTGAACTAAATAAACTAGTATAAAATAACTATCAGGCCCCTTACTTTTTAATGATACAGATGGTACTTTTCGAATGTTTTGTGATACTTTTTAATAGGAAGGTTGGTACTCATTTTGGACAGTTTTTTTTTATGGGTTGACCCAGTCAAAGCAAGTTGACCCGCGTTGACCGGATCAAAAGCGGGTTTGACCGACCCGTTTCATATGGTATTATTTGCATCATGATGCATGCAAGTGTTTGTCTTACTGTAGAGATAAATACGGTCGAAACAATGAAAATACCTATTCGATAAATTAATGAGTGAATTATTTTTTCAACTAAATCAAATTAATATATTTTGGCTAACTATGGTCAAAAGTGTTGGCCAAAATAATTTTATTTTCCCTCCACTTTTGGATATACTTATAATTTCTTTGTGAATGTAATAGTTTCGGAACTTATCGAAAGTAAAGAACCTAAATGATGAAATAAAAAATACATGTGTAAATAAATATTTAAGGCCGAAAACATTGAAGATTTGATTCTAATAACAAGTTATTAGCCTATGTTTTTTCTTTAAATGAATAATATATGTTTCCAATTTAATAGGCCTAAGTGTTAGCAGAAGATGCCAATTTTAAATTAAACAATTATGTTTCCAATTATTCTAATAACATTTAATGAACAAGTCATGTTATAATTACCTTATTTTTAAATTAATAATGAAAAATATCAAATTTAAAGGTTGACAATTTTAATAAACGTTTAATAAATAATTGGGATAAGGGTCACGCAGGCCTCTGTACTTTTTGGCGGGGACCTCCCAGGTCCCTGTACTTTTTTTTTTGCTCAATTGGACCTTTAAACTTTTTTTTGGGGCCTATTAGGCCCCTCCGTCAGGCCCCTCTTGACGGGGCCATTAACTCTAGATGAAACGACATCGTTTCATCAATTTTCCAAATAAAAAAAGGGATAAGGGTCAGAATAAACTGAAAGTCTTCAATTTAACAACAATAACTTCATCCACATATAAACGTAATACTAATATGTAACGTCATGCTAAAATATCTTATACACTATGCTAATATGAGAGTAATTTAATGCTAAAAATTCATAAACGCGATGTTTCTTTCATATAATATATCAAATTATAATTTTTTTCATACTATTTCATTCAAGACCTCACATGACTTTGTTTATCCGAAGAAATATGAAGAAAAATATAAAATATTCATTTTCAGGGCTTATTTTATTTTATTTTAAGAATATATAATTTTTTCTCAGAGTTTATGACATTCCCTTTGTGGTTATTACATTAATATTAAGGTTTATCAATCTCAATTACTATTTAGAATATGATGCTAAAATCAGAGAAGTATGAGAATAAATATGTTCCATTACAGTTTATTGCATCCCCTACTATTGTTTATCAAATCATGTTAAAATTAGAAAATTATCAGACTAAAATGACGGATGTAGCATGCTACACTTGATGTCACATTCTCATTAAGGTTCATTGTTCCTAATTAGGGTTATTACCTTCCCATTAGGGTTTATTCTTCCCAATTAGGGTTTATTACATTCACATTGTGGTTCATTGTTCTTTATTAGGGTTTATTGCATGACCCGTTACTGTTTATAGTATCTTGCTGAAATGAGGGATGTATTAGGTTAAAAAATGAGAGAAGAATAATGCTAAATTTGATGTTCCGTTACCATTAGTGTTCATTATTCTCAATTAAGGTTTATGACATTCCCATTAGGGTTTGTTGTTCTCAATTAGGGTTTATGACATTTCAATTAGGATTTATGGCATTCTCATTAGGGTTCATTATTCCCAAGTAGGGTTTATTACATTCGCATTACGATTTTCTAGATCCTCCATTGTTGTTTAGTAGATCATGCTAAAATGAGGTAAGTATCAGGCTAAAATGAGGGAAGTAACATGCTAATTTTTTTGTCACATTCCCATTAGGGTTGATGACATTTTGATTAGAATTTATTACATCGCATTATAGTTTATTACTTATAACATCAAGTTAAAATGAAGTGAGAATGAGGTTAAATTTGGTGTCCCGGTTCGATTAGAGTCTATTGTGTCCCTATTAGGGTATAGAAGATCACGCTAAAATGACGGAAGTATGATACTAAAATGAAAATAAAACAACAATACCATTCTCGTATAAAAAAAATTCATGCTAACAATGACATTTCCAAATATTCATAACATATGTCTAAAACTAATATTCATCACCTTAAACTAATATTCTTCAACTTGAACTAATATTTATCAACATAAACTAATATTCACAAGAAATATGTCTTGAAACTAATAGTACTTGTAGAAATTTCATTAACAGTACAAATCACTTCGACATAACAAATGCTTCAATATTAATTAATTAATTAATTAATGGTTACTCACAACATGCGTATGCTTTCAATACTGATAGACAAATAAATTAACAAAATAACACAATTAGCAAATTAAATTAATACAATCTCTAAGAAAAGAAATAGGAACCGACCCCCCGTGAGAACCTAGGAACCAATCAAATTCAAGGATTTTGATGACATAGCGGATAAAAAGGCGGTAGCATAATTGTAAATATGTAAAATTCAAAATATAAGGGGTAATTCCAGATTTTTTTTATAAAGTGATGTCATCATAATTTTAAATAATCATAACTTACTCGTTTTTTATCTAATTTACGCAAAAATATATCAAATTAAAGATTTTTTCATGCTCTTTCATTTAAGATCCATAGTGCATATGTTTATTTGAGCAAAAATTGATGAAAAATACAAAAAACTTTTTTTCACGTATATTCAACTCGTAACTGTCAGACATTTGCTAATATGATATCACAATATTGCTCATATCTTGTGTTTATGTTGCTAACATGAAATTTTTTATACACGACTTTGAATTTTAAGTTGCTTTCATGAGAAAATAGTTAAAGTATGAGCTATATATAGTTAAGTTCATAAATAATTATAATTTTATCAATGCTTAATATTATTTTGAAAACTTGTAATATTTGAGAATTTAAATCACACTAGCATATCATTATTCACATATTAGCAACATGTTACTAACATATTAGCAAATTATTAGTCACATATTAGCAGGGTGTGTATTCTAACATATTAACAATATGTTATATGTATGAATGATGTTACACATGTTACATAATATTATTTTAAACGTGATCCAATGTTATATATGTGGTTTTTAATACGTGTCAATTTAATATTATGATCTCGTCAAGTTAGCAATATGAGTCTACCTCATGTTAGCAACAAAATCTGTTGATGTTAGCAATATAAATCTTTCATGTTAGCATATTAATACAATGCCAGAAAAGACAACAGTTTTAAAGCGTTGTCTATTTAATTCCGAGAATTGGGCCCAAAATCTGAAAAACATAACCTAATTTCTAAATTACGAAAATAATTCTGCCTTCATTAAGTTCTCAAATATTACAAGTTTGCCACAATACTTTGACTAAATTATGGTCATTAGATCTAATCAAATCTAAAGTTAGGATTGGTTCCTAGGTTCTCACAGGGGGATTTGGTTTCTATTTGATCCTTTCCCTATATATATATATTTCTCATTTCTCACACCAACAAAGTGTTCTCATGTGATCCATATCCTATATATATATATATGTTTTGGTTTTGGGAATTAGAACCCATCTAGTTCCTCCATTACTTAGATCATAACGACCACAATTCAGTCAAAGTTTGGTCAAATGCAAGGTGGCATACTTGTAATTATTTACAACTTTAAGTAAAAGAGGGTATTATGGTAATTCAATAATTCTTATGTTTTGAAACATGATTTTCTCCACTCTCCAACATTCACGATTTTTTTTTCTTTGTGCACTTTTCTCTCTCTCTCTCTCTCTCTCTCTATATATATATATATATATATATATATATATATATATAGATATATATATATATATATTTCACCTATTTCCTCTCCCCTCTCTCTGTTTGTTTTTGTAAACCATTTACTAAATACAAATTGAAAAATTATGATAATTTAATAATTTATTAAAATAATAAAATATTGTACCTATAAATATGTATATGTGGTTAAGAGGATTTTTTATGCAAAATCTCGAAATTAATGTTGCCGGTTCAGACACGATTTTGAATTCTTGATGATTTTATTTTTTTGACATTCACATGCACATTTTAAATTTTTAGATTTCTTGATTTGTTTGTAAACGTTATTATTCTTTTTGGATTAAATGATATTTTTTTTCTAAATTATTCCAATTAAATTTTTACCTTGTTTCATCTTTTTCATATAATGTTGTTGATTCACGTATTCATCTTTTTTTTTAATTATCTCATTCAATTCTGATTTAGGTATTTATTTTCATTTTTCGTCAATAATTCTATTATTATTATAGTTCGTGCTAAAATGGCATATACATCATGCTGGAATGGTTCATAGTCCATGCTAAAATGACATGACTTATGCTGATATTGATAATATCATTCAAATTTATTTCTGATATGTAATAAATGCTGCTGATGTGAGTTACATATTGGATAAATTTCACAATAATAAACTGAAAGTCTTCAATTAAACAACAATAACTTCATCCACATATAAACGTAATACTGATATGTAATGTCATGCTAAAATATCTTATACACTATGCTAATATGAGAGTAATTTAATGCTAAAAATTGATAAACGCAATTTTTTTTTTCATATAATATATCAAATTATAATTTTTTTCATGCTATTTCATTCAACATCTCACATGGCTTTGTTTATCCGAAGAAATATGAAGAAAAATATAAAATATTCATTTTTAGGTCTTATTTTATTTTATTTCAAGAATATATGATTTTTTTTTTCAAAAGGTTTATGATATTCCCTTTATGGTTATTACATTAATATTAAGGTTTATCAATCTCAATTACTGTTTAGAATATGATGCTAAAATCAGAGAAGTATGAGGCTAAATATGTTCCCATTACAGTTTATTGCATCCCCTACTATTATTTATCAAATCATGCTAAAATTAGAAAATTATCAGACTAAAATGAGGGATGTAGCATGCTAAACTTGATGTCACATTCTCATTAGGGTTCTGTTGATCCCGGGCGAGTCAATGTTAGTTTAGAGGGGGGTGAATAAACTGATATAAAAACTTTTACTTCAAATGCGGAATGATAAGGGCCCTTGACTCGCTTAGTAACTTATCTATGCACAGATCAGTTGAGCACTTTTAGATAGCTTGAGTGCAGATTGTGTGAGCTTGTGTACAATTCAAAGATATGCGAGTATAAGCAAAACAGTACAGCACACAGACGATTTATAGAGGTTCGAAGTCTCAAACTTCTACGTCCTCTCTTCCTTCTGTAGAAGGGCAACTCCACTATATAACTTGAGTTTCTTTACAAATTATACAATGAAGGACAGTTGACTGAACTTGGTAACTGCTCGCTACCTCAGCGGGTCGACGGCTCACACTTGTAGTCCCTAACTGCTCGCTAGGGAGGTAGGTGCTATTGACGTCTTTACAAGATTTTAGATCTCTTTCGATCTTCAAGAGGTTAGTCTTGAACAGGGGATATCAACTGATGTGCTCCTTCAATTGAGCTGGGTAGTTGATCGGTGTATTGCTGGAACTGAGAATGTTGCTCTGGCTGGATTATCAACAGCTAGCTGAATGCTTTGATTCTGTGGATTCTTCTTTTCAGTTGGACTCTCGTAGATTTAGCAAATGCTGAACTTGAGTTGTGTGGGAGGGAGAAAGAAAGCTCAGTTGTAAGTAGCTTGAATGAAGGTTTCAAGAATGAAATTCGTGAAAAGTCATTTGAAAACTTTGATTCACTCGTCTTTGATAGAGGAGTGATTTTGTGACCGTTGAGTTCCATTGATCGGTGGCTATGTTGGCTCATCAATGGCAGATGGTCTTTATGATCGTTGGAGCTTTTGGTTGAAGTAGTCGTTGCTTTGCCAATCGATCTCTGTTGGATATTCAATTCCAGTAGCCGTTGCTTTGTCAATCAATCTCTGTTGGATATTTAATTCCAGGATCTCTGCTGGAGCATTTATTCCAAGATCTTCATTTGAGCATTAACTCCAGAATTCTCTGGCTGGCAGTTCTGAGCTCTAGTTTAGCAAGTTTGAGTTCCAGTTGGCAGTTCTGAGCTTGTCTCACTACAAAAAAACAAGGGATTTAGCTACGGATTTAGCTACGGAAGAGACTCTGACACAATTTAACTACTAAATAGCTACGGAATTGTGACGAAAAAAAAACTCAGGGTTTTACTTCAGAATTGTGATGGAATATTTCCGCGAATTTTAACCGTGAATTTTTGTGACGGAATAGTGTTTGAATGTTTGTAACTAAATTTTGTGATGGAAATATATCCGCAACAAAATAATTATTTTTTTATTTTTCTTTTCTTTTAATATTTGTGACCGAATTTATTCCGTAGTTAAATAATTCCGTAACAAATCCGACACTAATTTTAAGATTTAACTTTCTAGATGGATTAAAATCAACAAGCCACCCAAACCCCTCTTTACGTCACCACCCCCAGCTCCACCCAAATTTTCCAACCGCCGCCCCTCCATAATCGCTGCTTACCGCCACCCCGTAATCGCCGCCCGCCCCACCTAGATCCGTCGCTGCCCGCCCAACCCCATCCAGATCCACTGCACTCTGCCCACCCCCAACCCAGCAACACTTCACGTCGCCATTCCCACCCCCATCCAGCTTCGACGCCCTCTGCCCACCCCGACTCATTCACGTCGAGGTCTGCTACTTAACTTTAGCTTAGGTATTTGGTATTGGAAGTTAATTAGTGCTAGCTTGCTCTTGATGTAGCTTTATTTTGGCATTTTGGTCAAATTATTCTTATGGAATTTGTAAATCAGAGTTTGATTTTGTAATATCATGCTACAGGTTAATGTTCTCTGATATTTATTTCTTGTGCATTGAATATATTGTTTGTAAGATAAAATTACTATATCTGAGTGAACAATGGCCGATATAAGTAATTGTGGGAACATGAAGGTGAGTAGTCATGATATGAATTCATCTTACTCCAAGCTTGATGTTCTCGGCGGAATGGCAATGTTTTTTTGTTGTTCTTTCATTATATTTGTTTTAAAGGAAAATTTTGCAAGTTGGAGCAATTTTGTGTTGCATTCTTGATCACATTTAGAAGCTATCTAGGACGTCTGTTGATATTATTTACTCAAAACTTGCCTGTGTTTCTGTGTTTCAAAGATTATCTGCATCTGGGAGTTATGTATTTTCGATTTTTTGTTGGAATTTTTTACCGGGAAGTCAGAATTTTCATATTTGTTCCACAGCATAAAGCTGGTTTCTTGGCAATATCTCAACTTGAACTGAGGCATTATTTATTTTATATACATATATATTTTTAACTGAACAATCAACCTCCAGCGATATGCACGAGTTAATCACAACTTCCAATATAATTAGGTGTTAAATTGTTTCTCTATGATTGCTTCTATATATTTTTAGTTGATTGCTCCTATAGTTGTCTGAATTAATCTATAGTTGCCTAAATAATATGTTTAACCTACCAATCCAAATTAAGTTGAAGTTGAACTCTAATTGTGTTGATGTGTTATAGTTAATTTGGAAATTAGAAGTTTAATTGCAAAAGGATTAACAGTAATGCCATTTGTTCATGGTGGAAAATTTCTGCCCAATAAATATTTATAATGAAATGAAATGATTATGTACCTTTTAAGCAAATGGCTGAATTAGATGGCATATATTTATAATGAAATGAAATGATTATGTACCTTTTAAGCAAACTGTGTTATTAGAAGACCACATTAAAATAACTAATGTTCTTAATTTTTGGACATCCCGCAGTTGCTGATCGCCACTTCTTTAACTGTCCGTGCTTCATCTAACTCGCCTTCTCTGTTGACCATTGTGTAGAAGGTTAGTTAGTATTTAGATTGATTTTAATTAGGCTGAATTAACATGTTTTTTTTGTATTTAATTAAGTTAATTGATTAGTATGCCTAAGCATGTTTAAATCTACATAAATCAGGTTAGCTTGATTTAGATTTATGTTATTTTTATTTGATACATTGTTATGTTTAAATTTTAGACTTAGTTAAACTAGTAATTAGTGAATTTTATACTTTGACAAATTTTATTTTATATTTGTGAGTATATTATTAAATGATGTGTGGTTTGAGGCCCCCTGGTGCCTTCATGTTCAATATTATTTATTGTTAGGTGGGTTGAGGTCCCCTGGTGCCTCCGTGTTTGATACTATTTATTGTTATTTGGGTTGAGGCCCCCTGGTGCTTCAATATATATTTAACTCCTTGGATTTTTTTGTTTGGTATTTTTTTTATGATGATATGATAAACATAGTTAAGTTTGAGATAAAAATTTGGGATTAGGATCTAAAGTTTATCTTGACAATTTTTTTAGTAATTCGTTTACACTTTATACTTCTTTTTATATAGAACATCTTTTCTACGATGAGTTTGAATCGCGAATGGATGTATAGACGATTCCTTGAAAATGGAAGTTTGAATCCTGATTTTATTGAAGGCTTTGAATCATTTATTCAATTTGCTTCTAGTAAGCCAACATTCATGGATAGAGATAACATTAAGTGCCCATGTAAGAGGTGTGATAACATACCTTTCCAATCACCTTACATGGTTCGGACACATATTGGGAAATTCGGATTTGTGAAAGATTACAAGATTTGGAGATTTCAAGGGGAAACTTCAGCTGATGCGATGAATTCGGGCAATTTGGAAGATGAACAAGAAGCAAACACATTTCGAGAAATGGTAATAGATGTTGCAGGGCCTACATTTCATAACGAGGATGTTGAAGAGCCTCCAAATTCTCATGCTCAACAATTGTACGATATGCTTAAGGCTGCAGATAGAGAGTTTTGACCAGGTTGTCAGGCACATTCTCGAGTGTCACTAGTTGCTCGTCTGATGAATTTGAAATCGGAGCATCACATGTCTGAGAGATGTTTTGATCAGATAACTGAGTTAATGAAAGAGATCGTCCCTGAAGATAATATGGTGACTGATAACTTTTACAGCACTAAAAAGTTATTGCGTGGTATGGGGTTACCTGTTGAAAAGATTGACTGTTGCTTTAGAAATTGTATGATTTATTGGAGAACTGATAGTAATTTGCTTGAGTGTAAATTTTGCAACCATCCTCGATACAAGAATGCTAGTCGATCTAAGGAAAAGGGTAAAAAAAAATAGCATTCAAAAAAATGTATTACTTCCCCCTTACACCTCGGTTACAAAGAATGTACGCGTCCAACGCTACAGTGAAGGAAATGCGTTGGCATGCAACATCTATTAATGATGGAGTGATGCGTCATCCAGCGGACTCTCCTGCTTGGAAACATTTAAATCAAAAATTTCCAGACTTTGCTCCAAAAGTTCATAATGTCCGACTCGGTCTCTCAACTGATGGCTTCCAACCATTTGGCCAATCTGGCCAACAATACTCATCTTGGCCAGTGATACTAACACCCTACAACCTTCTGCCATGGATGTGTATGAAGGAGCAGTATATGTTTCTTACTGTTTTGGTTCCTGGGCCTCGCAATCCTAAAGAAAAGCTCGATGTTTTCTTACAACCTCTTATAGCAGAGCTGATAAGTCTTTGGGAGGTGGGTGTAAACACATATGACATATCATTGAAGCATAATTTCAAGATGAGAGCAGCTTTAATCTAGACAATTAGTGATTTTCCCGCATATTCCATGTTATCTGGATGGAGTACAACAGGAAGATTGGCTTGTCCGCATTGTATGACAGAGTCCAATGCATTTACTCTGTCAAGTAGTGGCAAACAATCATGGTTTGACAATCATCAAAAATTCTTGTCTCATGATCATCCATTTCGTAAAAATAAAAAAACATTTATGAAGAACAGAGTATGTTATTCAACACCACCAAAAATGAAATCTGGAATTGAAATTTTGCAAGAAATTGAGATGTTGGGTCTAAAGAAGGTGACTGAATTGGATTATATTGATATAAATTCAACAATTGCTAAACACTGTGGATGGAAGAAGAGAATTTTTTTTTGGGATTTGCCCTATTGGAGTTCGTTGTTGATTCAACATAACTTGGATGTCATGCATATCGAGAAGAATGTGTTTGATAATGTATTTAACACTATTTTGAATGTTCAAAGAAAGACAAAGAATACCCCCAAGTCAAGGGAAGAATTAAACAACTACTGCTCTCGACCAGAACTAAAACGTGATGAGAGTACCGGAAAATATCCAAAGGCTTGTTACACTTTAGATAAATCTGAGAAGAAAATCTTGTGTGAGTGGATAAAAGATCTTAAATTTCCCGATGGATATGTGTCCAATATGAGCAGATGTGTTGATATGCAAAAGCTGAAAATGTTTGGGATGAAAAGTCATGACTGTCATGTGTTAATGCAGAGAATTTTACCTATTGCATTCCGTGAACTTCTTCCACGACACGTATGGCAAGAAATTACAGAATTGAGCTCGTTTTTTAGAGATTTGTGTTCTACGAATCTCAATATTGAGAACATGTGTCGACTGCATGAAATGATTCCAATCATTTTATGTAAATTGGAACGTATCTTTCCTCCAAGTTTTTTCGACTTGATGGAACATCTTCCTGTTCATTTGGCTGGTGAGGCAAAGGTTGGAGGCCCAGTCCAATATCGATGGATGTACCCATTTGAAAGGTATTATTATATTATTTTCACCTTTCAATTCATCATTTTGTCGTATATCTAAATATATGTATATTTTCAATTTGTAGATACCTAAGGAAATTGAAAAATAATGTGAGAAATAAAGCTAGAGTTGAAGGATCAATATGCAATGCATATTTGGTTGAAGA
This sequence comes from Perilla frutescens, assembly GCA_026008535.1. Taxonomy (NCBI): domain Eukaryota; kingdom Viridiplantae; phylum Streptophyta; class Magnoliopsida; order Lamiales; family Lamiaceae; genus Perilla; species Perilla frutescens. Next base: position 18,410,818 of record BRKX01000007.1, on the reverse strand, counting down.
ACAATCTTCTTTTTGTTCTTACTATTTTGAAGATCATGTTCGAACAAGACATAAAAGTGTACCACGAATTTATGATGATCGAGTTGAAGTGACCAATGATGATCCGGATTGTCTTTCAATCTTTAAATATCCCGAAAGACCATTTGGAAAATGTTCACATCGATACATGACTGATGAAGAGTACAAAGCAACTCGAATATATGTACTTCTCAATTGTGTTGAAATTGAATCATATATAAAGTAAGTACTTTAACTTATAAGCATTGATAAATAATTAAATATCTAAGGACTGACAATATGGTTTATTTTGAAGATTGTTTTCCGATCAGATGGCAAGAATACACCCACATTTATCAACATCAGAGATTGATAAAAAGTTGGACACCGATTTCGCAGATTGGTTTATGATTTATGTAAGTAAATGTTATATTAGGTCTATGCTACTTATATTTAAACACTTTCTTACTAATTTTTTTTGAATACTAGGCACATGATCCTGCAAATAACGTACAGAATAAGTACGTACGAGATCTCTCCAAAGGGCCATTGCGTAGTGTTAATGTTTATCATGGATATTATGTAAATGGATACAAATTTCACACCATCAATCACGGAACAAATAGGTCTACCATAAATAGTGGAGTGTGTATAAAATGCACAAATTATGGCTCAGATGAGAATGACTACTATGGTCGTTTGATAGATGTCTTTGAACTTGAATATCCTGGTCTTCCCTTAAAAAAGACTGTTTTGTTCAAATGTGAATGGTTTGACACGTCAACATCGGGTACCGCAATTCATCTACAGTATAGATTGGTTTCCATACATCATAAGCGTAGTTATAGTGGATATGAACCATTTGTTCTTGCAAAACAAGCCATCCAAGTATATTATTGTACTTACCCGAGTGCATCTCGATCAATGCGTGATTGGTGGGCTGTCTGTAAGATCAATGCTAGATCGAATGTGGAAGTTCCTGAAGAAGTGCCTATACCACTCGCATTTCAAGATGAGGAGTTGCATAGATTTAGTGATCCAATTATTGAAAATGATCCTTTGCGAGTTCATCCAAATGGAGGCGAGGTAGACATTGAAGATCAAGAAGATAATGAGTCAGAAGAAGAGATCTTAACGGATGGAGAAGAAAATGATAGCTATAATGATGATGAGGATATTGATGATTAGTATTGTTTGGTATTATGTTGTATGTTTTATTTTTTATATTTCTTTTAAAGTTATCTTTTAATGTCAATTGTCAATTGTGTAATGAGTTATCTTGTTAACATTTGTATTCTTTATTACAGATGACTAGAGGAGGCCATACTTCGCGAGTGTCTTCTTCATCTTCTGTAGGTATTAATGCTTCCGTTAGAGATATAGATCTTTCTGAAGTCCCATCTGGAAGTGAGGCAGCTTCACGCATTGATTCTTCTGGTCGAATTTGGGTGACCATCGAGAAGGAGTAAGATGTGTATTGTTTTTTCTATCATTCAAATATTTTTTTTACTAAGTTCACCCTAATTTTTTAATAAGTTTTTGTTGGATCTTACAGAATATTGATGCCGACTAATGATGTTGCTAAAGCTATTACCACTTCTTTCAAGAGAAAGATGCATCCCAAGGGCATTAATTGGAAAAGTGTGCCTGCTGACATGCGACAGTCGTATTTTGAGGAGTTTGAGGTTAACAATTTCACTGTCTAATTTTTTTCCTTATTTTGATATATTTATAAAATATATTTTTATTGTTTTTGCAGAAGCTCTTTTCGTGGGACCCCCAGCTTACTGAGGTGGTGAAAGCAAAGTGGATGGCAAAGGCAGCAGAGAGGTACAAGGGCTTGATCTATAAGATTAAGAAAGACAGATTGACGAAAAAGCCACCATATGTGCCTCAAGAAGTGTGGCCTCGGTGGCTTGCTATATGGGATAGTGAGCCAGTCAAGGAAAAAGCTGAGAAGGCTAGGAAGAATCAATTGGCTGAGCCTGATGGTCTTAGTACAGACATCGTCAAGCATAGAGGAAGGTCTAGGTCTGCTTTGCAGTACGCGGTGTCGTTGGTTAGTTTATATATACACGTATCAATTTATTACCTTTTCAGATCATCATTGAAAATATTATAAATTATTATGATTTATTTATTTAAAAGGCTCGAGACAAGGGAGTCCACGCGGACAATACAGCGTGGGAGGTGTTCAACAGACTACATTCCAATAATGGTGTCTATTCAGATTCCAAATTTGCTCGTATTGCTGTAAGTTTTTATTTATATTAGACATTATAATGTGTTATTAATACTATAAGTTTACATGTATTTTTCTCCAATTTGTAACTTAATGGTATATATAGACGGAGGTGCTTGCTCGAGCTGAGGCATTGAGTCAACCTGTAGAAGGGTCTACTGAAACTCCTGAGGTCGACATGAACAAGGTCTACCTAGATGTAGTTGGCATTACTTCAAAGAAGCGAGTTTTTGGGGTTGGATGTCAATCAGTAGCCTATACACCTCTAGTTTGAGCTCACAATATATTGCTACCTCCTAACCTATTACTCAAGATATTGTTGCAGAGATACGAGCTGAGGTGCAGACACAAGTACGAGCTGAGATGCAGGCACAATTGCAAGAACAGTTGCAGGCCGAGAGGGATGAAATGAGGGCGACATTGCGGGCTGAGATGGAGGCGAATCAGAAGGCCTTGTTCTCTGAGTGGGCTTCCGAGTACTTGAGAGGTCCACCACGACCATGATTTATTATGTTTATTTTTCTTGACTTTTATTGAATTGTGATCTGTTTATGTCTATGGCATTTGATGATTTATGATATTTTCTTTTGTATGACATTTGATGAATTATGACAGTTTCTTTTGTACGACATTTGATAAATTATGACATTTTCTTTGGTATGACATTTGTATTTTGTGATCTTCTATTATTAAGAATATATGTGATAATTGAGTTTTTTATTTAGGGAATTTCAAATGCAAAAAAAATATATAAATAAATAAAAAAAATCCACAAATAGTGACGGAATAGCTACAAAATATTTGGTAACGGTTCTTAAGAAATAGTGATGGAAAACATTTCCGTCACAATTTGTGACGGAATAGCTACAAAAATATTTAGTGTTAAGTGTTCATTTTTAGTGACGGAATGTAATCCGTCACAACTTGTGACGGAAATTTCCGTAGCTAATCCGATACTATAATAGCGACTATTTCGAGTCACCACTTTAGCTACGGATATTTCAGTCGCTGTTCCGTAGCAAATTTTAGCTACGGAATAAATTCCATAGCTAAACTATTTAGCGTCCAAGCGTATTTTGACAAACACGGTCCGTCGTTATTCCGACACTAATCCAATTTAGCTACGAAATTTAGGGGTTTAGCGACAGAATTTTCCGTAGCTAAACCTCTTGTTTTTTGTAGTATTTGCTTAGTTTGGCTATTACTCCAGTTGGCAGTTCTGAGCTTGTCTGCTCAGTTCGGCTATCACTCTAGTTGGCAGTTCTGAGCTTCTTCCTCCAGTTCGACTGATCACAAGCTGTTGAATAGCTTATCAGTTCGACTGGTCTTTCTTGAGCTTTCTTTTCAGCTTAACTGATCACAAGCTGTTGAATAGCTTGTCAGTTCAATTGGTCTTTCTTGAACTTTTCTGTCAGATGTTTTGCTTGTTTTCTCCTACAAGCTGGCTGACTTCAGTTCTGGCCTTTGATTGATTCGTCTGTCTACTTCAGGTCGGCTGAAATTAAGTTTGTCCATCAGCTGGATACTTTCAGTCTTCAATTAAACTGATCTCTTATCAGTTTCTTCAGTCTTGTTGATTTTTCTCTCAGCTCTACTGACCTAGATATCAGTTTGTTTTGACTGGTTCGACTCCTTTAAACCTCAGTTGGATTGAGTTCTGACTGGTTGGCGTATACTTACAGCTGGTAGACCATGCTCCAGTTGGGTTGACTTTGGCTTCAGTTGAGTTCCTTCTTGAGGCTCTGGATTGGTTAGCTTAGATCTACATCATGGATCTTGATCAGTTTTTCAGGAACGGTTTTGACATCTCATTAAAACCTTATCTAGGGGTTCCTTGATAGTTTTTCCTAACAATTTCCCCCTTTTTGATGATGTCAAAACCTTATCAATGATGATGGAAAAACTGCAAATACTTGTCTGAGAGACGTGTTGTAGTTTGCTTATAGGCAAAGCTTGATATCAGAGCAAGTTAGAGCAGGAATTCAAGTATCAAAGCATACTTTCATTTTAAACATGCTTTCATTTTGAAATATCAGAGCATGATTATCAAGGTATCAGAGAATGTGCATAAGTATGAGCAAGGCTTGATATGATATTGAAGCATGATATTGAGGGATTAAATCAGAGCATATAGATCAGAGCAAGCATATAGATCAGAGCTTATAGCTTTTAATATCATAGCTATCATATCAACTCTTTTGATAGTAGATAGAACTACTACTTCACTTCCTCAGCTGCTGATAAACTGAGACTTTACACTAATTTTGGTACACTTTTGTGTTGAGTTTGAATTGTTTTGGGCGTGTTTCATCTCAGTTTATTTGTGTTTCCATGCATTTGGGAGTTTGGTATTTCTTGTTGGAATTGTGCAGAAATGTGTAGAAATTGTCCTTGAAGAGATGGTATTTTAACGAAGTATAGAAGTCCCGGAAAATACATGGAAAAATGGTCGAGAATTGTGTGCTGACGTGGCAACTCGCGGGTGAAGACCTCGGCTATTAACTGTCGAATCGCGACAGAGGCTGGGGTACTAAGCGGAAAAGTCGCAAGTCGCGAATGAGACCGCGAATCACCGAGGGCCATGCACTGTATGATCGCGACAGAGACAGGGGTCATCTTTGAGAAATTCGCGACCCGGTCGCGAATTTCAGTAGAGGTCGCGAATATTTTGACAGTTGGATGCCACGTGGAGTCGCGACCGACATGCTCGGGAGTGAGCTCGCGAATTTTAATGGCGGTACAACTTGTGGTTTCCTACTTTTGATCAAATTCTTACTTGGTATTTAAGGGTTTCAATGCACGAAAATAAAGGGAATTCTTCTTACCTAAAAGTTACCAACAGAGAGTTGCTGCAGAGAAAAGAAGACGCGAAGAACAAGACCAAAGGATTTAAGAGTGTTTAAGACCAAAGCCAATATAGAATCTCTGGGTTTTATTTACTTTATTCTTAGAATACAATGTTTATTTTGTGGATTGTATTAGTTATTTATTTTGCCATGGATAGCTAAAACCCTAGTATTCTAGGGTTGGATTATGATTTATTTATGAAGTTCTTTTGATTCATATTATTTGGTGTCTATGATTTAATTATGTTTTGATTATTCCTATTTTCTCTGTATTATTTACTTGATCACTAAATGATACAATTTGATGTGTTAATCCATAATTCGAGAGATGAGTTTTAACACAAGATCTGGAATAATTAACTGGTTAGTCAATATCACTCGAGAGAGTTGCGATTAATTTAGAGAACAATAAATCTTTGGAACCATTAGGAGTTGCATAATAGGTATTGAACGGAGACGTTAATATTTGTTGTGTGATCTACAATCTAGGCGCTTCGAGAGAAGGTTTAGAATACATGAGTGATTGTTCTAGCATGATTTAAATCCCAATATAGACATTAAATGGATTGATTAAGAGAATGGATTAAATAATGATTATCCAATCCTAGAATGCGTCTTTTTCTTCAGTGTTTGATTTATCTGTGTTGATTTCTGTTGTGGTGATTTATTTTATTTATTATCTTTAGTTTTTAATTAGTTAAATCCAACCATGTTTGATAGTCTAGATAACTGCAAGGGGTTAAATTGAATAACTAGCAGATTAAATCTTGAATCCCTGTGGATATGATACTCTTGTTCACCGCTATCCTATAAGCCTCACTGTACACTTGCAGTTTAGGTGAAAATAAATACAGAACAGCTGCTTCTTTTTTTCTTGCTTGATTCTCCTTTCTCTTTAACTCCATGTGTTCTCCAAGCTTCCTCCTGAAGCTGAGCTTCCCCCTCAAGCTGTACTTCTCTTTGGATCTGCTCTCAAAGAGTTAGATTTTCATCATCATACCTTCCATCTTCTCCCTTTTTGGCATCATCCAAAAGGGTAAACTGGTGTAGATCGTATGATGGCATTGATAGATTTGGCAAGAAGGTGAATGCAGTTGCCAAGTTGTCATTGCAGACTTAGGGAACTGAAGGAATGGGCATGGGTGAAGAGAACCATGCATAAGCTTCTTCAGTTGTCATGAACTGACCGCGATCAGTGGTGAGAGAGATCTTGCTCTCTGAAGTCCATGGATGCCAGGTTGGAGAAGATCTCATCGTTTGAGATGATTGGTAGGTCTTCAATAAATGGAGTGCAGGAGGAGTTGGCTGGCTCATTGTCTGGAAGAGGAGCGTTGGATGGTACATTGTACTGGATTCATTTGATCAATGAATCTATTATTTCTGAGAGCATTGACGGCGAGCTGAGTGGATGGTTCATCTAATTTCTACTCCAGTGGCCTTCGTTGATCCAGAAGAAGGATCCATGAGTGTGGATGAGGTGGAACATAGTGGCCTCACCGATTTGAAATCTCCAGAGATGATACTGGAGGTATCTTCTCAAGTGCTCGAATAATGAGGGGTTGCTGCCCTCAATTAGACCAAAACAACTTCGTAGCTGATGGTCTAGAACTTGCTCGAACTCATCCTCAATTAAGTCACGATGGACTGAGGGGAGAGGTTGTGAGCTAGTGGGTATTGTAGACTGATCGCTCAGTTTAGAGAGATGCTCACTCGCAATTAACAACTGCGTTTTGTCTGAGGATCTGGTAGTTGCGACCAACGGTCTCTTTCCATGACTTGAGTCGGCAGCTTCAGGTTGTTGCAATTTCTTCAGGACTGGATGGTAGTAGATGGTCGGGAGCATATCCCTTCGTCTGATTTGTTCCCCGGTTGGAATTTCCTCGTCAAATTGACTCCGAATGATGTGGCTTATGCGACTCATAAACCCAACATTCTCCTAGAATGTGCCAGTTGTCTGATCATATTCTGCTCTGTCTACATTTCTTCGCAGTTGAGCAAGGATGAAGGAAGCCCAGTTGGCTTTGCATCCGAAGAAGAGAGCGGCCATTAGATGAGCTTTGAGTTCGGAGAACTGGACCGTCTCACAGTTTCCGTGCAGGATGTGACCTGTGATATCCAGGAGTTGGATGATCTCACTAGGATGACCTTCCTTCAACCTGTGTGAGCAGTCGTGGTGGTGCACGTGTGGATATTTCCATAGACTCCACAGTACAGATTTGCTTGGAAGATCTAGATCCAGCACATCTTGGCCTTCGCTGGAGAGGAGGAGTGTAGACATCATAGTGTCTTTCATCACTGTTATGACTTGGTTCTGAACGGTGGAGATGATGTTGTTGCCGGAGACGGTTGCATTATGGTAAAACTCCGCAACATGGGTGGGTAGATTCTTGACTGGCATGATTGTCAAGAATGGCAACAACCTAGTTTCCTCCAATGGCCGAAAGATCCTGTGGAATTTCTCTGGACCTAGGCGTGCGTGAAGAAGCTCTAGGTTAAGAGTCTTGTCTTTCTTCAGCTTGCTTACCAGCGACTCTACATTCACCATCTGAAATGAGGGTTTCATTTCTGCGAAGAAATGGTTGCGTTAGATGTGCAAGTGCTTTGGTTAGGCGATATCAATGCAAGGAAAAAGAGAGAGAGAGATTTTGCAGATGATATGAGCCTTCATCTCCTTGCATATATTTATTCAGCTTTGCATGCATTGATCGAGGACACTCGATTGCTATCTTAGCTGATCAGCTATCTGATTTGATGGACGATTAACTGAATAAATGATGCATGCATCCCAGCCGTCTGATTGTGAAGCTACTTGATGATCATGTGGCTGAGAGAGAGCAAAAAATGGGGTAATTGTCATAAATAGCAAGATATCTTCTGCAGATTTGGCTATTTATATCTCATAGATAATCATTTCCTCCTGTTCACTTTTGTGGAGTCGATTTAATATTATCACAGAGATATTAATGGCAACTTGTGAAAGAGGACCCCATTTTCAAATTGTAACCGTTGGATGTAATATAAAAATTTTATAATCACAACGGAGACAATTAAGTTAAGATAAGCTTGAGGATTAAGATAAACTTATCCTGAGTCAGTTGGGATACAGTCCAACTGATTAGCTTGATGAGTCATCGGTTAGATGATTAGTTTCATCACTTTGCCAGTTGCCGCTGATGAACTGACTTTGAGGCTCTAACTGAACTGAGTTGAGCAGTTCATTTGGTCAGTTGCTTGGCCTTCCTTGAGTCAGTTTCTTCTTCTTGAAGGGCCAAACTGGACTAGCTGCACTGCTTCCTTTCGAGCAGTTTGATCGCTTTCTCATCGATGCAGATCCAGTTTCGTGCTTTGGCAATTCGGGCCTTGCTGTCCTCCCGGCTTGGTAAAGTTGCTGAATGGAAACTAATGAGTGTTTCAGCCTTTGATTAAGGGATTGGGAAATTCTCTTCGGCGACTGTCTGAACTGATCAATGTTCAGAATCAGTTGCACGCCTTTTGAGCTGGATTTGAGTAGGGGAGTGACATAGCTCTTGGATAAGAGACTGGGTGATGTGGCAGTATCCTCATCATCACTATCTCTTTCATCATTATGCCTTTGATCCTTCTGAGAAGCCACGACTTCAGTGTGTGATGGATGTGGTTCTATCCTCTCTGTGGCAGTTGGAGTTCGTCGTGATGGCTCAGCTGACTGACTTGATAAATCATCAAAGTTTAGTTTTCGGGAGAGAGAGCCAGTTGGGCAGTTAACTGATTTATTTGCGACCACAACTCCTTGAGGCATGATGCTGGTTTTGAATTCAGCTAACAAGGCAGCTGATGGAATTTTGTTGGCGAGCCTATGATTCATGATGTGTTGAACTTGCACAATGGTTGGAGGGAATGGATTTGATGAGCCTATCCATTTAATGCTCCAAGTTTCTTCACGTTGCCAGTAGCTCATGCCATGAAAGGCAGTTAGCAAAAAATGAGACTGGATGGACATAGAATGTCTTCAGTTGTACCAATAGAAATACCGGTGGAGTTGTTTGAACAACTCTTGGTCACGCTGTGCAACAAAAGCGAAGTGCGTGAGAAGAAGATTAGTCACTTCTTTTTATACACTTTTGACTGCATATTCACCACTATAGAAGGTGCGAATATTTTCTTCAGTCAGTTGGAAGGGAGGGCATGTGCTTCTGAAGTAGTCAACTCCATAATTCAGATGAGGGATTCCGATGAATGGAATAAGCTCATCTGGATCAGAGCAAACCTGGAAATCAACTGGTGATCCGTTCTTTGATTTCAGAGAATGAACGATGTTGGTAGTTGAATTGCTCGAAGTGATGTTGCTCATCTTTGCCTTGGCTCTTCGTTTCTTTCTGAGTGACTGAAGATGAGCATTTTCCTTCTTGGGAATCCAGTCAGAGATGAGGACTGGTAGTGCTTCATGACTTGGAAGATTCAGCAGGTCTTCAATCATTTTTCTCATCCTTAGAACAATTCCTACCTTGGACTCAAATTTGCCAGATTTCTTCAAGTCAGAGGCCTTGATGACTTGATGTTTGAATTGTTGGAAGACAAATTCTGCCCAGTTTGTTTGTCGTCCTTCAACAAGGTGAACCATAACCTTGTATTGCTCTTGGGTAAGCTGACTCAGGCTTCCAATTTTCTTGAACATCATCTTGTTCATTATGTCGAGTAGAACGCCATACTCGGGCTTTAGATCAGTTTTAGCTGTTGTAAAACTGAATTGTTTGTTGCAGGTGGGAGCTTTCCATTCTCTCCAGTATGATTCTGCAGGGTCCTTCAATTCTTGAACGGATGATCCTTTCCATGGAAGTTGGAAGACTTCTGCAATTGTTCTTTCAGTGATTTGGAGTAGCCGTCCTTGAATCACTGATGACACTGTCTTTCCATCTGCAGATAGTTTTGCTTGAAGTAAAAACTCACTCACCAAATTTTGTCTGAAGAACTTTGGTGGTGTTTCCAGGTAGTGAAGTATTCCTGTCTTGTGACGATTTGACAGAAGGGTTGGGTTGTTTGATTAGTTTAGAATCAACTGAAATTTCTTCCTTTCTGGAAATTTGTCTCTCAGTAGTTTCTCTTTGAAGGAATTTAAAGATCTGGGTAATTCGGCCATCTTTGGGGTTCGCTAAAATTTTTTGGGTGGATTTTAAGAGCTTTGAAAGAGAGAGAGAGAGAGAGAGAGAGAGAGAGAGAGAGAGAGAGAGAGAGATAGCTTTTGAGATCGTAGGAGGGGTATTTCTAAGAGGCTTATAAGAGAGGGGTTTTTATGAGTGTTTGGACAGGCTCATAAATCTAATGGTTGGAATGGTACTGGCCCTACCCCTTTTATTTTGGTTGTTGGCATTTAATGACTTTGAGACGTGTAATTGTGTTACAACGGTCAAAATATTCAAAATCAATGCTGAGTCAACATATATTTGAAAGAAAAAAATAATCTTTTTATAGATAAAAAAGAATTTTGACAAACTGAGTTACAAGAAGTAAACTTAGGGCTTTCTAATGAGTTGAACTTGATCAGCCACTAGTCCTTCTTGTGCTCAGTTTTCCTTCTCTTAGCAAGTGGTTCGATAGAGTCATCTTCACCATCTTCGTCACTGCTTGAAGACTCAGTTTCTACGGACTGGAGTCTAGGGTGAGCTTGCAGCCTCTGAATTTGCTCTGTGTTCAGTTTTACCTGTTGTTGCAGGCTATGGATCAAGTTCACATAGTAGGCAGAGAGCTGGACTGATAAGCTGCTTGGTTGATCATCGAACTGAGCTACTCTTGAGTTGACCTCTTCTCCAGCTTCAGTTCTGATCAGTTCCTCACATGGAACTGTGTAGGATTGCTCAGCCTTCTCCATACTGATTGATTCATCATAGCTTAGCTCTGGTGGAGTTTCCGATGCAGCAGCTTGGGCTTCAGCTTGAAGAGCCCTTTGAACTGGATCAAAGTATGCAGTTATAGCTAGCGTACCTTGGTAGGCAAATTGATCTTCCTTTTGAGCTGTCCGATCAGCTGGCTCTTCAGATTCAGCTGTCTCTGCTACTGGAGTAGTTGGAGGAATAGTTGTGGGAGCTCCTTCATCAGCAGTTGGCTCTTTGGGATGAGAGATTTGGGATTCAGTTGACTCCTCAAACTGTTGAGCCTTCTCAGCTGACTCTTCTGACTCCTCAGGAATGAGATTCATCTCAACTTCAGCTAAGTGAGGAGATCTCTCAGAGTGGAGTTCTCTTGTTACTTCATCAATGATATCATCTACTGGGGTGGATACTTGATTTCTTCTTGCAGTTGATTCTAATGGTTGTCCAGACGGATAGCTTTGTGATTTCCTCTTCAATTCATTGAATAACCATTTGTGTTGAACATGAGAGTGCTTCCATCATTCACGTTCTCTCTCTGTGGTGATGGCGGGCAGTTTTAATCCCTGAAGTTTGCACAGTTCACCAAAGACATCTTTCATTGAGCATTCTGATGAATTTGGACATTCTTTTCTAAGTTGTAGCTGTCTCATTAGATGTTTGCCCTAAGTGATTCTAGCATTCTCACTGTCTGTCCACCACAGACTCCATTCTTCTTCTCGCCTCCAGAAGCTCATCCCATGGAGAGCGAGCAATGAGAAGAAGGGTTCTGAGAGATACACGTGTCTCCACAAGAACCAGTAGATGTATCTGGTCAAGGTGTAGAAGAGTTCTTCATGGCCAGTTAGTTCCTGGGCATAGTGTTGAGCCATATATTTCTGTGTTGTCTCATCAGCCCATTTCTTCACGGCTTCTCCTTTAGAATAGGCTCTTATGTTCCCTTCAACTTAAGCCATCGGGGGGCATGTCATCTGAAAATAATCAGCCCCAGCTCCGACGTGAGAAATTCCTCTTACAGGGATGATGTCTTTGATGAAGACTCAAATTCGTGTTCTTTCCTTTATCTTTTTACACCTTTTTTAAGTGTTTAGTATAGAGTCTAGTCTAGTTTTGGGGGTAAAGCTGATTGCAGGAGGCTGAGGGCACAAAACCACCACAATAGGCACAGACAGGTGCTATTTATGCTGAGGGCACAAAGGACTGATTTGCCTGCCGAGGACCCAGTCAAAGTTGTTGCGAGAATTACGCAACAGAATCGCGGGCCAGCTCCTATATGCACGTGGAGGTGATGTGGCAGTCAGTTCCGAGTCTTGGGGAGGTCTAAGCACGTTGGGAAGGAAGTGGGGACATGAGGAAGCTACTGGAGACGCTAGGGTTTGTTGCTACCACTCCTAAAATCAAGGAAGAACATGGAGCATGAACATGAGGAAGTGGAGGAGTGCAAGAACCCCTGCGTGGGTGAAATATGGGCTGCTTGAAGCCTTAATTCATTGGCTATAAATACTTTTATCTATTTTCATATCAAGGACACACACGCGTACACACACTCATTTTGCACCGTGAAGATACAATTTACTATTTCGTACTTAGTTTATTTCCTAGATATTCTATCTGCCTGAAGCTGGCGGTTTGCCCGCATCAAGGTAGTTCAGTTGTTTTGTTGGCAAAACTGGGGTTGGGCCCAGGAGTTAATAGAATTATTTCCTTTCCAAGTAAGATGTCTTTTATCATTTCTTTTACTTTCGTTTCTATGTTTAGTGGCTAAGTATCCACTGTTCAAGTCAAAGTAATAGTCTAAAGGTAGAATATGTGCATGAGGTAATCGGACTTTAACGCCTTAAGGGTTCACAATCTTAACTTGTTTTTCACTTAGACATAGGTAAAGGGTGGTTGGAGATGAAAGCGCGCATTTCTGATTAACTGGTACTAGTGTTAGTTACGTGGGAGTGTATAGGTCACCCATGCCTCGATACCCGCATAGTAACAAGTCCAGGGGTGACAGCCTTGGTAGTTAAGATTGAGTAGTATATACAAGCACAAGACCGTGTCAAACCTACTAGAATCGGGTCGCTTTTGCCCTCAAAGCTGCTATGCTTGCAAAACCTTTGTGTGATTCTCTCCTTAGGTTCCTGTATAGTTAGGTCCCTAGGTACCGATCGTATCATCTAGATGATATAATCTAAGAAGTGATTGGGGAGTGACCGATCGTATCCATTTTCTATAACCGGTTAACCCTCAAAGTGACAATTATCCATATTTGGCCATAGGGATTCGATTTTTGATCTTTCTGCTAGTGTGGGCACAATGGGTAGTAGCAGTAATTACATGTGTTTTACCCGGGATTGCGCATACCTACCGAATGACTTGATGCTTTGACTTCAACACTTTTATTACTGATATTTTCTCTTGTAATTTCCTTTTCAGCATTTAGTTAGTTTAAGTTTATTAACAAGGTTTTTAGAGTGACACTGAAGACCCAAACCAAAACTAAGAAAAGACAGAAGGTTATGAACACTCCTCATTGGATCAACATCCGTCTTCACCAGCTATACTAGCCGTTAAGGGTAGATTAAGCATTTGTGGACCATTTGCCCGCAAGTGTATTTTTGCACACTAAAACGACGGTGTGCCAAAAATTGGCACCGTTGCCGGGGAGTGTAAGCGCACTTTTCTGTCTATTTACTGTTTTACCTTAGTATATGCGTCGTTCTAACCACGCAGGAGATTTACTCTACGATCCGGAGATAGAGAGGTCATCGAGGGTAAGAAGAGCACAAGCTAGGGCATTTTTGAAAAGACTGCAGGAGGATAATCAAACTAAAGGATCCAGTGACGATTTGACCTCAGGCGGAGAAAGTCAGGCAAGCAACGAACAAGCTGAGACAAGCAACGTCAATTCACTCTATTCCGAAGAAGAGATGGAGGACGATCAGATATCAAACCACGAGGAAGAAGAACAACAAAGGCCACTACCGCACACCCTTACTTTGAGGCAGCTGAGTTTTCCTCAAACCATGAACATGTGTCCCACGGGCATCATTTTGCCCACAACTACTGGTAACTGGGAGCTGAGAGCAAACTTCATCTCAATTTTGCCCAAATTCCATGACCATCCAGGGGAGGATCCACAACGACATCTATAAGATTTTGAGATGGCATGTGAGACACAACGCACACGAGCTAATGGGACAGGCGAATACATTCGCCTGGTTTCTTTTCCTTTCACCTTACAGGACGGAGCTCGAGAATGGTTATATACTATTCCTGCCAAGAGTGTAACCAACTGGAGTCAACTCCAGCAAAAGTTTCTGGAGAAGTACTTCCTCACATCAAGAGTGCAGAGCATGAGAAAGAAGATCTCAACCGCAAAGGCTGGTCCCCACGAGAACTTTTACGATTACTAGGAGCGTTTCAAGCAATTGCTCTCGAAATGCCCACATCACCAGATTCCAGACCATGACCTGGTGAACTATTTTGTCTCGGGGTTGAGAAGCGAGGACCGAGCCCTACTGAATGCAGCATGCGGAGGATCTATCCTGAACAAGAGGGCAGCTGAAGCTCTAATACTTATTAGAGAAATGGCCGAGGAGAACAGAGACGATTCATATGAAAGAACAAGTGTTGCCGCTGCGGGCAAAACTATCTCTGTGCCTGAAACTGATGACCGAATCAAACAACTTTGCAACAAGATGGAGAAGATGACCACCATGTTTTCCGCCAATACCTTGCGAATTTGTGGGGTATGTGAATTGATGGGGCACCACTCTGACTAGTGTCCACAATTGAAGGAGAAGGAAGAAACGGTTGACGCTATGGATGAAGGGCACAGAAGGAGGCACAATCATTTCGCCCCCAACTACAGTCAGAGGCAGACAGCACCATACTATCCTGCACCCGCAGCAGGACCATCTTTATGAGACATGGTTCACAAGATTGTGAATGAAACGGTGGAGGTACAAAAGAAATCAGAAGCCTTCGAGCAAGAGACAAGGAATTGACTGAGCTATTTGGGAGGACAAATATCCTAAATTAGTGATGCAATCGCAAGGATGGAGAAATCTAAAGGAATTCTGCCCTCACAGACAGAACCACCAAAAAAGTCTGGGGTAAATGCAATAACACTGAAGAGTGGAAGGCAACTGCTTGCACCATATCCAGAGACTGCAGAGGATGATGTCCACAGGGATGATGAGCCCACAAAGGATGAAGCAGAGTTGCGGGCAAATGACGAACCCGAAGCAGTTGTGCCCAAACCCATCCTGAAGAGTAATATTCCAAAAGAGATCGAGGTGCATTTACCATTTCCAGGAAGGATGAAGCGAAATAAAAAAGAAGCAGAGGATAGGGATCTAATGCACATCTTCAAGAAAGTGGAAATCAATGTTCTCCTACTGGACGCAATCAGGCAGGTACCCCGATATGCCCGTTTCCTGAAGGACTTATGTACAAAGAAAGTGAGATTCACAGAGGAGGCACAAGTGGTTGTGAATGAAAATGTGTCAGCATTATTGCAGAAGAAGCTGCCTGAAAAGTGTGGAGACCCGGGGATGTTCTTTATTCCCTGTGAAATTGGAGGACTTCGAGTTGAGAGAGCTATGCTGGACTTATGGGCATCGATCAATGTTATGCCCCTAAGCATTTTTAAAGAGCTGACCTTAGGACCGCTCAAGGATACAAGGACCATTATTCAATTGGCTGACCGTTCCAATGTTTATCCCGAGGGAGTGCTTGAAGATGTCCTAATCAAAGTGGAGAGTCTGATTTTCCCAGCAGACTTCTATGTGCTGGATATGGGCAAAACCAATCTAAAGGCTGTCTGTATACTTTTGGGCAGACCATTCATGAAGATGGCACATACGAAGATTGATGTCGATAAGGGCACATTGACGTGCGAGTTCGATGGAGATAGAGTTACCTTCAACATTATGGAGGCAATGAAGTACCCCAATGACACTGAGGGTGTACATATGATCGACGTTTTTTAGCCTATGATCCAAGAAGAAATGCCAAGGCTGCTGGCAAAGGATCCACTTGAGTGGGTACTTCAGAACAGTAAGATCGATTGGGATGCTGAAGAAGAACGAGATAAGTAAATCAAAGAGGCAATTTTGCAATTGTATCACATCGAAGCCAATTTTTCAAGAGATACAACTCTGTCTTTGCCCACAACAAGGCAGGGTGATAAACTGGTGTGGTCTATCATTAAGCCACCCAAGCTAGAGTTGAAGGAGTTGCCCGATCACCTCAAATATGCCTATTTGGGTGAAGGAGAGAATTTTCCAGTTATAATCAGTTCATCTTTGACCATGAAACAGGAAGTCAAGTTGATAGCACTATTGAAGATGCACAAGGAAGCAATTGGATGGACCTTGGCCGACATCAAGGGCATAAGTTCCACCATTTGCATGCATCGGATCCAGTTGGAAGAAGGGGCAAAACCAGTGCAAGATTCCCAAAGGAAGCTGAATCCCTTGATGAAAGAAGCTGTGTTAAAGGAGATTCTAAAGCTGCTCGATATGGGCATTATCTTCCCTGTGCCCGACAGTGAGTGGGTGAGTCCTATTCACGTTGTGCCCAAAAAGTCTGGAATCCAGGTTGTGGAGAATGAAAACAAGGAACTTATTCAGATGAGACTGCAGACCGGATGGAGAGTTTGCAATGACTACCGCAAGTTAAATGCAGTCACAAAGAAGGATCATTTTCCTTTGCCTTTCATTGATCAAATGTTGGAGAGGCTTGCGGGAAAATCATACTTCTGTTTTCTGGATGGGTATTCCGGTTATATGCAAATCGTGGTAGCCCAAGACGATCAAGGCAAAACGACATTCACTTGCCCCTTTGGCACATTTGCCTACAGAAGGATGCCTTTTGGCCTTTGCAACACTCCAAGCACATTTCAACGGTGCATGATGAGTATATTTTCTGATATGCTTGAGACTTGTATTGAGATCTTTATGGATGACTTCACGGTTTATGGAGATAGCTTTGATTAATGCCTTGATCATTTGAGCAAGGTACTTAGTCGCTGTGTGGAAAAAGACTTGGTGTTGAATTATGAGAAGTGTCACTTTATGGTGAGAGAAGGAATCGTGCTGGGACATGTAGTATCCGAGCGAGGAATTGAGGTGGACAGGGCAAAAGTGGAGATCATTGCCAAATTGCCCTATCCCATCAATGTTAAGCAAATTCGGGCATTTCTAGGCCATGGGGGTTTCTATCGTCGATTCATTAAGGACTTCGCAAAGATTGCTCAACCACTCACAAGCCTACTACAACTGGAGGTAAAATTTGACTTTGATGATGACTGCAAGAAAGCTTTTCATACATTGTAGAATATGTTAGTGTCTTCCCCTATTATCCAACCTCCGGATTGGGGAATGTCATTTGAGGTGATGTGTGATGCCAGTAGATTTACCGTAGGAGCAGTTTTGGGCCAGAAAAGAGGCAAAGAAAGCTATGTTATCTATTATGCCTCCAAGACATTAAATGTCGCGCAACGCAACTATACCACCACGGAAAAGGAGCTGTTAGCAGTAGTGTTCGCTTTTGAGAAGTTTTGTTCCTATCTGCTGGGGGCACAAGTGCTTGTTTACACGGATCACGCAGCTCTGAAGTACCTACTGTCTAAGAAGGAGTCAAAGCCGAGACTCATAAGATGGATATTGCTCTTACAAGAGTTTGATGTGCAGATCAAAGACAAGATTGGGGCAGAAAACCTGGTTGCAGACCATCTCAGCCGTCTGATGGTTGAGAGCAAAGAGGAAATCACTGAGAATTTTCCAAATGAGCACTTGTATGAGGTTGCGGGCAAAACAACAAAGGAGCCATGTTTTGCCGACATAGTGAACTACCTGGTCACAAGGCAGTTTCCAGTTGGTTTGAGTGACTATCAAAGGAATAAGATGAAGCGTGAGTGCAGGTTTTATCTCTGGGAAGCACCAACTCTTTGGAAAATTGGAACTGATCAAGTCATAAGGAGGTGCGTCAGTGATGATGAGGTTCTAGACATCTTGAAATTCTGCCATAACAATGCATGTGGAGGACATTTTGGACCACGAAGAACAGCAAGGAAGATATTAGATGGAGGATTTTACTGGCCTACATTATTCAGAGATGCTTATATATTTGTGAAGAAGTGCAAGAATTGCCAGATGACTGGGAATATTTCTATTCGGGAGGCTATGCCACAAACACCTATCATGCCCATGGAAATCTTCGACATATGGGGCATAGATTTCATGGGACCATTTCCCAAGTCAGGTAATAATCTCTACATTATCCTGGCTGTAGATTATGTATCCAAGTGGGTGGAGGCAAAGGCCACTCCAACGAATGATTCAAATACAGTGGTGAAGTTCCTGACGGAAAATGTGTTCTGTCGCTTCGGAACGCCCAAAGTCCTGATCAGTGATCAAGGGACTCATTTTTGCAACTCAGTCATAAAGAAGATGATGGGAAAGTATGAGGTCACACACAAGGTCACTACTGCATATCACCCTCAGGTAAATGGACAAACAGAAGTCTCAAACAGGGAGATCAAAAATATTCTGGAGAAAGTTGTTAGACCAAGGTGCAAAGACTGGAGCAATCACTTGGAAGATGCTCTGTGGGCATATTGCACAGCCTACAAGACACCTATTGGGATGTCTCCTTATAGGCTGGTTTTTGGAAAGTATTGCAATTTGCCCGTGGGAATGGAGCATAAAGCATTTTGGGCAATCAAGAAGTTGAATTTCAATAATGAATGCGCTGGAATTGAGAGGAAACTGCAGATCCAAGAATTGGAAGAGTTGAGATCCGAGGCCTATGATAATGCTATGATATATAAGGAAAGAACCAAGAGATACCACGATGCACTCGCAAGGGGCAAACAGTTGCTCTGTAGGCAAAAAGTACTCGTGTTTAACTCAAGGCTCAAATTGCATGCGGGAAAATTGAAGTCAAAATGGATAGGCCCCTATCTGGTGCAACATCAACACCTAAGTGGAGCGATCGATCTGGTAAACCCAAAGGATGGGTGCGAATTCCGAGTCAATGGCCAAAGGGTGAAACCATATTTCGAGCAAGAGAAGGAAACTTGGGCAGAAACCCAAGTTTTGAGCAGTCCTGAGTACTACTGAAGGCACAACACGGTCGAGCCAAAGACCTTAAACAAAGGTGCTGGACGGGAGGCAACCCGGTTTGTTTACTTGCTTTAATTTCAATTATGTTTGTTATTTGTATTTTGTTTGTGAATTAACGTTGCAGGAAGGCAAAGACTGGAAATGCATCATTGTGGGAAAAGTAAAGTGCAGGGCACAGCAAGGTTTAAGTGTGTGGGTGGGGTACTGTGGCAGATTTGACTGATTGGACATGAACAGTAGCTGCAGAGACGGTTGGTTTTCCCCATGCAAGTATCGATAATGGTTGAAAATCGAGGCTGAAAAAAGGGGAGTGAGGGAGAGATGATATATCCATATCATCATTTTGAATTATAAACATATCTCCTTCCTCAATTCAAAATCCCTCAATTCTCTCAAAATTAGGCACAACCGATTCCTAAATTCTCAGCCACGATCTCTCTGCACAAACCCACCACCCTCGCAACACCCCACATCCCCAGAAGTATTTCAAATACCCCCCTCCACCTTCAATTTCTCACAAATCGAGCAAGGCAAACCCTACTTCTCAAATTCTTCAAAGAAAAAATGGTGAAGGTAAAGAAAACCGGAGAAACTGCCAAGCGAGGCACACATCGCAGTGCCCGCAATGCTGGCGAATCGTCGTAAGAGACGACACAAACCACCTAATCGACCTAGCCAGAGGAGCCGAAACAAAGCACCGAACCTATTCTCAACCCCTCACCAGTCCAAACCATTTTGCCACAACACCCACCACTCCCGCCGCTGCAAGCAGAGAAAAAGAAACGAGCACCGCCGAAGGCTAAGGGCGGTGCATCGAAGAAGAAGAAAGTTGAAGCTGATAAGGGCAAACCTCAGAGCCCACCACCAGTTGGGCAAAACCCTAACCCAACGCCTACACCTGAGAAGCCACCAACCCCTGAGAAGCCGCCGACACCCCAACCCAGCGAAGAAACAGGCGATTCTGAGCCTGAGAAAGAACCAGAGAAGGACGAGGAAGAAGTTGGTGAACCAGAGAAAGAAGATGAGGCGGAGGAAGAAAAACAAAATGGCAGCGGCGATGAAGAAGAATGTGGCGATGAGGAAGAAGGTGATGAGGAGTCTGAAGGTGAGAGCATAGAGGAAGACGATAAAGAGGAGGAGAAATTAGAGCAAGATCATCAAGAGGAGAAGGAGAAAGAACGAGAACTGGAAAAAGAGAAAGAAGAATCGATGGAGGACGACAAAGTTGCCTCAGAAGGATCTACATCTGAGAATGCCTACAGCCAGTATGAGCAACCGAAACAGGCACAACCCGATCCACCTGCAGAGAAGAAAAAGTCGAAGAAGGCAAAACCACAGGAGGTCTCGAAGGAGGCACAAAGGGAACCAAGTCGAAGCAAGGGTCCCGATGTGCCCGAAAAGTCTAAAAGCAAGTCAAAGAGAATCAAGTCAACCAGCAAAGAGTCAAAGAAGCCAGTCAGCAAGGAGTCGAAGAAACAAAAGAAGCTACCCACCAAGAGGAGGCTAGATGTGGAGCAGTCCAACAATGAAGAGGAAGAGAAGTCGGTGCACAGCGAGGAAGTGGAACCGGAAATCCAAATCATCCCAGCTCCTGTTCAATCCTATGTGCCCACAAGGGTGAAAAAAGGGCACAAAAAGCAGGGTGCCACTCAGAACTCTCCTCCGCCGCTCGGTGAAGGAGGAGAAGGAGGATCCAAGCAGCTCAAGACAAGGAATTGTCGAGAGATTAAACAAGAAGAAGCATATGCCCTTGTACGTTCTTCATGACAGCACGCTGAATACACTTGCAGTCATGGACCAAGTGTATGAATACTTTTCCAACATCGGTTGGGAGCAAGTACTCGGCTGGAGGAACACGGTATGCCCTTCTTTAACCATTGAATTTCTTTCCTCATATGAGTTCAAACCAGTGCAGGGATTTGGTCTGGAGATACCCGGAGTTGTGAATTTCTACATAGCTGGAGAGAGCTATAGCATGTCAATCTCAGGATTGAATCTGCTGTTGGATTTCATCCAACCAAAAGATGTCCATTCGAAGTGGTACAAAGAAGCAGCAACCAATGTTGGCAACGACTTGAGTCGAAACATTCAGCAACGGTGGGAGGAAATTGGAGGCAAAGGCTTCTATCTTTCGGGATCAAGCAAGGACAGGCACATCTCTGACCACGCCCTCCAGATTTGCCATAGATGGATGACATTCAACCTTTATGGGTGCAAGGATGGCACAGGTCAAGTCATGCAGCAGGAGGTATTCCTATTATGGAACATGGTGCACAAATGGAAGGTCAACCTTGGCTACATTCTGGCGATTCAATTGCAGGCTCAGACCAGCAACACCAGAGCAACTGTTGTAGCTTTAGGCACGTTCGTAGCTAGAATATTTGAAGGTTTGAAAGGTGGCGACCTCGACGACGTCTTTGAGGGGTACCCAGAGCTTGACGAAGGGACATAGTATCTCGATGCCCAGAGGCTGGAGCGGATGCAGCTAGTTGGGTTCACTGAAGAGAACACCCCATACTTCCTCCCTTTTGACGAACCAACATACTTTGACAAGAGAAAGGCCCCCAAGGCACAAGATGGATCGCCCAGGGCCTAAGAAGGACCGAGCAGGGCACAGAGCAGTGCAGATTCAAAGAAGCTTGAAAGAGTTGAGAAAGCCCTGCAGAACATTTTTGTTCACCTCGGGTTAGACTACCCCTCCTCTCCTTAAATCATGTTTTATCCCCAGTAGTTTAGGATTTGTGTTATTTTTATTTGTGTGTTTAGTGTCTATTTTTATTTTTTGTATATTTGCGTCTGTATATATAGAGTCTGTTTTGGGCATATCTAACCCACATTACTGCTTGTGCCCGCAAGGGTACTTTGCACAACAAGTCTGTGGGAGGGATATGCCTAGGTCGTTGTGTTTGTATGTTTTTATTTTGTGTATGCATGTTGAGTCTACAGCATATGAGTCATAGATTGACATTGGGCATATATGAACATAAATTTATTGTTAGGCAGATGGAATTAATCAATCGCATGTGAAAGCAATATATAACTACCCAGTGAGCTTTGAGCCCAAATTAGCATTTGCGACTTCTTTCTGTGTGTTTAAATTCCACCACCTCATTTGATGCTTACTTGCTTGTGCCCTGTCAAACTTGATTTCATGCATGCTTAGACGATTAAGGCATTTTCTTTCGTTGTTATTTGGCCATATTATTCACTGATAAATGCTTCCCATTGCTGCCATTATTTGAGCCTGCTTAATTGTTCGTGACCTACGTTCTGAAAATCTCTCTTTAAAGAGTATCTTATGACTGAAAATGAAATCTTTATGCTCGTATTGGTAGTATGTTTAAGCCAAATAGTGACAAGATGCCAGAAATGGGCATAAAGAAAGAAAATTACAAAAAAATAAAAAATAAAAAAAAATAAAAAAAAATAAAAAAAAAATAAAAAAATAAAAAGTGTTTGAATTTTTATTTTCCTAGGTTGTTATGTGGGCACAGAGCTGCCAGTGCTGATTTTGCCCGAATACTATTGAAGGAAGTCAGTTCCTAAATATTTCCAACCTTGATCCGCATGCCCCATTACAACCCTCACAAGACCTTTTGATATGCATGCATGTGAATTACGTAAATTGTTTATACAGGGTGTTTGCAAGTTTGTTGATGATGATTTGGTGGAATTGTTGAGAGTAAACACTTAACCTAAACACTCGAGAAAAAGACGAGTTGAGTGTACACTACAATAGTAGCCTGAGTTTGATTGATTCGATTTGCCTGCATCATTATGTTCAAACTGTTATGCCCTTTATCAACTTATGATTCATATGCTGTATTGTCTTGTTTTGAGTCATTTGAGTCTTCTGTTTTTTGTTGTTCTGAGTTAAAATTACATTCATACTTGAGGACATGAATTGATCTTGAAGGCTGAAGGATTTTGCTTTCGACTAGAAAAGAGAGAGAGGTAAGTCGTCAGTAAAAAGTGCGAAGCTTATCTCGAAGATTCAGCCGACTTATTTATATAGAGAGGTTAAGCTCATCTAACAGTTGAAATGTTTCGTATGCCCTGATTTCAACGGTCAGATTCATTCAATCGACCCGTTGATTGGCTTACGATTCTATCCGTTGGGGATTGATGAGGAGAGAGAGTGAGTCCAACGGTAATATTGGAGTGACACGTATTTTTACTGTTCTCACTATGGAAAATTTTGAACTTATCTGTTTCTCTCTTGTGGCTTCCTCTTGTCTTGAAACTGATTACGTCATCAGTTGGCTTTGACTGTGGCTAATGATTTTCAGATTGATCAGCTCCAACTGAGATGTTTTCTCATCAGTTTCTTCCTGGCCTTGCTTGCTGGAATTTAGATTCAGCTGCTTCTCAGTTCAGCTGCTCTCCTTCAGCTGATTCTTGAACTGATGTCTCCTGTTGAGTTGACTCCAGTTCCTTTGTTTTCTCCATCAGTTTGATCATTTTGCAGCTAGTACGTTCTGCTTAACTGGTTGGATCATCAGTTGAGACCGTTTGGCTGACTCTACCTTGCTCCTTGCCTCAGCTTGAGCAAATGAACTGATGATTCTGTTGAACTGATGGGGTAGAATGATCAGCTGCAATTTTCTTTCTTTGCATAGCTTTTCGCTTCAGTTCGAACTGATAGCTTATGTGTCCAACTGGTCAGTTCAACAACTTTCTTAGTTGTGAACTACTCATTTTGATGAGTTGAAGCCTTTTGGTTCAGTTCCTCTCTTCAGCTGGAATAGTTTTCTGACCTTTTTCTTCCAGCCGACTATCTTCATCTTTTGATGCTAATTCAAGTAGTCCTAGTTGTACGCATAGCTCCATAAACCTTACTTCAGGCAATGGTTTGGCGAAGATGTCAGCTATCTGTTTCTCCGTGTTGACGTATTTGATGCATATGTCCTTCTTCTCAATGTGATCTATGATAAAGTGGTGCCTTATGTCAATGTGTTTAGTTCTTGAATGCAGAACTGGATTCTGAGATATTGCAATTGCACTGTTGTTGTCACAGAATATAGGCACTTCTTCAGTTTCGACTTTGTAGTCCTTCAACTGTTGCTTCATCCAGAGTATCTGATCACAGCAGCTTCTTGCAGCTACATATTCTGCTTCAGTTGTTGACGTGGCAACTAAGTGCTGTTTTTTGCTGAATCAGGATATCAGTTTGCTTCCAAGAAACTGACATGTTCCACTGGTGCTTTTTCTGTCACTCTTGCATCCTCCAAAGTCTGAGTTTGAATAGCCAATTAGACTCAAACTGTCATCTCTGGGATACCATAGTCCAAGATTTATGGTTCCTTTGAGGTATTTGATAATCCTCTTTGCCGCTTCAAGATGACTTTTCTTCGGGTTAGCTTGGAACCGGCGCATAGACCGACTGAATAGGAGATGTCTGGTTAGCTAGCCGTTAGGTAGAGTAGCGACCCAATGATTCCTCTGTAGTATGTCTGGCTAACTGATTCTCCTTCTTCATCAAGAGTTAAATGTACTGATGTATTCATAGGAATCTTGAGAGTTTTTCCGTTATCAGCTCCAAACTTCTTGACTCGCTCCTTAGTGTACTTGGCCTGGCTGATAAAGATCCCATCTTTCAGCTGCTTCACTTGGAGTCCTAGGAAGAATGTCATTTCTCCCATCATGCTCATCTCGAATTCGCTTTGCATCAGTTGAGCGAATCTTGTGCATAGATCTTTGCTTTTTGATCTAAAAATTATGTCATCCACATAAATTTGAACCATTAAGATCTCAGTTGATCATTCTATCCGAAATAGAGTTCGATCAATGACTCCCTTTTGAACCCATTCTTCAGCAAGAAAGTTGTGAGAGTTTCATACCATGCTTGAGGAGCTTGTTTTAGTCCATAGAGAGCTTTCTTCAACTTGAAGACTTGATCACCAATTTCGAAGCCTGGTGGTTGCTCGACATATACGTCCTCCTTGAGCATTCTTTGAAAAAATGCACTCTTGACATCCATTTGATAGACTGTGAAGTTGAAGTGAGCTGCATAGGCTAGGAACAGTCTGATGGCTTCCAATCTTGCAACTGGTGCGAATGTCTCATCAAAGTTGATCCTTTCACTTTGTGAGTATCCTTTAGCTACCAATTTTTCCTTATTCCATGTGATCACACCTTGTTCGTCCAACTTGTTGCGAAAAACCCATTTTGTGCCAATTACCTTCTGGGTTTTTGGTCTATCAAAAAGAAACCATACGTCATTTCTTGTGAATTGATTCAGTTCTTCTTACATGGCCATGATCCAGTCTGAATCTTCTAAGGCTTCTTTGACGTTTGCTGGTTCCGTCTGAGATATGAAGCATGTGAATAGTGCATGCTCAGTTGAACTTCTGGTTTGAACTCGGCTTCTTGGATCACCAACTATCTTGTCAGTTGGATGGCTTCGGAGCCATTTGGGCAAGATAGCTTCAGCTAGTTCTACTGTGGTGACGTCATCAGCCGTCCTTTCATCAGTTGGTTCGGCATCTTCATTAGTTCTTCCCCCTGTTTCAGTTGTGGGGTTTATGATCTCAATACCATTTGTGTCCTTATTGACCAGATTGTTCTCAACTAGTCTAGTGCCAGTTTCATTGCCTTCTTCTAGTGAAGCTTCAAGCTGCTCTGGAATAATGTGATCTACATAGTCCTGCAAGTTTTTAGTTTCACTAGGTAGTACTTGAACTGATGTGTCTATTGTTTCTTTGTTCCTGTACTCATTAGTAAATTCATCAAATACCACATGACATGTTATTTCCACAACAAGAGTTCGTTTATTGAACACTCTGTATGCTTGTGCGTGAGGCGAATTATACCCAAAAAATATTTCCTCATCAGCTTTAGCACTGAAAGCTTTCAGTTGAGTCTTGCCATTGTTGTGAATATAACATTTACAGCCAAATATTTTAAAGTATGAGATAGAAGGCTTATGACCCTTATACAGTTCATAAGGTGTTTTGTCATATGTGATGACGATGGCACTTCGATTTTGAGTGTGGCAGGCTGTGTTGACTGCTTCAGCCCAGTAACCTTCAGCTATGTTGGTATCAACTATCATTGCTCGAGCTGCTTCTTTGAGTGTCCGATTTCACCATTCAGCTACACCGTTTTGTTGTAGAGTTCTTGCAACTGAGTGTTCGTGAGTGATTCCAAGTTCTCTGAGGAAACTGATCATTTTCTTATTCACAAATTCAGTTTCGTTGTCGGAGCGAATCCTTTGAACTGATCTTTCTTTTTCAGTTTGCAGCCTTCTGATCAGCACTGTTAGCTTGACGTAAGTTTCATCTTTGCTCCTTAAGAATTCCACCCACGTGTATCTTGAGAAATCATCAACTACTACGAGTGTGAATCTTTTACCTTTTGGGGTCTGTGGTCTAACTGGACCAAACAGATCCATATGTAGCAGTTGGAGGCATTCAGTTGTTCCTGGTGGATGACTCCTATTCTTGAAGGATGACTTCACTTGCTTCCCTTTTTGGCATGGTCAACACACGCATGTTTTCTTATATATCTCCTTGGGAAGCCCCTCAACTAGCTCTTTCTTAGCCAGGTAGTTGACGGTTTTGAAGTTGAGGTGGTTCAGTCGTCGATGCCATAGCCAGCTTGCTTCAGTCGATCCTTTTGAAAGGAAGCAAGCTTCTGAGTAGCCGGTTAACCAGTCAACAATATACATGTTGCCTCTCCTTATGCC
Source organism: Perilla frutescens (assembly GCA_026008535.1). NCBI lineage: Eukaryota > Viridiplantae > Streptophyta > Magnoliopsida > Lamiales > Lamiaceae > Perilla > Perilla frutescens. Next base: position 18,384,080 of record BRKX01000007.1, on the reverse strand, counting down.
AGTAAGAAGAATTGCTCCAGTTGACTTGTCTCTTATGTTGCAGGAGTTTTTGCTAAAGTCAACTGAGTGGCCATTGTCGCACAACTGGCTGATGCTGAGTAGTTTGTGTTTTAGTCCATCCACATGGGAGACTCCATTTACTACAACTTTTCCCTTGACCACGAACCCTTCTCCAATAGTTCGACTTTTGGAGTTGTCTCCAAATGTGACAAGTGGACCTTTGAGTTCTTCATAATCGTCGAGATCTTCTCTATCTCCAGTCATATGCTTGGAGCACCCACTATCTAGATACCAGATATCTTTGGTTTTCTTCATAGATAGGATGTTCTTATCCTGCAAAAACAAGGATTAGCATTTAGAGACCCATTTCATATCGGGTCCTTGTTGATATATCAAGCTCTTTGGAATCCAAACTTGCCAAACTTTCAGCTTTTTATCATTCAGAGATCCAACTGATTTGGATCGCTTGATCAGTTCAGATTTTCTTTCAACTCTTCTATTTTGAGTTGAATCAGTTGAATGGTACCTGCGTTGGGAGTTAGTAGGATAAAATAATTCAACTAAGATGCTTTGCTCTTGAGACCTTTGAGCTCTTTGATCAGGCCAGTGCCTTGTATGTTTCTAGTTTACTGGATTTAACCCTTTTGGTTCATTTCTGGAATCCAGGTACTCGTTATAGTGATGGTAGGGTTCAAACGAGTTTCTTTGATCTCTCTTATAGATGTTTTGATTGAACTTCTTGGTAGGATAGGCTTGAGATCTAAACTGGTTTTTCTTTCTGAAGTGGGTTGATCTATCAGTTTGCCTTAGGGGCATTCTGTGTTGAGCTGGTGGTTTTTTGTGAGCTGATGGTCTCTGTTGAACTAAAGACCTTGAATGAAAGGATTGGCTTGGATGAACTGATGGTCTTGAATGGAATTTTGGCTTCAGTTGACCTGTTGTTTTTGGTTGGGAGAACTGTTTGAATTATCTGGGCTAAGTTTGAGGATTTCTCAATATTCCTTTCCCTTTGGATGTCTCAGCTGGCTGATCATGAGTTGATTTGGTGAATCCTTTTAGTATTCCTTTATCACTGGGTTGAGCAACTACATTTCCTTTCTCTAAGGCAGTGAACTTGTTGTATCCCAGCCCTGTGCCGCTGATTCCAGTTCTCTGATGATTCAATATCTCATCTAGAATTTGAGATCCCTTTTTGAACTTGAGAGTTACCTTTTCTCTCCCATGGATCTCTTGCTTGAGTTTTTGATTCTCAGCTTCTAGATCAACAGTTCTCAATTTCAACTTTTCAAATTCCACAAACTGAGATTCAAGATAATTCATTCTTTCATGATCAATGCTCAGTTTTCTAACTCTATTTCTCAGTTCATTGTTTTCATCTCTCAATTCAACATGTAAGCAGGATATTAAAGCTAATTGATCTTCTAGCATCATAAGTTTCATGTCAAGTTCATTGCTAGAGATAGTTGCTTCATTAATATGATAGAAAGAGGTTTGAGAATCAGTTGTACTAACCTCTTCATCATTGTCAGCCATGAGGTAGAATAACGCTTCATCATCTGAGCTGTAGCCGTCAGAATCAATTCCAGATGGGTAGTCTGAATCATCTAGCACGACATTCTCGTAGTTTGCAATTATTGCTTTCCTTTTGAAGAAGCTTCTCCTCACTTTGGCCTTCTTGTCTTCAGGGAGTTCTGGACATTCATATCTGTAGTGTCCTTGTTTGTGGCAGTGAAAGCATTCTCCTAGATTTCGATTGCCACCCTTGAATGGTTCAGCTGGTCGTTCAGCTGGTTGATGAGTTTTCTCATGGACTTCATTAATTTGAAGTGGAACTAATTGTTTATCCCTGACTTTCTTTAGCTTTTCTAACAACCTGGTAACTGTCTGAATTTGATCATTGATGTCTTCAGTCAGGTTTTCCTTCTTTTCGATTGTGTCTCTTCTTCGTTCGGACGAAGATCTGCCTTGATTCTCTCTGGCTGGTGAGCTTCTGGGCTGGAAGTTGTTCCTTTCTCGAGTATTTCTAAACCGGTTCCTTTCACCATAGAAGGTTGTATCTTGAGCTGATGATGTTGATGCTTCTTTCTTCCGGTTTAGGCTGTACTCATGAGCTTTGAGAGAACCAAACAATTCTCTGGGAGTGAAGTTGTTCAGATTTCTTGATTCTTTTGTAGCTATCACTTTCATGTCCCATTCTTTGGTGAGATTATCCAGAATTTTGGAGTTCATCTCAGAATTGGGATAGATTCTTCCCAGGTTGGTCATCTCACTGATGATGCCTAGAAATCTGGTTTCAAGACTTGAGATGGACTCTTCTGGCTGCATTTTGAAGGACTCGTATCTGTCGACTGCTAGTTGGAGCTTGTTTCCTTTGATGGCTTCGGACTCTTGGCATAGATCTGCTAGTAAGTCCCATATCTCCTTGGCAGTTGTGCAGTTCTTTGTGTCCTTCAGTCTGTCTTCATCTAGAGTTTGAAATAGTGCAGCTTGAGTAAGAAACTCTAGATTCTTCAACTTCTTCTCTTCACTTGTGAGAAGATTAGTTGGCTTTGGGATCCTGGCTGGTTGATTGATATCAACTATGCGGGCTTCATTGTCCATCATGATAATATTTGGACCTTCTTCAATAACTTCCCACATGTTCTCATGGATCGAGCAGAGATGCGCCTTCATTCTCCTGCTCCAATTATCATAATTTTCAACTGAAAACAAAGGTAGCTTATGGTTTCCCATAGTTTGAAATGTTAGCACAGATAAGTAGATCTAATTTAGTTGATCTGTAGAAACGACTGATGCTTAGAATCAACCGCTTTGATACCACTTGTTGGTCCCGGGCGAGTCGATGCAGTTTAGAGGGGGGGTGAATAAACTGATATAAAAACTTTTACTTCAAATGCGGAATGATAAGGGCCCTTGACTCGTTTAGTAACATATCTATGTACAGATCGGTTGAGCACTTTTAGATAGCTGGAGTGAAGATTATGTGAGCTTGTGTACAGTTTAAAGATATGCGAGTATAAGCAAAACAGTGCATCACACAGACGATTTATAGAGGTTCGAAGTCTCAAACTTCTACGTCCTCTCTTCCTTCCGCAGAAGGGCAACTCCACTATATAACTTTAGTTTCTTTACAAATTATACAATGAAGGACAGTTGGCTGAACCTGGTAACTGCTCGCTACCTCAGCGGGTCGACGACTCACACTTGCAGTCCCTAACTGCTCGCTAGGGAGGTAGGTGCTATTGACGTCTTTACAAGGTTTTAGATCTCTTTCGATCTTCAAGAGGTTAATCTTGAACAGGAGATATCAACTGATGTGCTCCTTCAATTGAGCTGGGTAGTTGATCGGTGTATTGCTGGAACTGAGAAGGTTGCTCTGGCTGGATTATCAACAGCTAGCTGAATGCTTTGATTCTGTGGATTCTTCTTCTCAGTTGGACTCTCGCAGATTTAGCAAATGCTGAACTTGAGCTGTGTGGGAGGGAGAAAGAAAGCTCAGTTGTAAGTAGCTTGAATGAAGGTTTCAAGAATGAAATTCATGAAAAGTCATTTGAAAACTTTGATTCACTCGTCTTTTATAGAGGAGTGATTTTGTGACCGTTGAGTTCCATTGATCGGTGGCTCTGTTGGCTCATCAATGGTAGATAATCTTTATGATCGTTGGAGCTTTTGATTGAAGTAGCCGTTGCTTTGCCAATCGATCTCTGTTGGATATTCAATTCCAGTAGCCATTGATCGGTGACTCTGTACAAATGGTTTGGGCCTCCCATTGATTTAAATGTTGGGCATCACATTATTAGCATTATCGTGTATTATTTGCTATTTTTCTCTCTATTTTAATTTTAATTTAATCCTAAATACATAACCATGCACAATATTTTTTGTTAGTAATTTGTAATAGTGCTAGGTTTCTATCATGACTTCTACTTTTATCTGTTCAATATATTCTATAAATTGAAAATTTTCTTATATAATCAATCTATACACAACTAAAATTTATTTATATTCTCTTTTCATTAAAAATTTAAATGGGGTAAAATTATATGTAATATAGATATATAAAAGCTATTTTACTTCTAATACAGATAATGAGAATTTGTTCAAATATTTTTTACTACAATTTCGTAACAAAAGGGTGTTAATTAAATATATTTTGGCTGAAATATAACATCCAACTATTTATTTATGTTTTAGAAGTAAATAATCGTGATTGAACTCTTTAAATTTAATTAAAATTATGGTTGTTGATTTAGTACATTTTTTAAAATAAATATGATACTCCCCCAGTCCCAATTATATAGTCCATATTATTATTTGGGATGTCTCAATTATATAGTCTCATTACTATGAATATCATTAATTTTCATAGTAATGCACAAATACATCCTTATTATGTCTTGAAAATTAAAAAACCAAGCACTTAAATTTTTGAAATTCATAAATATTAAATAAGGGAAATAGTGGAAGTTTAGTTTTAATATTTTATTTTCATAAATACTTTAATCTATGTGCGAGTAGAAATGGGACTATATAATTGAGACGGATAGAATATGTAATATAAAATTTCCGAGCATCGCACGAGGGGCGTTCTAGTTCTCGGGAAATTCTATGACGCATGAGGACGTAGTGTGTCTTCTGCCACAATAGACCTAATGTGACACTTCGATGTGTTACAATAGATCTATTATGGCACATCAAAATATCATATTAGATTTATTGAGACACGTGACACACTACGTGAGCACGCGTGATAGAATTTCCCCTAGTTCTCTATACATGTAATAGGAATCTGAAAAGATTCGTAATAGTTAAGGTAATTGGACCTTTCTGAACCCTAAGTACCAAAAGATAATTAATAGGACGCTGAAACTGTTCTAATTAATAATGAGCGTAATAGGACATTTCAGAACCCCTAGTATCAAAATATACGTAATCATGCTATCAAACATTGTACTATAGGACATTTAAGATCCCTAAGTATCAAAATATACATAATATGACGCTTATGACCGTCCTAAATAAAGCATGTAATATGATATATATCTCAAACTTGAGTATGTATGAATATATATTTGTTAAGGCAAAGAGGCCAAGGATCAACTTAAAAGTTAAAACAGGTCAGTTTCGGTTTTCTATTTCCACATCTTATCGATGATATTCATGCAACTTCTTCCAACTACTACCTGCCTTCTACTTCAGTGATTGTTACAGAGTTTCCTGATGCATATATCTGTGAAGGCCTACAAGAGCTGCTATGCAACAAAAATCCAGGCTTCTTCGGCTCAGGCAAGGCTGTATCCTCACTGCTCAACATCAGAACCACAGACGGCATCATTGGCCTCTCGTCTGCTGAGTTCTGAACGCATAATAACCCGACTTGAATGCACCTCTTTACTTGCCATTCAACATACGAACTATTGTAACATGGATCCATCAGCTCCATCTCTCTGCCTTCCTTCCATAGTAACCATACCTGCATTAATTCATGGAGCTTCAATCATATGACAATGGGGACTTAATGAAATCTTTAAGGTAAAGAGTTTGCATTATTTAGGACTACAGATTATTTAGAACTAAATGAGCTAGAGAGAATGGAAATGTTGCAGTAAACTGCATATTACCTGTTCCAAAAGGTTTTGATAGCAAGGATGGTTGAAGCCTCTGTTCTTTTTCCCACTCACTATCTCCAAAATTACTACTCCCATGCTAAATATGTCTGACTTCACAGAGAACTTCCCATCAAACGCGTACTCAGGAGCCATGTAACCACTGCACCGAGCTTTTTTTTATTAGGCTAGCGCTGTATATGCAAGAATGGGTGTTTTTGCATCTAAGGCCTGTGAATGACATGAAACTTACTATGTTCCAACAACTCTTTTTGTGCTTGCCATTGTTTGATTGCCTTGAAACATTCTAGCTAATCCAAAGTCAGAAATCTTTGCATTCAAGTTCTCATCTAATAATATGTTGCTCGTTTTCAGGTCCCTATGGATAATTTTGAGCCTTGAATCATGATGTAGGTAAACAAGACCTCGTACAATCCCCATGATTATATCAAACCGCATTGACCAGTTCAAGAGAGCGCTTCTATTCTGATCTGCAAGTGGTAAGAATATTGTGATAAGAATACATGTTTGATCTACTTGAGATGCATGGTTGCAATGAAGGGGGAAAAACCATTTACAGATTCACCCTACCAAAAATGAAATAGTCCAAGCTTTTGTTGTGCATATACTCATATATTAACATCTTTTCCTCTCCTTCAATGCAACATCCTAAAATTCTGACGAGGTTTCTGTGCTGGAGCTTGGCAATCAAAATAACTTCATTTTTGAACTCTTCGGGGCCTTGTCCAGAACTTCTCGACATTCTTTTCACTGCGATTACTTGCTCAGGCAATAGTTCTCCCTGCAGTGGCCGCCATATTAAGATATAAAATGTTGAAGAAGTACTGTTTTGCCAAAAATAACCAAAGTACTACTAATTTATGTTACCATACAAGTCCCATACCTTGTAAACTGGACCAAAACCACCTTCTCCAATCATATTTTCGTCTGAGAAGTTTTTGGTAGCTGCTGCAATCGTTGCCAAACTAAACAGAGGTAAATCAAATTCCTCCCTTGTCTTCTTATAAGCTGTGAAAGGAGATGTACGAATGCTTTAGTGTCTGTTATTCTAAGCCTATATAATTCGACTTAAAGGATCATGAATATTACCTTGTCTCTCGTGTCTCCTCCTGAAAATTATTACTCCGAAACACGAGCCTAAGACAAGCATTCCAGAAGTAGCAGCAGCTGCAACAAATACAATCTTTGCAAGCCGTTTCCTCTTATTATGATCTGCCTTATGATCTAAAATGAAAAATCAAATATTATTGTAAGTCATATTGTTACAGAGAATTCATTGCCAAAAATAAATTAATCAGTTACCTAATTCTGAAATAGGCACTCGAATAAATATACTTGGCCCTACAATCACATCTCCAGTGTACTCCACGATATCAATCAAATCCCCAAACCACATCAAACAAGCACTGCTCTCACTACTGCCTGAGTATGGATTGGCATAAGCTGTGCAGCTGCAGTTCTTCAAGCATTCATCATGGCATTCATCAATGCTCATACTGGAATTCAGTCGAAAACTCAGCGTATCAGGAAACTTGATACGTTCAACTTTGAGAAATCCATCTTCCTTCTGGCAATCTAATGGTGGAGTTCTAGTACATCCACTTGTCCAAGCCAAGACATTCCATTCTCTCTGAGATTTCGGGACAAAACCCCTCAAACAATCACACACAGGCTGCTTGTAAGCTCTACAAATCCCATTCGGACCACACCATCCGTACCTGTTGCATATGTCATTGGGCTCAGAAAATGCAAGAACCCATCCATCTCTCTCCTCGTTCATTATGTATCGTTGAAGCAACCCCGAATAACTCAAGGTCAGTCTCATGATAGATGAACTGTTGTAAAGCTCAACGATGGAGAGCAACCTGCCATCGCTGCTGAAATCTTTTATAGATGTGATATCTCGATAGAATATGAGTGGAAGCCCGGTGAATTGTATCCCATCCCAGTACCCACTCCTGTATTGTTTTTTGCTCTCCATGGTAACACTAAATTGGGATAATCCAACGTTTTCGATTTTGTATACGAAGTTTCCAGCAGATGGATCGTCGGGACTTTTCCACGACGTCAAATGTTTATCCAATCCAGTATCAGGATCATTCACCATCTTCATCTCGGGCAACCTGGTGTTGCCCGGGTAATCAAAACTCTGCCAGATATTCATCGACCTTTCAACAACCACCAAGTTTCCAGTATCCCGCAGCTGGAGAGCTGGACTCAGCGCCGCCATGGAGGAATTGGAAGACCATATGATTGTACCACCATGTGATGAGCTGAGAAATAGATTTCCATTCGTGGCTAAATTTAGAACTCCGTTGAGGCCGATGATGGGATTTTGTGTGTTTGCAACCCAAACAACTACTTCTGGTGTAGCTTTGTACCATATTCCCAAGAATCTGTTTTCAGATGAGCCCGGATTGAAGAATCCGAGCTCGAACATTTGTGATGGAGAAGTTAATACATCTCCATCACCAAGAGTTTCGCTTGCAGAAAGTATATCAGTGGCAATCAAGAATTTGAAAATGGTGAAAATACAGAGGGCAAAACAGAGGAAATCTGGATGACTCATAATATAATATGCAGTTAAATGGGAGGAGAGGTATGAATGTGATCTTGGATTGGGTTTAATTCATTTACAATATTTAAGAAACATACCAACTTAAGGTGACTGCTGCTGAGTTCAACTGCTCAACTCATCACCGGCAAAAGTCAAATTAAATTAGAAGTAAAAAAGAAAATTCAAATTAATCACAACACGGCACAAACAAATGTCAAATAATGTTTGATACAAAAGTCAAATCGAAGATGTAAGGCTTGACCTGAAACAGTTACACCATTATCATCCTCCTCCCGTCAACTCCACGACTTCTTTTTTTTTTTTTTTATATCAAACCAAAGTGTGGCAATATGCACGAAGACGAAGAAGGGGGGCTAGGGCGGGGGAGGCCGAGCTGAAGAGGAGGGAAAAAGATTATGGAGATCAACTGAAAATAGATCAGTTTTGGTTTTCTATTTTCACTCGTGTTCTAAGCTTGTATTTCATCTTATTGACGATCGATGTTATTACAAATGCACGTAAATGAAGGAACTGCATTATAGTTAAGAATCATTATTTCGAAAGCTAGCTAGTCACCAATTCTTGATCAAACAAAAGTACTGGTTTATACTAATTGGTGCTTGTAATTGACATCTTTCTCAAAATTGTGTAATGTGGTCTTCATCTTTAATTATGCAATCTAATCAGCCTTGGAAATATTTGTAAGCATTCACACTCTCCCTCCAAAACCTCCCGTACATTGTGCCTACTTTTATTTTTTGAAAATTGTATAATAATAATTCTTTTTATTATTTTACATATTTAGTTTTTCTATAAGATATTTATTAGCAGAATAATTAATATTATAGTTGTAAAAAAATTAACGAACATTGTTATAAAAGTTAAATTTTTTTAATATTAACATAAGAATTAAAATTCATAACAACATCTACATTAAAATAAAGGTCAGATCCCGAATAATGACAAAAAAATATTTTTATTAGATGCTTCGGAATATAAAAAATGTAAGAGGTTGTTAGTGCCTGTATTGGCATTGGGATCAACTCTTGAAGTTATTGTTGTGCTGCTGTTCTTTCGAAGAGTTAGCAACTGCAACACAACCTCAGCAACAAACTAACTTGGTGCATGTCAACCTCTTTCAACAACTATCTGCCTTCTACTTCACTCATGGTTACAGAATTTCCTGATGCATATATCTGTGAAGGCCTACAAGAGTTGCTATGCAACAAAAATCCAGGATTCTTAGGCTCAGGCAAGGCTATATCCTCACTGCTCAACATCAGAACCACAGACGGCATCATTGGCCTCTCGTCTGCTATGTTCTGAACGCATAACAACCCCACTTGAATGCACCTCTTCACTTGCCATTCCACATATGAACTGTTGTAGCATGGATCCATCAGCTCCAACTCTCTGCCTTCCTTCCACAGTAACCATGTCTGCCACAATTCATGGAGCATCAGCCATACAACATTAGGGACTTATTGAAATCTTTAAGAGTTTGCATTATTTAGGACTACAGATTATTTAGAACTAAATGAGCCACAGACAATGGAGATGCTGCAGTAAACTGAATTTTACCTGTTCCAAAAGGTTTTGATAGCAAGGATGGTTGAAGCCTCTGTTCTTTTTCCCACTCACTATCTCCAGTATTACTACTCCCATGCTAAATATGTCCGACTTCACCGAGAACTTCCCATCAAACGCGTACTCAGGAGCCATGTAACCGCTGCAACGAGCTTTTTTATTAGGTTATGCAAGAATGGGTGTTTTGTATCTAAGGCCAGTGAAATACATGAAACTTACTATGTTCCAACAACTCTTTTTGTGCTTGCCATTGTTTGATTGTCTTGAAACATTCTAGCTAATCCAAAGTCAGAAATCTTTGCATTCAAGCTCTCATCTAATAAGATGTTGCTTATTTTTAGGTCCCTGTGGATAATTTTGAGCCTCGAATCATGATGGAGGTAAACGAGACCTCGTGCAATCCCCATGATAATATCAAACCGCATTGGCCAGTTCAAGAGCCCGCGTCTATTCTGATCTGCAAGTGGTAAAGAATTTTGTTCTACGTACTTGAGATGCATGGCTGCAATGAAAGGAAAAAAAAATTGAAAACCATTTACAATTTCACCATACCAAAAATAAAATAGTCCAAGCTTTTGTTGTGCATGTACTCATATATTAACATCTTTTCGTCTCCTTCAATGCAACATCCCAAAATTCTGACGAGGTTTCTGTGCTGGAGCTTCGCAATCAAAATAACTTCATTTTTGAACTCTTCGGGGCCTTGTCCAGATGTTCTCGACATTCTTTTCACTGCGATTACTTGGTCAGGTGATAGTTCTCCCTGCATTGGCCGCAATCAGATATGAAATATTGAAGAAATACAGTTTTGCCAAAAATAACCAAAGAAGCAGTACTAATTTATGTTATACCATATACAAGTACTTTACCTTGTAAACTGGACCAAAACCACCTTCTCCAATCCTGTTTTTGTGTGAAAAGTTTTTGGTAGCTGCTGCAATCGTTGCCAAACCAAACAAAGGTAGCTCGAATTCCTCAATTTTCTTCTTATAAGCTGTCAATGGAGTTAATTATACATATGTTTTCAATTAGCACCTGTATAATAATACATCTCAGCTCATATAATACAACTGAAAGGATCAACAATAATATAACCTTGTCTCTTGCGTCTTCTCCTGAAAATTATTACTCCGAAACACAAGCACACGGCAAACATTCCGAAACTAGCAGTAGCTGCTAATAATGCAATCTTTGCAGGCCATTTCCTCTTATTCTGATCTGCCATATGTTCTAAAATGAAATATCAGATATTAGTGTTAGTCATACTGATGCAGAGAATTCATTTGGCAAAATTAATAAGAATTAATCAGTTACCTAATTCGGAAATAGGCACTCGAATAAATACACTTGGCCCTACAATCACATCTCCAGTGTACTCCACAACATCAATCAAGTCCCCAAACCACATCAAACAAGCACTGCTCTGACTGCTCGAGTATGGATCAGCATAAGCTGAGCAGCTGCAGTTCTTCAAGCATTCATCACGGCATTCATCAATGCTCATACTGGAATTCAGTCGAAAATTCAGCGTATCAGGAAACTTGATACGTTCAACTTTGAGAAATCCATCTTCCTTCTGGCAATCTAACGGCGGAGTTCTAGTACATCCACTTGTCCAAGCCAAGACATTCCATTCTCTCTGAGATTTCGGGATGAAACCCCTCAAACAATCGCACACAGGCTGCTTGTTAGCTCTGCAAATCCCATTAGGACCACACCATCCGTACCTGTTGCATATATCATCGGGCTCAGAAAATGCAAGAATCCATCCATCCCTCTCCTCATTCATTATGTGGCGTTGAAGCAACCCCGAATGACTCAAGGTCAGCCTCATGATAGATGAACTACTGTTGTAAAGCTCAACTATGGAAATCATCCTGCCATCGCTAGTGAATTCTTTAATAGATGTGATATCTTGATAGAATATGAGTGGAAGCCCAATAAACTGTTTCCCATCCCAGTGCCCACTCCTGTATTGTTTTTTATCCCCTATGATAACACTCACTTGCGATAATCCTTGGTTTTCAATTCTGTTTACGAATTCTCCAGCAGATGGATCCTCGGGACTTTTCCACGACGTCAAATGTCTATCCAATCCAGTGTTAGGATCGTTCACCATCTTCATCCCGGGCAACCGGGTGTTGCCCGGGTAGTCAAAACTCTGCCAGATATTCATCGAGTTTTCGACAACAACCAAATTTCCAGTATCCAGGAGCTGGAGAACTGGACTTGACGCCGCCACAGAGGAATTGGAAGACCATATGATTGTATTTGTACCACCCTGTGATAAGCTGAGAAACAGACTCCCATTTGTGGATAAATTTAGAACTCCGTTAAGGCCGGTGATGGGATTTTGTGTGTTTGCAACCCAAACAACTACTTCTGGTGTAGCTTTGAACCATACTCCCAAGAATCTGTTTTCAGATGAACCCGGATTAAAGAATCCGAGCTCAAACATTTGTGATGGAGAAGTTAATACATCTCCATCAGCAATAGTTTGGTTTGCAGAAAGTGTATCGGCGGCAATCAAGAATTTTAAAATAGTGAAAATACAGAGTGCAAGACAGAGGAAATCTCGATGACTCATAATATAATGAGTAGTTAAATGGGAGGAGAAGCTAGTATGAATGTGGTCTTCAGATTTGGTTTAATTTATTTACAATATTTAAGAGGCATACAAACTTAAGGTGACTGCTGCTGATTTCAACTCCATAATTTTGTTTTATAAGTAGAATAAAATTAGAAGTAAAAAGAACAGTTCAAGTACAGAAAGAAAACTCAACCTAATCACAACACGGCACATAACAGAAGTCAAATAATGTTTGATACAAAAGTCAAATCAAAGATGAAAAACTTGGCTTGTAAAAGAGTTCTTAGTTTTGTTTTTTTGGTTTTGTTCTGTTTTGTTGATTCACAGTGGAGGGGGAAGGAATTCTCTATAAATATATATATGGAGGGAGAAAGGGAGATGAGGAAGGTGAGCAAGAATTAAGGGCTTGTTTGGTTTTATTTCCAAATGCAATTTTCAGTTTTCAGTGTTTCCGGCGTGATTTACGATGTGCATTGGTTTTATAAATATGTATTGAATATGTTTGGATGAATAAATATGAATCCCAATAGAGTATAGATTTGAAAAATGAAAACTTATTTGGATCAAGAATTAGAAAGTTGCTCAAGAGTTGTGGAGTTAATGATTTGAAATTATTGTGTAATTATACATAAGCAATTCAAACAAATGGTCTCCCTAAAAAATCAAACAAATGGTCGGTTAATGATATTTTAACATGTACTTAATGATTTTGTGTTGATTTATAAATTATAATGTAATCTGGTCATATTTGTTTACTTTTAAAAGAATATTATAAATTTATGGGGAATAATAATAAGTCAAGCACATCCGATTAATCTAAATATACTAATGCATTTCTTGATTAAAACCTTATTCTTCCATACTCAAACTCCTCTTCTGTTTTTTTTTTTTTTTAACTTCCTATTTTCGAGTGTTCGTCCCCTCACAAAATAGGTGCATAATCTATACCTATATAAAAAGTGTAGACGTTTCTTACAAAATATGTTTTGCCTATTATATCAATGGTCTACACTTTAATTTAAGGGTAAAAAAGTAATATAATATATCTAACTATTTATAAATAATTATTTGTAAATTGTGGGTCCAAAATTACTTTTGTATTAGATCACATTAATTATTCTTGTTATTTTTATTGATTGTCATGTCATGGGTCCTCTTATATGAGTGACGGTTGCCATATATAAGATCATAGTTTATTATTATTATTATTATTATTATTATTATTATTATTATTATTATTATTATTATTATTATTATTCAAGCCACTTATTCTCATTATTATTATTATTATTATTATTATTATTATTATTATTATTATTATTATTATTATTATTATTATTATTCAAGCCACTTTTTCTCCTAATTATAATAGGACTCTAAAATTATCTATATAAATCATTGGATTTCAACTTGCTAATTGTTACCAACAATAGTTCAGAAATCCATTCTCACTTTACAAATTTCATTGCCAATTGTTACGAAAATTCAATCACTTCAACATAATACATTCATTATTTTGATATTTTCACAATTATGAATATTCATAATGAATCGTCCACATCAAGTTCATCTTCAGGTAAATTTTAAATTTATTAAAATCTTATTTTGATGTAATTGAACTCTATTTTTTCGAGATAATTATTTATTATTTAAATAAATTTAGTTGATTTTTTAGGGAAGATAAGCTTAATTTATTATTAATAGATGTTTATTTTATATAATGTCAACGGGGTTAGAATTTTAATATTTTAGTCCGATAACGAAGTCATCTACTAATTACCTACTTAATTAAGTTGATATGTAATTTATTAAATTGAATATTTTCTTGTAAGTATAAGAAGCTGGAAAACTTGTGCTCTGTTATTGATGAAAAATGAAATCGTGCTACAACTAAGTTTAATTTTTCTCAGTTTGTTGTAAGATATTGTTTCTTGAAAGTACATGATTCTGTTATTAATAATTCAAAGTTTAATTACTTATATGAAAATATAAGTATAATTAAGGCAAAATATTATTTTGGGGTTGCTTTACTTATAATTTTTTTCAGATTAAGTCTCTCTACTTTATTTGGCTAAAATGAGACTTAATTTTAATGAAATTGGAAAAAAAAGACCCCAATTCAAAACAAAATTAAAAAAATAAAAAAAATAAGAAGAAATTGAATTTTTAAATAAAAAATATTTAAAAATTTAATTAAAAAATAGATTTAATTAAATATTTTAAAAGCACCGTAATTTTAATTTCATGTTTAATATTTTTTTGAAAAAAATTGAACAATAGTTTTTAAAAATAATTTTTATTTAATTGAATGTTTTGATTTTATTTAACTATTGTTTGAATTTTTTAATTTATTTTTTCAAAATAAAATAAAATTTAAACCATTTATAAAAATTAATTTATTCTTTTTAATTTATATTTGTTTATTTTTGAAATTAAAATACAAAAAGTTGAATAATATATCATTTTTGAAAAATATGATAGTTTTAATAGTTTTCAGTAATAACTCCAATAAAATATTAAAAATTAATGAATTAATTCAACACGTTAACATAATTCTTCTTTTCATTTTGATATAAATCAATTAATAGCTGGATAATTCTCTCCACCGTGAAACCAACAAAAACTGATAATTCTGAAAGTTTAAATATTAAATTCTAAGTGAACTCTACTATATCAAATAACTGCAATAAAATAACAATTAACTAATTAATTCACTTTGTTAACAAAATTCTTATTTTCATTTATATATAATAAATCAATAAATAGCTGGATAATTATCTCCACTATGAAACAAATAAAAACTGATAATTCTAGAAGTTTAAATCTAATTCTAATTGAACTCTACTATATCAAATAACTCCAACAAAATAATAATAAATTAATTAATTCACTTTGTTAATATAATTCTTCTCCTAATTATAATACAACTCAAAAATTATCTATATAAAATTGGCTTTCATCTTGCCATTAGTTACAATAGTTCACAAATCGTTTCACACTTTACGAAATTCACATTGTAATAGCCACATAAATTTATTCACTGATCAGCAAGCTCTGGGGATTTTTTTTTTATCAAATAAACTAAAAGGTTAGACTATTCTTTTTATGTGATTTTGCTTCTATTTTATAGGTGTAATATTTTATCTATCAAAATAAATATTAAACATAAATTAAATAGCTTATTGTTGTTGCAGCATCATAATTAAGATAAATTTGTGTTTTGAGTCTCTACTTCTTAAGGAAATAAAGTTTCATTGATAAAAAAATGTAGATCCCACTATGATTTTTTAATTGTATTTGTTTGTGTTAAATTCTTTTCTCTTTAATCTTCCATAAATTGCATTATTCTTAATCTTGCAACAATCTAATTTTCACGCCATTATTTGTGAACGGATCTTTAAATATTAAAATAAAATTAATTACTTGGGTTTTTTGGTAAAAAAAAAATGATCAAATATTATATTTATAAAATAATTTAAAAAATAAAAGAGCCTGTCATCAAAACATAATTTGGCCTTTTTAAAATTCTTGTGCAATCCTATAAGAGGTAGCTAGGATGAATAATCTCATCGCAATATTTGTTTATAAATGAATTACATGTCTATTTTAATGGATCAATATTATCATTAAGTATCATCTATTTGTGAGCTAATTTTTTTATATCTAATATTTCTTCTACGGTTTTGTTTTTATTGCAGAATATGTGAGTGTTCCAGAACAATTAATTAGAACATTAGAAATAAATCAGAGGTCCTTTACAATAAGGTTGAAGATTATACGAATTGGACATGAAACATGCGGAATTAATAATGATAAGAGGTTTAGGAAATTGATCATGATGGACAATGAGGTAAGTATCATACCAATTATTAATTTAAATTTAAATTTAAATTACATTCATATGTACATATTTAACACATGAAAAAAAAAATCAAACTAAAAAATTTGTTTATAATTTGATCAAAGTTGCATGTTTATAATATTTACAGGGTGTCCAAATTAGAGTTACGATATTCAAGGAACAAATCAATTCCTTTGTATGTAAATTAGAGCCAAATAAAAGCTATAAGATCTCTAATGCACATGTTGATACAGTCAATACAATATATCCATTCATACATCCTAAGAAGCAATTGATACTCAATAAGGAAACTGTTATAAAAAAAGCATTCAATGGTATTGAATACAAGATTGAACCCAATTTTGTGGAGTTTAAAGATATAGAAACAAAAGTCAACCTAACACAAGAATTTGGTAAAACTCTACTACCTAATCTTCTCCTTATTACTACATTCAATTAATTATATTTCAAATATGCTATTGTGTTTATATGATACAACTAATGTCAAGTTCTTGCACAAATATATGTGGAGTTTTGGTGAAGGTTGATGAAAGTAAAGTGATTGTAACTAAAAATGGAACTTCGAAGGATTTGAGAAACATAACTATTATGAACAAAGAGTAAGACATTTATCATTGTATTTAAATTTATTTTGACATTATCACTATTTTATTATTTAATTAATTATTTTAATGAATTTCATTTTCTATTTATACAGAAAACAACTTATGGAAATATGCCTTTGGGAAGATATGGCAAAGAATGAAGGGCATCAACCGCAACAAATGGTTAAACAAAATCCAATTATTACCATCACAAATGTTGCCACAAAAAAATATTTAGGTAAAATTTAATATACAAATATATATATATATATATTATGCATTTTTTTATGACAAAAATAAATCATGTTTACCTTTCTAACTAATTGATTTATCTTAGGCGATTTACAAATCCAAATTACACCGAGTTCCGTATTACAAATCAACATAATTATGTCAAACTTATATTATATGCAGTTCGTCGAATATTTTTGATCCGTTGAGAATTAGTGGGTTAGCAATGATCGAAAAAATAAAAAATGCAAAAGAAGTAACCATGCAACAACTCATGGAAAGTCAACATAAATTATCTAAGGTACTATCTCTATCTATTTATTTTCACAAAGGGTTGGACGCTGATTTTGCACCCATCATTTGACATGCCTTCTTTTGCTCCCACCTTTTCATGTGAATGGATAAACTATTTTTTAGCCTCTCTTTTGAAATCTATTTCATGTGCTATGGAATAATCAGTTATAAATTAAATTTATAATTTTTATTGCTTTGTTTCATTCTACGTTTGCTTTTCACTTATCATTTGTATGGAATATATATATATATATATATATATATATATATCTTCTTGATTAATGTACCACCATATCTATTCAAATACTCATTCTACGTTTGCTTTTCACTTATCATTTGTATGGAATATATATATATATATATATATATATATATATATATATATATCTTCTTGATTAATGTACCACCATATCTATTCAAATACATAAGAACGGAGAATAAGTTTGATTTGATTTTAAAAAATATATATTAAAAAACAATGACAACTAGAATTGTAGGCTAAAATCTGAAATAATATTTCGTCAATTGGAAATAAAAAGATTAGCACATCACACGCACAAGTAGAAATCAACGGATCATAATTTATGATGTTAAATAATTTGGTTTAAATTAGGACCAAATTTTCCTCATAATTTGTGAATCATACCATATTTATTCTCATAATTTACGTATTTATTTTGAAATTTTTTTGTGAATGGTGTTTATTTGAGTGAAATAAATATATATATAGTCGCATCGATTTTTCTTTCATTTTGTGATTTATAATTACACTTTTGATTATTATACTAATTATTCTTTTAATATTATAGGACACTTCATATTATTTTATGGGAATTGTAGATATATAGGGTTGAAAATAAATCATATATATAGTATGATTCCTGCAAAAAGTGCAAAACATCGTGTCCAAAGAATGCATAAATTTCAATATGCAGAAGTTGTAAGGAGGAAGTCATTGAGACTACACCAAGATAATTTTAAAAAATACACATTACAAAAAAAAAATACAAAGATACATGGATTAACTATATATTATTTTCTAAAATTATAGATACAGAATCACCTTAAATGTCGTGGAAGGGGATTATAGTGCACGTGTTACAATGTTCGAAGATGTTGCAGCAATATACATAGGATATTCCATACATTAGTATCTTCAATCAATCAGTGAGGTAATTATTATTATAAAAAATTATTTCTAAACCAATTACTAC
This sequence comes from Perilla frutescens, assembly GCA_026008535.1. Classification (NCBI taxonomy): domain Eukaryota; kingdom Viridiplantae; phylum Streptophyta; class Magnoliopsida; order Lamiales; family Lamiaceae; genus Perilla; species Perilla frutescens. The sequence continues at coordinate 18,365,534 of BRKX01000007.1, read as the reverse complement.
ATTAAGAATCATGATGTAAAATTTAACATTTACAAATTGTAATTACAATTTTATTTTCTTAGCGGAAAAATGATTCTCCATACTATAAAGGCCTAAGCTTACAAGCATCAAAGCCATTGCAATACAAAAGACACAAATTGCATCAGTTGAAGAGCCGAATCCCAATCAAGGTCAAGAAAAAAATAAATCATTCAAAAAGACCAAGCAGGCTGTGAATGGAAGAAGCAAAGAATCCAAAACAGAATTGTTGCCAACTGAATTGCAAGGAAAGTGAAAAAGAAAACTTAAAAAAAAAAGCTCGAAGAATGCATTGATATAACAAGCGACGACGATACATTTGATAAATTTATCTCTGAAACCAAAAAGAAGAAAAACAAAGCTTCTCCACTCATCAAAATCAAACAAGAAAAAAAAATGTCAATATAGACTCTCGTTTAAAATTATTCGGACATATTAACACTGTGATATTTTTTTTTCAAATTTTATTCTTTTCATAAATAATATTTATTTATGAATTATTATAAGTTGCAGTTGTTATCTCTATAACATCATTTGTCTCTTTTCTATGTTATATTTACTACTTTCATTCTTCGTCCATTAATTTTACTATTATTAGAACTATATAAAATATTTAACATTAAAATATTATAAAACTTATATTAATATATCTAAACAAAAAAGAGGACAAAACACGTGCAACGCACGTATCCTCTGCTGGTAGGTTTAAAAATGTGTGTAGGTATTGGAAATGAAAAGTGGGAAATGATATGTCGGCTAAAAATTCTTCAACCAAACGTGATTTTAACATTTTGAACAATAAAAAACTGGAAATTAAACTAACATAGCCTAAGGTTTCCAGATTGAGGAAAGCTAGGGTTCCATCAATTTTAATTTTGTTTTAATCTTGCATTCCAAATATTTTAATTGACGTTGTCGTTCTTTTTCGTAAAATCGGAGCAACCAATTAAGTGCCCTGATATGATTCAATTATTTGACAAGAATGAGGCCCAGGAATAAGATCAACTGAAAATTAATCAGTTAAAAAAAAAGGCAAATGTTCATTTTGATCTTATAACTATTTGTATAGGATCGTTTTGATCCCTATTTATCTTTTTAGTTTAAAATGATCCTATAACTATTTTAAAGGTTTAATTTGGTCCCTATTTTGATCCTCCAACTATTTTAACACACACTTTTTTCAAATAATTAGATTATTTCACACATTAACTCACACTTTTTACACACATGGATTGAACACAAAATTCCACCATTTTCACAAAGAATTCTCATATTGATTGAATATGAAATTTTCTCCATTTTCACAAAGAATCGTCCACTATTTTATGTTTGTATAGAAAATTCTTAATTATTTTATTCAGCATAGCGTAAATTTATCATTTTGGAATACTATTATGATGTAATTTCATTTCTTAGATTTTTTCATTTATGAATGATTTCTAGTTAGTCTACTTTTACCGGTTGTTCAAGTTGCTTTTTTTTATGTGAAAAATGGCCAAACAAGGGAGCTTTATTAGAAATTTTCTAAAACTGATTTTTTATTTTGATTTTTTGAGTTGTGATGAAAAATGTTGTCCATATTTGATAGCAGCTAAAAGAGTGAATTAACTCTTGAATTGGAAATCATGCACAAAAATACACATATTGGCATTTTAAGTTGCTTCTTAAACTGATATTACATTTGATTCTTAAACGATATGTTTTTGTTTTTCAATTGATACATTTATGCCAAATAAATGATACTCTTGTGGATCTAATGTTACTTTTTTTTTTACATGTGATACTTTGTAACTACATAAATGATGTTAATATCATTACTGAGAACAAATTTATCTTCCCTTGAAATCAGAATACAAATATCAAATGATACGTTAACATGGAAGAAATGGTTATTTTTTTATTGAACATTTGATACTTTATAATTTAACAAATGATACCACGATTGTCTCCGAAAATAAATATGGGTCTTGCTTAATACATGTTATACTAGTTATTAGAAGGACAAAATTCAATATAAACCTGTATACTTTATACAAAATTTATTTCGAAAAAATAACATCTTAAATGATACAAAATTTAAAATAAAGTAATACTAATCACAATTCCATTGATTCAAAATAAATAATCCAAAACCTCTATTCACCATCACAGATATCACAAATAACACAAACACAAAATTTTAACCCATCCGATCACGTCCAACATTACAAACAACTTCATGTTTCAACCATAACCAACTCCCCCATATAACAAATCCAAACCACAAAATCAAAACATATCAAAGTGTTTGTTTAAATGTATCAAATATCCAGCCATAACACCACAAGTATCTAAAAATAAATAAAAAATTCTCAATCACTTCTTCTTTCATGAATGCAATCACCGACTTATAAACTTCAAATCTTAAATCATTCATTCCAGCAAGGGTGATACGGGCACGGTACAGGGCTGGAAGCTTCCTTCGACCAAAGGGCTACAAACTAAAAAAATGAAGTTAGAAAATCAGTTAGGGGAATACAAATCAAATCAAACTAGTACTAATCAACATGTCAATTAATGCTGAACTCACACATGCACTCATAAAAAACAACATACCATACAACACAATACTTCAAATTTGATACATACAATCAAATCAAATAGTACTATTCAGTTTCCCATGTGATACTCCATACAAAAAATGAAAATGCACACACATAAAACATAAAATAAAATCTGACCTAACTTTGATAATTATAAGCATCTCATTTGGTACTAATCAACATGAAAATTGATACTCCATACAAAAAATAAAAATGCACACACATAAAAACATAAAACAAAATTTGACCCAACTCTGATACTTATAAGCATTTCATTTGGTACTAATCAGTGTGAAAATTGATAATCCATACAAAAATGAAAATGCACACACATAAAAACATAAAATAAAATCTGACCTAACTGATAGCAGCAAACAATAAACTCCATGAATATTCAAATAGATTTATAGAAGCAAACAACTGATAGCAACATTAAAAAAAATGCCAGCAAACAAAGATCTTAATATGACTTCAGGAATATTCGAATACCAGTAAACATCAAAATTCCAGCACGTAATTCAGCCACAATTTACAGTTTAGCAGGTCTTAAATTTCAATTTTGGGAGGAAATAATTACATATTCATTTATCTTCCAATTAATTGACGTTAGACATGATGGGTATCGTGGATGTTAAATCTGGTGTCTAAAGATCATAAAAGAGTTTCTCACCTGGAGCATCAATTTGAAACATGAGATTGGTAAAAGCTCGATGACTCCGACGTCTCCTTTTCCGCAGTCAAATATCAAATATCCTTGAATTTGATGCCAATATATTAAATACAAACCAATACCTTAGGAAGAATGAAAAATCAAGGACATAATGAAGTATTTCTACGGAAATTGAAAATCAAGAAAGATGCACACCATAAATAACACCAAAATTCACCAAAAATTTCAATCGCCATGGATTTGAACAGAAGCTAGGATTTTTTCTTCTGCATTGTGTGCGTGAAGATGGAAGATAGTAGAAAATTCTCTGATGGAATCAGCGAGATCCGAGCAGATGGAATCGGAAGAGCGATGGAGATAGAGATTGGGAGAGAGAGAAAGAGAGGCGGCTAGGGTTACTTGCAGATCCAGAAAGGGAAAATGAATAAAATGAGGTAAAAAAAATATTTGTACCCGGGGTCGCGGATCCGGGTCGGGGCGGGCCGTCTGATGGGCCGACCCATGCACTAGGTGTACATGAGTTTTTGCGATTTTCATATAATTTTATACTTAAATTATAACTACAAATTGATCAATTTAAAATCAAATATTATTGATAATCTTTTATTTATTTTTTATATTTTAGACTTAAAGTTATGATGAATAGAAAAATTTACTAAAATGAGATATTATATACAATATTATAATATTTAGTATGTTCATCATAAAAGTTTAAGAAAATATTATATTTCATATAATTTAGTACAAAACTCTTACCTAAAAATTGAACAATGTGAAATCAGATATAATAAATAATAATGTTGTATTCTTCTTTAATCTTTAAACTAAAAATTATGATCAATAACCAAAAACCAAAAAAAAACGGCTATTTTTTTTTTCTCACACATCGGATCTGGTGGTATTGAGAAATTTCGAACCCGTAATCTTTGGTCTACCTCACTCCACTACTAGGTCATCCCCATTGGGACAACAAAAACTGCTATTTAAATGTACGATTTTAAAGAAAATAATTACTTGATAATATTTATGAAATATCCACGTGCATGGGAAAATGTTGTCTTTCTTGAATTGTGTTTGAAAGATACATGTTTACTCCTCTCTCGTCAATGATGTTGTTTTCATCTTTAATTCAGCAATCTCATCACCACAATTCGTTGGAGATATTTGTTATTTCAGAGGGCACGAGCCGTGGAAGAGGATTTAAATTTAATACAGCGACTTTTCTATATGAATAGTAAAAATGAGTTGCAAATTTTTATTTTTATTTAACAGCCAAAACGACATTGTTTGGTGCAATCTCGGAATTCATACTTTGAAATTTTGATCAGATGCTAGTTTTGTTATTATATTCTTTTGATGAAAAAAAAAACACTATTTCAATTGGTATGTGTATTCTGCTGCAAGTTCATACTTAACTTTGTTTAACTAGATGAACAAGCTCGTGATTAGTTCATACGTAGCTAGTATAGACCAATGAAATATTTGTAGAAAATAAAGCATTGTTGGTGGAAATAACAAACAGAGTTTAGACTCACTCTTGAAAGAAAATTGTCTATCTTGCTTCTACTTCACTTATGGTTATGGAACCACTTCTCAACTCGTGATTTCCTGCTGCATCCTTGTGCGAGAAACTTGAACTTTGGTGCAAGAAAAATCCAGGTTTTTTGGGTTGGGGCAACACTGTATCCTCTGTGCTTAACATCAGAACCACATACGAACTATTGGCCTCTCATCTGCTAAGTTCTGAACGCATAATAACCCGACTTGAATGCACCTCTTTACTTGCCAATCCACATACGAACTATTGTAGCATGGAACCATCAGTTCCAACTCTCTGTCTTCTTTCCAGAGTAGCCATGCCTGCAGTAATTTACATGGCTTGTTATGCATTCATACTGAACAATGGAGAGTTGGAAGTTGCCTAATTCGAGTGTTTCCATGAAAGAAGTTGCACCATATAGTACTTTTTGGGTAGTATTAAATTGTTTGTCAACAAATAATGGCCAAGAAATGATTTAGACTCATATGTTCCAAAGGATTCTGATAAGGATTCTTGAAGCTTCTGTTTTTCTTCCCAGCTACAATCTCCAATATTATCACTCCTAAGCTAAATACGTCTGACTTGACTGAGAACTTTCCATCAAACACATACTCTGGAGCCATGTATCCGCTGCAACAAGCTTTTTTCATTAGGCTATCTTACAAATGAATATTTTTGTACGCTATAGGTATCTGAACGAAATAAAACACTTACTATGTTCCAACAACTCTTTTTGTACTTGCTGCAGTTTGATCGCCTTCAAACATTCTAGCTAGCCCGAAATCTTAAATCTTTGCATTTAAATTCTCGTCTAATAAGATATTGTTCATTTTCAGGTCCCTATGGATAATTTTGAGCCTAGAATCATGATGGAGGTAGAGAAGACCTCGTGCAATCCCCATAATTATATCAAACCTCTTTGGCCAATTCAATAGCACACTTCTATTATCATCTGCTCGTGTTTTTAGCAGAGTTGTAAGAAACATGTTTGATCAAGGTAGAGTAAAGGGAAAGAAAATTGAGAAATGAAAGTTTGCACAAACCAAAAATGAAAGAGTCCAAGCTTTTGTTTTGCATGTACTCATATATTAACATCTTTTCTTCTCCTTCAATGCAGCATCCCAAAATTCTAACAAGATTCCTATGTTGCAATCTGGCAATCAAAAATACTTCATTTCTGAACTCCTGACCCCCTTGTCCTGAAGTTCTAGACATTCTTTTCACCGCGACTGCTTGTTTTTCTGATAGGTGCGCCTACGACAGCCACAATCAAATACAAAATGCTAATGAAACACCTTATGTTAGTAACATAAGATTACATAAACGTAAATTCACCTTGTAAACTGGACCAAAACCACCATGTCCAATCTTGTTTTCATTTGAAAAGTTATTTGTGGCGGCTGCAATGGTTGCGAAACCAAACAAAGGTAATTCGATTTCCTTCCTTATCTTGTTATAAGCTGTCCAAGGAGTTATATATTTATTCCAGGATCTGTTAATTATAATACTAATTCATAGCACACACTATTCAACTAAAACTAAAAAGGGATGAGTAAAATTAAATAACCTCGTCTCTTGTGCCTCATCCTCAAGATTATGCATGCAAAAGATAAGATCAAGCCAAGCAATGCACAACCCGCAACAGGTGCTATGTACACGAACTTTGGAGTCCCCTTCCTCTTATTCTGATCAGTCATATTTTCTTGAATAAAGAATTACTTATCAGTGAATATGCAAAAGTTATTTATCTTGATTTTAACCTGTGTTTTAAAAAATTAACAAGATTCATTTACCTAGTTCTGAAACAGGCACTCGAATATAGACACTTGGCCCTGTGCTGACGTCTCCTACGAGCTCCTTGACATCAATCAAGTTACCAAACCACATCAAACAGCCATTGGTCTGATTGTTCAAGTATGGAGCTGCATAAGCTGTGCAGTTACAGTTTTTCAAGCATTCATTACCGCATTCACCATTGCTCATCTCACTATCTATTCGAACATTCAACGTATCAGGGAAGTTGATATTTTCAGCCTTGAGAAATCCATCTTCTTTCTGGCAATCTGAAGGCCGAGTTCTAGTGCATCCACCGATCCAGGCAAGTGCACCCCATTCATTCTGAGATTTCGGGTGGAATCCCCACAAACACTCGCACACTGGCTGTTTGGAAGGTTTACAGAAACCGTTAGGACCACACCACCCGTAGTTGGTACAGTCAGCGCTAGGCGTATTTGATGCAATAATCCATCCATCTCTCGCTTCATTCATCACATACCGTTGAAGAAAGCCCGAATAATTAAGGGTCAATCTCATATAAAGCGAACTGTTATAGGGTTCAAACATAGAAATCAACATTCCCTCTTTAAAATCTAGTTAAGGTTTGAAATCTCTATATCCTACCATCTGCAACCCGGTAAAGTAAACCCCGTTCCAGGGGCCTGACCTGTATTTCTTTTCATTCTCCATGAATATACTGAATTGAGGCAATCCGAGGTTTTTTATCATGTAAACGTAATCTCCCATGGATGGATCATCAGGGCTTCTCCACGACGTCAAATGTTTATCTAATCCAGCATCAGGATCGTCCACCATCTTCATCCCGGGCAACCTGGTGTCGCCAGGGTAATCAAAACTCTGCCAGATATTCATCGACTTTTCCACAACAACCAGGTTCCCGGTGTCCAGGAGCTGGAGCGCTGGAGTCGATGCCGCCATGGAGGAATTGGAAGACCATATGATTGTACCCTGAGGAGCAGAGCTGAGAATCAGATTCCCATCTTTTTCGAGAGTTAGAACTCCTTTTGAGCCGTTGGTGGGATTTTGTCTGTTTGCAACCCAAACTACGACATTTGGTGTAGCTTTGTACCACACTCCCAAGAATCTGTTATTGGAAGTTCCTGGAGAGAAGAATCCAACCTCAAACACTTGTGATGGAGAAACTGAAACTTCTCCATCAGCAAGACTTTGGTCAGCATAAAGTGTATCAATCCCAACACAGAATTTGGAAAATGTTAAAAAACAGAGAGCAGCACATAGGAACAACTGATTGCCCATTCTGAGAGAGGGAAACAAGTAATGTATAAATGGGAGGAACTAAAGCTTTTTAAGAAAATAATTACTTTAATTAATTAATATTTAAGAGTTATATATGTTTGTCATAAGATAGAAGATGTTTGAAAGATAGAGATTCATTCTTTCCGTCAACACCGTCAACTTCATCTTTCATTCTGCAATCTCATCAGCAGACATGCGTCGAGCAATTTGTTATTTGAGTGGGCCACAATTAACCGATTAACACTGTTATGGTATCGGCTTAACTCGGGGATTCACTACTTGTTCCCCGCCTCTTGCAGTCTCACTCACAAGCTACTCAAGTAGCAAGAACCCTAGAGAGCTATTACAAACTTTTACAGACACTAAAGATCGAGTACAAAGGCACTAGTTGACTGCAGAGGCCTTAGAGGTGTAGATCAAAGGGATCTACGGACGTTCTTCACAGGCAAAGCACCAATCTTGGTCAAATCTGCACAAAGGAAGCAGAGAGAGTAAGAAGAGAGAGATATCAGCAAAGTAACACCAAGAACAGAGGAAATATGAAGCAATCAGAGATGAAATCCGAGGGACAGCAGTGGGAAAAGTGCCCAGGGGCACGGAGGCTCAGATTTTCCCACAGACGGCGGCGAAGATGGCTCCTGCGACTTCAAAAGACCCAGAGTAAAGGAAGGGGATGGTGAAACGATCGGCCCCGAAGCACTCACAAGCCCTCTATCTCAGAGAACCACCCAGCCGACTACACTCATAGGCCAACAGGAATCACGATCAGATTCCGGCCAGAGAAACCGAGATCGGCGGCAGATAGCAAAGAGAGAGAGAGAAAGAGAGAGCTTTTTCAGATTAGGGTTTGAGAGTAGTGTGAGGCTTGAGAGAGAAAGAGAAGGATCCAGAATGATATAGAGGCGGGGGGTGCATTGGGGAGGGGAATCGATTAGGGTTAATTAATTAGGAAACCGGGTAGTGGGCTTAGGGTTAAGGGTTTGGGGCTTGTGGGTTGTTGGCCCAATAAACAAATAAAATAGTAGATAATAAATAAATCAGGCCCAAAAGATAAATGAGGCAACATCAACATTTCCACATTTAGCCCATTTGATCTTTTCAGTCACCAAGGAGTCACCTGCCAAAACATAGAGATTATCATCACAGCCTTTCAAATTTTTACTCTAAGTTCATCACAAAGACAAAACCAGAGAAGGAGGAATAAATGCTATGCGCATTTAATCCAATCTCAACACTAGAGACCAACCAAAAGAATTATAACAAGTCTCTGGTCAGAATACACTTGACCTTCATTGAACATGTTACACCTAGCAACAGTACTAAAAGGAAAATAACCAAAAGGGGACACACTGCCTTTAGAGGCAAAGATGAGTATCTAGGCACAAGACTAGGAATACTCTTCATTCCCCCTTTGTTCAACCCAAATCCATATTCAAGGATTTCTTGCAGGCATCCAGCTTTGCAACTGGGAGGCATTTTGTGCCCATGTCTGCAGGGTTGTACTCAGAGGGAATTTTATCAAGAAGAACTTCCCCTTTTTCCACAATGTCCTTTATGAAGTGATATCTGACATCTATGTGTTTAGTTCTGTCATGAAACACTAGATTTTTACAAAGTTGTATTGCAGATTGACTGTCTGAGTATAACATAGGTTTATCTTCAACAAATTTTATTTCAGACAAGACTCCATTTAACCATAAAGCTTCTTTTACTGCTTCAGTTGCAGCTATATACTCAGACTCAGTTGTGGACAATGCAACAATGCTTTGTAATTGAGATTTCCAACTGATGCATGACCCACAAAGTGCAAACATATAGCTAGTGGTTGATTTTCTGTGATCTTTATCATTAGCATAGTTTGAATCAACACAACCAACACACTTCACACCATCAGGAGATTTAGAGAATTTTAAACCACTGGACATTGTAGATTTTAGATATCTAAGTAACCATTTCAATGTCTCCCAATGAGGCTGACCAGGGTTTACCATGTACCTACTCAGACATGATACAGCATAGGCAATGTCTGGCCTAGTGCTGATCATTAGGTACATAACAGACTCTATAGCATTTGCATATGGAACTCCAGACATCTCTTTTAACTCAGAGTCACTCTTAGGACATTGATCCTTACTAAGCAAAAAATGAGAAGCAAGAGGAATAGATACAGGTTTACAATCTTCCATATTAAATTTTTTCAAGACTTGTTCAACATAAGAGGACTGATACAACACAAGAGTATGATTGTTTCTATCCCTATCAATGTTCATACCTAGGATCTTCCTTACATCTCCAAGATCCTTCATGCTGAAGTTAGCACATAAACAAGTTTGAACATTCTTCACAGTTTTCAGACAAGGACTGATTAGAAGCATGTCATCCACATAAAGAAGAAGAAACATAGGCACATTGGACTGCATATAATACAGACAGTGATCAAACTTGCTTCTAGTAAAGTTCATGCTTTTCATACAATTGTCAAATTTGATATTCCATTGTCTGGGAGATTGCTTTAATCCATACAGAGATTTTTTCAAGAAGCAGACATGATTAGGGTGTGTTTTATCAACAAATCCCTCAGGTTGATTCATATAGATGTTATTTTCAAGTTCTCCATGTAAAAAAGCAGTAGTAACATCCATTTATTTTAGTTCCCAGTTAAAATGAGCATTTAATGCTAGCATGATTCTTACTGTGGTGAACTTAACTACAGGGGCAAAGATTTCAGTGTAATCAACACCTTCTTTTTGTGTAAATCCCTTAGCAACCAATCTTGCTTTGTATCTTACATCATTTATTTATTGTTTTATCTTAAATAGCCATTTGCACTCAACAATTGAACACTCATTAGGTTTTTCAACTAAAATCCATGTAGTGTTGTCATGTAGAGATTCCATTTCACAAGTCATGGCTTTTATCCATTTATCAGATTCAGGAGAGGAGACAGCTTCTTTGTATGATTTGGGTTCAGTTTTATCAACATTGCTAAATACATTGAAGGCATATAAAGACTGATTGAGACAATTATATCTGGAAGGGGCCCTGATGATTCTCCTAGGTCTATCCCTAGTGAGTTGGTAATTGTCAAGGTTTACATGCTCAGACTCAGGCTCAGAGATGTGTTCATGCTTAGACTCAGAATTTTCAGATTCAGACACATTCATATTGGCAGACATATCATGTTCAGATTCATTGTTGGAGGCAGAGTCATTAGCATTAATGTTGTCAAGCATATTATCAATTAAGTTCTCATTTAGTTTAGGCTCAATGATCTCAGGTAGGAATGGGGGAGGGGGGTCCACCTTAGAGGCAGCATGGATATACATGAAATCAGGCACTTTCTCCACCTCACAAGGAGCAGCAGAAGGTGAGGATTTATGAAGACAAGGAAAATCAACTTCATTGAAAGATACATCTCTACTAATGCAAGTTTTAAAGCCAGGTAAAGTTCTATCCCACAGCCTATAACCTTTTACCCCTTCAGGATACCCAAGAAAAATGCATTTCCTAGACCTAGGTTCAATTTTACTGAGCTTTTGGTGAACATATGCACTGCAACCAAATGTTCTTAAGTTTGACAAACATACAGTTTTATTCCAGAAGGTTGTTTTCCCAATAAGGGAACAGAGGGGGATCTATTTATTAAATAACAAGAAGTCATTAAAGTTTCCCCCCAGAATTGCTTGTCAAGGCATGAGCCTGCTAACAAGCTTCTGACCCTTTCAAGAAGGGTCCTGTTCATCCTCTCTGCAACCCCATTTTGCTGGGGTTTGTAAGGCACTGACTTGTGCCTTTTGATTCCCATATCAAAGCACCAATTATCAATTGTATGGTTACAAAATTCCAAACCATTGTCTGTTCTTAAGCATTTAATGTTTTTCTTTGTTTGGTTTTGTATTTCAACACTCCATTTAGAGAACTTATTAAAAACTTCAGATTTATTTTTCATTAAGAAAACCCAAGTTTTTCTAGAAAAATCATCAACGATAGACAAGAAAAAGACATTTCCACCATGTGTAGGAACCTTTGCAGGTCCCCACACATCTGCATGCAAGTATTCCAAGATTTCTGAACTCACATGAGTTTTAGGGTAAGGAACAGAAACAGGGAAAGGCAACTTGTGTTGCTTTCCCATTAGACATGGCTCACAGAAGGGAATTCTTGACACTTTATCATTTTTGAATGCACCAGATTTATTCAAAATATCAAGACCCTTATTGCTCATATGGCCTAACCTAGCATGCCAGAGTGCAGTTTTATAATGTTGGACAACATTTACAGTTTGAACAGGCACAGAGTACGCAATCACAGCATACAAATCTCCTTTCCTTGGAGCATCAAAATAAAGCATGAAATTCTTTTCAAATTTGAAGCTCTTGTGGTTTACAGATCCAAACAACCTTTGATCAGCCAATTTAGAGACAGAAAGCAGGTTGAACTTTAATTTAGACACATATCTTACATCATGCAAGGTGATCATGCTTTCATTTTCAAATTTTAGACACACATCACCTTTTCCAACTATTTCATATTGCTGGCCATCAGCTAAATCAACAGATCCAGATTTTATAAACTGCAGATTATGAAACATATGTTTGTGTGGAGTGACATGAAATGTGCACCCAGAGTCAATCAACCATTCAGAATCATGCACAGACTTTGACACTGCATTAGAGAAGTTAATGAATTGAAAATCACAAGTTGACTGGACCATGTAAATACCACCATTATCATGACATTCAAATTCATCATCTCTATAATCATGATCTTCTAGTTTTTCAAAGTGCATAACATTGTTGGCATGATTATTCCCAAACCCTTTGTTTCTTTTTGGTTGCTTGCACCTGTTACAAAAGTGGCCAGGCTTTCCACAGTTCCAATAAGTTTTTCTAGGTTTCATATCAGAATTTTGATGATGATGATGGGTAAAGTTTTGGTTTCTTACAGCTTGTTGAGAAGAGTTTTGAGAATAAATTTGAGCAAGGTTATGGTGTCTAGTATGAGGGGGATGATTGTGGGCAATATTCATTTCTCTCCTATGTCTTTTTGCAGCTAGAACACTAGGATTTTCAGGATTAATTCCATTAAAGGGCCTCCTATTACTGTTTCTATTGACATAAAGGATTTCATTTTGCAGGGGCTTAGAATTCATCTTTTTTATATCATTTTCTTTAGCTTTTAGCCCAAAAACAATCATCTCACAGGTGACTTTAGACCCACCATACTTTAGAGCAGATTTTACTTCAGAAAATGCCTCAGGGATTGCACCCAAAAGAATCTGGGGGGCATATTTTTCAAGTGTGTCATCCCCAACAAGTTTTAAGTCCTTTAAAAGCTTATTAAAATCTTCCATATTAGAATCAATATCTTTTGCAGAATCCATTTGAAAGATCATAATTTGATTTTGCAGAGAATATGCTGACTCTTCAGAAGTAGCAACATACAAAGAAGTCAATTTGTCCCATAAATCTTTAGCACACCTAAGATGTGACACTTTTCTGACCATAGCACTACTCAGATTCAACAGAATAGTGGTCGTAGCACTAGCATTCAATTTTTGTAGGCTTTTATCAGGGTCAGACTCATCAATTCTTTCAAGAATTGCATCTTGAAGGTTTTCTTTAGTTAAAATACATTCAACCCTTGTTTGCCAATCACCAAAATCATCCTTTCCATTAAAGGGAACAACATTCAAGGTATTCATAATGCCTGACATAGAGATAGCCCAAAAACACACAGACTACCTCAATTAATACAACAACAGCTCTTTAAACAGCACAAAATCACTCAGTACACAGGAGAGAACCTCACAGGCACTGAATCAAGTGCACAAGGGGAATTTAGTGCTGAGGCTAGCCCAGTTCTCAGCACAGATTGATTTGTGGAGCAGGAGATCACTCAGGACAATCCCAAAACCTGATTCAGTATGGCCACTAACTCTTAAACAGAGTTAGTCACTGAAAAAATTAAAATAACTTTGAGGAAACCACTCTGGTTCCGACCAATCCAGGAAATAGAAAATCAAAGAATACAACAACAGACAATAATCCAGCCAAAATATACTCAGAATTTCACAGAAGGCACAACAACATACAAATAGCCCTCAAGACCCTTCTGTTACACCCTACTCTATTTTGCTAACCGGGCAACCCACTTTGAGGAAACACACAGGGGAGTCCAGATGGTCCGGTCCGTAAGCAACAATAGAGGAAGAGGCTTTGAATGCCAAGGTGTACACAAAAGAGATAAAGTGGAAGCAGATAGAGAAGACAAGATCGCAAGATACCACCAAGAGTTTTAGGGTTTGAGGAATATACCAGAGCCGACCCTCCCAGGCAGGGGAGGGGTCGGTCCTACTTTTTAGGAGCCCAACGGGGGTAAAGGATCACAGCGCGGTCCTTACCGGCGACGGAGTGAGTGAGATGGAGGCAGGAGAGTGCCCCCGGCTAGGTCACCGTGGCTCTGATACCACTGTTGTGGTATCGGCCTAGCTGGGGGATTCACTACATGTTTCTCCATCTCTTGCGGTCTCACTCACAAGCTACTCAAGTATCAAGAACCCTAGAGAGCTATTACAAACTTTTATAGACACTAAAGATCGAGCACAGAGGCACTAGTTGACTGCAGAGGCCTCAGAGGTGTAGATCAAAGGGATCTACAGACGTTCTTCATAGGCAAAGCACCAATCTTGGTCAAATCTGCACAAAGGAAGCAGAGAGAGTAAGGATAGAGAGATATTAGCAAAGTAACACCAAGAACAGAGGAAATATGAAGCAATCAGAGATGAAATTCGAGGGACAGCAGTGGGAAAAGTGCCCAGGGGCACGGAGGCTCAGATTTTCCCACAGGCGGCGGTGAAGGTGGCTCCGGTGACTTCAAAAGACCCAGACTAAAGGAAGGGGATGGTGAAACGATCGGCCCCGAAGCACTCACAAGCCCTCTATCTCAGAGAACCACCCAGCCGACTACACTCATAGGCCAACATGAATCACGGTCAGATTCCGGCCAGAGAAATTGAGATCGGTGGCAGATAGCAAAGAGAGATAGAGAGCTTTTCAGATTAGGGTTTGAGAGCAGTGTGAGGCTTGAGAGAGAAAGAGAAGGATCCAGAATGATATAGAGGCGGCATAAGAAGGCCGATTACTTCAACAATCGGTGGTTCGCCCCCAACATATTTGATTCTCTATACTGAGTGTTTGAGAGTCGTTGGTTTGTGATTTCTTGTAATAGCTAGAAGTTGTTCCCTAAACTGTTCAACGTGATAGTCTAGATTTTGAGTGTTTTGAGTGAAACACGTGAGGGGTTTTGTTAATCCGTTTTGTATGCAATCTCGGGAGAGATTGTAAGTTGAAGTCATTGGTAGCTAGAGGGAGTCTAATGTCACGGTTGTGAGGGGATCTCATAGCTTTTGTTCAGTGAAAGAGCTCGTGAAGAAGAATGGGCGGCATAAGGAGGGAGTCATGTATGTGTAAGTTCCTCAATACACTTCATGAAAGAGTAGTGAACGAATCTTCAAGTTTGGACGAAGTCCCCCCTAGAGTAGGTTGATTAACCGAACTAGGTTACCAACCTCGTGCGTTCTTTTACTGCTTTTTATTTATTGTTCTTGCGTCTGTTTCAAATATATCGAAGAACACTGGCATGCAGTATCATTAAAACACATTTAGGACGGATTGTAGTTTTACAGTATAAACTTAAAAATATTACTTTGTTTCAAATACCTACATTTCACAAATACAGGGACGGAGCCAGGATTTTTATGTCGGGGGGATAATTTTTTCGAATTCCAAATTATGAAAACTAAATATATATATATATATTATCAATGCATCAATTATATTTTGTTCCACAATATATGAATATTTTGCTCAGAAATATTCAACAAACGACAAAAATATACTAATGTAGATTATCTTATAACAAAACAGTCAATTATCAAAATCTCTCATACGTAGTAGTATATTGTTCTAGTAGAATTAACATTGCAAAATAAAAAAGAACATATTATTATATTATGTCACATGTTTATCATAAAATAACAAAAAAAATCATAAATATTAAATAACTAAAGAAATATAAAAAAATAATGTTCACCAATCTTATTATGTTTATGCGTTTTAAGTTATTCACGTCACTTCTTCATGCCACTAAACTCATCAATGATTGATTCAACATAAGAAAAATAATTAGTAACTTATTTGACTTAGCTAAAAAATCATCAATCATAAATGAGATAAAAGAAACTAATTTTTTTATTTAATTAATTATCTAAGTGATAAATGGAGAATTCATCTATTTATTTTCATTTTGAGCTTTAGTCAAACCTATACTACTTCACTAATTAATTTTGAAGGGGGCAAAATAAAACTTATTAAAAAAATTATATCATATATATATATATATATATAATAGGGATATCAAAAAATTTGTTGGGGAGGGGTCTCTGCACAAATAGCCTCCAGTAAAATTCTAATTAATTTCAAAAGAAGATTTATAAGTTCTAAAATATAAAATCTCATACTTGAAATGTTGATTAAACCGTGACCACTAAATTTAATTAGTTCTTAAGTCATTAGTCACAGAATATCAAGTTAAAATAGTTAACTTAAAACAATAAGTCCAAAAGACCGAATTAATTAGCTAAAACATCAAAAGCATGTCCAAAAACACTAAACAAATACAAAATATCAAGTTTAAAATAATTTATTTTAAGAAACAAGTCTAAAAGTTTAAGTTAAGTAACCAAAATGTCTAAAAGAAATTCACTCTCATTTCCTTCACGCCGCTCCAAACTCATTGACCTGAAAATATTTAAAAATGTGGGATGAACACTCTTAAAACGTACTCAGTGGTGGGGATCATGAGCATTTCTTTCTATTTATCCAACATGATTAAATCGCAGGAATAATGGATTTAGGGTACTCTTCTTCTGATTCTAGAATACATTTTGAACTGTGCACATGACATATTCTGATGTGTACAAAACGCTATTCTGATGCATATAAAACGCTATCCACATTCCATCCACGACAATACAAGTTGGATTAAAAATATTTCGGACTCAAAGAACATATAACATATACTTTAATTTTATTTCGAAGATAATAATTTCACCCACCTGATAATAGGGAGCACGTAAAATTGAGTGGAGAATCACATAGTGAATGAATGTTCTAATTGCGCCGCACCTAGTATAAAAATAAACTTGAATAAATCATTTGGGCTAATTCTAAATTTTAACAAATCTAAAAATAAGAAATTTTGGACTTAAAATATTTTATATTCAAATATTATGGGCCAAAATTCGGAAAACTTTGTAGGATCAAAACATATTTTTATACAGTTATGGGGCATAATGAATTAATAAATTTTCTGAGGCCTTTTGCTACTTTGCGAAAATTGATAAACCCATTAAGAGTATAGTCAATCTTTAATATTCACCACATGACTTATTCTCTCTCTCTCTCTCTCTCTCTCTCTCTCTCTCTCTCTCTCTCTCTCTCTCTCCATCCAAACTCCTTAACGAAAATTACATAAAAGGATCCCCAAATTGAAAATGCTTGCTTAATTCTCTAAATCACAATTTCTTCTCTTTTTCTCTCGATCTCATTTGCTCCGGTTAGACCACCCTCACCCATTTCTCTTCTTCCTAACTCTAGTGTGCTCACCTCTCACCGCAACTCGCCACGACCAAACCACTCGTGCTAGACGAGCTCGACTACAACTTAGACAAGACTCGACACGAACCAAACTCGCACCAACTCATCGTCGACACAACATGAGTTCAGCAGCAGCAGCGACTCACCGACGACTCAACTGCGCTGCTCAGACTCGTCTCCACTCGTCGACTCACACCTCAGCTCACCAAGCTCCAACCTTACTTTCTTCTTCTCTTCTTTTCTATTTTTTCTTAATTTCTATATTTTATTTATTTTTCTTAAATTATATAATTTTTAGTTTTAAATTCTGAAACACTTGCTCTATGAAATTCACATGTCTATGAGTGTTGGTGAGGAGAAATTTCATTAAATTGCATGTTTTAGTGAGTGAAAATGTATTGTGTTGGTGAATTAACAAATAGAAGTTGGAGGTGTAGAGAACGTGAATTCAAGGTTTTTAGTTAATTGAAATTGGAAGAATATGTTGAGGTTAATGGTACGTGTATTTTCGACAACAAACATAAAGATTAAATTCAAGGGTGGAAAATTTATCTAGACAAAAATATATTAAAATTGGTAAAAAAAAGCAAAATTTAAAATTAGAGAGTTTCTTAGGTAATTTGTATTTTCCTTACACAATAATCAGAAAATGGAGCCCACCAAATCAGAATTTTTGTACTTATAAACTGCCACACCTGCCACACACATGAGAGAGAGAATATTAATGAGTTAGGGTTTGAAACCCCCAACCACCTGCACTTAATTTCAAATAAAAATCTGCTCTCGATTGAATTTAGTCACCAACGATTGGATTAATTTTTTTCCCAACCACCCCCACGTTCTCTCTCTCTCTCTCTCTCTCTCTCTCTCTCTCTCTCTCTCTCTCTCTCTCTCTCTCTCTCTCTCTCTCCCCTCACTATCTCGCAGACTGAACCAAAGCAAAAAAAAGCTCCACGATTAGAACCTAATCGGCGCTTAAGAATAAAAAAAAAAATTACGTCGTCCGTCGTCTCTCATCTCTCTATCTCCATTTCTCTATTTTTGAATTCCCTGCACATCCATGATCCATATCGAAGAAGCCGCTGCAGATTCTCGATTGAAATCCATTTCAGGTATCTCTCTCTCTCTCTCTCTCTCTCTCTCTCTCTCTCTGACAGCACCATTAATTCCAGTTGAGGACTCTCTTCAAATTGGTTGATTTTTTTTGAATTTGTTGTTTAATTTAAGGCATAGATTAGTTTAGAAATTAGTCGTGTGGTTAGTTTAGAGAGTAGTCGTGGTTGTTTATGTTAAACATGGCATGATTTTGGAAAAGAATTGTAGCTTATTATGTTAAACGTGGAAAATTATTTTAATCGAGGTTTGTATCATGTTAAGTGATGCTTTTGAATTTAGTCGAGGCTCTCATAGATTAATCGAGGAATGTTTAAATGTAATCATAACTTATTATGCTAATTAATCAAGGCTAATTATAAGTTCATAATTAATCGAGGATAATTAAAAAAAATTAATCGAGGCCTTCCTCAATTAATTTTAAAAATTAAAAACTAATCGAGGCCTTCCTCGATTAATTTAATACTAATCGAGGCCTTCCTCGATTAATTTTAAAAAATAAAAACTAATTGAGGCTTTCCTCGATTAATTTAATACTAATCGAGGCCTTCCTCGATTAATTTAAAAAATACAAAATCTAACAGAGGCCTTCCTGAATTAAGTTAAAATAAACTAATCGAGGCACTAATCAATTAATTCAAAAAAAAAAATTAATCGATTAACTTAAAATGAAATTTTAAACAAAACTAATCGATTAATAGTTTTAAAAAAAAACTAATTGATCAATAGTTTTAAAAAAATTAATCGATTAATTTTAAAAAAACTAATCCATTAATATTTAAAAAAACTAATCGATTAGTTTTAAAAAAACCTAATAGCCTAAATAAATCCAATTGACGGCTTACCTCTATTCATTTAAGAATAATCGATGAATTTTAAAAAAAAACCTATTACATTAATATTTATTGTAAAAAAACTAATCAATTAATATTTAATGTAAATCGATTAATTCTAAAAAAAAATTAATTCATTAATTTAAAAAAAAATAATCCATTAATATATAATGTTATTTAAGATTAATCGATTAACATTTAATGTAAATCGATTAATTCTTAAAAAAATTAATCGATTAATTTAAAATGAACTAATCGATTAGTTTAAAAAAACCTATTACATTAATATTTAATGTAAAAAAAAACTAATAGATGAATATTTAAATAATCGATGAATATTTAATCTATAAAAAGTAATCTATTAATTTAAACAAATATAATTTATTAATTTAAGACTAGTCGATTAATATTTAATGTAAATCGATTAATTCTAAAAAAAATTAATCGATTAATTTAAAGAAAAAACTAATCGATTACTCCCTCCCATTCAAAATATAAGTCTTTTTAGCTCTTTTAACTATTTGTAAAATATAAGTCTTTTTAAAAATTCATATCAATTTTACCCCCATTAATGAATACATAAATTAATGTACACATAAATTAATGTAAATGAATTTCTATAATATACCTATAATTTCTATTAAATGTAAATTATAATTAATGAGGTTAAATTGGGTAAAAATATTATTTATTAAAATCTGTGCAACAACTCAAAAAGACTTATATTTTGAATGGGAGGGAGTAATATTTAAAAACAACTAATCGATTATTTTAAAAAAATCTAATAGCCTAAATAAAACTAATCGATTAATATTAATTGTCCTCGATTTATATTAGAGTTAAATTTTAAGAAATTCCAATTTATATGAAATATTAAAAGAATTTACTTTAATAGTTGTAATTTTGAAAATGTTGTTAGATTGATTGGCTTAGACTGCCCTTACGGAGCCTGAGGCCCTCAGTCGTCGTGTACGCCATACCAGATGTTATTGATATGATCAGAGCCACACTGCTCAAGATTGGTGGTGACGATGTCGTCCGACTATTCAGATTCGGCTGTTTCGGACATTTTCTGGACTATAGGGGTGGTGACGTCCAGAAGAGGGTCATTCACGCGTTGATGACGTACGAGGTGCACGCGCCGGATCGTGGACGTGTGGGGCAGGAGGCATGGTTTCATATTCATCACTCCCAGCTGCGGTTCGGTCCGAGAGAGTACGCCCTGGTGTCAGGTTTACGATTCGACGGCTCAACATTCGATCCGAATGGCGATCATATTGTTCCGTCGAGATTTGTGTACCACCGTTTATTCGAATGGAAGCGTACGACCATCAAACAGATAGAGGACAGGTTCAAAAAGGAGGGGATGGCCAGAGACGCTCCGGATTATGTGAAGGTTGCGAACATATTGTTTGTATACCGGATGATTATGTGCCTAGATCAGAACCGGGCCGTGGATCCATGGGTGTGGACGCTAGCGGAGGATGTGGAGCGATGGAACTCATTTCCATGGGGTGCATATTCTTACCAGACGTTGATGCACTACATCGGTCTCGTCCCCAGGACTCGACAGGCTATGGGCGGGAAATGATCCGGACAATATCATTTTTACGGGCCGATCTGGGCACTGCAGGTAATTAGTTTAAATTTAATTGTTCTAAATTAGTTGAAATCAAGTGAATACGTAACTAATCCATTAATCCACTTTACAGGTATGGGCTTGTGAGGTGATACCGGAGTTGGCTAGTGAGGCTGGTGTGCATAGTGGACAGCTCACTGTGCCTCGATGTTTGAGGTGGACATTCAGACGCGTGTGGGCCAATGCACTGGGCCAATATTACACAGCTTCTGATATGCATTTGGACAAACCTGCTCCAACGTCGACATACTCTCCTGGAAGGTGTCTCTCCGATATGCGTAGGTAGCCTCCTGAAATAGCGTCGTCACGTGTTTCCCTCTCTTCGTCATCTTATTCTTCAAATGGTAGTAGCACAGTCCGTGCGTCGCTCTCGGGAAAACAGCCTCTACAGCATTTTTAATGCTCTGATGCTGATTCGAAACGATGAGAAGATCATCTATATCACCCAGAGCCATGTGCAAGTGGCCCAGGAACCATATCCAAGATTCGTCGTTCTCTATCGGTCCGAGCCCAACTGCAACAGGTAAGATCTGTTCGTTGCCGTCCTTCGTCACAGCAACAAAGAGAACCCCTTTGTTATTTCCCTTCAGGTGGGTCCCATTGATCACAAGTACTGGACGAGCATATTGGAGAAATGCATTGACACACGCACCGAGAGCAAGGAATGAATGCTTGAACTGACCATCACTCGTGATCTTCATGTCTACTACAGTCCCCGGATTCATCAATTGCAGAGTGTGAAGGAAAGCGGACAACTGTGCGTAGGACTTGTCAAAGTCTCCATATACCATCTGAATGGCAATGTTTCTCGTGCGCAGAGCGAAGCTGCAGTCGATATGGATGCCAAACTCACGCACAAGCTCTGCCATCATCTCCTTCGGCTTCAGAATAACTCACTCGTCCACCAATCTATGAGCAAAGTATTTTTCGAGCACTCGTGCAGGAACCTGTCGCGGAGCAATTCAACCCATATCAAGATGGCATGTGTGAGTGTCGTTGAACTTGTATATTCTCCACATATGCCCATCAGGAACTGCAAAGCACTTGAACGGGCAATCACCGCCATGCTTGCAAACATAGCCCAATCGTGACCTATTCGAGCGATACACGGCATACTCCACTCGATTCTGCATGTGATAGATACCGACCGCCAGAGCCAGATCATCCTTCGTCTGAAAAATAGCTCCCTGGTGCAGTGTATCTGATTCTGGTGCTGGTCCCTCATCCCAAGATAGTGGGCCCGCAATGTCCCAATCAGCAAGGTGAACCATCCAATTGCTCGAAGGCCCGTCAGATCTAAACGGAAAACCAGTGGTAGATGGTGGGACGACTCCCGTCAAGCACAACAATCTGTCTGTACGATCAGCAGAAGAACGAAGCCAGCCACTGAATTCTGTCAATAGTGACTCCACCAACATCGTTCTATCATTCACCTCTTCTTGTTCTTGTTCTTGTTCTTGTTCTTGTTCTTGTTCTTCTCCCTCTTCTTCTCCTTCTGCCTCTTCTTCTGCAGTAGGACCATGCGTCTCTGCATGTGAAAAGTAGGGAACATAGTCGTCCCTCATAGATGGTCCGGCTCCAGAACCTTCCAACTGTCTTGAAATCACGTACACGACCATCTCAGTAGTCTGCTTGTGAAGCAAATCGAGCAAATCTCCATCATCTTGCAAAGATGCTCTGATCCGTCTGCCAGTATTGGTGCTGGTGATGTAAAATAATTCATACGCGATCCTGTTCGGGTCAGTCCGCAACAACTTGTGAACCTCCCTCACCAGTGAGCTAAAACACAGCTTATCGGATGGCATCGTCACGAGTTGCTCGTCCCCATCTACATATTCTGATCTCTCCCATCGTCCACTGTGTCGTACAATAATGTGACGTCTAACCATCTGCAATTTATAAACAATGCTATATGATTAAACCCTAAACTCTATTAAAACCTAAATGCTATAAAACCCTAAAACCTTTTCTCTAGAAAGCCATGATCAAACCCTAAACCCTAGAAGAAGTCCCCATTTATAAAGGGTGAAATTAGGCACGATTACATTAAACATTAGATACGATTCAAACCCTCAACCCCATTAAACCCTACACTCCAAACCCTATTAAACCCTAAAACCCTAAAGCATATTAAATCCTTAAAGAAGTGACCATTAATACTAACTAAAGTAATTAAATAAAATTGAACTGGAAAAATGGATAAAATAATAGAGTTCAAATATAAGTGATTAAATTTAAAAAGAATGCACGATTAATAGTTCAAATAGCATTGATTACCTCCATTAAATAGCATCAATTAATTATATTAGTTTCAAGACTCGATTAAGTTATAATAGTCTCGATCCAATCATAATAGCCTCTAAAATTAACCTCTATATTATAATATAGCCTCGGATTAATCGATGAATATTATTAAACCTAATCGATGATTATCAAATTAATCGATGAATATCTAATTGTCTAGATTAATTTTAAAAAAATCATTAAAGCATCGATTAATTCAAAAAAAAAATACTCGATTACTTTTAAAAAAATAATATTTAATACTATTAATCGAGGCTAGCCTCGATTAACTTTAAATTAAGCTCTAATTATTTATAATAGCCTCGATTATATTTAAGTGTTCCTCGATTAAGTTATAAAAAATATTGAAGTGTTCCTCGATTATATTTATGTGTTCCTCGATTATATTTATGTATTCCTCGATTAAGTTATAAAAAATATTGAAGTGTTCCTCGATTATATTTATGTGTTCCTCGATTAAATTTATGTATTCCTCGATTAAGTTCTAAAAAATATTGAAGTGTTCCTCGATTATATTTAAGCCCACGATCCCATTTAAGTGTTTTTTACAAAGCCCTCGATTATATTTAAGTGTTACTCGATTATTTAAAAATTAGCCTCGATTAATTATAAAAATTGCCCCGATTAAATTTGAAATAGCCTAGATTAATTCTACGAGCCTCGATTAATTCTAAATAAAACCTCCATGAATTCTAAAATAGCCTCGAATAATTCTAATAGCCAAGATTTATAGTCTACCACATGCAACTCTTCAAAATATAAAAGATTAAAGGGTATGACATGCAAATCTCTACGTCGCCTATTTTTAAATTAAATCTAACAACACATGCAATATATAATCAAAACAATAATTATTTACAAAATAAGTGGAAAAAAATAGAGAGTACAAAACGTACCTTTGAAAGTTGCTCGCGCACTACTTTTTTCTTCAGAAAAATCTCGTCTTTCGCCCCCTTGCTCTGAAAAATTTCTCCAACTTTTGCTCTTCTTCGTCGCTTTGTTGTGTAGTGTGAATAAGAGTTTGTACTGTAGTGGAGATTTGTATTGTATTATGAATAGTGAGCTCGTCTATTTATTCAAAAATTTAACCTCGTCACAACACATTAAATTGTATTAAATTCGGTCCTACCTTCCCTTCTTTTCATTAATTGGGTCCAACCTTCCCCTTCTTTTCATTACTAATCTGTACATGTATTAAATTCGCCCTCCTACCTTTCTTTCTTTTCATTTAATGAAGCCATTTACCTTCCTTCTTTTTATTTATTGAAACTAGTTACACAAAAAAGAAATAAATGCATTCATTACTCGTGGCTAGTTAAGATATTAATCGAGAATCTCTTAAAATTAATCTATATATTTTTTAATAAATAATCGAGGCCCATTAAAAAATAATCGAATCAATTTAAAAAAAAATAATCGATGCTTTTTTAAAAAATAATCGAGACAATTTAAATTAATAATCGAGACTTCATTTTAAGGGTTCGAATCTTCTTAAATAATCGAGGCTTATAATAAGCCTCGATTAGTTTTATCTCAAGTAATCGATGATTGTGCACTAATAATCGATGAAGTCTAAAATAATCGAGGCTTCTAGTTAATTGGGTCAAGTTAAATAATCGATTAAAGTTAAATAATCGAGTCAAGTTAAATAATCGATTAAAGTTAAATAATCGAGTCAAGTTAAATAATCGATTAAATCTAAAAAAACAAATCTTCTTAAACCATCATAATCGAGGAGCCTCGATTACTTTTAACTAGTAATTGAGGCTTCTTATGAAATATTCGAGACCACTTTTGTAAACTATTTTTTAATATATAATCGAGGCTCAACTTGTAAATTAATCGAGTCTAAGAATTAATCGAGTATTGTAATTTTAATCGAGACAATTTACAATAAATAATCACGGCTACAAAATAATCAAGGCTTACTATAAATAATCGAGGCAGTTAGAATTGTTAGGGTTTCATTTTTAGAATTAGGGTTTCAAGTTGTTAGAGTGCATTTAATGTCTGACAAAAGTACAATGTGTCAATCATTGGGTGTGGGGACCAAGTCTATTATAGTACAAATTGCCTAACAAACTACCTATTTTTAAAAATTGTTGTTTTTTCCCAATTACTATTTACTTTTGTCTACTTTTATCCATTTAGACTAAATTCAAAGTAAACTCTTACCAAAATGATTGAATTTACTGTAGCATTTATGAATTGAGAAATTAAGTAGTGAAATCCAACTAAAATTGATGGATTTGCTGTGAAAATTGGTTTGGAGTCGAGGAGTTTGGAGTTGTGTGTGTAAGTGTAATACCCCGTAAAATAATTACTGCTTAATTATAGTTAATTGTTGAAATTACTATTTAGTATAGTAATTTCCAGTCAGATTAGGGTCGAAAGTATCCGTTAAGTTCCATGAGATTCAAGGTCAATTAATCCCCGTAGGTGGGTTAATTTTTCCACTAGGATTTTAATTCCCTTTTCAGTATGGAAAGCCGGAATCATAATTCCAGATAAAGTGGATTCCTATTCTTTTAAATTTGCGGTGTGTGTTTATCGTGAATTAGACATTCCAATAAATATTTTCAGGACTGGGAGAATCAGATATTCTCCAGTCATTAGTGTTTAAATTCAGATAATTTAAACAGGGTGATTTAAAATCTGAGAGAATTAGATATTCTCTAGTTCGGATGTTTTAATGGTCGAGAAATTAAAATCAGTATTTTGAAGTGGTATTTTAAAACCAAGTAATTTCAGATAAATTATTGTTTCAAAATAAGTGATTTATTTCATCAAGCTCGGGTAAGTTCGGGATTTTTCCGGAGACAGAAAATATCACGATAACCGAATAACCGGTATTTGAATCGGGTATTTTCTTGGTCAACTCCCATGAGTGGGAGGCCATGCCTCAAGTCTTTTCACCATTCCCCTATGCCACGTACCTACTCTATACCACTCCCATCACCTTACCTCTATTAATCAAAGCTTGTGGGGAAAACTATCTATATATGATTGCTAAAGATAAATGCCCCATTCCCTTCCCATTTTCGGACCAAAGAAAGAGAGAGAGAAAGTTGAGCTACAATTCACCATTTCATATCTTTTTCAAGTGCAAGAAATTTTCGAGAGGGAAAGAGAAAAAAAACGCAGCTTCTTCTTCTTCTTCTTCTTCTTCTTCATTCCATCTTCATCTTGTGGAAAGCTTTAGAGGGGGGCACCAAGAACATTCACCTCCATTGTTTTCGAAGCAAGAGAGAAGGATAGTAGAAGTGACATCCATAATCAAAGCTTGATCCCACCATCTCCAACCTCCTAAAGCTTCTCTCCATTGTTCTTGAAAGGTATATCGAAAGAAACCATGAGTTATGAAGATATATATTTCTAGTTGCATGAGTTATATATATATAGGTTTGGTGTTGTGTTGGAAATCATGTCTTGGTTATATACAAAGCATGTTAGATGATTATGAGTTGATTAGTGCATAGAGGTATGTTTGGGGTGAGGTTTGATGTGTTAAAATGCATGATTCGAACATATAAAAAGGCTTGTGAAGTTTGGCTTGAGTTCGCGTATTTCGCGCGAGCGGGTTGACAGATTTGCCACCTTTCGGTAAAACGAGCATAACTCCCTCGTTTTACGTTAGATTGAGACACCGTAAATTTTACCGGAAACTAGACTTAAGTGGCTTTCCAATGGTATAGGTCTCATTCTCTAATTCGTCCTGAGTAAATTATGAAAAAACGGCAAAGTTGGGTCATGATTGGTTTTCATGAAGTCATGGCAGTTCTGCCATCTTTTAGTAAAACGGGTATATCCGTTTCATTTGTTATCATATTAAGCCACTGTAAATTTGTAAAAATTCTAGACTTCCATGGCTTTCTAATGATATATATCTCATCCGTAACTCTTCCTGAATCGATCGTGAAAAATCTTCAAAGTCAGGTCACGAGTTTGTTTTCGGAAATTCTGACAGATCTGCCACCTTCTAGTAAAACGGTCAAAACTTTTTCGTTAGTTATCGTCTTGAGTAACCGTAAATTTAGCCATAAACTAGACTTCCATGGTTTTCCAACGGTGTATGGCTTGTCCCCTGCACCCTAGCGAGTCAAAACAGAAAATTCTGCAAAGTTTATCGTTGTGCAGAATGTTGTTCAATCTAAGCTTAATGTTGATCTTGTTTTTAGAATCAACTTGCGATGGATGTTGAGGTATTTTTGACACCTTAAATGATGTCGATGTATGTCTTTAGACGGTTAAAAACTAGGGTCGAGATTAACCCATAAGCAAAAGAAAATTTAGAACGGATACTAGACCCTAATAGGCCTTCAATTTCATGTTGAGTCCAAACAACGTATTTGGTTCAACGTACTCAAAATTTATGTTAACTCTATGAAGGCGAGCTGTCCAGTGCAAGATAACGTACGGAGGAACTTTTACTGCAGTTCAAGTGTTAAAATCTCGGTGAAAGGTGGACTTTCTTTTTAACGGACTCTTAGTCCAAATAATGATTTGAGTTTTTACTCACCTGCAGTTAATTAATTCTGATGCAAATAAATTATTGTCATGCATAGAATGTTTTATTTTGTATGATATCCTTATCTGCATTTAGTTAGCTCGCAAGGGGCTTTTTAACTCTTAAATCGATCGGGCCTCGTGCTAACTTAGCGTGTTAACCGAGGTTAGTGTACACTTGAGTCGGTGATATTAGAAAGATGGAAAGGCTGAGCGGAGCTATTCCTGACTAAGACATCGACGATGCTAAATGTGCATGGAAAAGGCTGAGCGGAGCTATTCTTCGGCATTTAGTTATGTTAAGCGTTCGAGGGAAAAGGCTGAGCGGAGCTATTCCCCGACGTTTGTGGAAAAGGCTGAGCGTAGCTATTCCTCAACTTTCAGTGGGATATGGATGATCATACAACAGAAAAGAGCACTCAATGACATAAAATGATTTAGTAAAACATAGGGCCTTTTAGATAAAACCCCTGTGTGTTTACTCAGATGCATGACAAGAAAATGAGTTTTAGTTCAAAAATATTTTTGGCAATGTGTTCACTGAGTACCCTTGTACTCAGCCCTACATGTTTGTTTTTAAATGTGCAGGTTGAGCTGGTGTGGAAGGGAGAAGTGCTGAGAGTGGAGTTCTTTTTGGTACAAGGCTCAGATGACCTTGTATTACTATATTATTATTATTGTCTTTCTTTTGCTTCCACAACTCAGTTATATCACAAGTTCAACATTTCAGCTTTTGTTCTGGACGAGTTCCATAACTCGATAATCAATTAAGTACTGTTATTATTCTATCTCTTGTGAGTACTTAAAGTTAGTTCAGAATTCGAGCTCACAGCAATTATCGTTCCTGGAATACAGTAGTTCCTTATTCTATTTAATTATTTCCGGTTCGCGCCTTGATCCATCCTTTATTGGGATCGAGTTGTGCCAGTCACACTTCATATTAATCAGATATTAATTTGGGGTCGTGACAGTAAGATATCTCTTTTATGTAAATCACACATATATGCCTTCGTGGAATTTGATTAACCAAGAAGACACGTGTATCCGTAATTTTTGTTGAATAACCATTCATGATACATACGTGTATAGTTTATAGAGTAATGAAGAAAAATAATGAATATCGTAATCATTCATTTATTTTTTTAAATCCCTAACCGTAATGACTTAAACTTATCAAGAATATAAATAAATCCTATCTAAATAAACAAGACCCATGAGTATTTTTAGGCTCAAAAGTAAATTTCTAAAATATAATTATTAATTTCAAATATTTCTAATACTAGGGACGCAATTTCAGACTCTTTCAAGTTCAACTAATTCTATAAGTATTAATAAATAGATTAACACTTAAATTTAAAGTAATTAAATAGTTAAAGAATTTAAATCGTGTAGAACTGGGTTATTACAAAAATAAAATTATTTCGGCCAATACTTTTGACCAAGCAATTAACCGAAATTTATTAATTTGATTTGGTTGAAAAATATAATTCACTCACTAATTTATCTAATAGGTCTTTTCATTGTTTTAATTTTGCCATATTTATCTCTAGTACGCTAAATATTTATTTCATAATTTGTACTGAACGTTCCCAACTCCTTCAATGCCACACGTTCATAATAAGATGAGACATAAACACCTAAAAATTCTGAAAATAAGACGAACAAATTATGAAAATATATTGACAAATTAAGCATAAAAATCAAAAACAAAAACCCATATATTTAATAAATAGTCTAAAATCTCATTTGTTATGTATAATCCATAAAAAAAAAATTCCTTTTGGAGAAAAGTGAATTACATTTTCTAAGAAAGATAGTGGTATTTGTTTTCTTTATAATTTTTGTTATAGATAAATACATTTCATATCATTTGAAAATTATAATATTTGGTTATACATTAGTTTTTTGCTATTTTGATAATTTCCTAAGTTTCGTATTTTTTTACATATAAATATATTTTATATTATTTAAAAATTATAGTATTTGGCCAAATTACTATTTTAAAAAATTGATTATATTTAAAAAAAATAATACAAAAATTATAAAAATAAGAATCATATACTCTTTTTAAGCAAGTGTAATTCACTATCTTCAAAAGTGACTTTTTTTATGAATTATACATGGGGGGGGGGGGGGGGTTAGACTATCTATACTATATATAAAAACAGAAAAAATTCAATTTTAATGCCAATTATTTAACAATTTTGTAAATAATATTCTGATTTGTGGGCATTCTCTTAAAATAAAAATATTATAATATTATTTTTAAAATATTTAATTAAATTTTGGATATACATTCCCACGATTGTAGCAGTTACATCTTGCAAAATTGTAAAAACCCAAAACTTCTACAACAAAATTCAAACCGTGAGACCTATCGTCTTCCACTTTTACCTGTCGAAATTCTGAATACCCAAAAATTTCCTATCAAATTCCATAAATATTTGAGCAAAAACTAGGCCACAGGTTGTTGAGGAAAATGCATAAAGTTCGAGAAATGAGAAGCAACAGATTTCGGGGGAGAAAGAAGATGGTGGCAATTTTTAGGTGAGACTGATGTTGGTCCCGGACGAGTCGAAGTTAGTTTAGAGGGGGTGAATAAACTAACTCAAATTCTTTAAAACAAATGAGAAATAGATAGGGCCTTTTACTCGCGAATAACTTATCAATGCACACAGTCGGTTGAGATGATCAGTTGACTCAAAAGTGCAGCTTGTGTGAGTATAGTGTGCAGTTTAAGATATGCAGACATAGTGATAAATATAGCACACAAGCAGTTTATAGAGGTTCGGAGCTTAAACTTCTACATCCTCTCTTCTTTACTGAAAAGGGCAATTCACTATATAATGGTAAAGTTCCTTTATTACAATTACACAATGAAGACAATTTTTGAACCTGGTGGACGAAAACTTTCACACAGTTACGGTCTCCTTTTCAACTGGTGCTGTCCCGGAAACTATAGTTCTATCGATCTGAGGTCTCCTTTGCCGGTTTCGACAGTCCCACACTTGCGATCCCCAACTGCTCGCTGGAGAGATAAGGTGTTATTGACTGTCTTTTCAAGATTTTAGATCTCTTTCGATCTTCAAGAGTACAGTCTTGAAACTGGTATCAACTGTAGTGCTCCTTGTATTGAGCTGAGTAGTTGATCGTTGACTTTTGTGAACTGAGAAGCTTGCTCTGACTGGAATTCTTCAACAACTAGCTGATTAGCTTTTAAGGTCTCAATCGTGACTTTCGCAGTTTGTCAGTGATTGACCTTGAGCTGTGGGAGAGAGAAAGAAAGCTCAGTATAGCAAGAGTTAGTATAGAAAAAATCTTGGAATAGAAAGTTTTGCCAGAGTCGAAAGTGTTGCAAAAAGTCCCGAATCAAATGAGATTCACTCTTCTTATATAGAAGAGTGATCTATGTGACCGTTGGGTTTCACCGATCGTTGATTCTGTTGATCTAGTGACGGTAGATTATTCTTGTAGCCGTTGAAGCCCCCTTTTTTTTGAATTAGTCGTTGCTTAGCTATTTGATTTATGCAGAGCATTTACTCCAAGATCTTCTTCATTAATGTCAAGATCTCTGGTTGAGCATTAACTGCGGAAAGCTTCAGTTTGGCAGACTCATCAGCTGCTTAGCTTCCAGTTCAGGACACCAGTTGGAAGTTCTCCAGCTTCTCATCTTTCAGTTCTGGACTAGTCCGATTAGCAGTTCTCCAGCTGCTTATCTTTCAGTTCTGGACTGGGCAGCTTGGTTCGGCTATAGCTTCAGTTGGCTAAGCTCTTTTGCTAGTTGATCACAACTGCTTGAATGGTTGGTCAGATCGGCTGGTCTTAATTTGAGCTTATTTGCCAGTTCAACTGTTCTCAAACTAATGAATAGTTTGTCATCTTGACTGGTCTTATTTTGAACTTGGTTAGCATTTTATGTCATGTTGAGTGTTGTGCTGGCTGACTCTAGTTCTGGCCATTATCAGTTGACTTGTCTCTTGGCTTCAGTTTAGCTGATATTTGATTTTTGGCCATTAGTTGGATGCTTCCAGTCTTCAGCTAAACTGTCTTGATGTCAGTTTCTTCAATCAGCTTGATTCGTCTTCTAGCTCGACTGACTTCGCTGTCAGTTTGGTTGCGGCTGATTTGAATTTTGTGCTTTAACCCTCAGTTGGATTATTTTCTGACTGGTTGATACATCCCTTTAGCTGGATTGATCATGCTCCAAGGTAGTTGACTTCTAGCTTCAGCTGAGCTGTTTTTGGAGTCTCTCTTTGGTCAATTTACCTTTTTCCAGCTTTAGAATTCCTGCAGTTTTTCAGAAAAGATTTCCACATGTTTTGACATTTCATCAAAATCATCATTAGGGTTTTTTGATAGTTTTTCCTAACAAATGAGCAGCGTATTTCATGTGACAGAGATTTATGCGTCCCTAATTTCTAAGGCTGAAGAATTTAATAACCATAGATGTTTCTCCTTTTTTAAATTAGACTTAAGGTTCTATTTTAAGTTTTATTTCTTTCAGTTTGTATTTGGATTTTAGTTTATGATGGAGATAAGAAATACAATTCGCTACGCACGGGTGGTGTTCAATTGATAAATTACTATGAAATGAAAAGGAAAGTGAAAAATCACGATTTTGTTTTGATGGTGAAGCAGAGAAAAAAAGAAAAAAAATATGTATCTCTGAATCAATTCCATGTATGATTACAATTTATCCATGTTCTCATGGAATAAAAAACGGAAACTTTACGAACTGGTGTTTGTATTCGAGTATTGTTAATTTGTTATCCCACCATCTGTTTGATAAAATGAATGTATGACAAGTGTTTCAAGAATCTTGATGCAAAAACAAACTTATTAAGCCTTTGCCCAAGATACTTCATGGTTATATTTCCAAAAGCCACATTATTCCCCCTAACTGAAGAATGTTTGCATATGCTGCCTCAATGCATGCATATTTTTTACTTCTGTTAAGTTTCCATAAGCAAGGAAATATATCTTGAACAAGCATGAACTTATAAGGTGACAAGATGATTTAACTGTGACACCGGCCTTTTTGTATTATCTCCATTCTTTCCAATTTCAATACCCCTTTATTTGATGTCAAAGTAATGGAACTTAAAATCAGATTAAAAGAGATAACATAATTTGAAATCTTCATTTTTCCACTGTTGATATGATATTATTTTTGAGCATTGGTTTAAATGTTGAGACAGAGTTTCTTGGTGCTGCGTTTAGCATCTCTGACATCCATTTTTGCTTTGACTGATGTTGTGTTCTTTAATCACATATCCAACAAACAACCAAAGCTAAGTTGATCCCAATATTTCAATATTGTTGTTTCTTTTTCTTATATTATTGATTGCTAAGTGCTAGCTATATATATGCTGCTTGATGATCTTAAAAGATTTTATGGAGATGTGTTATGTATATTTGGTGAATAATCCATCTCCATCCTGTAACAGAGAGCATGATATCAAAATTTATATAATGAAAATGAAACTTTTTAAGGAATCAAACAAATTCACTTATATTTAGGAAGTTCATTTGAGTGGAGGCATTATTTTAAAAAGAAGTCTCGGATGATGGTCCAACTAATTTTGATGTTCAATTACTTCATTCTTCGATTTTGTTCTTTATTGCTAATTAAATTTTACCTTTTCAGTATTGGCTTGTCTTTTAGGCAATTGTTGCTTCTTGCTTCTGGTTTGCTGGTTTGTTGAACATGATGATGATATTGTTGAGCAAATCAAGAACATATTCACAAAATTGCCAACAGATCCAACACCTTTTCAATTGGTTGCTAAAACACCACTTTCTGTGATCTCAATGTTTTTGTATTCCATGAATGTAATTATGCTTCAAATAGTAGCTAACCATTAATAAATAAATTATGTTTGGAATTCTGCTCGAATTAATTTTCAATCCATCTTTTTGTTTGTGTATTGTGGTAAGCATTCTTCTACCTTTCACCAAAAATGGCGCACATTAATTGCAATTGGCGAGAGTGAGACTACTGATATAAGAGATTATATGATTTATATTTTACTCTAATCTCTAATGAATCTATACTAATATATTATAATGAAGTCGTGAATCTCAATATTCCCGCCCATAATTCCCATACAAAAGCAATTTCACAATTTTAAATTTATTAATCAATGTGTTTCGTCTAATTCTCTTAAATGGTCGATGATAAAACTAATTAGTATCAGTTGCAAATGCAGTTATTTTTGGCAAGGTTGAGTGGGATAGTGATGACGACACGTTTAAAATCCATTTCTTTATCTCAAACAACAAGAATCATCTGGATTTTAGGACATAATCTCTGTACATTCCTCATTCGATGGCATTGTGAGTGGTCGATTCCTTCTAGGCTTCAAAACCAGTGTCGTGGATTTATTTTCTCCTTCAACTCTAGCAGCCACCATTGGAAATCAAGTTGGTCAATTTTATTTTCTGCTTCATCTTTTTTTTTGTTTGCTTTGATTCTGAGAAATAATCAATTACTCTTTATTGTTTATTGTGGATTTGTTTTGTTTGGGATGTAGTAATGGTGGTGTCGGGTATTTTATCCGCCCCAGATGATTTCATTGATTAAGGTAAAATTAATCTCTTCATTTTCAGTTCGTTGCTGGGTAATTGGTATGGTTTGTTTACTATTTTTTTTTTCAAAATTAATTTGTATGTTTTTTGCTTCATTTATTTTTATTCTCCCACAAAAAAAAACTCAGTTCCTCACTTTGTTGTGTGGTTATTTTGTTAGGGATGTATGGAATGGTGGTTAATTGTAACATATTTTATATGCGGAAATGATATGTCAGATGATAAGTCCAATGAAAATATAATTAGATAAAAGTAAGAATGGAAAAATTAAAAGATGGCAACATGGCATGAATGATTAATTAATTGTATCATTAACTGTGGAACACTTAAAGTGCATGCTAGAATATGAATTTGGCTTCATTTTTTTTTATGAAAACTAAAAAATCTTATTATCTTAGATTTTTTGTAGTAGAAGCTGGAATTATGATAGCGTTTTCTGGGACATGCGACATTTACAAAAGTGAAATGTACTGATCTCTTCAAATGGTGCATATTTGTATTCAGCTATTATGTATGACTGTTATTATTGATTTATTATGTGTAAGCAATCGTCTGCTATCATTGGAGAAGTAAGTTGCTCCTTAGCAGATTTTTTTCCCTCTATTTCTTGCTTTTGATTAATATGGAATATGCATTTAAGTTTTTTCAACTTTCCACATGGAAGATATGGAGTTTTGGTTGTTTGGTCGATAGATACTACTAGAAAGAAAAAACTGCTTCCAAGTATCGCAGCCGCATTTTTGTATTTCTTCAATTCTCTAGAGCCTTCATTATCCTCTCAAATAATTAATTATAAAAGCTTTGGATATAGGTCTTTTCCCACAAGGCCACAACTTTATCCTACTTCAATTGGATGAGTTCTTAATAATAAATTTTTAGATATCATGTGTAGATAATTAGTGCGTCGTTTTTCACCAAAAATAAATGTTCCGACTTTCGTCGGCAAGCCCACACTGCAGAGTACAGTGGCGAGCGAGATCGTCTCCCAAGGGACCGACGAGAATTACTCTAAATTTTCAATCTGTATAACCAAACTTTCAAGGAGATTTTTGTGATTATAACTAAACAAACGAAATTAATAAATAAATAAAGAAATAATCAATTGAGCAGAATGAACGGATTTTAAATCAATAAAGAGAGGTATTCCGGATCCAACAAACTCCACTTCACTTATAAAGACCGATCACAGATGCAATAATTAATTAATCAGTCCATACAAATCAGTTATAGCCATCGAAGACGCTTCTGACATGACCTAATCTCTCCATACAATTTCGACAATTAAGAAGACGCTTCGTTAATTATTCCCTACTCGGTTGACAACTGTAAGAGACGCTCTATGAGTTTAATGAACCGATAGCAATGAGCACAAGAGAGACCCGATTCTTAACTTACAGACTCTGACGCAGGACTGTGAAATTAAGTCTGTTATTCCCCTAGTTTTGAACAACCGTTTTACCATTTATTAAACCCAATCCACAATTACGTATGGTTGATTTAATTGGCTAGTAACTATTCTCAACCTATTGAATATTTGCAACTACCCAATAGACTTAGAATAATTATCTACTCGAGAATCCAAGAACAACAGATACATGCAATAATTAATTATGAACGAACAAATTAGATCTCACAGTTTGTATAAGTGGAGCTTCGTCATCGTCACCGGAATAGAAGTAGATTAGCTAACTTGCATGCTTGAATCGAGCAACAAAAACTTTTGTGTAGAAGTGCGATCAATTAAACGAAGAGAAAAGAAATCTGAATAAAACTGTTCTTGCTGCTGCGTTTCTCACGTCTAATGTCTAGTGTCGCAAATTAAAACTAGAATCCTAATATAAATCTACAACCCATAAAAGATAGAGTCCTAATAGGTAATAAAATCCTAGTCTAGATAAATATGGTAATTCCCATACAAAAGACTCCTAGAGGCGGTGAAGAGATGTATTTCCGCGCCCAGGTCTAAGCTTGGGTCGAGAATTAGCTTTAGCAAGCCCAAAACGCATATCTAGTCCAGCTTCTAGAATTTCTGCTCCAGTTTTCCAGCTGCAAGGCCTTTCGGTATGATCTGCTCAGACTCGAAATTGGCTCTATTTTTTCCGTGGCCTCTTTTTGCACCAAAAACATGCCATTTTCTCCATCTTTGAAATATATCCCTACACAACTCAACAAACACATCATTCTACCAATATCCACAAATATAGGGCAATTAATTAGGAGAAAATGCATCAAAAGATAGTAATAAAACAAGTAGAATACGTCCTATCAAATCCCCCCATACTTAAACCTTGCTCGTCCTCGAGCAATAAAAAACAAGAACAGAAAACAGACTCAAAATGGATAAACGACTAAGTGTCAACTCCTTAAATCAATGCGAATTCACAGTATGAGCTGTGATTAACCAGCCCACAAACCACCAACCGATTTTGTTCAAGAACATGCCAACATTTTGTCAATCAAGTTAAAATCATTCTTATCAATCCAGCCTCACCGAGATTCACTCATCATCACTCAAAGAAATCAGGTCAGAAAGCTATTCACTCAAAAATCATGATTAGTTATCTTCAACATAGAATTGCTCATACGTCACCAAAACTGCCACTTTTCAAGTTCATCACAAATCAAAAGGTCTTTCCTCTTTGGTTGTAATGGGGCTCGGGTTCATGGGGTAGGATATTTTTGGCT
This sequence comes from Perilla frutescens, assembly GCA_026008535.1. Classification (NCBI taxonomy): domain Eukaryota; kingdom Viridiplantae; phylum Streptophyta; class Magnoliopsida; order Lamiales; family Lamiaceae; genus Perilla; species Perilla frutescens. The sequence continues at coordinate 18,328,343 of BRKX01000007.1, read as the reverse complement.
AAAGTGGCTAAGTAAAGATGGAATAATGCAAGTATAAGCACGAATATCTCTGAAGAAGATGAAAATAATCTGCTCTCTTGCGTCTCTGCTACTGCATTGCGGCGTTAATTCTGGAATAATAATAGAAGAGATAAATCCTAATCTATAAATAATATCCTTAATTAAAATACTATTAAACAAGGAAATTAACATCCTAATCTAATCCCAACTAGGTAATTGGCAACAGATGGACTCCAACGTGGTGGAATCTGTTGCAGCCGCGTCCAGGCCATGGGCCTAAGTAAATCCCGTGCTCCAGCCCAAATCCGCGCGCACAGGCCCAGAATCTGTCATCTCGGTACCTCAACCAGGCAGTATGCCCATACGGTCTGGCTTCCAGACAGTATGCCCATACGGCGTGCTTTCCAGACTCTCCACAATCTTGGCCAAAACCTTCATATATGTGTTAATCACCTGAAATCATTCCCAAAATACATTTTCTTCCACAAAACACGATTGTGAGGCAATTAACATATCAAAACAATACCAAAAATGGCCCAAAATATGTATGTAAATAGCCCAATCAATCTCTGAGGAGCACGGCTGCAGCCAGATTTTTCAAACCAATATGGGGCTTATTCCAAAGTGTGAGTACCTTGAGATTTGCTCTTCTTCACATCCGACTCCTCAATCTTTTTTCTTTTTTTTTTCTTTTTGAAGCTGTGCTCCTTTATTCACAAATATATATATTTTTTTCTTTTTCAAAGGAGCAGGACGTGAGTATTCATGTTTCTTCTTTTATCTCTAGCCCTCAATTCATTCAATAGTGCAGCTCAAACATTAATTCATACAATACTTGCATGTTTCCAAGGACAAAAGCATGCCAAACAAAGGCTAAGGCTCATTTATAGTGGCTATAATCAACAAAGTTAGATCTTTTAGGCTCAAATTGGCTCACTAATTGGCAATGTACGGGCAGGGTGTTTTCTTTGGGCCAGTAGCTCGGGTATCCCTAAATGCCTTAATCACTTTTGTGCATGAAATCAAAGATGACAACAAGGTGGCAGCAAAGTAATTTAGACATCAAATAACATAGTCAGACAACACTCATAAAAAAAAACTTCGAGCTCTTATTTATGCATGCTCATAGGCTCAAGAACTCACAATTTTGTAGGCTCAAAAAAATTTTATTGAAAGCATAACTCATCATTCAAGACTTCATCCAAAACATGACATATTCCCTTCACAAAAAATCAAACTCTCATCCAGTCAAACCCATCACAGCCCAAAACTGCTCACTCTCATCAATTCAAGCAGTCACTCAGTCAATTTTCCAGCAAAATCACAATCAAACGACTCAAATAAAACATATTATTATTTTTTGTTTTTTTTTTATTTTATAAACAGAAACCACTAAGACACCTCCCCACACTTGAAAGACACAGGGTTCTCACTGTGAGAAAGGGAGAAACGAAGACTCAAGAACACACAAATAAAAACAAAACATGCATAAACAACCCAAAAATGAAAAGTGAGTTAAAGGAAGGGGGAAGAGAGGACTAACTCTGATCCGCCAGGTGGCGGATCACTTGCTCCATTACGTCAAGACGGCCATCAATCTCATCCAGCCGGCGGCCGAGACTGTCCTCAATCCGAGCAGTGGCAGTGGTGATCAACGCCTCAATCTCTGGGAGGAGAGAGGCAGCATGAGTACCTACAGAAACAGAGCGACGCGGGCCCTCGATGCCCGGCTGAGTGAGCTGGTAATGTCCCTGGTCATTCATAAAAAGTAGTTTCATAGCAGTATAATCATCCAGACAGAATAAAGTGGCAGGCAAAGGGTCGGGGTCAGACAGAGGGATGCAAAGCCTCTTAGCAAATAAAGTCACAAAACAGCCTAAAAGGGCTCTACAAAGCGTTAGATTGGCACTAAAGTGCCACCTTCTAGCAAGCCAAAACCCAAAATTCACCTTAGATCCCGAATGTAAACAATCAAGTAGAAATAATTCTTGCACAGTGACCACACTCATCATATCCAACCGACCAAACAAATTAGCAGCTAAAAATCTATGACAAAGCCTAAGTGCATCATCCTTCAAGTGAGCTCCTTTAAAGGAGCGAGAGCTATAGGACTCATCAATAGATAGCATAGCCCAGGTTTCATTGGTGATCTGGGAAAATGTAGTTAGGACTTCACAGAGGGAGGACTTATAAGCCTCTTCAAGCACAGATTCATCCGACTCAAAACCAAGCACAATATTCAAGTTGGTGACCGACATGTGAAACTGCCTGCCACCTAGAGAAAACACAATAGCATGCTTATCCTCGAGCCCCCTCGAGGCATCAAAATCATATGAAGATAAAAACTCAAGCATAAGAGCACGATGAACAGGCACAGAAACATCAAGCAATCTAGACCATCTTATGCCAACAAACAAATCCCTAATCCTATCATTCACACCAAGCACAGAAATGTTATCCCAATCAAAAAGGCACGTACCGGCGAGAACATGGTGAGTGTTCACTTCGGTGCAGCGCTGTACCTCATCCGGCGGTAGAAAAAATGGTAGTGCAGAACTCGTCGAGGCCTTCGGAGCCTTGCCTTTTGTCCCCTTCTTCGAGGGCTTGGCCGGGAGTTGCGGCTGATGAGGCACGGCCTCGACATCGGACGGGGCGGTTGTGATCTTAGGCGGAGGATTTAGTGCTCGTGGCAGCGAGGTAGAGGGCAGAGGGCTCACGCACGATGTCGAGACAGCCGGTGAATGTGGTGGTGAAGAAGGAGTGGCAGAAGGCGGTGGTGAAATGGTGATGGAGGGACGGCTCCTCTTAGCGGTGGTGGATGGGTCACCGACGGCCTGGCGCTTCGAGCGGCGGAGGAAGAGCGGTGGTTGGTTGAGTTCAGGAAAGGCTTCGGTCGGAGACGGTAGAGGCGTAGCGACCGGTGATTGCGGTGGTGGTGAAACCGGAGGCGGCAAGACAACTCTCGGTGGTTTCTCAGTAGGTGCCGGAGGTAAAGATAGCGGGACGGAGGTGGAGGTGGCCTTTTGCTTGGTTGTCGAGATGCGCTTCTTCCCCATGGTGGTCGACGGCGGAGTTGATCGGAGAGTGAGGGGCAGTGGTGGTGCTTCGATGAAGGAGGGAAGGTGAAGGGATGGTGTAACTGCTGCAAAAGAGAAGTGAAAATTTAAAAGGGGCGGTGAAAGTGACTAAGTCATGGGGTAAATTAGATTTGGGCTTAGGGTTTTCACGTGATAAATCCCCAAATCAACTGTGAGGATTTTGCAATTAAGTCCCTGCAGAAAAGACATCTAATAACCCCCCCCCCCACACATGGAATTTTCGGTCAACCTCAAAGGTGCCCCCTTGCTGTTCTTTTGTGTTTTTTTTCTTGTTTTTTTTTAAAAAAAAAACGAATTAAAAGAACAGAAAAAATATGAAATAAAAGGAATAAAGGAAAAGGAAATCAGGTTACCTCCTGATGAGCGTCTTTCGTTAACGTCAGAGGCTCGATGAAGTGGTGTAGCTAGTTGTGGATTATTGGGGTAGCAAGATCAACCCCATCAAAGCTGGTAAAGTTTGTCCCGGCACAATATTGCTTAAGCAATTGGCCGTTCACCTTTAACACTTTTTGAGTATCAAGACTACGAATTTCCAAAGCACCATGTGGACTGACACTCACTACTTCAAATGGCCCCATCCATCGAGACTTGAGTTTACCAGGCATGAGACGGAGGCGAGCATTGAAAAACAACACTTTCTGACCAACCTCAAAAGTTTTCCTCCAGATATATTTATCATGCAATAGCTTGGTACGATCTTTGTAGTAGCTTGCACTATCATATGCTTCCAAACGGATTTTCTCGAGCTCTTGAAATTGATAACGTCGCTCATGGTTGACCATTCGAGGATCCAAATTGCATTGTTTCACAGCCCAAAAAGCTCGATGTTCCAGCTTCACTGGAAGGTGGCACTGTTTCCCAAAACTCAGACGATAAGGGGACATCCCGATAGGAGTTTTGAAAGCCGTGCGGTAAGCCCATGCTGCATCATCTAGCCGCAGACTCCAGTCCTTGCGGTGTGGGCATACGGTTTTTTCCAGAATGTTTTTGATCTTATGATTAGACACTTCAGCCTGGCCATTAGACTGCGGGTGGTATGCCGTGGCAACTCGATGGGTGACTTCATACTTCTTGAAAAGAGCTTCTAAGGTTCGTTTGCAAAAGTGCGTGCCTTGGTCACTGATGAAAGCTCGAGGTACACCAAAGCGTTGGAAAATTTACGCCTTGAGGAATTTGGCAACGACCTTAGAATCATTGGTCAGGGTTGCTTTGACTTTGATCCACTTGGAAACATAGTCGACGGCTAACAAGATGTAGGAATTGCCGAAAGAGCTCGGAAAGGGGCCCATGAAGTCCATTCCCCAAACATCAAAAATGTCGCAAACCAAGATAGGAATTTGAGGCATCTCGTTCCTTGAAGAGATGTTGCCAAGTCGTTGGCAATGATCACAATTTTTGCAGTAGAAATACGAGTCCTTAAAAATTATTTCCCAATAGAATCCACAGTCCAAGACCTTGCGGGCTGTTCTCATCGGCCCAAAGTGACCGCCACATGCGTGGGCATGACAGAAGCTTAGGATAGATGGAATCTCCTCCTCAGGAATACATCGTCGGATAATTTGATCGGCACAAGTTTTCCACAAATATGGCTCGTTTCTGATGAAATACTTGGCTTGACTCCTCAATTTGTTCTTCTTGGCAGATTCAGTTCCTTTGGGAAAAATTCCAGCGGTGAGAAAATTCATCAAATCAGCATACCAGGGTGCCCTTTCCGCAGCTGCAAGTAGAAGCTCATCTGGAAAATCATCCGGTATGGGCTTACCGTCGGATTCTGTCAGCAACCTGCTTAAATGATCAGCAACGTGGTTCTCGGCTCCCTTCTTGTCTTTGATCTCCAAATCAAATTCTTGTAGAAGGAGTACCCAACGAATTAGAAGGGGTTTCGACTCCTTTTTGGACAGTAGATACTTAAGTGCAGCATGATCAGTGTACACCACAATCTTTGATCCAACAAGGTAGGATCGAAATTTCTCACAAGCAAAAACCACGGCTAGGAGTTCTTTTTCTGTAGTTGTGTAGTTGCATTGAGCCGGGTTGAGAGTCTTGGAAGCATAGTAAATAACGTGACTCTGCTTCTCAATCTTTTGTCCAAGAACAGCTCCAACGGCATAGTCACTTGCGTCACACATGAGCTCAAACGGGAGTCCTCATTGAGGTGGTTGAATTATCGGTGCAGAGGTCAGTTTCTCCTTCAACAAATCAAAAGCTTCCTTACACTTATCATCAAAGACGAAAGGAGCGTCTTTCTGCAGCAGCTTAGTCATTGGTTGAGCTATCTTCGAGAAATCTTGAATGAAGCGACGGTAGAAGCCGGCATGGCCTAAGAAGGCTCGAATCTCTTTCTCATTGGATGGGTACGGCAGCTTTGTGATCAAGTCAATTTTCACTCGATCAACTTCAATGCCTTTCGCAGATATGACATGCCCGAGCATAATTCCTTGTTGCACCATAAAGTGACACTTCTTGAAATTCAAGACCAAGTCGGTCTTAACACACCTTTGAAGGACTTTGTCTAAATGCTCCATACATTGCTCAAAGCAGTCCCCATGCAATGTAAAATCATCCATAAAAATCTCAATGCAGCTCTCTATCAAGTTGGAAAAGATACTCATCATACACCATTGGAAAGTGCCTAGGGCGTTGCACAATCCAAATGGCATCTTTCGGCAAGCAAATGTCCCAAATGGACAAGTAAAGGTCGTCTTTTCCTGATCTTCTTGGGCCACATAAATCTGAAAATAGCCTGAGTAGCCGTCGAGGAAGTAAAAATAGGATTTCCCAGCTAATCTTTTGAGCATTTCATCAATAAAGGGCAGTGGGAAATGGTCTTTGCGCGTAGCATCATTCAACTTCCGGAAGTCGATGCACATTCGCCAACCTATTTGCAATCTCATTGGTATTAACTCGTTGCTCTCATTCTTCACGAGCTGGAATCCAGACTTCTTCGGAACAATGTGCACTGGACTAACCCAAACACTGTCGGAGAAGGGGTAAATGATTCCCAATTGGAGCAACTTCAGAATCTCCTTCAATACCACTTCTTTCATCACCGGGTTCAACTTTCTCTGAGGATCTCATGATGGTTTATGATTTTCTTTAAGAAATATTCGGTGCATGCAGATGTCAGGGCTGATCCCCTTGATGTCGGCGAGAGTCCAGCCGATAGCACCTCTGTGCTTCTTCAAAACAGTAACAAGTTGTGTTTCCTGCTCTGCGGTAAGGTCTTTACTCACGATTATGGGTAATATATCTGCTTCCCCCAGGTATGCATAATTTAGATGCTCGAGAAGAACTTTCAATTCCAGAGTCGGGGCTTTCACATGAGATGGAAGAATGGGCTCCGTATTGGTCGGCAAGGGCAAACGGTCTGCCGAATTTCTGGCAGAAAACTCTTCTGCTGTGTAAAGCTGCTGTTTGGGTATTCTTCCGAAGAGTACCTACTCTAATTTGTCATCCCTGAAATTGCACTCAACAAAATCATCAGTAATGGAATCGATAATATCAACCATAAAAAGAGCCTCAAGATCTTCCACATGCTTCATTGCTTCGAATATATTAAATGTGACAACATCCCCATCAAATTCGAAACTCATCATTCCCTTATCAACATCAATCTTTGTTCGGGCAGTTTTCATAAATGGACGGCCTAGCAGAATTAAAGATCTATGTGCAGACAAAGCATCATCCATATCTACGATGTAGAAATCGATAGGAAAAATCAACTCATTCACCTTAACTAAGACATCTTCTACTACACCTCTAGGGTATGCATTGGATCTATCAGCTAATTGAATGACGACTCGAGTATCTTTCATAGGACCCAACTGTAATTCCATGTAAATGGAAAAAGACATGACATTGATGGACGCTCCTAAGTCTAACATGACTTTCTCTACTTTTTTGCTCCCAATGATGCAAGAGATAGTGAACATACCTGGGTCTCGACACTTTTGAGGTAACTTCCGTTGAATAACGGCTAAGACATTTTCTCCTACCTTGATTTTTCCATCCCTTCCATATCTTATCTTCTTGGCACATAATTCGTTTAAGAACTTCGCGTATCTAGGGACTTGCTTGATGGCATCAATCAAAGGTAAGTTGATCTCGACTTTCTTGAAGAGCTCGAATATCTCCTTCTCATCTTCCTCTTTCTTGTGCCTTGCTAACCTAGAAGGGAAATGAGCTGCATTAATAGGATTAGGATTTTTAGACAAAAGATATACCTCACTAGGAGCAGATGGTGCAGTAGGCTGTGTGCCCTCTGTGTTGGGTCTGTCTTCAGCCTCTGCAGTTTGCCCACACGGCTTGGTGTTTTTCTTCTTCGGCTCAACTTCGATCAAATTTTTTCCACTCCGAAGTGTCACTACACTGACATTGCCATGAGGATTCTGCTCAGCTTGAGATAGAAACTTCCCTTGATTTCCTTGCAGTTTGTGCATTTGGGTGGCGAGCTGTGTGATCTGTGTGCCCATACTGCCCAGAGCAGCTTGTGTTTCTTGTTGAAAGGCCTTTTGGCTCTGCGCCAGGCTAGTCACTAGGTTAGTGCTTTACTCCAGACTCTTTATTATATCACTCATAGATGGTGTGGAGCGGTCTGCGTGGGCATACAGCTCACCCCGTGGTGGCCTCGGTGGTAAATCCCCAGCTGGTGGTGGGTCTCCAGGTTGTCTCCAACGAAACTTGGGATGATCTCTCCACCCGGAATTGTATGTATTGGAGTAAGGGTCATGGTTCCTCTTTCTCTGAAAGTTCTCTCCTCGTGGGGCATCATAGTTGATTCCTCTGAAAGCATCTTGTTGTGCATCGCCCGATCCATAACAAGCTTGTTCAGTGGAGGGCTCATGCAAAGTTGGACATTCGTCGGTGAAGTGTCCATTTTCAGAACAGACTCCGCATCGGTTGGCCTTATCTGCGCCACAGCAAGTCCGCGGACCAAAAAAGTGAGGGCATTTATATTTTCATTCACTTTTGATCCTTCGGCTTGGTCGATTGCCCTTACAGGTCGGTGTCTACTGTCATCTTCTTCTTCATAATGCTGTCCTCCAGAAGCCATGTCTATGATGAGTTGTTTGGCCTCGCCGAGGGTTTTGTTGGTAAGGGATCCCCCGCTGGCAGCATCGACGATTTTCCTATCAAAAGAAGACATGCCACGGTAAAAGTAATTAGTCAGAAGCTGATAATCAGTGAATCCATGGTCCGGGCATTTGCGGCAGAGTTGTTGAAATCATTCCCAGTATTCAGCCAAGCTTTCATTCGGCTTTTTCTTGATGCTACTGATTGCCATCCTTAGATTTGCAGCTCGAGTCTCATGGAAGAATTTTTGCAAGAATTGTCCTTCTAACTCCGCCCATGTGGTGGCAAATCAAGCAACCAATCTCTGGTCTTTCCCTGCAAGGTGTGAGAAAAAGTCAGTAACCTCAAGTTATTAGCAGTAAAACCTGTAGGTCTCAAAGTCGAGCACACGAGCTCAAATTCAGATAAGTGCTTGTGTGCACTTTTTCCTGGCAAATCTCCAAACTTTGGCAACACTTGAATGAATACAGGTCGGATCTCTGCATTATTTGCGATTGGCGGCAGCACGATGCAGATGGGACGGTTGCTTCGAAGGCGGCCGAGTTCCCTAATGAGGGGCTCAGGATCAACAACGTTGGCATTGATGAGGGCTCCACCGGTGGCAAGGCCTTGCTGGTTCGGTGGATTTTCATTATTGGCCATGTCGAAAAGTAGAACAACACCAAGAGTGCTTTGTTCAGATTCGAGAGCCTCCTTAGACTCCTTAACAGCTCTCCTCAATCGGTGTAATGTTCTCTCCGGCTCCGGATCGAACACTAAATCTTCTTCTGTAGAGGAACGGGTCATGCACCAGAAAAAATTAAAAATAAAGCAAAGTATATAACAAACTGAAAATTTTGAGTAATCACTGCTTTTTTTTAGAACCGATCCCCGGCAACAGCGCCAAAATTTGGTGCGTCATTTTTCACCAAAAATAAATGTTCTGACATTCGTCAGCAAGCCCACACTGCAGAGTACAGTGGCGAACGAGATCGTCTCCCAAGGGACCGGCGAGAATTACTCTAAATTTCCAATCTGTAGAACCAAACTTTCAAGGGGATTTTTGTGATTATAACTAAACAAACGAAATTAATAAATAAATAAAGAAATAATCAATTGAGCAGAATGAACGGATTTTAAATCAATAAAGAGAGGTATTCCGGATCCAATAAACTCCACTCCACTTATAAAGACCGATCACAGATGCAATAATTAATTAATCAGTCCATGCAAATCAGTTATAACCATCGAAGACGCTTCTGACATGACCTAATCTCTCCATACAATTTCGACAATTAAGAAGACGCTTCGTTAATTATTCTTTAATCGGTTGACAACTGTAAGAGATGCTCTATGAGTTTAATGAACCGATAGCAATGAGCACAAGAGAGACCCGATTCTTAACTTACAGACTCTGACGCAGGACTATGAAATTAAGTCTGTTATTCCCCTAGTTTTGAACAACCGTTTTACCACTTATTAAACCCAATCCACAATTACGTATGGTTGATTTAATTGGCTAGTAACTATTCTCAACCTATTGAATATTTGCAACTACCCAACAGACTTAGAATAATTATCTACTCGAGAATCCCAGAACAACAGATACATGCAATAATTAATTATGAACGAACAAATTAGATCTCACAGTTTGTATAAGTGGAGCTTCGTCGTCGTCACCGGAATAGAAGTAGATTAGCTAACTTGCATGCTTGAATCGAGCAACAAAAACTTTTGTGTAGAAGTGCGATCAATTAAACAAAGAGAAAAGAAATCTGAATAAAATCGTTCTTGCTGCTGCGTTTCTCGCGTCTAATATCTAGTGTCGCAAATTAAAACTAGAATCCTAATATAAATCTACAACCCATAAAAGATAGAGTCCTAATAGGAAATAAAATCCTAGTCTAGATAAATATGGTAATTCCCATGCGAAAGACTCCTAGAGGCGGTGAAGAGATGTATTTCAGCGCCCAGGTCTAAGCTTGGGCCGAGAATTAGCTTTAGCAAGCCCAAAACGCGTATCCAGTCCAGCTTCTAGAATTTCTGCTCCGGTTTTCCAGCTGCAAGGCCTTTCGGCATGATCTGCTCAGACTCGAAATTGGCTCTATTTTTTCCTTGGCCTCTTTTTGCACCAAAAACATGCCATTTTCTCCATCTTTGAAACATATCCCTACACAACTCAACAAACACATCATTCTACCAATATCCACAAATATAGGGCAATTAATTAGGAGAAAATGCATCAAAAGATAGTAATACAACAAGTAGAATACGTCCTATCAATAATCAAATTCAACTTCTTATAATGCTGTCAATGGAGATCTTCAAGTCTATTTCAGCGATAACAATGTTAATTTAGTATACAAATAATTGTAAGAAAATTCTTATCACCAGAAATCAACAAATATTAAATATGCATAATAATTGCAGATACGTAAAAATTGTGTGTAAAGCTAAATTAAAGAATAATTAATATAAATAAAAGCTAAAGTGGGAAGCTACAGAGGGGCAAGAAATAATATTTTAAGTCTAGTACTGATAATTCATTTAAGAGTTAAAGTTAATTACAATGAAAACACAATAAAAAAAACTCACAAATAACAATATATATCCTATTTGACCGGGACAAAAATTTACCTTGAAATTCTAGTCTAGAATTTAACAGCAAAAAATGCATTGAAAGCATAATATTTTTTCCCTAATAATTTGTACTAATTTTCCGTGTGTAAAAAATGTGTTAGTGGGTGCTTAGTTCTAACTGTGAAAAATTGTGTGTTAGTTTGTACTTGTTAACATTGTTAACTGTGAAAAACTGTGTGTTAGAAGAGACTATTTGAGTCAAATAGACGAGGAGAGGGTAATAAATTTCATAAGTAATAATCGATGGAATATTTGCACATTTTCCCTATCAAGAACTACATATAAGTGAAAACACACAATATTATTTACTGTAAAAAAACAAAAACCTTGCACATAAAATTTTTAGATGTAATGAATCAACCAAAATTTAAAATATTACTATTAATGAAGGATATCTATATATTAACATTAAATCTTTTCTGGTTTGATCTTAATGTAATCTTTAATACTTATGTTCTTATGTGTTTTTTTTTTGTCTCTTCGTGTACTTCAATAGCCTACAACTTTGCATTTATTTTTTTCTTTTCTCTCACTTTAGTTGTCTTGGACATTTTTCATGCATGATAATTATGTCTAAAATCTTCAAAACTCCATATAGACTTTTAATTGCAATCATTCCACTTTCTTGAATTTATACTAATTAATCTCTATAATAGCTATAATTAACGATATGGATATTATATAATATATATATATATAAGTAAATAATATATGCAATAAATTATGCAAATGCAATAATATACATATATTATACTCCCTCCGTCCCATTTTGATAGGCTTGTTTGCCTTTTTGGGATGTTCCGATATATAGTCATATTTCTATATATATTTAGCTAATTCACTAATATATACCTCCATTTAATATGTTTACATTAAGTATTAATTCATAGTCAAATAAATAAATAGGAGCATCTTAGGAAGTTTCTTGATTAATTATCTTTCACAATCATTTTCTTAATCCCTATGAAAAATCTCAATCAACATATCAAAATGACACACAAGGAGTATGTTGATAGATTATTTAACTATACACTATTGAAAGAAAATAATTTGTAAGACATAAGTCCTAATATTTTCTATAACATATGGCATGCGTTCAAAATAATAATAATAATAATAATAATAATAATAATAATAATAATAATAATAATAATAATAATAATAATAATAATAATAATAATAATAATAATAATAATAAGCAATTATGAAAAAACTCTATTTGAAATAAAAAAAAATGTATAAAATTGTATTGTATTTTGTTTCAATGTTATTGAATGCATTTTTTTCAACATTTTACCTTTTATTTTGTAATACCTCGCATCTTAATTACTGTTTAATTACAGTTAAGTGTGTGTTTACTGTACAAGTACAATAATTTCTAGTCAGATTAGGGTCGCAAGTATCCGTTAAGTTCCATTGAATTCAAGGTCAATTAATTTCCGTAGGTGGCTTAATTATTTTTCTTTCAGTTGGATTATATTCCCTTATCAGTATGGAAAGCCAAAATCGTAATTTTAGATAAATTCGATTCCTATTCTTATAAATTGCGGTGTGTGTTTATCGTGAATCATATATTTCGATAAATATTTTCAGGACTAGGAGAATTAGATATTCTACAGTCATGAAATTGTTTAAATTCAGATAATTTAAACGAGATGTTCAAGTCAAGAGAATTAGATATTCTCTAAGTTTCAGACCTTTTAATGGTCGAGAATTTAATACCAGTATTTCAAAGTAGTATTTTAAAACCAAGTAATTTCAGATAAATTATTGTTTTAAAATAAGTGAATTATTTCATCAAGCTCGGGTAAGTTCGGGATTTTTTCGAAGACAGAAAATATCACGATAACCGAATAATCGGTATTTAAACTGGGTAATTGACTAGTCAACTCCCAAGGCATGGGAGGCCATACCTCCCCTCACCTCTCTCATGCCTCTCACGTCACCTATTTCCCCAAATAGCAAAATAGTAAGTAGATATGTATGTATAGTATAGAGAGAGAGAGAGAGTTCATTTCACCTTACCATTCCATCTTCATTCGCCAAAATTTTCGAGAGAGAGAGAAAGAGAGGAAACGCAACAGCAGCAGCTTCTTCCTATTCTTCTCCATTCCATCTTCACCCCATTTCATCTTTATTTTTACGCAAGAAGTTGATCGAGAGAGAGAGAGTGTAGCTATGTAGCATTTCATTCCATCTTTTCATCTTCATCTCTGCGTGAGAAACCGAGAGAGAGTCGGAGTTGTAGCTGCAGCCATTTGCGGAGGAGAACTCCATCTTGTTCCAGCCGTTCTTCACCATTCATTTACGGTGTTCGTCGATGTCGTTGCAAGCTTCGATTTAATAAAAACCCAGCCGATTCTAGCCTTGTTCCACCTACCTTCTTTAAGCTTTTTCGAGTTGTAGTTCAAAGGTATTTTCGAAAACATATATATATATTTGGTTTGTGTTGCAAAGCTTGTTGAGATGTTTATATAGCATGTTGTTGTGTCTTTGGTGTTTAAAGTATGTTAGATGATTATGGGTTCAATAATGCTTAAAGACATGTTTGGGATGAGGTTTGATGTGTTAAAATGCATGATTTCGAAGATATAGGAAGGTTTGTTAAGTTGTGTATCGAGTTTTCATGGCGGTCTATCGTCGTTCTCATGTTCTCGGCCTCAATTCCGCGCACGCAGGGACAAGCGCGAGCGTACGGTGTGCAAGGGCAACATCCACAGGTGAGAGCGCGCACGCAGTGTGCAAGGCTAGCGCGCCCACGGGGCGTGCGCGCAGGTAGCGCGCAGCTAGTCCCATAACTCGATTGTATGTTAAATACTATTATTATCTAGTCATTTTTCTTTGTATTGGAAATCAGTTCAGAATTAGAGTTCTCAGACCAAATATCGATCCTGGAATATAGTAGTTCATTTCTTTACTTAAATATTTTTGGTTCGCGCCTTGATCCACCCTTCCTTGGGATCGAGTCGTACCAGTCACACATTGCATTAATCAGATCTTAATGTGGGGTCGTGACAGAGTGGTATCAGAGCGTTTTTGCTCTGAGCTCTAAGTTCTTTCAGTTAAATTTAAGATTGTTCGTTAGATTGTTCAGTGATCAGTTAAAAACTCTCAGCACTCCCTCACATCGGGCTCAACCAAAGAAAGGTATGTAATTATCAAATTTCAGTTTTCAAGCAAGCCATTCAGATAATGGCAAGATTTTGAAAATCTTTCAGGCTATTCAGATATTAGCAAAGTTATAAAAAAAAATTTCAGTTAAGCCATTTAGATAATGGTAAGATTTTTATTCAGTAAGACCATTCAGATAATGGTATGATAAGACTAATCAGATATTGGCAAAAGTTTTGCATCAGAAAAAGTTTATGAAAGCCCATTTTATGTTTAAAAGAGTTTCAGTGATTTTTGTGTCGTTAAGGCAAGCTCACGATGTAACAGTTAAACAGGCACCCAAGGTTGCCAGTTTTGAGTAATACAGTTTAGATAATTGCAAAGTTCAATCGAGTTAGACTTTAGATAAGTCAAGCTTTTGCACGATCGAACTTCTGATAAGTCAGGTTGTTTCATGAATTTAAGCCTCAGAGAACGTAGAGGAATCTAGATTGCCTTAGTTCTCTTTAAGTTGGATTTCATGTAAGTAAAGACTTACCTAGTGAGACCCGATGAGGAAATTCAGCAAGCTCAAGAACCTGAAGGAAAAAAGACAAATTTCAGAATCAGATCCAGTTTCATGAGGCATGATGATCAGAAATTCCAGTTCCAGTAGTTGATGTATCAAGTCCTCGTTTCAGTAAGGTTTGCGAATTAGCGTTTCGAAACCTTGAGCCGAATTTATTTTGAGTCAGCGTCTCAAAATAAATTAGTCCAAGAATCTTCAAGATAGAATCTTGAAAATTTTAGTTCGAGTCAGCATCTCGAACTAGATCCTTCAGAAATTTTACCTTTCGAGTCAACATCTCGAAAAGGATAACCTCAAGAATTTTTATCTCAAGTTAGCGTCTCGAGGTAAAACTTCAATATTTTGAGTCAGCGTCTCAAATAGTAAGTTCAGAGTTTTCAAGTTAGAAACTTGAAAAGTAGCCAGAAGATTTCTATTTCAAGTTAGCGTCTTGAAATAGAGTTTAAGAGTTCAAGATTTTTCAGTAAAAGTTTCGAAAGTCGGTCAGGGATGTTCAAAGCAGTTAAGAATAATCGAGTCAGTGTCTCGAAATTGGACTTAGAAATGTTCTAAGTCAAGGAGTTCGCCAGTAAGAACTCAATTCAGTTCAGCAAGTCATAGTACTGTTGTATGTGTATTGTTCAAGCGTGTCAATATAAATAAGTTTCTCATGATAATTCTCCTTTATATTTCAGATGGCGGGACAGAGATGTACGGCACGGAAGAGTGTACCCCATTCGATATCTGTAGCATAGTATATCTTTTGGTTCAGGACTTGTGAGCCGGAGAGCGTGGAGACCTTAGCAGGGTTCTTGTCACACTACCACGAGCTATGGGTGCATGCGAGGCTCAGAGATGTGGAGGGTATTCAGCGTCTGCTTAGAGTGTTTCCACAATAGTGGCATGGATGGGCGACAGAGGCCTCAAACTTCTACATATGCCAGCACTCACAGACTTTTGAGTTGATGGTGAATCTTCCTGAGTTTATCGCCCTACTCATGCACCAGTTCCTTACTCAGCGTGTACCTCCTCCAGGCCCATATGCTCAGATGCACGGCTATTTTCTCAGGGATGAGCCACCTAGGGGAGTTTATGACCGTCTTATCCTTTCTGTTTTAGCAACATAAGCTGCTCCACCTCCGGAGCCAGCAGTACGGATGGACCCTGATCTCCTGCCCCATCAGAGATGCAAGAATGATCAGGAGGCGGGACCCTCATGAGTGAGGCGATCAGTCTTGGGAGACCCAGATGATGAGCTTCTTCCTAGGAAGTGCCAGGCAGTGGCAGGTTCTCCGGAGAGGACCATAGAGATTGTGCACGAGGTATACCGCCAGAGAGCTAAGGAGGGAGGTGCAGCAGCTGCAGACCATCTGGTACTGGCAGTTGAGGATGAGTCGGAGGGAGAGGACCCTTCGGAGGATCCAGGATGGTCGGTAGGCCAGTAGCTCATCCGACTAGTTTAGCTTTTGTGCTATGTCAGTTGTATTTTGTATCAGGATGATCTATTTTGTTATGTACATTTCAGTAGTTGAATGTGTCCCCTAGATGATCATTCTTGGGACTTAGGTATTCCCACCTTTTGAGACAGGAATGCGTGGCTTGTAAGAATTTTGTCGTCCAGGCATGGCTGGTTTTTGCAGTACCCATGCAGTAGAAATGTACTCAAAAGACCTCGTTGGAGGCGATTTCTCTGATATATATATAAGCCTAGAAAGGCTGTTGATTTATGCTTTAGAGTTCAAAGTGTTTTGCGTGCTCAAGATATGTTAAGGATCAGTTAAAGCATGAGTTATTTATACAGCAGTAAGCAGTGACTTAGTTATTAATTATAATTTGAAATTATAATTTGGTGAATGGTACCACCTAGAGCAGCACGAGGAAGAAATACGAATGTAAATCCCGTAAGACAGAATAGGCCTAGAGGGAGACCTCCAAGGCAAGAAAGACAGGAAAGAGTGGAGGAAGAACAACAAGAAAGACACGAGGAGGAACGAGAGCAGACACCTCCCCCACTTCCACAGTGTAGAATTGAGGAGCTTTTTCTGCGACAGAACCCTCCATCGTTTGATGGAGCAGGAAACCCCACTGATGCTGAGGCGTGGATCCGGAAGACAGAGTGAATTTTTAATTTCCTCCGCTATGATAACCAGGAGCGACTCTCCTGTGTAGCATTCCAGTTAACCAGATCTGCAGATTTCTGGTGGGAGTCTAGGAGGACCATGACTCCAGAGCAGCTTGATGCTTATACATGGGATCAGTTCAAAACTGGATTCTACGACAAATACATTCATAAGATGTTCAGAGTCAAGAAGGAAGCAGAGTTTCATACTCTGAAATAAGGAAAGATGTCCGTCACAGAGTACGAGCGAGTATTCTGTGAGTTGTCATGGTATGCACCTCTCCAGGTAGATACTGACGAGAAGATGACATCTAAGTTTAGATCAGGACTAAGGCATGAGATTGCTATATCTTTGGCAAGTCGGGAAGACCTGACCTATGCCGAGTTATTGAACAGGGCATTGGACATCGATGCAGTAATGTCTGAAGAAAGAAAGACTCCAGTGTCAGCTCCAGTGCCAACACAATCACCAGCACCAACCCAGACTCCATCACAGAACTTCCGAGAGAAGAGAAAGTGGAATGATGGAGGTAACCAGAACAAGAACCAAGGCTATAGGGAGCCTTGGCAAGGAAACAGACAACAGGGACAGCAGAATGCCCCTGCCCCAGAAAGACATGCGCCAGCACTAACCAACTATCCATTATGCCCAAAGTGCAATAAGCCGCACAAGGGAAACTACCGGATGGGCAGTTCAGGTTGCTATAACTGTGGCCAGGAAGGTCATTATGCGAGGCATTGCCCGAAGGCACAGCAGTGATGGAACCTTCAGTAGCTAAAGGCCCTGCAGGCATCGAGTTAACAGAGTCAGCAACCACAGCAGTAGCAACAACAGCAGAGGCAGACGCAACAAGAGAATTCCAGGTCTTACGCAATGAATTCCAGTTCCTCCGGGAAAGGGTAGTAGAAGGGTAACTTTGCAGGTATGGGCAAACTTCATGGCATGCATGTAGTTGTTTTATTTGATACGGAAGCATCACACTCCTTTATTTTATCTGCATGTTGTGATAAGTTAGAGCTTAAAACTGAAAAAACTAGTCATAAGATAAAGATTTTAACACCAACTGGAAGAATTATGACCGCGACTCACATTTGCTCGAACATAGAAATAGACTTAAGATCAACTAGGATTAAGGCCGATAATCTAAGTGTCCTACCGATGTGGGATACCGACGTAATCCTAGGAATGGATTGGTTGTCAGAAAACCATGCCACGATCCTATGCAGCGAAAGGAAAATATCATTTCAAGAGCCAGGAGAATAGCTAACAAGTTTTCACGGCATAGAGATGGGAAAGTTCACCCCAATGATTTCAGCACTACAGGCCAAGAAGATGATCAAGGGAGGAAATTAAGCTTTCCTGGTTTATCTAAACAAGATAGATGATATAGAGAGGACAATGGAAGATGTTCCAGTTGTGCAAGAGTTTGCAGGCGTTTTTCCAGAAGAATTGTCAGGATTGCCACCGAACCGGCAGGTCAAGTTTGCAATAGATTTGGAACCAGGAGCAGCCCCGATTTCAAAAGCTCTATACAGAATGGCCCCAAAAGAGTTGCAAGAACTCAAGATTCAGCTTCAGGAATTACTAGACCTAGGTTTCATCCGACCTAGTGTATCACCTTGGGAAGCACCAGTCCTGTTTGTGAAAAAGAAGGATGGCACATTGAGGATGTGAATAGATTACCGTGAGCTAAATAAGTTGAAGTTGAAGAACAAGTATCATTTACCAAGGACTGATGATCTATTTGATCAGCTCAAGGGAACGAGCATGTTCTCAAATATTGACCTAAGGTCTGGGTATCATCAGCTAAAGATCAAACATGAAGACATACTCAAGACAGTTTTCCGAACCAGATATGGTCATTACGAGTTTACAGTAATGCCATTCGAATTGAAAAATGCTCCAGCAGTATTCATGGACCTCATGAATCGAATGTTTCATCCATTTTTAGATCAGTTTGTCCTTGTGTTCATAGATGACATTCTCATCTACTCTAGGAACGAATCGGATCATGCAGAGCATTTGAGAACAGTGTTAGGAACACTAAGAAACGAGTGACTTTATGCCAAGTCCAGCAAGTGTGAATTTTAGCTAAAGGAAGTGATGTTCCTTGGACACATTATGTTAGCGGAAGGCATAAAAGTGGACCCCTCTAAAGTAGAGACAGTACAAGAATGGAAGTCTCCAACTACCCCTAATGAAATCAGAAGTTTCTTGGGATTAGCTGGATACTATAGGAGATTCATAGAAGGATTCTCTAAGATAGCTAGGCCAATGACATAATTGCTAAGGAAAGGAATAAAGTACCAGTGGTCAGAAGAATGTGAAGCCAATTTCCAGGAGCTTAAGAAAAGATTAACCATTGCTCCAGTGTTAGCTATTCCAGTCAGTGATAAAGAATTTGTGATTTACACGGATGCGTCGAAGAATGGATTAGGCTGTGTCCTGATGTAGGAAGACAAAGTCATAGCATATGCGTCCAGACAGTTACGAATTCATGAGTTGAATTATCTTACGCATGACTTAGAGTTGGCAACAATAATGCATGCCTTGAAAATCTGGAGACACCATCTCTACGGAGTTAGGTGTGAGATTTTCACAGATCACAAAAGTCTAAAGTACTTTTTCGAGCAGAAGGATTTAAATATGAGCCAGCGCAGATGGATTGAATTGGTAAAGGACTACGACTGTGGAATCAGTTACCACCCAGGCAAGGCTAATGTGGTAGCAGATGCCTTGAGTCGTAAAACAAGCAGGTTGGGTTTTCTCCTTACTCAGGAGGAGAAACTCATTAGGGATTTTGAAAGCCTACAGCTAGAGGTGATTTATCCACCTGAGATGATTGTATATCGTATTGCAACTTTAGTAGCAGTACCAGATCTCCAAGAAAAGATAATTGAGGCACAGAGAAAAGATCAAGCCATGGAAGAGATGCGCTTGAAGATCAGATCAGGAAAAAAAGAAAGTTTCAAGGAAGCATCAGATAATGCTATCCTTTATGAAGGCAGGGTATGTGTTACACCCTGTGTTGAGCTCAGAAACAAAATCATGAGTGAGGCTCATGATACTCCATAAACAACACACCCATGAAGTATGAAAATGTATCAGGATTTGAAACAGAAATTCTGGTGAGAAGAAATGAAACGGGACATAGCTTCCTATGTTGAGCGATGTTTGTCGTGTCAACAAGTTAAGGCATTGCACCAGAGGCCTTACGGTGCGCTATAACCGTTAGAGATTTCTGAATGGAAGTAGGAACACATAGCGATGGATTTTGTGATAGGCTTACCCAAGTCAAGACGAGGGAATACAACCATATGGGTCATTATTGACAGGCTCACAAAGTCAGCTCATTTTCTTCCGATCCGAGTTACAGATGGATCGAATAAGCTAGCTCAGATTTATGTCAGAGAGATTGTACACCTTCATGGTGTTCCGGTGTCGATAACATCGGACAGAGATTCAAAGTTTACCTCAAGATTTTGGATTAGTTTACAGAAAGAGCTGGGAACTTAACTCAATTTCAGTACAGCATTTCACCCACAGACAGATGGTCAGTCCGAAAGGACGATCCAAACATTCACTACCAAAAAAGACGCTCATACATAACGGATTTTATCCGTTATGTATGTAACAAAAGCTCTGTTACGTATACTGGTGTTATGTATGATTGCGCTCATACGTAATGGAATAATATTCGTTATCTATGTTATTATACATAACAATTATAGCAACAAAGATGACATCAGATATTACGTTATCTATAACTCTCATACATAACGTTTGTTTCCGTTATAACAAATTAACTTCCTTCGTTATCTATGAACTTTTACATAACGGTTTTTTTTCATACATAACACTCTTGATTGCGTGATCTATTACTGTTATATATAACAATTTGTACCGTTATGAAAATTTATTTTTCTCCATTATGAAATATACCACATGGATTAATACATAACGTTGTTTGTAGTTTAGATAACATTTTTTTACGTTATGTATGTTTTGATACATAACAGATTTTTACTGTTATTAAATATTTTTAGTTTTTGTAATCTTTAGGTCTTATACATAACTCTTATAGATTTTCAGCAATTAAAATAATTCCAAAATAATAAAAATAACTGAAATTCCCATAAATCATCGTATATCTAATTCAAAAAATATTCATACATTCATTCGAATATAATCAACATTCTACACGTGTTTATATCGTACTAATGTCAAAACAAAAATAACATATATATTGCAACTAGCTAGCTAGCCATTTTGATCGGAACAACTTTTTCGGTGATTAAGAGGCGCCCATTCAACTCAACAGCTCAACTATAAACCTGCCACAGTTAGAGAAATACGTGATGACAATTAATCAACACAATAATCAACAATAACCCAATCTCAACTAAGATGACATAAAATATATTCCTCAAGAAATAAGTCCCCAATCTAGTAGAGAACATAATGAGAATAGGCTGGCATATTTATAAAATTAAACCAGAGTAAAGTAAAGAAAGAAGTTTAAGTTATTATATTTAATTCCCCGGCAAAAGTCACAAAATTAAGAAAATATACCTTTCTTCTTGAAATTGTTCTAGTCAATTGAGCAGAAACACCAAAATCTGCTACCTATATCAGAACCAAAATAAATTAGGCAGTATGAAGACAATTTCCATCCAAAGATCACCAAGCTATCATAAATTCTGAACTAAGAAAATTATACCTTAACATCTCCATTCTCCGTCAACAAAATGTTTGACTTGAGGCACATCCATCATTGTAAATCAATGCAATTGGATAATTAGCTTGATTGGAAAGAAAATTTGTAATATCCACCAAAGCAGTTAGTTACATGGGTATTTGTACCTGGATCTTCGGAGTTTTCGCTATAACTTGCAGCATTAGACTGAAGAGAATTTACAGTAGGATTCTGAGATCTCGTCTCAAGTGTCAGCATTTTCAAAGATATCTTTCTTAAATAATCGGACTGCCAAATGGTGAAAAGGATCAAAAGTTACAATAAAATTCAGTTTCGGGTATCAAACAATAAAAAAATGTCAAGATTGGCCTGCATCACATTCAAGGAGAAATCATGTGACGTATATACCTGGCTTGTTGCCGCAGTATAAATCTTTTCCTCAAACCTAACAGCTATTCTTTCAACTTCCAGTGCTCCATCTAGTCCAGAGAAAGGAAGATGCCTCTTCAATGTCTCCACTCTAATCATCATAATCTCACAGTTACTTCATTATTCACAACACAAGCACAAGAAAAAAAAAAGATTCATGTAGAAATGATCTACGAGATCTTCAGCTGCATTGAAAAATGTAAGATCTCAAACTTCAATTGGAATAAACACGCACAAAAAGGAATATCTCGTAAAAATATGAAGTTTCAGACACCTATAGTGGAAAAATACCAATAATATAATTAAAGACAAGAAATATATGATTTTACATCTTGTTTACAATCCTCGTTCTGGACTCTGATTGTAGTTGATTCCTCCAATCACTAACTTCCATGCCTGCAGCCACCTCTAGGAAGAAGATAAATTATGTAGAAGAAAATGTGGAACTGGAGGAAAGGAAAGCAGTTGAGGCACATGAAAAGTCAAAATTGGTGACCTTCAAATAATGTAGAGGGGCTATCAAATATAACCGAGAATTTCAGTACTTTAAGATCTAGATATAAAGAGAAATTATTGACTGCCAATTTTAAATAAAAATTCAATTGATTGGAGATGCTTGAGAATATAAAGAGAAATTATTGACTGTCAGTTTCGTCAATAAAATAGTGATGTGTCCTCATTTTTACTCTAGATAGGGTTTCATTTCCGAAAATGAAAAAAGTAAATAAAAAATCAACAACCCTCTCAATTGTAGCGATAATTGGAGAACACTGACTCCATATCCCTACTTTTGACTCTCCCAAGTCCCATCTACAACACCACAACAGGATAATTGGGATACGGGAATGAGGGAGTATCATAAAGTAAGTTAATTTAATATAAATATTTGACTTACGTCCAAGACAACAATATTTGAAATAATAACAATTGTAAAATTAGTATAACTTTGCCTAAATTTTCTCTGGCACACAAAGGTCTAATACCAAAGTCTGTTGAAATTATTATTACTTTATTACTGTAACATGCAGGCTTCAGATCAACATAAGGAATTTGCAATTGGACTTCATTCATTTTCATCAAAACTCAAACGATTAAGAACTGAACTTGATCAATGGAGTTCCAACACAAACATCTCCTGATCTCATCAGTATATAAGCTGATACTGCATGCTTCTCAATTGAACAAAAAGAAAAGCTAGAGCTTCATAAGAAAACATCATCTTACCAGCACCATCCATATATCTGGCTCTGCCTCATAAAACATGAGAATGCTTCTCAGCTTCAATCACCTCGCAAGGAGAATCTGGAGAGAAAATTATGCACGAAACAAAGTGTGAGGTGCCAAACAACAAACTAGCATAAAAATCAAAATACATCACAATTACTTGCTCCATTTCAAACGGAAAAAGATGAAGCATTCCACATTTCATAATACAAACAACTCTCTTAATCTGCAACACAAATTTGAAAGAGAGAAAGCCAAATATATATCCTGATTAAAGGTAATAAGTTATGCACTATCAAAAGAGTAGAATAACCATATCACATAATGAAGTACTGCTCAACTTTCGGATAAGTATGTATGCTCTAACTTCAGGACTTCAGCCAATAATATGAAGGGTAAGAAGTTGCAAGTTTTACAAAATGCCAGTTTTACAAAATGCCAAAACCCATGGATTTTTAGGGAAAAACAGAATTCTCTTTTTTCAGAGAAATCAGATGAATCTAAAGTAAATTACAAGTTTCAGCATGCAGCTCCTGTCACGAACATACATATATCCCTAGTAGCTAAAAGAATAAAATTGTCTACGATCTGAAAACCTTCAATAAGTAAAAGTGAAATTCAAAGAAGAGAGAGAGAGACAGAGAGACAGAGAGAGAGGACCAATCACCCGAAACTCATGAACCCATATCAACAAAGTGATAAGATCTCCTCCTCAACAGCTGCATAACGGAATCTTAAACTCTCAACGACACTCCCACAGGATTCTTCCCCTTCTTTGCTTTCTTCACTATCCCGCTCCATTTACTCTGGCACAATTCGTCGAGCGCGAAGGCGTCAAACTCAATCATACAACTCGTCCTTCTCCACCTGATCGTTACGCGACGCTGGATGATTGATCGATTACTTTGCTGAATATTTTTTTTAGTCAAAAAGGCATTTCTATTAACCAATTCATAAAGTCCAGTTGATAATCAACATTGCAGAAAAAAAGGGTATTTCCCAAATTGGTGCCGATTAAACGATTCCAGGATTTCATTATTCCTTTCTTCTAAAAAAACAAAAACACAACACACAAAGGATTACATTATTAGTTGAAACAGCCAATTGCACAAGTCATTGCTCCAGAAAAGAACATAAAAATAAATGACCTTTCTTCATTCAGATCGAGCTGATTGAGCCGCCTCCAATTCGAGCCGTTCGAGGGCTTTCTGATGGGCCCAAGTCTCGATCGTCAAATCGGGCTTGGCGCTGAGCCCAACTCTGAGAATGACGATGGTGACGAAGTTAGTAACGTAGCACGGCAGCTCCCAGTCTTCCCACTTCCGTGAATGACCAGCCGGCGGCGGCGTCTGATTGAAGATGAACCCTTTCGGTCGATCCTCGTGCCCTGGGCTGAACTATCTGCTCGGCCCATCACCTCCGCCACCTCGGGTCCGAAGAGACGGGCTTAATCGGGCCCGGAGAGTGTTTGCAGCGGCCGCGAGTGGTTTCAGTGGTGGCATTTTCTGAATTTGGGAAAAGGGAATGATGAGGCTAGGGCTTTTCTTTTGCCATTTCATTACAATTTTTCTAATAAAAATATAAATTAAGTTTGAGGTTTTCTTTTAAAAGGTAGAGTAAAAAAATAACTTCTTATTTTAATGAAATATTGACTAATGATTTGGTAGGAAATATACGCGGTAAAATTTTTACTAAATAATGGTGAGAGGAAGAGTAGCGGGAAGTTAGAAAATTTTCAGTTTATATTATTTAATTTTAAATTATAAAAATAATAATTAACACATATACATAACGGACATTCATAACAGTCAAAGTTACCGTTATATAATGTGTTTATACATAACACAATGCATAACAGTACCAAATGAGCGTTATAATTGTGAACAATATGTAACACTCACAGATAACGCAAGACTCAAAAACGTTATATATGATCAGAGATAACACTTCTCTCATAACGGATTTTTGAAATATGCGTTATCTATACCAAAAATGCGCTCATACATAACGGATATTTAAAATATCCGTTATGTATGAAGTGTTATGTATGAGGGTCTTTTTTGGTAGTGATTAGAGACATGTTGAGAACAATGGTCCTAGACAGGGGTGGAAGCAGGGAGGAAATATTAGCATTGATTGAGTTCGCCTATAACAATAGTTATCAGGCAACCATCAATATGGCGCCATACGAAGCTTTGTACGGGCGAAAGTGCAGATCACCACTTTATTGGGATGAAGTGGGTGAGAGAAGGATTCTTGGGCCAGACTCAGTGTCAGAAATGATTGAAATTGTTAGAAAAATCCGTCAGAGGATTCAAGAAGCCCAGATTTGGCAGAAGTCATATGCGGATAAACGCGGTATAGATTTACAATTTACAACAGGAAACAAGGTCTTCCTGAAAGTATCTCCTTCTAGGGGGATAATAAGATTCGGTGTAAAGGAAAAGTTACAACCACGTTTTATAGGACCTTATGAGATCCTTGAGCGGATAGGCGCAGTGGCGTACAGATTGCCATTAGCACAACGTTTTGGTAATGTTCATAATGTATTTCAAGTTTCTCAGTTAAGGAAATACGTGTATGATCCCAAGCATGTGATTCAGCACAGTGAGATTGAGTTAGATCCAGATCTAACTTATGAAGAGAGATCAGAAGCCATTTTAGATTGAAAGGTCCAGGAGTTGAGGAACAAGTCAATTCCTCGAGTCAAGATCCTGTGGAGTCACCATGGTCAGGAAGAAGCGACATGGAAACTCGAGGATAAGATGAAAGCAAAGTACACAGAATTGTTTCTCTAAGGTGTGTAAATTTCGGGACGAAATTTATTTTAAGGGGGTGCAATGTAATACCCCGCATCTTAATTACTGTTTAATTACAGTTAAGTGTGTGTTTACTGTACAAGTACAGTAATTTTCAGTCAGATTAGGGTCGAAAGTATCTGTTAAGTTCCATTGAATTCAAGGTCAATTAATTTCCATAGGTGGCTTAATTATTTTCCTTTCAGTTGGATTATATTCCCTTATCAGTATGGAAAGCCAGAATCGTAATTTTAGATAAATTCGATTCCTATTCTTTTAAATTGCGATGTGTGTTTATCGTGAATCAGATATTCTGATAAATATTTTCAGGACTGGGAGAATCAAATATTCTCCAATCATGCAATTGTTTAAATTTAAATAATTTAAATGAGATGTTCAAGTCAAGAGAATTAGATATTCTCTAAGATTCAAACGTTTTAATGGTCGAGAATTTAATACCAGTATTTCAAAGTAGTATTTTAAAACAAAGTAATTTCAGATAAATTATTATTTTAAAATAAGTGAATTATTTCATCAAGCTCGGGTGAGTTCGGGATTTTTTCGAAGATGGAAAATATCACGATAACCAAACAACCGGTATTTAAATTGGGTAATTGACTAGTTAACTCCCAAGGCATGGGAGGCCATACCTCCCCTCACCTCTCCCATTCCTCTCACGTCACCCATTTTCCCAAATAGCAAAATAGTAAGTAGATATGTATGTATAGTATAGAGAGAGAGAGTGTTCATTTCACCTTACCATTCCATCTTCATTTGCCAAAATTTTCAAGAGAGAGAGAGAGAGAGAGAGAGAGGAAACGCAGCAGCAGCTTCTTCTTCTTCTTCTTCTCCATTCCATCTTCACTCCCTTTCACCTTCATTTTTACGCAAGAAGTTGATCGAGAGACAGAGTGCAGTTGTGTAGCATTTCATTCCATCTTTTCATCTTCATCTCTACGTGAGAAACCGAGAGAGAGTCGGAGTTGTAGCTGCAACCATTTGCGGAGGAGAACTCCATCTTGTTCCAACCGTTCTTCACTATTCATTTGCGGTATTCGTCAACGTCATTGCAAGCTTCGATTCAACAAAAACCCAGCCGATTCCAGCCTTGTTCCACCTACCTTCTTCAAGCTTTTCGGAGTTGTAGTTCAAAGGTATTTTCAAAAATATATATATATATTTGGTTTGTGTTGCAAAGCTTGTTGAGATGTTTATATAGCATGTTATTGTGTCTTTGGTGTTCAAAGTATGTTAGATGATTATAGGTTCAATAATGCTTAAAGGCATGTTTGGGATGAGGTTTGATGTGTTAAAATGCATGATTTCGAAGATATAGGAAGGTTTGTGAAGTCGTGTATCGAGTCTTCATGGCAGTCTATCGTCGTTCTCGACCTCAATTCCGCGCGCGCGGGGACAAGCGCGAGCATATGGTGCGCAAGGGCAACAGCCGCGGGGTGAGAGCGCGCACGCGGTGCGCAAGGCTAGCACGCCCGCGGGGTGAGCACGCAGGTAGCGCGCCCGCGCAGACAGTGCGCCCGCGCGGTATCACGTTCGGCAGTTTCGCCACCCTTCGGTAAAATGAGCATAACTCCCTCGTTAGATGTCGTATTGAGTCACCGTAAATTTTTCCAGAAACTAGACTGAAGTAGCTTTCCAATGGTATATGTCTCAGTCCATAATTCTTCCTGAGTCGATTGGGAAAAATCGGCAAAGTCAGGTCACGTGTTTTTTTCAGAAATTCATGACAGTTCTGCCACCTTCCAGTAAATCGGTTATAACTTTTTCGTTAGTTATCATCTTGAGTCAATGTAAATTTTTTAAAATTCTAGACTTCTGTGGATTTCCAACAGTGTATGGCACGTCCCATGCACCTTAGTGTGTCAAAACAGAAAATTCTGCAAAGATGGATGTTGTGCAGAATATTGATTAGTCTATGAGCGTAAATGTTGACCTTGTTTCTAGAATCGAGTTATGATGGATGTTAAGGTATTTTTGACACCTTAAATGATGGTGATGTATGTCTTAAGATATTTAAGAGCTAGGGTCAAGATTAACCCTTAAGCTAAGAGAAAATTTTGAACGGATACTAGACCCTAATAGGCCTTCGTGTCGTGTTGAGTCCTGTCAGTTTTAGGATCAACATGCTAAGTATATTTTATCTATTGAAGACCAGCAGATCCGAATGGGATAAGACCAGTTAGGAACTAGCAGCTGCAGTATTAAAACATCGGTGAAAGGTGGGCTTTCTTTTTCAGCGGACTCTTAGTCCAAATAATTATTTGAGTTTTTACTCACCAGCAATTAATTATTTCTGATGCAAATAAATTATTATCATGCATAAAATATTTTGTTTTGTATGATATCCTTATCTGTATTTAGTTATCTCGCAAGGGGCTTTCTAACTCTTAAATCGATCGGGCCTCGTGCTAACTTAGTGTGTTAACCGAGGTTAGTGTACACTTACGTCGGTGATATTAGAAAGAGGGAAAAGGCTTAAGCGGAGCTATTCCTGACTAAGACATCGACGATGCTAAACGTTCGTGAAAAGGGCTTTAGTGGAGTTATTCCTCGGCATTTAGTTCAGATAAGCGTTCGTGGAAAAGGCTTTAGCAGAGCTATTCCTTGACGCCCGTGGAAAAGGCTTAAGTGGAGCTATTCCTCAGTATTCAGTTCAGATACGGATGATCATACAACAGAAAAGATCGCTCAAAGACAGAAAGTGATTTAGTAAAACATAGGGCCTTTTCAGATAAAACCCTTGTGTGTTTACTCAGATGCATGACAAGAAAATCAGTTTTCAGTTCAGTAATTATTTTGGCAATGTGTTCACTGAGTACCCTTGTACTTAGCCCTGCACATTTGTTTTTAAATGTACAGGTTGAGCTGGAGTTGAAGGGAGAAGTGCTGAAGGTGGAGTTATTTTTGTACAAGGCTCAGATAGTCTTGTATTTTGAATGTCTTTCTTTTGCTTCCGCAACTCAGTTATATAACGAGTCCAACATTTACAGCTTTTGGTTTTGGACTAGTCCCATAACTCGATAGTATGTTAAATACTATTATTATCCAGTCATTTTTCTTTGTATTGGAAATCAGTTCAAAATTAGAGTTCTCAGACCAAATATCGATCCTGGAATATAGTAGTTCATTTCTTTACTTAAATATTTTCGGTCCGCGCCTTGATCCACCCTTCCTTGGGATCGAGTCATGTCAGTCACACGTCGCATTAATCTGATATTAATGTGGGGTCGTGACATGTTTATCAATTTTTTATAGAATATATATGATACAATGTATCAACTTCTGTAAATACTATAAGTCTATTAGAGATGAAATAGATTTTGTTGACCACAAATGTCATGACAAAAGAAATTATATAATCCTTAACTATTGTAAGTCCAATTTGAACTTCCTACAATTTTTTTAAAATTTTTAATTAATATATAATTACAAACAAGATTTATAATTTTTTTGAATTCAATATGTTAAACTAGAAAATAATAATATTTAATTTAAATTAAATTTTTTGTTGTTAGTGCAGTCATGGAGTTAGAGTTTATTTAAGGACAACAACTTAGGCCGATTTGGAAAAGAGGACAAATTTATTGCGGGCCGAAATTTAAGGACATTAACATTTAAGTGTTGCATTCGTAGGCTAATTTTCAGCCCGAACGGGCTGCACCTCATGTGAGATGCGCGTGATATCCTACGTGGAGCCTGTTCACTGATTTGGACGCCACATTGCACTCCCATATACTTAGAAAAATCCGGAACACCAAAAAAATGCTTAAACTTCTAATTTCTCCCAAATTAACGAATGAACCCTAATTTCTAAAAGAACACAAATCGCTCATCCCAAATTCATAGAAGCACGACAATGAAACATTAGATCTCTTGCACAACCGGTAAAATCGAAGCTCGGTGATGATGGTGAACGTGAGGGAGAAGCGACATCTTAATCGACCGCCTCCTATGTACAATAAGTAACTATCTCCCACTCTCTATATTTCTCTCTTTTATCTTATGTTTTTGGGGTTTAGGGTTTAGGTGTGGTCCCAAATAGTTTTGTTTGTACTGAAAATGTAGTTTACTTTATGTTTAGTGATGGATTTTTTTTTATGCAGTTGAAGCATTGAATATTGTAATGAATGAATGAGGGTGGTCCCTTTGCGTTTATTTTAATGAAAAAATTTTCCTTTGCTCATTTTTGTGAAATATTGTGGAATGTGGGATTTGTAGGCCATGAATATTTTTATACTTTGCCTGCTTTTGGTATTTTGGGTGTTTTTTATTTTTTAGGGCTTATTTTTTTTATTTTTTTTTGTTGACTGCAGAACCTCCGAATATGTATTTGTTTGTTATGTTGCATTACAGTGGGAAGTTTGTCTTATCCCCTATTGCTAAGTATGTGGGTGGGTCAAAAATGATAATAGACAGAGTTGTTGCTAGACAATTGACCTTAACATCTCTAAAAAATAGTCTTGCTGATTGGTTATTAATTGATGGGGATGTAAAGATTCATGTCTTAGAAGATAACAAGTTTAAGTTGCTTTCTTCTGATGATGAAGTTAGAGAGGCTTGTGTAAGTGCACTGGGGGTAAGACAAGTTGTCTTTTATGTAGAAGAAAAGGGGTATTGAAACAGGGGCTAGGGAGTGTGATGTGGATTATGATGTTATGATAGATTAACTTCGTGAGGAATCTGCTCCAGAGCTTCAGAGTCAGAACAAAGATGGTAGTCTAGGGAGTATATTTATACCTGTGCAGAAGGTTGTTTTTGGTGATGGGTCAACTAGTAATGAGGGTGAGAAATATGATGAGAGTGAGGATGACAGTGATTATAATATGGTAGAAGAGACTGAGTCTGATGATGATATGTTATTTCACAAGTTTGTGTCAAACGACATAGATAATAATGAAAAAGAACATAGTGGTGAGGAGAGTGAAATAGATGTTGATGTTGTGGAGACAGAATTTCATGAATATAAGGACTCTGATTGTGAGTATGAGAGGCCACCACCTGTTTTCAATTCTGTGGCTATCTTTCATCCAGATTTCTCATGTGGCATGATTTTTAGCTCTAAAGATCAATTTAAAAAGGTTGTGCAGTCTCATGTAATTAATAATAAAAGATCTGTAAAGTTTACAAAGAATGCACCTAATAGATGTTATGCAAGATGTATAGATGAAGATTGTCCATGGAAAATTAACCTGACCAAAATGAAGGATGAAGATACATTTCATATTAGGGAGTTTGTGGGCACTCATGAATGTGATACTACTTTTCATGTTAAGAACATGAAATCCTCATGGTTATGTGATAAATTCACCAGGAAGTTTGTCTTAGATAAGGCAAGAAAGGTTTCAACTTTTAGGAAAGATGCAATGGAAGAACTGGGTTGTGAGATATCAAGAGATCAGGCTTATAATTCTCCCACCTTCCACTGAACTGGAAATGCAAGTTGTTCATCAAGTGGCAGCATACTCACTGAAGCTTCTATAATTCTCACACCTTCCACTGAAATTTCTGATAAACATGAAGAGCCAGAGGAGCCAAATCAAATTCTCACACAAGCTTCACAATCTAAACCTGCCCGTGTGTCGGGACCTTCTATGTTACAGTAGCTCCATCAAGGAAAATTCAAGGGACAAGGTCCAATTATTTTGGAGAGCCAGAATAAATTCATAAGCATGGCTGAAATACAAGCAAGGAAGCAGTAACCTTGTTAGCTTCTTGTGATTGTGTTGATTTGGAATCTTACATTTAGGCCAGCTTTTTGCTAAGTACTTTGTACCTATTTTGTTAAACATTGGCCATTACTTTTGCTGGAATATATTGCACTAGACAATATTGTAATTTGTGCACTTTTTGTTAAACATTATTGGTCATTACTTTTGCTGGAATATATTGCACTAAAAAATGTTGTAATTTGTGTGTAATATCTGTTTAATGCAGCCTTGTCTTTATTCAAATTAGCCCACTCATATGAACATGTGATATACAAAAAAACAATACTATAAAAATTAGCCCATTTCTTTTCTTTATTATAATTCTTATAATAAAGAAGCAACCATAATAGCAGTTAGAAAATAGTAAGAAAAAGCAAAATTATAGAAAGAATGCAAACTAATCAAACATAAACATTGAAATAGCTTCATTAATTTGGATTTCAACGATTATCCAAACATTACAGTGCCTAATTCATAATCTTCTTCACAACATAAGCTTCTTGACAACAAAATGATATCCTAATCTTTCCAATACACTAATACATCAGCTGCTTAATTCATAAGCTTCCAACAGAGTTCTTCCCAACATAAACTTCACAAAAATAGATTAACATAAGCTTTTTCACAGCAAAATAATACCCTAATAATCTTTTCAATATACTAATACATTAGCTTCCATAGTAGAATGATACACAGTAGGATGTTAAACAACCATAATTTTTTCTTGGTCTTCTTCAACACTACAACATCTGCTTCTGCATCATTAATCCTCTTTAGCAATCCGGAAATAATTGCTCTTGCACGAGCACACATCACAGGATCGTACCAAGTCCAAAAGCCGCAACTATCAATCTTAAAAAAAAAATAAGAAATAAACTTTTACTATGTGAAATAGTGTCCAAAAATAAGTTTTTTGTCAAAATAATTGCTTCTAATAACATCCATCTCAACAAAAATGGAAACAAGGACAGTGATTAAACTAAAAAAAATGAATTGGAGAAATCTTATGCCAGATCTCGGGCAACAAAGAAACCTCCTCCCCGGATTATCAGGAGTCCATGATGTGTGAAGTGCGGCTCTGACTTCACACCTACAAAGCACGTTCGGATTTACTTGCCCATTCCTGGTCCTAAATGTCGATCTTCTCAGTACTGGGGTTCTACAATTTGGGGAAAATATGATTTCTGTTGTGGCATGCTATTTTTTAAGTAGAGGGGAGTGCGATGTGGCATCCAAATCATCAAACGGGCTCCACGTAGGATATCACGTGCATCTCATGTGAGGTGCAGCCCGTTCGGGCTGAAAATTAACCTATGGATGCAACACTTAAATGTTAATGTCCTTAAATTTCGGCCCGCAATAAATTTGTCCTCTTTTTCAAATCGGCCTAAGTTGTTGTCTTTAAAAAACTCTAACTATGCAATCATGTGCACTTAATTATTTTTCATTTATTTTGATAAATCATGTGTTTAAGCTAAAGTGGTCTTTGAAGAGATCTAAGTGGAGGTATAAGTGAGTTTACTCAACTCGTGATCGATTCGTAAAATAAGCGAACTTTATTCATAGTTGGCTGGGTCAAGTTGGAGTTACTCAAGTAGCTATTAAGCTTGATCTCAAGCTCATGTATACACAACTCGATAAGCTCATATATTTTCTATATAAAATAACAAATCTCTCTTTTTCACATTTAATTATAAAATATGCTTATGATATTATAAAAAAACATGTGTATCAATTCGTTCTTGCTATAATGCCTTCGCATTAGATTTTATGTAGGTATAAAGCATTGTTGTGTAAGTGGTATATATATATATGTATGCATGTATGTATATTCTATTTCAACTTTCAAGAGTTTAAAGTCCATGTGAAAAGGAAAATACCTTAGCCTTCAATAAGATAAAGAACCAAAACATAAATATTGAGGGGATGATCTATGGTCTTTAAAAAAAAATTATTCGTGTGTCCTAATTTCACTTTGTTTTTGTTCATATAGTTGGATGACTTAAATTTCATTTGGACGTCATGTTGTAGAAGTGCTACACCGCTGCTCAAGCCATGATAATGACAATCGGGATGCATGCATGAAGAAGACAGTGTAGAAGACAATTTTAATTTTTGCAGAACAATATAGAAGGTAGATGGTATGCTTCTTTTGGGAGTATTGGAGCTGCTTTAGTTTTTGTATAAATGATGAGATCAAGAAATTTATGAATTTGTTAACTAGAGTTATAGTAGGAAAAACTTTTGTTTCGATTTTGCTTATATACATAGAAACTTAATTTGATGTGGAATAATTTTGAATGAGGAATTAGTAGAGAACCAAAGCCTGGAGTTGATATTTTAGTCATTTTTGTTGATTCCACGAGTGCTTGTGAGAAGGGGAAAATGTGAGGAGCAAGAATGAAGGAACTTTGGGTTTGTGTCTCTTTTCAAATTGACAATAAATTTTTTTATTTTTGGATTGATTAAAAAATTATATATATTAAGCACAATTATCTTTGAATGGTCCTTAGTTTGTTGGTTTGTAGTTTATATTTTCTAAGCTTAATAATATATATAATCTTTTAGGTAATTGCTAATAAGAGTTTTATATTATAATACCATTTTAGTTAGTCTTGATTGAGCCACCGGTTATGTAAGATCATGTTATAAACATGATACAATGGTATTAATTTTTCTTATAATGTATTGTGTATTTATGCTTATAATAAAAAAATAAGATTTTTTCTTAGTCACCCCATGTTTCTAATTATGACTTAGTATTTTTTTTAAAAATAAATTGTAATGTAAACTTTTGTGTCTATATATAGATATAAAAAGAATCTATGCTATTATTTTCTAGATTCATATTTTTTGACGACTCTACATTGAATTTTTTATAGTTTTGGTGTTCTCACGGTGTCTAATTCCGTATTTGGAAATTTTATAATACAATGAATAAGTCTCATTTGAAATGAATAATTATTATAAAAATTTCCATACATGAAATGAGACATTATATCTATTTATGAACTAAATAATATTATCTCATATTTCGCTGGCCTACGATTATCGCGCAACACACGAGTGAAATACTAATTTATATAAAGAAAAAAGGGAAAATTTACAATTTTCAAAACATAAAAGTGGATGCATGTACGGGATTTTTTGGAGGGAGTGCGAATGCTTGCAAATAGTTGGGCTGATTAGATTGCATAATCTATATTTATCTATTATCTATATAAAAAATGTAAATGATTTCTGACAAATTATGATTTATCTATTATATCTATAATCTATACTTAATTTAAGAGTAAAAAGTAATTCAATATATCTATATAAAATTATTTATAATTATTTGTAAATATAATATATTATATTTAATTCAATAGTTTTGGTATAATTGAACTCTATTATATAAAATTATCACAAAATGATAACAAAATTATTTCTTTAGTTTAAAGGATAAAAAAAATATTTCGCTGAAGAAACATATATATTTGTTATTTTAAAGAGAGAATTTAAAATGTTAATCAAAGTGTCAAATAACTCAAACAAAATAAGTAATTAATTGACTTTGGTAATATAAATTTTTGGCATAAATAAACTCTATTATATAAAATTATCCCAAAATAATAACAAAAATTATTTCTTTAATTTAAAGGAAAAAATATTTCGCTGAAGAAATACATATATTTTGTTATTTTAAGGAGAAAAATTAAAACGTTATTCAAATTGTCAAATTCTATCATGTGTCAAACAACGAAAATAAAATAAGTAATTAACTAACTTTGTTAATATAATTATTCTCCTAATTATAATAGGACTCTAAAATTATAAACCATTGGATTTCATCTTGCTAATGTTATGAGCAATATTTTATAAATCTGTTCTCATTTATTGATGTACGTTAATTGATAAATTATTGAGGTGGACTTGCGTGCAACAGGGGTTATTTCCTCCTATTTCAGGCGGCCACGTGGCCCCACGCGGGCGTGCCACGTGGCACATGGTACTTTTTATTGTAGTTAGAATGATGATAATATTAATCTCAGGTTGATAACTTTCTTTATCGTACTTGATACTTTTCTGCTTACCACATGGTACTTTTTATTTTACCGAACTCGTGTTTTGCTTTCCTTTGCAAATTCTTGGAATGATGATTGTTTTAGATTAATCTCAACACATACAATATAAAAATTGAAAAAAAAATCAGAATTTGAACTAAATAAGCTTATATAAAATAACTAGCAGACCCCTTACTTTTTAATGATACAAATGGTACTTTTCGAATGTTTTGTGATACTTTTTAATAGGAAGGTTGGTACTCACTTTGGACAGTTTTTTTTTATGGGTTGACCTAGTCAAAGCGGGTTGACCCGCGTTGATCGGGTCAAAGCACGGGTTGACCCGCGTTGACCGGGTCAAAATCGGGTTTGACTAACCCGTCTCATATAGTGTTATTTGCATCATGATGCATGCAAGTGTTTGCCTAAATTATTAACTAATTAAAAAGACCAAATATTTATTTCTGGCAATGAAAATAACGTTTTTGTTGTTTGTCTTGGGCCTCATCAATTAAAAGCGAGCTAGCGGTGAAATTGGTTAGAATTAGATTGATTTGGAGTAATTATCATATTCCAAATTTATAGATTAACAGTACGAAAATCCAACCACTCGAACAAGCTTTTATAACTTTTTTTATACCATTTTCTCAATATAAGAGATTCATTATTTTGATATTACACAAAAACATAAAAGACAAATCGTCAATATTGTGTACCAAATCGGTATAGCACCGTTACACATGCATGCAGTATATACCAGCAAAATGAACAATCCCAGCTGCCCCTTCATGCCTCTAATCATCCAGAAAGTACTTCAATTCACTGCCAATTAAATAATTAATAAAGTTTCAAAAACCAGTCGACATATATATAATTATATATGCATGGAAAAAAAAATCAATAATTAATAAAATAATATAGGAAACATCTAGCTAGCTAGCCTACCTATGCACCGGGACCTTGGCGTTATGTGTCGCCCTAATTCTCTGCATGACGACCTGATCGATATATATAGAAATTATATATATATCTTCAAGCTAATTAATATTAAGGTGCAAATTAACAATTACAAACATATATTAATTTTGACAACTACAAATCGATCACATTGAAAGCTAGCTACTCTATATATCAACATATAGTTACTTAAAAGTTAGGTCTAATAAAGTATACATCAATATATAATGTTTAGAAATGATCGGTAAATTGATCAAGATGTCACCTGCTGCTAAACTAACTAAGATAGAAACACGTGACCTGACTGACTTCCCAGACATTAAAGAGATTACTTTACATGAAATATATATGGTGCATGTGCTATGATTAAGTAATCGATCTGTGTTACGTACCTTCTTTGAAAATAACATAGTTCCAGTGAGTTATTAGTGCATCAAGAAGGCTAAGAAGTTGGAGGGATTCTTGGGGTTGTTCCTCATCAATGTTGGCTGTAATCTCAGTCAAAGCTGCATCTAGATACTCCTTTGCAGTTATGCGTGCACTGCATAAATATAATTAATTAATTCATTCATTCAGCAGCTACTTAATTATATTAACCATTATTATTATATTAATTGTGAATTTATGATCGATTAATTACTTTTCACGCATCGCCAAAATATCATAGCTGACGAGTGAAAGGCCGTAACCCAAACCCAATCGAGTGGCATTAGTAGCAGGTAGCTCTTCAATCCTCGCGGTACCAAGCTGCAACCAAATACAAAAAAAAATAATTAACTTAAATTAACTCGATCGATCGATCTCTGCATTCTATTCTAGCTAATTAGATTGATCATATATATCATCATATCCCCATCTGTTCATAATAAATTAAATTTCCAAACAAATAAAAATATATAATAAATAAATTAACTCAAACATTGATCATACGTACCGTATATGCTGTGAGGCCATGATTAGCAAGATCCTCCTTATCAACCCCAGTTTTGAACTCAGTACAAAACCTGTAAGCATCCCCTATCCTGCAAATTAATTAATTAAACATATATATATGTATAAGCAATGAAATTTAATTTAAATATAATTTAAAATCTAGGTAGGTAGGTACATCTTATGGTAGAAGACATGGTCATGTGCAGAAGTGGCTGATGGAATGACATGATCACGAAGGGTAGAGACGAGGTCCTCGTGAATTTGGGTGAGCTCTGCCTCCACTTTTGCAGCGTAATCCTTAATCTGCCTAACATTATGGTGATTCCCATTGCTTACTTCCTTCCTCTCAAATGCTGCCAAGAACCTCAAAGTACTACATCTAGCCCCAATCATCATCTTGTACCCTACTGATAGCAACCTCCTCTCCTCTTCTGTCAGTACCAAATCCATTAAGGCCACACTTTTCATTGCTTCTACCGTTTCTGCATATCATCTCTTAATTAATCTACATTTTCCTCTTTAATTTCTTTCCATCAACAGATCCAGAACAAACATATATATATATATATATATAGAAAAGTGAATTAAGTTTAATTATATATCCAGTTTCTTTCATAAACATATGAGGCAATAACTATTTTAGCCACTTGAACTTTTAAAAGATTTATTTTAGCCACTAACTTTAAAACATATTTATTTTAGCCACTTTGGACGAAAATGCCCTTCTGCGCGGTGGCATTGCGCGCAAAACACTACGCGCTAGGGTTGCGCACATGCGCGCTAGGGGTGCGCGCTGGTAATGCGCGCAACACGCGGGGGTAAAAATGTCATTCTGGCTAAAATAAATATGTTTAAAAGTTAGTGGCTAAAATAAATTTTTTTAAAGTTTGACCGGCTAGTTTTATATATTACCACTAAACATATTCATAAATGGATATCGGAGCATTCCAAATAAACATATATAACTGAAAATAAAAATGGGGAAACTATTAGTCTATTACATGCATGCATATGCAACCCAATGACAAGTTAATTCTTCTTTATTACATTTTTTTGGAAATTAAAAGATCGATCTGAAACTAATGATCCATGATCTATACAAGCACAAGAAATCATTCCTTTCATTTCTCAGATCTAAAATTATAACTTAATTTTCAACATCGTATATCTAACAATATAATTAACTGATTTTCTTAAAGACTAGCAAGAGTTGATGCTTCAGACATTCCAATAAGATAGACCTAGATCTACATGCACGAACTAGCTCAAACATAGTAGCAAAAAAAAACGTACAAAAAAAATCAAATCGAAAATAAACAAAATGATCGACAAGCATCAACGTCAAGATTCAAATTAAAGAAGCAAGTAACTCGAAATCAGTTCATTATTTGTCTCATTTACATTATCCAGATTTTCCAAGATTACATAAATTGAATGAGCAAATAATATCCATACGATTTTAACCCTACATATTTACATGAACGAGTTGCAGGCGGCGCAGCTGAAGTATTACTGTTGTAGCGTTCTGATCTCTCCGCTAGCATAGCGAGGTACACGGCGCTCTGACGCTGATCAGCCATTTCCGATCATCGGACTGAACTACTTTCTCTCTCTAGATTCTGACAGAGGCCGTTTTTCTCTCAGTTCGGAAAGTGGAGAAAAGCAGTTGAAAAATGAATGATATTCTGAGAAATGATTAGTTAGTTATATTTGCGGCTCTTATATATAGATTTTTCCTCCAGTTTCTTACGGTTACGGCTTGAGCTGCAGTTGAGTTAATTAAACTGTATGGACAGTTTACTCCTCACTTCAGTGAGGGTGTTTGGGGGTATAAGTGGGATTTCGATTCGCGGTTGTTGTTCAAATATATAGGAAATACCCAAAAAGCCCCTTCCGGAAAGAAAAAAGCCCCAAAGGAAATAAAGGGCAAAAGAGGATAAATATTATAGAGTTATGTAATATTGTTTGGCAAAAAAGTAGAAATATAGTTTGAAATAACTGAAATCATCTTCACGGAAGTTTAGTAAAACTGCATTTACTTAACAAATTTAACAGAAAAAATATATTTATTTGCACAAAGATAATTAATGAATATTATCTAAAAGTAATTATTTATTTGTGTTGAGAAAAATTAATTAATGTAAATTGGTAATACCAATTACATGTTTCAAAATTAATCAGAAAATGAATAATAAAGTAAAATATGTTTTATTTTTAGCAAACTTTGTACAATATATATATCTAGCCACGTAGCCAATGGGCGCAGCACCCACACATCCACCACCCTTAACATTTATTATTATTATTATTATTATTATTATTATTATTATTATTA
Source organism: Perilla frutescens (assembly GCA_026008535.1). Lineage (NCBI taxonomy): Eukaryota > Viridiplantae > Streptophyta > Magnoliopsida > Lamiales > Lamiaceae > Perilla > Perilla frutescens. The sequence continues at coordinate 18,288,631 of BRKX01000007.1, read as the reverse complement.
TTATTATTATTATTATTATTATATTTTTTTAATTTTTTTGTATGAAGGATTAAGATTTACATAAGTTGTATGGATCACGATATTAACCGAGAAATATGTCCCATTTCATAAACTAAAAGTGCTAAACAACATAAATGAATTAAGAAAACTATATCTCGTCCCTGGAGATAGTCAAAGGAAACTATATCTATAGATATATCATGCATGAATCTGGAATTTCTGAACAAAAACACAACTGCTGAGAGATCTAATACTTGATCATATTCTCAAATACTGCAATTAATAAACATGCATAGAGAAAATAAAGCAACAAAAGGTAATTATCTTCAACCAATCATAAACATACTCAAACACATCAGTTAGTTAATGTGTTTATTATCGTCATCACATTAAAAAAACTTCAAAAGTATATTGCCAAATTGGAAGCGTTTCCGAATGTGATAACCAATTGCATATACTGAAGAAATCACATGAAATCACACATATTTGATTGGAATCGTAGGGTTTATAGAATATAGAATGTTTGATTGATACAGAATACAAAAATTACAGAAGACATGTTTTTGTTTCCTTTTATACATGTGGAAGAAGCAACTAACTATAATATGTTAATCCTACGGCTAAGATTGGTGATCCATTTCATCTCTTATCGACGGCTGGCATGTGGTAGTCCTGCATGGAGGATTGCCACGTGGAGTTGATGAGATTATTCCCATGCAGACGTCTTCACACTAAGCTGTGGTAGTAGCTGCTGCATATACACTTTGTTCAGCCCCCCGCAGCCGCAACCTGGTAGAGATCTCCAAGGTTGAGGTTGGAAATAAGATACCTAAAACGCGATGCAGCAAGAGGCTTAGTGAATAAATCTGCCAATTGATCATTAGATCGAACATGAACAGGTGTAATCAACCCCTTTTTGAATTGAAATCGCGCGAAATGACAATCAATGTCTAAGTGCTTCGTGCGCTCATGAAAAACTTGGTGTTGAGTATTTTGGATAGCAGCCTTGCTATCACAATGGATGGGTATAGGGAGTGAGATTGGAATGGCAAAGTCTGTGAGCATGTAAGAGAGCCACAAAACTTCACGAACTGTAAAGCTTAAAGATCTGTACTCAGCCTCTGCAGTGGAAAGAGAGATTGTATCTTGTTTCTTACATCGCCAAGATATCAAGCAAGAACCTAGGGAGATACAATACCCTGTAAGAGAGCGATGTGTGTCCTTGCATGAACCCCAATCCGCATCACAATGCACGGTTAGATCAAAGGTAGATGAAGTGGTGAAATGTAATCCTAATGAAGGACAACCCTTAAGGTATCTTAAGACATGAATGGTTGCATCCCAATACCCTTTAGTGGGGGCTTGAACGAATTGACTTAGCTGTTGGACAACATAAGTGATATTTGGCCAAGTAAACCCCAAATATAAAAGCTTTCCTACAATTCTCCTATAGGATTCTGGATTAGGTAACAGTTCTCTGTTATGGATCGACTGAAGATTGAAGAAGGAGGCTCGGAAGTGGGAAGAGATGAGAACTTGAAGGTTTCAGATTTGGGTAAAAATGAGATCTTGAAGGTTTCAGATTGGTTAAAAGAGGGGAATTCGATTGAAGCGGATCTGGTTATCGCATCTGGGGCGGATCCTCGATCAGGTTCAGACTCTACAACGGGTTCGTCAGATTTGGGCCTAGCTTTGGAATGGGCCGGGAATAGTGGCTGAGTTATGGAGTTGTAGTTTTAATATTTGCAAAACTAAGTTTTAATGTTTTAATCTATGGTACTATTAGGGTTTCATTTTGTAATGTTGTGGGGACCAATATGAGTGCATATATAAACTCATTTGGCGTAATGAATGGGATAAGAAAAAATTAGCCTCAACTTCCTCCTCTATTTTCTCTATCTTCCTCTCCTTTCCTCTAGTCTTCTCTATCTATACTATTACAGTCAAATTATAATTCAACAATCCTTGAAAACAATTGTAGCTGCCCACTACAAGTGGTATCTCAGAGCCACGCTCCTAGAATCATGGCTGAAGGCACGCGCCTGAAGGAACTGCAAGAAGCACAGAAAAGAATGGATCAAGTATTACTTACTGAATCAACCAAAAGAGAAGCAGCAGAACTGAAAATGTAGGAGAAATTAGGAGAGATCACTACACAAATGCATGATCAGTTTAAGGGGGTTAACTCTAAGTATGATAATCTCACTCACACGATCACCAGTATACAATCGTAGTTATCAAGTTTGTCCAAGGGAAAAGGGCGCAAGAGGGTCAGTCAATTTTGGGAGCTCCACCATCTCCCTTGATAGTTGAGAGTGGATCTTATTACCAGTACCCAGCTGATTCTGGTAACAAGGCTATTGTGGATCACACACATATGCAGGTAAAAAACCCCATCCCTAAAATAGAGTTCCCAAGATTTGATGGAAATCAACTCCGTTCTTGGATCCTAAAATGCAACCAGTATTACCAGCTAGTTCCAAATGTTCTAGATTCCCAAAAAATGGTGTTAGCTTCCTTACATTTTGAGGGTAAGGCAGAGCAATGGTTTCAGAACCATAGTTATAAATTTAAGGATCTTTCCTGGAATTAATTCCTATAGGTAGTTTCTGCTAGGTTTGAGAAGTTGAAAGAAACTAAAATTATCATGGAATTCAATAAGCTCAAACACCAGGGATCATATGATGATTATGTAGAGAGGTTTGAAGAATTGAGGGCCAGCATGCTGCTGTTCAATCATTCTGATTATTCTAAAGGCTATTTTATGGCTAGTTTTATAAGTGGGCTTAGTGAAGATCTCCAAGCTGCAATCAATATGTTCAATCCCACATCCTTGCAGTAGGTGGTTGAATTGGGAAAGAACCAGTTGCAGACCATAGAAGCCATTACTAAGAGGCTGAAGTCACCCATGAGAAACCATCTCACTCAACCATCTAATTACAGGAAAACTGACACAGGAGCTTCTACTCCCACAAGGCAGTTTCAACCAGCACTTAAGCTTCCTACTAAACTCCTCACTGCAGCTGAAATGGCTGCTAGAAGAGAGAAGGGCTTATGATATAATTGTGATGAGCCTTATGTGATCGAACATAGGTGCAAGAATAGAATTCATTATATGATCATGAGTGAAGAAGAGGAGCTTACCTATATGCACTCTAGCCAAGTTCCTTTGGAAGAGTGTATACCACCTGATAAGGGGGAATCTGATATGGAGGAGGCCCAAATGTCAATCAATGCCATATCTGGGGCAGAGGGTGTTACTACACTAAGGGTAACAGAGATGGTAGATGGGTAGGAACTGCAAATTTTGATTGATACCGGTAGTACATTGAGCTTTATTCAAGAAGCTATAGCAAGGAAATTAGGGTGTTCACTGGATAAGGCTAATCCATTGTTGGTCAGAGTAGCTAATGGCCAAAAGCTCATCAGTGAGGCACAGGCCACAGGGTTCAGTTGGGATATGCAGGGCCATCATTTTGTTTATTCCCTAAGGGTTCTACAGACTGAGGGCTATGATTTGATCTTGGGAGGAGATTGGCTCAAGTCCTGCACCCCAATAGAACTAGACTACAAAAACATGACCTTCACAGTCACACAAAAGGGAAAGAAGGTCAAGCTCCAGGCTACAAAATCACAAGTGGATTGTCAAATGATCTCTGGGCACTCTCTATACAAGCTGCTACATTCTAACAAGAGGGATGAGTTAGAGGATTTCTTCCTCATTAGACTGCAGAACCTCAATTCAGTAGCTGACACTAACCTGGAAGAATTACTAGAGGAGTTCAAAGATGTTTTTGAAGAACCTACTGAGCTTCCCCCCAGCAGAGGAGTTGAACACCATATCACACTCAAGCCTAATAGTATACCCAGGCATCAGTACCCCTACAGAACCTCTCACTGCCATAAGAATGAGATTGAGAGGATTGTCACAGAATTGCTAGAATCTGGACTCATCCAGTATAGCAGAAGCTCTTTTGCTTCACCAGTCATCTTGGTGAAGAAAAAAGATCAAACATGGAGGATGTGTGTAGATTATAGGTACCTGAATTCTCTTACTATCAAACATGAGTATCCTATTCCATTGATAGATAAATTACTGGATGAATTACATGGTGCTAAATACTTTTCCAAGATTGACCTCAGGTCAGACTATTTCCAAATTCTAGTAAGGCCACAAGACAGGTATTTAACTGCTTTTAGCACTCACCATGGGCACTTGAATTTGTTGTAATGCCTTTTGGCTTGAGTAATGCCCCAGCCACCTTCCAATCACTCATGAATCAAACATTTAGGGAGGAACTAAGAAGGTTTGTACTAGTGTTTTTTGATGATATCCTCATCTACAGCAAAAATTGGGAGGATCACTTAAAACATGTAAAGGATGTTCTAACCTTACTCAGGCTTAACAAACTCTATGCCAAGAAGAGCAAGTGTAGTTTTAGGGAAACTAAGGTGGAGTATCTGGGCCATATTATAACACAAGAAGGTGTGTCTACTGACCCCCAGAAAGTAGACTGCATACTTAAGTGGCCAGTGCCTAAAAGTCTCAAACAACTCAGGGGCTTCCTTGGTTTAACAGGTTATTATAGGAAATTTGTTAGGGGTTATGGGGTTATCAACAAACCCCTAACTGATCTCTTAAGGAAGGATAATTTCCATTGGAATTCAGAGGCAGAACAGGTCTTCAACAAGTTGAAGGTAGCCATGTCATCTGCTCCAGTCCTGGCCTTGCCAGATTTCAGCCAACGCTTTGTCCTAGAAACTGATGCTAGTGGCAAAGGAATTGGGGCTGTGTTGATGTAAGGAGACCGGCCTATTGCCTACCTTAGCAAGTCCTTATGCCCAAGGAATCAAGGTCTCTCTATTTATGAAAGAGAATTTATGGCAGTTATATTAGCTGTCCAGAAATGGAGGGTATATTTGCAGGGCCACAAGTTTTATATAAAAACAGACCAGCAAACACGGAAATACTTACTGGACCAGAAGGTAATGAACCCTATGCAACAGAAATGGCTGACTAAATTGCTTGGCTTCAATTATGAGATTCAGTATAAAAGGGGGAGTGAAAACAAGGCAGCAAATGCTCTTTCCAGAAGGGAATACACTGAGCAGGAATGTGCAGCTCTTACTACTGCAATTCCAAATTGGGTTCAGAGGGTTACTCACAGTTATCAGAAGGACCCCTACTTCACAAGGATTATAAATGCTAAGGTGATTGACAAGGACTCCTATCCTGACTTCCAAGTGTTGGATGGGTTAGTGAGATACAAATGAAGATTAAGTGTGGGAGACTCTGCTGAGCTCAAGACTCAGATCTTAACTACAGTGCATAATTCCTCCTATGGGGGTCATTCAGACATTGAAGGCACTTATATGAGGCTGAAGGGATCTTTCTATTGGCCTAAAATGAAATCAGATGTTATCAAGTGGGTGCAGGAGTGTGACACATGCCAGAGGAACAAGTCTGATCATGGGATGTACCCTGGGCTACTACAGCACTCCCTATACCCCAACAGTCATGGACACACATCTCTATGGACTTCATTGAAGGGTTGCCTAAGTCAGGAGGTAAGAATGTCATACTAGTGGTAGTAGACAGGTTTACCAAGTTTGGCCATTTCATCCCTCTATCACATCCCTATACAGCTGAATCAGTGGCAAAACTTTTCCTAGACAATGTCTACAAGCTGCATGGGCAACCTGTGAGTATAGTCACAGATAGGGACATAATTTTCACAAGTTCTTTCTGGAAGGAATTGTTCAGATTGATGGGAGTTAAACTGGATATGTCTTCAGCATACCATCCTCAATCTGATGGACAAACTGAAAGACTAAACCAGTGTTTGGAGAGTTATCTGAAATGCATGGTTAGCACCAACCCTAGGCAATGGCTACAGTGGCTCTCCTTGGCTGAATATTGGTATAACACCAATTTCCAGACAAGTCTCAAATGCACACCTTATCAAGCCCTCTATGGAATTCCACCCCCTACGTTGTCAGTCAACCCCTATCTGGATTCCAACAACGCTGAGGCTACTGACTTCTTTAGCAGAAGACAACAGATGATCCAGGACCTAAGGGAGAACCTTATTCAGGCACAGTCGCGTATGAAGTGGTTTGTAGACCGCAAATGACATGATAGGAGTTTCGAGGTAGGTAACCTCGTCTATCTTAAGCTACAGCCGTTCTGGCAACATTCTGTCACCTTACGAAGAAACCTAAAGCTCTCTGCCAAGTTCTACGGGGCTTATACTGTCCTCGAGAAGTGGGATCAGTTGCATACAAATTGGATCTCCCTCCTAATTCAAAGATTCATCCAATTTTTCACGTGTCCCTACTTAAAAGGCATATTGGAAAAAAGGTTGTACCTTTGCAGGAACTCCAGGAACAGATACAGATTGGCAATTCATCGTCTCCCCAATTGAATCAATTGCCCACCGTGTGGTGACCAGAGATGGCTGTACCGTCCACCAAACTCTCATGCTCTGGCACAACTCTGACCCGGACCTCCACACCTGGGAAGATGACTCATTCCTCCACAGAAAGTTTCAATCTTTCGATTCTCAGGGATGAGAATCATTTCAAGGCGGGGGTATTGTTATGGATCGACTGAAGATTGAAGAAGGAGGCTCGAAAGTGGGAAGAGATGAGAACTTGAAGGTTTCAAATTTAGGTAAAAATGAGATCTTGAAGGTTTCAGATTAGTTAAAAGAGGGGAATTCGATTGAAGCGGATCTGGTTATCGCATCTGGGGCGGATCCCCGATCAGGTTCGGACTCTGCAGCGGGTTCATCGGATTTGGGCCTAGCTTTGGAATGGGCCGGGAATAGTGGCTGAGTTATGGAGTTGTAGTTTTAATATTTACAAAACTAAGTTTTAATGTTTTAATGTTTTAATCTTTGGTACTATTAGGGTTTCATTTTGTAATGTTGTGGGGACCAATATGAGTGCATATATAAACTCATTTGGCGTAATGAATGGGATAAGAAAAAATTAGCCTCAACTTCCTCCTCTATTTTCTCTATCTTCCTCCCATTTCATCTACTCTTCTCTATCTATACTATTACAGTCAAATTATAATTCAACAATCCTTGAAAAAAATTGTAGCTGCCCACTATATTCTCCTTCCTGATGTAAAACAACCCAGGGACTAAAGGAGTTTGTGCAGACCTTCCTCCAATTAGCCCAACTGAATCTAATAAGTCAAGAACATATTTCCTTTAGCTGAGAAAAGTACCAGAAGAGGATCTAGCCACTTCCATACCTAGGAAGTATTTTGCCTTCCCTAGATCCTTGATGGTAAATGCCTTATGCAAGGAGGATTTAATCTCATCAACAAGATCAAGAGAAGCACTCAGAATGAGTATATCATCTACATAGATGAGCAGAGCAATAAAAGCAAGACCAGTGCCTTTGAAGAACAAACAATGATCATGTGCTGACTGTAGAAAACCAATCGTACTAGTTTGCAGACTGAACCAGGAGCCTGCTGTCCATAGCCCTGTGGCAGAGACATATAGATCTCATCAGATAAGTGCCCATGAAAAAAGGCATTGTTGATATCAACCTGGTGAATGTGTCATCTGTGTTGTGTTGCCAAAGCAAACATTAACCTCACAGTCACCATCTTGGCAACTGGTGAAAAAACTTCTTGGTAATCAATACCATACTCTTGGTTGTAACCCTTAGCCACCAACCTGGCTTTAAACCTCTCAACAGAACCATCAGACTTGAGTTTAATTTTATAAACCCATTTACAACCTATAACATGCTTACCATGAGGTAAAGGAACAACTTCCCAGGTATGATTCTCCTCTAGGGCCTGCAACTCCTTATCCATAGCTGCAATCCATTCTGGAGACTTGCAGGCCTCTGAGTAAGAGGTAGGCTCCTTTAGGGTCTGAACATTTATGACGAAGGCAGTATAGTGAACAAAAATTACAGAAGAAATGTTTTTGTTTCCTTTTATACATGTGGAAGAAGCAACTAACTATAATATGCTAATCCTACGGCTAAGATTGGTGATCCATTTCATCTCTTATCGACGGCTAGCATGTGGTGGTCCTGCATGGAGGATTGCCACGTGGAGTTGATGAGATTATTCCCATGCAGATGTCTTCACACTAAGTTGTGGTAGTAGCTGCTGCATATATACTTTGTTCACATACAAAGAACTTTAAATCAATAATAAAGGAAAGGCAAAACATATTCTTAAGTCTATGTACTTTTATATTTTGTTTCGATGCGTCTCGATCTATATAATTTTTTTAGTTTAGTAGGTCCTGTTACATTTTCAATACATTTTCTCGGGTTCCTGTACCTTTTAGTTTTGTTTCAAGAGATCCCTACACAATTGTTTGTTTTAATAGGTCATTTTACTTCTATATTTGATATCATTAGGTCATTTTCAAAAGACATAAAGTTATATTAACAAAATTTACAAACTTATTTTTCTAAAATTTATACAATCAAATTTCTCTGAGGTGATCATACTTTTGTGTGGATGATTTTAATTAATTAGGTTATTATTAATCATATCATCATTTTTTGAATATTTTAATTCATGACCAACCAATAAATACAAACATATCCAATTCAAGATTAATTGAATTGGTTAGTTTGATAAATGAATGAGATGGAACTGGAACAAAACACAAAATTTCAATAAATATATAAACTTAATTTCATGGCTAGTGACTTTAGAAACACTCAATTACGAATTAGTACAAATATATCAGACTGAGTTAATTATTAAGAACAAAAATAACTATATAAAATTCATGTGTAGAAAATAGCAAATTTAAAATATTGATTTAATATATACAATTTTAAAGCATAATCTATACATTATGGGGCACACTTGTGTGAGACCGTCTAACGGTTCTCTTACGTTAGACGGATCTCCATCCGACCCGACCCGGTAATATATATATATATTAAAAAAAATCTGATTTCTTCCGGCTCCACCTAGGGTTTCTTTCAACGCACGACGCACGATTTCTTTCTTCCAGCTCCAACGCACGACGCGCGATTTCTTCCAGCTCGATCGCGATTCAACCTCGTGATTTCCGCCCCACGCACGATGCACGATTCAACCTCACGATCCACAGCTGAATCCTAGCTACTCGTGATTCAACCTGCACGATTTAATGGTGAATTTGGGAAAAAGAAGCAACGTTACCTCTGGTGGAATTTCAGTGAATTATGGCAAAGTAACATTAGCAACAACTGGTATGTGTTCTTAATTTAGAAGATTTGTAATTTTGTTCCAATTGTGCGATACTAATTATGTATATGAAATTATGCATTCCAATTGTTTGACAATATGTTCATAAAACTAATTCGTTAAAATTTTGATTTAGTAATCTGTTATTGTTATAATAATTCTAGAACTGATTTAAATATCGTAAATTTTTAGATATTGTTATTCTTGATTATGAATACAATGGTGAAGATGTAGAAACAACATCTATCGATGATGATGAATCTGTTATGTTGAAAATTGATAGTAAGTACTTCTATTTTTTGTTTGTTATAACCAATCAACTGTAAAATGTATTTTATACAGTAGTGATACTTCTATGGTATTTAGTGATACATTTCACACAGTTATTGACTCTTTCCTGTTTCTGCCTCAATAATTAAATTCAATGTTAATATGTTGTTAGTGATACGTGCTCTCATCATAGTAATCCTTCGCAAGGTATTAGCGATATGTTGCATATTGTTTCACTTACTACCAATTATATATCACTCGATAGTAATGATACTTCAAGCAGTAGTTAGTGATACGCCACTCACAATTATTGACACTATTTATTTTTTACCTCAATAATTCAAGAAAAGTGTATAGCATAGGGTCATATTGTATTTTATATAGTAGTGATACTTTTATGGTATTTAGTGATACATTTCACACAGTTATTGACTCTTTCCTGTTTCTGCCTCAATAATTAAATTCAATGTTAATATGTTGTTAGTGATACGTGCTCTCATCATAGTAACCTTCGCAAGGTATTAGCGATATGTTGCATATTGTTTCACTCATTACCAATTATATATTACTCGATAGTAATGATACTTCAAGCAGTATTTAATGATACGACACTCACAGTTATTGACACTATTTTATTTCTGCCTCAATAATTCAAGAAAAGTGTATAACACAGGGCCATATTATATTTTATACAATAATGATACTTTTATGGTATTTAGTGATATGTTTCAACACAGTGATTGACTCTTCCATGTTTCCGCCTCAATAATTAAATTCAATGTCAATGTTTGTTAGTGATACGTGCTCTCATCATAGTAATCCTTCGTTTGATATTAGTGATACGTTGCATATTGTTTCACTTATTACCTAATTATGATTCACTCGATGTAAATGATACTTAAAGAGTAGTTAGTGATACAACACCACATAGTTATTAATGACTCTATTTTGTTTCTGCCTCAATAAATCAAGAAAAATGTATATCACACGCACATATTGTATTTTATACAGTAGTGATACTTCTATGGTATTTAGTGATACGTTTCACACAGTTATTGACTCTTCTCTGCCTTAATAATTAAATTCAAGGTTGAAGAGCTGATGAGTACAGTGCCTTCCGTGGGGGATTCAGATGTTTCAAGCTCTTCTATTCAAATATTGAATCATGCACGTTCAACCACAAATGTTAAAAGAAAAAGAATCAAAGGGCATCTTCAAAAAATCAAGAAGAAGAATATAAGTGCTACTTCAATTTCAAAGGAGTTTAGTTCCAAAACCCCTAATCCCAGATTGTTTTGAGTTTCTTATTATATTATTGATACAACAGTTTATTTGTATTGATACTAATATATTATTGATACTCTTTACTCATGTATTTAGTTTCTTATTATATTATTGATACTCTTTACCATGTACTTAGTTTCTTATTATATTATTGATACTTGTTACATTACTATTAATACTGAATTATTATAGAGAATCGACATCAAATATGAAAAAAAAGAACAAAATGATATGCGATTAAATTATTCATGCAATAAATAGTGTTACTTCACATTATACATAGTGATACTTTCTTCATTAGTATTGATACTGTAATATATAACTTATGGTCCATGAAATTATTTGATATATTGAGAACATAATTACCATTGCAGATCATTTTTTATCGTTTATGTGTGTCTCTCCGTTTTATAATATCTGTAATAAATAAAATAAAATAGTGTTACTTCCCTGCACACATATTAATACTTTTCTGTATAAATAGTGATACATATTATCTACAATATCAACAAAATATATATATTCAAAAATGATTTCTAAAATCTGTTCAGAAAAATAAGAAAATACACAGTTCATTAGCAAGAAAATCTGTAGCTTGCATATCCTAAAAACCTTTTGGAAACATTACAAAAACCCAACACTTCCAAACCTAGTAAACCTTCCAATCATATCTGCACAAAAACTAATTGTTTGTAGCCATTGTTCCCAACCATGTTAAACTTCCCCAACATTTCAATGTTTTCCAACCAAATATTCATCACAAATACCAACCAACATCCAACCAAATAAACCTTCTGCTATCATGTTAGACTATGCACTGCTTATCTTTGCTCTCAAATCATTTAGTGGTGAAAGCATGATCCTTGGACAGTATTGGCCTCTTAATCTTCACATTTTGGATGGTTCATCCCATTAAGAAAAATAGTCTTCTGTTCACACTGCACAAGAAGAATAGTTCAGTAAATTATACAGTTAAGTATCACTAAGTAGAACTTAAGTACCACTAACTAAAAAACAAAGTATCACTACCTAAAAAGTAAAGTATCATCTTTTCACACTGCACAAAAATAGTCAGTGAATTATACAGTTAAGTATCACTAAGTAGAAAGTAAAGTATCACTAATTATAAAATCAAAGAATCACTAACTAAAAAGTAAAGAATCACTGAATAAAAGGTAAAGTATCACTAAGTAAAAATAAAGTATCACGAACTAAAGTTGCCCCATCAACGCATATTCTGGAGCTAGATACCCCCTGCAGTAGACGAGATGAGAAACACGAAAACTATGAGAAACATAGGGAGAGACCAAGTATATACGATTGAGACAAAGATGTTTGAACTACAAAACATTCTTTTCAAGGTAGAGAAATGCAATGGAAATATGCACTTACACTGTTCCTGCTACTCTAGTGCTAACGTGGGTGACATTATTAGGAAACAGTTTTGCTAATCCAAAATCTCCAATTTTAGGGAGGAAATTCTCATCAAGAAGCACGTTGCTCGCCTTTATATCATGAAGTAACAATCTGTGACTCGACGTCCTTGTGGAGGAACTCAAGCCTATAGAGGAATCAGATGAATGATTGTTTGTGACTTCCTTGTCTTAGACTAGTCCAATGAAGCTCTCATAAAAACAGAACCAACAAAAACATAAACTAATAGCATCAAAACAAAACCAACACAATCAACTCAAATTAAGTATCATTATCAATAAACACAATCAACCATAACCACACAATATCTGTCTCAAATCAAGGTAGGATTGTGTGTTATTCTAAATTAAAATGCCCTAAAATCAAAAGCCCTAAATTACAATACCCTAAATTAAAGGCCCTAGATAAGCTTACAATAATAACTTCAACTCTGCGCCGGAGATGTTGATGTCACAGCGCCGGTTTCCGATATGACTACCGCGCCGGTGGTCGGGAAAGTTGGTGATGGTGGGGGTGGTGCTCGCAAAACTTCATGCGATAGTGGTCGCGATAATTGGGAATACTTGCTGCGCTGCGGGAGACGAAACATATATGTAAGGAGTGAGGAAGATGGAGGATGGTGCGGTTGTAAGGAGAAGCTGCAGTTGTGGGGGGAGAATCGCTGGCTATTGTGGGGGAAGAGATGGGCGAGAGAATCGCAGGAGAGAAGAAGTGAGCGATTTTTTTTTTTTTAATATATATATGACCAGGTTGGGTACTGCCGGATCGGATCGGGGGAGATCCGTCTAACGTAAGAGACCCGTTAGACGGTCTCATACAAGTTTTTGTCATACATTATTATTGGTTCAGTTGGTTTATGGCCAGTTGCTCATTTTCGTAATCCAAAATCAACTTTTAAAAAAATTTAAACGACACCATGCATCAAATAATCTGAACTTTGATTTGAATTGCAATATTCAACCTCATTCATATGACGGGAAATCCCCCCATCTATATATTTTAAATATATTACTATATCAATTCATATACATATATATATATATATATATATAATCATATATGTATGTAAATGCATAAATAAGTAATATAAATAAAATATCTTAAAAACTCAAATGTTATTTAAAATAATTAAAAAGTAAATAAATTTATTAGTTTCATTGAATAAGGACTTGATAATATCAAATATAAAAGTAGGACTTAGTAAAATAAAAATATTATACAAGGATCTTTGGAAACAAAGCAAAAAAGTACAGGAACTTGAGAAAATAAATTATCAAAGTAGAAGAACTTATTAAAATAAAATATATATATATATATATATATATATATATATAGTATAGGGACCTGTCAAAACAAAACACAAAACTACAAGGACCTTAAAATGTGTGTTTTGCCTAAATGAACAATACTTTACAGACCCATTAAAAAACAAAAAAGTAAAAACAAAAACAACTGCCCATTTACTGTTTAGATCCGGCGTGTGTCCCACACTTGCCCACTCGTGCTGTATACGAGCTAGACTATATTATTATTATTATTATTATTATTATTATTATATGATTTTTTTGTGTTGTTTTTTAGTTTTTTTTTAAAATTATATACCCTAAAATGAAATTAATGATCTAAAATTAAAGTGAATTAATTTAATTTGTTTGAAATAAATATAAATATATAATATAAAAATAATATATAATCAACTGTATTATGTAAAATCTACCTCTGTACGTAAAATAACATTGATTCACCACATACTTAATATTTTACAAATCACTTATTCGTCTTTCCTCTTTTCCCAAAACCTGTCTGCACCTTAGATTTGCTTCCCAAATAATAAGTAAAATAAGAGAAAAGATGAGAGAGAGAGAGAGAGAGAGAGAGAGAGAGAGAGAGAGAGAGAGAGAGAGAGAGAGAGAGAGAGAGAGAGAGAGAGAGAGAGAGAGAGAGAGAGTTTATTTTAAATACACAAAACAATAATAAAATGACCACCTTATAAAAAAAAATGACCACATGACCAGCTTATAAAAAAAATGGCCATTTTTAAGAGGAATAAGAAAGGTGGGAAAAAATAAATTTTCAAATTTCATGATTACAAGTTGTAAGAGTTTCGGAATTGGTAAAAAGGAAAATACAAACAAATGGGTGATTTTATACATAGCTCATTTTTTTCTCACCGTAGCCCCAAATATAAAAATAAATAAAAATATTAATTTATATACTATTTTACCCCTACAATCCCCAAAAATTAAAACCCTAATAAAAAATAAAGCCACATTGTATAGCCTTCATAAAAACAGAAAAAAAAAAAAAAAAAAATCACCCCACATAACCTCCTGAAAAAACGATACTGTCGAATTCTCCCCGCCGTCATCGAAGCCGGCAAAGAACAGTGATGGCTAGAAGAAAAGGAAGAGGAGTGCTGCACTAATTTTTACCAAATAATTAATGTGGCGTCTCCTCTCTCTCTCTCTCTCTCTCTCTCTCTCTCATGCATGCGAATTTTCCGGTGGAATACCGAACATGGAGAAACGTCTCAGTTTTTCAGGGAAAAAAAAAAATCGCCTACATAGCCCCCATAAATTTGCAGAAAAATGAATGGTCTAATAAAAATTAAAATAAAAACTAAACGGAAACTTATTAATGAATTCATCATTCACCTCAAACATTTGGTCAACTTACTTAATTAAATTTTAGAATTCACTTTGCACGAACAACAATGGAAACAAAATTAGAATTATATTATTAAAGTAATGAACTCAATAATAGACATAAAATGTCGTGATGTTGTGTTTTTCTTTATTATTATTTCTTAGATGGGTATAGAAGGAAGGAGGCTTTGTTTATTAATTAGGATTTTATTTTTGATTTAGGAGTTATAAGGGCAAAATAGTATACTAATTAATAATTTTATTTATTTTATAGAGTGAGATAAAAAGTGGCTATGTATAGAATTGCCCCAAATAAATTACGAAATAAATATTTACTGTAGAGATAAATATGGTTGAAACAATGAAAAGACCTATTCGATAAATTAATGAGTGAATTATTTTTTCAACTAAATCAAATTAATATATTTTGACTAATTACATGGTCAAAAGTGTTGGCCGAAATAATTTTATTTTCCCTCCACTTTTGGATATACTTATAATTTCTTTGTGAATATAATAGTTTTGGAACTTGTCGAAAGTAAAGAAACTAAATGACGAAATAAAAAATACATGTGTAAATAAATATTTAAGGCCGAAAACATTGAAGATTTTATTCTAATAACAAGTTATTAACCTATTTTTTTTAAATTAATAATATATGTTTCCAATTTAGTAGGCCTAAGTGTTAGCTGAAAATGCCAATTTTAAATTAAACAATTATGTTTCCAATTATTCTAATAACATTTAATGAACAAGTCATGTTATAATTACCTCATTTTTAAATTAAAAATGAAAAACAAATTTAAAGGTTGACAATTTTAATAAAAGGTTAATAAATAATTTTACAAATTAGGGGCGATATATTCAAAATAATATTTGTTAGAAAATAGGTGAATAATTTGTTTTGTTGATATAATTGTGTGTATATCAAGAGTTATAATATAACCGAACGTTTTATTAGTCTATGCAAGAACTAATTTTTAATTGGTATGTGTGTTTTACTGCAAGTTCATACTTAAAACTATTTTTGACTAGAGGAAAAGGCTCGAGATTAGTGCATACGTAGCTTGTATAGATCAATGAAATATTTGTAGAAAATAAGGCATTGTAGATGGTAATAACAAACAGAGTTAGACTCACTCTCAAAAGAAAATTGTCTATCTTGCTTCTACTTCACTAATGGTCAAGGAACCACTTTTCGACTCGTGATTTCCTGTTGCATCCTTGTGTGAGAAACTTGAACTATTGTGCAAGAAAAATCCAGGTTTTTTGGGCTGGGGCAAGACTGTATCCTCTGTACTTAACATCAAAACAACTGACGGCATGAATGGCCTCTCGTCTGCTGAGTTCTGAACGCATAATAACCCGACTTGAATGCACCTCTTTACTTGCCAGTCCACATACGAACTATTGTAGCATGGATCCATCAGTTCCAACTCTCTCTCTTCCTTCCAGAGTAGCCATGCCTGTAGTAATTTACATGGCTTATTATGCATTCATGCTGAACAATGGAGAGTTAAGTTGCCTAATTCGAGTGTTTCCATGAAAGAACAATATAGTACTTTTTGGGTATTATTAAACTGTTTGTCGACAAAGAATAGCTAAGAAATGATTTAGACTCACATGTTCCAAAGGATTTTGATAAGGATGCTTGAAGCTTCTGTTTTTCTTCCCAGCTACAATCTCCAATATTATCACTCCTAAGCTAAATATGTCTGACTTCATCGAGAACTTCCCATCAAACACGTACTCTGGAGCCATGTATCCGCTGCAATGAGATTTTTTCATCAGCCTATGTCACAAATGATTACTTTTGTAAGCTATAGCTAGGTCTCTTAATGAAATAGAACACTTACTATGTTCCAACAACTCTTTTTGTACTTGCTGCTGTTTGATCGCCTTCAAACATTCTAGCTAGCCCGAAATCTGAAATCTTTGCATTTAGGTTCTCGTCTAATAAGATATTGCTCGTTTTCAAGTCCCTATGAATAATTTTGAGCCTGGAATCGTGATGGAGATACAGAAGACCTCGTGAAATCCCCATAATTATATCAAACCGCTTAGGCCAATTCAATAGCGCACTTCTATTATCATCTGCATGTGTTTTTAGCAGAGTGGTAAGAAACATGTATGATCAAGATATAGGGAAAGAATATTGAGAAACTAAAGTTTGCACAAACCAAAAATGAAATAATCCAAGCTTTTGTTGTTCATGTACTCATATATTAACATCTTTTCTTCTCCTTCAATGCAGCATCCTAAAATTCTAACAAGATTCTTATGTTGCAGTCTGGCAATTAAAAACACTTCATTTCTGAACTCTTCGCGCCCTTGTCCTGAGGTTCTTGACATCCTCTTCACTGCGACCACGTGTTCTGCTGATAGGTTCCCCTACAACAGCCACGGTCGAATATAAAATGCTAAAGAAACACCTAAAGACAATAACATAAGGACTTGTATATTACATAATTAAGTTGAACTTTACCTTATAAACTTGACCAAAACCGCCTTGTCCTATCTTGTTTTCATTTGAAAAGTTATTTGTAGCAGCTGCAATGGTAGCCATACGAAACAAAGGTAATTCGATTTCCTCCCGTCTCTTCTTATAAGCTGTCCAAGGAATTATACATCTGTTATGACACTAAATAGCACATATCATTCAAATGAGGAGATCAGTAAAACAACCTCGTCTCTTTTGTCTCATCCTGAAGATTATGCATGCCAAAGATAAGCTCAAGACAAGAATTGCAAAACCAGCAGCAGGCGCTATAAATACAAACTTTGCAAGCCCCTTCCTCTTACTTCGATCAGTCATATTTCCTTGAACAAACAACTAACTATCAGTGAACATGCAAAAGTTTATTACCTTAATTTAAATTAAGTCTCAGATTCTACATTGTCAAAACTCATAAGATTCAGTTACCTAGTTCTGAAGCAGGCACGCGGATATAGATACCTGGCCCTGTGCTGATGACGTCACCAATGAGTTCCCTGACATCAATCAAGTGCCCAAACCACATCAAACAGCCATTGCTCTGATTGTTCAAGTATGGAGCAGCATAAGCTGTGCAGTTACAGTTTTTCAAGCATTGATCACCGCATTCACCCTTGCTCATGTTACTATCTATTTGAAAACTCAATGTATCCGGGAACTTGATTCTTTCAACCTTGAGAAATCCCTCTTCTTTCTGGCAATCTGAAGGCCTACTTCTTGTACATCCGCTGGTCCAGTTGAGTACACTCCATTCTTGATGAGATTGGGGCTCAAATCCCCTCAAACAGTCACATATGTATGGCTGTTTGGGAAATCTACAGATAGAGTTCGGACCACACCACCCGTAATTGTTACAAGTGTCGGTTGTGACAGAAGTTGCAAAAATCCATCCATCTCTCTCTTCATTCATCAAATAGAACTGAAGCATGCCCAAATGATTCATGGTCAATCTCATACGAAACGAACTGTTGTAGGGATCATAGAAAGAAATCAACCTGCCATCTTTAAAATCTAGTTCAGCTCCGACTTCTCCATTTCCTGGAAGGGGCACCCCGGTGAAGTAAACTCCGTTCCAAACGCCTGACCGGCATTTCTTCACATTTCCCATAAATACACTCACTTGAGGCAATCCATGGTTTTCTATCCTGTAAACATAATCTCCCACAGATGGATCATCAGGGCTTTTCCATGATGTCAAATGTTTATCCAATCCAGCATCTGGATCATCCACCATCTTCATCCCGGGCAACCTGGTGTTGCCCGGGTAATCAAAACTCTGCCAAATATTCATCGACTTTTCCACAACAACCAAGTTTCCAGTGTCCATGAGCTGGAGAACTGGACTCCATGCTGCCATGGAAGAATTTGAAAACCATATGATTGTACCTTGTACTGAACTGAGAATCAGACTCCCATTTTTGGATAGAGTCAGACCTCCGTTTTGGCCATCAATGATCGGATTCTGTCTGTTTGCAACCCAAACAACTACTTCTGGTGTAGCTTTGTACCATATTCCCAAGAATCTGTTTTTGGATGAACCCCGATTGAAGAATCCGAGCTCGAACATTTCTGATGGAGAAGTTAATACATCTCCATCACCAAGAGTTTCGTTTGCAGAAAGTGTATCAATCCCAACACAGAATTCGGGAAAGGTTAATAAACAGAAAGCAACATAGAAGAACAGCTGTTTAGCCATTCACACTTCAGAGAGAGGAAAACTAATGTGTGAATTAAATGGGAGGAAATATAGGATTGTCAAGGAAAGATTTGCTTAAATAAAAACTAAAGAAATTTGCAACCCAAATTGTTAAAATCCCATGTCAGAATTTTAAAAATTGTTAGAATACAGCACACATGGAAATTTGGATGACTACTCATGATATATACTCATATTATTTTAATTGGAAGAGAGTTATGATATTGTGTTCGGTTTAATTTACTTACAAAATATTATATCTAACATGTGCCAACTTAAGTAGACCGTTGTTGAGTTCAACTCCTAAAGTCAATGGATTATTAATGCTGAATGATAGTTTCATTCTTTTTTTTTTTCTTTTTTGTGTGAGGGAAGATAGTTATATTCTTGATGTTCTCACCTAATGTAAAATTTAGAGGCGGTCTCGTGTAAAGCTGAGCCGCCACCGGCCCGTCAAAGAATTGAGATCACCTGTTACAAATCCTGTTGCATTTCCTGTTGCAACTCTTCAATATTTTTTTAAAAAAATTAATTTTTTTTATTTTTTAATTTATTATGATTTATTTTAGTTTAAATTTTGTATTTAGGGTTCATCCATCCCCAATTAGGGTATATTAAAAAAAATTAAAAAAATAATAAAAAAAAAACTTAGTTATGCAACACCAAATGTAACATCAAATGCAATAGAGGATCTGCTCCGCCCGTCAAACGCCTTTGATTTTCTATATATATATATATTTTTTAATATATACCACAAAATGAAATTATTAAATTCAATCACCAGTGGCTCGTACGGACGCACGGTGCACTCACCCAACGTAACGCACGGCCTCATGCACCGCACTCGTTAATTAATTTTTTTTCGAAATAAATATATAACCTAAAATGAAATTAGTAAATCATAAAACTAAAGTGAATTTATTTATTTTTTTATTTTTATCCGGCTGCTCGTGCAGTGCAAGCGCTCGATGCTAATGCATGAGTTCGTACATTATGCTCAATAATAATTTTTTTAATTAATTATAAACCTTAATTGAGATGAAATAAAGAGTTTTCAATATATATATATATATATATATATATATATATTAAAAAATAAAAATAATGTTGTTTTGGCCGGATTTTAGGGTTGATAATAAAAATAAGTGTTAAGGGCCAAATAGGCCCCTGTACTTATTTGGGGGAACAAATAGCCCCTCGAACTATTTTTTGTCTCGATTGAGTCCCTGAACTTTTATTGAGGGCTCAATCAAACCCCTCCGTCACACCCCTCATTAACGGCCGTTAGTGAGGAATCAAAACGACGTCGTTTTGTACAAAACGTACAAAACGACGTTGTTTTGATTCTGCCCAAAAAAAAATTAAATATTTTTTTTAAATTTCTAAAGATGGGTGATCGTTAGACAATGAGTGCTTCGGAGGTGAATCGTTCGTGGACCGATCAGATGATGCTGATGATGATGGGCGTGGAGGGTTAGGAGAAAAGGTTGACGGTGGATCGGGTGTGCCTAAAGAAAAAGCTTTTGGGGGTGGATAGGATAAAAGGGGCGGCGTATCGGCAGCCACTGTCGGAGGAGAATTCTGTGAAGGAGCGACATTTGCTATGGACGGGAGTGATCAAGTTACGGACGTCGGAGATGGAGGCGTTTCACTAGGAGGGGGAGGTGGCGGTGAGGCAGAAGAAGCTGGCGGAGGAGGGGATTGAGATTCTGCAGCAGGCGTTGCAGGGGGAGAAGAGGAGGCTGGGGTTGAAGGGGGAGGGGACGCGGGCGAGGTTGAAGAAGGAGGCGGCGGAGAAGAAGTTGGTGGTGCCGGTGGTGGTGGCGTTGATTCTGGTGAAGAGGGTGGTGGAGTTGATTTTGGTGGAGGTGATGTTGCAGGAGGAGATGGAGGTGATTGATCAGAAGGAGGAGGAGAAGAAGGTACTTCCTCTTTTATTACTGAATTTGCGGGCTTCTCCGTCGGAGATAGAGTTGATGGTGGAGGTGGAGGCGGAGGCGGAGGTTGCTTCGATTTTTCAGCGGCGAGTTGGCGTTGCTGAAAAGAGAGAGAAAGAGAGAGAGAGAAATTTAAAAAATATATTTTTTTTAATTTCAGGATCAAAACGATGTCGTTTTGAATCAACTCTAACGGACGTTAGTGATGGGTGTGACGGAGGGGCTTGATTGAGCTCTTAATAAAAGTTCAGGGGCTCAATCGAGACAAAAAATAGTTCGGGGGGCTATTTGTTCCTCCCCAAATAGTATAAGGGCCTATTTGGCCCTTAACCCTAAAAATAATGTTGTTTTGGACGGATTTTAGGGTTGATATGACCAGTCTAACGGTGAATCATTAAGTGGTCTCATATAATTTTTTTCCGTCCAAAATTTTAAGTTGTATGGAGTGCAAGTGGGAAGAAAAAGAACTAAAAGAAGAAAAAAAGAATCAAATTAGTCATGACTGACATGCCATTATAAGAAGGGTTAATTGCCTTAAAATACATCAACTTTGACGTGTTTTTGGTTTTTTACACGTTTTAAAAAATATAGTTTTAATAACATGAACTTAACACTTATTTGATTTTTCACATGATTTTTAAATTTCAATCAATGGAAATGACTTGATTGTCGAATATTTCCACGTATACATCTATGTGGACACCAAATTATCTTAAAATACACAAAATTTTGATCCATTTTGCTCGGATTAGAGTGTTCAAATTTGAAAATTACGTGAAAAACCAAATAAATGTTAAGTTCATGTTATTAAAACTACGTTTTTTAAAACGTGTGAAAAACCAAAAACACCCCA
This sequence comes from Perilla frutescens, assembly GCA_026008535.1. Lineage (NCBI taxonomy): Eukaryota > Viridiplantae > Streptophyta > Magnoliopsida > Lamiales > Lamiaceae > Perilla > Perilla frutescens. The sequence goes on along the minus strand of BRKX01000007.1, from coordinate 18,266,792 downwards.
AAGTTTGTGTATTTAAAGGCAATTTACCCTTATAAGAATAACATAAAAAAATTATATGAGACTATTAATTTTACAATTCAAAAGATGTAAGATGGGTTAAGATCTGAATCCAAATTTATATTTACTGATACATTTAAATTTTAATAATGTTTGATTGTATTTGAATCTATATCTTGACCAGTTTTAAAATTTTTGATTCATAATTAAAATCATACATCCCTCAAGAATAATTGAAGATAATATATGTTGCATACAAAAGTCAAAATTGAACATAAAAAGTTTGACTTCTAATGAGAGGAAAAATTCTTAATTAGGAGTATTAATTAGTGGGTATTTTCCACATGTTTCCTCATACATTTTTTCAGCCTGATGATGGACACAAACCTCTCACTTTCATGAAAAGAAGGAAAATTGATTAAGCTATATGCTAGTTCCAACATACACTTATTCCTTGTAATTTTTTGTCAATGTAGCCATAGTGTAGGCAAAATAAAATACAATTATATTTACACGTAATTACAACCTACTTATATTTTTCAATATTTTTTCTTAAAAAGATCATGTGCATGGTACAAGTGTCTAGACGAGGAAAAAATATTGTGTGCATGGTACAAGTGTCTAGACGATGGGGATACGCGCTCTACTCACTAAGACTGTTAGCCAAATTCTAGCCCCAAAATAGACTCCTTAATTTCTGCAAAAATCAAATCAGAAAAGGATTAGTTCCTAGTTTAGTTATTTACCATAAATATGTTTCCTCTTGTAATATACATAGTTGAATAGTCGTGTACCAAGTATCAATCATAATACAATCTTAACAATTCTTGAGAATTATTCAATTATGTTTAAAATCATAAATTCATCATGGTATCAGAGCAGTAGCGGTCCTTAAACGGATCCTGCTGTTCTGCAATCATCATCTACCATTACAAACCTGATCACCATGGCCAGTGAAGAAGAAAACCAGATGAGCGCCCAGACGCCACTGCCCGGAGCCGAGGCCCTGGCACAACAACTAGCAGCCCTCTTCCGGCAGTTCAACCAACCAAACTCCGACATCCAATCAACAAAAACCAACCAGAGCCAATCTGTTACAGTCGGCATAAAATTGAACGAGTTTAACTACTCGCTTTGGTCACGGATGATGCATCTCGCGATTGGAGGGAGGGGTTGCCTCAACCACATCATAGGCCATCCTCCTCCCCCCGAAACAACTGATCCAACATACCATAAGTGGTACCAAAACGACCTCACCGTCATCTCCTGGATCATCCAAAATATGGAGCCAACATTAGCAAGCAATTACGTACAGTATAAAACAGCAAAAGGACTTTGGAAGGGGCTGGCGACCACTTACAATGTCGGCCGTGATTCCGTCCAAATTTTTGAACTTACAATCAAGGCTAACAATCTCAAACAAGGGCAGGGAACGATTGAAAATTTCTACAGTAATCTTCAACGTTTATGGGCAGAAATCGATGAAAGTCAATCGAATCCCATGGAATGCGAGAAAAACATACGTACATACAATCGGCTTCAATCGGAGAACATGTTGTTTCAACTCCTAGCCGGAGTTAATGAAGGATATGAACCTGAATGCTGAGACATATTGAAGATGGAGCCTCTACCAAATGTCGAAGTTGCATATGCTCTTCTCCGACGAGGGGCGGCAAGGAGAGGACTCTGGGGGTCCGCCGATGGCGACGGCAGCATCGGAGTTCCAGAATGTGAAATCGGGAGTGGACTCTCAATAGCCACCGTACCCCAGTCGGAGGAGGCTCTAGGAATGGCGGCGCATGGATATCGGCCCTCCAATCGGTCAGCTCCGCCGTCGAAGAACGCCGGCACATCATTCCGAGAAAGGGAGAAAATTGACAAATCCAAATTGAAGTGCTCACACTGTGGGATGTCAAAGCATACAAAAGAATCGTGCTTCCGGCTTGTGGGCTATCCCGATTGGTGGGAAGACAACCATAAGATAAAAGACGGTCGCGGATTAGGAGAAAAAACCACCGGCAACACTGTCACCGGGGTGGGCAACACCGCAGTCGCCGGCACCCGCGGTGACAGAGAAGAACATGGCCACGACAGTCGAGCAGAAGGTGTGACAGAGATGGAAAAAGCGGCGGCTAGGGTTTTCTCAGTAGAAGGAGAAATGAATTGTGAAGGTACAGGGTCGGTCTTTGTTAAGACTAATGCCCATCATCAATCTTTTTTTAATTATACTCCAGAGTCACGTGCGTGTATCTCCACCACAAGTTATACAAATAAGAATAAAAGTGCTAATTGGATTTTTGACTGTGGAGCTACAGACACTATGACGTACGATGCGTCAGATATTTGCATTCCGTCTCAACCTCAGAAAACTTATGCCCAGACAGCAAATGGTGCAATTACTCCTGTTACTGGAGCTGGAACTGTGGCTATTTCTCCCACTTTGACTATCTCTAATTGTTTACATGTTCCTAGATTGTCCCATAAATTACTCTCCATCAGTCATGTTACCAAAGAACTCAATTGCACTGTTCTAATGCATCCTACTTTCTGTCTGTTACAGGATATCCGGACGGGGGAGATCATTGGGCGTGGCACTGAACGCCGTGGGCTGTATTACGTGGATGAAATCGCTCAAAAAGGCACCGCGATGCTGGCTCATGAAACTACTACCCAGGATGCTTGGCTTTGGCATCGACGGCTTGGACATCCCTCTACGGGTTACCTTAAACTTTTATTTCCTACCCTGTTTAGTTCTACAAATCTGTTCTGTGAGACGTGTGTTTTGGCAAAAAGTCATAAACAAACTTTTAGACCTTCTCATACTCATGTTAAGACTTGTTTTTCTCTAGTCCATGATGATGTTTGGGGCCCTGCGCCTATTGTGGGAGGTCAGGGATTTAAATATTTTTTAATATTTGTTGATAATCATACTCATATGACGTGGATTTATTTTTTGCGGCACAAATCAGAAGTCTTTTCTAAATTTACCCTATTTTATGCAATGATCAAAAACCAGTTTCACACCACCATCCAAATCCTGCAATCTGATAACGGGGAAGAATTTGTCAATTTCTCCATGACCCAATTTTTCAATGTACACGGGTTAATTCACCAAACCACTTGTCCCCATACTCCGGAACAAAATGGGGTCGCCGAACGGAAAAATCGGATTATTCTTGAGATCACACGGGCACTCCTTATTGAGTCCCATGTTCCCATTCATTTCTGGCCTGAAGCCATTGCCACGGCTGTTTACCTTCTAAACTGACTCCCTACCCGAAGCTTAAACCTCCAAACTCTACTCCACTGTCTCTCTAAACAAACCAATGTTTCTTCCTCTCTTACCCTCACACCCCGTGTCTTTGGAAGTTCCGTATTTGTTCACATACCTAAACACGATCGATCCAAGCTCGACCCTTGTGCCGTCAAATGTGTTTTTGTTGGATATGGCAACAACCAAAAGGGGTATCGGTGTTACGATCTCAAATCTCGTCGCATATTCACCACTATGAACTGTGACTTTCTTGAGTCTGAGTTTTTTTATCATCACCATCTTAGTAGTCAGGGGGAGAGTACCATTGACCCACTAAGCTGGTTGTCAAATCCGAGCTCACCTGATGTGGTTCCAACAGAGACAGTTAGCAGTATCGCTGAGCCGACTTCAGAACCGTCTCAACAGTCCACGGAACAAAGTGTACCGATCCAAGGATCTCTTCCCAACCTGATACCCGAGGTAAAAGATTTTGAAATTTTTGATGTTCCTAGTTCTCCTAACCATCAGTTATCAGAGAACAGTGAACATGTGGAGGATACTGGTGAAGAATAAGAAGATACTGGAGAACAGGTGGTAGAGGATACTAGGGGAAGATACTGGGCGATATGTTCTGCCACCAAGAAGTAATAGGAGAGTTCCTCCCAAACGATACTCGCCAGAGAGAATCACAAAGAGGTCCAGATATCCAATAGGAAATATCGCACAAGGGAGACTTTCAAGAAAGGCAAACGCGTTCCAAGTTGCCTTGTACGGAGAAGAGAAGATTCTAAGGACAACTAAAGAAGCATTCCAGTCAAAACAGTGGACTGATGCAATGAAGAAAGAAATGGATGCCTTAGGCCGGAATAACACATGGAAAATTTGTCACCTACCTCAGGGAAAAAGACCTGTAGGATGCAGATGGGTCTTTACGATCAAGAGGAAACCAGGCGAATCAATCGAAAGATACAAGGCTCGCCTTGTAGCTAAGGGATACACACAAACCTATCGAATCGACTATTCAGAAACCTTCTCTCTAGTTGTAAAAATGAGCACAGTTAGGGTACTTTTCTTGATCGCAGCAAATCAAGACTGGCCTCTACATCAGTTTGATGTCACTAAAGCATTCCTACATGGGGAACTAAAGAAAAAGGTCTATATGGAAGCACCTCCTGGTTTTGAGTCTGGATTTGGAAAAGGGCAGGTGTGCAGGTTGGAAAAGACACTGTATGGGCTTAAGCAGTCACCAAGAGCATGGTTTGGGAGATTCACTGGTGCGATGAAAAGCTATGGCTTCAGACAAAGCAATTCAGATCATACCTTATTTCTGAAGTCCCGAGGTAGTCTCATTACCTGCTTGATTATCTATGTCGACGACATGATCATCACTGGTAGTGATACCGAGGAGATTGAGAAGCTGAAAATGATTTTGTTTACTGAGTTTGAGATGAAAGATTTGGGAACTTTGAAATATTTTCTTGGCATTAAAGTTCTCAGGTCAAAAAGAGGGATATTTAAATGTCAGAAAAAATATACTCTTGACCTTTTGGCAGAAACAGGCATGGTAGATTGCAGACCAGCAGATATACCCATTATTGTTAATCACAGACTTCAGATCAAAGAAGGGGTTGATACCACAGACAGAGGACAGTATCAACGACTGGTAGGTAAGTTGATTTACCTATCTCATACCAAACCAGATATTGCGTATGCAGTAGGAGTTGTTAGTCAGTTTATACACCAACCACAACTAGATCATCTAGAAGCAGCCCTGAGGATTGTAAGATATCTCAAAGGGACGGTTAGATATGGACTTCTATTTGGGAAACATGGACACACCGAGATATATGGCTACACGGATGCTGATTGGGCCGACAATCCTATGGATAGAATGTCCACAGCATGGTATTTTACCTTTGTTGGTGGGAACCTTGTAACGTGGAGGAGTAAGAAACAAAAGGTGGTGGCCCTTTCGAGTGCTGAGGCAGAATTTAGGGGAATTAAGAGTGGTTTAACTGAGATACTGTGGCTCAGGAAGCTGTTGAAGGAAATTGGTTTTCTACCAAACCGATCCTCTCAACTTTTTTGTGATAATAAGGCGGCAATCAGCATATCTGAGAATCCAGTGCAGCACGACCGAACCAAGCATGTTGAGGTGGATCGGCACTTCATCAAAGAAAAAATTGAAGCTGGGATTGTCGAACTACCTTTCGTCCGATCAGAGGATCAGTTGGCGGACATCCTCACTAAAGCCTTGACCTCAAAGAGTTTTGAGAACATACTCGACAAGTTGCGTGTTGGTGATCCTACCACTCAACTTGAGGGGGAGTGTTAGCCAAATCCTAGCCCCAAAATAGACTCTTTAATTCCTGCAAAAATCAAATCAGAAAAGGATTAGTTCCTAGTTTAGTTATTTACCATAATATGTTTCCTCTTATAATATACATAGTTGAATAGCCGTGTACCAAGTATCAATCATAATACAATCTTAACAATTCTTGAGAATTATTCAATTATGTTTAAAATCATAAATTCATCAAAGACCCCCTCATGAAATACACCATCTAAGAGTTGTTTGATTTGATAGGAGAATGGGACGATGACTCTCCAACTAAAGTCATCCGACTGTAGAAATTGCATCATATTTGGAACAAGCTAGAAGAGCTAGTTAGGGTTCTAATCGAATCGAGTCAATTATGTCAATTTTAAATTTAACTCGTTTATTATTGAGTCAAACTCAAAACTTTTTTTTTATCAAGTTGAAAACTCATGACTCCTATAAAGGAACTTTTAAATGTGAATTTAAAATTAAATATTTATCATTTTCATTGAAAACAATAATAATTTATTTTTAAAATAGAATATAAATCTCTTAAAGATCGATTTTGATTATTTTTTCATACAATGCAGGAGTAGCAATGAGCGAAGCAGAAAATGTTGCTTCAGATATGAATATTGAATTCACTATTCGTGAAACTCATGTTCTCTAGAGATTTTTATTATTACTAACATAGATAACGTGCACAATGGCTGATCCCCCTAACCGGAAAATAGCTTCTAAATTACTGTAGAGCCGTCGATTTCGCTCGATGTACCCCCTCAGCGGACACCGGAGGAGAAGAAGAAAAGGAGGTTGTGCTACACACCTTCCGTTGTTACTCTGTTGTTGCTTTTGCTGGGCAAGGATAAAATAATTGCAGAAAAATAAATAATGTTATTGTGGCGCAGGGGCTGCTGCGGCTGATGAAGAAGACAACCTCAATTTAAAGTTGTTTTTTAGCTAAAACATGACTTCACAAATATCAAACACGATTTTAAGAAATTGAAGGGTAATTTTAAATGATTTAAAAACTTAACAGGATGCTTCTTGCTCCCCGTTCTAATCTTTTCTCTCGCCTAATAGGTAATTATTATTTAGTTTTTTTTTTTAATTTAAATACTAATTCTTTTATAAGTAGTGATTTTCAGCCAGATTCTGGCTAGCCAGAATCTTTTATTATTTTTAATAATTAATTAATTTAATTAATAAAATACTAATTATTCAATAAATTTACATTGATGCCCTCCATAATAATTAGGGCAACTCTATATGCGCTTCAATTCAGAAGAAATCGAAGATGGAAAAAAAATAAAGAAGTGAAGAAAAGAAAGAAGATGAAGCTGTGCCCCTTTCTTCCGATCCGCTTCTGGAGTGATTTTAATAATTAATTATAAATCACTAATTTCATGATAGAAGGATAATATAGTAAAAATATAACATTTAATAATTAACATAATTAATTTATTAATAATACAATTTTATTAATCATAAAAAAATTAGATTCTGGCTAGCCAGAATCTGGTTGGCTAGCATTATTCTTCTTATATTTATTATTTATTCTTGTTAATTTCTATTTGGGGTTTTTTTATCCATCTATTTGCTTTGATCCATTCAATTTATTTTAGGTTAGTTTAAAGTTTTAATGTTTATATTTTCTTCACAGTATATTTGTATTTATAAATTATTAAATTAATAGGGTTTGCATTTTGTGCTAGATTTCTACAAAATAGATAGACTTCGGGCCATTTAAAATCATTTAAAAGCCATTTTTTTTCATGTATTCATGGTATTATCTAAAAAAATGCAATCCGATTTGTTAGCTTAATAATATTATTTCATTCATGTACATAAAATATGTCGTTAAAATATTTTTCATTACTGCATTTATTATTCTGAAAATTAGTTTTAAGCATGGAAGATGTGAAAATATATTTCGTTTTTACTTTATGAAATAAGAATAAAATATGATGTAAAAAGGTTGGCAACCATCATTTTCCTCAACATTCTTTCTTACTCGTTCAAGAAAACAAGAACAACGAAACAACTGCTACACTACTGTGCAACCTCCCCAGAAAATAAAATTTGGTTCCGCCACTCAAGGTGCATTGCATGTAATTTGTATGATTTTACTAAATAATTAATGATATGATATGTATAATTAATATGTATAATTAATGTTTTATTATAATTATAAAATATCAAATTTAGAATAAGAATATACTAATAATATTAATTAAAAATAATTATTTTATATAAAAATGATTGATAAGTAATCCATATTTGTGTTAAATCTCATGTTGAATTCTATAGCTTAGTACAAATTCTTAGTACGTGAAATATAATTTAAATTTTCATAAAAAAATGAAAAAATTAAATTGATTGTCAATAATTTAGTCTTGATTAAAATAAATTGATTAGAATGTTATCTTGATTTAATGATTTCCAATTGCGTAATTTATTTTTTTGCATTTTAATTACATTTCCTTTCATTTTTATCTTCATGTTTATTATATTCTACATTTATAAATGATCAGTCATTTTTTTTTTTTTTAAATGAAGATATATTTCCATTAAAAAATGTGTGTTAGTGTGTGAAATGATGCAAGTGTGTGAGAAAAATATGTGTTGTAATAGATATTATTAATTGTCGTCTCCCTTCGTCTATTAAAGTAGCAAAAAAAATGATCAAGTTGATACCTTTAAAATAGTTAAGTTATCAATTTGGACAAAAAGGGTAAATAGGGACTAAAGTGCTCTTTGACAAATAAGAAAGAGAACAAAATGGACATTTTCCCCCTTTTTTCTGAAATTTCAACAGGGATATAATGTAGGATGTTTTTAATGTTTTAATTTCATTTCAAATTACAGTGGTATTTTGATTCCTATTGAATTTTTGTACCTTTTTTAACTTTTTATTTAAAACTATATATATCATATCGTATGCAATGTATACATATGATTAATTCTTACACTTGATATAATATTGCTTCCATCATGGTAATACATACATACATACACACATATATATATATGTACATACTTCTAACGTATTATAATATTTGTTTAAAACATTTTTAGTTTTGATTCAATTAAATTGAAGATATTCAAAAATATCAATGCAATAATAGTTTATACGATAATAGTTCTAAGTTTTTATATTTTAAATATATCACTACATATGTAAATGCAAAAATAAATAAAATAAAAATTATTTAAATAACTTAAGTGGTATTTAAAATAATAAAAAAGTTACACAAACTATGTTTGTTACGTTAAATAATATGTCAAATATATAAGTAAAAGGGCTTACGCCTAAAAACTGTACAATGTCCTATTCATACAAAACATAAAAGTACATTGATCTAAACAAGTTTATCATCTAAGCAAAATGAATTATATATCTGCATATAATATATACTTTAAATTGATATAAATAAGTACATTACTATTAAAAAATAATAATGCATCTATCATTAATATGTATTGATCTTCACTATAGTGTAAAAGATAACATAAAAATATATATTTTTGATTACTTGTCTTACAAATAATATTTAAATATTGTCTTTTCACCGATCTGTATATTTGATATTAACCTCTATAATGATAAAATTATATTAAACAAAAAATTATTTTAAGTTTAAGGGTTAATAAGTTTAGATATCAAGAACTATAATGAATACCCTTACAACAAATAATTATTTTTCGACGATCAAGTTAGACTCGATTGCACCTAATTTTAAACTGATGTTGTAATTACAAAAATATAAGTTTGTGTTGTAGGTCGGTATATCATTTTAAAGTTCGTGCTAATAATCAAAATTCGAGTATAGTTAATTATATGTAAACCAATTAACCCTAAGTTTAATGAGTTATGAAGCATATTTCGATAAAATAAGTAAATTTTTCATAAAAATATTTTTATGATTTGAACTGCATGACAACATAATTTTACAAATTAATAACTTTTAAAAAACTCACTTTAATACAAACAAATAATTTGCCAAAATAATATTTCATTAAGTGAATTGTTATTAATTCAAACGTGTACTTTTTGGTAAACTTAAGAGTTCCATTCCACTCTTTGAAATTAAATCATAACTATTTGTAATGCATATCGTATTTTGCTACTTTTTATATTTATTTTAGTTATCAATATTCAAGTTATTAGTTTTTTTAGCTGAGAGTAGAGGATTAAAATTCGTACCCAAGTGTTTCACCTTTTATGCAAATGGAGGGATATCAACTAAGGTACATGCCAATAGTACCAATACTGTGATATCCCAAAATTTCAAAAATAGAAATATCTCATTTATTCAAATAATAGAGTTTAATACAACGGAAGCAATATTTACAATAAAATAATATTTAATTAGTCTTGACCATCACCCCGTCTCCACATCATCGCCCGAGCTTCCTTAGCCTGAAAAATAAATAGCTTTGGGGTGAGTGCTATTAACTCAGTGAAGTTACTGCATTTATCCAGATTATACACAATATGAACAATAAATACATAGCATGGAGTATCATTTTCCTGCAGCACTTAGGCTGAACATGCAACCCGTAGATTGAGTAACTTTTCCTGCAGCCCGTCGGTCGAACATGCAACCCGTAAGTTGAGTAACTTTTTCTGCAGTCCATAGGCCAAACATATAATTTTCACATATAAACTGCATAAAATGCATAATAAGGATAAATGAATATTTTGCATAATAATCCACGTTGGATTCCCCATCTTTACTTGACTTTAAAACTTGATTGAAAATGAACTTTAGTTAGATCCGTGCACGCCGCCTCAAATGAAAACTATAGTAGAGAAGAGAAGAATGTTTATGGTGTGATTAGAGAAGTGATTTGAGTGCACTATTTATACTAGTAGGCTAGGGCATGAAAATGGAAACATTAAATCAAATATTAATTTGGTAGTGATTGGAAGAAAATCAATGGAGACAAATTGGTGGATTAAAGATATTGATTGAGTAAATTGATGTTTCCCTTTTACATAAATCATCACATGTTAAAAAATCAAGTGGGCTAAAAGAAAAAAAACATGAGCTTCAATAAATTTTGGGCTTTTCTTGAAATACTTGATTTGAGCTTAAAAAAATAAGAATCTTTAATAATTAACATATAAAAAAATATAAATGATGTAATAAACTTTGTCTATATATATATATATATATTACTAGTTATATCGACGCGACTTATAGGAATGTAACATAGTATTAAAATTTTATTTGAACAACCATTCTCAGGAAAATGGGTAACGACCAATTTAAAATGAATTGGGTCGTTACAGACTATACCACTTAAAGAAAAATTCGTCCTCAAAATTTCAAAATCTTATCTTCGCAAACCTGAAAGGGCAAAACACTTCATTTTTTTTTTCAAAATCTTATCTTCGAAAACCCGAAGAAAAAGAAAACACACTTTTAGAAATTTCGAAATCTTATTTTTGTAAATCTGAAAATAGTAAAACACCTTTAAATCGTTATTTCGAAAGATGTGAGTAGAAAGTCACTGACATAAAAAAAATATTTTAAATCTCTTTTACCTTTATTCGGCGCGATGCGACAGACGAGTGATGGATTTTTTTTTATTAAATCTTTTTTTTTTGCAAGTCTACAGAAACGTAGACCCGCTCTGATACCAACTGTGACGTCCCAAAATTTCATAACTTTATTTAATCAATAAAAGAGTTTAATACAGCGGAAGCACTATTTAAAATAAAATAATATTTAATTAGTCTTGACCATCACCCCATCTCCACGTCATCGCCCGAGCTTCCTTAGCCTGAAAAATAAATAGCTTTGGGGTGAGTGCTATTAACTCAGTGGAGTTACTGCATTTATCCAGATTATACACAATATGAACAATAAATACATAGCACGGAGTATCATTTTCCTGCAGCACTTAGGCTGAACATGCAACCCGTAGATTGAGTAACTTTTCCTGCAGCTCGTCGGCCGAACATGCAACCCATAGGTATAGTAACTTTTCCTGTAGCCCGTAGGCCGAATATATAATTTCCACATATAAACTGCATAAAATGCATAATAAGGATAAATGAATATTTTGCATAATAATCCACGTTGGATTCCTCACCTTTACTTGACTTTAAAACTTGATTGGAAATGAACTTTAGTTAGATCCGTGCGCACCACCTCAAATGAAAACTATAGTAGAGAAGAGAAGAATGTTTATGGTGTGATTAGAGAGAAGTGATTTGAGTGCACTATTTATACTAGTAGGCTAGGGCATGAAAATGGAAACATTAAATCAAATATTAATTTGGTAGTGATTGGAGGAAAATCAATGGAGACAAATTGGTGGATTAAAGATATTGATTGAGTAAATTGATGTTTCCCTTTTACATAAATCATCACATGTTAAAAAATCAAGTGGGCTAAAAGAAAAAATAACATGAGCTTCAATAAATTTTGGGCTTTTCTTGAAATACTTGATTTGAGCTTAAAAAAAATAAGAATCTTTAATAATTAAAATATAAAAAAAATATAAATGATGTAATAAACTTTGTATATATATATATATATTACTAGTTATATTGGCTCGACTTATAGGAATGTAACATAATATTAAAATTTTATTTGAACAACCATTCTCAGGAAAATGGGTAACAACCAATTTAAAATGAATTGGGTCGTTACAAATACTCACATTATTGATATCACATGATACGAATTAGTAATTATAGGTAGAAATTAAGATTGAATTATATTGATCAATATAGGTATAATTTATTCATGAATAAATTATAGGGATATATAATTTTCCAAATAAATTACTATGTTTGGCCTATTTTGCAATTCAACATGATTTTTAAAATATTTCAATATTATCTCCATTATTTTTATATATTTAACATCCACAATATGCAAATTCAACATTCACAAATTGATGTTAAAAATACATTTAATTTATTAAATAAAAACAAATAATTTTTTACATGAATACATGGGTAATATATTTATGGTTAACTCACAATTCATATCTAATAAATATATAATGAATTAAGGATACCAATAGATTGTCTAGGATTCTATATTAAATATTAAATTAGAATATATAACTGAAAGAAATATAAATATACATATGTATGACATCATTCGAAATTCACATCAATTTATTTTAACTCGCTTTTCTAGAGGGAGTACTATTTTTTCTATCAGAGGTTTCTCCATTGGGATTTACTCTGCTAGGTAGGGGTGCACACAATTGGGTTGATCTGATTGAGGTGTTTAAAAAGGTAATCTCATAGACTATGATTTGAAAAATCATAAGCCATTAATTTTTTCTTAATCCCACAACTCAACCATGCTTTTCACAAAAATATAAGGGTTGGGTTGTGTTGGGTATAATGGGTTGTGACAAAAAATTTATATTGAATTTTTATACACTATTTCAGTTGTCTTCTTCACGGGTTCTCTTAGAGAATCCTGTCCAAACTGAATTTTTTTCTTCTAAAAGTCAGCGCTTGTAAATTAAAGAAGATCGTTTATTCAATGTAAAGTTAATGTAAACTCACTGGTTATTGTAAATTATAATAAAAGTTGCTGATGTCGACCCATGACGAAAAAGAAAGTTGATAGACTACCCTAAATGGAGAAGAAGAGTGAAAGTTTGATATATTTTAGGGTTTTGAGCGGTTGAGAGTTAAGATAGTTGAATAAATACATATCAGTGGAACATTGGGAATGAGGTCATAAATATATACGAGATCATAATTATATACATTATTAGTTAAGATTTAATATATACATAAAAAGATATTAAAAAATGAATAAAAAGTAATGGTTTGAGTCAAGAGTCTTAAACCCATGAGCCAACCCATTAATGTCGGCTCAAATTCGATTTGGGTTGGCCGGATTGGTCGGCCCATACACATTTATGTGCACCGCTACTTCTAGGTTTTAATGAGGCATGTCCCTAATGTCTTGTTTTGAGCATTTGATGTGTTAGTTTTTTGATTTCATGGTTTGTTCATTTTTCTTTTTTATCAATAAAACATAACTAATTCAGGCATCATTCGAAATAAATATATATTTTAATATAATGGAGTCAATAATATTTTTTAAATAGCTTCCATATATCATATTAAATTAATATAGCACCAATATGGTCAAAGTCTCACAAATGCTCTTTTTTGTCAATAAAAAGTATATATATTTTTCCCTTAATAAAATGTGCATGTAAAAATATTATATTATTTTATTATCTTTAAATAAAATGTATTATATGGATATAATAGGCAAACTAAAATTTGCAAAACTCTTTTTATATAGTAGATTATATTTCTAACTCATATCGATATTTTGATATTACTAAAAATTAATAAATAATGTAAATAAAGTAAAAGTTTATTATCTTATGTTGTCTATCGATATGTACTTTTAATGTCTTCGTTGTTACATTTTTAAGAGTATTATAGCATCTTATGAATCTATTTAATTAATAGGTTATTTTATTAATTAACAATACGAAATATTTTATATAAAAACAGTAGAAAATTATAAATATATCGATTTCCTTTTAAATTTTGGTAGACAATTTGAAGAATCTGAAGATCGAAGCTGATTTAGCCATGGATATTAGGGTTTTATTTTCAGAAACTGTAATGTAGAATCTGTAATTTTATTATATCAAAATTCAATCAATCTGCAATACAGATATTATGAGTACTTATACAAGAGGAAAGCTTGCTAACTACGCTACTTATGATCTATAGTGAAGATCATAGTTCTGTAACTACTTGAAATCGAACGGCTGCTGCTTCATATTGATGTGGTCCAAGCTGTGAACTAACATACTTATTCCACCTGGCATCTTTCTCATTAAGCTTCTTCACATAGACTGCAGCACAGTTGAAGTTTGAATCTAGCCATCTTCATCGCTGCATGAATCTGCATGCAACATGCAGGCTTTAGATTTCCCAAATCAACATCCCCCCTTCAGACTCAATCCTATGCAAGTCATTGAGATTGAGTCTGGAGAGTAATGTTCTGAACTGAAGTCCTCCTAAGGCTTTGGTAAAGAGATCTGCTAATTGTAAGCGTGTAGGCACAAAGACATGCAATATAAAACCAGTTCTAAAATGAAAACGGGTAAAATAACAGTCAAGGTCTAAGTGTTTTGTCCGTTCGTGATAGACCTAGTTTTGTGTTATTTGGATAGCAGCCTTGTTGTCACAAAACACCTGAATAGGAGTACGAACTGCAATGCCTAAATCTTGAAGAATATAAGAGATCCGCAACAATTCTTTAACAGCATAACTCAGACTTCTATATTCTGCCTCAGCGGTTGATAATGCAACTGTGGTTTGCTTTTTATACTTCCAAGATATTAAACACCTTCCTACTGATATGCTATACCCTGAAAGTGACCTCCTACTTTCTGCACAAGTCCCCCAATCTGCATCACAATACCCTTCAATATGAAACTTTGCAGATGAAGCATAGAATAAACCCAGTGAGGGTGAACCCTTAAGGTATCTCAATACATGCATAGTTGCATCCCAGTGACTCTTGGTAGGAAAATTGACATATTGGCTAAGTTGTTGGACAACAAATGCTATGTCAGGCCTTGTAAGATTGAGATACAGTAGCTTGCCCACTATCTTTCTATAAGCATCTGGTTTGTCCAAGGGAACCCCTTTGTGGTGTGATAATGATAATCCTGGAGGAAAAGGTGTCTGTGCAGGCTTACTTCCCATCATTCCTACAACAGATAATAGATCAAGAATATATTTTCTTTGACAAAGATATATTCCTGAAGCTGATTTGGCTATCTCCATTCCAAGAAAATATTTAGCCTCTCCAAGGTCTTTTATGGTGAACTGACTATGTAGAGATTGCTTGACAGTTATAATGTCTATAGATGGTCCTAGTAGCAATATATCATCTATATAAACCGATAAAACTACAAATGATTGCCCAGACCCCTTAATAAACAAGCAATTATCATTTTCAGACTGTGAAAAACCCAAACTCAATAGATGCTTACTGAATTCAGCATTCCATTCTCTAGAAGCTTGCTTAAGTCCATAGAGGCTTCTTTTAAGCTTGCATACATCTCCTGAACTTCCCTTTGAATATCCTTGTGGAAGTTTTATATATATTTCATCTGTTAGATGCCCATGCAAAAAAGCATTGTTGATATCAATTTGGTGAATATGCCATGAATTTTGAGTTGCTATAGAAAAGAAAATTCTCACTGTGACTGCTTTAGCAACAGGAGAGAAGACTTCAGTATAATCAATCCCATACTCCTGGTTATACCCTTTAGCTACTAACCTAGCTTTATATCTCTCAACAGTCCCATCAGACTTAAGTTTGATCTTGTAGACCCACTTTGAGCCAATGGCATGTTTGCCCTTTGGCAAATGGACAATATCTCAGGTGTGGTTTTCCTCTAAAGCAGCAAGTTCCTTGCCCATAGCCTCTTCCCATTCCTTTGACTGACAAGCATTCTTGTAACTGACTCGTTCTTTTAATGCTTGAACATTCATGAGAAACACATCATAGGCATGATTCAGAGCTCTAGAAATATGATAAGGAAAAGTTTCTAGCATATAGGCCTGCTTCATAGTGTGTTGGCAATCATAGTCCTTCAGATAAGATAGTAGCTTATGTTCACATTGAGCCGTGGTATCACCGGCGTTCGAAGATGATTCACAGCAGTCTGTGAATTCCGTTGTTCTTCGCCGGCTACACTCGATTCAACATGAGAATTGTGTCCCGAATTCTCAAGAAAACCAAGCTCCTCGTCCCGTGCCATCCGCCACGAAAACTATTGGTTTTTCTTTGTTTGTGAATTAACACAATTTCAATCGGTGAATAAACTGAGTTTATTGAGAGGAGAAGAAACACTCAAAGGTTGGCTCTAGATACCATGAAGAATCTGAAGATCGAAGCTGATTTAGCCATGGATATTAGGGTTTTATTTTCAGAAACTGTAAGGTAGAATCTGTAATTTTATTATATCAAAATTCATTCAATCTGCAATACAGATATTATGAGTACTTATACAAGAGGAAAGCTTGCTAACTACGCTACTTATGATCTACGGTGAAGATCATAGTTCTGTAACTACTTGAAATCGAACCGTTGCTGCTTCATATTGATGTGGTCCAAGCTGTGAACTAACATACTTATTCCACGTGGCATCTTTCTCATTAAGCTTCCTCACATAGACTGCAGTGCAGTTGAAGCTTGAATCTAGCCATCTTCATCGCTGCATGAATCTGCATGCAACATGTAGACTTTAGATTTCCCAAATCAACACAATTAATCCTGTTTTTAAAGTATAACAGAATTTTAATTATGCTTTATTTTGATTGACTTGTGGTTTACAATGTTTAGTAGTCACATGAGTTTGCTATTAATTTGTAAAAATAAACCGAACTTCACCGATTATGGGGTTGTTTCGGAATTGTTATGTGATATGATTCTGAAAGTTTGTTTAACCCATTTTTTATTTAATGAACAACTTATTTTATTAATTAACAATACGAAATATTTTATATAAAAAATAGTAACAAATTATAGATATATCAATTTTCCTTTTAAATTTTGGAAGATAATTAATCATACTTTTAAAGTAAAATGGATTTTTAATTAGGATTTTCTTTTGATTGACTTGTGGTTTATAATGTTTAGTATTAACATGAGTTTGCTATCCTGAAAGTTTGTTTAACCCATTTTTTTTTTTTATCTTAAACGTGTATAAAACTGTAAATTTTAATAATGCATTTGAATTTAAATTAATTATTTTAATGATTATACTATCTTGTTAGATTTTTAGCAAATTAGAATTTTAGGGTTAGAATATTAGAATGTCAATCATAGATTAGTTATTAGAATCAAAAGAATAGTAAAACATTGAATAATATAAGATGATTACATTATTACCCTTAGATAATACAAAGAATAATGAAATATTAAACACTATAAGACGATTACATTATTAAATTTAGATAAAATTTAAAATAATGTTATAATAGGTAAACTCAAAATTATAAAATAATTAGAATACAAATAATAATAATAAAATATTAAATAATATTAGATGATTATATTATCGCCCTTAAATGAAATATAAAATAAGGGTATAATAGGTAAACCCAAAATTATAAAATAACACACTTTTTATATTAGTATAGATTTTTATTTTTTTTTAAATGATGAAAACGCTTGAGATGAAACAATACAATTAAGGGGTTGATATAAATATATAGTATAACCACTCTTTCAATGATTCGCTAAGACTAGGAAATTTGTAGAGACGGCCTGCATTGTATGCACGGCGAAGTATTGAGTTTATTTATTTATTTTGAGTGGAGAAAAAGGGCAAAATAGACTATTGGGATTTAGTATTAGTGTATTACTGTATTAGTGTTGATTGTTGACTGAGGCATATACATATTCATTGAAATACATGCACGGTTGGATTGCATCGATGTGATCAACGGTGTGGCTTGATCAAAATTAAGACTAAAGTCGATCGGCGTTGTTAATTTGAAAATTTGTAATTAAAGTTGGTCTCATAATTTTAAGGACGGCGTTTTTGGTCCCAAAGAATTCGGATTGATTTCTTATTGCATTCAATATTACATCTTATATTCTATATCATCGATACACGAATGAAATCCTCTGCAACACTTGGTGCTACACAATTAGATTTATTAATTTTTATTCAATTTTTTAATTCAATTTTAATTTATTATGCTTTATTTTAATTTTACACATATTATTTAGGGTTCATCCCACCCAATTAGGGTATATAATTATTTTTTCTATAATAAATTTTATTTTCTAATTAATAATTTATTATTTTTTTAAAAAATAATTATATACCCTAATTGGGTGGGATGAACCCTAAATAATATGTGTAAAATTAAAATAAAGCATAATAAATTGAAATTGAATTAAAAAAATTGAATAAAAATTAATAAATCTAATTGTGTAGCACCAAGTGTTGTAGAGGATTTCATCCGATCAATACATATCACATGTACATTCCATTTTGAATTTTTCACTGTTTCTTTCATTTTTTTCTTCAATTTCACTTTTTTATTTAAATGGGAGATTTTGATTTATTATATCTTTTTTATGAAATAAAACCATGCAACGCCGTCTTACGTCTATTTCAATTCCAAGGCGTATTTTGCTGTAACTTGAGAATTAACTTTGTGTGACTAGATGCAAATTAAAGATAGTGCATGCATATATATAGCTAGGTTTGTATAGATCATGAAACAGGATACATGCGGCATTGAAATATTAGTAGAAAATATATAGAGCATTTACGACTCATTAATCTTGAAACGAACTTGTCTATCTTGCTTCTATTTCAGTAATGCTTATCGAACCACTTCTCGAATCCGAAGCTCCTGATGATGCATCCTTGTGCGAGGAATTGGAGCTACTGTGCAAGAAGAATCCTGGTTTCTTGGGCTGAGCCAACACTGCACCCTCAGTGCTTAACATGAGAACCACAGACGGCATCAATGGCCTCTCGTCTGCTTCATTCTGAACGCATAACAACCCCACTTGAACGCATCTCTTCACTTGCCATTCAATGTACGAATTGTTGTAGCTTGGATCCATCAGCTCCAACTCTCTGTGTTCCTTCCAAAGCAGCCATGCCTGCACTAATTAATTTATGCATGCATTCATGCTCAACTTAACAACAGAGAATTGGAGATTCAATATAATTATATAGCTTTGCAATTGTTTATGAATCACACCTGTTCCAAGAGATTCTGATAAGGATGCTTGAAACCTCTGTTTTTCTTCCCACCTACAATCTCCAATATTATCACTCCTAAGCTAAATATGTCTGATTGGACTGAGAACTTCCCATCAAAGACATACTCTGGAGCCATGTATCCGCTGCAAAGACCTTTTGTTCATCAGGCTGGGTATGTCACAATTATATAAATATTTTTGTAATTAAGCTCTCTCTCTCTATATATATAGGACTCTGAATGAAACACATAATTAACTTACTATGTTCCAACGACTCTTTTTGTACTTGCTGCTGTTTGATCACCTTCAAACATTCTTGCTAACCCGAAATCTGAAATCTTTGCATTCAGATTCTCATCTAATAAGATATTGCTAGTTTTCAGGTCCCTATGGATAATTTTGAGCCTAGAATCATGATGGAGATAGAGAAGACCTCGTGCAATCCCCATAATTATATCAAACCGCTTTGGCCAGTTCAAGAGCGCACTTTTACTTTGATCTGCAAGGAGGGAATAATTCCAGTGTGTGTGAGAAAATATTTGATCTACTTAATTGAGATGGAGCAGAAGGATTCTGAGCTAAGACAACATTGTGTGTGTGTGTGTGTGTGTGTGAGAGAGAGAGAGAGAGAGAGAGAGAGAGAGAGATGTTTGAAGCAACCATAAATGAAATAGTCCAAGCTTTTGTTGTGCATGTACTCATAGATTAACATCTTCTCCTCTCCTTCAATGCAACACCCCAAAATTCTGACGAGGTTCCTGTGTTGGAGTTTGGCCATCAAAATAACTTCATTTTTGAACTCTTTAGCTCCCTGTCCAGAATTTCTCGACATTCTTTTCACCGCGATTACTTGTTCTTCTGATAGGACTCCCTGCAACAACCACATTTAAAATACACGTTAAAGAAACACCTCTCATCAATAGCACGACCATTTCTAGCTAGATCACTCAAAACTGTTTTTCACCTTGTAAACGGGACCAAACCCCCCTCTTCCAATCAAGTTTTCATTTGAAAAGTTATTTGTAGCTGCGGCCATGGTTGCCAAACTAAACAAAGGTAATTCTAGCTCCTCCCTTTTCTTCTTACAAGCTGTCGAATGTATATGATACATTTTTTTCAGGCTTCAACAATAATATATATGCACATCATTCAAATGAAAAGATCGAAAATCTTACCTTGTCTCTCCCGCCTCATCCTCAAAATCACACCTCCAAAAGTTAAGCACAAGACCAGCATTCCAAAACTAGCAGCACTCGCTATATACACCATCTTTGTAGGGCCTTTCCTCTTTTTCTGATCTGAAATTCTGAATACAGAATCAACAAATAGTACACAGATTTACTTGTACAAAATTGATAAGTTAGATTCAGTTACCTGGCTCTAAAACATGTGCAGGCAGGCGGATATAGATACTCGGTCCAGTGCTCACATCTCCAATGAACTCCTTCACATCAATCAAGTCCCCAAACCACATCAAGCAGCCAGTGCTCTCATTGCTCAAGTACGGATCAGCATAAGCTGTGCAGCTGCAGTTCTTTAAGCATTCATCGCGGCAATCATCAGCAGTCATACTCACATTCACCTGAAAACTCAACGGATCCGGGAATTTCACCTCTTCAATCTTCAGAAACTCACCTTCCGTGGTGCAATCTAATGGCAGAACCCTAGTACATCCACTCCATTGTTTCATAGATTTAGGGCTGAATCCCCTCAAACACTCACACATTGGTGTTTTGTAAGATTTGCAAATGCTATTAGGACCGCAAAATCCATATTTGTCACACGTATCTTGAGGCAGAGAATACAAAAGAATCCACCCATCCCTTTGTTCATTCATTATGTAGCGTTGAAACAAGCCCGAAGAATCCATAGTTGATCTCCTAATAAAAGGAACGTTGGGAGGGTCAGTGAGAGAAACCAACCTGCTGTTGTTGAAAACTGTTTCAGTTTCAAGATTATTCTGACCACGTATGAATGGAAGCCCTGTGAAGAACATCCCATTCCAGGGGCCTGTTCTGCATATTTTCTGACTTCCCATTGCAATGATCATTTGAGGCAATCCATGGTTTTCAATCCTGTAAACAAAGTCTCCAGTGGATGGATAGTCGGGGCTTTTCCATGACGTTAGATGTTTATCAAAACCAGAGTCGGGATCATCCACCATCTTCATCCCGGGCAACCTGGTGTTGGCAGGGTAATCAAAACTCTGCCAAATACTCATCGAGTTTTCGATAACAACCAAGTTTCCAGTATCCAGGAGGTGGAGAACTGGACGTGATGCGGCCCGGGAGGAGGAGATGGAAGACCATACGGTTGTACCCTGTGCTGAGCTGAGAATCAGAGTTCCATTTTTGGATAAAGTTAGAACTCCGTTTAGGCCGATGATCGGGTTTTGTCTGTTTGCAACCCAAACTACAATGTCTGGTGTAGCTTTGTACCACACTCCCAAGAATCTGTTGTTGGAAGTTCCTGGAGAGAAGAATCCAACCTCAAACATTTGTGATGGAGAAAATAAAACTTGGCCGTCGGTGAGAGTTTGAACTCCCAGTGTCAGTGAGAAATTGAAATTTGATAGAAGAGAGAGAGCAGCATGCAGAATCCAGATGAGATGCGGTCGATCCATTTACTGCAAAAAGTTTAAGATTTTGTGTAAATGGGATGAGTGATGACTGATGAGTCTACAGGGAAACTTAAGTTTCTACTTGCAGCAGGAGGCCAGGCTGATAAGGTTTTTGGTTTTTATTTTTATATTTGATATATATTTGGTGAAACGTATGTTTTGACTTTTGATGAAGGAAAAAAAAAATACAATTTTTATTTTACTCTTGTGTAATTTGTGCGGTGAGGTGAGTAACCTCGTTATATAATTTCCTTTATGGCCACACTTGTGTAAGACCGTCTTATAAGTCTCTTATATTAGACGGATCTCTACCTGATCTGATCCGGAATGATCCGACTCGACCATATCTACTACTATTATAAAAGTGTGATATTTTATAAATTTTGATTTACCTATTATATCCGTATTACAAGTTTAATTTAATGCTAATTGTGTAATATAATATATAATATGTATATATAATGTAAAATCTAATATAATATATTAGTTTCCATATGAATCTACTACTATATATAAAAAAATCCTTATTTTACAAAATTAAATTTAACTTATATATCTCTATAATATATTTAAATTATTTAAATTAAGAACAATAGGGTAATATAATAAATCTACAACATGAACTTTTTATTATCATATAGTAGTAGATATAAAATTTCTAGAGTGATTTTTATGCAAATTATCATTCATTTGATATGAATATATATGGTAATTAAAAATTGATAAATATTATTATTGACTTCTGTTCGGTGTTTTATTTCACTAAAAATCAACCCGCAAGTGTACAGAGTAATTTATAGCAAATAATATATGGTGAGCAAGGTCGTATCCACAGAGACTGAATAATAATCACAACTAAGTACTTAATTATCCCATTTCACTTTATCTAGAAACTCATAAATTAATTTGGGATGTTGAAACAAATAATTAAAAGAGACAATTAAAATAAATTAAACAAGCTAAAAGAACTAGGAAATTCAAACGAGGGAAGTGGATTCTAGGGAAGCTTTCATTCAAAGGAATTCATGTAAACAATTAATTATTAAACCGATTTTAATTTCAGAATTTATAAGAGCAGTCACAAATACAATTATAATCTCTCTCTCAAGTAAGTTATAAGAGGAAATTAGATTGGAATTATCACCTATCGGTCTCAAATTAGCAATTAAATTTCTAAATAGCACAAAAGACTGATTTCTCTTCACAATTCCTACCAATCTTTCGATCTAGTAAAAATCATGTCATGCAATCTTATATTCCATTAATTTACTATCTTCTTTCGAACTCAAGTAAACTAACTAACATGCAATAATTATTGGTCAAATAATCATACGTGAATCATCCAAAGCAAGATGCACAAATAAATAAAGGAAAGGAAAAAATCAATTAATCGTTAAAGCATGAAATCCAATGAACTAATCACAAACCCGAGAATCACAAAGTAATTAGCTACATATGTCTTGTTCAATCTCAAAAGAAATAAAAATAAACATAGTATCTAATGTCCTCAAACAAAAACAAAGACATGCCTTGTTCAATCTTAAAAGAAATCAAATAAACATAGTATCTAATGTCCTCAAACAAAAACAAAGATATAACTTATGCTCAATCTTCGATCTTGAATCTTCTCTTCAATATTCACTCCTATGGTTCTTCAAGCCTTGTGGGGTGTAGATGGATGTTATGGAATGTTTGTGGATGGTGGTAGATGATGGTTATCCTTATTTTCGTGTCCTATGATCTCTTTATATAGTTGGAGAAATACAAGCCCAAAGATGAGGAGAAAACCTGGTCCAAAAAAGAAAAATCACCGAAAAAAGGAACAGGAGCACGGTCCGTGCGTCCCTAAGCATGGACCGTGCGTTACTCACGGCGTTGGAGAGGAAAACAAAGAGCACAGACCGTGCTCTATAGATCACGGGCCGTGCTCCCTTTGTCGCCACCCGACAACTTCACTGTTTTGCACCATTCTCGCTCGTTTCTCATCTGATTGACCCGATTCAAGTTGCAACGCGTTCCTCACTCGATCTTCTATCTTCTTAGGTACTTTTAAAGCTCAATTTCATCTCATAAAATAATCATCGTCATTAAATCCCTTCAAAATGAGCAAAAACGTGACACTACACAACTTATGGAAAACTATGCGCAACTTCTCAATATATGCATGCAATGCACATGAACTACCATCTATATGAACCTCAATATGCATGAAAACCATGGGTTTATCAACTTCCATAATATTAAATTTAAAGTATATATATAATTTCGATTGGTGCTTCAATTTGATAAGTTCATGTGTGTAAAAGTTTCTAATTTCAACTAACATATTATTTTTTAATTAACATGATAGGCAATTCATTAATATCTTTATAAATCAATAAGATATAAATTATGAATTAATATATATACAATGCATATCACATGCATTCATGTGAATTATTTTTGTTATTTTTTTATATGATTTTGTTCTAATTTATTTTTTATTAATAATTTAGGGATGTCGAATTTTCCACAATTCAAAAAGTAACACTATTAAAACATTTTAAAATAATGTTGAATTTCAAAATTGGTCGAGTATAATAATTTAATTATATGGGAATTATAAATATAAGTTATTCATATACTTAAAATTAAAAAAAAATTACTTATAAATTACTGACTCACATCAAATTATATCAATAATTCAAATATTAGTGAACTAAAATAGATAAAAAAAATAGCAAAAATGTTATATAGTGTACATAAATTGAATCAATTTCAATATAAAATAGCGATGTAAACTTATATGAACACCAAAAAAATTATCATCGTCTACATATTTATATTAAATATAGTATATATAATGAAATGTTATTTTGACCACTTATCTATTTTTTATTAAAGATAAGTTAATCAATATTATCAAAGTAATTAAGTTGTAAAAATTATGTCATGCCCTCCAAACCATAAAAATGTTATTTCTGAAAAAAATTACATATTTTATCAAAATAAACTTCACAATTACTCATCAACCTAAAGAATTTTTTTAATATTAATGTAAAATCGTAAAGGATAATTTCAAATATATAGATTGGAGAAAAAAAAATCATAAGCGAATATATTTTGAATTTTATTACAAGTAATTTAATTAAGATATATATAAATCAAGAATATGTGTGTGTGTGTGTATGCATATATATATATATATATATATATAAATGAAATAACACTATGTCGTTTCTACTATGAGGCAAACAAGTTGATCGCCCCAGACCTCATTATTTTCATTAAAATAGTTAACTAAATAAATATATGTACTATCCACATTCGATTAACAATTTTTTGAAGTCAAGTATTTTAAATATATAAATGATCAAATCTATGACTTCTGAATAAAGTTTATCATGTCTTAATCTCTAACAAATTATTTTTTAACTCTAACTTATCTAACATTTGAAAAACACTTAGATATTAATAGATTGTATTTATTTTCAAAATTAAAGTATATTTTAATATAACTTAGGACATAAAATTAAATACAAAATTATATATTGAGATATTATATTATATAAATAAACATTTCTCAATGCATATATTACCTATCATATATTATTGGATGTACTAATTATGATAAATTTTTTTGTTGAAGTAAGTTTTTAAGTTGAGTAATATGTCACAATTTGGGATTTAGAACATTTTAAAGTAGTTGTATTGTTTGTAAAACGAGAAATAATAAATGAATTCCATTAAAACATACTAGCCTATTATCTTTTAATAAATATTTTACTTCTAAACATATTCATTATTTCACCTCGGCTGACCATATTGTCTCAAAGCGGCCCTAACAAATTATCATGTATGCAGCAATTAGTAGTACTACTAATTTTTCTAATACTATTTTAACTAGGAAAAAATTTAGCTTAAGTACACTATTATATTAGAGCATAATACTAATTTTATAATAATACGTACAAATGTTATAATTAAAAATGTAGACTTTAGTTGCCAAATTTGGGCAAATATAATAATTATTTTTTACATATCATTTCTTGCACTTCTCAACCAAATATTTATGTTATTATATTACAATTATTCGACTTCTCATTAGCTATCCACAAGTATATGGAGTAACTGTATTACAATGGTGATCTTCACAATGTTGAGCAGGATCGTATTCCACAAAGACTAAAAACTTAATTATAATATGAGTCCTACAACATCAATCTTTAAAGTACTAAATAAGTAAGTAGCGCATTCAGAATTACGTGCAAGGACGTGGGCAACACAATTAGTTTTCCAGAATATATTTCTAAACTCAACAATTACTCCAAATTTAACAACAGCAATTAAAGGACAAAGTTGATTCGTAATATGAGTAACTATTGTCAAATAATTAAGAAGTATTAATTGAATATAAATATAAGTGAATTAACCCTATTACAGTTTTTTAACTATACACTTACGATGTATTAATCAGTTAATTTGGGTCAAGATTAGCTACTCCTCTTATGTAGTGTCTTTAGTATTAGACCCAAATTAGGATTAATACAAGTGACAGATCGATGCCACATATTCAACATTTAACGAAGAGTACAAATACATAAATTCAATCCGTACATGTTTATGTTCACGGGATGGGCAAGATGCAAGTGAATCATACATATGATGCTAGTAAGGAGGCCACTCAAACAACATCATTCAAGACCAAGTATGGATTAAAACCTTGACAAAGCATAATCATATATTAAACCCTTATCAAGAACAAGTTTCACATTGTTTCACCACATCCTAGAGCCCTAAGGGATCTAGCCTACCATATTTACAACAAGATCAAGAATACAAGAAGAGGATCCAAAACTCATTCTCAATACAAAAGTAAAAGAGTGAAGGAGAAGATAAAACCCAATGTAGAACAAACTCTTTCAATCCCTTGGCTTGAATCTTCAAATGGGTGGTTGAATCTTCCTCCTCCTCTTGATGTTCTTGATCTTCAAAAATCTAAATGGAGAGTGTTTCTAAGAGTATTTTCGTGTGGAATCTGATGTCTTTGAACTCTCCAAGAGTTATAAGATATATAGGACCAATAATGGAGTGCCAAAAGTAAAAAATGGATTCATCAGTCCCGACCGCGACCTCGTCTGGGTCGCGCCTGGAGGTCGAGTTTGGAACACATAAAAACAAGTCCCTGAAGTGCTGAAAAGCGGGCAACACTGGCCACGCCCGGAGCCCGTGTTGCAGAGGCTCTGGGGCGCAGCCTGCCCTGCACCCGCGCCTGGAGGCCCCTGCAACACGGCCACGGGCCGGTCATGCCAGCAGGTCGCGTCTGGGCTTCATGTTTTCCAGCCTCTGAAGGGGCTCTGCAACACGACTTCTGATCGCGTTTCGAGGCCGTGTCTGAGCCCAACACTTGGTTTTCTTCATCTTTTCAAGTCTTGTGCGGCCTTTGATGATCGAAATCCCAATTCAACTTTGATTTGTACAATATTAACCCAAAAATAACCTGAATTGGCCACTTAAACAACATTAAAGATAAACGACAATATATACAATAAAAGCTTACATATATACATAAACCTAGAGCAAAAAGTACTCAAAAGCGAGTGCAATTGAGTACAAATGAGTGCAATTCAAGCACTCATCACCTATTATCTTTTAATAAATATTTTACTTCTAAACATATTCATTATTTCGCCTTGGCTGACCATATTGTCTCAAAGCGGCCCCAAAAAATTATCATGTATGCAACAATTAGTAGTATTGCTAATTTTTCTAATACTATTTTAACTAGGAAAAAATTTAGCTTAATTACACTAGCTATTATATTAGAGCATAATACTAATTTTATAATAACACGTACAAATGTTATAATTAAAAATGTAGACTTTTGTTGTCAAATTTGGGCAAATATAACAATTATTTTTTACATATCATTTCTTGCACTTCTCAACCAAATATTTATTTTATTACATTACAATGATTCTTCGACTTCTCATTAGTTATCCACAAGTATACGAGAAGTAACTGTATTGCAATGTTGATTTTCACAATGTTGAGCAAGATCGTATTCCACAAAGACTAAAAACTTAATCATAATATGAGTCCTACAACGTCAATCTTTAAAGTACTAAATAAGTACGTAGCGCGTTTAGAATCACGTGCAAGGACATGAGCAACACAATTAGTTTTCCAAAATATATTTCTAAACTCAACAATTACTCCAGATTTAACAACAACAATTAAAGGACAAAGTTCATTCGTAATATGAGTAACTATTGTCAAATAATTAAGAAGTATTAATTGAATATAAATATAAGTGAATTAACCCTATTACAGTTTTTTAACTATACACGTACGATGTATTAATCAGTTAATTTGGATCAAGATCAGCTGTTCCTCTCATGTAGTGTCTTTAGTATTAGACCCCATACACCGTTATTTTAGGTACATGAAATAATGGACCACGTATTTTGGATCGCATAAACATTTATAACCTTGAACCCAATCAGGGTGATCTTGATGAAAATATGAAATAGGTCAGTGGATCTCTCTTTTTTTTTTTTTTTTTTATTATTAAAGGAAACAAGAATTTTATTCAAATAGACTCATCAGCCATTGAGAGCAATCCTTATTCAAAATACACGCCTTGCACCACCAAAACGTGCAAGGACGTGAGCAACACAATTAGTTTTCCAGAGTGTATTTCTAAACTCAACAATTACTCCAGATTTAACAACAACAATTAAAGGACAAAGTTCATTCGTACTATGAGTAACTATTGTCGGTACGTAATCCATAAATACAGAAACACACAAAATTGACCTTCACGTGGGAATGAAATATTAATTCAGATAACGTTACATGAACTGGCATCGATCTGTCACTTGCAGTTGCATGTAGATCCCTTGGTTGATTTATTGCTCGAAATAACTCCTATGTACTACTATAACATTAAGGATACATGCTTGAATTGCTAACAATGGAATAAGTATTCTAGAATAATAATTGGGAATGTATGTGTGTGTGTATATATATATATATATATCAAGAGGTGATTAGTATATATAATTGAATGGAATTAATAATACATTGAATGAATTTGAAAATAGAATGATGGTGGGATATGAACTTAGGATGATTAGATTATCCTTCAGTAATATTTTTGATAAATTATTTAAAAAATATATATATTTTTTACATTTTCACTTAGTAATACAGTTTTAATTAAATTAGACAGGTTGCATGCATGTTAACTAGTAAAATTAAAAATCATTGGTCACTTAAATTAAATTACTTTTAGTAATTTGACTTGGTTAGTTGATTTCGTTAATATTGTAAGTTTCATATGGTGCAAAAAAACTGGTAAAAACTACGAGAATTAGTTTGATTAATGGAAAATTAAAGAAATTTTAAAACTTAAGCATTCCTCAAATCCTCCTCCAGACTCAAACAAATAAATAAGTTTCAGAAGTTAGTTAAGCCTTCGCAGCATCTAGAAAATCAGCTGTACGTAGGTAGTCACATATCTATGAAATGAATTTAATATGGAAACTTTCATAATGAGTTTCATTCTAGATGGATGAATATATAAAAAACTAGTATTCCATCCCTCGTAGATACACATCCTTCAATTCACCTTAAAGTAAAATGAGTAGCTGGTGTAGATCAATGAAATGAAATATAATATTGAAACATTGGTGTCAAATTTGGACTAATTAAGACTTAAAACTATATATACATATTCATCTTGCCTCTACTTCACTAATGGTCATGGAACAATTTCTCGACTCGTGAACTCGTGATGTATCATTGTGTGAGGAACTGGAACTGGAGCTACTGTGCAAGAAAAATCCAGGTTTCTTGGGCTGAGCCAACACTGTGCCCTCAGTGCTTAACATGAGAACCACAGACGGCATCAATGGCCTCTCATCTGCTTCATTCTGAACGCATAACAACCCCACTTGAATGCATCTCTTTACTTGCAATTCCACATACCAACTGCTGTAGCATGGATCCATCAGCTCCAACTCTCTGTCCTCCTTCCAGAGTAGCCATGCCTGTGATGAATGAAAATTTCTATTTTTAGCACTACTGGTACTTTTTTCATTAATGAGCAACAAATAATTAATGTTTAATTATATTTCAGTACCTGTTCCAAAAGGTTCTGATGGTTGAAGCCTTTGTTCTTTTTACCACTCACTATCTCCAATATTATGACTCCTAAGCTAAATACATCTGACTTCACCGAGAATTTTCCATCAAACAAGTACTCTGGAGCCATGTAACCGCTGCAACCACCTTTTCTTCATCAGCTAGATTATATAAATTACAAATTAATTCATATTTTTGTATGCTGTAGAACTTACTATGTTCCAACCACTCTTTTTGTTCTTTCTGCAGTTTGATCACCTTCAAACATTCTTGCTACCCCGAAATCTGAAATCTTTGCATTCAGCTTCTCATCTAATAAGATATTGCTCGTTTTCAGGTCCCTGTGGATAATTTTGAGCCTGGAATCATGATGGAGGTACAGAAGACCTCGTGCAATCCCCATAATTATATCAAACCGCTTTGGCCAGTTTAATAAAGAACTTCTATTCTCATCTGTAAGTGTTGAAGAATGTTAGTTGTAAGACATGTTTGATGTATATATTTGCACCAATTAAGATAAATGAGAGAAATCAAACCAAAAATGAAATAGTCCAAGCTTTTGTTGTGCATGTACTCATAGATTAACATCCTTTCCTCTCCTTCAATGCAGCATCCCAAAATTCTAACAAGATTCCTATGTTGCAGTCTGGCAATAAAAAATACTTCATTTCTGAACTCTTGGCGCCCTTGTCCTGAGGTTCTGGACATCCTCTTCACTGCGACTACGTGTTCTGCTGATAGGTGCCCCTACAATGATTGCTTATCATATGCATCATGCAACAAGAGGTTTTAAGCGATCTAAACAGAGTAAAACATTCACAAAAATCAACGAGAAAGAAAATATAATACAAAAGACACCCCCACAACTTGTCCTCCTTTGGATAAATAAATCACATATCAACCATATTAAAAAGTCTATTCATACTGATGAAAGACTTTGCTTTTGCCTATAGATGATTAAAAAGAAAGGGGAAAATTAAAAAGAAAAACTATAATGACATGACATGACAGCCACATCCCACATATATATATTGGTGCTCACTAGAGTTGTGGAGGTTAACAATGCTCATATAGTGCATAAGTTTAAAAAGGAAACACAAGTGTTTGAAAGGGGAAATTACTTACCATATGTGTTTTATCACCCGTCGGATATAAAATGCTAAAGAAACACCATAACATAAGGACTTGTATATTACATAAATGGAACTTCAATTCACCTTGTAAACCGGACCAAAACCACCTTCTCCAATCTTGTTTTCATTTGAAAAGCTATTTGTAGCGGCTGCAATGGTTGCCATACCAAACAGAGGTAATTCGATTTCCTCCCTTTTCTTCTTATAAGCTGTCCGAAGGAATTGTATATTTATTTCACCATCTGTTATAACACTAATTCATAGCATATATGCATTCAACTAAAAGGGATGAGTAAAATAAATAACCTCGTCTCCTGTGTCTCATCCTTAAGAATATGCATGCAAAAGATACGATCAAGATGATCATTCCAAAACCAGCAGCAGGTGCTATAAACACGAACTCTGCAGGCCCCTTCCTCTTTTTCCGATCAGTCATATTTTCTTGAATAACGGAATAACTATCAGTGAACATGCAAAAGTTTTTTTTTTTTTTGCCTTGATTTAAGTCTTAGATTCTACATTTTGAAAATTAACAGTATTACCTAGTTCTGAAATAGGCACACGAATATAGATACTTGGCCCTGTGCTGATGTCTCCAATGAGCTCTGTGACATCAATCAAGTTTCCAAACCACATCAAACAGCCATTGCTCTGATTATTAAAGTATGGAGCTGCATAAGCTGTGCAGCTACAGTTTTTCAGGCATTCATTACTGCATTCACCAATGCTCATGCTACTATCTATTCGAAAATTCAATGTATCAGGAAACTTGATTCTTTCAACCTTGAGAAATCCCTCCTCTTTCTGGCAATCTATTGGCCTACTTCTCGTGCATCTGCTGTTCCAGCCAAACACGCCCCATTCTTCCTTAGATTTGGGCTCGAATCCCCTCAAACACTCACATGGTGGTTGTTTGGAAGTGCTACAAATACCGTTAGGTCCACACTTCCCATAGTCGCTGCAGATATCGTTCCCCATAGAAGAAGCGAAAACCCATCCATCTCTCTCTTCATTCATCACGTAGAGCTGATGCACTCCCGTGTAATTCATGTTCATTCTCAGATGAAACGAACTGCTGTAGGGGTCAGATACAGAAATCAACCTGCCATCATCGAATTCTGCTTCAACTTCAAATTCTCGATAAGCTCCAACTTTGAATTCTCGGTAAACGTTGAGCACCCCGGTGAAGAAAACCCCATTCCAGGGGCCCGTTCTGCATTTCTTCTCATTCCCCATCAAAATACTCACTTGAGGCAATCCATGGTTTTCAATCCTGTAAACATAATCTCCAGGAGAGGGATCATCATGGCTTTTCCATGACGTCAAATGTTTATCCAATCCAGCATCAACATCATCCACCAACTTCATCCCGGGCAACATGGTGTCGCCAGGGTTATCAAAACTCTGCCATATATTCATAGAGTTTTCCACAACAACCAGGTTTCCAGTATCGAGGAGCTGAAGAAGTGGACTGGATGCCGCCACGGATGAATTGGAAGACCATACGATTGTACCCTGAGGTGCAGAGCTGAGAATCAGACTCCCATTTATGTGTAGAGTTAGAACTCCGTTTGAGCTGTTGATGGGGTTTGCTCTGTTTGCAACCCAAACTATAACGTCTGGTGTAGCTTTGTACCACACTCCCAAGAATTTGTTGTTGGAAGTTCCTGGAGAGAAGAAGCCGACCTCAAACATTTGTGATGGAGAAACTAACACCTCCCCATCAGCAAGAGTTTGATTAGCAGAAAGTGTATCAATCCCAACACAGAATTCGAATGAGGATAAGAGCCAGAGACTGCTGAGAGCAGCACAGAGGAAAGGCTGATTACCCATTCACAAAGAGGAATTTGAGAAATGAGAAAGGATGGTTGGAAATGGTGAAGTAGAAAGTCCTGCAAGTCTGCAACCATCCAGGAATATTAGAGAAGAGATGGAGAAAGAGAGGTGAAGACACGCCTCTACCAAATTGGAGTCGACGAGCGCTCAAGCCACTATTTGACTTTGACTTTGACTTCTTTGTTTTTTACTTTTCAATTTTCATCAATGGTTGTACTGTATATTGTTTTTTGAAAAGTATTATAACTTAATGATTTAGTGATGAAATACCCGAAAATGAGAAAGTATATATAACTGGGGATGTTCATATATTTTGAGCTGAATTACATTGTGTGCGTGTATAACTAGCCATTATTATTTAGTAAATAATGTAAATAGTCACTTTTTAAATAAAAAAAAATAATGTTTCTAGTCATTATCATAAAAAAGTACTACAATCAAGATTGCAGAAGACGCTAGTCGGGTAGTCGAGGAGGGCCTAGCGCTTGGAGTGCCTAAATGATCAGTTAAATTTTAAATCATCCAAAATTCAAATAAAACAAACATTGAAAATTCAAATTATTCAAAATTCATGACAAAATAATATTCAAAATTCAAAAATAATTAAGGAATATATAAAATAATAAAATAATATTAATATATTAAAAAATAATTAGGAATTAGAAGCTCATTTAATAATTAATAATATATTAAAAATAATTTTTTTAAAAAAAATTGAAATTCGGCCGCCTAGACAAAACTCGACCGTGTAATCGCCGAATAATTCCGCATAGGCAGCACCTCCGCATAAGAGGGCTGAGTAGTGTGTTTTCACCTCGGGAAGGTACCGTGGAGCGCCTAGGCACCGCCTGCCGAATTCTGCAACAGTGACTACAATACCTTAGTTCCATATTTTTTTTTATTAAGAATTATTATTTATGTATATACCAATATATTCATATATTAGTACTATTAGGAAAAAGATATGATGGTCTCTTTGTATTGGAATTGATTTGTGCAACAATTTATTTGTGATCTCGTGCAATATCTCATTTGTAATTGTTGCACTAGGGCACGAATTAGCAAATTCATGCACTCATGTATCTATGCATTTTTTTAACTAGTGCACGAGTGCATGAATAGGCATATTCATGCAGTCGTGTATCATTTTAATGTTCAACTACTGCACGTGTACATGAACGATCTTAATCGTAAATATTGTGTTCTTGTGTATGAGTCATTTTTGAACTGCCACATTGAACTAATCGTATACTCATATATTAAACCATTATTGAACTAATACATGAGAACACAACTTTGGACTATTCGTGTCGTTGCACTCGTGTAATCGTGTATTCATTATGAGTATGAGATAGTTCGAAATCACTGTCCATGATTGTTCAATGATGAGGGCTTTGAACCTTGGTAGAGACAAGGGTTGAATCTTATATTTTTCGTCTCCGGCAACAGCAGTGACAGAAGATGGCATCAAAAACCTAGCGATTGTGACTTATGAGACTTTGATGTAGAACGGCGGCGAAAGATATAATTTTTTTTAAGGTGCGAAAGGGGAAATTCTATGCCGCAACACATGGCATAGAATAGATCTATCGCAGCACATGGCACACTACGACCGGCGCGGCAGAGAATTTTCCGGTGCGAAAGATAGATTCTAAAATCATGGTCCATAATTTTTTTTTGTTAATATATTAGGGTGTTTTAATTTTAGGAAATAATTAATTTTTAAAATTATTTATATTATTACTAAGGGTATTGATGTATATTCCCATCCTAAAAGACGAGAAACATTATCTATACGAAACATTGTAAACCACAAGTTAATCAAAAGAAAATTCTAATTAAAATCCCGTTTTTTCAATTTAAAGGCAGGATTAACGGTGTACCAAATCAAAAGGGAAAATTGATATATTTATAATTTACTACCATTTTTTATATAAAATATTTCATATTCTTAATTAATAAAATAAGTTGTGAATTAAATAGAATTCATAAAATACTATAATATTCTTTAAAATGTAATGACCAAGACATCAAATGTACATATTGATAGACAATATAAGATAAGAAGCTTGTACTTTATTTATATTATTTATTAATTTTTTAGTAATATCAAAATATAATCCCAATTGATATGAGTTAGAAATATAATCTACTATTGAGAAATATATATAATCTACTATATAAAAAGATTTTTGCAAATTTTAATTTGCCTATAATTATATCTCTATAATACATTTTATTTAAAGATAATATAATAATATAATATATTTACATGTACGTTTTATTAAGAAAAAAAATTATGTACTTTTTATTGACAAAAAAAAAAAATCATTTGTGAGATTTTGACCATATATTGGTGCTTTCATTGAATATGATAAATGGAAGTCATTAAGACATTATTATTCGCTCCATTAGATTAAAATTTATATTTAATTTCAGATGATGCCTGAATTAATTGTGTTTTATTGATAAAAAAAAAAGAACAAACCATGAAACCAAAAAACTAACAACTAAATGCTCAAAACAAGATATTAAGGGTATGTCTCATTAAAATCCAACATAGTAAAACCCCAATGGGGGAATCTCTGATAGAAAAAAAAGTACTCACTCTAAAAAGTGAGTTAAAATGAATTGATGTTAATTTCGAATGATGTCATATATATATATATATATATATATATATATATTTCTTTTAATTACATAAAATGAAATCAATATAGAATCCTAGCTAGGCAATAGATAATATATAATATTATATATTGATATGATATGAATTACGAATAAACCATAAATACATTGTACATGTATTCATGTAAAAAAATGTTTTTAAATTTAGGAATTAAATGTATTTTTAATATCAATTTGTCAATGTTGATTTTCATACTATAGATGTTGAATTGCAAATTAGGTCAAATATAGTAATTTATTTGAAAATTATATATCTCTATAATTTGTTCAATACACTTCAATCTTAATTTCTACATATAAATTACTCACATCACCCGATATCAATAATGTGAATATTGGTATCACTAGCATGTAGCTTAGTTGGAATTCCTCCCATTTATAAGGGTGAGAGACTTGGGTAAGAATCCATTCATCCCCCAACTTAAAAAATATAATGTGAATATTGTTCAACTAAAATAGATATAAAAAAATAGCAAAATATAATATGCATTTACGAATAGTAATGATTTCATTTCAAAGAGCGTAGAGGAACTCTTAAGTGCACAAACAAATTATCTCTTATGTGTTTGTATTATTAACAATTCATTTAATGAAATATTATTTTAACAAATTATTTGTTTGTATTAAAGTGTGTGTTTTTAAAGTTATTAATTTGTAAAATTATGTTGCAATTTAATGTCATTCGGTTCAAATCATAAAACTATCATTATGGAAATTTTACTTATTTTGTCAAAATATACTTCACAACTCATTATACTTAGGATTAATTGGTATAAATATCATTAATTATACACAAATTTTAAAATGATATACCCGATCTATAACACAATTACATTTTTTGTAATTACAACATCCATTCAAAAGTGGGTGTAATCAAGTCTAACGTGACCGTCGGAAGATAATTTTTTATTATAGGGGTATTCATACATAGTTCGTGGTATTTAAATTTATTAACCCATAAACTTCAGATAATTTTGTGTTTGATATAACTTTAACAGCATAGAGGTTAATATTCAAATAATATACAGATCGGTAAAAAAAAGATAATTATTTTGAGAATATATCAATTTGAATTTTACACTCACAAGTAATTATATATATATATATATATATATATAGGGGTGGGGTTATATAAAAATAACCCCTTGTGTGAGAAATGAGAACACATCTCACACCACACATCCATCAAAAATCAAAGGTCCAGATTTGATGAAAAAGGCGGTGGCAATTTTGTAATATCTGAAAAGTTTTTCGCGCGGGGGTATTACTGTAATTTGGTAATTCTTATAAAAATCGCGGAGGATTTGATAACAGATCGTTATGCTAACGAAGTATTATCATAATGCTAACAAAGTATTATCATAATGCTAACGAAGCATTATAGTTATGCTAATTAAAGTTTTCAAATATTGTTGGCGAAAAAAATATTCTAAAAATTAATTATAAACCTAATTCGATTTAATAAACCCTAATTAAATGGAAAAAATCATAATTGGATGAAATAAACCTAATTAGATGAAATAAACATTGATTGGATGTGGTAAACCCTAAATGAGTTGAAAGAAATCATAATAATAATATATTTGTACTACGTTAGCATTATAGTTTTGGTTCGTCAGCATTGCGAATACACTATGTTAGCATATGGCAATACTCTATCAACATACGTTATATATTATAATTGGATAGGATAAACCATAATAATCAATTAAGAACTATAAACAAAAAATTAAATTTTAAAAGAATAATGATAATTAGATGGAATAAACCATAATCGAGATTAAATAAACCATAATTGAGATTTAATAAACCCTAATAAATTTATACTATGTTAGCATTATGATAATTCTTTGTTAGCACATCGAATATATTATGTTAGCATATGACAAATGCTTCATTAGCATACGTTCATATGTTATCATAATGCTGACGAAGAATTATTATATGCTAACGAAAACATTTATAATCTGGGCACGCGTAAAAAAATTTCTTTTTTTATTTTTCGTTCATATTTTTCATCCAAACATAGCCTTTCGACATCTTAAATGAAAGAGCATGAAGAGAGCTTTAATTTGATATATTTTGTGTGCATTGGATTAAAAACGAGGAAGTTATGGTCGATTAAAGTTTTTAAGATTTTTTTTTAATTGCTGACATCATCAATTTTAATGGATTTTGACGAAAATAGCCCTCTTTCCTTTATTCTTTGCCCTATTATTTACGAAATTGCCACCTTAAATCTCAACCATTGGATCATTAAATTAGATGGTGTAAGATGTGTTCTCATTTCTCACACCAACAAGGTGTTCTTATATGAACCATATCCTATATATATATATATATATATATATATATATATATATATATATATAGGGAACAGATCAAATGAGAACTCATCCCCCATATGAGAACTAGGAACTCATCTCATCCATCCATTACTTTGATTTAGATGGCTAAGATTTGGTCAATTTTTGATCAAAGGTGGTGTGGCAAACTTGTAATATTTGAGCATAATTTTTAAAAATCATATAGACAACACTTTAAAACTGTTGTCTATTCTTATAAATTTTGCTATGCTAAAATGAGAGTACTATCATGCTATTATGAACATATATACATGCTAATATGAATATATATGCATGTTAGTATGAACAGTTAATGTCCTACTATTAACGAACACTACCACTGTTATTATGAGTAAAAATTATGTGTTTTATAAATATTTTTTCATGTTGTTATGAATATTTTTTCATGCTATTATGTGTATACTTCCATGTTATCGTGAATATTTTTTCATGCTATTCTGAGTTTAACATCACGCTATTATGGATGAAAAAATATATTTTCGAATAAACATATGAACAATGGATCTTAAATGAAAGAACACGAAAAGAGATTTAATTTGATATATAATTTGTGTTAAACTAATGAAAAATGAGCAAGTTATGGATGTTTAAAGTTTAAATAAATTTTGTGCAAAGATGCTAATGTCAGCTTTGACCAGAGGTAAGTTCGACTTTCTCATATTTACCATTATGCCACCACCTTTTTATTTAAATCTGGACCATTGAGATCAAAGCATTGTGTGGTTGAGATTAGTTCCTAGTTCCCACATAGGGATTGGTTCTCATGTGAACCCTACCCGATATATATATATATATATATATATATATATATATATATATATGAAGAAACCGAACTCTCGGTTCTGATAGAGTTGTGATCAAAATTGTATCTAAAGTTGAGACAACTTTGAACATGCAGCGGAATATAGAAACAGACAATGGATTGGAAAATTTCACGAGATTATATTTTTATAATCTCGCAAAGTGCCTCAGGGCGAAATCTTCACTATATAGAATATGTGAATTACAAAAACACTACTAGCAAAAAAAACACTAACTAAAATATTAAGACACTTTATCTCTTCCTTCACAGAAAGTTGAGACTAAAGTTGTCTTAACCAAATCTAGTAGAAAATCTGCAGAATATAAAAACTCGATCTATAATCTGAATGTATATCTCTAAGACTCCGTTACTAACTCAATACAACTGATTCCTATTTATACAAAACTTAAAACTTGGTCTCTACTCCAAATAACAACTTGATCTCTTCATCCCTAAATTTGCGCCGCAAGTCTGCAACTTCCATAACAACCTCTGACTCAATCAACTTCTAGAACTTGGATTTAGTTAAGCATAACAACCTTCCTTGAATATCTTAATCAATTATCTTCCTGCAAAAAAATAAAGAAAGACAAAAACATATCCAAAACAAATAACAAACCAACGGTTATAAACAAAACTCACGGTTTCAACAATCCCCCCCCTTTTTGTCTTTCTTTCAAAAACAACCTCAAGCCTGCAACATAACTAAACTCCCCCTAAATAAATACACAGAACATAACAAGCATAATAAAACAAACAAAACATCATGAAGTTGCTCCCCCTGTCATGCAAACTTCCCAAAACAAAGTGTCATCCAACACTATTCATTCATCGAAAGATCAACAAAAATAAGCATAGTGTTTAAACACAAAACCAAAGTAAATTGTTTTGAGAAATTGTTTTGATATTAGCATAAACAAATCTGCAACAATCTGCAGTCCTCCTTCCTTTACTTCTCCTCCTCCTCTTGCTCATTAGTTTCCTCCTCTTCACTAACTGCTGCCCTTGCCCTTCCTTTGCCTCTACTACTCCCTTCTCCACCACCAGTTTCTCCCCCTTTTTGGGAAGAAAGAAGACGCTAGAATACTTTTCTTTGCTTGGCAAAAATCTCAATCTGGGCAGTGTAGAGATCAATATGTTCCTGCAAAACAAATATAGGGATAGAACAAAGATGATCTAAAGATGGAGGAGCAGTCTCAGCAGCATCACTCCATGGAAGATCACGAGTTCTGGATTCAGCAAGAAAAGCCTTTTGAACAGTCTGGAGAGGAAGTCTGGCCGTGAGAATATCCTTCTTTGTAGGCTTAAAACCTTGGTCCAGGAGCATGTTGTAAATGAGAGAGAGAACTACCAACTTCTTATTGGACTTGGACATGGCAATTTCAGCAATTGAATTAAAAATATGTTGCTCTAGATTCACCTTTTCTCCCATATACACCTTATAGAGTAGACAAACATGCTTAAAAGGCACCATCATTGTGTTAGAAGTAGGAATCCAGTTTGACACAGAGATTTTGTAAAGTGTTGAAAACAGTGAAGTTAGAACAGAAGCAAGTCTATTCGGCTTCTTGTTAGCCACCCACATCTCAGTTTGGCCACCAGCTAACACATCTGCCATCTTAGCTTCCAACTCTTCATCAACCCCCTCATCAGTTTCAATAACATTAGGCATTCCCAAAAATTTGTTAATCCTAGCAGGAGTAACTATGAAAACCTTCCCACGTACATAGACTTTACCGTATTGCTTAGAGGCTGGGTTCCCAAAATCATGTGTCAAATTTTCATAGAAATATCTAACTACTTCAGCAACATAAGGCTTAGCATAAGTTACACTCCCTAACACTTTTCTTTTCTTCAAAAATTCAACCAAATTGTATCCAGAAAAATCTTTTAAATCTACTGCTTGATCATTCAAGATTTCCCTATTCTTAAAGAATTCCCAATTTCGCTTAGCAAGATCAGAATAAAATAAAATTGAGTTAGCCTTTGATACCTCTAAATCCGAATCAGAGTCAGCATCCTCCTCAGTTTGAGCAACAACCCGCTTAGCTTTCTTCACAGATTTTCCACGACCTTTCGAGGGAGAAGAGAAAGATATTTTTCTTTTGCCATTTTTCGAAACAACAGTCTTTTCAACTTCATCATCAGCTTCAGAATCTGAAGGAGTCTGTTCACCCGAATTATTTTCTTCTTCACACTCCTCCTCTTCTTCAGCTTCACTGATGATCTCAATTGGCCCCACTGGAGTTCTCGAGGAACTACCAATCACAAGAAAACGTTTGGACCGTCTATTTGGAGGAGTCTTCTTTGATTTTGTAGATTTCTTCTTGGGCGGGGAATGTGTTGGAGTAGACTTTTCAGGCATCTCTTCCTTTATCTCTTCCTCAATTTCAGAAAATGGGACCTCAATTGGTCCTTCATTGTATATATTTCCTTCATTAGAAGAAAGAAATGGGTCGATTTGCTCTTTGGCAAGAACTGGAGTGTCGAGGACTTGTGTGTCAAGAACCGGAGTATCGATAGCTGTCATAATTACTCCGTTGGGAGCGAGTATTATAGCCTGAGAGGAGTCGATTGTTGGAGAGGAGGCCGGTAATGCAAGCGGGTGAGATTGAATCTCAGAACAACTTACAATTTCTGGAGAAATCTCCATTGGCGTATTTCCCTTAGATGGAGACAGAAGCACCTTAGGTCGAAGAATTGGGGTGGAGTTCGGTGAAAGAAACCGGAAAGGGTTAGGAAGAATGGGTTGTGACGGAGAAAATGAAGGTTGTGGGGGAAAAGTAGACAAGTGTCGGAGATAGGCCGACGCCTCTGGATCGTTGAAGAGCTCCTGGATCTGTTTCAACTTATCAAGATTCATGGCGAAGGATTGGAGAAAGAAAGAGAAGGGTTTCGGGAAGATGAAGAGTTTTCAGAAGAGAATCTAAATGAAAATGACAAAAATGAAAAAATAAAGAGATATAAATATAGTTGATAGATACCCGCCTCCAAATAAATAGGAATCAATAAATTAAAGATATAGTCAAAAATGAGTATTAAAGATAGAGTAAGATACATTTCCAGATACATTCAATTGACTTTCAATTTTTTTTTTATATTTATTAATAATTATCCAACTATTGTCACCAAAAAAAAAAATTACTCATCAGAGAACTTTTGATACATCATAGAAAACTTATTAAAGAGAAACAGATGATGAATAGATGAATAACCAAAAGAATCTCATAAAAATCATTTATCTAAGATCTTTGATCTAGTTATATGATTTTATAAGAACAATCATGGTTTCGCCTAAAACTAAGCTTTTTCATCCTCGAATCTATTCAACTTCACAGTTAACGATGATATGCCAAAAATTGTGACAACAGTTGGATCAACTGAAATTTTTATATTGAACACAAGCTAAGAGATTTTCTCATAGCTTAAAGCTTTTGTAAATAAATCAGCCAGTTGATTATCTGTACTAATATACTCTAACTTTAATAACTTTTTTTCAACTAAATCCCTAATAAAATGATACCTTAAATGAATGTGCTTGGATTTGGAGTGATGAACGAGGTTCTTTGTAAGGTTGATGGCACTTGTATTATCACAGAGCATCACCAAGGAATTTTTTTCCAAGACATAATCATCCAGCATCGACTTCAGCCATATCAATTGAGTTGAACAGCTCCCAGCAGCCACATATTCGGACTCGGCTGTGGACAATGAGATACAATTTTGCTTTTTGCTGTGCCAAGAAATGAGGTTGTTTCCTAAGTAACAGCATCCTCCACTTGTGCTTCTCCGATCATCAATTTCACCAGCCCAGTCGGCATCACTGTATCCAACAAGATCTGTGGTTGTGTCTTTTGTGAACCAAAGTCCCAATTCACAAGTACCAGCAACGTATCGAATGATCCTTTTTACTACTTTTAGATGCTCCTCCTTTGGGCATGACTGGAAACGAGCACATGCACATACGCTGTACATGATATCTGGCCGGCTTGCGGTCAGGTACAGAAGACTTCCGATCATCGATCTGTACAGAGTTGGGTCAACTTCAGGCCCAACTGCATCTTTCGAAAGTTTCTCTGTTGTGCTCATGGGGGTTCTCATATGCTTTACAGTTTCTAATCCAAACTTCTTCACAAGATTCTTTGCATATTTCGTTTGAGAGACGAACACTCCATTCTCCTTTTGCTTGACTTAAAGTCCGAGAAAGTTGCTAAGTTTCCCAACCATACTCATCTCGAAAGTGGTAGACATGGCTTCCACGAATTCTTTCAAGGCTTTCTCACTTGTTGACCCAAATACTATGTCATCGACATAGATTTGAGTTATCGTTAGAAAGCTGTTCTCCCTTTTTAGAAAGAGTGTCCTGTCCGCATGTGCCCTGTAAAAACCAAAATCAAGCAAAAATTCGGTTAACCGACTATACCAAGCTCTAGGAGCTTGCTTTAGTCCATAAAGGGCCTTATGTAGCTTGTACACATGATCGGGCTTTGTTGGATCTTCGAATCCTTTGGGCTATTCCACATACGCCTCCTCTTCTAAAACTCCATTGAGAAAAGCTGCCTTAACATCCATCTAGTGAAGAGTGATGTTGAGATAACATGCAATAGCAAATAAAAGCCTAATCGACTCTATTCGTGCAACCGGAGCAAAAGTTTCATCATAGTCTATGCCTTCTACCTGAGTATATCCTTGGGCAACTAAGCGAGCCTTATTTCTAATGATATTCTCAAATTCATCAGTTTTATTTTTGAATATCTACTTAGTTCCAATAACATTTACTCCAGAAGGTCTGGGCATAAGTGTCCAGACTTTGTTCCTCACGAACTCAAGTAACTCGGCTTGCATTGCACTAATCCAAAATTTATCATTCAAGGCTTCAGCAGCATTCTTAGGTTCAATCATGGAAAAGAACATAATCGTGCCAACTTCATGTATGACACATGATAAACATACCATCCTTACCATCTCCTTGTAGTTGGCAACAGTTTTACCTCGTGTTCGGACCCCTTCGTGAACATCTCCAATGACTTGATCAATTGGATGATCTTTTTGAATTCTCTTTGGAGGGTCTCTTCGAACACTACTTTGAATATCTGCTGGGATTTCTGAATCGTCAGGCTCGGATTCAGGTTCATCAGGAGGTGTGTCTGAAGTGGGCTCAACTTCAGATTCAACTTGTTCTGCTTCTGTAGTACTTGTACTTCTCTGTATCTTAATTACACCGTCAGTATCATCAGTAGGAGTATACAAACTAGCCATATCATCAAACCTTACATTTACACTCTCCATTACAGTTTTGGTCCTGAGGTTATACACACGATAAGCATGACTGTTGAGGGAGTAACCGACGAAAACACCTTTGTCACTTTTGGGATCAAACTTATAAAGATAATCCCTATCATTCAAAATGTAACACACACAACCGAAAACATGTAAGTATTTCAAGTTGGGCTTTTTACCATTCCAAATCTCATATGACGTCATGGTGGTTCCAGTCCTTAGATTTACTCTATTACTTACATGACATGCAGTGTTTAAGGCTTCAGCCCAAAATTGCTTGGCCAA
The DNA here is from genome assembly GCA_026008535.1 of Perilla frutescens. Lineage (NCBI taxonomy): Eukaryota > Viridiplantae > Streptophyta > Magnoliopsida > Lamiales > Lamiaceae > Perilla > Perilla frutescens. The sequence goes on along the minus strand of BRKX01000007.1, from coordinate 18,222,319 downwards.
CTTCTTTGATTGCAGCATAACAGTGCCATCTCTTGCAGAATCCTATTCTTTCGCTCGGCGACACCATTTTGCTGAGGTGTCTTTGGGGCTGAGTACTCATGATGAATCCCTTCTTTAGAGCAAAAATTTAGGAAATGAATATTCTCAAACTCCCTCCCATGATCGGATCTTAACCTTTTTACACAAACGTGATAAAAGTTTTTGATCGTAGCATATAACTCTAAGAAGGTGTCATATGTTTCACCCTTATTTCTCAAGAATTTCACCCAAGTATATCTAGAGAGGTCATCTACAATGACAAAAGAGTACCATTTACCTCCAAGGCTTTCGACTTCAGCTGGTCCCATAAGGTCCATATGAAGTAGTTCGAAGCAGCTTTGAGTTACGAAAGGTCTCTCAGAAGTTGTCACAACAGGGTACGAAGCTTTGACTTGTTTTTCCTTTTGGCAATTTCCACAAAGACTGGGACTTGAGATGTTCAACTTGGGAACTCCTAGAACAGCATTTAGCCTTTGGAGATTCTTCATGTTACGGAAGTTGGTATGTCCCAATTTTTGATGCCAAAGCTGCGCCTCATTCACCTATGCACTTAGACAACTGTTTATGTTGGTCTCATAGATATTATTGGAAGATCTTACCCCTGAGATCATATGATTCCCATTGCTGTCCATCACAGTGCACCTTTTTTTTATCAAAGATGACACTGAAGTTGTCATCACAGAGTTGGCTGAAGCTTATAAGGTTTGCAGTTAACCCTTCAACATGTGATACGTTGGCCAGTTTTGGGAGTCCAGGGCTATCCAAGGTACCGCGTCCCACAATCTTGCCATTTGATCCTCCACCAAAGGTTACTTCACTACCATTAACTCTTTGATAGTTTGATAGGTAACATCTAGAACCTGTCATGTGACGAGAGCACCGGCTATCAAAGTACCAAGTTGTTGAGTTATCAACAGTTGATGCAGTGAAGACCACTTGGCAGGTAACTGTGGAGGTAACTTTGGGTCTCCATACCAATTTCTTGGACTTATTCTCTTTGCCTGCTAGAATAGGTTTTGACAGTTGTTTCCTCAGATGCATCTCCTTCTGATGTTCCTGCAAGAATCTGTGACAGAATGGTTTGATGTGACCCGGAAGAAAACAGTAGTGACAAATGTACCTCCTACGTTTCCTTTTTACTGACGAAGTGAAGGGAACTTCCTTTGCTTTAATAAATGGTTTTCCATGGGTAGACATGATTTGTGTAAAGGCGGGCTTCACATTATTATCATAGCCTATCCCATGTGAAGTTACCTGAGTTTGAGCAAGAATCTCATCTAGCTTGGAAGTACCGGTGTTGAGTTTTTTGAAAGTCTCATTTGCATGGTTGAGTTGGATCCTCATATTGTCAATCTCAGCGTCTTTCTTTGTCAACATTACTTCCAGCTTTGCCAGTGATGCCTTCTGGATAGTGTTTTCCTCATTAAGTGATTCCACCACTTTGCACTGTTTGCTCCACTTTAAGTATAACTCTTTGTAGAGTCCCTGCATTTTTACCAGTAACTCCAATGTTTCTTCTTCAGAGACTTCTTCCTCCTCATCTGCAGTAGTTATAATAGTGTTGAAACAAAAAAGAGTTTTGTAATAAGACTCATCACACCTTTCAGAAGTTATCTTAACTTCAGTGTGACTTGTCTTATTCTCTTCAATACATACTGCAGTTAAGGCTGCGTGCTCATTTGGTGTATTATCTGGTATCTCCTCTACATAAATCCCTGAAGTGTCTAGCTCACTGTCACTAAGAGATAGGAAATTAACTTGTTTTCCAAGTTTTCTAAAAGTGTTTGGACACTCATTTGCAAAGTGCCCATATCATTTGCACTCATAACATTGAACAGTTGAGAAGTCTTTCACTTCCTTTGGTCTGAAATGGTCTGATGCAGCACGCTTTATGATCTTTGGTTCCTTTCCAGGTGTGTTCAATCTTTCGTAGAGAACCAAGGATCCGAAAGAATCATTTCGAGGCTTGCGTTGTTCGCCACCTCCGTTTTGTTGTTTCCCTCTGCTAGCTCGAATGAGAGTGTTAAGTCTTCTGGTAAGAAGAGCATAATCAGGATTCTTTTCATTGATTTCTTCAAGATCTTCATCCTCTTCTTCATCATAAGTTGAGGTTGACTTTGAAGTTGTCCCGACAGTCAAAGCAATTCCCTTCTTCTTATATCCACCTTTTTCATTCAATTCTATCTCGAAGGTCTTCAAGTCATTCATCAGTTTAGTAAAGTCCAGGCACCCAGTATTCGAAGCCGTATCAATTGCAACTACCTTCATGTCAAAATGAGGTGTTAGCGTCCTCAAGACTTTTGAGACTAACCTTTTGTTTGTGATCGGATCACCAAGATCAGTGCATTCATTTTCTATCTCAAGCAGCTTGTTGCAGTAGTCTCCAACGGTTTCATCATCTTCCATTTTCATGTTTTCAAATTTCGTGGTAAGAATCTGATGCCTCGATTCTTTAATTCCGACATCACCTTCGCAATGTTGCTGAAGTATATCCCACGCTTCCTTGGCCGACTCACAATTTCTTATGAGTTTGAACATTTGAACATCTAAGGAGGATTGAATTACGTTGAGTGTCTTATCATTGAAGGTAACTTCTTCATTTTGTTCCCTGGTCCATTCTGACGGAGGGGTGCGGTACGAGTCTCCATCAGCATCCACGGTCTTAGGATGCGTCCATGTCTTTTGTACGGTATTCCATGCTCTTGCATCAATCGATTTGATGCATGATCTCATTCGAACTTTCCAGAAGGAATAGTTCATGCCATCTAAAACTGGAGGTTTGTTGAACCCATGGTTCGTACAATCCATTGTGCTTATGAAAACAGGATCACCACTTAGTGTGTCAAGTGTCTGCTCTCGATGCCAATTGAAGAAACCGAACTCTCGATTCTGACAGAGTTGTGATCAAAGTTGTATCTAAAGTTGAGACAACTTTGAACATGCAGCGGAATATAGAAACAGACAATGGATTGGAAAATTTCACGAGATTATATTTTTATAATCTCACAAAGTGCCTCAGGGTGAAATCTTCACTATATAGAATATGTGAATTACAAAAACACTACTAGAAAAAAAACACTAACTAAAATATTAAGACACTTTATCTCTTCCTTCACAGAAAGTTGAGACTAAAGTTGTCTTAACCAAATCTAGTAGAAAATCTGCAGAATATAAAAACTCGATCTATAATCTGAATGTATATCTCTAAGACTCCGTTACTAACTCAATACAACTGATTCCTATTTATACAAAACTTAAAACTTGGTCTCTACTCCAAATAACAACTTGATCTCTTCATCCCTAAATTTGCGCCGCAAGTTTGCAACTTCCATAACAACCTCTGACTCAATCAACTTCTAGAACCTGGATTTAGTTAAGCATAACAACCTTCCTTGAATATCTTAATCAATTATCTTCCTGCAAAAAAATAAAGAAAGACAAAAACATATCCAAAACAAATAACAAACCAACGGTTATAAACAAAACCCACGGTTTCAACAATATATATATATGGATGGGATCTGGTGAGAACCAGTCACCAGGTGGGAACAGGGAATCAATCTCATCCCTCCATTCCAAAATCTGAACGATCCAGATTAATCTAAATTTTCGGTGGCAATTTTGTAATTAAAATGAAAATCTTCAATTTGCGTGTCTCATTAAGGGCAAAATCGGAAAAAAAATTCAATGAACTGTAGCATCATTTCACGAAGAACTGAACTCAGAAATTGCCCAGATTCAATTTTAGCCTCCTACTTCGCTCATTTTAGCCTCATGCATTTCTCATTTTAGCATGTGTTGATAAACAAAAATGGAACGATGATTTCATTGGAATGAAATGCAATACACCCTATTTGGGGATAGTGAACCCTAATGGGAATCTCATAATTACTAGTTGGGATCAGATGAGCCATAATCGGAATGTAATAAACCCTAATTGGGAACGGTGAACCCTAGTGGAAAATGTCACATCAATTTTAGCCTCTTACTTCGATCATTTTAGCCTCATGCGATTCTCATTTTAGCATGTGTTGATAAATAAAATATGAAACGATGATTTCATTGGAATGAAATGCAATACACCATGTTTGGGGACAGTGAACCCTAATGGGAATCTCATAATTAATAGTTGGGATCAGATGAGCCCTAATCGGAACGTAATAAACCCTAATTGGGAACGGTGAACCCTAGTGAAAAATGTCACATCAATTTTAGCCTCTTACTTCGGTCATTTTAGCCTCATGCAATTCTCATTTTAGCATGTGTTGATAAACAAAATATGGAACGGTGATTTCATTGGAATGAAATGCAATACTCCCTATTTGGGGACAGTGAATCCTAATGTGAATATCAGAATTTCTAGTTGGGATCAGATGAGCCCTAATTGGAACGTAATAAACCCTAATTGGGAACGGTGAACTCTAGTGGAAAATGTCACATCAAATTTAGCCTCCTACTTCAATCATTTTAGTCTCATGCGTTCTCATTTTAGCATGTTTTGATAAACAAAATATGCAATGGGAATCTGACAAGGTATTTAACCTCATGCTTCCGTTATTTTAGCATCATATTCTAAACAGTAACTGTGGTTAATAAAACTTACTAGTAATATAATTACCGCAAGGGAAATGTCATAAACACTTTTATTAAAAATCATATATATTCTTCAAAATGAATGTGCTAAAAACAATTCACAAGCATGGTAAAACATGATTTAAACTATGCTCAATCACTATTATAACATCAAAGCTGGACAGTTCCTAGCATCATGATCTGACAACTTGTGGCAATTGTCGCACATTCTGAGTGGTTTGTTCTCGTTTCTCTTCCTTGCCCCCTTCTTAGATATCAAATGACTGTCGCTACCTTTTGTTTTAACTACAATAGGTGGATGAACAACAACTTCAGAAGGGGCACGTAAACCGTAGAATTTCTCAAACATCATCGTCTTGCTATGTGAAGTAGAACCCTCCATATCACCACACTGTCATGCCTGGAGATACCTCTACAATCATATTACTATGGTCACTTGAAACAGATCAGAAGCTGACATATTAAAATAAAAAAACATTATAAACTGAACAAGGTAAAATAATAATACAATCACACCAAGAGATGTTCAGACATAAAATCAACACACAAATTGATTTTTAGCATTAGGTATGTCACATTATAGCATCATGCAATATATATTTTAACACCAAGTATTCTAATGTTTGCATGGTGTGTGTAACATTGTGTAGTCGGGTCACAAAAATATGCACACACAAAAAAGAAAAAAAAGCAAAGCATGGTTTGTATGACATGTTTCAGAGAGTGCGTGCAGCTCAAACATGTATGACGACAGGCTAAAATGAATACATTAATATGCTAAAAGGAATACATTAACATGCTAAAATAAATAAACAAATCAAATTAATGCATATTCTGTATATTCTCGTACTAAACCCTAGGATTCCTAACAATTAGAAAATAACTGATATTTTTCTCAAAAAAAAAAACAACAAAAAATGATACAACACAGATCTGAACGAAACAGATCAAATCAATCAAAAATATCGAATCTTCGTAACAAAACGATGAAGTCAGAAACTAAAATAAGATGAGAAATAAAAATCACGAGAAGAAACGAGAAATAAATCGACACACCAAACCGCTAAAATAAATTGAAAAGAAAAAAAACAACATACATGAAGTTACCATACAAAGACAGCGCCGCCGATGAACTCTACGAATCACAGGGTCGAATCTTCACGATAAAAAGATGAAAGCAGATGCTGGAAAATAATGAAAAATCAAAAAGGGAAGAAGAAGAAGAACGTAAATCAGCAAGAGAGAGAAAAAAAAGGGGAAAGATAAATATGAAAAAAATCTGAAGAAAGAAAGTTGAAGAACTGAATTACTATATTGCCCTCCCCTTCATCAAACTTGCCAAATATTACAATTATGACACCGCCCCACTCACTTAATCTGGGCCGTCCAGATTGAACCAATGAAGGGATAGGAATGGTTCCTAGTTTCCACCTGGGGGAAGGGTTCTCATTTAATCCCTTCCATATATATATATATATATATATAGGATATGGATCATATGAGAACACTTTGTTGGTGTGAGAAAGGAGAACCCATCTTACACCATCATTAATCCAATTTAATGATCCAATGCTTGAGATTTAAGGTGGCAATTTCGTAAATAATAGGGCAAAAAATAAAGGAAGGAGGGCTATTTTCATCCAAACTCATTAAAAATGATGATGTCAGTAATTAAAAAAAATCTTAAAAACTTTAACCGACCATAACTTGCTCGTTTTTAATCCAATGTACATAAAAAATATATCAAATTAAAGCTCTCTTCATGCTCTTTCATTTAAGATGTCGAAAGGCTATGTTTAGATGAAAAAATATGAACGAAAAATAAAAAAAAAAAAAAAAATTTTACGCGTGCCCAGGTTGTAAATGCTTTCGTTAGCATATAATAATTCTTCGTCAGCATTATGATAACATATGATAACGTATGCTAACGAAGCATTTGTCATATGCTAACATAATATATTCGTTGTGCTAATAAAGAATTATCATAATGCTAGCAAAGTATAAATTTATTAGGGTTTATTAAATCTCAATTATGGTTTATTCCATCTAGTTATCATTATTTTTTTAAAATTTAAATAGTTCTTAATTGATTATTATTGTTTATCTCATCCAATTATGGTTTATAACGTATGTTGACAGAGTATTGTCATATGTTAACATAGTGTATTCGTAATGCTGACGAAGCAAAACCATAATGCTAACGTAGTACAAATATATTATTATTATTATGATTTGTTCCAACTCATTTAGGGTTACCACATCCAATCAATGTTTATTTCATCTAATTAGGTTTATTTCATCCAATTATGATTTTTTCCATTTAATTAGGGTTTATTAAATCAAATTAGGTTTATAATTAATTTTTAGAATATTTTTTTCGCTAACAATATCTGAAAACTTTAATTAGCATACTTATAATGCTTCGTTAACATGATGATAATACTTCGTTAGCATAACGAACTGTTATCAAATCCTCCGCGATTTTTATAAGAATTATCAAATTACGTTAATACCCCCACGCGAAAAACTTTTCAGATATTACAAAATTGCCACCGCCTTTTTCATTAAATCTGGACATTTGATTTTTGATGGATGTGTGGTGTGAGATGTGTTCTCATTTCTCACACAAGGGGTTGTTTTTATATAACCTCACCCCTATATATATATATATATATATATATATATATATATATATATATATAGGGGATGGTTCAAATGTTAACACCTTCTTCTTGTAGAAACTAGGATCCTATCTAAACCACCCATTTATTTGATCTAATGGTCAAAATTCAATTGAAGATTTCAGGATTTAATTGCAAAACAACCCTCCCTTTGATTTTTGCTGGATTCAATAGGGGTAAAATAGTACAAAATAACATCCCATAATCCTACACCCCTAATATTTAGGAATAATTATGGCATGAAATTGCCACAAATATGGATACTCTTCACTACCTGCACACGTTGCCAACCACAAATTATATGTAAACCTAAAAATCAAGAGTAGCAAAAGCATTCATCGATCACATGCAAAAAAAAAAAAAAAAAAAAAATGAGAAATGGGATTCATCGTAACATTACGAATCGCCTTCAAAGGCTTAAAGGTATTAGAATGGTATTTCATAGACAAATTCTTGACTATGTTCAGTTTTTTAATTCTTGTGTGCCATATCAATTGTATATAAATTCGTTTCCTAAAAATTAAGTTTCCTAATTTTGTTTATATTGTGATTTATATATGTGGTTTGGTTAGATTGATTTTGTGTAGTTTGTGATTGGAGTCTAATGTGTTGTTTTATTGAATAATAATGTTAGTATATATAAGAATTTATATTAGCAAGAAGTGGAATTATATGTAGGTTCATATATAAAATGTATTTTATATATGTATATGCCTCTTAATGTTTGGCATTAAAGAAATTCGTTAATTTTTAACCATGTTAACGTGTTATTTAAATAACATTAGCAATATAATACATTGATAGTAGCAAATTCATTGTGCAAATATACAACATGTGATGGTGAGTTTTCGTAATAGTCTTAAACATAGTAGTAATATTTCTTTATATTAGCTAATTATGAAAATCATATTAGCTTGTCATGAATAGAAATTTAGCAATTAAATTGTATAAAAATAGCAAATTTACGAAGCTAATATAATATTTGTGGTAGTGTGTTGCTATTAAGTAACTGCATATTTTAATATACATAATAACAATAATACAAACCATATTGACATATTTATATATACACATTGATTTAATTCATGTATTGTTTACATAGTATCGATTTTCTTATGAAATTACAATAATTTATGAAATGTTGTTGATTACAAATTAATTCTAACATATTAGATTACTAATGTTAGCAAATATAAAATAGGACAAATAGATTACTGTTTTCAAAAAAAAAATATTTCATTAATTTTTAACTATAATAGTGTATTATTTAAATAAAATTAGCAATATGATACATTAATATTAGCAAACTCATTGTGCAAATATACAATATGTGATGGTGGATTTTCGCATTAGTCTTAAATGTAGTAGTAGTAGTAGTAGTAGTAGTAATTTGGTTGTATATTAGCTAATTATTATAAATAATTGCTAATTATTGTGCTAATATGATATATAAAATTCGCTAATATCTCATATTATCACAAAAATAATTATTTTATATATAAGAAACATGTTGCACTCACTTAGTGTTTAGTTACATGAATCAAATCCAACAAAATACCCAAAAAAAAAAATAAACTAAATATGACAGTAAATTATCCTAACATAATTTAATAAACAAAAGTTTATAACATGTCATATATGATACATATACATTACACACATGCTAATATTATAGTAATGTTGTGCTAATTTAATCGATACAAATTGCTAACATCTCTCATCTACTGCCACAAAAAAATAAAATAAAATGTAATAAACATATTACACTCACTTAGTGTTTAATTACACGAATCAAATCCAATAAAAAAAAAGCCGAATCAATTGACATTAATTAAAATAAATAAGATGGTAACAAAAATAAATTACTTTTGAAGAATTATATAGATCAATAGCATACACAAAATAATTATTTTTTGAGGTTTACGAAAAAAAAAATATTTGTTGAAGAATAATAAATTGAACCTGGATAAGAAAATGAAAACAATGGACACACGAATACACGATTGATCAATTGTTAGTTTAATTAGAATAAAGATAAAAATATAAGATATTGCATCAAGATTGAAAAATCCACAAAATAGGGGATTTGATATTCTAGAAATATTTAAATTACTACTGTACCCTCAACTTAATATAATTATAAAAAAATTAAAATTTTAACCCCATTTATTTCAAATCAATATTGACCATAGAGATTAAATGAATGAGTGACTGAGATTAGATCCTAGTTTCTACATGAGGAGGGGGTTAACATTTGAACCAAAACCTATATATATATATATATATATATAACATCTAAATATAGAATATATATTTTTATGTTATCTTTTACACTATAGTGATGATCAATACATATTAACGATAGAAACATCATCAATTCTAAATATTAATGTACTTGTTGATATAATTATATCAATTTAAATTATATCATATGCTGATAAATAGTTCATTTTACTCAGATGATAAACTTTTTCAGATTCATATACTTTTATGTTTTGTTTGGATATGACTTTATATTTTTTTTCATAAGTCATTCTATTTCTACATTTGATCTATTATTTAACGGACAAACATATTTGTTGACTTTTTTTATCATTTTAAAGTTATTTAAATAATGTTGTATTTTATTTATTTTTGTATTTACCTATGTAGTGATATATTTAAAGTATAAAAGCTAAGAACTATTATTGTATAAGTTATTAATATTGCATTGATATTTTGGATTTCTTCAATTTAATTGAATAAAAACTACATGTATAACCCCCAATTTTCTCCCCGTAACCTCTAATAATTTAAAAAATAAAATATAATTTCAATGTTCTTTTTTTCCCATTAACCTATTTTTTTATTGAGTTGTAGCCTTAATTAAATTTAAATTAAAAAGTTCTAGTAAATAAAGAAGAAAAAAATACAGCCGCCATATCAATAATTCGCCATCCAATTCCTACAAATTCATATGGTTGCATGCTTTGAAATTTCTACTGTAATAAACTTGTCTATCAATTTTTTTCCACATTCATCCAATTTTGTATAGGCTTCTCTATTATGTTATCTATGACATCTTCATTGCACAACACACGAGTATCGATTTTTCCCTCTTCTTGAGGAAAATAATTCATCTCATTCTGAAAAAGAAATAGTTTACAAAGTATAACCATTTCTCATAAAGAACTATATTATATATAGAATAATTTATTTCAGGAGAATTATCAATTCAGATGGGTAATTTATCGAGAATCTGAAAAATGAAAATTCTCAATTCAGGACCTGAAATATGAAAATTATCAATCAAGGACCTCAAAAATCACGAATTTTGATTTCTTATATATAATTTTTTAATTAATTTTAACAATTTATTTATTAGATTTAATAGATAATTAAGAAAGGAATTTTCATTGAAAAATTATAAAAAAATTAATTAAAAATAAAATAAATAAAAATTCATGATTTTTGAGGTCCCGGATTGACAATTTTCATCTTTTAGATACTGGATTGAGAGTTTTCATCTTTTAGGTGCTGAATTAATAAATTACTTATCTTTTAGATCATGAATCGACAATTATCCTTTATTTTAATATGCTTATAATATTATCTTATTTTAAATTTGATATTGTATAATTATAATATATCTTATAACTGTTAATTATACATAGTATAATATTTAGTAAAATCATATAACTAGGTGCAATGCATGTTATCTATACTGGTATTTTAAAAGTGAGTATTTACATTATTTACTAAGTAATAATGGTTATTTCATCATATTACACTATATATTGGGAATAATAAATTAAATCTTCAAAATAATCAAAAGTATTTAAAACTAAGTAATTTCTTTATAATTCTTGCAAATATAAGATCCGCATTATATGATTTCTTCACGTTTACTGTATAAATTAAAACTGCAAAGGTATCGATATTGATAACTTTTTATTTCTCCATTATATATATATATATATATGTAATATAATCTCGTTAGTTTGAATATGTTAACACTACATAGCAACAGCATGAATCAAAATATAGTAAGAATTAGATGGCATGAATCCAGCTATCACCTTGGATGAAATTCCGAACAGAATATGTAGCAACATGGTCGGCCGGAATTTGACTACTCCAGCTAACTCGTTTGGATGTGGGTGATCCAGCCCCGACGTTCTTGTACTCTCCATAGTACAAGGTATTCAATGCAAATTCCCCGTCCCACGGCATCCATCCGTCTAGTGTAACGATAGCCTCCAAATTACACGACACGAAAACAGTCCTCGAGTAGGCCTTCCACGGCCTACCCAAGAAATTGGAGTGCACCTTGGGGTTGCTGCGGTACAACGCCACGTAGGCCTCTGTGCCGTTGATCACGCAGTTGTGGAAGACGAACCCCGTTGATTGGCCGGGGTCGATCCTTCCGTGGGCCGTGACGGCATTTTTTTCGCCTTTTTCGGGGTTTTGCTGCCGAGGAGCAATGAGAATGTGGCAATCTTGGAAGACTGCTGCTGAGTTTCCGAAGATGAAGTCGACATTGCCCTGTATGCGACAGGACTTGTAGTATTGCCGCATACTGTGTGCATACAAGGTATCTTGATTTCCGAGAAACTCACAATTTTCTATGATGGACCGGTCGCTGTCTGAACGGAAAGCTACTGCTTGATGAGTTTCGGGGCCTGCCGTGTTTTCGAAGGTCACACCACTCGCCATGAATCCATCTCCGATAACTCCTGTAAACATATATAAATACTTAATACCTATTCTATATATTTACGTAACTTTCGGAGAATCGAGCTTCCATCTCTAATTAATACCTTTATGCTGTTAGGTAATTTTTGCAATTTCAAAATGTTAGGATAAATATTTGATTTTGGAGATGACAGTGCATTAATTAAGAGATATGATTATTCGTTATTATTTGTTATCCCATATTTGCCACTTTGACGAAATGGACATTTAAAGTGAATCGAAAAGATGAGTAAGTCCAGTGAAGAAATCTATATAATTAATACAAGGCATTAATTTCTTTCATTACAAGAAATAGTTATTTAATTTCTTTCATCAGTGCACTGTATATGGTGAATCTATGCATAAATGATTTTGAAATCAAATTAAATTTCGTTTCCAATGAATTTAATTGTGTGGGTTCTCAAATCTCCAAACCAATTAAGGCAATAATATACATTATAACAAAAATCAGACGCACAGATAGTACTTATTTATGCAAATATTAAAACATCTATATATACCATGTTCATGTTACTCTAACAACCTGCGACATATAACAATAGTTTAAATTCGAAAAGTCAACTTACCAACAGTGGCAGATCTATACGTGGACATCCCGGGCTGGCCCGCATTCTTCGACCCGGTAATGACACTTTTGCCCATGCCATCCCCCAAGAAAACAACATTCATCTTCTCCAATGGCACCAAAACCGTTTCATCGTAAACCCCGGTTCTGATCCGTATCACGAACCGCTTTCCTGAACCGGAAGGGGCCGCATTCACTGCCTTCTGCACCGTATCGTAATCACATCCACCTCCGCCCTTGCAAACTGTAACATCCGCTTTCAACCCAGGTGGCACACCGCCACCCGAACCAGAGTTTGAAGAACCGGACACCGGCTCCCAGAACCCATCCCGCTCGGTACGGACCGGGACCCAAGAGCCGGTTTTCTCACCATATAGATAGTAATTTACCAGCATCGCCAGCGCGTTGTTGCTGCCGCCGATCAAACTCGAGTTGAAAAACGTCATCGTTTTCACCACCTGGGACGTGTCGTTCACGTACTTGAGCCCCGACCAGCAGTCGTACTGGTACACCAACGCGCCGCTCATCCATGCACGCGCGTCCTTCATCTCGCGGCGGCTCAGAGCGCCGCCGACGAGATTGATCCGGTAATCGGAGTAATGCACCATATCGAGGCAACTTTTGGCGGCAGTGGAGCGGTTCTGGTTTCCGGCGGAAGAATTGAGGATGTCTTGGACCATGGTTCGGCCCTTGTTGAGATTCTCAGAGGTGATTTTCACCGCCGATTGGATGAGTTGCAGCGCGGTGGCGTTCGGCGGCACGTGACCGGAGTGAGACAGCCAGGCTTCGCATGCTGAGGGGTCACGCGAGGCCTTGCACGCCTCATGGATAATGTTCGGAACTTGTTGGCATGAGGAGTGAGAGAAGACGAAGAGGAGAGCGAGGAGAGTTAGAGAGAGAAAAGCCGCCATTGAAGTGAATTATATCCTTCAAATGTGTGCGAGCGTACGATTATATATAGGCCAATCTTCTTTCATGCGCCATTTTTAATCAATTTAGTATCATTTTTTTTTTTTGGTAAATAAATCTTGGTAATCAACCTGCAATCGCCTCAATTCGTTATATAATCTTGAGAGTCTGATTTTGGGATCCAAGTGAATAATTAACCAAATTAAGGTGCAAAAAATTAAGCTTTCTTGGAGGATTTCGAACAAAGTTTGTTGACTGTTGTAATATTGGATAGCTTGTTTAGGTTGTTCATGCATTAGATAGCTCGGATCTCTCTGTACAAATTGGTAACTACGCATTATTTAGTTTATGACGTAATTATTTTTCTTTTTCCTTTTTAACAATAACATCGATCCTTTTTCACTGTACTGTATATATTAGTCATAGCATTTTATGTTATATCTCGAGTTTTGCATAGCATAATATATGTTATCAGTTGAATTCATTACTTTAGCGTAGCTTAATTCATTATGTGTGTTTTTTCTTCTTCAATAATATTATCTTCTTCAATTCATTAATGTACAAGATGATCTAGATGTATGTCATTGGTTAGTTAGTAGCTAAGCTGGGTGTCAAATTAAATGAAAGACATATGTATAAATTACAAAGTATGATTAAATATTGACATTATATATATTTTACATTTTTTTGAGGGGATATACGTATATCATACATATAATATAATTAAATATTTTAAGTCTTCAAAATAATCAACTTGGTTCAAAAATCAAAACTAGTGAATTGGAGGGATTTCTTCAGTTCATTGGTGATTTTAGGAGGCGGGGGGGGGGGGGGGGGGGGGGAAGTAAAATAACAGATAAGTGGTGATCGCTGACGTTCATTAGCCTTCAACTTTCATCCCACTGGCCGAAATGGGGGCTCAATGGGTGCCGTATTTTCACTGCAATTACTAATATCGTGAAAAAAGATGGCCAGTAATTAATCAACTCAAATAAATCTATTGAGCTTCTCTATTAATTAATTTCTAGTTTTGTCCACGTCTCGTATTTCATTTTACAGATATGTGTGCCTCATATAGTTATTACTTACTAGTATTTCTCCCGTGCATTGCATGGGATTCGTATCTTTTAATTTCATAATACTATTTATTAGTGCCATTGGTGTACACTAATTATTCATTTGTGTTGATTGGTGAGATATGTTCGACAATATGCGTTTGAGTATGTCCAAGAAGACTTCGTATTCCGCTGTACAAGAAAAGAAAAATAGTTGGCGAATGGTTCCCTCTGATGTCCCAGACATACCCAGGGACACGTTTATATGCACTACAAAAAAAGCGCTCTTTAGCGACAAATTTTTCCGTCGCTATAGTATGCAATTCCGTCGCTGAATATGGATTGTTGGGGTTTTTTTTCGAATTAAACCACCGCAGGATCATTTGGATGTTCATTAATCCCATGTTCATGCAAATCATAATTTTATGTTCATGCATGTTTATACACGTCTAGCACAAAACCATGCAAAACGAATCTAATAAAGCGGAAAACATAGATCTGAATTACTTACAATTGTCAGACCGTCTGATGACAAGATTACAGATCTAATCTTGCTGTTGAATGAAGATGGAACAGGCGTCCTTTTTTCTTTACATGATCGGCCACCACAGTATTCTACTTCGAGATCTTCTGTTGTATTTTCGGACTGAGTATCAGATACAGAGTGGGCTATATTCTATTGATAGAGTTGTGAAATCTGTGGATATCTTGAGAGACAAAGAGGGGCTGATTTCTTATCACAGAATTTTCGTCCCCTCCCCTTCTTAAATAGGGAGGTGGGCGAAAATTCAGTTCCCCAAGCCTACTGGGTTTGGGTCTCTTTCTCAAGTTCAATATCCAGTCCACTAATAGTCAATTGGGCTACAATAGAGATCTAGAAGAATATTAAATTGGCCCACTAATTTATTCAATATCCAATATCCAATAAACTTAGGATATAATTAAATAAATTAAGTATTACTTTTATTCCACTAAAGAAGTAATACTGACCTACCAATTTAATACATATTTGCGAATATGCTTTCTCCTTTAGTTCAGTCATTCCCCGTGTTTAAGATATAATGTTCATTAATTAATTATGTCAGCCTCTGACATCTATAATTAATTAACATCTAAAACCTTGAGTAGTACCACACAAGCTTTATCATGTACGGAATAAATTCCACCTGCAGGGCTTCAACATGAACTTGTGTTTCCTCAAGAGAACATCATCAACCTGGCGCACCAGGACACGATGCTCATACATACTGCACGACACATCATGCATACACTGTTATTACCCAAGATATTGAGTTTATTAATCTACGAAAAGATCTCACCCATTGATAAATCAAAGCAATAAACAATGCAACCATATGCTCGCCAATATCACATGAGTTCAGAACCCGAACTCTGTGGATCTTTATTCTCTCACTAACTGGGTCAGAGACAGAAAATAGTATCCTATCGTGATCCTCCTTAATACACTAATAAGTATACTAGAATAATCAATTAGCCAAGATAAACTAACTTGTCAAATTATTCTACGGTATACCGATGATGTGTTCAGGACCATCTAAGCCGTGAGCTTTTTAATACAATACAAGGTTCTGATGATATGATCTTACCATGTGACTCCCCACACCATATCATCTACAATGTAAGTATATGGAACATTGCATAGAACAATTATATAAAATAATCTAAATGCAAACAGTGACTGCAATAACTTTCATTTCATATCATCATATCATCAGAAAAGTATACAAAGACATGTCTTTCTAGTATACAAAACTAACAATGGATAACGACGGACTAACGATGGACATGAGCTGTCGCCGATAATCTCGTCGTTAATATAGAATAACGACGAATTATGTGTCCGTCGTTAGCCTAACGGTGGACTACCGACGGACTGTCCGTCGCCGTTATGTGTCGGCCGGCGAGGGACTATGCTTTACCGACGGACTGACGATGAGTACAGTAGTCGCTACTAGTGATGGAACAGAATCCATCGTTTTACCGTCTGCTAACGATCTGTCGCAAGTCCGTCGCTAGTAGTGACAGCCGGGGTACTAACAACAGATTGTAGTCTGTCGTTACTAGCGACGGACTGCAATCCGTCGTTAGTTCTTTTTTTTATTTTTTATTTTTAATTCCTCAAATTAATAAAAATGTAATATTATAAATGAATAATAATAATATTATAAATATAATATATTAAATATTCAAATTCAAATATATTAAATTACATTAAAATTTAATTATTCTAAAATACAATAGTACTGTCACTCCTGATCAAAAGAGGGGGGCGGGGGAACTGCGGAGGCTGGTCAAATCTGGCAAACATCTGGGCCCACTGAGCCTCCATCTGGGCCTGCATCTGCTACATCTCGGTCCTGACCTCCTCCTGCAGCGCTGTCCTAACATCATCCCGGATCTGGGCCCTCATCTCATCCACACGCTGAGTGAAGGCCTTCTCTATAAAAGCGAGCTGTGAGGTGGCGCTTGAAAGGACACTGCTGTTGCTGCCGCTGCCACTGTAGAAGTGCGATCGAGATCCAGTGCCGAAGACGCGCTTCTTCTTGCTCATCCCTCCGAGCGTCTCTAGATAAAGGGCGGTCATGTCCACCTAAGGGACCTCGTCAAAGCCTGGAACTGGTTAGCTCAACTCCGCAGCCCGCTCGTACACCTCCGTCTAAACATAACAAATCGTTAATATATATATATATATATATATATTATTTATAAATTAAATACTTACAGCAAGTCGTTCGCTCTTCTGATCAGTGTAGTGTCCATCCTTATCACGATGGAGTCTTAAAAACAGCTCCTACCCAACCTGCTCGTCTGGGAGTCCCTGTGCCTGCGACTAATCAAACAACATAAACAAAAATGGTTAAACACATTTTAATGAATTGCATAAATTTAAATAATTGAATATAAAAAAATAGAAACTACCAGATCATCTCTATGCTGCACTGCACATCTGGACCCCCCATTGTGTGTGATCATGCCCGTCCCTGGTCCATCAGGCTCAGACCTCCTGTTCTGAGAGGCAATACGAGCCTTTTTCTGTATCTCTTCTGACTCCCAATAGGCTAGCCAAGAAGGTCACACCTCTAAAGGAATCCATACCGGCCTCTTCATGTTCCTGTTCCTCTTGACGGTACAGATCATGTCTCGATATCTATCGGCCACCTTCACGAGCCAGAGACGATGCACCACCTCGTCTAAACTAGGGTCCCATGTGAACAATTTCTGCATTAAACAACATTAGTAATTCTATTGATTTTTTAACTAAATACTTAATTTCAAAAGTAAATATATTATACCTGAAATCCTCAAAATAAAGCTTCTTCAACTGTGCAAGCACCATCCTCCAAGCAAAGCCAGCTGGATCGAGCTGCCTCTTAGAGATCTGAGTCGTAGCCATCGCTATCTCGTGAGCTGGGACCAAATTCCTACAAATAACAACATAATCAATGCTACAATTTTTTAGAGGAACTAAAATAGAATTAATGATACGAAACGTACCGCCTCCGTACTCTGACCACAGTCAGCCCATCACGACGAGCTATCATCACTGACTCATCGAAGGATAGCTGCTCCCTGATGTGAAGTTCCCATACGGAGGCATTGAGGCCTCCGGATGAAGAAAATGATCCGCTGGCACCGCCTCTGGTGCCAGAACCGCTGGCACCACCTCTACTACCAGATAACCTACCCCTCGGTATCTGCATCTAAAAAAGGATGTATTAACACAAATAAAATTAATATAAGACAGCACAAACAAAATTAATGTAAGACAACACAAGAATAATGTAAAATATTAAAGCTCACGTATATATGTCACAACTAATCATCGTCTATACTATAACTATCGTCGTCTGTATCAGTGAATATCTCTTCTTCTTCGTCTTCTTCCTCTGCATCTCTACTGTTCTCAATTTCGATATCACCTCCATTCGGATGAATTGAAATAGAATCATCAATCTCAATAAGTGGAGGTCGATCATTATGTAATTCATCCTCCTGAAAAGCCGCACCATCTTCAATAAGTGGGAGTTCAACATTGGATGTAGCTTTAATCTTACACACGGCCCACCAGTCACTTTTTGCACGAGATAAACTCAGATAAGAGTAGTAATAGACTTGAATTACTTGTTTTGCAAGGACAAACGGCTGATACTTATTGTAACTACACTTATGATTTATTAAAACCAATTTGTAGTTTAGATGAACCATCCTCCCCTGTGGTGTTGTGTCAAACCACTTGCATTTGAACAATACTGTCCTTTTAATTGGCAGACCGGGATATTCAAGCTCAAACACTTCTTCAAGTTGGCCGTAGTAATCGTTCTCGTCCGTACCATAATTGGTACCTTTTACACAAACTCCACTGTTCATCGTAGCTCTACGTGTTCCGTGATTCATGGTATGAAATTTATAACCATTCACATAATATCCGTTATACACTACAACACTACGATGTGGCCCTTTTGAGAGATCTCGAATGTATTTGTTCTCTACATGATTTGCAGGATCTTGTGCTTATGAACATTAGAGAGATTTGATATAACGAGGAAACACAAATTTATGCATTGAGACATACATACGTGAATGTAAAGACATGTACTCATATATTTGGCAAACCGAGTTACAAATTCCGTATCTACTTCACCCTCAATCTCAGCTCTTGGTAAATTCTGATGCATTACTTTCATCTGATTCACAAACAAACTAAACAAAAACATATATATTCATGTTAATGGATTCATGACTTATTGAAATAAATATCTGAACCAAATCCCAAACATCATTCTTCTTGAACTGAAGAAGTTCTTCCTGCATGGCCTCAATCCAGTAATCATCTTTGAGAGCTTCTTGGATGTTTTTGGGTTCAATTTTGGAGGTGAAACAAACATAGGATATCTCATCATGCATCCTCTTTATTAGTCTACTTCTGGTCATCTTTCCTTCATGAATATCACCTAGTACTTCTGAAGTAGGATGATTCTTGATGATCTGCTTTGAAGGCTTTTTGTGCCTTACTATCTGTTCTTCAGTTTCTTTGTCTGTAACATCATGAACATTAGGATGTTCAAAGACAGATGTTCAAAGACATCTGTGTGAACATCATCTTCAGAAGTATTGACAGAATTGTCCTGATCATTAAATCTAACATTGACTGTCTCAATTACAGCCTTTGTCTCTTTGTTATAAATCTTGTATGATTTACTATTTCTGGAGTATCCAACAAACATCTCTTCTATACCTCTGTTGTTCATCTTGTTGAGATACTCTCTGTCATTGAGTATATAACACGTGGTTCCAAACACATGAAAGTACTTCACTGTTGGTTTCTTCTCATTCCAAATCTCATATGGAGTAGTGAAAGTACCTGGTCTGAGATGAACTCTGTTGCTGATGTGACAGGCAGTGTTGATAGCTTCTGCCCAGAACATAGCAGCAACTCATTTAGCAGTAATCATAGTTCTAGACATCTTCTGAAGAGTTCTAGGAGTCCATTCTGCTGAGGAGTTTTGGGGGCTGAGTACTCATGACAAATACCATTCTCACTGCAGAATGTATCAAAGTACTGGTTCTCAAATTCCTTGCCATGATCACTTCTGATCCTGATAATCTGATCATCCTTTTCAACTGTGATTTTGCAGGCTAATCTCTTGAATGTTGTGAAGGCTTCACTCTTATCTCTAAGAAAGTCAACCCAAGTAAACCTTGAGTAATCATCAATGAAGATAAGGACATACTTCTTTCCTCCGTAGTTTTCCACAGCCATATGCCCCATTAGATCCATATGGATAAGATCTAAAATTCTCTTAGAAGTTCTGTCTTGCACTTCTTTATGCTGAGATCTGGACTGTTTTCTAATCTGACATGGACCACAAACTTTGTCTCTGTCAATTCTAATCTGAGGCAGCCCTCTGAGAACCTCTTTGCTGATGATTTTCTGGAAATTTCTGAAGTTGATGTGTCTAAGTTTCTGATGTCAAATCTCTAACTCTTCTATAGATGTTCTTTGACATGTTAAAGAACATTTTGTAGGAACATGTAGCTGATAACAGTTGTCAGCTGATCTCTTTCCTTCCATGAATAAGTCATTGTTCTTATTCATAACTCTGCAACTCTCCTTGGTGAAGATAGCAGTCATGTCATCATCACATAGTTGACTGATGCTTATCAGATTAGCTTTGAGTCCATCAACTAGCATAACATTCTTTAGTTTGGGCATTCCTTCAATGATCAGCTCTCATTTTCTCATTACTTTGCCCATTTTTCCATTTCCAAAAGTAACAAAATCTGACGAGCAAGCTTTCAGATTCTGCACCACAGAGCAATCTCCAGTCATGTGTCTTGAGCAGCCACTATCAAAGTACCAGCTGCTTTTGTCTTCAACTCTTAATGAAGTATGGGCAATCAGACTGGTCTACTTGACAATCCATTGCTTTCTCTGTGCAGGCTTCTTTCTTTTCTGAGTAGCTGATTTGTTCTGGGGGTTGATGGAATGTTGAGCCACAAATCTTCTTCTCATTCTCCTCAGGTCAAAGAGGTATTTTTCACAATGAAGACGAATGTGGCCTTTTTATTCACAATAATGGCAGATGATTCCTTTTCTGTTGCCATTATTCGCAGTCATCTTCTTGATAATGTTCTTCAGGATGTTCTGAATATTATTTTGTACATGCACTCGCTGGCTTGTACTTACTCTGAAAAACACTGTCTTGGATTGTCCACCATTGTATCCAAGACCTGGATGATTCTTCCCAGAATGTCCTGAGGTAGTGAGAATTTTATCAAGATTCTCAGATCCATTGTTCAGCATGTTAACATTCCTTTTGATAGACTTCAGTTCTACAGACAACTCTTTAATCTCCTTCTTTTTCTGTTGAATAATGATCTTCTATTCTGAATCAGATCTGATCAATTCCCCTTTTACTTTGAGAAGATCTTTGTTGTGAAATTGCAGAGTCTTGTTGATCTCAGCTACTTCAAGCCATTTTTCATACATCTCTTTGTAGCTCTGAACAAACTCCTCATGGCTGAAATCTTCATTGTCTGAGTCTTCATCTTCTGCAAGTTTGAAAGGATCCTGGAACTCTGAGACTTTTGCTGTAAAGTCATAGGTCTCTTCTTCTGATTCACTGCTACTTTCTTCATAATCATTATCACTAAGAGAGGCATTGTAGTTCTTTTTATTCTTCTTCAGAGTGTTGGCACATTCAGCTTGAATGTGTCCAAAACCATCACACTCTCTGCACTGAATTCCTCTATTTGGATTTGAAGGTTGAAATTCTTTCTGCTCACTGTTATAGTTTCTATCTTGTTGGGGATTACTAGAAGATTGTCTTTTGTTGTTGGACCTCCTAGAAGACTGCTTGTTTACTCTTTTTAGCATTCGACTGAAGTTCTTGGTAATAAGGACCATATTGTTCATTGTATCTGAATCAAGTACAGGTTTTTGTTTCTATACATGTTCAGGTACATCTTCAGAGACTTCAGTTTTAAGAGCAATACCTCTCTTCCTTGAGCTGCTATCTTCATCATCTAGATTCATCTCGAACGTCCTTAACGACCCCATCAGTTCATCAAGTCTCATATGCTTGATGTTCTTAGCTTCCTCTATTGCAGCTAGGGGTGTGCAAAACCGAACCACAACTGAAAAACCGAACCAAACCGTCAAGTTCGGTTCGGTTCGGTTTGATAGATCTTGCATTCAGTTCGGTTTTAGTTTTTATATAGGGAACCGAAGTAGGTTCGGTTCGGTTTCGGTTTGGGATGTTAAAAACTGAAAAAACCCGAACCGAACCGATATATATATTATAATAATATAAATTGTAATAGTAAGTCACTTAGCCCATTAAGTAATTAAGATACGGAAGCCCATTGAGCCCAGCCTATGTATCACACCAAATTCTGAAACGGTGAAACCTAATTCTAAAACACCAAGACAGATACACAGTGCGTCGCCTCCCATTGTCTCTCAAGTTTCAGCTCTCACTCCAGTCGAACACTTGCCCGTGAACATTTTTCCATCAAATACTTGCTTACCGTCGAACATTTACCCGTCGCAGTAATAACAGCTTTCATCTCCTTCATCTTGCGACTCGAGCTGCGGAAGCTTTCAAACCTTCCCTTGCGACTTTCCCATCTCGAGCGGCAACAAAAGGTAAACTACTAGATTTTACCCTACTTGCTCTAGACCATAAACAAGTCGGGATTGGAATCATGTAATTAGCAGACCATTAGTTTAGAAAAATTTATTAGGATTTTATATAAATGCACTAATGCAGTAGCAGATTGAATGATGAACATGTATTAGGCAGATTTTACTAAACTCGTCTGAACAATCCCCTAGCTTTATGGCTATTACTCAATCTGAGTGTAGTTTATCCAATTTTCTACTTGTGTTGTTCTGCACTCATTTGAAATACAACTGTAATCAAATTTATTCAATTGCTTTAGATTTAAACCCATCCATCCGTAGTTCCAAGTCATTCAATTAGCAGATTGAATGATGGAAATGGAATAATGCAATTAACAATTTATTAGGTATAATGATTGTTATTTTATCAAGAATTGTTATTTTATCAATTAATTGTTATCAGAATATCAATGTGGGTTTAATGATTGTTATTTTATCAAGAATTATTATTTTATCAATTAATTGTTAGCATAATACCAACGTGAGCACTAAGCAGAATTACCTATGCAAGAATTGTTAATTTGTTATTTTATCAATTAATCAGTGGGTTTAATGATTAATATATTAAATTTATAGCAGCTTATTGTGATTTTATTTATCTTTGTAAGGTTTAATTTATGATGGCGGAAAGCTCTAATGGAGAGGAAACCATAATACCACCACAAAGCCAACAAGAATCAACATCAACAAAGAGAAAAGCTACAACTCTAGCTCCTAGAGCCAAAGTGTGGAATCACTTCACCTTCTTTATTGATGAGGAAGGAAATAGAAAGGGCAAGTGCAACTATTGTGGTAAGATTTATTGTTGCGATTCTAGGAAAAATGGTACTTCCGCCATCAATACTCACATGAATAATTGCATAAAAAATCCAGCTCATGTTCATTTAAGACAATCACAATTGTCTTTACAAGCATTGCATGATAAGGATAATGAGTGCATAGGTGGTAGTCTTACTGCTTGGAGATTTGATCAAGATTTATGTAGGAGAAAATTGGTTTTAATGATCATTAGAGATGAGCTACCATTTAAGATTGTCGAGGGGGAAGGGTTTATTAATTTTGTTGCTGCTTTACAACCTAAATTCATTCTCCCATCACGTTGGACCATCTCAAGAGATTGTTACCAATTGTTTTTAGATGAGAAAAAAAAATTGCAAGAATATTTCAAATCATCAGGTCAAACTGTCTGTATTACTACAGACACTTGGACGTCTTTGCAAAATTTGAACTACATGTGTGTTACTGCTCATTTCATTGACAAAAGTTGGAATCTTCATAAAAAGATTATAAATTTTTGTACAATTAAAAGTCATCGGGGTGAGGAGATGGGTAAACAATTTGATGGTTGTCTGTGTGAGTGGAGAATTGCAAAGGTGTTTACAATCACTGTAGATAATGCAGCTTCAAATGACACGTGCATTAACTACTTGAAAGGGAGACTTACTTCTCAGGGTTGTACTATTGCTAAGGGAATTCATCTTCATATGAGATGCATTGCTCATATTCTCGCTTTGGTGGTTAAGAATGGGTTGAAAGACATAAATCCTTCAGTCAATAAGGTTAGAGAAGCGGTGAAATTTGTTAGACACTCTCTAGCTAGGTTAAGAAGGTTTAAAGATTGTTGTGTCACTGAATCTATTGAGTGCAAGAGAATGTTGTGTCTAGATGTTGCAACTAGATGGAATTCGACCTATTTGATGTTGAGTGTTGTTCTTAAATATGAAAAGGCATTTGAACGGTTTGAAAGTGAAGATCCATACTACAAATTTGAGCTTGATGGTGGGCCGCCTACACCTTCGGATTGGGATAATGTTAAGAGGATGGTTGATCTCTTAGCCACTTTTTATGCTCTTACTCTTAAGATTTCAGCTTCACTTTATGTTACATCTAATGAATGTTATCAAGAGATAAGCACGTTGAGTGTTTTGTTGAATGAGTGGGTGAAAAGTAGTGATGTTGATGTTAGATTAATGGGCACTCAAATGAAGGCAAAATTTAACAAATATTGGGGAGATCCAAAGAAGATGAACAAGCTTATATATGTGGGTGTTATCTTGGATCCACGATATAAATTTGAATTTGTTGAATATGCACTAGTTGAGGAGTATGGAGAAAAGGATGGAAATGAAATGTGTAAGGATGTAAAGAGTGCATTGGTTGAGTTGTTTGAGGCTTACAAAGTGGTAGCTCAACTTCAAAGTGATGTAGCAACTCGAGAGCAAGCTCAAGATGGATCTTCAATTCAATCTTCCAATCCCGATTCATCGATGACACGGCCACATGTAGTTAGTATAGGTTCTAAATTCAAGAAACTCAAGAAGGATAGTGGAACATTGACTAGAAATGAATTACAACTTTACCTTGAAGAAACCGATGTCATTCCGGAAAGCAACACTTTCAATATCTTGGAGTGGTGGAAGGTTAACCAACCTAGATTTCCCATTCTCTCATGTATTGCTCGGGATGTTTTGTCAATGCCGGTTTCTACAGTATCATCCGAGTCCGCTTTTAACACGGGAAAAAGAGTGCTTGATCCATTTAGGAGTTCTTTAACTCCTAAAATAGTGGAAGGTCTTATATGCACTCAAGACTGGATGAGAAGATCAAGAGAACTCAAATTAATTGAAGAGAATTTAGAAAGTCTTGAAAAATATGAAGAAGGTATATTTGTTTATTTCATGTTTAATTGTATTATTTAATATTGGACTTACTTAACTATTTTTATGCTTTTTTGTAGGTCTAACAAATATGGGGGAAAACACAAGTCAAGTTGACGAGATTTGATGATGAAGATGTTTATTGCATTTTTATTTTGGAGAAGATTTGATGTACTTCACGTATTTGTTTTCAAATTTTGAATTACTTTGGTCTTTTGGAATTGATGTACTTAAATGTTGATGACTTTTGTTTTTACTATGTGTGTAATTTGCACTTTGCAGCAGCTTAACCTTTTTGTGTTTCATTAAAATTGTATGTATTTTGGTGAACAAATGTGGAAAATTTCATGAAAAAATCTGCTCAAAAATATGTTTCGATTTTAAGCAAACTGACCGAAACTGAACCGACATTTTCGGTTCGGTTTTAGTTCGGTTACAACAGCCTTTCGGTTCGGTTCGGTCACACAATTTTCGGTTCGGTTCAACTTCAGTTTTTAGGGTTCGGTTCGGTTCGAACCGAATGCACAGCCCTAGTCATGGTAAATTTAATGAGATCTTCTAATTAATATCTATGAACCCTTAATTTCCGTTTTTTTTCAACGTGTGTTTTCCCCCCTTTTGTAATGGTTTTCTATATTTTTAGATCAAATATTTGATATTTTTGTAATCATTAATTTATGATTTTCGTCTCCAATTAACCATTTTCAACATCTATGGATTTAATATATTATACATATCACTCTCTAAATGATGAAGAAATCAATATCAATATTATTACATAGTTATCTTTTAGTTATTTCATTGTTATTTCAACATTAATTATTTTATTTTATTACATTACTTTATTTAGTAGTTATTTAATTTCAACATCTAGTAGTTGTTATTAATAATATAGATTTACTTTTCCTTAAATAAATTATTTGAATTATGGTATCTTTAAACAACTTAAACACAAGTTTACATTATTGCCCTTTAGTGCACCTCGAAATTAAAAAAAAAAGCATTAGTAATACTACCACCCTTAAATATTTATAATCGTCAATCTCAAAGATTAATGGATGAGATTAATCCCTAATTTACACACTAGGGACCTATATGCATGCTAACTCTCCCCTATATATATATACATATATATATATATATATATGACTACCTACATATAGAAATCATACCCACGATAAAAAGAAAAAAGAAAAAAAAGGAAAGCAGCCTACATTAAGTCTCGACATATCTGTATTAGTAATTTAGTATAGGTCAAATATATACTTATGTTCCGAACTTTGACCTTTTTTTTAAAAATGTTCCGAACTTCAAATAATACCAAAATTTATCCTGAATTTTGACATTTTTTCTAAAAATGTCTTAAACTTCAAATAATAACAAAAATGTCCTGAACTTTCTATTTTTTGTAAAAATATCATAGGATTTAATTTCCAGCGTCAGATTAATGACGAGGTATACCAGAGTTCAGTGTGCCAAAGTGAAATATATGTTTTTTTAAATCTCAATGTGAAGGGTATAAATTTTTTTTTCTGTAAATTAGGTCAGTTCTGTTCGGATTGAGATTTTGGAAAGAATGAGAAGAAATCAATTTTTGTCTTCAAATTGGATTGGTAATAAAACGAGAAAATTTCATTTTTGGTCTCACAGGACATGCCCAAGTCCGATTTTGGTCCCCATATTATTACTTTCGGTCCTATTATATCAAATGTTGTCTCATAGGACTTGTGTTATCGATTTTGGTCTTGTGAATTTAACGGTTGTTTTAATAATTGATGGAGAGAAGCTCACACTGACTCACGGTTAGGGCTGTAAATGAATCAAACTACTCGCGAGATACTCGGGTATTGGCTCAAAAAAAGCTCGCTTGAGACTAGCTCGTTTGTTAAATGAGCTCGTCATTTTCTCGAGCCGAGTTCGAGCTTGGCTCATCAAGATCGCGAGCTAACTCGAGTCTTGAGGTTCTCGAGCTTTTTAATGAGCTGTCTTACAAACTGTCTCGCGAGCTGGCTCGCAAGTAGTTAAATGAGCCGAGCTCGAGCTTGGCTCGGGATCTCACGAGCTTGGCTCGCGAGTACTTAAATGAGCCAAGCTCGAGCCAGACTCACGAGCTATCTCACGAGCCTGACTCGCGAGTACTTAAACGAGCCGAGCTCACTAGCTATTCGATTTAAAACTCGAGACACATACTATTTTTGTAAATTTTAAAATATTATTTATTTATATTGTAACTTTTGTCAAATTAATACTTCTCATTAAAAATAAAACAAAATTAATGGTATTAATTATTGAACTAATATTATTAAAGTTAAGAAATCAATGATCAAGAGTAACGATTATATACACAATCATATAAACTAATGAACTATATATATATATATATATTATAGTTGTCTTATTTACAATTCTACATAGTATATTGGTATGATAAATAATAATATGAAATATGAAATGATATTATATTAATATTGTCGAACTTAAGAAAGTGAACGCTCAATAATAAATACTAAGTAATAAGAGAAATTAAGACTGGTATTTACAAAATAATATTTCTCAATTCATTAAATAATAAATATGAAATGAAATCAATAATATTAATTTAATATTATCGAAATTAAGAAATATAGTGTTTAACACAAGAGTAGATGAGTAATAAAAGAAAATAAAGAAAAAAGAGAATAAAAAATATATAGTATATAATATATAGATTATAGTCCATCTTAGATTATTAGTTAAACCTTACAAAAATATAAGTTACAAGTATTAAATTATAAATTTATAACGCGTGTAAAATAATAAATGAAATAAGAAATTAAAAAAATTATGATTAATATTAATAATTTGACAAAATAATACTCATCATTAAGTATTAATACATGAAATGTAATCAATGATATTAAACTAATATTATCGAAAGTAACAAGATAATAATGGAAAAGAAAAATTAAGAAAAATTAAAATTAATTAAATGTTTAAGAGTAACAATATTCTTAGCACTAATGTTATATAGTTAATCTTAAACTCTAAGTCATATATACTATCGTCCATCAATTAATATTCTAGTATATAGTCAATATTAGTTAAACTGTACATAGCAATAAAAATATAAAAGAAAATTAACAAAAAATAATACTAATATTGACAAAATAATCAATCTCAATTATGTTGGTCCCGGGCTAGTAGATATCAGTTTAGAGGGGGGGTTGAATAAACTGATTCAAAAACTTGAACTCAAATGCGGAATATAGTAAGGACCCTTGACTTGCTTCAAAAACTTATCTATGCACTTGTCAGTTTGATGATGATTTTCAGTTGACTTGAGTGCAGCTTGTGTGAACTTGTGTACAGTTTAGAGATATGCAAGATTAAGCAAAACAGTACAGCACACAGACAATTTATAGAGATTCGAAGTCTCAAATTTCTACGTCCTTTCTTCCTTCCGTAGAAGGGAAAATTCACTATATAACTTGAGTTTCTTTACAAATTATACAATGAATGACAGTTGGCTGAACCTGGTAACGTTGAGTTTCTTTACATGGTCACCTCAGCAGGTCGATGGCTCACACTTGCAGTCCCCAGCAGCTAGCTATTGCGGCGACAGTTTCTTTAGTGACAACTCACACCTAGCTGGAGAGTTAGGTGCTACTGTCGTCTTTACAAGATTTTAGATCTCTTTCGATCTTCAAGAGGTTAGTCTTGAACGGGGTTATCAACTGATGTTGCTTCTTGAGTTGAGTTGAGTAGTTGATCAGTGTATCGTATGAACTGAGAAGACTGCTCTGCTGGACTTTCAACAGCTAGCTGAACGCTTGAATCTTTAAGTTCTTCTTCTCGGTTGAGACTTTCACAGTTTTGAGACAATACTTTGAACTTGAGCTGAAAGGGAGGGGGGAGAAAGAAAGCCCAGTTGTGAGTATATGCGAAAACTTGGAGTATGAAAGTTAAGAGTTTGAAAGTCAAGAGTTCGAAAGTCATTTGAAAATCATATTCACTCATCTTATATAGATGAGTGATCTTATGACCGTTGGGTTCCATTGATCGATGGTTCATTCTGATGGTGCATCAATAGTATGTGGATTTTCATATTCGTTGAAGCTTGTTGATGTAGTCATTACTCAGCCAATCGATCTTTGATGAGCATTAACTCTGCGATCTCTGTTGAGCATTAACTCCATGATCTCTGTTGAGCATTAACTCCACTGACTCTCCAGATAGGAGTTCTGAATTTAAACTTAGCTTCTCAGTCCATTGATTCTCCAGTTGTCAGTTCTGAATTTAAGCTTAGCTGCTCAGTTTGGCTGTCGCTTCAGTTGGCCATATCTCTGGGCTTCTTTTGTCAGTTCGATTGGGGGTTAGCTTGGTTAGCGGTTGACTTTTCTTGAGCTTCAGTTTGTTGACTTCAACTTGGTCAGCGGTTGACTCTTCTAGAGCTTCAGTTTGCTGACTTCAACTTGGTCAGCGGTTGACTCTTTTAGAGCTTCAGTTGGCTGACTGCTTTTGTCTTTGAGCTTCAGTTTGACTGACATTAATTCTGACCATCAGTTGGGTGCTTCCAGTCTTCAGTTCAACTGACTTGATGCAAGTTCCATCAGTTGGGTTAGCTTGGTTTCTCCAGTTCAACTGTCCTGGCAGTCAGTTTGATAGTAACTGATTTGTCTTCAATAGAGCTCAACTCTTAATTGGATTATTTCCCGACTAGTTGATATATCCTTCCAGCTGGGTTGACCATTCTTCAGTTTGGCTGTCATCTGCTTCAGTTGAAATTTTTCGAAGCCTTAGTTTGGTCAGCTTAGCTCTCCAGCTTAGTTCTCCTTCAGTTTTTCAAAAAGTGTTTGACATGTTTTGATATCTCATCAAAACTGCATCTTAGGGTTTTACTTGATAGTTTTTCCTAACAAATTCATTAAATAAGAATGAAATGAAATAAATGATATTGGAAACATAATAATTTCTCAAAAATTTCTTATCAAAATTAAGAAATCAAGTTCAAGAGTAACAATATTCTTATTTCTTATCAGTTAGCACCGTTGTATAGTTAATCTTAAATTCTTAGTTATATATACTATTTGCATTATAGTACATAGTTTATATAACTATAGTTTGTATTAGTTAATATGCACATAACAATAAAAAAATTAACAAAAATTAAGACTAACATTAAATAAGCTAAACTAAGAATAAGAATTTAAAAAGTAAAGAATTAATAGTCTCTTAAATAATATAGAATTATTAATTTATAAATTATCTTAATATATTGTAATAGGATATGACTTATGAGTTGTGATTCATGATTTATGAATCTTACAACACACACTCGATAACTAATACACACATAATATGTGTGTATATATATATATTATATAACTAATAGACATATAGTATAAATTTATAAATATATAAAAAATCAGAGGAATGAAAAAATATCAATATTGACAAATAAATAAACGAGCTGAGATTAGGTTCATGCTCAAATTTTAAATAAATGAGTCGAGTTCGAGTTTTTTTCTGTCGAGCCGAGCTCGATCGAGTTTGAGCTCACGAATACTTAAACGAACCAAGCTCGAGCTCAATAGTACTCGGCTCGGCTCATTTACACCCCTACTCACGGTACTTCATTTTAGCCTCAAATAAATCAAAATCCCTAATTAAAAACAAAAACCTCTAATTTAGAAGACTTAATAAAACCCAAATTGTTCAATCTCTAATTTTCCCCCGAACAGTGCGTCTAACTGCTGACGGAGGAGGGGGCCAACATCAACCACCGAGACAACAACGGGGAGATCTTGAAGTCGATGCCGAAGCTGCAGTTCGCATGGCAGTTGGGGCTGGAGAGCGTGGTGAGGGTATTGGAGGGGGCGACATATGAGTTTGAGGAGGTAGAGGAGATTTTGGAGATGAGAGGTAAACGTGAGAATTTGGAGTATTTGGTGAGGTGAAGGCTTGGTATGAGTGGGTGAAGGCTGGGCTTAGTGAGTATTTGTGTGTTTTCCAGTTTTTTTCTTGTATTTTTTTTTATTTTCGCCTTTTACTATTTATCAGTCCAAAACTCATCTCCGGCCATGTTTTGGTCATCAACATCTTAAACTACTATTATGGGCCACCAGAAGTCCGCCGTCGGTCAATCTGTCGAGATTCCGATAGCTTCGCCGTTCTCCAAAATGTCACAAAAAAACCTGGTTAAGATAAGATTGCCTATGCCTCTGCTTCTAAATCTACAACAGATTAAACAAAAATCAGTCCAGTCTCCCGTTCTATCTCAAAATTAACAAACCCAGAATCATCATACACTTCTGAACAAACGTTGTGTATGTTGGCCCAATGATCCTTAATGGGCTATCTACTTATTTTGAAGCCCATATTCCCTAATCTAACCCAAACCCCTAATTAATCCCTAATCCTCTTTTCCCTTCATGTTATATCTATCGCTGCGCTGCTCTAATTCATTAAGCTTGAGAAAACACTGGGTAATTAGGCTCTGCTATTCCCGATCAAACTCTTCGCCGGATTCCCTGTTCATCGGTATTCTGTTGGCGTTGAGTGTGTGTGAGCTTCGTGAGAGAGAGGGTTGTTTAGCCTTGGTCGACTTCTACCTTTCCTCTGCTCGTTGAGTGGCCTGACTGTGGCCTGTTCTTGAAACCCGTTTGATCATTTGCAGTTGCCGGAGGAGAACGCCGCCGCCGCCTTATTGGATCCTGAGCCAAAACCCTTCATCAAATCCTCCTATTTTTCTTCTATTTCTATACATATATGTTATATATATATATATATTGCTGGGATTTAGATATATATATATATATATTTCGTGAACAAGACACATATATATATATATATATATTTACAATGATCTGATTGTGTGCAGGCTCGACCATTTGCCGGAGGAGAATCTGCCGTCATCATTCATCGGAGAAGACCTGCTGCAGTTCAATCTTGCTCGCTGCTGCTGTTCTGCTCGCCGGAGAAGACGACCTGTGATCCGCTGACTGACTGCAACTGAGTGAAACCCTCTGCTGCAAGTCGACGTTGCTGCTGCCATCGTCTGTCGGAGATTGTTTGTGCTGTGTTGCTACCCAGAGCGTTGTTGCCTTGCTGCTGCTCTGTCAAACACCAGAGAAGACTGCCATTGTTGCTGTAGCTGATCACTGCTGTGTTGCAGTTATTGCAATGGTGCACAGAGGAGATTAGAAGTGTCTTCTTGCTGCTGGGAAAATCACTGTTGCTGTAGAAAATCAAAGCCACTAATTCTACCTTCCAATCATCTGCTTCATCTCACTTTTATGTTCTATCTCTGTTTTCTCCTTTTCCCACTAATTAATAGTAATAAATCTGATCTTGCTGTTGTGTTGCAGTTGTGAACATAGACGAGTGGAGTTGAAGCTGCTGTGAACACTTTGCCTAAGCCCAGTAATTAAGCTGTTGTTTCTGTTGCTGTGAAGGTGCTGGAAACAACTAAAGGGGCTGTCACTACACTTGTTGAAGCCTAGGCGAATTGTGTGGCTGACTAAGACGAGTCGGGAATCAAGTTGGTGAACCCCGGTAGGGCACGGATACCCAACAAACGTCATCCCATTTCCAGAACCCAAATTCTACCTCACTCATCAAACTCCAATAATCTCACCTCTGCAGACTCGTCTATCTACCCAGATTGTGGACTGCAGCCAATTGGAACACTCACATGTTCCCGAGCTGCAAAAAATACCCCATTTTCCCAACCAACACTCCCCATGAAGGAGGGTCTGTGGCGGAGGATTTGGTGGCGAATTTCGAGGCCGGACTCGAATAGACGGTGACGGATGGAGTTCTTAACTGGCGGGAAGGGGAGGAGGGAAGATGGAGCAGATATAGAGGAGGCTACTTGGGAGCCTCAAGAGAATGTTGATCCTAATTTGATCAAAGTGTTTGATGAGGGCGCGAGCACACAACAATCTTGTTCAATTGGAGTATGATTGTGTTTGATGAATTTCGCTTTTAGATCACAAAATTATTATGATTGGAGTATGATAAATGGCTTTGTTTTATGCTTAATTATTGAATATAATTTTAAGGTTTGTTGTGTATGATCTATGATATGATATTGTTATGTTTGGTGATGCTTGAGTGTCAAAACTTAATTATTGGAGTTGTAGATGATTTATATTTTAAGAAGGGAACGGACTAGTAGGTTAATGTGTTAGGTCCTTTTAGTATGATTTATTGATTGAAAAGCGGTATGAGTTTATTTACAGGATTATGGAAATTGTTGATAGCTAGCTGAGTTTCAATTTTGAAGATTTATGGGGAAAAAAATTTATGACCAAAATCGATACAAAAATAGGACCAAAATTGATAGTATTTTTAACGGAAACCATACGGTAGGACTAAAAATGATATTTCATGTCCTATGAGACCAAAAATGATAGTATGAGGACCAAAATCGGACTCAGGTATGTCATATGGGACCAAAAGTGAAATTTTCTCGTAATGAAACATTTGTTGGAATGAAAAGTTACGGTTTTGGAGATGATAGTAGAAAATAATGTTGTCATTATTTATTTATTTTTTTAAAAAAATTACGAATTCCAAATCACTTTGACATGCTAGACTTCGATATGCCTCGTCATTAATCCGACACCGAAAATTGAATCTCATGATATTTTTGCAAAAAAATGAAAAGTTCAAAACATTTTTTTGAATTTATTTAAGTTCGGGCCATTTTTAGACAAAAGTCAAATTTCAAGATATTTAAAAAAAATGTTAAATTTCATGACATATTTTGGTATTATTTAAAGTTCGGAATATTTTTAGAAAAAAAGTCAAAGTTGATTACATAATTATACATTTGGCCTTTAGTACATACCTGGTCTTCAAAAAAAAAAAAAGTATACACGGGCCCCCTACCCAACACTTTTCTGAATCAAAACAATTCTAAAAAAAATTCCATGCCCCATGGGACTGAAGTGAGCTTTGAATTTTAAAGCATTATAGAAAAGCATTTTTGATAATCTCCAACACAGCGGAGAATTATATTTTAGGATATTGCATTGAAGGAGAGGAAGAGATGCTGAACAAAATTAAGCTTGGACTATTTCATTTTTTGTTTGTGCAAATTAAATCTATTCCAATTAAGTAGACCGAACTGCATGCAGGTACTAATTAATTAAAATTCATCACCATCTGTGTAGATAAGAATAAAATTATGGGGATTCACAAGGACCTCAAAACGAAAGTCACATGTATTTAATTACGTTAATTATATGAATTTTGAGATTCCATTCCTTACATTTACAGCTATCTAGCATGGCTGCTTTGGAGGAAACCTTCAAACCTTAAAGAAATATTACAACTATGAATAATATTTTTAAATTGAATCTTTTTGTTAAAGTATATGAATTCTGCACTTTAATCGCAACCTGCTCCTGCTCGCCTATGGAAGGTTTAGCTTCTGTATTTGAGTTTTGACCTAATAACTAATTTATTCACATGATGCATATGATGATCGACGACTGACTTATATAGTTATATTTCAGTTAAAATAAAAATAACATATTAACCGACTAACTCAAGATAACATAGTACGACAAAGAAGAAAGAAAGAAGAGTATTAGATGACTAGTCAACATTTATATATATATATATATATATAAATATAATATTCTAATTACGAAATATTAAACCCTAATAATTAATTATTAATTAAAGTTTAAAAAACTTAAATATTAAAAAATAATTATAAATTTTAATTGGTAGAATCAACTTTAAAAAATCAACCGACTAACTTAAGATAACATGGTACGACAGAAAAGCTAGAAAGAAAGAAGAATTTTATATGACCTAGTCAACATTTATATAAAATAAAATATAAAAATAGTATCGTCTATATATTATATTAAAGATAATATTCAAATTGATTCTTTTAACTATTTTTCCAAGTGTACTTTGGTCTCACACTAATATTTGTTGGAAAATTGGATATAATAAATTGAGCTATGACTCATTTTATTTGATTTTTAGTGACCAAGTTATTTAATTTTGAAGAAATTAAATAGCATACGACTATTCTATATTTTTAGTAGATAATCGTAATATTTTTATTTTCTCAAATTCAACTTTCGGTGAGTGAGAAATTAAGTGTTGAAATCGGTCACATGATTTGACATTTATGGTGCGTGGGAAAATGTGCTTAAGACACGTTTAATGATCCCACATTGACTTATTAACTTAGTTAAGAAGTGTATTTAATGTATTAACACTTAAGTGTAATATCTAAAGTGCACAAGGATGTGGGCCATGAGCCCACACGCGCCCGCCCACCCGTGCCTGTGCCCAAACTTGGATGTTGACAATTGAACTTTGAATGGACTTTGGACGTATGTGGGCTTCCGGAGCCTAGCCGTTACGATTTTACAAGTCGTGGAGCGGGTCGACGGGTCGCCCGGTCGATCCGCAGGTGCACTTGATGATTCACATCTGACTTCAAATCCGTAATCGTGGAGCCGGTCGGCGGGTCGGACCATCAATTAGCAGGTGCACTTGATGGTTCATATTTGACTTCAAATCCGTAACTCCCACCTGGAGCTGGTGGAGTTAGTGGGCTGGAGAGTCGTGGGTGTACTTGATGGTTCACATTTGACTTCAAATCCGTAACTCCCACCTGGAGCTAGTGGAGTTAGTGGGCTGGAGAGTCGCGAGTGCACTTGATGGTTCACAGTTGACTTCAAATTCGTGACTCTTACATGCACCGGGTGCACTTGATGGTTCACATTTGACTTCAAATCCGTAACTCCCATTTGGAGCTGGTGGAGTTAGTGGGCTGGAGAGTCGCGGGTGCACTTGATGGTTCACATTTGACTTCAAATCCGTAACTCCCACATGGAGCTGATAGAGTTAGTGGGCTGAAGAGTCGCGGGTGCACTTGATGGTTCACATTTGACTTCAAATCCGTAACTCCCACCTGGAGCCGGTGGAGTTAGTGGGCTGGAGAGAGTAATTATTGTAACTCCTAGAGGAGTCAATGTGCAGCATTGGTGGAGTATGTAACTCCTGGAGGTTACATAGTATCTGTTCCCAGTTATGACATTGTTTAGTTCGTCGGAGCCTTGCCGGACATGGATCTTGGCAATTGGACTTTTGGTGGACTTTGGGCATACGTGGGCTTCTGGGACCTAGCCGTTATGTTTTTACGGGTCATGGAACGGGTCAGACGGTGGATCCGCGGGTGCACTTGATGGTTCACATTTGACTTCAAATCTGTAACCGTGGAGTAGGTCGGCGGTCGGCGGGTCGAACGGTTGATCCGTGGGTGTACTTGATGGTTCACATTTGACTTCAAATACGTAACTCCTACCTAGAGTTGGTGGAGTTAGTGGGCTGGAGAGAGTAACTACTGTAACTCTTGGTAAATCAATGTGTAGCATTGGTGGAGTATGTAACTCCTGGAGGTTACATAATGTCTGCTCCCAGTTCTGACATTATCTAGTTCGCCAGAGCCTTACCATAATTGTGGTGCTACTGCCGGAAGGACGAAGCCATTTTATCTTTGAGAGATAACACACCAAACCGTGAGCACTATTCAGGCATATTTGTCTTGCGCAGAGAGGTCCCCTCGACTCAGCTTGCCTAGAATCCTGCTGCTTCGACATTCCGATTTGTTTAAGCAGTTCATTTTAGTTTATTGTTGTTATTGTTGCTTTCTGCTCATTTCTATTATTTCTTGTACTTCAGATTATTGCAAATCCAGAAGCAGTGTAATTGTAAACCACAATCGCAAAACAAATAACAAAACAACAATCACCTTTGCTTTGGAATGGTGTCTGCATCAACTGTCATTGTACCATCCACGAGGACCATTCCCCATGGCCAAGCTGAGAAGCTGGAAAAGTTTTCCGGTCTGGATTTCAAGAGGTGGCAGCAGAAAATGCTTTTCTATCTGACCACATTGGGAGTTGCAGCACAGGTGAAAGAAGACACTTCATTCATTGCAAAAAATGAGCCGGACATCAACAAACGAATGACGTATGACCAGTGGATCAATTGTGATTTTTTATGTAAAAATTACATTCTGAATGGCTTAGTTGATAGTTTATATTCTGTATATGCCAATGTAACAAGTGCAAAAAAACTGTGGGAAACATTAGAAAAGAAGTACAAAACGGAGGATGCCGGAACTAAAAAGTTCATTGTGGCAACGTTTCTCAATTACAAAATGGTTGACACCCGGTTAGTGATGGATCAAGTGCAAGAGCTTTAGCTCATTGTGCACGATGTTCACGTTGAAGAAATGGTCCTCGGATGCTTTCACTATTGCTGCAGTGATTGAAAAGTTGCCACCGTGTTGAAAGGACTTCAAGAGTTATTTCAAGCATAAACGAAAGGAGATGACTCTTGATGACCTTGTGGTTAAGCTTCATATTGAGGCTGATAACCGAAAGGTGGATCCGAGACCACGAGTTCTGATCGAAGCTAAGGCTAATTTGATGAAACATGGTGGACCATCAAATAGCAACAAGAGAAAGCGTCTGAGCCAAGTTAACAAAGGGAAGAAGCTAATGGCGAGGTTCAACGTCAATTGCTTCAATTGCGATAAACCGGGACACATGTCCAAACATTGTACGGTTCCAAAGAAGAAGCATATCAATTATGGTGCACACATGGCTGAACACAACAACAAAGTCAAAGACCATCAAGATGATTGAGATGATAATGACGTGGCTACGGTTGTGTCTGAAGTCAACCATGTGGACAACCTGAGTGAGTGGTTCGTCGACACCGGGGCCACTTGTCATGTCTGTTCTGATAAGGGCTCGTTTGCTACCTACAAAGCTGTTGAAGGTAGAAAGTTGCACATGGGTAACCAACCCTCGTCTGAAGTGGCTGGTGTGGGCAACGTGATCTTGAAGCTTACTTCAAGTCAGGAGCCCACTCTGAAAGATGTGTTGTATGTTCTGGACATCAACAAGAATCTGGTTTTGGGCTCATTGTTAGTCAACCATGATTTTAGACTAGTGTTTGAGTTTGAAAAGTTTATTTTGAATAAGTACGGAAGGTTCCTTGGTTGAGGCTATCTCGTCAATGGGCTTTTAAAAATGAATGTAATGGCTATGCGTCGTGTTGTAAAAGAAAGTGCTAATAAAGTTGATTTTTCTACTTACTTTCTTGTTGAGTGCTCAGATTTATGGCATTGTAGATTAGGACATGTTAATCTAAATGCGATAAAACGTTTAGTAAATTTAAATTTGCTAAAAGTAAACTAATTTAATACACAAAATAAGTGTGAAGTTTGTGTTGAAGCTAAATTGGCTGAGTTACCGTTTTATTCAGTAGAACGGAGCACTAAACCTCAATAACTAATTTACACAGACGTTTCTAACGTAAAGTTTGTGCAAACTAGAGGCAATAAAAAGTACTTTATTACTTTTATTGACGATTGCACAAAGTGCTGTTATCTTTATCTTTTAAGAAGTAAAGATCAGGCTATTGAAGCTTTTAACAACTTTAAAAATGAAGCCAAAAATCAACTAAGCGGTCAAATTAAAGTAATTCGAAGCGATAGAGGTAGGGAGTATGTTGCTCCGTTTGAAGAGTTATACACAGAGACAAGTATAATTCATTAAACTACGACTCCATATTCACCACAGTTTAATGGCGTTGCTGAACACAAAAACCGAACTCTTAAAGAGATGACTAATGCTTTGTTGATAAGTTTAGGATTATCATAGAACTTGTGGAAGGAAGCTGTGTTGACAGCCAACTATATCTCGAACAAGATTTCCCCTAAGGGTAAGGATGTAATACCTTACCAGTTGTGGAAGGGGCACACGTTGTCTTATAAATACCTCAAAGTGTGGGGGTGTTTGGCTAAGGTTGAAGTGCCACTTCCTAAACAAGTTAAAATTAGCCCTAAAATGGTGGATTGTCTTTGTTGGGTATGTACTTAACAGTAGCAAATATCATTTTCTTATTCATAAATCAGAAATTCCCGAGATGACTAAAGGAACGATGATGGAATCGATAAATACTATATTCTTCGAGAATGTCTATCATTGTAGAAATAAGGATGTGATAGAATAGAGTTCTGAGAAATGAACTTCTGAAGCTGCTACTAGTTCTGATCCTGTGGATGAAGAACCAAGACGTAGCAAGCGAGCTAGACAGCAATGATGTTTGGTCTGGATTTCATTACCTATATACTAGATAATGAGCTAAAGTCTTTGAAAAAAACCCTATTTAGTCCAGATACTTCGTTTTGGAAACAGGCTATTAATAGTGAAATTGATTCCATCATGCAAAATCACACTTGGGAGTTTACGGATCTCCCGAGTGGGTGTAAGCCATTAGGATGCAAATGGATCCTAAAAAGGAAGTATAAAACAGATGGTACTGTTGATAAGTATAAAGCTCGTTTGGTTGCCAAAGGCTTTAGACAAAAAGAGGGATATGATTTCTTCGATACCTACTCACCAGTAACGAGGATTACATCTATTCGGGTACTTTTAGCAATTGTTGTTTTGCATAATCTCGAAATTCACCAAAGGGATGTGAAGACTGTGTTTCTGAATGGTGAGCTGGAAGATGAAATATATATGGAACAACTTGAAGGTTTTGTTACACCGGGACAAGAGCGAAAGGTGTGTAAACGTGTTAGATTATTGTATGGTCTGAAACAAGTACCAATTCAGTGGCACTTGAAGTTTGATAACACGATGTTATCAAACAATTTCAAAATTAATGAGTGTGATAAGTGTGTGTACATAAAGAGCACTTCTAATGGCTACGTCATAGTTTTTCTTTATGTAGACGACATGTTGATCATTGGCAGTAGCCACTAAGTTATCATTGAAACGAAGTAGATGTTAAAACGGAATTTTAACATGAAAGATATGGGCTTAACTGATGTGATTCTTGGAATCAAGATAGTTTGAAAAAGTGATGGAATTGTCTTAACACAATCTCATTATATTGAGAAAGTGCTTAAGTAATTCGATACTTTTGATAGTCCGCCGGCTAAGACTCCGTTGGAGCTCAACGTGCACTTGAGTGAAAACCGGAGAGAACCGGTAGCTCAAGAAGAGTATGCAAGGGTCATTGAGAGTTTGATGTATATCACTAATGACAGTCGACTCGATCTTGCATGTTCCGTGAATAATTTGAGTCGGTATACGAACAATCCAAGCGAAGAACATTGGAAAGCTCTAGTACGAGTTCTAAGATATTTAAAGTATACTTTGAACTTTGGGTTGCATTATACGATGTTTCCTTCTGTACTTGAAGGGTACAGTGATGCGAATTAGATCTTAGACACAGAAGACTCCTTCTCGACTAGTAGATTTGTTTTCACTGTCGGCGGTGGGGCAGTGTCGTGAAAATCCACGAGACAGACCTGTATAGCCCGGTCTACTATGGAATTAGCTTTGGATAAAGCTTGTGAAGAAGTTGAATGGCTTTACAATTTTCTAGAGAATATTTCACGTTGGAAAAAGTCGGTGTCCTCAGTGATGATTCACTGTGATAGCCAAGCGGCTATTGAAAGAGCACATAACGCTATGTATAATGGTAAGTCTCAAGACATAATACTGTGAGACATATGATCTCAAGTGGAGTTATTTCAGTTGACTATGTGAAGTCAATAGATAATCTAGTGGATCCACTAACCAAAGGGTTAAACCGAGAACAGGTGAATAAATTGCTAGATGGAATTGGTTTAAAATCCATAATCTGAGAACAGTTGTAATGGTAACCCAACCATGATGACTGGAGATCCCAAAAACTTGGTTCAATGGGAAAACTAAGCTACAAACGTTCAGTTGGTAGCACTTTGAAGGTTTATAACTTAACATTTCCCTCTTGAGCAAACCAAGTGTGCACCTGTCACTATGATGAGGCTAACTCTTATGACTTTTAATGATTTCTAAGTCTAAGTGAGGTGGAGTATGGCAGGATACTCGGAGATAGAGATTACCTATGTAAGTAAGAAGTGGGGCCGCTTCTAACGATACTTATGAATTTAAAGAGGTTGTCCATTGCCTAAAACGGACACAAACATGAGAACATATAATGTTTGAGATATTGCTGTGTCAATCATATTGTCTCGGTATACACTAAGGATGAATACTTCAAGGCATTACGTCCACTAATCAACCGGTATACCCGATAGTGTTGAAATATGGAAGTTTCAAAGTCACAAACTACCTATCATGTTGCAGCTGTGTCTCTTGAGGACTGAGTTGCTTGTCTGCATTCATGCATGTACTATTTCCATTCATGTGAGGGATTGTTGGAAAATTGGATGTAATAAATTGAGCCGTGACTCATTTTATCCGATTTTTGGTGACCAAGTTATTTAATTTTGGAGGAATTAAATAACATACGATTATTCTATATTTGTAGTAGATAATCATAGTATTTTTATTTTCTCAAATTCGATTTTTGGCAAGTGAGAAATTAAGTGTTGAAATTGGTCACACAATTGGGCATTTATGGTGTGTGGGAAAATGTGCTTAAGTCACATTTAATGATCCTACATTGATTTCTTAACCTAGTTAAGAAGTTTATTTAAATGTATTAACACTTAAGTGTCATATCTAAAGTGCACAAGGATGTGGACCATGAGCCCACACGCGCACACACGCGCATGCAAGCTCGTGCCCGAGCCCGTGCTAGTGCTCGACTTGTCTCCTCTCATCCTCGGACTTGGATCTTGAAATTTGGTGCTATTGCCGGAAGAACGAAGCCGTTTCAACTTTAAGAAACAACACACCAGACTGTGAGCACTAGCCGGGACATATTTATCTTGCAAAGAGGAATCCCTCGACTCGGCTTGCAATTCATTTCAGTTTATTGTTATTGTTGATTTCTGCACGTTTCTATTGTTTCTTGTACTTCAGATTATTGTAAATCCAGAAACAGTGTAATTATAAAATTACACCCTAAATTTAAAATTTGCTAAATTGCAAACTGATAACACGCGCACACATATATGTTTTAATAATAATAATAATAATAATAATAATAATAATAATAATAATAATAATAATAATAATAATAATAATAATAATAATAATATATTTTAGTGATGGAATGCGGGAAAGAAAATTAATTACAAGAAAAATATATTAAAAAATAAAAAGAAGAGAAACAAAGAGAAGAATTTTATTTTTGATCAAAATATCTAAATAACGGTGAAAAATGCAATAATTACACTGTTTTAATTATGCAATTTGCCAAAATTTTAAGTTTGGGGGTGTAAATTGTCAATCATATGTAATTTGGGGGGTTTTATATGCCAATTACCCTTTATTTATACTACAAAAAATCCGCATTTTAGTGACGGTTTTTTCCGTAGATAAACATCAAAAACACGTGGTTAAATCAGTTTAACAATGGATTAACGACGGACCTAGTCCGTCTTTAATAATCTCATCATTAATTATTTTAACGACCGAATTAACGACGGATTAACGTTAGCGACAGATTTTTCATTATATGTTAAAATTAGCGACAATATTATATCATTATTTAATATTAGATTATTTTAATTATTTTTCTCAAATAATATATATTTATAATTAATAATATTCATAAAAATAAAATTAAAATGATAAAAAAATATTAAAATAAAAAATTATAAAAAATCATTAATTAGTTATTTAAAAAAATATTAAAAAATAATATAAACTAATAAAAAAAAATGATACAATTATAAAATAAATCAGAAAAAGTAAAATAAATAAAAATATTAAATAATATTTATATTCGTAATTAATTAGTAATTGAAAAATAAAAAAAATATAAAATATTAAAAAATAAAATAAATTTGAAAATGTATAATAAAAAAAATATTAAAATGATTAATTTCAAATTTGCAATTAATTACTAATTAAAAATTTGAAATTAAAAATATTAAAAAATAATATAAAATATAAAAAATAATATAAAATATTTAAAAAAATTAAAATTTTAAAAAAATAATTTTAAATTCGTAATTAAATATTAATTGGAAAATAAAAAAATGAAAAAAATTCAAAGAATAAAAAAAAATTTAAAAAATCAAAATTAAGAAAAATAAAAAAAATAAAAATTAATGTTTAATGACGAATTTTTCCGCCTCTAAGTTAATGACGGAAAAATCCGTTATTAAAATAAAAAAATAAAATTTAAAAATTAAAATACAACGTGTAATGATGAAATTTTCTGTCGTTAAATTAAAAACGGAAAAATCCGTCGTTAAACAAAAAATCTTAATCTGTCGTTAATCAATCATTATTTTAACGATAGAATATTATGTGTCGCCAAATATATTACTAAATCGCGTTTTTTTTTGTAGTGTTAGGCCCAATTTTT
Organism: Perilla frutescens; assembly: GCA_026008535.1. Lineage (NCBI taxonomy): Eukaryota > Viridiplantae > Streptophyta > Magnoliopsida > Lamiales > Lamiaceae > Perilla > Perilla frutescens. The sequence continues at coordinate 18,178,568 of BRKX01000007.1, read as the reverse complement.
AGATTAAATTTATAACTTAGAGAAAATGACATGGTTTAGGGGGTGTATTCAATCCGGATTTTGATGGATTTTGTTGGACTTTAAAAAGTCTATGGATTTTATAAATCCATAGACTCCACATGGAGTCTCTCAACTCCACGCAGAGTCTCCCGGATTTTGCGTATGGATTTCGGACGATTTCATACGATTTTAATGGATTTGAAATCCTTATTTCCAGCGCTCGATGGAACGCAGCGATCGCTCAAACTGGGAAAAAATAGAACCCAGCGACCGCTGGAAGCCAGCGGCCGCTGAGAATGGTGGCCGGGTACACCCAGCGACCGCTAGAACCGCATTCTTCCTCTCCGAAACGACGCAAAGCATCAACAATGGCAGAATCCGACGCACCACTTCCCACTAACGGGCACCACTCCAAATGGCGCCTCTCCGACGGCAGTCGCCTCTCCGCCACCACCCCCCGCCGCCTATATATACACACAGACGCCTCACCGTCGTCACCATCACCGCACTACTCATCTCCTCAACCAAGAACCAAAAACTCATCTCTTAATCCCCTTCAAAGGCAAATCTCGGTTCTACTTGTGCATTTTCGCAGTGATTTTCACGTTCTCTTTGGCCTCCGTGGTTTTGCAGAGCTCGATCATGTTGGTTTTCCAGCAAGGAGTTGGCGGTGATGGAATGCCATGGAGGTGGTCAGGTGGTTAGTTAAGGAGGGGTTGGAGTTGGGGAGCTCGCTGGAATTTGTGCCCCGGCGGCAACTCGAGTTTAATGGAAGCCGGCTCGATTCGCTCAGAAGCCAGCCGAGGATGGGTGTTCGACCTCCAAAGATCGCTTTGGTAATTGATTGATTGATTAATACCTATTTCTTACATGTTTGTGATGTAATGAGGAAATATAAATTCCTATATTTGAAGTGGAGTTTACACTTATGATGCTTAGATATTGTTGTATAAGTTTAGTTGGTGGCTTACATTGTCAGAATTGTGGTGGTTGTTGAGTTCTTACATATATGGTTTGAGAATGTACAAGTAAAATACCAGAGCCAAATGTCTTTGTTAGCCGGAAGAGTAGTTCAAATCCTGTATCTGATGCTTTCAAATAATTTCTCAATGTACATTTCTAAGAGTGGAGATAGAGAAAGAAATGTTCAGAGAAATTGGGCGATTGTTATCTCCCCCATTTTGGTAGTTTTGGTTGTAAAACTATGAGAGAGCTTCAGGAGTAATAATCACTCTTGATTCCAGCTGAAGCTTTAATAGGATATTAAGAGTATAGGGAAGATTCATAAATCAGATATGAACGTTAGAGCATGGCCGTATTATTTTGATTTCTAAGTGATTATGCAATTTGTATAAGGTCTAGGATTTATCAATAGTCTGAATGCTGTAAGCAATCTATGCCAAATTGGGTTAAATTTTTTTTTTTTCTAGATGTATACATGCATACTCCTTTTTTAGCCTTTTCAAGAGCAATGGACTGATAGAAAATGAAGAAAAAAAAATGGTCGATTTTCTAATGTAGGCCTATGAGTTTCTGGAAAGCCAATTACAATCTTTACCAAATTGTTCGTTTGATTATATTTATCGGGGAGTCGAGCTGGGAGGCGGAGAAGAGAGCAATTGAAAGACACGGCGGAGGCAGCGGCGGCGGTGGTGGTGGGGTTGTGCCGCTTGATCATGCAAGAAGTGGAGGGGGAGCAGCCGCTTTACGCGAAAATGGTGGCGAAGTCGCCGGCGGTGATGGACGGCATAGTTGAGGGGAACAAGGCGAAGTATTCCATAGGTGGAAAGCATATGTGGGCGAGGAAACATGTGTGTAAGGGTCAAACAATAAATAAATATATTTTTATTTAATTTTTCAAATTTTCCCATCGTCGGCTACTCCAGCGGCCGCTGGATGCCAGCGGTCGCTGGAGTGTCCGAGTTCAACTCCTCAGCGACCGCTGCACTGCACCGCGCGCTGGGTTTTTCAAATCCATCAAAATCTCGTGTTCAGAGGTCGGATTTCATCCTTTGTATTTTTAACGTGATTTTGAGGTGAAATCCAATGAAATCCATGACTTTTTAAAGTCTATGGATTTTTGAATACACCCGGATTTTAAAAGACTTTTAAAAGTCTGGATTGAATACACCAGGATTTTAAAGGACTTTTAAAAGTCTGAATTGAATACACCCGGATTTTAAAGGACTTTTAAAAGTCTGGATTGAATACACCCAGATTTTAAAAGTCCTTTAAAATCCATCAAAATCCTAATCCAATACACCCCCCTTAGGTTGAGTGTTGATGGACATCAACGTTCGTTTTCTTAAGGGGACCACCGAAATGATTACTTTGATATCTATAAAAAATTTATGAGACCAATTTAAGCCAAAAAGTTACTTTGAGACCAAAGTGCACGTGGCAAAATAGTTAAACGATCAATTTGATAATTATGAAATAATCAATGATAATATTCAATTATTAATTAGAAGTGTAAATTAAATACTAAAAAATAATTATAAAAATTATAAAGGTATAAAATTAATTTTAATTATAATTGTATAATTAAGCTAAAACACAAAAAATAAAAATAAAAAGAAATCATAATTTCACGCGGAAAGTGTAAGAGGGAATCTCCAGGGATTTCTCATATGTGTCATTTACTTTGGGCCAAACTTTTTCTTTTTTAATTTTTATTTTAAATTATTATGATTTAATTTAATTTTAAATTTTTATTTAGAATTTGTCATTCCCTAATTAGAATATATTAAAAATAAAATAAAAATAACAGTGACACGTGGGAGGTAACACGGATTGACAGTGTAATTTCATCTAGATGCCCGCAACGAGAATTCTTCCCCAACTCCCAAAAAGTCAAAAAATAACTTCCAGCCATTGCCAACCGCCACCAAGGTGTGGGGGGCTTCCAAGCAACTGCTCCCTGGAGAGAGGAAGCCAACTTCATTTATTTTATTTCTCTTTCTGACATTTTCTCTCTCTTCTTTATTTTCTTGCTCTCGTCTCCTCCACTGTCTCTCTCTCGCTTCTCCTTTTTCTCTCTCATCTCCTTGTCTTCTCTATCATACATTCATACGTGTACGTGTGTCTATATATATAATCCACATTCCTTCTCTCTATCTATACTTTGTATGAAAACATTTGTTTCTTGGTTTCAAAATTATAGTATTCATAGTTTTTTAAATTACAAATATTATGAAAGTAAATTAATAATATAAATTTAATTACTTTATATTTTAAATTATGAAATATAGTGAAATTAAATTAGATCCATAGAAGAATATTGTAAAAATAATGTGTATATTAGTTGGATTTTGTAGAATTTGTTTTTTAAATAGGTAGGTGGAGCGTTAACTTTTGATATAACAATGAAGAAGTTGAGTTTTATTGGCCATGACTCGATCTCATGAGTTGTGGCACCCTCAAGCGGATCGTGACCCATGATTATTTCTTCTTTTGTGAAGATAAAGATGCGATCTCAACAGCTTAAATTTCATGGGTTAGTGAGGAGTAGTTTGGTTTCAAATTTGATGACTGAAGGTTTGTCTTGTAGTGAAAGAGCTATTACTCGTTTCAACTCATAAACTCTCGGTCCTATCCATACTTGTGAATCTTTCCTTCAAATATTGTCAAATATAGATATCTCTGCATGAACAAAATGACGTTAATTAGCTAGATAGTATATACGCTAAACGGTTGCAAATAAAAAAAAAAAACCCCTGAATTTCAAGAATCACAACTTACGATTATTTCTTGCCAGAGATGATGATACCGACTGGGCAGCTGTCTCCATTTTTTAATAAGTTGGAAAACTTATGCTTGAATATTATAAATGCTAAGGAAGAAAGAGTATACATGCATCGATCTCCTTAAAGCTTTTCAAAAAGCTCTTATGATTGAATATTATAAATACTGAGGAAAAACGAGGCTGAAAGTGAGAGAATACATCTCCTTAAGTAAGGTTATCAAAAAGTTCATAGGATTGAATTTTATATAGATATATGCCGAGGATATGAAAATGACAATGGGGTCTCATATATAATAAAATTTTATCATGTAATGCTACAATAAATTTGACTGTGACTGTGTCGTTTGAAATTCAGTAAAACGTGGAAAGGAAAATCATAAATAGACTCGAAGTTGTTCATTAATCCAAACAAACACAATCATCATATTTTCGATCATTGGTCTCCAAATGGATCATCAACTGTTCCTCGTATCAGCTGCTCTCTGTTTTCTAACTATTTTGAAATTCAGCATTGCCGCTGATACACTTTCTGCAAACACAACTCTTGCTGATGGAGATGTCTTAGCTTGTCCATCACAAATGTTCGAGCTTGGATTCTTCTCTCCAAGAATTTCCAAGAACAGATTCTTGGGAATATGGTACAAAGCTACACCAGACGTCGTAGTTTGGGTTGCAAACAGAGGACATCCAATCAACAGCCTAAATGGAGTTCTAACTCTAGCCCAAAATGGGAGTTTGATTCTCAGCTCAGATGAAAGCTCAATGATATGGTCTTCCAATTCCTCCATTGCAGCATCATCTCCACTTCTCCAGCTCCTGGACACTGGAAACCTGGTTGTTGTGGAGAAGTCGATGAATATCTGGCAAAGTTTTGATTACCCGGGCGACACCAGGTTACCCGGGATGAAGATGGTGGATGATCCTGATGCTGGACTGGATAAACATTTGACGTCATGGAAAAGTCCCGACGATCCATCCGTCGGGGATTATGTTTACAGGATTGAAAACCATGGATTGCCTCAAATAAGTGTTTCCAAGGGGAATAAGAAGACATGCAGGACTGGTCCATGGAATGGGCTTTTTTTCGCAGGGACTATACGTAACAGACCAGTCTTGGAAACTGAAGTAGCTTTCAACAATATTGGCAGGTTGGTTTCTCTTTCCGAACCTTACAACAGCTCACGTTATTTGAGAATGACCATGAGTTATTCGGGCTCGCTTCAACGTTACATAATGAATGAACAGAGAGATGGATGGATTCTTATGTTTTCATTGCCTAGCGAATCCTGTGATAATTATGGGTGGTGTGGTCCTAACACATTGTGTAAACCTTATAAAATCCCTATGTGTGAGTGCTTGAAGGGGTTCATGCCTAAAAAGGGGAAAGAATGGAGTGCATATCTCTGGACGAGTGGATGTAGTAGAGTTTTGCCATTAGATTGTTGTAAGGAAGATGGGTTCATGAAGGTGGAAGAAATTAAGTCACCTGATACATTGAGTTATCGCGTAGAAGATAACATGACCGCGGATGAATGCCACGATGAATGCTTAAAAAACTGTAACTGCACAGCTTTCGCTGCTCCATACTTGATCAATAAGACAAATAGTTGTTTGATGTGGTTCGGTGACTTGATTGATGCCAAGGAGTTCGCTGTGCCTAAATCTGGAGAAGGGACGAATATCTCTATTCGTGTGCCTAAATCTGAACTAGGTAATCCATCAAAAGAAATGCGCTGATGGAGCTAATTCTATTGTCCATAGCCTGTTTATTACACTAATACTTCACTCTTTGCTGCAGAACTTGCGACAGGTAGGAAGAAGAGGAAAAGTCCTGCAAAGTTTGTACATGTTGCAGCAGCTTCTAGTTGCGGAATGGTTGTTTTACTCTTAACGTTTGGAGGCATAGTTTTCAGGATGAGAAGCAAGAGACAAGGTAGTATATGTATATATATAAAATCCTTTCAGTTAAACAATACGTGTAGAGAACTGTAACAGAACCTGAAACATATGTATATCTGTTTCCTACAGCTTGTAAGAAAGAAAGGGAAGACTTAGAATTACCTTTATTTGGGTTGGCAACCATTGCAGCAGCAACAAATAACTTCTCTGATGAAAACTTGCTTGGAGAAGGCGGTTTTGGTCCTGTTTATAAGGTAATGCACCGTTTAAGTGAAAAGTAACGAAACATTTTGTGTCTTAGGCATTTTATATCTGCAGGGAAACCTATCAGCAGAGATAGTAGTTGCAGTGAAAAGAATGTCGAGAGATTCTGGACAAGGCGCTGAAGAGTTCAAAAATGAAGCTATTTTGATTGCTAAACTCCAACACAGGAACCTCGTGAGAATATTGGGATGTTGCATTGAAGGAGAGGAGAAGATGTTAATCTATGAGTATATGCAGAACAAAAGCTTGGATTATTTCATTTATGGTTTGCTCAAACATTATTTATTGAAGCACAGAATACAGTTGTACATGCTATATATATCCCAAGTTCCCAATTAATTAACTAAACAAATTAAAATTCTTCGCCCCTTGCAGAGGAGAATAGAAGGGCAGTGTTGAGTTGGGAGAAGCGGTTTGATATAATTATGGGGATTGCACGAGGTCTTGTTTACCTCCATCATGATTCCAGGCTCAAAATCATCCACAGGGACCTGAAAACAAGCAATATCTTGTTAGACGAGAAGTTAAACCCAAAGATTTCGGACTTTGGTTTAGCTAGAATTTTTGAAGGTGATCAAATTATAGAAAGAACAAAAAGAGTGGTTGGGACATTGTAAGTTGTATTTGATTTACTAGTTTATAGTAAGCAAGAATATTTATTTTATGCTGAATGAAGCTCGTTGCAGCGGTTACATGGCTCCGGAGTATGCTTTGAAGGGGAGGTTCTCAGTGAAGTCAGATGTATTTAGCATGGGAGTAGTAATATTGGAGATTGTGAGTGGGAAAAGGAATAGAGATTTCAGCCATTCTTCCCTTTTGGAACAGGTACTGCATTCCCATTAATTATTTGTTGCTCATTTTAAAAAACTGGAAATTCCATTGATCACAGGCATGGCTGCATTGGAAGGAAAACAGAGAATTTGAGCTGATGGATCCATGCTACAACAGTTCTTACGTGGAATGGCAAGTGAAGAGGTGCATTCAAGTGGGGTTGTTATGCGTTCAGAACTCAGCAGACGAGAGGCCATTGATGCCGTCAGTGGTTCTCATGTTGAGCACTGAGGATATAGCCTTGCCTGAGCCCAACAAACCTGGATTTGTGTTGGACACTAGCTCTAGGAATACACCAGGAAATGAGGAACGCATAAGTGGTTCCTTAACTATAACTCAAGTTGAACCCAGGTAGAGGTAGTTGTTTAAACATATATATAATGATGTACTGACTAGCTAGATTCATTACTTATCTCCAATTGGTGAAAAAAGAGTCGTATATTTCAATCTCGTGTCTCATTACATAAAAAACGATGCCCTTATGTTAATATATAGCATCATACTATGTACATTCTGTCCATTCATAAGATTAATACAAAGCAGCTTCAAACAACACAATTACATGAAATAGAGTATGCTTCCACGGTCCATCCAAGAACTCTATCAACCAAAACTGGTTCCGGGATTTGGCTGTTTAGACCTATGTATCATATGGATATATATTTTGAACACGTGGTGTTTTACTAAAAGAAATTATTTGTTTTTCTTCCATATTTGTAGTTTAGTTTAATTTTACAATTATTAATTATGATTGCTTTCAGTAATTAGGGTTTATAATTTTTTGGTATTTAATTTTTAATTTTTAGTTATAATTGATTATTAGTGTTAATTATTTCATAATTAAGATTTATTTTTAATTTGAATTTTTTGTCGATAATGTTGAATATGGTCCATTATGTTATGAATAGTTTTTATTTTTATAATAATCATTATTAAAATCATAAAAATAAATAAAAAAGTCGAGTGATACACGAAAAGTATAACATGAAATTTGAACCCAATAGTTATCCATCGAATGACATTAGAATTAATAAGTTTTTTGGTTGGTGGATTAAGGGTAAATTACACTTTGATACATATATTTTAGACACTTTTTAAAAAAATGACACACTTTTTTAAAATTAACAAAACAGTGTCCATTTTTTCCAAATTTTTATAAATCTAACATTTAATCAATTTTGCGGTCCGAAAATAATGTAATTGATTGTATTTTAAAATTTCCATTTCTCCAACGAAGTAGAAAAATCCCTCCAATAAAGAAATACTAAAATACAATCAATTACGTATGATTTTCGGACCATAAAATTGATTAAATGTTAGGTTATCAATTTTTTTGAAAAAGTGAGCACTATTTTGTTAATTTTGAAAAAGTGGGTCATTTTTGAAAAATTATCCAAAATATTGGTATCAAAGTGTAATTTACCCATGTGGCAAAGGGCCAAAAAAACACCCGAACTATATGTCCAATCCTACCTAGACGTACGAACTATTGTTTGACCCAAATAGGCAAATACACACCTAAACTATTTAAAATGTACAATCAGCCTCCTCAACTATTCAAAATATATCAAATTTACATTTTTCGTTTAACACCGTTAACTTCTTCCGTTTTAAATAAAATGCCCATAAATTCTATGACCCAATTATGATTGATTCGGATGATGATACCATGTATTGTGGTATAGTTAGAAAGCCCCCGTCATGGGCTTTATAATTATACTCCCAATTTGTCAATCGGGTGTTAAACAATAGAATAATTACATGGAGAAATATCGATGACGAATGTTTGTATTACGAATTAAATTTTAAATCTCGATATCGGTTCGATGTTGGATTTTGAAATTAAAAGAGAGGTTTGAAACTCCATAGTGTGGGCTATTTGGCCGTGGTTTCAATTTGTCCTATCGGAATTCTTAGGGATGGAATTGGGTTTGACACATTTTAATTAATGGAAAAAACTAACGGTATTAACTTCAATTGTCAATTTGTTCTTTTTTCAATAGTTTAGGGGAGCGATTGTTCTTTTTAAATAATTTAGATGTGTATTCGAGCAAAAAAATAATTTGTACATCAAGGTAGGATTCGACATATAGTTTGAGTGTTTTTTTTTTGTCCTTTACCCTTTAGCCGTGGATTAATTGAAAAGTTGTTTCTTAATTAGACTCGATAGATTTGGTAATTTCGTGGTAGTTTCTTGTTGAAATTTTGCTATTAGTTTTACATCATATTTACACTTGAAAAATAAACAACGTTCAACCCAAGTAGCCAATCTTGACTCCGTGACTTATTCTGTTATTTCGATAAACTAACCAAACCCCGATTCTTTTATTTTGTCTATTTTTTTCTTAATTAATTCAATTAATCTACTATCTATCTACCATCTACCGTCTATATCTACTACTAATTCTATATAAAAGATTCTTATTTTACAAAATTTGATTGCATGTAATATCAACACATTTTATTTAATATAAAGACAATATGGTAGTATAATATACCTACATTAACTTCTTCTTTTTAAAAATAAAATAAAATCCCTTGTGACATTTTGACGCAAATGATACATTAATGGACTATATCTATATCTATATATATATATATATATATATATGAGATGGTATTCAGTGGGGCAGTGAATTTGCGGCCTGAAATTGTGTTATTTCAGATGGCGCGTGGGTCCACGCGCGCGCGCCCACGCGCCCGTCTTTTTTTTTTTTTTTTTTTCTGGGCAGCTTTTTGATTTTTTTTATCCGATTTCACCCAAAAAAAATCCTAAAAAACATAAAATAAACCCCTAAAAACACCCCCAAAAAACCCTAAAAAAACAAAATAAACCCCTAAAAACACCCCCTCAAAAAAACCCTAAAAAACAAAATAAACCCCTAAAAACACCCCCCAAAAATCCTAAAAAACACAAAATAAACCCCTAAAAACACCCCCAAAAACCCTAAAAAAAAAATAAACTCCTAAAAAAACCCCCCCAAAAAACCCTAAAAAACAAAATAAATCCCTAAAAACACCCCCCAAAAATCCTAAAAAATAAAAAATAAACCCCTAACAACACACCCAAAAATCACAATTTGAACTACATAAACAAGTATAAAATAACTAGCAGACCCCTTACTTTTTAATGATACAGATGATACTTTTCGAATTTTTGGTGATACTTTTTAGTGAGATGGTTGATACCCATTTAACCGTTTTTTTCTACTTTTTTGCGGGTTGACCCGCGTTGACCGGGTCAAAGCGTGGGTTTGAACCGACCCATCTGAAATAGTGTTATTTACATCCGTTGTATGGAAGTATTTGCCTATATATATATATATATATATATATATATGGTAGTCAATTTTTTTAAGGATATATGATAGCCATTCAAACACACTATTGTTGACTCCAATAGCTAGGTACTACCGCACTACTAATACTATATAAAATTAAAAAGCCTTATTTTATAAATTTTGATTCTCCTGTAATATCCCTATAACACATTTAATTTAATTTGAGGACAAGACGGTAATAAAATATATCAACATTAACTTTTCTTTTCTTTTGAAAAAAAATTCCCTTGTAAGATTTTGACGCAAATGGTACCTTAATGGAAGGACTGTGCATACATATATATGGTAGCCATTAACACATTATTATTGATTCAATTATATATGAGACACATTTGTGTTTGACCGTCTAACGAATCTCTTCTTACGTTATATAACTCTCTATTTAATTTATTAGATGGTTCTCCTCTTTTTTTTTCTTTTTTTTAGTGCCCCTTCCCCTCTCCATCCCATTTATCTTTTCTTTTTTATTTTTTTTTTCACTTTTTAATTTTTTCATTTTTATAAATATATATCTTTTTTTTTCTTGAAATAATTTAATTTTTTTGAAATTAAATAAATATATACTCTAAAATGAAATTAGTGAATTCTAAAATTGAATTGAATTAATTTAAATTTTGTATCTGACGTCTCGCTCAATGCATTCACTAGACGCTAACGTATGGACACATGCATTGTGCTCAATGTTGGAACCGTTAGGTTCGATATTTATCTATGATTGTTATTTTGTCTTTCTTTGATTTATTGTGTGTAGGTTATTGTGTTGATTGAGGAAGTGTTGGAGCATGTCAAGTTGACCGAGTCTTGGAGATAAAGTTTAAAGATATGTTTGTTCCTATATCTATGGAAAGGTTGTTTGCTTGTAGCTAAAGTCAAGGAAAGTTGTTAGGAGTGCGGTTTGTGCAAGTCATATGAGTAGAGGGCAAATATATTGTTTTGTATAAATATAAGATCCAGATGTATAGTGTGATACGGAGTCTTAGAGATATACATTTAGATTATAGATCGAGTTTTTATATTCTGCAGATTTTCTACTAGATTTGGTTAAGACAACTTTAGTCTCAACTTTCTGTGAATGAAGAGATAAAGTGTCTTAATATTTTAGTTAGTGTTTTTCTAGTAGTGTTTTTGTAATTCACATATTCTATATAGTGAAAATTTCGCCACCAAAATAACACACCAAAAAATCAGAAAACAAAGACTAAAATAGATTGACAGAGATAAGTTTGTGAAAAATAGTACATAAATATGACAGATACTCAAAAGATCTGCTTAGATCTGAAGTGTTACTTTCACGAGATGTGTGTGTCTTAGTCACTAATATAGAGATACATTAACAGATAGAGACTCATCTTTTTTTGGCTGATCGGCCAGTTTGTGGCAGCTACTAGCAAAAGTAGATGAATCAGTAGACCGACTGTGAGAAGGGACGCTGCAAAATAACATACAAAAAAATCAGAAACAAATACTAAATTAATCTGGAGTTTTACTTTCAGCAGGTGTGTGTGTCTCACGAAATTCAGCTCACACACACACAAAATAACAAATCACCAACCGATTCTAAAAAAAATATCACAGACAACAAAATTGAAGAGAGATTCATGAAAATGACTTTTTTTTTTAGAATTTAAGATATTAAAATGAAGGCTTACATATTTCAAGATCTGATCTCGATACGAAGTGGCTTCGCTCTAATTGTGATGGAGCCGCGGTTCTTTATTTTCTTGACGAAGGAGGAAACGAGGGGCGCAGATAAGGATTTAAGGAATTAGAGACTTCAATTGTGATGCTGAAGAGCTCATTAAGACAATGAGGAGAGTTTTACGAAAAAGAGACGGTGAAGAGAGAGGGAGGCGGCGGAAAGTTTAGAGAGAGGAGTGTTCTGGAAGGTGAAAATGAGTTGTGTGAAAAACCTAATACACATCCGTCTTTATATATATGTAAGCTATAATAAAATTAACCCTAAAACCTAATAAAATTAATAAATCGGCTGGGCCAAAAAATTATTTGTGCCATAATTAATTAAACGGCCGAGCCAAATAATTCATTGCATAAATTTTTTACAACCTGACCCAAATAATTATTTAATATGAGTATTTGATAGTTAATATTTAAATGGTTGGGCCTAATAATTATTTAAGTATAATGATCAATGTTATGAAATTATTATGGCTGAAATAATTTTTCAGATAATTAAATATAATTAATTTAGATAATTTAGGTAATTATATACCAGATAATTAATTTAGATAATTTGATATTTGTAGATAATTAAAAATTAGATAATTTAGTTAATATTTAAATATTTACTTATTTATTAGATAATTATTAACTAATGATCTAAATAAATAGTTAATTAAGATAATTATTTAATATTTAATATTTAATATTATTTAGTTAATTTAGATAATTTTGTTGTTTAAGGTTTGGGGTTTGGTTAATTTGATGATTTGAAGTTATATATATATATATACATACATGTAGAGAATAATTATAAGTATGGGCACAATTAAAATTGTATATTATTTATAATTTAAAAGAAAATTTTCGTCATCAATTAATTATATATAAGTAAGTATTTCTCATTAGTAATAAATATATTTTTGAAAATATATTTATTATTTAATGTATATATTATTGTATTAATTTAATTATACTACATTTTGTGATTACAGATTATGTTTTTCATATTATATTAGATATCTAAAATCATTTTTAATCTCTTTTAATACAGGTGAAGGAACAAGTACATCGGAACATATTATTGATTTAACAATTAATGAATCAGTTGATGTTGACCAATTAATTGATATAAATGTTACACAAATGTCTGATATAGGTACTAAATACAGTATATGTTAAATAAAAATTAAATATTAAATTATAATAATGATTATATAAATCTGATGTTAACATTTTTTTTTGCTCATTAGGTGAACATTATGATTGTAATTCGCATCAATATTGTACTGGTAAGTTTATATGTCATATTTGAATTTATTTATTTATTTAACAATTTATTTATATTTAATTTTAAATTTTTTAAAATATTTATAGGGAAAAAAAGGGCATCACACTTCTATTGCTAAATTTAGTATATATCGGATTGGAAAAATTCGAATTGAATATTGTATATTTTATATTTAAATAAATACTATTACTATGTTTTTATTTGAGTTTAGATATCTAAACTCATTCTTAATCTATTTAAATACAGGTGAAGGAACAAATACATCTGAACAGATTGTTGATTTAACAATTAATGAATCAGTTGATGTTGACCAATTAATTGATATAGATATTACACAAATATCTGATATAGGTACTAAATGCAGTATATGTTAATTAAAAATTAAATATTAAATTATAATAATGATTATATGAATCTTATGTTAATAGTTTTTTGGTTCATTAGGTCAACATTATGATCGTACTTTACAGCAATATTGCACTGGTAAGTTAATAATTATGTGCAATTTAAATTAGTTTTTTTTTCCATAATTGATTTCTATTAAAAGTATCATTTTTTTAAATATTTTTAGTAAAAAAAATGTGGAATCACAATTCTATTGATAAATTTAATATATTTCAGATTTTTATGATTCCAATTTAATACTGTATATTTCATATTTAAATAAATATTATTATTATATTTTTTAAAGAAATATTATTATTATTATTATTATGTTTTTTTATATTATTTAACACATCTAAAATCATTTTTAAATTAATTAAATACAGGTGAAGGAACAAGTAAAGCTGAGCATATTGTTGATTTAACAATTGATGAATCACTGAAGGTTGATCAATTAATTGATATACATGTTACACAAATGTCTGATATAGGTAATAAATGCATTTTATGTTATTTAAAAATTAAATATGAAATTATAATTATGATTATATGAATCTGATGTTAATAAATTTTTTTCGTTCATTAGGTGAACAGTATGATCGTAATTTTCAACAATATTATACTGGTAAGTATGTCCAATTTTAATTAGTTTTTTTTAAATATTATATTTATATTTAATTTGTGAATTTTTCCTTTATTTATAGTAAATGAAAAAAAAAATTGGAATGACACTTATATTTGTAAATTTAGAATATTTTGGATTGGTAAGTTTGCAATACTATATTTTTTTTAATAAATATATATATATTTTAAAATTACTTTACATACCTAAAATAATTCTTAAATTAATCAAATACAGGTGAAGAAACTATTGAACAGATTGTTGATTTAACAATTAATGAATCATTGGAGGATGACCAATTGATTGATATTCATGTTACACAAATGTCTGATATAGGTACTAAATTCATTATATGTTATTTAAAAATTAAATATGAATTTATAATATTAATTATATGAATTTGATGTCGATAATTTCCTTTTGTCATTAGGTGAACAGTATGATTGTAATTAGAATCAATATTGTATTGGTAAGTTAATATTTTTGCCAATTTTAATTCGATTTTGTTATTTAATAATTTCTTTCTTTTACTAATTTATGACTCTACAAATATTATCAATATAAGTATAAATGATATTAAATCTTTACTTAACATTTAACATTCATAACAGTATCACACTACTCCGATCTTGGTGATCCCGTTTGTATTTTTGAATTTTGTGGAGCACATTTTTGGTATGATGAGAGGTTGGGAAAAAATTCAAATTTACGCATTCCGAAATACTCATCATGCTGTGTCGGAGGGAAAATTAAATTGCCACATGTTCAAAGGCCACCTAAAGTTTTGGAAAGTTTACTCTATGAAAATGATCATAAGAGTAAACATTTTCTTGATAATATTCGTTCCTACAATAGTATGTTTTCTTTTACATCAATGGGAGGCAAGATAGATTTGAGTTTAAATATTGGTAATTCTCCACCGACATTCCGACCTTACGGTCAGAATTATCATATGATTGGAAGTCTACTGCCACCGCAAGGTTCTACACCAAAGTTTGCTCAGTTATATATTTATGATACTGAAAACGAGGTTGGAAATAGAATGCTTTCTGTGAGGTAATTTATATTTATTATTATAATTTTTTGAATATATCTCTTAATATTATGTATGTTCCTTCTAATTCAATTTTATATTTTTTGTTTATGTAGGAACAAAAAAATTCTAAGCACACTTCATGCAGAGATTGTTTCTGAACTTAAAAGCATGTTGGATGAATATAATGTTTTTGCGAAGTCATTTAGGATGGCAAAGCACAAGATTGTAGATCTTGGTCAATCTGATGTTAAGTTGAAACTTATTGGCAGACGTGGAGGCGATGCTAGAATGCATAATCTTCCAACTGTGTCTGAAGTTGCTGCGTTAGTTGTTGGGGATTTTGATCAGTCTTTTGGAGATAGAGACATAATTTTAGAAATTCAAAATGGAGAATTGAAACGCATTAATGAGTTAAATACAACCTATTTGGGTTTACAATATCCTCTTTTGTTTCCATATGGTGAAGACGATTATAGAGAAGATATACCATTTTCATATTTGCGTTCTTCAGCAACTAACGGCAGAAAGATGCTCAGCATCAGAGAATATTTTGCATATCGATTGCATGAAAGAAATTGTGATGCAAAAACCATTCTAAGCTCAAGGAGATTATTTCAATGCCTACACAATGGTTGAATCTGCTAGACTTTTATACATACGAACACATCAACAATCATTGAGATGTCATGTGTACAAAGGTTTAGAATAGGCTCTAACAAGAGGTGAAAGAAATCTCACAAATCAAGGAAAATGAGTTATCCTGCATTCCACATTCACTGGAGAAGCTCGATACATGATTCAAAATTACCAAGATGCTATGGCTATTTGTCAGTGGGCTGGATATCCAAATCTATTCATCACATTCACATGCAATCCGAGGTGGCCAGAAATTCTAAGATATGTGCAGGAAAAAGGATTGAAACCTGAAGATCGTCCCGATATTATTTGTTGGGTGTTCAAAATGAAGTTGGACAATTTGAGTTACGATCTGCGCCAAAACAATGTCTTTGGAAATATTAAAGCAGGTATGTGTTAATTTTATTCAAATTATTCTTTCAAAGTTTTATTTTAATATAATTTAATTTTTTTTACTTTGAATTATAGTGGTGTACACTATTGAATTTCAAAAGAGAGGTCTTCCACATACGCATATCTTGCTTTTCATATCGAAAGAGGATCAAAATCGAGGATTAGAAGTGATTGACCAAATTATATCAGCTGAAATACCTGATAAAGACCTGGATCCACAATATTACACAGCTGTACAGGAATTCATGATTCATGGTCCATGTGGTGTTGCGAAAAAAAATTCACCTTGCATGAGAAATGGTTGTTGCAGTAAATATTTTCCAAAAAAATTTACTGAGACAACAACCACAGATGAAGAGGGATATCCAATATATAGACGCAGAGACAATGGAAGAACAATTTTGAAGAATGGAATGCTGATGGATAATAGATATGTGGTTCCTCACAATCGATTCCTTCTGATGAAGTATGCTGCCCATATAAATGTGGAATGGTGCAATCAGTCAAGATCAATAAAATATTTGTTCAAATATGTGAACAAAGGTCACGATCGTGTCACCGCAGCATTTTATCAGAGCACTCAAGATGATGAAAGTGGGAAAAATATTGATGAAATAAGTATGTATTATGATTGCAGATATATTTCCCCCTGCGAGGCTGCATGGAGAATATTTGGATTTCAAATTCAATACAAATACCCTCCCGTTGAGAGATTAAGTTTTCATCTTTAAAATGAACAGACAATTTTCTTTCTAGATTCTGATTCAATGGATGATGTCCTAAACAGACCAACTCTCCATGAAAGGATGTTTTTAGCTTGGTTTGAAGCAAATAAGAAGTATCCGGAAGCGTGGAAACTTACTTATGTTCAATTTCCAACAAAGTTTGTTTGGAAACAAGCTAAAAAAGAATGGGTGCCGAGGAAACAAAATTTCTCAATTGGAAGAATTTTCTTTGTTCCTCCGGGGAGTGGGGAGATTTATTATTTGAGGTGTTTGCTTAATGTTGTGCGGGGACCTACGTGTTATGAAGACATCAGAAAAATTAACGGTGTGCAGTATGCTTCATTCAGAGATGCATGTTATGCCTTGGGATTGTTAGATGACGATAAAGAATTTATTGATGGGATTGTTGAAGCAAGTTATTGGTCATCTGCTGAATCTCTGATAAAGTTATTTGTTACATTGTTAGCCTCTGATTCAATGGGACGTCCAGAAGTTGTGTGGAATAATTGTTGGATGTATTTAGCAGATGATATATTATATAAGCAACGATCAATATTGCAACACCCTGGTACTTCAAATTATAATTGTTTAATCTTTGTTTAATTTTTGCATAATATATTAACTTCCATTATTAACTATTCTTATAAATGTACAGAATTGCACTTGACTGATGAACAAATTCAAAGTTATTGTCTGGTGGAAATTGAAAAGTTGATGAAGAGTTTTGGAAGGACTTTACGAGAATTTGAAGGTATGCCATTTCCAAGTTCTCACTTTTTTCAATCTCAGGAAAATAGATTGATAAATGATGAAATAAGATATGATAGGATGGAATTGGAAAATGATCACAAAGTGTTTGTTAGCAAACTAACAGAAGAACAACACAATGTGTATCGAATTGTATTGGATGCTATATCATCGGAATCAGGGGGCATGTTCTTTCTATATGGATACGGAGGTACTGGAAAGACATTCATATGGAAGACATTATCAGCAGCGTTGAGATCAAAAGGAGAAATAGTTTTAAATGTTGCATCAAGTGGTATTGCTTCTATATTATTACCAGGTGGACGGACAGTGCATTCAAGATTTAAGATACCGTTAAATCCAAATGAGGATTCCACCTGCAATATTATCCAAGGAAGTCCGCTAGCAGAACTGATTCTTAGATGCAAGCTGATAATTTGGGATGAGTCACCTATGATGCACAAATACTGCTTTGAAGCTTTGGATCGAACACTTCGAGATATAATGCGTGTATCTGATTCTTCAAATGCACGTAGAATTTTTGGAGGAAAAACAATCATTTTTGGAGGAGATTTTCAAAAGATCTTACCAGTTATTCCAAAAGGAAGCAGACAGGATATTATTAATGCCACAATAAATTCTTCTTATCTGTGGAAAGACTGCCGAGTCTTAAGATTAATAAAAAATTTAAGACTGTCGAATTTGGGGCCTAATGATGTAGCTACTGAGGTTGAACAATTTGCAAATTGGATTGCTGGTATTGGAGATGGTACAATCGGTGGTCCAAATGATGGACATGTGAATATTGACATCCCTGATGATATTGTATTGAAATGGTCAGGAGATCCAATTTCAGCAATTGTTCATAGTACTTTTCCATCATATGATACTGATATTGCATATACAACTTATCTACAAGAACGAGCAATTCTTGCACCAACTTTAAATGCGGTTGAATCTGTAAATCAATACATGCTTTCTCTGAATAAGGGTGAGGGAAGATTGTATTTAAGTTGTGACTCGACATGCAATTCAGATAACAATATGGGTTTGCTGCAAGAAGTTCATACTCCGGAATTCTTAAACAATATCAGATGCTCAGGGGTTCTGAATCATGAATTATTTTTGAAAGTAGGCACTCCTGTTATGTTGTTGAGAAACATAGATCATGCAAATGGTTTATGTAATGAGACTCGATTGATGATCACAAGGCTTGGCAAACATGTTATCGAAGCAAGATTTATCAGTGGCCAAAATGCACAGCAAATGGTACTAATTCCAAGAATGTCTCTTACGCCTGCTGATCCCAGATTGTCATTTAAGTTTCAGAGAAGGCAATTTCCTCTGATTCCCTCATATGCAATGACGATAAATAAGAGCCAAGGACAATCACTGTCTCACGTTGGTTTATTGTTGCAGAAGCCAGTATTCACTCATGGACAATTCTATGTTGCTGTTTCAAGGGTTAGAAGTCGTGGTGGATTGAAGATCTTACTTGATGATAATGATACAAATACCACCACAAATGTTGTATATAAAGAATTTTTTCAGAATTTGTAAAATTCCTGCTTTTATTGTTTTTTTTTTAAATAGTAACTTTGATTTTTCATAACATAAAGTGTATATAATTTAAATATGAATTAATATTCATTTAAAATGTTAAGAATTATATAAGTACCTATTATATATATATGTGTGTGTGTGTGTATGTGTCATGTAAAATTTCTGTTAATAATTGTTTTGGTAAAATTAATAATTATTAGCGATCAATTTTATAAATTTATAAAAAAATTAAATACCAATATATGTAAAATTACAGAGAAATATAACATAATTTTAATTTTAAATATATTTGTGTTGCAAATAACGCAACGGTGAAATAACAATTCGCTTCCATCTTGCAACGTACGTCTCACATCCCGCGTTACTTCCATCGCGCAACGCGCGGACACTGTACTAGTTAAATTAAAGAAAATCTTATGTGAGATTGTGTTATGAGTCAAATTGTGCAAGAAGGGTTGAAATCCAAATACAATCAAACAATAATAAAATTATAAATATGTCATTGAATATGAGTTTGGATTCATATCTATACACGTTTTATGAATTTTAAGTTTTTAACCCATAAAATAATTTCACATAAGTTTCTATCATTAAATTAAATTAAAATATTTTCAATTACTAACAAATACAAAATTCTTTGCAATATATTATTTTAAAGTGCAACAAAAGGATTTTACTTCAAAAATATCCGTACTTGCAAGCAAAGTTCAATTTTTCTCAAGGTTTGAAGGTTTCTTTACCTCGTTAGAGTTTCAGAGAGAGAGTGTTGCAAAATTGGCTATTTGAATTGTCTGTTGTAGACTAGTTATCTAGTATCACGTTTTATTTGAAAATTGCAGAAGTAGTTCATATTTTTCAACAGCTAAACTACCTAGGTTCTACATCAGTTACAGTCATGGAACCACTTCTGCATTCCTCATTTCCTGTTGTATCCCTATGCGAAAAACACAAGAAAAATCCTGGTTTCTTGGGCTGGGGCAAGGCTGTGTCCTCAGTGCTCAACATGAGAACCACAGACGGCATCAATGGCCTCTCATCTGCTGCGTTCTGAACGCATAATAACCCAACTTGAATGCACCTCTTCACTTGCCATTCCACGTAACAACTCTTATAGCATGGATCCATCAGCTCAAATGCTCTGTTTTCCTTCCAAAGCAGCCATGCCTGTGATCAATGGAATTTTCTATTTTTAGCACCACTAGTACTTCTTTCATAAATGAGCGACAAATAATGGGAAATACAACAATTTATATATAACTCAGTACCTGTTCCAGAAGGTTCTGATAGCAAGATGGATGGTTGAAGCCTCTGTTCTTTTTCCCACTCACTATCTCCAATATCACTACTCCCAAGCTAAATACGTCTGACTTGGCAGAGAACTTCCCATTGAAAGCATACTCTGGAGCCATGTAACCGCTGCAACAAGCTTTGTTCATGAGGCTATAAATGAGATGAATTGTTTTGTATATTATCAGCATCAACATGAAATGGATCTTACTATGTCCCAACGACTCTTTTTGTTCTTGCTATAGTTTGATCGCCTTCAAACATTCTGGCTAAACCGAAGTCTGAAATCTTTGTGTTCAAGTTCTCATCTAACAAGATATTGCTCGTTTTCAGGTCCCTGTGGATAATTCTGAGCCTCGAATCATGGTGGAGGTAAAGAAGACCTCGCGCAATCCCCATTATTATATCAAACCGCTTCTCCCAACTCAACACTGCCCTTCTATTCTGATCTGGAATGTGTGCAAGAATTTTAGTGATTGTGCTATCATAATTAGCTTCAATAAATAAAGTTTGAACAAACCATAAATGAAATAATCTAAGCTTTTGTTCTGCATGTACTCATAGATTAACATCTTTTCCTCTCCTTCAATGCAACATCCCAAAATTCTCACAAGGTTCCTGTGTTGGAGTTTAGCAATCAAAATAGCTTCATTTTTGAACTCTTCAGCGCCTTGTACAGAAGCTCTCGACATTCTTTTCACTGCGACTACTACCTCAGCTGATAGGTTTGCCTGCAGATATAAAATGCCTAAGAAAAAAATTGTTGCATTTATGTTTAGCACTTGTATCTGTCTACCTCACTTAAATGATGACCTTATAAACAGGACCAAAACCTCCTTCCCCAATCAAGTTTTCATCTGAGAAGTTATTTGTTGCTGCTGCAATGGTTGCCAACCCAAATAAAGGTAATTCTAAGTTCTCTCTTTCTTTCTTACAATCTGTAAAAACAAGTATACATATGTTTCAGACTCTGTTATAGTTCCCAACACGTAACCTTAATTACCTTGTCTCTTGCGTCTCATCCTCAAAACTAGGCCTCCAAACGATAAGACTAAAACAAGCATTCCACAACTAGCAGCTACTGCAACATATACTAACTTTGCAGAACCTTTCCGCTTATTCCAATCTGTCACATGCTCTACAGCAAAGAGTAACTATTAGTTAGTGTAATAAACAGGCAATGGACAAAAGAATTGACTCAATCAATGGTTTTCTTTCATAGATGAAAATTTGAACCCATTATATTGGAAGTTCTTTCCCAAGATTTACAATAGTCGATTACCTAGTTCAGATTTAGGCACACGAATATAGATATTCGGCCCTGCACTGATTTCTCCAGTGAACTGCTTGACATCAATCAAGTCACCAAACCACATCAAACAACCATTTGTCTCATTGATCAAGTATGGATCAGAAAAAGCTGTGCAGTTACAGTTTTTTAAGCATTCCTCTCTGCATTCATCCACCTTCATGCTATCATCTACATGAAAACTCAATGTATCAGGGAACTTAACTCGCTCAAGCATCATGAACCCATCTTCCTTCCCACAATTTAAAGGCAAAATTCTACTACACCCACTCGTCCAGACAAATACACTCCATTCTTTCTCGGATTTAGGCACGAATCCCTTCAAACACTCACACACAGGAGAATCATAAGGCTTGCACACAGTATTCGGACCACACCACCCATAGTTATCACACGTATCACTAGGGAAAGAAATGGCAAGAAACCATCCATCTCCCTGCTCATTCATTATGTAACGTTGAAGAAAGCCCGAGTAATTCATGGTGACTCTCACATGAAGTGAGATGTTGTAAGGGTCAAAGAGAGAAACCAACCTGCCATTGATGAAACCTATTTCAGCTCGGAAAGCTGGATTGTATCCAAGTAGAAGCCCCGTGAAATAATGCCCATTAAATGGACCACTCCTGTATTTCTTCACATTCCCCATGAAAATACTCAATTGAGACAATCCATGGGTTTCAATCGTGTAAACAAATTCCCCGACGGATGGATCATCGGGACTTTTCCATGACGTCAAATGTTTATCCAATCCAGCCTCATGATCATCCACCATCTTCATCCCGGGCAACCTGGTGTCACCCGGGTAATCAAAACTCTGCCATATATTCATCGACTTTTCCACAACCACCAAGTTTCCAGTATCCAGGAGCTGGAGAAGTGGAGCAGATGATGCTGCCATGGAAGAATTTGAAGACCATATGATTGTACCTTGTGCTGACCTGAGAATCAGACTCCCATTTTTGGCTAGAGTTAGAACTCCGATTTGGCCATTAATGATTGGATTTCCTCTGTTTGCAACCCAAACAACTACTTCTGGCGTAGCTTTGTACCATATTCCCAAGAATCTGTTTTTGGATGAGCCCGGATTGAAGAATCCGAGCTCGAACATTTCGGATGGAGAAGTTAATACATCTCCATCAGATAGAGTTTGGTTTGCAGAAAGTGTATCAGCGGCAATCAAGAATTTGAAAATGGTGAAAATGCAGAGAAGAGCACAGAGGAACAGTTGATGATCCATTTGCAGACCGATGACTGAAACTCGATGACTTATATTTCATTAATTCATAGCAAGCTACCTTTTTTCTTCCCACGTACGTATTAATTAAAACGTCAAATTTGACTGATGTTATGATTTTCCATGTTGCTTATGAAGAGAAAACATTTGTATAATTACTAATCATCAACTAATCGAATCTAAGGAGTAATTTTTATTGCCAATCACATGCAAAAGAAACCGATTTTATGCCACTAAAAGAACCCACTATTGCTGAGAGTACTGATTTCTCTAAACTCATGGAAATAAATCTACTATTATTATGAAAGAGTACGATAGTCACTATCACTTTATCTACATTATATTTGTCCAAAAAAATTGCAATTTATAATATTCCATTTTTTTTCCTTAATTAAGCACATATATTATTCAATCTTAAATTATACAACTTATTTACCACATACTTAATTTATGCTCATTGCCAAATAGTATTATTCCTTACTCATTATATAAAGGTTAGAGATTGTTGTTCGATTTTCCAACTCATTCAAAAACTTAAAAGAGACCGCTGCTCGATTCAGCACCTAAAGTCAAATCCGGCAACTGTGTATTGGGCCTCTAATTTCAGAGAATTTCAAGGGTATTTTAGTAATTGTATTACTACTTATGCCAAAATTCGAAAGAAAAAATTTCTCTATTTTGATTTTTCAAAATCTCTTCAGCTTAATTATTTTTTTTTTTTTCACTTTTAGAAAGAAAAAAAAAACGTATTTTAGTCTCAGGGTCCATCATTGAACTATGACAATATTTGAAGGAAAAATTCACAAGTAGGGCCAAGAGTTTATGAGTTGAAACGAGTTTCTTGTTCGAGGTGTATCAGATATTTAATTTTTTTAAATAATATATTTTTTTCAGATAAATAAATAAGAGTATAATATAAAATTTGTGACAAATTTACCTTTTAATTAAAGAACATTAAATATATATTTTAATATGCGTAAAATTATGAAGAATATGATTATATTGGCCGAATGGATAGAGTAGTAATTATCGATTTTGGTTAGCTAAAATAATCATTACATTCTCACAAAATTGTAGATTCCACGTTACCTGCAAACTTAGGCAATAAGACATCAAATTTTAATTTAATGTTACCTATTCCAAAATTTATTGTTATGTGAATTTGAAATTCGACCGTTTTGGTCGTCCTCTTTTCAGAAATTGGTAGTTAGATTACGACGAGTTCAAATAGACGAGTATGGTTGCAGTTCTAATTTTATACTCAAATCACTGGAAAATTTAGAAGATGCTAAATAATAGGGTAAATTATAGGTTAATGCCTTGCTTTTAATCTTTTAATAAAAATATCTCGGTCTTTGAATATTTACAATTTCATATCTAACATTGTATACCTTTATCAAATCTATCATATGATCAACTTCAACTACCTAGTATACACTACTATAGTTTACGTGTATCATTAGAAATCTTATGTGGATTTTTGCAATGCCATATCAGTTTAAAAAAAATTAAGAACTTAAATTTCCATATGCATTTTTAATCAATTTTTCCCCGATTGTTAAGACAATATTTCCTATTGACAATCTTTAAGAAAACTAAACACAAATAATCATGATCGATTGAAAATTAAACAAAAAATATTTACTATTTATTCTTTTAATGTGTGATTCGACACTATCTTCTACATGTACGGCTGTAACATTGATATATAACCACTTCTGTTTGAAAATATAATATGAATACATTAATATTGACAAGAAAATGAAAATATACAATGAATTTGATAGCCATAAACTAAAATCATGAATAAATATGTTGAAATATTTGATATCATAATACACCAAAATGATTTTTGTTCAACTAAAATAAAATTTGATCACAACTTAAAAAATGCTAGTATGTCTCACGCACGATACTCGATACTTTTTTTAAAAATAATTGATTTTTTATGTAATTTTAATAATTATGTGAGAAAATTAATTGTGCAAAGTTAAATATTTTAATATTAACAATTATATAATTTATTATTATTATTATTATTATTATTATTATTATTATGTAAGCAGTTACATGAATTAGTAGATAACAATATGGAACAAAAAATTGTTACGTCAAAATTTAAAGAAAATATCTATAAGGTTCAAAAAAATGATTGCTTACACCAAAAAATGATAACAATTTTATATACTTTGACAAAAACTTATCATGATTGTTTCGTTAAAAAATACACCATAGATATATAACAAAATTATATTGGGCTTAATTATTTTTTGCAACTCAAACTATGTATTTTGTTTAATTAATACTTTACTTTTATTTGTGTACATTGAAAAATTAATAAAATGATACCAATAATCATTGTTGCTAATTTTTATTTTTTAGTTTGATTGATGTGATATTTGATAAAATTATACATACAGTTATATGATTTTAAATGATAAATGTAATTATTAGGATATCTGAAGAATGTTTTACATTTTTTTTCAATCAATACAATAAAAGATGCAATACATAATTAAATTATTAAATATAATAATTAAAAAAATGTCTAATACAGGAACATTTAAGGAAAATCTTAAATTCAGAATGAAAATATTAAAAATAAATTAAACAATGAAACTAAATAGACATTGCATTTAAATTTTTTTCAATCAATAAACTAAAAAATAAATTATATAATTAAATTATTAAATAGAATAATTAAGAAGAAACATTTTAATTTGCAGGAATATTTAAGGAAATTCTTAAGTTTAGAACCTAAAAAAACCCTGTAGGGCCCCATTATTTTATTTATTTATTTATTTATGTCATTTAAAAGAAAATAATATTTTAAAACATGGTATTAATTTTTTTAAATCTTATAAGTCACGCCTAGAGTAAAATTAATGTATGTATAACATGCTCATAAATTCATTACATTTATTGCATTTTAATGAAATTATTAAAGTTATATTTTATGTTATTTTATTTTTAAAGACCAAAACGTTATATATTTTAATTTTAGGGCCTAAGTTAATTTTGAGCATAAAGGAGGAGCCGAAAAGGATGGAACCCTTAGGTCACCATCCTTTTTGGGCTCCTCCTTAGGTCAATTGAAAAATCTTTTTATCCAATATATTGTCGGTGTATATTTTGCATCTTGCCAATCATATGTGCCGGTAATCTGACAAGATTTAATAAATTTTTATAGATCCACGAGCCTTAAAAAAAGTATGGCATGTAATTATGTTTTGTTTTATACTTATAACATTTAAAATATTTATGTAAATAACAAAAAATTATAAATTTATAAATAATATTTTTCTATAAATTAAAAATACTTATTACAACAAATATTACTATTTTATATTTTTTCATAATTTAAATATTTTATTCGATGGCTTGCCGGTGTATATCTTGCAACTTGCCGATAGTATATGCCAGTGCTCTAATAAAATTTAACAAATCTACATAGATTCACGTGCCTTGAAAAAATCATGCATGCCATTAATGTGAATTGATATTTTGTTCTGTACTTATAATGTTGAAAATATTTATATAAATAACAAAAATTATAAATTTATAAGTATATATTTTTTCGATGATTTAAAAATACTTATTAGCATAAATATTATTATTTTATATTTTTTTTCATAATTTAAACATTTTATTCGATATGGTGTCGATGTATTGTTATTTCTTGCCGATAATATATGCCGGTGATTTAATGAGATTTGGTGAATCTACATAGATTCATGAGCCCTGATAAAAGCATGTCATGTAATAAAGGTTAACCATAGTTTAGTTTATAATCAAATAAATATTTAATTTTATAACTAAAATTACCTTTAAAATTTAGAGGCCACATGTCGCACATCCGAAAGAGGTTTGTAGTGCATGAGGTTGTAGGATGGAATTTACCGTTAGACATGCTATTGACCACTGCACCAAAACCAAAATTTATAACTTTGCTCAATAGAAAAAAATATAATAAATGTTTTTACTAACTTTTTTATAATAATTTTATCCCTGTAATTTTATCTTAATATATGTATGAACTAATTTAAAATAAAGCGATTACTGCTTCAAAAATATAAGTTTTATTTTTTTTATTAGTTTTTAATCTAACGTGGAATTAAAAAAATCATCATCAGATTCTAGGCAATCCACATGAGTTATATATTACCGGAACTTTTTTGTTAAAAGGTTAAAAAGTCGGGTATCAAAATATGATTTACCCTAAATAATATCAAAGTTAAAATATTAACATCCTAATTGTCTACATTTAAAACTCGTGACAAATTTACAACTTGGTGAAAAAATGATAATTATTTTAACAATTAACCCTATCAATTTTGATACTCCGATTAAATGGTACTATATGATTAGAGGATTTGACGTGCATTATTCATAACTAAATGGCAACGATATCCTGAATTATTCGCCGCAATGGCCCGTTGAAATGGACATCTCTAGCCAAGTCAAATAGCTCGTTGACTATATATAGTATTTATTTATTTTTTATAATCATGGTCTCTCATAATCCTAATTGCTCAAACATACGAGGCAAATTATGTTTGACAAACTCTGAAAAATGTTTTGATAATTTGAACTCGTGATCTTCCGTCAATCACAAACTCACTCACTCCATCAACTAAATGACTCGAAAACCCCGCAACCAAAAACCATACAATTGAATCCTCCAGTTATCAAATAAATAAGATGCATGAAAATCTCTCTCCCTCTCTCTGGAACATAATAGGAAATGTGGAAAAAAGCTACAATCCTGGTGTGGCTGGGAGTATTTACGGCATCATGTCCTCTGCTGCATCTCTCAACTGGTTGAATACAGATGAATCCACTCTTCTAAGTCTCGGAGGCATCCGAGACTAACGGGCCTCGATCTTTCCAAGATGCATTTACAAGGAAGCATTGCTAGAGAAATTGGCAACCTGGCTCTCATTCCTCACATTCCTAGACATCAGCAACAGCATCAGTGGCAACTTGAGACGTCTCCGTGCATCACATCACACAGAATGAGCTCAGTGATCACATTCCCGAGTCTTATTTGTTAAGGACAGTGGAGCATTTGAACCTCTCCAACAACTACCTAAGTGGAGATTTTCCATGAAATCTATCTGTGTGTGTGCAGCTCGACTTACAACAATCTCACTGGAAACATTCTGGTTGAGTTTGAAAAGTTGTCGAGACTTCAGTTACTGTTCTTTAGAAGCATTCAGTTGGCAGATATGCTTTATCATCTGACTTTGTTTGGACCATGAATCTCCAAATTGTTTCCTGCAAGAAATGTGAAAATATTTAATTGTTGAATAAAAATATGCATAGAAGTTTATTGGACTAAACAAGCTAAATGATGAAATCCCACGCTCTATTTTCAACTCTTCCAGGTTGCAAATATTGAAGCGATGTACCTTCATAGAAATCAATTCAAAGGAAAGATTTCTGAATGTATCTCGAATCTCTCCAGGGTAACTATACTTCAGCTCTACTAACTCATTCACTGGAGTTATACCTATAACTCTTGGGAACTTACATCAGCTTCAAATACTCAACTTGGCAGATAATCAGCTCACAAATAACATGTCCGAGCCTGAACAAGACTTCCTCTCTTCCTTGACAGCTTGCAAACAGCTAAAGGCCATAAGGACATATATTGTTTAATCCCACGTCAAGAGTTCTCCCAAGAACATTAGGCTCCATGAATCTATCTGCCTCTCTTGAAGAATTCTTGGCCGACTCTTGCAGAATCATAATCCCGCTGCCTAATGAGATAGGGAACTAGTGCATGCAACGCTGATATCTTTACGTCTTGGAGATAATGACTTGACCAAAGCCTTTCCCGCGGCACTTTGGCATTTAACAAATTTGCAGATGTTATGGATACAAGGCAACAAGTTGCAGGGCTCCAGTTCCCATGACTTGTGCAATCTGAAGAATTTGTACTTCTAAATTTAGCCAGAAATAATTTCTTCGGACAGCTGCCATGGTGTGTAGGAAATCTTTCTTTGTTGGGAGAAATCAATTTGGCTAAGAATGCACTCATTTCCAGCATCCCCTCAGCTCTATGGTTTAATAAGCGCGTTTCTAGGATTAACTTCTTTAACAATTTCCTTGATGGCCCTTTGCCTCAAGAAACTGGTAATATGAAGAGCTTGATAGAGTTAGATCTATCTGGAAATGGGCTCTCCAGGGAGATTAATCCAATCACTACTTCACAGATTCAGAATTTGATATTCCTGTCACTGTCCAATAACAGATTGGATGGCTCCATATTTGAGCCTTTTGTTGATTTGAAGGATCTGCAACACTTGGACTTATCCCACAACAATCTCTCTGGTCCAATTCCTGAGTCTTTGGAGGAACTTCTGTATCTTAATTCCTTCAATGTTTCATTCAATAATCTTACAGGAGAAATTCCAGATAAAGGGCTTTTTGCCAATTTCACAGTAGATTTTTCCAGAGATAATAAAGGCTTGTGTGGTCCACCTCAGTTCAAAGTGGAGACATGCAAAAGGGGTAGCCTGCCCCTTCTCCTTCAAGAAAGAATACACTTCTGATATATATATATATATATATATATATATATATATATATATATATATATATATATATATATATATTGCCTCCAGTGACAGCCTCAGTAGTAGCAGTAGTTGTCTTCACAATTCTCATTTTGGTCAAATGACATGTTAGAATGCCTGCATCATGGCCCAATTTGGCTCCGAGGCTCATGTAAGAGATGATATCGTACTACGAAATTATTCAAGCTACAAACAACCTTAATGAAGAACACCTGATTGGGAGAGGTAGTTTTGGCTCCGTATACAAGGGAAACTTCCCTGATAGAATGGTCGCTGCTGTTAAGGGTTTCAATCTAGATCTACAAGGTGCAACAAAAAGCTTTGACACAGAGTGCCTGTGTTCTTAGGAGAGCTAACCATGAGAAGATGGGTGTGTGATTCATTCCCCAGTTCAGTAATGCAGATTATTGACGATGAGCTACTGAATATGGATGAGGACAGAACTAGAGCCAGACACGAAAGTTGCTTCAGACCAACTATTCAACTAGCTCTAGAATGCACAACAGATATGCCTGAGGAGAGGCCTAATATTAAACATGTTCTAGAAAGAATCAAGAAAATCAAGCTGAACTTCTAGATTGGAACATGGAGTGAGGCACAAGGATTAGACTAGATGATTTGTTTTCTTTCAATATCTAAGCAAATTAGTTCATATATTTCAACAACTAAACTACCTAGCTTCTACTTCAGTTACAGTTATGGAACCACTTCTAGATTCTTCACTTCCTGATGTATTCCTCTGCGAAAAACTAGAGCTGCTGTTCAAAAAATATCCCGGTTTCCTCGGCTGGGGCAAAACTGTGTCCTCACTGCTCAACATGAGAACCACAGACGGCATCATTGGCCTCTCGTCTGCTGCGTTCTGAACGCATAATAACCCCACTTGAATGCACCTCTTCACTTGCCATTCCACATACAAACTGTTGTAGCAGGGATCCATCAGCTCAAATTCTCTGTTTTCCTTCCAAAGCAGCCATGCCTGTGATGGATGGAATTTTCTATTTTAAGCACTACTTTTTTCATAAATGAGCAACAAATAATGGGAATGCAGCAATTTATATTTCAGTACCTGTTCCAAAAGATTCTGATAGCAAGAAGGATGCTTGAAGCCTCTGTTCTTTTTCCCACTCACTATCTCCAATATCACTACTCCCAAGCTAAATACGTCCGACTTAACAGAGAACTTTCCATCAAATGCGTACTCTGGAGACATGTAACCGCTGCACAGAGCTTTGTTCATTAAGGCTATGAACGAGATGAATTGTTTTGTATTTTGTGAGCATCAATATGAAATGGAACTTACTATGTCCCAACGACTCTTTTTGTTCTTGCTGTAGTTTGATCGCCTTCAAACATTCTCGCCAAACCAAAGTCTGAAATCTTTGCATTCAAGTTCTCATCTAACAAAATATTGCTCGTTTTCAGGTCCCTGTGGATAATTTTGAGCCTAGAATCATGGTGGAGATAAAGAAGACCTCGCGCAATCCCCATAATTATATCAAACCGCTTCTGCCAAGTCAACAGTGCCTTTTTATCCTCATCTGCAAGGGTGAAGAATATTAGTCAGTGTTTAAGACATGTTAGCTTTACTAGGGATATAACAAAAGTGTTATTTCCTAAATAAGGTTTGAACAAACCAAAAATGAAATAGTCCAAGCTTTTGTTGTGCATATACTCATAGATTAACATCTTCTCCTTTCCTTCAATGCAACATCCCAAAATTCTCACGAGGTTCCTGTGTTGGAGTTTAGCAATCAAAACAACTTCGTTTTTAAACTCTTCCGGCCCTTGTCCAGAAGTGCCCGACATTCTTTTCACTGCGATTGCTAGCTCAGCTGACAGGTTTCCCTACAGCAATCACAATCAATTATAAAATATCGCCAGAGAAATAAACTGTTTTACTAATGTGAGCACATATGTGTCACTTTCCTACTTAAAACAGTGCATTACCTTATAAACAGGACCAAAACCACCTTCTCCAATCAAGTTTTCATCCGAAAAGTTATTAGTAGCTGACGCGATGGTTGTCGAACCAAACAAAGGTAGTTCTAAATCCTCCCTTTCCTTCTTAGAAGCTGTAGAAAGAGTTACACATATCACTTATGTTTCATGTTCTGTTTTAGTTCACTAAACGTATCGTGTAACTGAAAAGGATCAGTAACATTACCTTGTCTCTTGCGTCTAATCCTAAGAAATATGCCTCCAAAACATATGATCAAGACAAGCATCCCTAAACTAGCAGCCGTTGCAACATACACAAGCTTCGCAGAACCTTTCCTCTTACTCCAATCTGTCATATGGTCTATTGCAAAGAGTGAAGCATTAGCTAAGCTTTGAACACATTCTTGATGTAAGAATCTCAAAATCTACACAAAACTCTTCCTAAAATTAACAAGAATCGTTTACCTAGTTCTGTTTTAGGCACACGAATATAGATACTCGGCCCTGTACTGACTTCTTCAGTGAACTCCTTGACATCAATCAAATCCCCAAACCACATCAAACAGCCATTTCTCTCATTGCTCAGGTATGGAGCAGCATAAGCTGTGCAGCTACAATTCTTGAAGCACTCACCGCGGCAATCAGCCACAGTCATGTTATCGTCGACACGAAAACTCAATGTATCAGGGAACTTGACAAGATCAACCTTCATGAATCCATCTTCCTTCCGACAATCTAATGGCGAAATTCTACTACATCCACTCGTCCACGCATATACACTCCATTCGTTCTCAGATTTAGGCAAGAACCCCTTCAAACACTCACACACAGGGGTTTTATAAGGTTTACACATGGTGTTAGGACCACACCACCCATAGTTATCACACGTGTCGCTAGGCATAGAAAACGCAAGAATCCATCCATCTCTCTCCTCATTCATGATGTATCGTTGAAGCAAGCCCGAATAATTCATGGTCAGTCGCATGTAAAACGAACTGTTGTAAGGGTCAGAGAGAGAAACCAACCTGCCATTGTTGAACGCCATTTCAGCTACAAAAGCTGGATCACGAACAAGTGGAAGACCGGTGAAGTAACGCCCATTCCATGGGCCAGTTCTGTATTTCTTGTCTCTCCTCGCGAAAACGCTCATCTGAGGTAATCCATGGTTTTCAATCATGTAAACGAAATCTCCTACAGATGGATCGTCGGGGCTTTTCCACGACGTCAAATGTTTGTCCAATCCTGCTTCGGCATCATCCACCATTGCCATTCCCGGCAACCTGGTGTCGGTCGGAGAATCAAAACTCTGCCAGATATTCATCGAATTTGCGACGAGAACGAGGTTTCCGGTGTCGAGGAGGTGTAGAACAGGACTCGATGCCGCCGCCATGGAGGAATTGGAAGACCATATGACTCTTCGCTGTGATGAGCTGAGAATCAGAGTGCCATTTGTGGATAATGCCAGAACTCCTGCCGGCGAGCTCGTGATCGGATTTTGTCTGTTTGCAACCCAAACTACGACGTCTGGTGTAGCTCTGTACCATATTCCCAAGAATTTGGCGGTGGAATTGGCGGGAGAGAAGAATCCGAGCTCGAATATTTGGCCAGGAGAAGCTAAAACTTGGCCGTCGGAGAGAGTTTGGGCGGGAGAAAGTGTATGAGCTCCGAGGGAGAAGCTGAAAGTTGATAGAAGAGAGAGAGCAGCGCAGAGGATTTGGATGAAGTGTTCCATTTCTAGAGAGAGAAGGAAAGAGAGATATTACATATTTTTGTCTGATCGAAGAATATGGGATAATCATCAATTATGCATTATTAAAGATACACTGCTGTCTTTGTCGGATTAAATCCTTGGTCTGCTCATGCAATAAATTTAATTACGACAAATCACTCGTTAATCGTTATATCCAGAATACTAAGGTGATGAGTGATGACGGGCATGGAGCAATTAAATCATCATTTCACATCCATTATTAATTCAACAGTTAGTATGATTTTATGATTATGAAAAGTCATTAATGTAGGAATACATATTCCCATAAATATTGGATTAACAATTTCATACCCTCCTAATGTCTTTTATAAAAAAAACTCACTAATCATTAACGAAATACTTCCTAGAATGGTACTTGATTTTTCACAAATGCTAATCAGACAAATTGTATAATATTGAATAATACATTTTTTAAAATGAATGGTATCTCCTAAAGGTAATTTTGTTATTTAAAAATAAATTTAAGCAAATTTATGTATTTTATTTATAAATTATAAATTGTAATAATAAAATTAAATTACTCATATCAAGTTTGCTCCTATCTTATTCCATGTGTCTTATGGCAACATTCATTCTATTCACATCGCGAATTAATTGTTAAGTTCACCTCATTCTCACGTAATTCAATTCCAACCAAAAATACCCCTTCTCAAGTCAACCATCAAAAGTTGGAGTTTGAGAATATTTACATAATTAATTCAGCAAATTTTAAATTAAACTTATAATACTAGTTTATATATAATGTGATTTGCATATTGTAATTAACTGGTATATGTTACATGATGATTTGGTGTGAAACTAGAATGCACTAAAAAAAACTACTTAGAGACAAATTTTAGCTTTTGAATTAGAGTTTGATTTT
The DNA here is from genome assembly GCA_026008535.1 of Perilla frutescens. Classification (NCBI taxonomy): domain Eukaryota; kingdom Viridiplantae; phylum Streptophyta; class Magnoliopsida; order Lamiales; family Lamiaceae; genus Perilla; species Perilla frutescens. The sequence continues at coordinate 18,144,429 of BRKX01000007.1, read as the reverse complement.
GCTACCCAAACTTAGAGGTCGACGCCAAAAAATATAGGTATCAAATGTATACCATTATTTTCTCAATAATTGATTTCTGTTGAAAGTCTAAAGGATGTTCTAGCTCGTCTAGAAATAGTCGGATACTTTTAATTTAATATACATTAAAAAAAGAAGTCAAATTTTCACGACTTCAAATATTATCTTATAATCCCCTTAAAATGGCCTCCATGCTACAATAAATGTAGTAGCTGAGAATCTCAAAATTAATTGAAAGTAGGTGTTGTGACATCAAATCAATCTTGAATAGCGTATAATATATCTCAATTTTGTGTTCTATTTATATCAGTTTGCTTTGAATTCTTTAAAATATTTGAATAATCGATCATTTTGTATTTTTAATAACAGGATTTCCAGATATGAACTAACCTATGTTATCATTCATGGTCTAATTATTTGATTTAATTTGACCTTCTCTTTTATTTTTTACTTTGCTCTTTTTCACGCGCGTTATTTCAATTTGCGTTATTTACGTATATTTAAGAGATTACTAAATAATTAGAGAAATCTTTAAATTTAATTTAATCGTGAATTATTATGTGCCACTAAATTTGATCGATCATCTTAATTTATATTAATGCTTCAACCTTGATAACTTATCGTATTTAGTGTACACTCTCCATCTAATATATACATATATATATGTGTGTCTATATATATATATATATATATATATATATAGGGTTGGGTTCCAGAAGGAACCATACCCCATGTGAGAACCGAGAACCAATCTCAGCCACAGATCTCAGCTATTTGGACAAATAAGATCTGTTCCAAAATTAAAAAAAAATGCGGTGGCATAATTGTAATAACAACCAACTTCGCTGCCTCTGAATCTTAGTACGGGTAAAATCGAAAATTTCAATGTATATGTGATTCACGCGTATATTTTTCAATTTAGGGTTTTAGCATTGTCATTCCCTATTTTAGCACTTTCATGACTTATTTTAGCACTGTCATGACTTATTTTAGCATGACAATTGTTTAGCATTACAATAAAAAAATACGGTTGTTTTACAGAGCTTCACACTGCAAAAAGAGTTAAACTGGCTAGATAGACATTTTGTACGTCTCTAACTATATCTCTCTAATGTAAATTCTTTTTTTTTCTTTTTCTTTAATAAATAAATTATGGCTTAAGCCATAAGCCATCACTTTAATTTCCTTGTGTTCTTTTTTTTTCAAATGGAAGTTGAGAACTTTCTAAGAACTTGAGTAAATCAATTAAAAAAGATATAAATATTGCAAAACTTCACATCTTTTTTGGAAATGAATACAAAGAACTAAATTACGTAATGAAGAAAAACACACCAACATTAAAATAAGATAACGATGACGATTGAGTTGATCTAAAATTGAAGTTGGAATCACAGAGTCCGACTTATTCGATAGTAATTATGTCACATCAATATTTGGATGATACAATATGGAACATGATTTTAAAAGTCTAGCATTGTATATGCGATTCACGCGTATATTTTTCAATTTAGGGTTTTAGCATTGTCATTTCCTATTTTAGAACTGACATAACTTATTTTAGCACTGTCATGACCCTTGTTTAGCATGACAATTGTTTAGCAATACAATAAAAAAATATCATCGGCATCTTTTTATGCTTCATGATCTTCCATTTTTAGCACTATAGTTCAGAATTTAGCATTGTATATGTGATTTACGTGTATATTTTTCAATTTAGGGTTTTAGCATTGTCATTCCCTATTTTAGCACTGTCATGACTTATTTTAGCACCGTCATGACTTATTATAGCACTAACATGACCCTTGTTTAGCATGACAATTGTTTAGCATTACAATAAAAAATACTATTATTTTACAGAGCTTCACACTGCAAAAAGAGTTAAACTGGCTAGATAGACATTTTGTACGTCTCTAGCTATATCTCTCTAATGTAACTTCTTGTTTTTTTTCTTTTTCTTTAATAAATAAATTATGGTTTAAGCCATAAGTCATCACATCAATTTCCTTATGTTCTCTTCTTTTTTTCAAATGGAAGTTAAGAACTTTCTAAGAACTACTTGAGTAAATCAATTAAAAAAGATATAAATATTGAAAAACTTCACATCTTTTTTGGAAATGAATACAAAGAACTAAATTACGTAATGAAAAAAACACACCAACATTAAAATAAGATAACAATGACGATTGAGTTGATCTAAAATTAAAGTTGGAATCGAAGAGTCCGACTTATTCGATGGCAATTATGTCACATCAATATTTGGATGATACATGGAACATGATTTTAAAAGTTTAGCATTGTATATGTGATTCACGCGTATATTTTTCAATTTAGGATTTTAGCATTGTCATTCCCTATTTTAGCACTGTCATCATTTATTTTAGCACTAACATGATAACTGTTTAACATTACAATAAAAAAATATCATCAGAGCCCTAATTCATTTCTCAGTTGCAGTCTCTGATCCTCATCAGGATGTGGATGTTCCTTAAAAAACTTCATCCATTCAAATAAAATCCCACAACATTAATACAACTCATCAACATACAAAATAAATCCAAAAATAATCGCATCTCATAAATCAGTAAAACTACCAAGTGTAGCATTTAATTTCCAAAGCTTCATGCGAAAGCAAAATACATGCACAAATTAATAAAGATATAAATTAGATACAAATTAATAAGTAGAATACGTACGCTTCGAGCTGCTGAACTTGCTCGGAAGAGTGATGATGATATTGTCTATTATTATGTCTTTCTCATCGTAAATAACAGACTACAAATGCTAACACTACCACCTACCAAAATATTCAAACATTAAACTAACAGTGTTAAAAAAGAAAATGGAAATGCTAAAATATAAACTACTGGTGCTAAAATATAAACTGCCAGTGCTAAAATATAAACTATCAGTGCTAAAAGCTAACTATTCTCTCTACATATATGATCGCGTGTATGTATCTATCTACCTTGACGTTGAAGCTCTAATAATCAGTACTGATTTTCCATAGGAGTAAATTGTATCTGAAATTTTATTGAATGATTTTGTTCCGAATCGGAGAATTGAAATTGGAGGTTTGCTGAGTTGTAGAGAGAGAGAGGTTGGAATGGCGGCGATTGAAGGCGCATTGCTGTTTTCGGTGGCGTTAGTGGTGGAGGATGTTCTGCAGCAGCACAGAAGCCGATCGCGCGGCCTCGATTTGGACGCTCGCCGCGCGGAGGAAGACGGTAATTTCTGAGGAATATGTCTGGTTTGCAACTGAATGTAGCTAATTACAAAAAACACAAGTGAAATCTCCAAAGTGGAAGAAACACAATCTGCACATTAATCAATACATAATTAATCACGTTAGTGCTTAATAATGCTAAAATTATTCACAATAGTGCTAAAATAGGTTATAGAAGTGCTAAACATGCTAATACTAGTGCTAAACTATTTGCTCGCAATATGTTTTTCTAAATCTCAATTGTTTTACAATTTGTAATTCTAGCAAATATGCAAAGATTCACGAACATAGTAATTACAAATCTGAAGAGATACAAGTACATAGAAATATGAAATCATGATCTGCAGAGCTAAAAATACATGTTGATTCTCAAAAATCAAAAGTTCAACTTAATTAGCTTAATCAATATTATCGAACAAATTTAAAACATAACAAAATCGTAGAGAACCGAAGAGAATCGCGTGAAAAAATCACAGAAAAAGTACGATAAAAATATTTTTACCCGGCATTATCATCCAAGAACAACGAACAACCAAAACTCTAAGAGAACTCGCATAAACAACGATCGATTAAGATGAATCGACTGGAATCTGGATTACATAAACACAATAAAATCGAAGAGAAATCAAAGAGATCTTTCAGCAAATGATGATAAATTCGAACTTACGGCGGGACGGTAGTGCTTCGGCATGGCGTCCACACGACGGCTGCGAATGGGGTTGTGTGGCGGTGGGAATGAGGAGAGAGAGAGAGAGAGAGAGAGAGAGAGAGAGAGAGAGAGATAGAGAGAGAGAGATAGAGAGGTGGAGATGAGGGTTCAAAAGACGCGAAGAGATTTGATGCAAAAAATAATAGAATTCATAAATTACGAAAATACCCTTACTTCATTAAAAAGTCAGTAATATTATAGTAATGCCACCGCATTTTTTTAAGTTTGGAACAGATCTTGGCCGTCCAAATAGGCGAGATCTGTGGTTAAAATTGGTTCTCAGTTCTCATAGGAAGGTGTGGTTCTCATATGATCCCATCTCTCTCTCTCTCTCTCTCTCTATATATATATATATATATATATATATATATATATATATATAGGGAAGGGATCAAATGAGAACCCTTCCCCTAGGTGGGAACTAGGAACCAATCATATCCCTTCATTGATTCAATCTGGACGACCCATATTAAGTGAATGGGGCGGTGGCATAATTGTAATATTTGGCAAGTTTGATCAAGAGGGGGTAATATAGTAATTCAGATCTTCAACTTTCTTTCTTCAGATTTTTTCCCATTTTCTCTCCCTCTCTCGTTGATTTACGTCGTTCTTCTTCTTCTCCTTCTTCCCTTTTGATTTCTCATTATTTTTCAGCATCTGCTTTCTTTTTATCGCGAGGATTCGATCCTATGATTCGTAGAGTTCATCGGCGACGCTGTTTTTGTATGGTGACTCCATGTATGTGTATTTTTTCAATTTATTTTAGCAGTTGGGTATGTCGATTTGTTTCTCGTTTCTTCTCGTGATTTTTATTTCTCATCTTATTTTAGTTTATGGCTTCATCGTTTTGTTACGAAGATTCGATATTTTTGATTGATTTGATCTTTGTCGTTCAGATCTGGGTTGCATCAGTTTTTTTTAGAAAAATATCAGTTTTCTAATTGTTAGGAATTTTAGGGTTGAGTATGTACGAGAATATACAGAATATGTATTAATTTGATTTGTTTATTTGTTTTAGCATGTTAATGTATTCATTTTAGCCTATCGTCACATATGTTTTAGCCTATTAATGTAGTCGTTTTAGCCTGTCGTCACATATGTTTTAGCATGATAACAAGCTAGTTTAATGTTATTTCTACTGCACTCTATGAAACATGTCATACAAACCATGCTTTGCTTTTTTTTCTTTTGTGTGTGTGTGTTTTTGTGACTCGGCTACACAATGTTATAGACATCATGTAAATATTAGAATATTTTGGTGCTAAAATGCATGATGCTAGAATGGGACATACCTAATGCTAAAAATCAATTTGTGTGTCTGAACATCTCTTGATGTGATTGTATTATTATTTTACCTTGTTCAGTTTATAATTTTTTGATTTTAATGTGTCAGCTTCTTTTGTTTGAAGTGACCACAGTAAGATTACTCACACGGTGATATGGAGGGTTCTACTTCACATAGCAAGATGATGATGTTTGAGCAATTCTACGGTTTACGTGCCTCTACTGAAGTTGTTGTTCATCCACCTATTCCAGTTAAAATAAAAGATAGCGACAGTCGTTTGATATCTAAGAAGGAGGCAACGAAGAGAAAGTAAAACAAACCACTCAGAATATGCAGCAATTGCTACAAGTTGTTAGATCATGATGCTAGGAACTGTCCAGCTTGATGTTATTATAGCGATTGGGCATAGTTTAATATCATGTTTTACCATGCTTGTGAATTGTTTTCAACACATTCATTTTTAAGAATATATATGATTTTTAATAAAAGTGTTTATGACATTTTCTTTGCAGTAATTATATTACTATTAAGTTTTATTAACCACGGTTACTGTTTAGAATATGATGCTAAAATAACGGAAGCATGAGGTTAAATACCTTGTCAGATTCCCACTGCATATTTTGTTTATCAGAAGATGCTAAAATGAGAAACGCATGAGGCTAAAATGATTGAAGTAGGAGGCTAAATTTGATATGACATTTTTCACTAGGATTCACCGTTCCCAATTAGGGTTTATTACGTTCCAATTAGGGCTCATATGATCCCAACTAGTAATTCTGAGATTCCCAGTAGGGGTTCACACTGTCCCCATAAAGGGTGTATTGTGTTTCATTGCAATGAAATCACCGTTTCATAATTTGTTTATCAACACATGCTAAAATGAGAATCATATGAGGCTAAAATGATCGAAGTAGGAGGCTAAAATTGATGTGACATTTTCTACTAGGGTCCAGCGTTCCCAATTAGGGTTTATTACGTTCCGATTAGGGCTCATCTGATCCCAACTAGTAATTATGAGATCCACATTAGGGTTCACTGTCCCCAAATAGGGTTTATTGCGTTTCATTCCAATGAAATCATCGTTTCATTTTTGTTTATCAACACATGCTAAAATGAGAAATGCATGAGGCTAAAATGAGTGAAGTAGGAGGCTAAAATTGAATCTGGGCAGTTTCCGAGTTCAATAATTAGGGTTTATTACGTTCCGATTAGGGCTCATCTGATCCCAACTAGTAATTATGAGATTCACATTAGGGTTCACTGTCCCCAAATAGGGTGTATTATGTTTCATTCCAATGAAATCACCGTTCAATATTTTGTTTATCAGAACATATATGCTAAAATAAGAAATGAATTGGGCTAAAATGAGTGAAATAGAAGGCTAAATTTGATGTAATATTTTCCACTATGGTTCACCGTTCTCAATTGGGGTTTATTGCGTTCCAATTATGGTTCATATGATCCCAATTAGTAATTATGAAATTCTCTTTAGGGTTCACTGTCCCTAAATAGGGTGTACTATATTTCATTCCAATGAAATCACTGTTCCATATTTATTTATTAGAACATACATGCTAAAATGAGAAATGAATGAGGCTAAAATGAGTGAAGTAGGAGGCAAAATTTGATGTGACATTTTCCACTAGGGTTCACCGTTTCTAATTAAGGTTTATTACTTTGCAATTAGGGTTCATCTGATCCCAATTAGTAATTATCAGATTCTCATTAGGGTTCATTGTCCCCAAATATGTGTATTGTGTTTTATTCTAATGAAATCACCGTTCCATATTTTGTTTATCAGAACATGCTATAATGAGAAATGAATGGGGCTAAAATGAGCGAAGTAGGAGACTAAATTTGATATTTGTTTTGAAAAATATTTACGCATTTTCTTTCTTAGTTGTCAGTCATCTCCTTCGTTGTTTCACTTTCTTATTCTTTTTTTTATTATTAACTCGTATTTTTTCATTTTGTAGTATCTATATAGGTGTAGGTGTTTATATAAAACTGTTAGAAATATATTCATAATATCACCCGCTAAAATGTATTACACAATATGCTAAAATGTTATATATGTCATGCTAAAATGTTGTATACAACATGCTAATATAAATCTGGGGTTACTCTCTGCGAAAATTATGCCTAAAAATGATTTTTTGTACTTTTCATCTATTTTTTTCAAATAAACATATGCAATATGGATCTTAAATGAAAGAGTATGAAAAGAGCTTTAATTTGATATAAGATTTGCGGAAATCCGATTAAAAATGAATAAATTATGATCATTTAAAGTTTTTAAGAATTATTTCAAAACATGATGATGTCACTTTTTTTTGTTCCAACTTTACCTTTAATGAAACGCGTGAATTTAAAATTTTCATTTTAATTACGAGATTGTCACCGCCCCTATTCCACTTTATCTATTTAATCTGGACCGTCCAGATTTTGAAATGGAGGGATGAGATTGGTTCCCAGTTCCCACCTGGTGACTGGTTCTCACCAGATCCCATTCCTATATATATATAAGCTTCAGTTAAATTTTTAATGGCTTTTTCTAGTTCACTTACTAACATGCTGCTATTAATGCCTATTAGAATCCATTTTTATTTTTATTTATTTTTCATAACATTCATGATTAAGAGTTAAGTACAAGGGAAAGACATTTGTATGATTCTCATTTTCAACACAATTTTCAATCTATGTGAAATCTCGATGTGAGACTATATATAATCTCAATACGATTCCTTTATTTGCAATTATATAGAACTTTAATTTGTTAGCTAAGATAGCTCATGATCATAAATCTAATAAGTTTGTCTTTAGTAGGTACTATTCCAAAATTATTTACTATAGATGTAAACGATGTTATTATACAATTTATTTTTATATCAGTGGAAGTTCGATTTGACCATGCAAGAAATGTGCACGTTTGACACTCAAAATTATTATATATTTCATCAATTGGTAGAAAATCCGATTAAGATAAACCATATCTTACATAAATCTTATTTTGCTAAATAAATATTATTTTAAAGGCAAACACTTGCATGCATCATGAAGCAAACAACACTACATGAGACGGGTACGCTTTTGACCCAGTCAACGCGGATCAACCCGTGCTTTGACCCGGTCAACGCGGGTCAACCCGCTTTGACTGGGTCAATCCATAAAAAAAACTGTCCAAAGTGAGTACCAACCTTCCTATTAAAAAGTATCACAAAACATTCGAAAAGTACCATCTGTATCATTAAAAAGTAAGGGATCTGCTAGTTATTTTATATAAGTTTATTTAGTTCAAATTCTGATTTTTTTTTCAGTTTTTATATTGTATGTGTTGAGATTAATCTAAAACAATCATCATTCCAAGAATTTGCAAAGGAAAGCAAAACACGAGTTCGGTAAAATAAAAAGTACCATGTTGTAAGCATAAAAGTATTAAGTACGATAAAGAAAGGTATTAATCTGAGATTAATACTATCATCATTCCAACTACAATAAAAAGTACCATGTGCCACGTGGCACGCCCGCGTGGGGCCAGGTGGCCGCCTGAAATAGACAGAAATAACCGTTGTTGCACGCAAGTCCACCTCTATTTAAAATAGGGTTAATTGTTGTAATTAACACAACGTTTAATCTATTTTGTAATTTTCACACAACGTTTAAATATTTATAATTACATAAAAAACCTTTACATTTTTTACAATTTTAACATCAACTAAATTTTCTCGCAAAATATATCATTCACAAATTTGGTTGCACGTCAATTTCCTTTCGTAAGTGCCAAAAATAGAAGATTTTTTCAACCCCCTCCCCCTTCAACTCCTCTATTGAGGCCTCTTTCATGTTGTGCCTTTTATTTTAGGGCTGGGGAAACATATATACCATCATACCGTACTTATCGTACCGGAATACTGAACTTTAAGATATATCGGTATTTTTGGTAAAGTACGTACCGATATTTTTCGGTAAGGTAACGGTATAGAATTTTTAAAATCGAGGTATACCGGCATATACCGATACCGACGGTATACCTAATTTTTTAGGTATATACCGTTAATTCGGCATATACCGTTATACCGGTATATACCTTTGGTGCGGTATATACCGCACCAAAGGTATAAAGATGTTATATATTTATAAATATCTAGTAAATTTACAATATCTAACACTTATAATTAATATGATGTTATACTTAATGTATAGTAATTCTAAATATGTTCTTAATTAATATTTAGTGAATAATTATTATGATTTCTAAGTAAACGATTTAAAATTTGTAATATATAGTAAGTTTATAAGATTTTATACAATTTATATTAATTAAAAAAACATGATTGATATATAATATTTAGTAAATATGTTACACATTTATAAATATCTTGTAAATTTACAATATCTAACACTTATAATTAATCTTATGTTATACTTAATATATAGTAATTCTAAATAAGTTCTTAATTAATAGTTAATACTTAGTAAATAATTCTTACGATTTCTAAGTAAACGATTTAAATTTTGTAATATATAGTAATTAAGTTTATAATATTTTATATAATTTATATTATTTACAGGGTTAAGGGCCACATAGCCCCCTTGACTATTCTATAAGGGTCACATTGTCCCCTCTTTGACTATTTGGTCCATTTAGCCCCCTCGACTATCTAAAATGGTTCACATTGCCCCTTCTATGGATGGAAAAGTTAACACCATTAACAAACACACACTTTTCTCACACACTAAGATTTTTCACATACTTTTACACATAATTTTACAATCAACCAAAAATGCTACAAATTAATAAATTATGGTTATCAATTAATAAAATAATAAATACCATGAAATTTATTAATAAATTAATTAACACTTAATAATAATAATAATAATAATATAGTATGTAAAATTCATTATTTATAACATATCTATATATATATATATATTGAGATAATTCATAAAATGATTTAAATCTAAAAACCATCATCTGTGTATTTCAAATTTGCAATTAAGTGTTCAACTTTATTTTCAATGGTAAAATGGACCCACAAATCAATTAATTTCACTACATAATGACCTTTGAAGATGAAAAATATAAGCAAATCTGAAATTCATAAATCATACTCTCTTTCCAAAACATTAATAAATCATCATAAACGAAGACTCAATATATCTATTGTAGTATTTATCATTGAATCATCGAATTTTAAAATTCAAAATAATTTTATAAATGAACTCGATATATATATATATATGTGTGTGTGTGTGTGTGTGTATATATATATTGAAATTTTCATATTATATTACTATTATTATGTTTTAGTTAATTTATTAATCAATTTATTGGTATTTATTATTTTAGTTATTATTAACCATAATTTATTAATTTGTAATAATTTTGGTTAATTGTAAAATTGTGTGTAAAAATATATGAAAAAATCTTAGTGTGTGAGTAAAATGTGTGTTAGTATGTGTTTGTTAATGGTGTTAATTTTTCCATCTATGGAATGGGCAATGTGAGCAATTTTAAAGAGTTGAGGGGGCTAAATGGACTAAATAGTCAAAGAGGGGGCAATGTGACCCTTATAGAATAGTCGATAGGGCTATGTGGCCCTTAACCCTTATTTATAAAAACATGATTGATATATAATACTTAGTAAAATATCTAGTAAATTCACGATATCTAACACTTATAATTAATCTTATGTTATACTTAATGTATAGTAATCCTAAATATGTTCTTAACTTATAATTAATCTTATGTTATACTTAATGTATAGTAATTCTAAATATGTTCTTAACTTATAATTAATCTTATGTTATACTTAATGTATAGTGATTCTAAATATGTTCTTAACTTATAATTAATCTTATGTTATACTTAATGTATAGTGATTCTAAATATGTTCTTAATTAATACTTAGTAAATAATTATTACGATTTAATTTCTAAGAAAACGATTTAAAATTTGTAATATATAGTAAGTTTATAATACTTTATACAATTTATATTAATTATAAAAACATGATTGATATATAATATTTAGTAAATATGTTATACATTTATAAATATCTTGTAAATTTATAATATCTAACACTTATAATTAATCTCATATGCTTAATGTATAGTAATTCTAAACGTGTTCTTAATTAATACTTAGTAAATAATTCTTACGATTTCTAAGTAAACGATTTAAAATTTGTAATATATAGTAAGTTTATAATATTTTATACAATTTATATTAATTATAAAAATACGATTGATATATAATACTTAGTAAATATGTTATTGGAGTTTATACAATTTTATATGATTGATATAATTAATCTTTTATTTTATTGGAGTTTAATTATCGTGCTATGAAAATATTTATTTTATTTTGTTGAATTTTGATCGTTATTAGGGTGTTTCATATATTTAATAAATATATGAGATATATCATAAGATAGTAGGATAAGGTATACTGATGTCGGTAAGATATACCGATATATGAGGTATACCAATATTGGTAAAGTATACCGATGTCGGTAAGGTATACCGAAATAAAGGTACGGTAAAGGTATGCCATTTTTTCATACCGAATTTAAGGTATATCGTTAGAAGATATACCGAACGTTAAGGTAAGGTAACGGTATGGATTTTTACCATACCGTACAAGTAAGACAAGGTAAATGTATGGTGAAAAAAGTAATGTGTACCATACCGTGTCACCCCTATTCTATTTCCTTAAAAACTATGTTGTTTTGTCACAATTTTAATTTTTTTTTCTTTTTTTAATGTTTTTTAAAAAAATACACAAAAATAAACTTTTAAAACTACGTATTATAATAAATCCCATGAAAAGTCAACCAAGAGGATGAGAAAACTGAAAATAGAAAATTACAATAATAAATTTCAATATTTAATAATTACCTTATAATAACTAAAAAATAAAATTAAAAAGAAAAGTGTAAACCCTAATTTTGAAACCCAATTCCTATTTAATAATCTAAAAACCGAAAGATAAATATAATTCTAAGTATGAAATAGTATCTTAAGTATATTTTTTTTAATTCATTAGTGTTTGTTTTTTTGGAAAGAAAGAAATAATAATAATAAAAAAGAATAAAAGAGAATGAAGGGAAAAAAATTGTGTCAAATGCAAGGATGAAAATATCGCTATCGCACCATATATCGCAACTTCAATTTTACGGATATATCATCGGATATATCGATATCGCAGAAAATTGAAAAAAATGATGGAAACTATATATATTAAAATCTTGGAAATTTAGCAAGAAGTTTTGGGAACTATTATAACATATTATTATGCACATATTCTACTCAAATTTTTGATATAATTGTATTTTGAAAGCACACATATGAATAATACATTATATAAATATGGTCTGAAACAATACATTTGACAAAATAATACATAATATAATATATAATAACTAAATAGATATTATAAGGTATAATTAATACCAAAATGGGGATCTGTGAGGTTCAAATATAGTAGATGGAATGTCATCTTGTTTCAAACAATATTGGTACCAACTCATCACATTAGAGTAATTTTGGACATAATTATGCACATGCACTTGATATGTTTCTTGATTTCTTCTTGAGGCCAAAGGTCATCTCAAGTTCGACCCACCACCAACACCACTAGGTGTGAGTCTGTCACACATGGCCTGCTAAGTGTGGTTTATCTCCCCTGTGTAGGTTTGCAGGCTATTACACAGGGGTGGGGTTTACCCAGTGCGCACGACGGTAGCGGCTGCGGGTTACCCTCGACATCAAAAAAAAAAAAGATTGCCTAAAAGTGATTTAATATAATATCAGAGCTTGAATTTTCTTCTTGAGTCCATGCACGTCTCCTTATGTATTATTTTCCTATTGCACCTATTACATGACCTCCAACTCTACTTTCGTGGTCCATATGAATAATACATATCATATAAATATTGTCTTAGATTTCAAATTTATATGATATATGGGAAGAAAAACTTTAGTGTTTTGTCCATCATGTCCCCTAAAGTTACCAACCATGGCTAGGTCACTGAAAAATGAAAAAATAAAGCTAGTGAATCTTACTTTTCTTTCTAAAACATCCGTTGGTTTCCCAAGCTTCTTTCCCTCATAATTTTTTGCAGTGTGAGTGTCTTTGTAAAGTAAGAAATATTGCAACTCAAATAATTAAGTTGAAGACCTAAAAAAGACCACAAAAATATGCAGTATTACATAAAAATCAAAATATATTATAGAAATATTAAAAAATCACGATATATTGTGATTTTTTACGATATATTGCGATATTTCACCGATACCCGGAAAAAAAGATATTATCCCCCATATCCATATCGCAATGTCAAAATTCGCGATATATCCATGATATTTCGTGATATTTCAATCCTTGATCAAATGACATATTTTTCAGTGAAAAAGGGAACAACACGAGGTGCTGTGCAATGGGGTGCTGTAGAGAGGATCATATCCGCAATTTTATCTACTTTTTTTTAGATAAAGCAATTTTATCTACTTGTGACCAAATTAAACTATATCATGCATAATCTTAAAATTTAAGTATACACACATATACCTAAATTAATATTCTAAATTTACCACTTTATACTCTTCTATAAATAGTTGCAATCTAACAACTCTGGCATCCTGCAACGCACTCAATTCTAGAGTCTTATGGTTATTTTTGTTTGTTCATTTCTGTATATATCGTGGCTGACATGACAGTATAGGAAAATCATGGAACAACTCCATCAAATTAATAATTTTAAGGAGTTATTTTAGAGAAATGGTTGGATTTGCACCTTACGAGAGAATAGTCATCTATACATCTTCAAAATGTTGGAAAAGATGGGCAATGAAACTTTGCGGGTCAGAAGAAAAAATTATGACTAATCTTATATATATATATATATATATATATAATTCAAAATAGTCGATAATAGAGTATGTAGCATGTATTGTTGTTAGATTTCTCTTCCCCTTCATATGAATTATATATAAAAATGATCTTGTGAGTACTTGAGAGTTTACATGAATTTATGGGAAATGATTAGATAAAAATTGAATTGAAATTTGGAATTTGGGGAGTGTGACTCAAATTACCAGTTATTGTTACTTCTGATTGGTAATGATATATTACATGATCGAATATTGTGTCTGTGCATTTTTTTTTTCATTTATTCTCTTTTTAGTTTTTACTATAGAGTTCGAAGTTTTAATTTATTTTCTTTTTACTACAGAGGTTGAAGAAAGTTTGAACATTCTACTGTTATGATTTTTAATTTATTTATTTTAATTTACTATAGTAGTGTTTTTATTATTTTGTTTTAGTATTTTTTTATTTAATTTATTTTAATTCATCTCCATTATAAATCCAATAATAAAGTCGTGGATTTAATGTTTGTTTCGTCTCTTTCGAAAGTAGCAAATTCGGCCATTTTGTGTTGTATATATGAGTTTTGACATTTTTAATATAGATTCATAGCTAGAATTATATTAATTATGTTGTAAATATTTTTTTGTGGTAATTAAATCATAAGAGAGCATTGCATACAATTATCCAATTACTTTTCCATACAATATTAAGGATTGATTTATTTTGTGAATTACAAAGATCCCTTAATTCTATTAAAAAATTATATCTTAAATGATTTTTTATGATTCGTCTTTTTTTTATGTAAGCAGTATATTACCATCTTTTAGTATTTCCAAATGTTTCGTGTTAATTTTTTATGTAAATCTAATTTAAACCCCTAATTATGAATTATTAGATCAAATATATATATATATATATATAATATAGCCAAATAATATAATATTAAATAATTTGAGTGTCGACCAAACAAGATTTTTTATTTACTATTCACAGTACAATAAAAGTTAATACGTAAATCTTAATCTTAATATATATTGAGATAAATAAGTGTACTAAAAAAGGTAATTAGCCTTCCTCGCATAAATGACGTTTCTAGAAATGAAAATTTGTAATAATTAATTAAAATATTTAAATTAATTGATTAATTAATTGGAAAAGAATTACATGATAGATTGCATCTCAATAATTAAGATCTCATGACCATATGGAATAATGATTGTCAATCAAGTACTAACTAATATACTACGCAATGCCATTTATATATATGCATCATGCATAGAAACCGAATCGAGTCGAATACTCTGATGCTCGAGCTCGACTCGTTAAGAAATATTTAAGCTCGAGTTCGGCTCGAGATCGATTCGAGCTTTTCTCTTCTTGTTCAAGCTCGACTCGATAAATATTTTTCATGTTCGAATTCGGTTTGAGCTCGGTTCGTGAAATGCTCGAAAATTTACTAAACGAGCCTGAGCTCAAATGCTTTAAAAAAACCTCGTTTAATTTACATATTAGAGCTTGAATTTGAAAAAATAGCTTATTTTATTTACCCGTTTGAATTATTTATAATATTCATGAACATGTTCGATTAAAGCTCGAGCTCGAACATGCTCGCGAGCTGGCTGAACCGAATACTAAAATATTCGAGCTCGACTCGAAAATTTTATCAAGCTCAATTCAAGGCTCGAGTTCGGCTCATTTAGAAAATGAACGAACTTCGAACGAGCTTTTTTGAGCCGAACTCCGAATAGCTTGCGAACGGCTCTGTTCATTTACAGCCCTCTCATGCATGTTAAATAATTAAATTAGAAAATATGTATGTGTGCGCCGTGTGGGTGTGTGTTATATATTGCATGATTACATTTTAACTCAGTTATCTATATTATATCTAAAATTAAGATAGTTATTATAAATAGTAATAATTAATTTCCCCCCTAAATGCATTTCTATAAATAAAAATAAAATAGTTATTAATTAATTAATAGTTATATTATATAGTCATTCAATACTAGAATTTTAATATTATAAATTATTATTTTTATTTTGCAAAAATACTATTTTTATCAAAAATTCTTTTTTTTTCATGAGATGAAAAAAATTACGTGGCCTTTAAATTGTTGATTTATATGCGAATTTTCTAAACACCTATTTTTTTCTTTACGATGGACCATAAGTTTATGTTAATTATCATTCTTTTAAGTATTATGAGTGAATGTTCTAATATATTAATTTAAAATATTTTAAATTTTTAAGTTTATTAAATATATTAAAATAATTCCAGATCCATATCAAAATTTCAATTAAATATATTTAAATTTTTAAATTAAATGTATTGATCAAGATACACATCGAGAATTTTAAATTAAATTTACTTAAAATTTTGAGTTAAATGTATTAATTGAACCTAGCAATTAATTGTTAAATATATTTATGCCATGAATTATATATATATATTAAATAGTTAAAGCTTACACTTTTAGTTTTTCAAACAAATATCATCACACATCAAAAAATTTACAAAATATTGTTATGCATGAACAAATTATAAATTGTGAGTCTCAACAATGATATTTCCACATTTGTTGATATCTAAGTTGAGATCAAGTGTAATATTTAAATATTTAATATTATCATTTTAATATTAAATATTAAATATATTTTAAATTTATAGATTTGAATTGAATTATATATATTAAACAGTTCACATTTTATCTAAATACACCACCATTTTTTTCTTTATACACTACGCATCTTTTTTAATTTTCACATTTTATCTTTACACACTATAATAAAAGTCATTTCTATCCTTTCACTATGAAAATAAATTAAAAAAATCAAAAGAAATTTTAAAAATAAAAAATTATTCTCCACCCTCACTCTCTCCCCTCCATAATGTATTGATCTTTTTCAACTGTGATCTTGCAGGCTAATCTCTTAAATGTTGTGAAAGCTTCACTCTTGTCTCTGAGAAAATCTACCCATGTGAACTTTGAGAAATCATCTATGCAGACAAGAACATACTTCTTTCCTCCGTAGCTTTCCACATCCATATGCCCCATTAGATCCATATGAATTAGATCTAAAATCCTTTTAGAAGTTCTGTCATGAACTTCTTTATGCTGAGATCTGGACTGCTTCCCAATCTGACATGGACCGCATACTTTATCTCTGTCAATTTTGATCTGAGAGAGTCATCTGACAACCTCTTTGCTGATGATCTTTTGGAGATTCCTGAAGTTAATGTGTCCAAGTTTCTGATGTCAGATCTCTGACTCTTTTATAGATGTTCTTAGACATGTTAAAGAACATTGTGCAGGGACATGTAGCTGATAGTAGTTGTCAGCTGATCTTTTTCCTTCCATGAATAAGTCATTGTTCTTATTCATTACCCTACAACTTTCTTTGGTGAAGACAACTGTCATGTCATCATCACACAGTTGACTGATGCTAATCAGATTTGCTTTGAGCCCATCAACTAGCATAGTCTTCTTCAGTTTTGGCATTCCTTCAACAACCAGCTCATTTTTACCCATTACTTTACCTCTTTTTCCATCTCCAAATGTGACAAAGTCTGATAAGCAGGCTTTTAGATTCTGTACTACAGAGCAATCTCCAGTCATGTGTCTTGAACAGCCACTGTCAAAATACTAGTTGCCCCTGTCTTGGACTCTTAGAGAGGTATGGGCAATCATACTGGTCTGCTTGACAACCCATTGTTTCTTCTATGCAGACTTCTTCTTTTTCTGAGCAGCTGATCTCTTCTTGATGTTGCTGGAATGCTGAGCCACAAATCTCCTTCTCATTCTTTTCAGATCATAGAGATATTTTTCACAATGTGGACGAATGTCGCCTTTTTCTTCATAATAATGGCAGATAATTTCTTTTTGTTGCCATTATAAATAGTCATCTTCTTGTTAATGTTCTTCTAGATGTTTTGAATATTATTTTGTACATGCATTGGCTGACTTGTACTTACTTTGACAAACACTGTCTCGGACCATCCACCATTGTATCCAAGACCTGGATGACTCTTCCCTGAATGTCCTGGAGTAGTAAGAATCTTATCAAGAATAAGATTCTTAGATCTATTGCTCAGCATGTTGACATTCCTTTTGATGGTTTTGAGTTCTGCAGACAACTCATCAATCTCTTTCTTTTGCTGTTGAATTATGACCTTCTGTCCAGCATCAGACCTGATCAATTCCTTCTTTTCTTTGAGAAAATCATTGTTGTGAGATTGTAGAGTCTTGTTGATCTCAACAACTTCAAGCTATTTTTCATACATCTCCTTGTAGGTCTTGACAAATTCTTCATGATTGTAGTCTTTATTGTCTGAGTCTTCATCTTCTGCAAGTTTGAAAGGATCCTGGAACTTTGAGACTTTTGCTGTAAAAGCATAGGTTTCTTCTTCCGATTCACTGCTACTTTCTTCAGACTCATTATCACTGAGAGAGGCATTGTAATTCTTTTTATTCTTCTTCAGAGTATTAGCACATTCAACTTGAATGTGTTCAAAACCATCACATTCTCTGCACTGGATTCATCTCCTTAAATTTGAAGATTGAAACTCTTTCTGTTCACTGCTAGAGTTTCTGTCTTACTGAAAATTACCAGATGATTGTCTTCTGTTGTTGGACCTTCTAGAAGACTGCTTGTTTACTCTTTTTAACATTCGACTGAAGTTCTTGGTGATTAAAACCATATTGTTCATTGTATCTGAATCAAGTATATGTTTTTATTTCTGTACATATTCAGGTACATCCTCAGAGACTTCAGTTTTAAGAGCAATACCTCTCTTCCTTGAGCTGATGTATTTATCTTCCAGATTCATCTCAAACGTCCTCAACAACCCCATCAGTTCATCAAGCCTCATACTCTTGATGTCCTTGGTTTCTTCAATTGCAGCAACTTTGTAAGCAAACTTTCTTGGAAGAGATCTGAGAACCTTCCTAACAAGCTTCTCATTGCTGATAGGCTCTCCAAGAGCAAAACTCTCATTTGATATACTTCTCAATCTGGCATTAAACTCACCAATGGATTCAGTATCTTCCATTCTGAGACTTTCAAATTTTGAAGTAAGATTTTGAAGTCTTGATAGCCTCACTGAACTAGTCCTTTCAAAGGTGGTTTTCAGAATATCCTATGCAGCTTTTGCAGTCTCACAAGTTGAGATCAGGCTGAATGTCTCAAGATCTACTACAGAGAATATTGCATTGAGAGTTTTAGAATTGACATTGTACCAGTTCTTCTGCGGCACAGTCCACTCTCCTTCTTCATTCTCCACATGCTTTCCTTCCTTGGCAACCATAGTTGTTGCCTTCAAGCAATGGTGGTCTGACCGTAGATCCTCCTTCTTTGATTGAACTCATGACTAAAATTCAACCAAAATCTTTACGCAGATATGTACTTTTCAGGACTCTTTTCACACTAAAATCAAAGGTGACCCGCTCTGGTATCAATTGAAGTTACATAAACTGTGTGATCATGTTCATCATCATGTTTGTATACATTGTTGTGAACATTCAAGGTCAGAATATATAAATTGAAAGCATGTAAATGACACGAGGTTGGTAACCGTGTTCGATCAACTGATCTACATCAGGGGAACTTTAGAAGTCCATGAAAAACAGTTCACTACTCTGTTGAATGGTTACAAAGGCTATTACACGAAGACTCCCGTCACTCGACCTTTTTCCTACCCACTATAACCTTTTTCGTTGAACTGAATTGCGAGCTCCCCTCACAATCTAGAATCCCTCTAGTTCCCACATGATATCTCTCCCGAGACTTCTTTAAGTGTGTATACGTATGAATTTAAGTTTCAAACACAGACTAGAAACACAATGATTACAAATATCAAACCTAGTCTACCCGAATACTATATGCTTCAAAGATGAAGTTTTTTAGACTCTCTACCCTTTGTGTATTCGTAAAACTCTCGTCCACTAAATTAGTCTGATTCCCAGGCTATTTATAAACAAAAGATATAGCCTTAACAAGGTAATCAGAAGTCCTATTTTGACTAGAATTCAACAAGGAAACTTTTCCTTAATTAAATCGGACTTTCCTAGTTTAAATGTCTTCCTTGACTAGAACTCCTTTCCTTCTTTGATCTTCATCACGAACAAGGAAGCTTCTATTCTGAAACATCGATCTTGAATCTGTAGCTCTAGCTCTTTGATTATAGCATGATACGTCTCTTGTAAACTCTATGGACAATCATGTACATGATCATGTTTCTGAACATGATTAAGTACATGTCTTGATTTTCAATCAGATTGGCAGTGGAAATGTTCACAGTAATGTCCAGAACATGTTATTCGAACATAAATAACCAAAATCTTTTGTGTTTTTTTGATATTGCCATACAGATCATGACAATCTCGAACACTTGAGTGTAAATGACACTAACAAAATAATTTAAATTTTGAATGGTCGAAACTCGAAATGTATTAATTGATCTTGTCATTTTAATGTTAGATAATTTTAAGATTTTCAAGTTATCATATTTAAGTTTTCAACTTTAAACATGTTTTAAATAGTTAAAACTTATATATTTTAATTTTAAATCAAAATTTATCCCACATTGAAGAACAAATAAATAATATTGTATATGAACAAACTAACTATGAATTGTGAGGCCCAACAATGATTTCTGCAAATTGAGATCAAGTATAATATTTGATATTTGATTTTATCAATTTAATACGATACATTTTAAATTTTTAGAAATTAAATATTTTTGAATTAAAACTGAATTAAATATATTAAACAAATATAATAAAATATTTTAATTTAAAATATTTTTAATTTTTTATAATATATTATTACATATTGCTATTTACATATTAAATTTTTATTTACCCTACATCTCACATTGGTTGTAGATTGAAATATTGGGATGTGGGTTGTATAAAAGAATGGGTAATCTTAAATCGAAACTTTAAATTAGTTCCGCAACTTTTTCTAATTGTTCTATATCTCACATTGGTTGTAGATTGAAACATTGGGAAATAGGTTGTTGTATAAAAGGGTAGAAAACCTCAAAATTTTTATTTAATCATATTTTGAACAAAAATATTTAAAAAAATTGAAAAAAATTATGGGTGCCTAATTGGCCGATTAATCACTATCGAAATCACTTGGGTGGCGAGGACTCTGCCTTCTCAATTTTACAACCAACTTGGGTGTTTCTGGCACGGCTAGAGCCGCCAATAATGATTTCTCCAGTGATGAAAATACATAAGTAATTTATAATTCAAACGATATAATTCATAGATTTATATACAAAATTCATAATTGAATATAATTTTATTTGTACATAAATATTTTTTTAATAACATTCTCATAATTGAATATAATTTATTATTGTACATAAATATTTTTTTAAGGGGCAGACTTGGGTGAGACCGTCTCATACATGAGACGGGTCAATACTCACATGCGGGGATCATTATTTATGGGTGAAGTATTATTAACTCACATGTGAGTATCATTATTTATACCCGCATATGAGTATCATTATTTATGGGTGAAGTATCATTAACTCACATGTATTGATCCGTCTCATGTATGAGACCGTCTTATACAAGTTTTTATCTTTTTTTAATAACATTCTCTGTGAATTGCACGTAGGTGGTATATTAGTTCATATTAAAAAAACATATTAAGTTATTAACATAACATAAAACTTTCTTTATTTGTAGTCAAATTAAATATAGATTACTTCAAAATATTGATTAAATTATATTCGAAAGAAGAAGCTCCAGCAAACTAGAATATAATTTGAATCCGTTTTAAAATTTCTTTGTAATCCATTAGCGACTTCATTTTCAAACTCTCTCTCTCTCTCTCTCTGCCTCCCAGACGACAGACTCACAGTCACAGCTCACTCATGCAGCGCTCGTCCTTCCAAATTTTGGTGTTGAAAAATTAGGAACGGTGATTATTCCTTTGGACTTTTCCATCGAGATTTGTTGCCAGGTGTGTAGTTATTTATCCAGTGTAAATAATTTCCTCGATTAATTTCTGATGTTTTAATTTTTTTTTCTCATTAAGTATGTGAATCATAAAATGGTCCGTGATTTGTCGGGACTAGCTTATTATTTGTCTTATCCTATTTTCTTTTATTAACAATGAGTTTTATACTAGAGGAAAACACATATTTTTCTGTTTGGTGGTGGTGGTGGCACTAGCACTCCATTGGCAGCCGTGGGTTCTTGCCCTAGCGGTTCTAGAGGTGTTAGGGACCTATGGATCGATATATGGATATGATGAATGATATAGATGATGAAATGAGTTCTACCACTGACCGAAAAAAGACTCCAGCAATGGCTAAAAAAGTTTGTATAAAAATTGGGAGATTCTTTTTTGAGAATGAGATCCCATTAAATGTTGCAAGGAGCGCTTCATTTATCAATATGTGTCGTTCCGTTGGAAATTATGGTCAAGGACTGGAAGGTCCAACAATAAATGAGATGAAGACTTGGATACTCAAAGCAGAAGAAAAGAAGACGACAACTGAAATTGTGAATGAGATAAAAAGCACGTGGAAACGAACAGGAGTTTCATTGTTATTAGATGGTTGGTCTGATGTGAATAATAGGAGTCTACTTAATTTTCTTGTTAACAATCAATATGGAACTGTTTTTTTGAGAACAATCGATGCATCGGATTGTGTGAAAGATGCACAAAAGTTATTTGAATTGTTTGATGGTGTTATTGAAGAAATTGGTGAAGATATTATTGTTCAGGTGATCACTGATAATACAAGTACATACAAAGAAGCTGGACATTTGTTAATGGAAAAGAGGACAAGTTTGTATTGGACTCCATGTGCTACGCACTGTATCGATTTAATGCTTGAAAAGACTGGAGAGTTGCCGCAGCATAAAAATGCATTGCTTAAGGCAAAGAGGGTTACCAACTTTATCTACAACCATCAACGGGTGTTGGATTTAACAAGAAAATTTGTAAAAAGGGATTTTTTTCGACCAGCTACCTCACGATTTGCCACTGCCTTTTTGACTTTAGACAATATGCATCAATTGAAGAAACCATTGCAAATGTTGTTGGATTCAAAAGAATGGTCAGATTGTACACTTGCAAAGAAAGATGAAGGCAGAGCTGTGAAAAGTATCATAAAGGATGATACTACATTTTGGCCTAGTGTGGTTTATTCTATTAAAACCACAAAGCCCCTTGTGCATGTTTTAAGAATGGTTGTTGGTGAGAAGACACCAACTATGGGATTTATTTATGAGGCTATGAATGAGGCAAAAGAAATGATAGCGAAAAACTTAGACGGGGAAGCATCTTTCTGTAAGGAGATTTTTTATATCATCGATCAAATGTGGAAGAAACAATTGCACCACGATTTACATGCAGCTGCATATTTTTTGAATCCTCAATTTAGATGGAGTCCCGATGTTTTGGAGCATCTAGAAATTAAAATTGGTTTGTTCAACTGTATGGAAAGACTCTTCAAGGACGATGAATTGCTTGTGAAAGTTAATTCCCAAATTTATGACTTTAGCAATAAGGGAGGAATGTTTAGCCATAGAGTAGATTTGTCATCATATTTAACATGTCCACCCGGTGAGTACCTAGCTATTTACATTTATTAATTACATTTTTTTATAATAGATTGTACAAAATATATTAAGTTATTAACTAGTTTATTTCTTTTCTATATAGTTGATTGGTGGAACTGCGTTGGAGATGAAGTTCCAGAACTGAAGTCATTTGCAATGAAAATTCTAGGTCTTACTTGTTCAACATCGGCATGTGAACGTAATTGGAGTGGGCTTAAGCAAGTGCACAAAAAGAAAAGAAATCACCAAAGCACAACTAGGTTGAATAGTTTGGTGCACATTATGTATGTTAGAGATTGTATATATATGGTAGTAATTATGTTAGAGATTTTATATATATGGTAGTAATTATTATGATTTAATTGTGTGATTTACTTCCTAGAATAGATTAGTCTTCCTTGTATATATTCATGTATTCCATTATTTCTTAATTAAGTGAATATTTTCCCACATACTTTTAACATGGTATCAGAGCGATCTGATCCTAGGGTCTGCTCAAGAATTTGAAAATTCCTCTAGGGTTTGCTAGGGTTACACAAAGTCGGAAAAAAAAAATGTCTGAACCTAAATCTACTACTGCTGTTGTTCCTGAGGTGGTTCCTGTGATGACGAGGATCACGGAACACAAACTAACTGCTACAAATTACTTAGACTGGCGTCAAACTGTTGAACTATACTTGTTGAGTGTTTCTATGGATCCTCATATTAGTAAAGACCCACCTACTGATGATTCCAAAATCCCTTGGCTACGAGATGATGCTCGTTTGTTTTTACAAATACGAAACTCTATCACTAGTGAGGTGGTTGGGATGGTTACTCACTGTAGGACAGTTAAAGCGTTGCTAAAGTATCTCGATTTTTTGTACTCTGGCAAGGGAAATATTTCTCGTATTTATGATGTATGTCAAGCCTTTTACAGGTCCGAAAAGGGTGATAGAACTCTTACCGATTATTTTATGGAGTTTAAGAAGACTTATGAGGAACTTAATGTGTTACTTCCTTTCAGTGATGATATCACTGTCCAACACAATCAAATAGAGAAAATGGCAGTGATGAGTTTTTTAGCAGGTCTCCCGTCTGAATTCGAGACCGCTAAATCACAGATTTTGTCTGACTCGCATATCTCCTCTCTGGAAGAGGCTTTCAGTAGGGTTCTTCGGACTGAACATACGACATTTGTTCCATCTACTCAGCCCAATAGTGCTCTTTTCAGTCGTACTTCCACATATAAATCCGGAAAACAACACAATAGGAATGGTGGTGGCAATAGAGGTCCAAGTACTCATGATAAGAAGAATGATACTCGTGGACAGGACTTGAGTGATGTGGAGTGTAATTATTGTCACAGGCCTGGACATATGAAACGAGATTGCCGAAAATTGGCATATAAGAAGGCACAATCTGCCCATGTTGCCTTTACTGGTGCTACCTCTGGTAGCTCGATTACCATATCTGCCGATGAGTATGCCAAGTTACTTCAACTTCAAGAATTGACTAAGTCTGGTTCTGTTGCTACCAGTGGTGAGCCACGTAAACCTAATGGATCATGTCTTGTTTCCTCCTCTTCCAAATGGATAATTGATTCGGGTGCCACAGACCACATGACAGGTAATTCGAGCATATTCTCTACTTTTCAATCGCAGAAGTCTACCTTTCCTGTTACTTTAGCTGATGGTTCCACCTTTTCTGTTATTGGATCTGGAACTATCCATCCCACGTCTTCTCTATCTTTATCATCAGTTCTCAGTCTCCCTCAATTGTCCTTTAATTTGGTTTCTGTTAGTAAACTTACCCGCAATCTCAATTGTTGTGTCTCATTTTTTCCCGATCACTGTTTGTTTCAGGATCTTTTGACGAAGAAGATAATTGGTAAGGGACATGAGTCTGGTGGCCTCTACATCCTCGACACACAAATCCCGAAATCTATAACATGTACTGCAACTATCACTCCTCTTGAAGCACATTGTCAATTGGGCCATCCCTCTCTTCCCATGTTGAAGAAACTTTGTCCTCAGTTCTCTAGTTTGTCTTCTTTAGATTGTGATTCGTGTCATTTAGCCAAACATCATCGTCTTCGTTCTAGTCCTCGAGTTAATAAATGAGCTACTGCTCCTTTTGAGTTAGTCCATTCTGATATATAGGGTCCTTGTCGTGTTACTTCTCAAACTGGTTTTCAGTATTTTGTTAGATTTGTTGATGATTGTTCCCGTATGACATGGTTATATTTGATGAAGCACCGTTCAGAGTTATTTACCCACTTTTCTACATTTTGTGCTGAAATTCGTACTCAGTTTAATGTTCCTGTGCAAATTTTGCGAAGTGATAATGCTAAAGAATATCTCTCTGCAACTTTTCGCAATTTTATGATGCAAAATGGTATTCTTCATCAAACATCTTGTGTGGACACACCATCTCAGAATGGTGTGGCTGAAAGAAAGAATAGACATCTCCTTGAAACTGCTAGAGCTTTGTTGTTTGAAATGCATGTTTCCAAACCTTTTTGGGTTGACGCTGTGTCTACAGCTTGCTTTCTCATTAATAGAATGACATCTTCTATTCTCTCTGGTGAGACTCCCTTCCATGTTCTCTTTCCTACTAAACCTTTGTTTCCTATTGAGCCTAGGATTTTCGGGTGTACTTGCTTTGTTAGAGATGTTCGTCCCCAGGTTACGAAACTTGATCCTAGAGCTTTGAAGTGTATCTTTCTTGGTTATTCTCGGGTGCAGAAAAGGTACAGGTGTTATTGTCCTAGTCTTAAGAAATATCTTGTGTCAGCTGATGTTGTTTTTTCAGAACATACACCTTATTTCCCAACCTCTTCGAATACTCCTAGTGAGGGTGAGGATAATGATTTTCTCATATATGTTACTCCATCTGTTGTTGCTCCACCTTCTGATGTTATTTCGAAGCCTCCAGTCACTCGGACCCTTTCTCCTATTAAGCCTCCGATAACACAAACATATTCTCGACACACGACTACTGATCTTGCCCGCATTCCACACATGCCAGCTTCATGTCCCGATGCATCAATTTCTTCGCCAGCTGATCCTCTACCAAATGATGATCTTCCCATTGCGCTTCGTAAAGGTAAACGCACTTGCACTTATCCCATTTCTTCGTTTATCTCTTATAATCACCTATCTGCCTCATCTCGTTCTTTTGTTGCTTCTCTTGATTCTGTTCCTAAATCTGTTCATGAGGCCTTGGCTCATCCTGGTTGGCGTGCTGCCATGATTGAGGAGATGAATGCTTTGGATTCCAATGGTACTTGGGTTTTGGTGGATCTTCCGGCGGGTCTCCGAAAATCACTGTATGGTTTGAAACAGAGCCCGCGTGCATGGTTTGGTATTTTTACTCAGGCTGTTGAGAAGTTTGGTATGCGGATGTGTAAGTCTGATCATTCTGTTTTCTACAAACGATCTGAAGTTAGCATCATCTTGTTGGTGGTTTATGTGGATGACATTGTCATTACTGGTAGCGACTCTAAAGGGATTATATCTCTTAAAGCATTTCTACATACTCAGTTTAATGTTAAAGATTTGGGGATGTTGAAGTATTTTCTAGGTGTTGAGGTGATCAGGAGTAAGAAAGGAATTTTCTTATCTCAAAGGAAGTATGTGCTTGACTTGCTATCTGAGACGGGAAAATTAGGGGTTAAACCATGTAGTACTCCAATGGTTCCCAACTAGCAACTTACAAAAGATGGTGAATTGTTTGATGATCCTGAGAGATATAGAAGGTTAGTTGGGAAGTTGAATTATCTTAGGGTGACACGTCCTGATATTGCTTATTCAGTTAGTGTGGTAAGCCAGTATATGTCATCGCCAACTATTGATCATTGGAAGGCAGTAGAGCAGATTTTGTGCTATTTAAAAGAAGCACCTGGACGTGGAGTTGTTTATGGGGATCATGGTCACAGCAGGATCGAATGCTTTTCAGATGCAGACTGGGCTGGGTCAAAAGATGATCGAAGGTCTACTTCAGGATATTGTGTTTTTATTGGAGGTAATTTGATCTCATGGAAAAGTAAGAAACAAGATGTGGTTTCACGATCAAGTGCCGAGTCAGAGTACAGGGCTATGGCTAAATCTGCGTGCGAGATAGTATGGATATATGAGTTTCTCAATGAAGTGGGTTTTAAATGTTCAATACCAGCTAAGTTGTGGTGTAATAATCAAGCTGCACTTCATATTGCATCTAACCCCGTCTTTCATGAGCGAACTAAACATATTGAGATTGATTGTCACTTTGTTCGTGAAAAGATTCAGAAAGGTCTGATCTCTACAGGATATATGAGAACCGAAGACCAACTTGGAGATATTTTCACTAAGGCTCTTAATGGAACTAGAGTTGATTATCTTTGTAACAAGTTGGGCATGATTAACATCTATGCTCCAACTTGAGGGGGAGTGTTAGAGATTGTATATATATGGTAATAATTATGTTAGAGATTTTATATATATGGTAGTAATTATTAGGATTTAATTGTGTGAGTTACTTCCTAGAATAGATTAGTCTTCCTTGTATATATTCATGTATTCCATTGTTTCTTAATTAAGTGAATATTTTCCCACATACTTTTAACAATGTACAACAATAGGTTGAAACACAATTATTTGAAAAAACAATCACAAAAGGAGGAAAATGATCCTTTGATTGTAGAAAATGTGCCTTCTGATGATGAGTGGATAGCCAACCCAAATGATGATGAAGAGATTGATGATTATGGAAGAAGTTCTATAGCACCAACACTGAAGAAGTGGAAAAGAAATCAAGGACTAGAGAAAGAGAAAGGTTACTTTTAGAACTCGTCGTTTATAATTATATATTTACAAAGTATATATTTAGTGTTAACTTTTATAAATTATTCATATTTACGTGTTAATTATGATGATGTAGGAAAAAGGAAAAAATGTTCAAAGCGGACGATGAAGATGAGGAAGATGATGGAGATTTTGACGATCATGAAAATGATCATTTTTTTGTGCTTTTGAGTTGGAACTAGGAATATTATGTCTTCTTTATGTTTAGACTTTAAATCTACCATAATTTCAAGACTTATGGACTATTAATTTCACGAATCTTGTGACTTTGTTATGGAAATATGGAATTATGTGTTGGTTGTTATGAATTTTATGGGTTTTATGAAAATTTGTTGAGGCTTGCACCTCTTGCTCTGAAAATGCCTCGGTTCCCGACTCTGCTTTTTAAAGCCTGGGATAAAGGCATTTTTTCATTCGGGGAAATATTTTTGGGTGTCAGATTGTGGTTTTTGATGTAGTCGGTTGTTTGATGATATAAGCTAGGATTTGGTGTTGGCCTCAATGAGTAGTTGCAACTACAAGGAACCTTTTCAACTGGAATATTAGATAGTGACAGTGCCTAATCTAAAATTTTGCTCTGGATATAAATGTTAAAACTTCTGTTTTTGATGAAAGTATGTGGTCTTAAAAGTAGTTAATTATTTCAAAATTCTTTTTGTTGATTTAAAGAACTTCTATGTATTATCTTAGATTGTGTTTGGATGT
Source organism: Perilla frutescens (assembly GCA_026008535.1). Taxonomy (NCBI): domain Eukaryota; kingdom Viridiplantae; phylum Streptophyta; class Magnoliopsida; order Lamiales; family Lamiaceae; genus Perilla; species Perilla frutescens. Next base: position 18,115,201 of record BRKX01000007.1, on the reverse strand, counting down.
ACAGACTCACTAGATGAAAGGAACTTGACTCTTGCATTTGTAGTATTCTAATATTTGTTTGATTTCAAGTCCTTTGAAGTGATCCATATTCCATAATATTTCAAAGAGATGCTACAATAGTTGAAATTCATAGATGATAGAACTCAAGACTATCATTCCACTTTCATCTAGACTAACTGAAACATGTCTACTTAAAAGTTTTCTTTTGAGAGTCAATGAGCATCTTTTGATCAAACAAAATTGGTTTAATTTAATGTAATGGCCAGTCTTGGATGGTTTATGTCTAAACATATATACATATATGTATATAACCAAAAATGCACCACAACTAAAATTGACCTGGCTTCTATATCACTTATTGCTTCTTGAAGTGTTGCTCTCTGAAAAACTGGAACTAGTGTGCATGGAAAAACCCAGGTTTGGTTTGAGCTGGGGAAAGACTACATCCTCAGTGCTTAACTTGAGAAACACTGACAACATGACTTGTCTGTCATCTGCTGCATTCTGAACACATAATAACCTGACTTGAATGCATCTCTTGACTTGGAATTCTACATATGAATTATTACAACTTGGATCCATCAGTTCTAACTCTCTGTCTTCCTTACGAAGAACCCATGCCTGCAATAATTTATGCAGCTTATATTGTATTACTACTCGGTTGTCCTTATATGTTCATCAATGAGCAACAACGGAGAAGCAATAATTGACTGTTCACCTGTTCCAAGAGGTGCTGAAAGGAAGAATGATGCTTGAAGCCTATGTTCCTTTTTCCACTCAATTTCTAATAGCACAACACCCAAGCTAAATATATCTGACTTGATTGAGAACTTTCCATCAAATGCATACTCAGATGCCATATACCACTGCCACGAGTTTTTATACATTAGGCTCTATAAGAAATATATACGTATGTGTGAATCTTACTATGTTCTGATGACTCCTTTCTGTTTTTGCTGCAGTCATCTAAAATCTCTGCGTTCAGGTTCTCATCTAATAATATATTGCTTGTTTTAAGGATCATTTTTAGCCTCAAATCATGATGGAGGTAAAGAAGACCTTTTGCTATCCCCATAATAATGATGAAGTGCTTTGGCCAGGTCAGTATTGCACTTCTACTCTGATCTGCAAGTGGTGAAGATTTTAATTAGTATCAGAAGGATAGAGTAGATGGATTCTGAGTGATGATAAGTGGTTTTTTATATGTGAAAAGGCATAAGGATTGATCAAACCATATTCCCAAGAATATAATCTACTTGTGGGATTGCCTGGAGAGAAGAATCCTCTTTCACATATTTCAGCTGGAGATATTAACACCTCTCCATAAGAATGAGTTTGGTTTGGAGAAAGTGTATCAGCACCTACGGAGAACTCGAAAATGGTAAGAAGACAGAGCAACACCGGATTTTTATTGTGTAACATTTTGAAATTTTGTGTGGATTGTTCAATTGTAGGACCTGACAGTTGAAATTATGTAGCTAATTTATTAGAATAATAAATCAAAGTTACTGGATGGATATATATCAATGACAATAAATATCTCATGCCTCGTATCCATGCAGCAAACTAACAAGATGGAAAATGAAACATGAGATATAACTCCACACACTACAACATTAACAAATTGAAGAACGACAGCATCATCGTTCATCGCGGCCCCGACAGAAGTGAAGGAAGTAAAGGAGTTTCATCCTTTGAATTAACTTCTTGGATTCTGCCAACTAGATATTGTGGAATCAAAAAGTTGTAATCAATATCCTGTGGCACATCATTAGCACCCTCCAACACCTTGATCACCATTGGCATAGTAGGCCTCTTCTCATAGTGCTGTAAACACCAAGCTGAAATTCGCATTATCTTCTCAATTTCTGCCACATTTGATTCCACATTTTGACAACATTTATCAGCCAGATCTAGCCACTCTCCTTCCTCTGCTTTTTGCTTGAATACAGACAGCAGATATCTTTCCTCTTCTGGCTTAGATTCCTCGAAAATATTCCGTCCAGATATAATTTGAAGAATCACAACTCCAAAACTGTAGACATCTACTTTCTCTGTGATAACTCCACTTAGCCATTCAGGGGCAAGATAACCAGGAGTGCCTTTCACGTTCGTTACGACTTCTCTTTGGTTTCTGTCAATGAGTTTAGAAAGCCCAAAATCAGCAAGTTTTGCATTGTGATTTTCATCCAAAAGTATGTTTTGGGGCTTGATGTCTAAGTGAATGATCTTTTGTCTGCAATCTTCATGGAGATAAGACAATCCTTTGGCTATGTCAAGGATGATATTTCTTCTGTGACTCCAGTCTAAAGGCGTCTCGTTGCTTCTACAATATATCCATTTGTCTAGAGAGCCATTGCACATATACTCGTAAACCAAAAGTCTATGAGATTTCTCTGCACAAAAGCCAATTAGTCTTACCAAGTTGATATGGTGAATGCTCCCAATAGTCTCAACCTCTGCTAGAAATGACTTTCTAATCTGACCAACTCCATCTAGGCATTTCACTGCAATTCTTGTGCCATCACTCAACAACCCTTCAAAAACTGAACCAAATCCTCCTCTACCAAGCTGTGTCTTGAAGTTTTCTGTCGCAGTTTCCAGCTCCTCATATGAAAATCTAGTAGGCATGCCCGGTATATGATCCAAATAGTCCTCCTCGACATCTTCAGATCTTTCCTTCCTTTGGTATACAAAAACAACAGTTCCAACTACAACAAACACACAAACAACTACAAGAATTGATCCCAATATAGGCCATAACAAGCTGCTCTTTCCTTTAGGAGCAATCTGCATTTTTATAGATACAGAAGCATTGTAGCTAGAACTAGAACCATCCCTTTCATTACTTCTCAAGGAAAAGATCTGAGAAGGCAAAAAACAGCTCCCATTAGACGAGCTCAAGCCATGGCGAAAGATAGCAGCCTTGCAGGAGCAATTCTTCAAGCAGGCCTCTTTACAACTATCAACATCTGTATTGTTAATGTCAGCAACAAAGCTGAAGTAGGTTGCATTATCAAGATCCAAGAAATTATGCTTTTCGATATCATCACAGGAAAGTGGAACAACTTCAGAACAACCAAGATTAGGTCTTCTACCATCAATCTGCCTAAAGCTCCCCCCACCGGGACAACCACATTGCCCGTTCGAGCAAACTCCATATTCACCACAAGCCATGGGATAATCACAATCATCGAGATAACCAGTAGAAGTATTCGTAAAAATATCAGCTGCTTCCTTCCATAGCCATGCATCATCATCCCATTCAAACACTCTTAGATGCCCATCAGCCCCTAATTTGATATACTGAGCTACAGCAAATCCAGGAATAGGTATTGATAAATCTGGATAATCATCTGGCTCCACTCCATTAATATACAACTCTAGAGCTCCATTTGAAGAAATAGGACTTACTTCATCTTGAAACTTAGCATAACTTGCTTCTCTATTCTTTTTGCCACTGCTTAACACTTTCTCGTAGTAAACTAGTGGAGGATTAGACAGTATATAAGCTACTAATCCAACGTCTGTCATCAACAACGAGTACACACTTCCTTCATTAGTCCAATTACTCGAAGAAGCACTCGCTGTCAGATTCTTCCCAGATACCAACTTCTGCCCGGGAAGCAAGCAATCAGATGGATGATCAAAAGACTGCCAAACGACGACGTCTTTAGCATCAAACAGAACAAGATTTCCTGTTCTTGTCAAGTTTAAGCCCACAATAGCCTTTCCAGAAGTGTTGGTAGACCATGCTAACGCGCCATCTGCATCACTGAGGACTAAGTCACCTTCAGCTGTGAGCTGCAGAGCTGCGTTGATCCCAACCGGATTGTTCCGGTTGGCAGACCACACAATCTGCAGGAATTTAGCATCTGGGACGATTAGTCCACTATCATTCAAGTTGATGATGAAGATGGCAAACATGTAGATGTTGTTGCAGTTGCCATTGCAGTAGAATCCACAGCCCCATATAGGGCCATTGTTTCCATTGAGAAGAATAGGTCTAATGATTGAGTTATCATTGAAAGTGACAGAGTTTTTTGCAGAGGCATTGTTGATCCATGCAGTAGAGAGGTTTGCAGATGGATAATCAGGATCTTGGGAGCTGACATGAACTAGATGTGACAAGAAAATTATGGTAGAAAATAAAATGATGTTCCCAAATGGAAACATCATCAACAACTTGGTATAGATATCAAGAATCGAAGATCAAATTTTGAAATCAGTAAGACTGGTTTAGGGGGAAAAATTTTAGAAAACTTCAATTGTTATGACGATTTCAGTCTCTGTAGCCTAGTGAAAGTTGTCGTCAATCAATTGTATACTTTGCTTTACAGTTATTTAACATTGTTTTGCCAAAAGCATGTCCTTTCACTTCTGTCATGGCCAACTTTGGAGATTTGAGATCCATATAAACAATATTTTAATTAGCCTTTTAATTAAAAAAAAAGTTTTTTAATACAATAAGGAAAAGGAGAGGATAAATTTTGCGTCCATGCGGTTACCAAATAAGCGAACTCTCGTGATGCATCATCTCAATCATTTAGAAAAATAATCTTTAATCATTTAATTAAAACTCGAATTTTAAAAAACTTACATAAAAATATTTACTTGCATAACCTCTCTATCTATTCAATAATTTAAATTAAAAATGAAAAATACTTACATATCATTAATTTTAATGATGAAGATTATAATTTAAATTCTAATTAATGTAATATTTACATTGTTATGAGTCTCCAACTTTCGAGTATAATTTATTGGTATATTATCAATCTCTCAATATATATGTGTGTGTTTGTGTCTGTGTACATACATACATACATACATACATACATATATATATTATCTACTTGTTATTTATAATATCATGTATGCTATATGAGAAAAAAAGGAACCCAAATTATGAGATCACATGGTATGTGAGAAGTTGTTTAAAGGAGTTCAACTGAATTATTAAAAGTATCATAAGATAAAAAGAGGCATCATTTCAATTGTTTCAAATTTGGGCTTAAATCGATAATGTTATGTTTATATGTAAATCTTAAAATGATATAATATTTAATTAAAGCATTGTATCATTTTATTTATGACTCACACGTTCAGCCTGTAGTTGGGCTTACATTCTATTTCAGTAAAAAATATGAACCATTTTGTTTTGCTTTCGAAAAAAAATAATACTTTAATTAATTTTACAAATTTTGAAATTTTCCTCTGGGCACACATTTATAGTCACATTTGCATCATTATCATCATGTAAGATCTTCAATCTACTACAATGTGTAACCTTTGAAATAACAATGCACAATTGTTCATGATAGCTGACATGAAATATTTTTTAAATTAATACTATTTGTTGTGCATTTTGACTGGTAAGAATTTTTGCTTCCCCAACATGATTGTTAAATCACATGTATTTGATTGCTTTATTCTAATTGACTGCTTTCTTCACATATATTTGAATCATTTGTGTACATGAATTAATACCTTATACAGTTAAAAGTATTATTAAACAAATTTGAAAATTTAAATAAAAAATATAAATGTACAGCGCAAACTTACCAATCCAATTTAGAAAATGAGTACAGTCCATTTCTTCATACTATTGAAATATATAATATAATAAGTCAGTGAAATCATCTTTAACCTGTGATTAGCAGCGGCTACTTCCTGAACAACTTCCTTCCCTAATTGTAAATAATAGTTACATAATTTTGATGTATATGTAGATAATAATAAAATAAATACAAAGTAAATTTATAAAAAATATAAAATTACATTAACAAATAAACTCATTTTTTAGAAAGTTTCCCTCATTGACATAGCAATACAAACCAACATTTAAGAATCACAATATATTTGGTTGCCCATATTTGCTCTACATACAAATTAAATGCAAATCAACATCTTTCCACCCAACAACCAATAAAAAACTCCAAGTACAGATCATTTCTTCAAAGTTTAAAGCATATGCTTATATCAAAGACCACACTTTAGCAACAAAAACTCAGAAGACTAAGACTAAAACTGATGGAAATTTCATATACAATAATTACAAACAAACTCAACAGGAGCTCTCTCAAGTCCTCCACAGGCTCCATTTAGCAATTTCACTTCCATAATTATTTACACACTACTTCTCATAATGACAGAAATCATCACGCAATCCGATCTTCTCTCCATTCAGTAATCCCATGAGACAATAGCAAGAAAAACAAATCTTCAATCATCCAATGAGAAAAGTAATGCTGAACGATCCAAAACGACATTGGCTACCTTGAAATGTACATTTGGATGGAAAATTTTGGTCAAAAAGTGAACTTAGCGGTTGCAAAGGATACTGTTCGAGTACAGAAAATGCAAGGAGTTCTTTACGCCTCTACATATACCAACAAAATCAAGTAATTGGTTAAAATCATCACTCCCTCAAATTTCCCACAAGATTCACACATAAACACGATGAATCAAAACATAAAATTATAGTTCTCTTTATAAGAATTGTCCATTTAAATACGTTGGAATCATCACAAAGCAATTTAATATAAGGATCAACTACTTTTCTCTCTCTGCACTTGTTTGTATTCCTTAGAAAGACTCACACTCAATGCCTAAATATGAAACATTAATTAATTTCACAAACCCAAGTAGAGGAAAGCAATTCACGTTCAAGATAATAAAACTAACCTGCATTACTAACTGAAATTAATGTCACCTCAGTGATGCCTAAAATCAAGATTATCTTATTATCTAACAATTAAATTAAGTAACATCCATCAATCCATCACAACATATCGCCATAAAAGGAGATGAAGAAAAATTTAAGAATGCAAAGAGAATACTGTTACCTAGATTGTAATAATTGCATTTAGACACATGATAGGTACAGACACATTTGTGCAAGTCCTAAATATGATCATATTCAATAAGAAAATTCAAACAGCAAAACACATGAGAAAAATCATCAAGGTATAAACTAACAAATATTGATAAAAGATGTTGTCACTTATTTGGAAAATACAAATACTCGATGAGAGGTTTTAGAAAAATGCATCATATGGTGCAGTACTATATGATCTTGACAGCTATATTTTAATAATATTGCAAGTTTAATAGCTTCCAATCGACCAATAAATCAAGGAACTAACAAAATGTGACACCAAAAAATGACTCTAGAAACATCTCTAACCTCTTGTACTAATCACATTAACTCATTCTCAATTTAGGTCATTTACTACACCAATATTCTCCACTCCACAAATTATAACAAACATCAATCTCAAAGAGTTATAAAGTCGCGACAAACTTACATAATGATAGAACAACTCTACCCTATCTCAGCCTCTACTCCAGTTCTCATTGTAATGAAACCAAACCGGCAACTCTGACCAATCAATCTATCGTTAATAACCTGCATACAACAACAAAACACTTGAGGAAAACAAAACACAACAAACTTATCCCATCATTGCACATATAAAATACATCAAACTCATCCATTTGATTCACATCCAATGTTAGAAAATATCCAAAATTTTCAACTCATAATTATAAGATTTAAAAAAAAAATCTTCCAAGCCAAGAAACAATCAAGGAAATCGAAACACAATAAACGATCGTCTCATCATGTCAAATGAATGAAATGATGTACAATATTGAAGTAGTTTGATATTTTATGTCTGTTGTGATTCATACACGGGATAATTGAAGGAAGCATTTCAATGAATGATTATTGAATACATAAATACTTGCAGATACATATGCATGATAACCAAAATATAAAAATTCTGAAAAATACAAAATAGCAGATAAAAAAAATTGCATTGTTATTAAAGAGAGTTTACTATGATCGTGTGTAAACAATTTTCCTGACCTCAAACAAATCAGGTATACTGTTTTCATTACCTACACAACTTTAGATATTTAAGCAAGACAACAACCAAAGACATGGCAAAAGATGTAATCAAATAGGCTTCTCATCATCACAACCACCACAAAACAATAATTGTTTAAGAGCATAAATACTAATAACGATTGAAGACATGCCGATTGTAAAACAACCTTATATCTCCCAGTTATAGAACACACAAATGCACAACAACCATCTATTATTACAATTTACAGTAAAACGATACTATAAACTTGGTCAAAGTGTCAACGAAGGAGGACATGGGGTTGGGATAGGAAAATGTGTCAACTAAGGCACTTATGGTGAAGTAGTTCACCTATTTTTCTGGGCACATTGAACACTTCTACATCCTCAAAATCCAGTATTCTTAGTAGTTGGAAAGAGCAACAAATAAAATCTAATTTTTCTAGCCCATCATGTTCGGCTACTGGAAAGAAATGGGCAGATATTCACAGTAAATTTGAAATTAATGCAAGAAAGAAATGATATGTGCTTAAAATTTTAGATACAAACCCTCCATAGAAGAGAGTGCTAGCCGTGAATCTTCTCTGGGTTGGCCTGCACGCACACACCTAAAACAATCTAATTAATTAAAATAAATAGTTTTTTATCTCGATTATAAGTGCATATTTCTTATCATTAGCCATTGTCAACAATGAAATTGAATAATCCCCATCGAGTCTAAAAACGGGTGAAAATCAGGCGCACCTTCGTCGCGACGGGGTCGGCGAAATCGGAATGCGGCAGGAAATCCAATGTTGGAGATTTTTCTTTCTTCTGAAGACATGAGGAAATATTGACGAATCAAAAGTTGAATATTAGGCTTTTTTAACACAATTAATCCAATTTCTTAAATAATCTAGTAAAAACATGCGTACCTTCTTTTGCAATGGCAGCAGGGAGAAATTCGAGATTTCGACGGCAGTCGGCTCTTCCCATTGGATACACTACCTTCGCCTTTGTTGAGAAATTAGAGCCTGCCTCGTCGACTGAACAATTTAATAGATGTACAACTATTTGCCGCAATTGCATTAGATCGATGGGTGGAGATTGAGAGTTCTGAAAGATACTGTTTTGACGCAGCGTGAGTTTGAGGGAGTTTTCCGGATTGTTATTCGCCGCCTCTCTATCTCCTCTCTCTCTTGGCGTCAATACTTGATGCTCGATCTGCAAATTCTCTCACATTTAAAACCTCCACAACTTTCTTTCTCCTCAAATCGGCCGCTCCTCTTCACCTGAACTTCATGTTCTCTGCTCTCTCAATCTCTCTGAACTTCAAAATTGAAATGCACATCTTTCTTTATTGTTGTTTTCGTCTCAGTACTCCGCATCTCCGATTCAGATTTAAAGAATCTCAAGGACAATGGGATTTGAAGAATCTGAAAGAAGATCATGAGAACAATTTGAGAGGATTTCTATAAAGAATGTGGGTGAGTTTTTTTTGAAATAACCGACATAAAAACTGATATAAGATGATGTATAATGTCTATTAATTTCTGATTTTTTAAAAATATTTATATAATATTTTAAATGAATAATAAAGGAAAAATTAATGGCCTCAACTTTCAAATTTTATTACAAAATTACCATCAATTAATTGTCAAAATCAATTTGAAATCTATTTCAATTAGATTTTTTCTGCTTTTATATATAGTATAGATTAGCTAAAAACAGAATTGTTTTGCTACGAGAGTGACTGTATTTTTTACTAAACAGAACAAGGAAAACCTATTATTATAATTCAGTAATTCCTGATGATTCTGCAAAAGGATTTCCATCGAAAATTGTTCTGAGGTAGGCCATTCTTTGTCAAGAGCCAAATTGGTTTAGACGTCTGCCGTTGTTTTCAATCGCTGTAATTTTGTTGATAAATGACCATTTTATGTCTCTTTACAGGTATTGGTGTTTTGAGATAAATGTGATTGTTCTGAGGTGATAAATGTGGTTGTTGTGATTGCTCTGAAACAATTCGCTTGGTAGATTGTGACCACGTGGTTTTATGGATGTTTTTGTTTTTTTTTTTTTCACTGGTGAAGATATATTTGATTATTAGGTCGAAGTTTATTGATCTAATCAATTGCTCGATTATATAAGATTTGATTTGGTAATGGCCTTGAGATGTAGTTACAGATGTCATTTGCATTACTTTGTTGTGTCTCAGTGCTAGGAAGGGCTGCTTCTATGAGTTGTTGTAAAGATGAGGAATTAGATTTTGAATTGAAAGAACTTAATGAATTATATTAATCAAGATATTGCACAATTCTAAGGTCTGAAACAGGGAAACGATCAGGGATTAATTGAACCAAACTGGGTGTGGTCAGAAATCATTTCTTTTGGGAGCCAATCAGTGTATCATCTTCTAGCAGAATTGGTTTACATTGATTTGTTTCAACAACTACCTGGCTTCTACGTCGCTCATAGTTATTGTAGCACTGCTAGACATCTCATTTCCTGATGTATTCCTTTTCGAGAAACTGGAGCTACTTTGCAAGAAGAATCCAGGTTTATTGGGCTGAGGCAACACTGTATCTTCAGTGCTTAACATCATAACCACAGACGGCATCATTGGCCTCTCATTTGCTGCATTCTGGACACACAATAACCCGATTTGGATGCACCTCTTTACTTGGGGTTCCACGTATGAACTTTTGTAGCATGGATCCATCATCTCCAACTCTCTATTTTCCTGCCAAAGTAGCCATGCCTGTGACCATTTATGCAGTTTATTGTGTTAAATGTCTTCACCTTCATGATGAACAATGGATACTGACTTAACAAGGTCTGAATAGCACAAGTCAGTATTTCTTAATTGTTCATTAACAAGAAACAGAATAGTTTCGGTCACCTGTTCGAGAAGGTTGTGATAGCAAGGAGGATGCTTGAAGCCGCTGTTCTTTTTCCCGCTCACTATCTCCAATATTACTACTCCCAAGCTAAATACGTCTGACTTGATGGAGAACTTTCCATCAAATGCATACTCCGGAGCCATGTAACCACTGCAATGAACTTTTATGCATTATGCTCTATAAGAAGTTACATGTTGGTGGCTGTGTGTGTGTTTGTGATACTTACTATGTCCCGGCAACTCTTCTTGTCCTCGCTATAGTTTGATCACCTTCAAACATTCTAGCTAGACCGAAATCTGATATCTTTGCAGTCAAATTCTCGTCTAATAAGATATTGCTTGTTTTTAGGTCCCTGTGGATGATTTTTAGTCTGGAATCATGATGGAGGTAAAGCATACCCCTTGAAATCCCCATCATAATATCAAAACGCTTTGGCCAAGTCAATAGTGCCCTTCTTTCCTGATCTGCAGGAGTTGAAGAATATTAGTAAGGTAAAAAACACGTTTGATCCTCTTTGGATAGAGCAGAAGAATTTTTATTTTTTTTTCAAAATTGTTAGCTTCAATTTGTGACAAAACGTGGAAGGAAAGCTCAAACCAAAAATGAAATAGTCTAAGCTTTTGTTTTGCATGTATTCATAGATCAACATCTTCTCCTCCCCTTCAATGCAGCATCCCAGAATTCTGACAAGGTTTCTGTGCTGGAGTTTCGTGATCAAAATTACTTCACTTTTGAACTCTTCAGGACCTTGTCCAGAAGTCTTCGACATTCTTTTTACTGCAATTACTTGTTCTGCTGATAGGATTCCCTGCGACGGCCATATTATGACTGTAAGAATTTATTGATGTTTATGCATCACTTAAAGTGTGCTTTACCTTGTAAACGGGACCAAAACCACCTTCTCCAATCACGTTATCTTTTGAAAAGTTATTTGTGGCTACTGCAACAGTTGCCAGATCAAATAAAGGCAACTCTAATTCCTCACTTGTCTTCTTAGAAGCTGTCAAGGAAGTTGTATATACATTTGTTTCAGTTTTTAAAATAATTGTTTGTAGAACATGTCATTCCATGGGAAGGATCAGTACAGTAACCTTGTCTTTTGCTTCTCATCGTTAAAAGTAAGCCTCCAAATGATAAGCCCAGTATAAGCATTCCGAAACTAGAAGCAGCAGCTATAATTATGATCTTCGTCTTGGTATGCCCTTTCCTTCTCTCCTTCCAATTTGTCTCTAGTTCTAAACATAAAAAAATCAATCTAAAAATACAACTTTTTCTTGCTCCCTTAATTCATTGAGGATATGCAGTTATTGAGTTTTACTTACCTATTTCTGAAACTGGCACTCGAATGTAGATATTTGGCCCTCCACCGGGTTCTATGGTCTGCTCCCTCGTATCGATCAAGTCCCCAAACCACATCAAGCAGCTGGTCTCATTCTTGAAGAAGGGATCAGCATAAGCGCTGCAGGTACATTTCTTTAAGCATTCATTACGGCATTCTCCTATGCTCATACTAGTGTTCAGCTGAAAATTCAGCGAATCAGGGAATTTGAGTCCTTCAACTCTCAGAAACCCATCTTCCTTTTGGCAATCTAGTGTCAAATTTCTGGTACATCCGCTGCTCCAGTTAAAGTTTCCCCATTCTTCTACGGATGTCGGCTTGAATCCCCTCAAGCACTCACATACTGGCGTCTTGTTAATTTTACAGACACCATTACGACCACACAAGCCATAACTGTCACACAAGTCCCGTGGCCCAGTAATCATAAGAATCCAACCATCTTCCCGTTCGTTCATCACGTAGCGTTGAGTTGAGCCCGAGTAGTTCATCATGATTCTGGTCTTGACTGAATCATTGAAGGGCTGAAAGATGGAAACCAGCCTTCCCCCTTTGATTTGAACTCCGGTTTTCCACACTTTGTAGGGTGCAGCTGGAAATCCAGGGAAATGACCATCCCAGAAGATTGCCCTGTATACTTTTTCCACCCCCTTCACAATTATTGCTTGTGACAACCCCTGGTTTTCAATTCTGTAGCTGAATTCTCCAATGGATGGATCATCTGCACTTCTCCATGATGTCAAATGCTTATCCTCTCCGGTTTCAGGATCATGCACCATCTTCATCCCTGGTAGCAAAGTGTCTCCGGGGTGATCAAAACTCTGCCAGATGTAGCTTTCCCGCCAAGAAGAGTCGGTCGTTGCTTTGTCTATGATGACCAGATTTCCAGAATCCAAAAGCTGGAGAACTGGACTTGATGCTGCCTTGGTGATATTGGGTGACCAAATATTTGAGCTCTGAGTTGTGTTCAGAACCAGTGTGCCATTCTTGGCTAAAGCCAAAACTCCCGGTGAGCTCGTGATCGGTCTTTCTCTGTTTGCAACCCAAACAACGACATCTGGTGTAGCTCTGTATCGTATTCCCAAGAATCTGGTTGCGGATGAGCCGGGAGAAAAGAATCCGAGCTCGAATGTTTGGCCAGGAGAAATCAATACCTCTCCATCGGCAAGAGTTTGGTTTGCAGAAAGTGTATCAGCCCCGGTACAGATTTCGAAAACGGTTAAGATACAGAGAGCAGCACAGAGGCACTGTTGATGATCCATTTACGTGGGAAATGAATGTTTTGAGTAGAAGAGAAGCAAGGCTTTCAGTTTGATTTAGTTATAAAATCTAAGAAACGTGCCTGCTTAGCTTGAGGCGACCGCTGCCCAGAGCTGTCTCTGTCGGGCAATAGAAATTATGACTTGGAGATAAGACTATATATATATGTGTGTGTGTGTGTGTGACATATCTGTATTCATGAGATTTGTATTCGATGTATTTCATTAAATTATTTAAACATAACGTCTCGTAAAGTTTAGTTTTGAGTTTTTTGACTGAGTCTTTAAAGGCAGGTATATAGTACTGTTTTTTTAAGTGTCTCGCCCTTTCACATAATAATGCAGATTTTCTACGTATGGAATGTCAAGACCTGACTCCTGAGAGTTGGTATTTTGATTATCGAATTTATTATGCTACAAAGTCAAATTGCTTAATTTGTTTCTATATTCCAACTTGATCGCAGGAGTCATATTATTTGAACTAAGAAATTACATTAGATCTTGTTGATCTAATACTGGTTTGTGTCCAATCATGCCGGGTTTGGTTTTTTTTTTGGATTGAGGTCCTCAAATACCATTGCCCCCACTTGTTTTGATTTTTATTGAACAAACATACATCCACCATTCAAAGGTGTATACCGGATGAACCACTCTAGAGTATCATAGACCGCAAACTACATGGGAGAAGTAAACCACGCTGATTATGATTTTGGAATGGATGTAATGTTGTGAGCATTGAAGGTGGAGAACCGGGGTAGGGGGTAAGGGTGACTGGTAAATGTTTTTCAATTGGGAAATATGTCTGACATTTCTTGGGATTTTAAGTCTGCAAAAGTGATTCAGAATGCTTGAATAGAATGTTGTGACAATCTGAAATTCATAGAACTCAAAATTATCCCAGCCTTCCAATACACAAGCTGTTTCTTTCAAAAGCTACTCAGTAGTAACTCATAATTGCTGCATTTCCACCTTTTTCAACAACTACCTAGCTTCTATGTCAGTTATAGTTATTGCATTACCACTAAAATTCTTGCTTCCTGACGCATTGCTGTTTGAGAAGCTGGAACCGCCGTGTAAGAAAAATCCAGGTTTCTTGGGCTGAGGCAAGACTGTGTCCTCAGTGCTCAACATGAGAACCACAGACGGCATCATTGGCCTGTCGTCTGCTACATTCTGAACGCATAATGACCCGACTTGAACACACCTCTTGACTTGGGATTCCACATATGAATGCTTGTAGCATGGGTCCATCAGTTCCAACTCTCTGCTTTCCTTACAATAATGCCATGCCTGTCACAATTTATGCAGCTTATTTCATTTTCAGTCGCCTAGTGTATGCTTTTTGAAGTTTTTTTTTTTAATAGGGAAGTAGTTCCACTATTTAGTACTACTCAGTGGTGCTAAATTGTTCATTAACGAGAAACCATAAACATGTGCAAATATGTACTAATTTACCTGTTCTAGAAGGTTCTTATAGCAGGAATGATGCTTGAATCCTCTATTCTTCTGTCCACTGATTATCTCCAAGATTACAACGCCCAAGCTATATACATCTGACTTTATGGAGAACTTTCCATCAAATGCATACTCTGGAGCCATGTAACCACTGCAACGAGACTTCATACGTTAGGCTCTAAAAGAATGATTACATATATTGATACATACATGAAGATAAGTATAGGATGCATACTATGTTCCTACAACTCTTGTTGTTGTTGTAATCGTTTGATCCCCTTCAAACATTCTTGCTAAACCGAAATCTGAAATCTTTGCATTGAGGTTTCCATCTAATAAAATATTGCTTGTTTTCAGGTCCCTGTGGATAACATTTAGCCTGGAATCTTGATGGAGGTAAAGAAGACCTCTTGCAATCCCCATGATAATATCAAACCGCTTTGGCCAATTCACAACTGCCCTTCTTTCCTGATCTGCAGGTGAATGGAGAATTTTAGTCAGTTTAAGAATACATGTCACATTTATGATTATGTTCATGCTAAGATAATTGGCTTCAGAAAATTTGATCCAACCAAAAATGAAACGGTCCAAGCTTCTGTTCAGCATGTACTCGTAGATTAACATCTTTTCCTCGCCTTCAATGCAACATCCCAAAATCTTGACGAGGTTCCGGTGCTGAAGCTTTGCAATTAAATTGACTTCTGTTTTGAACTCTTCATGGCCTTGTCCAGAAATTTTCGACATTCTTTTCACTGCAATCACTTGTTCCGCTGACAGGTTTCCCTGCAACAACCATATTCAAAAATGAAGAAAAGATAAGAAAAAAGAGCAACACAGATACTAATTTACAATTTCTTATGTATGTATCAATACTTAAATGGTGCTTTACCTTGTAAACAGGACCAAATCCACCTTGGCCAATCATGTTTGCTTCTGAAAAATTATTTGTGGCTGCTTCAATGGTTGCCAAACTAAATAGAGGTAACTCTAGTTCCTCATCACCAGTCTTTTTAGGATCTGTCGAAAGATTTATAATTTATTTCACATCCATAACAATGCTTGTTAGTATATCAATCTCATTCATGGAAAGGATCAGTAATGTCACCTTGTCTCTTGCGCCTTATCCTCAGAAATACGCCCCATAATGACAAGCCTAAGATAAGCATCCCCAGAACAGAAGCAGCAGCTATAATTATGATCTTCGTCCTTGATGGTCGCGTCTTCTGATTCTGATTCTGATCTGTCACATGTTAAATAATCAGCTATAAGTATATCACATTCTGTAGAAACAACTTAGCCTAAGCTCCTTAGCTCTGCAGAAAAATCATTTACCGAGTTCTGAGTTAGGCACGCGGACAAATATACTAGGTGCTGGACCCGATTCTGTAGTGTACTCCCTTATATCAATCAAGTCTCCAAACCACATCATACAGCTGCTGCCATTGTTAAAGTAAGGATCAGCATAAGCTGTGCAGTTACAGTTGTTGAAGCATTCATCATGGCATTCCTCAATAGTCATGCTAGTGTTCAATCGAAAATTCAGTGAATCAGGGAACTTGATTCCCTTAACCTCGAGAAACCCTTCTTCATTTTGGCAATTTAATGACAGATTTCTATAACATCCTCCTCTCCAGTCGAACACGCTCCATTCCGTCTCGGATTTTGGCTGGAATCCCCTCAAACACTCGCAAGCTGGATTCTTGTAAACCTTACAGACTCCATTACTACCACAGAGACCATAATTGTCACACAAATCATGTGGAAGTGCAATCATGAGAATCCAACCATCTTTCTTCTCATTCATCACATAGCGCTGGAGCGAACCCGAGTAGTTCATGGTTAATCTGGCATTAACTGAATCATAGAAAGGTTGACGAACTGAAACCAACCTACCCCTGTTGGTCACCACTTCAACTTTCCAAGCTGGATCTGTTGAACTTGGATATCCAACAAAATTTCCATTCCAGAAAACAACCCTGTTTACCTTTTCCTTCCCTTTCACTATTATTGTTTGAGACAATCCATGATTTTCTATCAAGTAACTGAATTCCCCCATAGATGGATCATCAGCACTTTTCCATGATGTCAAATATTTACTCTCTCCAGTTTCAGGATCACCCACTATCTTCATCCCGGGCAACCTGGTGTCGCCCGGGTCATCAAAACTCTGCCAGATATTCATCGAGTCTTCAACAACAACCAGGTTTCCAGTATCCAGGAGCTGGAGAACTGGACTTGATCCCGCCCCAGAGGAATTGGAAGACCATATGATTCTGCTCTGAGCTGAACTGAGATTCAGATTCCCATTCTTTGCTAATGCTAAAACTCCTTGTGAGCCATTGATTGGATTTTCTCTGTTTGCAACCCAAACAACTACATCTGGTGTAGCTTTGTACCATATTCCCAAGAATCTGCTTGTAGATGAGCCTGGAGAGAAGAATCCGAGCTCATATTTCTGGTTCGGAGAGATTAATATATCTCCATCAGCAAGTGATTGATCTGCAGAAAGTGTATCAGCTGCAAAAGAGAGTTTCAAAATGGTTAAAAGAGAGAGAGCTGCAAAGAGGATCTGCTGATGATCCATTTACAGAGAGTGAATGTGAATGGAGGCAAGATTTTGAGTTTGATCTACTTCATGAATTTAAGAAACATGCTCGTTTGCAGAGACCTCTGTTGGGTTCAACCTTTTAGGTATGTCTAGTGGGGATAAACTTTTCTTTGTTGCCATTTGACTCGTTCAATGAGCGATTGATTTTGATTGGATTTTAGATTATATTTTAGAAAATCTGAGAACCCAATATCGTAAAGTTGGGATTTTTAAATTTCAAAGTACAAAACTTGAAAAATTTAGATTGACAAAAGAGTGCTAAAGCTTCTAAGGTAGGTAATATGTAGTTGTAGGAGGCATCACTTTCACATAAAATTTCGAAATTTCTGAGTTGATTGTCAACTGTGGGACCTGACAGTTGAAATTTTATGTAGCCTGAGAGAAGAAAAAACAAATCTTTGCTGACAGAAGAAGAATATTCAAAATAAAATATATCTCATTTGCTTAGACAACCAAATTGAATTGTGTGATGTGTTGCTGTACACGTGCTGTATGAAATCTTGATAGATGAAATTGTTTGAAGAAGAAAAAACTAATCTTTGAACTGTCAAATTTATTAGACTACAGGTATATTTTTTTTATATGTTGTGATATCCATATTGATTGCATGAGTCACATTAGAATAATTTGTAGGTTAGTTTGATAAATTTGTGCTGTCAATCATTAATTCATGGATCAAATTTTCAAAGACAGATCTTTTATTTATTTTGGCTCTGGAAAAGAAGATTAAAAGTAGTGCAGTTCATCTATCCTAACTGTATGTGCATGAGTTCATTCAGGACCATATACCTTCGAGTAGATCAACGTAGAAGGCGTTGGCTAGATTCGAATTGTTTGAATAAATGAATATTATATTGAGATTGCTGATTTAGCTGATCTAGCCAATAAAAACTGAATCTTTGAGTCATGCATCTTATATATTTTTTTCAGCAAAGATGGGCAATGTTGGATTACATTAACCTCCTTCAAGTTCAGCAACTACCTGGCTTCTACATGACTCGTGGTTATTGTACAACTACTAGACTTCTCACTTTCAAATTCACTTCTCTGTGAATACCTGCTATCACTTTGCACGAAAAATCCAGGTATGTTGGGCTGAGGCAACACTGTATCCTCAGTGCTCAACATCAGAACCACAGACGGCATCATTGGCCTCTCGTCTGCCATGTTCTGAACGCATAATAAGCCTACTTGAATGCACCTCTTCACTTGGGATTCCACATATGAACTGTTGTAGCATGGATCCATCAGTTCCATATCTCTATTTTCCTTCCAAAGTAGCCATGCCTGCAGCAATTCATGCAAGGGTATTTTTATATTAAATGCCTTGCAATATTTCTAAATTGTTATGCAGTAGCCTAATTTACCTGTTCCAAAAGATTTTGATAGCAGGAAGGATGCTTGAAGCCTCTATTCTTTTTCCCACTCACTATCTCCAATATTACTACTCCCATGCTAAATACATCCGACTTGATGGAGAACTTCCCATCAAATGCATATTCTGGAGCCATGTAACCACTGTAATGAGATTTTAAAAGTTAGACGCAATGAGAACACTAAACATGTGGGTGGGGTGGGGGGGGGGGGGGTTTGAAACTTACTATGTCCCTACAACTCTTTTTGTTCTTGCTGCATTTTTTTCCCCTTCAAACATTCTTGCTAACCCGAAATCTGAAATCTTGGCATTCAAGTTGTCATCTAATAATATATTGCTTGTTTTCAGGTCTCTGTGGATAATCTTGAGCCTTGAATCATGATGGAGGTACAGAAGACCCCTTGCGATCCCCATAATAATTTCAACGCGCTTTGGCCAGGTTAATAGTGCCTTCCTTTCCTGATCTGCAAGTGGTGAAGAATCTCAGCGAGTGTAAAAAACACATTTTTTTATAGAAATGGTTGGTTTCAATGTAAGAAAACACATGGAAGAATTGTTCAAACCAAAAATGTAGTAGTCCAAGCTTTTATTCTGCATGTAGTCATAGATTAAAATCTTCTCCTCCCCTTCAATGCAACATCCCAAAATTTTGACCAGATTCCTATGTTGGAGTTTTGAGATCAAAACGATTTCATTCTTGAACTCTTCATGGCCTTGTTCGGATTCCCTCGACATTCTTTTCACTGCAATAACTTGTTCTGCTGATAGGTTTCCCTGCAGATAGCCAGTCACAAATAGAAAGGTAAATACACATCTTTATCATTCATATTTAGTCATTTATGCATCTCTCTCTCTCTCTCTCTCTCTCAAATGATGCTTTACCTTGTACACAGGTCCAAAACCGCCTTCTCCAATCATGTTCTCTCCAGAAAAGTTATTTGTAGCTGCTACAATAGTAGCTAAACCAAATAAAGGTAACTCTAATTCCTCTCTGCTCTTCTTAGAATCTGTCAAAAGAGCTATAAATTTGTTTCAGAATCTCGAAAATCACTTCATTAGATTCATCCATTTATGGAAAAGATTAGTAATGTAACCTTGTCTCTTTCGTCTCATCCTTAGAAGTAAGCCTCCAAAACATAAACTCAAGATAAACATTGTGGGAAAAACAGCTATAAGTATCAACTTTGTCTTTGCAGATCCTTTCTTCTTCACAGTCGAATCTGTCACATGATCTTAAATAAGGAATCAACTATTAGTTTTCCAAGTTCACTAACATATAACTTGTGCATAACCTTCTAAATTCATTAAAAATATGCAATCATATAACTTGTGCATAACCTTCTAAATTCATTAAAAATATGCAATTCTTGAATAGAGACGTTCCATTTACCGAGTTCTGTAACAGGCACGCGAATATAAACAGTTGGGCCATCAATGGCATCTGCAGCCTGCTCCCTCATATCAATCAAATCTCCAAACCACATCAAACAGTTAGTTTCATTTTTGAAGTATGGATCAGCATAAGCTGTGCAGTTACAGTTCTTCAAGCACTGATCACGACATTCACCAATGTTCATGCTCGTGTTCAGTCGAAAACTCAATGAATCAGGAAACTTGATTCCTTCAACCTTCAGAAATCCATCTTCCCTCTGGCAATCCAAAGGAAGGTTTCTACTGCAACCACTTCTCCAATCAAAAATCCTCCACTCTTTCTCAGATTTCGGCTTAAACCCGGGTAAACACTCACATTCCGGCGTCTTGTAAATCTTGCACACACCATTGTAACCACACCATCCATAATTATCACAGGAGTCACGAGGCGAAGTGATCATAAGAACCCAACCATCTCTCTGATCATCCATCATGAACCGTTGAAACGATCCCGAGTAATTCATGACCAACCTGGTCTGAACTGAGTCATCCAAAGGCTGTGAAACTGAGACCAATCTGCCCCTGTTCGATCCAATCTTGGCATTCCACGTTGCATCACGTGAATCTGGGAATCCTGGGAAATGGCCATCCCAGAAAATGGCCCTGTACCTCTTCTCCTTCTCCTTCATCATTATCGTCTGAGATAATCCATGATTTTCAATCCCAAAACTGAACTCTCCAATGGCTGGATCATCCTCACTTTTCCAAGAAGTCAAAAAACTTGCTGCTCCATTATCAGGGTCTTGCACTAGCTTCATCCCTGGCAACATGGTGTTGCCTGGGTAATCAAAACTCTGCCAGATATTCACTGAGTTTTCGACAACAACGAGGTTTCCGGAATCCATGAGGTGTAGAACTGGACTTGATACAGCCATGGAGGAATTTGAAGACCATATGACTGTACCTTGTGCTTTGCTGAGAATCAGAGTCCCATTTTTGGATAGAGTTAGAACTCCATTTGAGGCGTTGATGGGATTTTGTCTGTTTGCAACCCAAACAACTACGTTTGGTGTGGCTTTATACCATACTCCCAAGAATCTTCTAGTAGATGAGCCCGGATAAAAGAATCCGAGCTCGAATATTTGTGATGGAGAAATTAATACCTCTCCATCAGCAAGAATTTGGCCTGCAGAAAGTGTATCAACTCCAACACTCAGTTTCAAATTGGTTGAAAGACAGAGAGCAGTACAGAGGATTTGGATGGCCAGTAGATGATCCATCTAGAGAGAGTTGAGACGTTTTTGATTGAGAATTTGAGTTTGATACCGATTACTATCATCTCTGCGGTGAAATATCTTGTTGAATCACCGAGTCAATTATTGTGATCGGTTACGACTTACGAGACAAAACATACTGCTGTTGACTTTTTCATTTTTCTTTTCCGAGCAGAATGATTTGAGATTTGAGAATATAATACTTCACTATTTGACTATTTGTAGATTTTTGCTTACGTGTTTCAATATGAGTTACTTTTGGTTACCACAATTATGCATGTTCTTCTAAACTAAATACTATTGGAAATAAGATTTCAGAATACTTTGATTTTTTTTTTGTTCAGATATTAGTTTCGGAAAATTATGGCATGTTTGGGTAATACTCCAACACCATTGAGATCTCTTAAATTAAATGAAATAATATTATTAATTAATTATCGATTAACTTAAATAAAATAATGTTATGTTACGTAATATAAATTAACATTATTGCATAATTTTATGTAATAATGTTAACAACTCTTTAAAAGCAACATATTTAATTCATTTAGTTTATAACATTGTTTTGTTTAAATTAATCGATAATTAATTATTATTATTTTAGCAAATTAGCAAATTGATAATTAATTAATAGCATTGTTTTGTTCAATTTAATAGGGAGTGTTCATTGAATCTAAACCTATAATGAAACTTTTCCGAGCCTAATGGTGTTAGGTAATAGCCCTAGTAGAATTTTCGAGGAAATTTTTGATAACATGTTGGGAGTAGTGTCCCAACTATCACAATAAATCTATAATTACACTTTTGAGTGCCACGGTAAATTCATTTGTCACAATAATCTACTCCTATTGTATAATCGGGCCACTATCTCCAACGTGTGGTCAAGAATTTATGGAATTTCCGTTAGTTTCATTAGTGCATGGAGTGTCATTTGTGGGACCTGACCATTGATATTTTATGTATTTCCGAATAAATGTATCTCTTGGCGTAGACTAGTGGAACTTTCGTACCAACTTCTAATTCTTACATTAAATTCTTTAATAATCAATCTTGAAATTGTGACAGCAAAACTAGAAAGACTTTTCACATTAGTATTGTTGACTTTCACAGCAAATTGGGTATTTGGGTTTTGTTTGCAAAATATATACAAAATTTTAAAACCATTTAACCCATGTTTTAAAGTGTTTATTTGGTCTAAGAATTGCGCCAAATCTTCCCCTCTTCTCTCTCTCTCTCGTTTCCATTGTTGTCGCTTGATTAAACCCCGCTAATTTTTCTAGAAGAATTCTCGAGTAGCTTTCATGTTCCACGTCCTTGATTCTAGAAGAATGCAACTTTTCATTATGTACGTCCTTGATTCTTTTCACATTGCATTAATTTCTCCATAGGTTTCTGGTATGAATAATTTCGTTTTTGTTTTCTTCTTTTTTCCTAAATTAACGACTTAGTCATTTCGAATGGTTTCGCGATATTAATGTCATTTCCCCATTTTATGTTACTGAAAGTTGGAATTTAATCGTCAGCAGGTAAATACAAATCTTTGCTTTGTCGGCAATTTAATTTGCAGAGCAAAACTTTAATGGTGCGAATCATATATATGTTTCACCTTCAGCTTATTTGAATGCCACATACTGTATGGTGTGTTACTTGTGTATAGTTTTAAGGAGAGCACGTAGAATTTTTTTATTGATTGATTTATGACAAGGGATTGTGGGATTGGATTAAGCTGTGGTTTTACTGGTGGCGTGAGAAATAATGATTAGCAGTGATTTTTTACGTCTTGTTGATTTTTGATCTAGTGCCGGGTTATGCCTTTAATATGTTGCTGTGATTTAATTTCATATTGCTGTAATTTACTTAATCTATGTGACATTGCGAGTATGGATGTGAAGAAAACATTAGATTCGAGGAGATAATTTTGAGCATTATTAGGTTGAGGTTACTTAGCCTCGGGTAGTAGTTGCAGGTTATTTTCCCGAGCCGATTCTTTTGTTGTGTTGTGTTGTGTTGTGCCTCACAGTCTCAGTGAGGGAAAGATCTGAGAGAATTGTTGAGGGATTTGGCTTCAATTCAAATCAAATCTCAGGAACCTTTTGATCCTGAAACTATATTGAGATCAGTGATTAGCTCTGACCTCAAGCAGATTTTTATTTTGTTTTATTTAATGTGAGTTATATATCTTTTCCAATGTGGAACAAAATATCATTGAAAATTTGAATCGTAGTTTCAGAAAATATAAACATTACTGAAATAAAGGTTGCTTACTGAAAATCCACCCTCTTTAAGAGGCCAGTCAGTATCCTTTGTTCCTGTTGAACGGCTATCTGCCTTGTATGAGGCTCGTGGATATTGCACCACTACCAGACATCTCAGTTCTTGATGCATTCCTCTCTGAGAAACTGGAACTGCTTTGCAAGAAAAATCCAGGTTTCTTGGGTTGAAGCAACACTGCTGTCTCAGAGCTTAGCATGAGAAGCACAGAAGACATTTCTGGTCTTTCTTCTGCTATGCTCTGAACGCATAATAATCCTACTTGAATACACCTCTTTACTTGGGATTCCACATATGAATTATTGTAGCATGGATCCATCAGTTCCAACTCTCTGTTTTCCTTCCAATGCAACCATGTCTGCCACAATTTTATGAAGGTTATTAATTGTACATTTACGGGCAACTCTAGAGATTCAATGATTTATCATTTACCTGTTCCAAAAGGTTCTGATAGCCAGAAGGATGCTTGAATCCTCTATTCTTTCTCCCACTCACTATCTCCAATATTACTACGCCCATGCTAAATACATCTGACTTAATGGAGAAATTTCCATCAAAAACGTATTCTGGTGCCATGTAACCACTGCAATGAGCTTTTACACATTATGCTGCTGAAGATATGAATATGTGTGTGTGTGTGTAGAAGAAACTTACTATGTTCCAACAACTCTTTTTGTTTTTGCTGTAGTTTGATCCCCCTCAAACATTCTTGCCAAACCAAAATCTGAAATCCTTGCATTCAAGTTCTCATCTAATAAGATATTGCTTGCTTTCAGGTCCCTGTGGATAATTTTTAGTCTGGAATCATGATGGAGGTAGAGAAGGCCTCGTGCTATCCCCATAATAATATTGAAGCGCTTCGGCCAATTCAATTCTGCATTTCTATTCTGATCTGCAAGTGTTGAAGAATTTCATTTATTGTAAGAAATAGAATACATACATGTCTGATCTACTTTGTCATGATTGACTTCTGAAGGAATGAAGGATGATCTAACCAAAAATGAAATAGTCCAAGCTTTTATTCTGCATATACTCATAGATCAACATCTTCTCCTCCGCTTCAATGCAACATCCCAAAATTCTGACGAGGTTTCTGTGCTGGAGCTTCGCAATCAAAATAACTTCATTTTTGAACTCTTCAGGGCCTTGTCCAGAAGTGCTCGACATTCTTTTCACTGCAATCACTCGATCTGCTGATAGGTTTCCCTGCAAAATTCATATGCTCAACAATTATAAATTGAACCATTTTTTTAATGTATTTCTATCTTGCTCAATGCTTTATATACCTTGTAAACAGGACCAAAGCCACCTTCACCTATCATGTTTTCTCCTGAGAAGTTATTTGTGGCCGCTGCAATGGTTGCCAAGTCAAATATAGGTAACTCTAATCCCTCCCTTGTTTTTTTATATGCTGTCAAATAAGTAATACATGTATTTCAGGGTCTGTAAATTGTAATAGTGCTTCTTAGCTTATATATGCAATATAAACAAAAAGGGATTAGATCAGATGTATAACCTTGTCTGTTCCGTCTCATCCTCAGAATTAGTACTCCAAAACATAAGCTCAAGATAAGAATCCCAATACCAGAAGCAGCAACTATAAGTATGAACTTCGTCTTTCCTGTCCCTTTCCTCTTATTCCAATCTGTCGGCTCATCTTAAATAAACAGACAACTATTAGTATGATGTATAACTCTTGAACTTTACAAGATATTCTTGGTATCGTATCATCAGAAAGAATATTCATTTACCAAGTTCAGAAACAGGTACGCGGATGTAGATAGTTGGTTCAGCACTGGTATCCCCAGTGTACTCCCTCATATCAATCAAGTCTCCAAACCACATCATACAGCTGCTCCCATTGTTGAAGTAAGGATCAGCATAAGCTGTGCAGTTACAGTTGTTGAAGCATTCATCATGGCATTCATCAATAGTCATGCTCGTGTTCAATCCAAACTTGAGTGAATCAGGTAACTTGATTCCTTGAACCTCCAGAAACCCTTCTTCCTCGTGGCAATCCACTGTCAAATTTCTACTACATCCGCTGCTCCAGTTGAAAATCCCCCATTCTTCTTCAGATTTCGGTATGAATCCCCTCAAACACTCACACACTGGTGTTTTATAAATTTTGCAGATACCATTAGGACCGCAGAGATCATATTGGTCACACGTGTCACGTGGCACTGCTAATGTAAGACTCCAACCATCTTTCTGTTCATTCATCATATATCGCTGTATTGAGCCCGAGTAATTCATTATAACTCTGGAGATGTCTGAATGATTGAATGGTTGAGAGGCTGAAATCAACCTCCCCCTATTAGTTACTGCTTCAAGTTTCCAAGCTGGCTGCCGTGAACTTGGATATCCAACAAAATCACCATTCCAGAAGACAACTCTGTTTCGTTTTTGAGTCCCTTTCACTATCACTGTTTGAGACAATCCCAGATTTTCAATCCTGTAACTGAAGTCTCCCATGGATGGATCATCAGCACTCTTCCATGATGTCAAATATTTACTCTCTCCAGTCACAGGATCTTCCACCATCTTCATCCCGGGCAACCTGGTGTCGCACGGGTAATCAAAACTCTGCCAGATACTGGTCGAGTTTTCGACAACAACCTGCAGGTTTCCAGTATCCAGGAGGTGGAGAACTGAACTTGATGCTTCCGTGGAGGAATTGGAAGACCATATGATTCTGCTATGTGCTGAGCTCAGAATCAGATTCCCATTTTCTGCTAATGATAAAACTCCTTGTGAGCCATTGATTGGATTTTGTCTGTTTGCAACCCAAACTACTATGTCTGGTGCAGCTTTGTACCATATTCCCAAGAATCTGGTTGTGGATGAGCCCAGAGAGAAGAATCCGAGCTCAAATATTTGGTCCGGAGAGATTAAGACCTCTCCGTCAGCAAGTGAGTGATCTGCAGAAAGTGTATCAGCCGCAACAGAGAGTTTCAAAACGGCTAAAACACAGAGAGCTGCACAAAGGAACTGTGGATGATCCATTTACAAAGAGGGAATGCGAATAGAGGCAAGATTTTAAGAGCATCTCCAACTAACAGCTTGCTATTTCTTATGTAAAAAGAACCTGCTCCGACCAACCTTTCTATTCACACGAAATCTAATACTAAAATATATAATACGCCTTGATTGGATAGGATGAACACTAAATAACAAGTGTAAAATTAAACTAAAACACAAGAAATTAAAATTGAAGAAAGAAAAATAAATAAATTGAATGTGCAATAAGTAATGCAACACTAAATGTGCAATACAAAATTTTATCCCTCTATATTGGCATCTATTTTGCAAATTTGAAGTCATGTTTAAACATAGGCAATTAAGCAATTATTGTTAATTTAAATGTTATTAGCAAATTTCACAAATTTTCAAGCCATACTTGACTGAAATTCTATTGTTGCGTTATCTTTATTTAGAAATTGCTGGTTGAATCACTATGGGCTCAAAGATAATAACAGGGTGACCATTCGAAGTTTTAGACACATGTCACTAAAAAATTTGACGAAAGTTGAATAGCATCAAAACTAAAAGGTAGTGTCTTAATTGCCTATGTTTAAAGGTCATGTCAAATTTCGAACTTTGTGAAAAATTAGTGATTTTTTTTAGCAATTAACCCCTTTAAAAATTATATGTTGTCTCATTATACAATCACTAAATTACTCGATGATACAAAATTTTAAAATATGATATATGTGCATCATATGAGTGGAATACCGGTACTTTCATGTGTAATATGGTTTGCGAACTATTGTATGTAAATAAAATTAATCTTGTGCACGTCCTATGTTAAAAAAAAAAAGGAATGAAAAGGAAGAAGAAGAAGAGAGAATCGTCTCTTGCCTTTGTTGTCACTTGACTCGTTCAGTAATGTGTCATTGATGGTGATTGGATATTATATTATTTATAGAAAATTTGAGAATATCGACTAACTGGGGCTTTTAGATTGCAAATGGCAAATAATATAATCTACATTGACAAATAGTGCTAAAAGCTTCGAGGGTAGGTATATGTAATTGCAGTTGCCCTCACCATTACGAAAAATTTAAAACTTTGGCTGACAGAGGAAGGTGGGTATATACTAAATCGAAAATGCTCAATTTTATTTGATTCAAAATTGTTTTGGATTTCCAACAATTTGGATACTATCTTATTTTATTTTGAATTTGTGGATGATCTTATCCACAGTTTATTTTAATATATAAGTTTCGTTCTTAATATGATTTCAAAACAAAAATTAATAAATTTGGGTTTTGTTATCAAATTTGGGTTTAATACATTTTGGTGCACTTACATGGTTAAATGCCTACGAATGGAGTGGGATGTGTTAAATTAACAAGGTATTCATGATATAAAAAGTAATGTTTGAATCTATTAAGAACATAAATCTTACAAGGACTTGGATCCAAATCTTATAAGAGCAAAAGCTAGACAAAAAGGTAAGAGCCAAAAGTGAAAGAGAAGCTCTCATAAGACATCCCTAAATAGACAAGTCATTAGGGCAAATAATGAAAGACTAAACTACCCTTAGACAATGGGAAACTTATACAAAAATAATTCTAACACCCTCCCTCAAACTTGAGGTGCTGCATCAGTAAGCATCGAAAGTTTGCCAACGAGTAAGCGGAATCGCGGAAGCAGAAGAGGCTTAGTGAGGACATCAGCAATTTGCTTGGACGAAGTAGTGAAAGGGAGTGTAAGAGTACCAATCTGAAGGTGATGTCGAGTGATGTGACAATTTATCTCGATGTGTTTGGTCCGTTCATGGAAGACAGAATTGTGAGCAATTTGGATAGCACTCTTGTTGTTGCAATACATAGGAGTAGGCTCATGAAGGGGGACCCCCATGTCGGCTAGTAAGCGGCGAAGCCAAACAATCTCTGTGGTAGTGGAAGCCATGACTCTATACTCAGCTTCAGTGGAGGAGCGAGAAACCACCTGTTGTTTCTTGCTTTTCCAAGAAATAAGTGAGTCTCCAAGGAAGACACAGACACCAGTAGTGGACTTCCTATCAACGGGATCACTAGCCCAATCTGCATCAGAGAAAGCTCGCAAGACAAGAGAAGAGGTGGAAGAGAACAACAGACTCTGAAATATAGTACCTTGAAGATATCGCAATATGCGTACAACGGCGGCCCAATGAGTAGTGGTTGGAGACGAAATAAACTGACTAACAATGTGCACAGCATAAGCAATATCCGGACAAGAGATGGTCAGGTAAACCAAGCTTCCAACAATGGTACGATACAGAGACGGATCCTCAAGTGGAACACCATCAGTGGGAGTATAATGGGCATTAGCTTCCATAGGAGTGTCAACAATCCGAGTGTCTGTGAGACGAGCACGATCAAGTATGTCACCCACATACTTGGATTGTGATAGAAGATAACCTTTGGGAGACCAACACACCTCAATACCAAGAAAATAACGAAAAGGACCCAAATCTTTCATCTCAAAATGAGTAGCCAAATCAGATTTCAAAAGAGAAATCCCATGTGTGTCACTGCCGGTTATGATCATATCATCAACATACAAAGAAAGGAGAATGATCCCAAATGACGATTCCTTAATGAAGAGCGCAGAATCATTGTTACCGGAGTGAAAACCAAGTGAAATGAGAGTATCTGAGAAGGTGTCATACCAAGAGCGAGAGGCCTGCTTTAGTCCATAAAGTGATTTCTTGAGCTTACAAACATAGCCAGCTTTATGGGGGACACCAGGAGGAGGAGTCATGTAAACCTCATCAGTGAGGTCTCCATGCA
Organism: Perilla frutescens; assembly: GCA_026008535.1. Taxonomy (NCBI): domain Eukaryota; kingdom Viridiplantae; phylum Streptophyta; class Magnoliopsida; order Lamiales; family Lamiaceae; genus Perilla; species Perilla frutescens. The sequence goes on along the minus strand of BRKX01000007.1, from coordinate 18,085,717 downwards.
AGAAGGCATTCTTGATATCCATCTAGGAGATGTGCCATTGACGGACTGAAGCAACAACAATGAGCATGCGAACAGTGGTCATCTTTGCAACAGGAGCAAAGGTCTCCTCATAATCCAAACCAAACTGTTGTGAGAAACCCTTGGCCACCAATCTAGCTTTGTATCTCTCAACTGAACCATCAGACTTGGTCTTTATTTTGTAGACCCAACGAGAACCAATAACATGTTTACCTCGTGGAAAAGGTACCAAATCCCAAGTCTGAGTCTTGAACAAGGCATCAAGCTCATCAGCCAAAGCCTGCTGCCATGAAGGATCAAGAACAACCTCTTTGTAGGAGGTGGGTTCAGAAATGTTGTGAACAGAAGTAAGAAAAGAAGTGAAGGAAGGGGAATAAAAAGAGTAAGCAAAATCAGGAAGACGGGTAGACTTACGAATACGGTCAGAACGACGAGGAGGAGGAGGATCATCATCCCTGGGAGACGGAGGTGGTGCAGGCGAGTCGAAAGGTGTGGCAATATCGTGTGTATCCAGATCAATACCTGCAGGGTTAGAGTCAAGATCGCTGCCAAAAGGATCAGTGAGAAAGGATTGCGACGCAGGAGTGGAGACAGACGGAATGGAAAAGAAAGGAATACGCTCGAGAAAACGAACATGTCTAGAAACATATAGTTTGTGGCTAACAGGATCAAAACAACGGTAACCCTTTCGACCCTCCCCATAACCTAAGAAAACACACAAGACGGAGCGAGAGGATAACTTATTACGTTCAACGTGAGGTAGAAGAACATAACAAGCACTCCCAAAAACACGTAAGGAACAATACTCAGGAGTATAACCAAAAAGACTCATAGGGGGACATACCAGAAGTGATCATGGAAGGAATTCTGTTAATCAAGTAAACGGCAGTGAGAGCAGCCTCTCCCCAAAACTCACTAGGAACGGAGGCAGATAAGAGGAGGAAACGAGCAGTCTCCATAATATGTCGATGTTTTCTCTCAGCTATCCCATTCTGTTCAGGAGTGTCAGTACAAGAGGTTTGATATATGGTACCATCAGAAGCAAGGATATCACGAAAGGCAGTGGAAGTGAACTCTCCACCCAGATCACATCTAAAACATTTGATAACAGTAGAGAATTGGGTTTTAATGAATGCACGAAAACCAGTGTATATACCCAAGAAATCAGAACGACGTTTCATCATAAAAAGCCAACAATATCGAGTGTGATCATCAATAAATGAGACATAATATCTTGACCCTCCCTTAGTGATAACAAGGGAAAGACCCCAAACATCAGAGTGAATTAAATCAAAAGGAAAGCGAGTGATAGTTTTACTCTTAGAAAAGGATAAGGCGGAGAATTTTGCAAGCTTGCAACCATTACAATCAGAAATGTCATGACCTTTAACCTTTCCTAAAGACCTAGTAGAGACAAGATAGTTCAAACGAGAAGACGATACATGACCAAGACGAGAGTGCCATAAATAAAAATCTGAAGAAGACTGACTCAAATGAAAATTAGACAAATCCACACTAGAAGCAGCAATATGAGGAATCTGCAGCCGATCCACGATGTACACACCTCCCTCCCTATGGCCTGTCCCAATCCGCCTCTTGGAATAAAGATTCTGCACATTGAAATCATCATAAGTGAATGTTACGGCACATCCAGTATCACAAACTTTACCAACAGAAGCTAAGTTTAGAGCAAGTTTAGGAATATGATAAACATGAGGGAGAGAGACATTATGTGTGACAACAGAACCAACACCTACTGAAGGCACGCAAGTACCTTCAGCAGTCACAATATCAATGGGCTTAGAAGGAGTAATAGAGACAAAAGAATCAGCAGCAGGAGACATATGATGAGATGCACCCGAGTCCATGACCCAATCTGTAGGAGATATACCTGTGGAGCTCGAGGTGGACAAACCTGCAGCGGCTGACATGGCATGAGGTGGTTGTTGTTGTTGTTGTTGAAGGAGATTCTGAAGTTGTTCAATCAGTGCATCTGCACTCGGAGATGACATTGCTGCAGCTGTGAGAGGAGGTCGGGGATGACTGAAACGTGGTTAGAAGTTTGAACCAGGGGGTCGAGGGCCTTGATAATTGGGAGGTCGAGCACCTTGATAATTAGGAGGCCGAGGACCTTGATAGTTAGGAGGCCGAGGTCCTTTATTGATCAATAGAGGGCACGAAGCTTTCCAATGTCCAGATTGATGACAAAAACGACATTCATTCACACTTGCATCTGGCCGGTTCTAACCCCTATTCTGGTTCTGATTCGGACGGGAGTGTGCAACCAAAACTGACTCATTAGGCGAGGGAATAATTCCTTTCATGTTCCCAGATTTGAGCCTTAGCTCTTCAGCCATTAGATCATTAAGTATAGCGTCAACAGTGGGCTTAGGACTGCAGTGTAGAATATTTCCACGAATAGCCTCAAAATCTTCACGAAGGCCCATCAAAAATTGAGTTAGATGTTGTCCTTCTTCTTTGACAATGTACTTTGGGAATGCTCTAAGCTCGGGATCTTCTGTCATGGCTAACTAATCCCACTTACTTGTCATGGCAGAGTAATAGTCTTGGATGCTCAAATCTTTTTGCTGAAGAGTGCGAATGTCCATCTCCAATTGATACTCTCTTGCATAGTTAGGCTATTTATACAGCCTCTCCAAATGATCCTATACTTGCTTAGCAGTTTCATACTTTGCCAATTGCATCCCAATTTTCTTATCAACTGAATTATTAATCCAAGTAATGATCTTGGCATTGCTAACCATCCAAACCTCAAGTTGTTCCTCGTATTTTTCATTCCCAGTTTCAACGGGCTTCGTCTTCATACCACAAACAAAAGGCCACATCTTCTTTCCCATAAAAAAATTCTTCATAACATAACTCCAATACGAATAATTCTTCCCATCCAAACAAGCACTAATGGCCTGCAACGAGTCATCTCTCTTGGCAGCCATGGTGAATACCCAAGCAAAATACCAAACTGAAATCCTCAATCCGAAATCCAAAATACAAGATACTAGCAAAAAGGGGTCCGACGAACAAGGGCATTTAAACAGAAAGTTAACAAACAAGAGAAACAGAGACTACCGTAGATGCAGTGTCGAAGAAGAAAATCCAGCATCGTCGTGAACAGTAACTCCAAAAATTCGAGTCGGGGCTCCGCCCCGAACCCCGGGCAGGGGGCAGTGCCCCCTGCAACCCCCAAGCCAACTCACTGCGGAGTTGGATCCGCGCTCGCATATCAAGCTTTAAACTCGCTCTGATACTATGTTAAATTAACAAGGTATTCATGATATAAAAGGTAATGTTTGAATCTATTAAGAACACAAATCTTACAAGGACTTGGATCCAAATCTTACAAGAGCAAAAGCTAGACAAAAAGGTAAGAGCCAAAAATGAAAGAGAGGCTCTCATAAGACATCCCTAAATAGACAAGTCATTAGGGCAAATAATGAAAGACTAAACTACCCTTAGACAATGGGAAACTTATACAAAAATAATTTTAACAGGATGACCAAATGTCTCAAATTTTGAGTTTCCCTAAAATAACATTAGAATTTATAATTCTAAAAGTTAAGAAGATCACAAAATAAAAATAAAAAATAAATGAAATAAACAAAATCAACTAAATGATATTAAATCATCATTAAACTAAGCTCATGATTATAAACGTAATTAATCATTATTAATTAATTGGTAGTTCTTAATAGGGTTTCAATTACGTTTTAATTAATAAAACCCAATATAAAGAATCATAATTCATGAAGGAACCCTTTTATTCTTAATTGGTAGTTCTTTTATTATTACTTTGATTATTTGTTAGTTGCCTTTTCGTATTTGGTTTTCTAGCGAGTAGGCCTTGTTTTGGTGCGAAGGGTAATACTGCAACCGCAATGTTTTGGTGCGAAGGGTAATACTGCTCTTCGCAATGCAAAGAGACCTTCAATCAAGTTCACGAGCTCATTGCGCTGGAGCTGCTCGAAAACCCCACTGAAGATAGCTTTGTTGTGGATTGTGGGTCGTCTGGAATTCTTCATGATCATGCTGGAGAGAATGAGATAGATAATAAGCGTGTTCACTTCTTGATTGAAGGTCTCTTTGCATTGCGAAGAGCAGCCAGTCCGTCCAGAACTGGATCTAGTCGAACATGAAGATCAGTTCACTCATCAACTTTCTCTTTTGGATGAGATTGATGCTGACACCACTTTAGATCTTTTCCAGCAAGATCCCCACTTCTTGGAGAATGAGAGGCTCTATCAAGAACTACAAGAGGATACTAGGTGAAGACGACCAAGAAGAAGAAGACGAAGATGAAGATGAAGAATCATCATCGTCATCTTCATCTTCGATGGAGATCCAAATAAATGACAAGACAGACAGATTTGGTTAATCTTAGGAGAACCATCTACTTGACAATCATGTCGAGAGTTGATTATGAGGAATCAGGGCATAAGCTATTCAAGATCAAGATGGAACCTGCCCAAGAGATGGAGATATGCATTATGCTTTTGGACATAGGCTTTGTTTGATAAACAAGGTTTATCGGGACAACTTCGACACCTGTTTTGTCCACCACTATTCCATGATTCACCGTCTCTAGGCCAAATTCTTTGCACATCTACTTGCCACTGATGCACTGCCCTGGCATATTTTGGCCTCCATGCGGCTCACTGAGGAGGACACAACTTCCTCCTCTCATATATTCATCAAGATTCCTTTCCATTAATTATCTCAACACCTTGGAATTCGCTTGCTTAATGAGCGTCTCACTGAGCCTGCATTGCAAGATTCTTTCGAATCAATTTCCCCAAGGGCAGTCCCAAAAATACTAGGTTCTCTATTAACTTTTTCACTTCCATTGGGCTTGTTGGGATCACAGAAAACGTGAGGGACCATCTCAAGAACATGCAACAGATCAACAGCAGATCAGCTGCTCAGACTCAGACTAGTACAGAAAGTGATCACGCAGCCCGGCCAAAGAAGAGGAAAAGAAGAAACTAAGAACTAATGATCCATCCTACATATATATTTTTGATGTTGTTAAGCGTTGCATATATTTTATTTTGGTTTTGTTTATGATGTATATGTATGCCTAGTATTTTATGATAAAATCCTATTTCTCATTGGTTACTATATATACATATGTATTATACTGAATGAATTTTGTGCTTTTGTTTGTCTCTTGCTCTTGTAATTTTGTCCATGCAACTTCTTCATGACAAAATCGAAGATCATACCCGGCCACTTAGAGAAGCAATATCTGGGCGTTGATTTCCACACAGCTTCCCCCTCACCATAGACAAATTTTAAATTCTCACTTGTTCGATCATGTCCTTTTATTGAACCTCTAATTTATTTATGTTGCTAAGTACAGTAAATATAAAATTTAAATACTAATTTATGAAGTATAATACTGTAATGTGACTGTCATTACTTGGAAAAACATAGCTTTTGAAATGGTTAGTTACACTCAGAAAATCACGACTTAAGCCAACATTGTAATCGAATTACATTATCGTTAATTTTAACAGTGCATAGATTCCAGAATTAGGATGTATTGTATTCGTCCCTGCTTCATGAATATCTGATACCAACATGTTTGGACGTAAATGTTTATCAATGATTTATTCAATTTGAGGTTAAACAGAAAAACCACTGGTCTGGTGAAGTCAATGCTTAGCTCTATTTCATATCTATGAACATTCAACAACAGGCAAATAAGAAGTTTCACACAATAATTCACAGTGACTGATGAACAAAGTAGCAGCAAAATATACATTCGACAATTTCCAGAACACTAGCAATGGCAAGTTGTATTAGTTATAGCAAGTGTAGTGTAAGAACCTGACAACACTCATTTGCGTGCATTGTGCAGTAGCTCGTCCATTGCCATCGTATCTGCAAGAATCGGGGTGTGGAAGGTAAGTGCTATTAGGCTTGAAAGTGATCAGGGAGTTATGCGTTTGCCACATAGAACCTTTTGAGTTGTTGTTGAAGGGGATGAGCCTAAGAGCATCCTGGAGTTGATGGATGAAGATTCTAAATCGAGCCCTTTTAACTGTGAACGTTTAGGAGGCCTGTGAGTGAGCAAGGGAATCACCCTTTTTGAAGGAAGCTTTTTGCTGCTTGTGCCTATCCCTAGAAGCTCGTTTGGTCCGAGAGGACTGTCTGATAGAGATTTCCTTTTCTGCCTCAGTAGTTCCCACATTAAGCCATCATCCTTGGCCTGATCTTGTCCCACTCTTGAAGACTTCGGGCAATGTAAAAGGAAAAAAGGAACTATGTCAGTGGCAGAAACCTTATAGAAGTTGAGGTGACCACTTTTATAAACAACATCCACAGTATAAAGAAAAACAAATATGTTCTAGTTTTTATCATTCATATGATGCTACTGCTCTTCAATGAGTGGAATCTGCAGTAGATGCATTTTTTTAGTAGAAAGAAAAATATGATCGATTTTTATTAAGATATGAAATCAGATTAACTGGGGCACATGTAATGGTCGATGCAAACAAACCTACAAGATACTTTTAATGGGAATAAGATGTTTTAGATTGATGTTTCATTACTTGTTTTTCTTCAGTTATGATTTTTTCGCAACTAAAGTCATCATCTAAATAAATGGATCATAAGAAGAAATACCTTTTCCTTTTCGTATAGTCCTATTGTATCCTCTGTTAGTAATCCTAGGGATATCGTCAGTTTCTTAGCTGTTTCTTCTGATTTCATCAACCTGCTCACAGCCTCGATCCTACTTTGCTCTGCTAACCATGTCTGGTTTCTTGCTTCATCCAACTCATATCTCCTGGCCTGCATTGCCTCGTGCATCTCCTTAACAACCTCCAATAAGCATGAGGATGTTCCTCTTTGGATTTCAACCTTAAGACCATTGGCATACTGAACCATGGGATTGCACATCTTGTCAGAAAGTTCTTTGATCAGGTCGTCTATCCCAACCTCTACAGATCCAAAGGCAGCTCCTACTTGATCGAATGTGGCTTTGAGAATCAGTAACATCGTGCGAGATAGGTCATTGCTCCGGCCAGATTGATGAACCGAAGAAACATATGAAGAAGCTTTGAGGAAGAGCTTTCTTATGCAAGCTTGATGGTTGGCAAGGTCCTGAAAGATGCTCTTTTGGCTTGAATTGACCTGAGCTTCGATATTTTTAAGAAGGGTGATGAGTTGCACTAGCTGTAGCTTCTGCCTCTCCATCAGCTCATTGCCAGCTTTTATGGCTTTTTTCATATAGTCTACTTCTGGCTGCCATTCAAAGATAAACAATTGAAAGTGCTTACAATGGAAGTATACAACAAAGAGATGCAAACAACAATCACTGAAGTGATGGTCAATCCATAAACCCACACAAAACCTCAAGGTATGAGATAAGATATGAAAGAACTGGAACCCCAATTACGTTGCACCTAAGCAGAATCCTTTTATGAGAGCTTCACTAAACAAGATTTTTGCCTTGCCACAGACACAATAAAAGGATACGGAATCCCCAGAGATCACCGCTTACTAAACTTTGAAGCCTTAAGTAGGCACATAGTTTTGTGTGGAAATCTCAACCTATTGCACCCTCGAAACTCCATGGTAAGATGTTTTCTGGTTCAGGTTCTAGAAAAATCTAAATTTTCATTCAATGACCCTTACTCTTAAAGGGAAACCATAAAAGCTACAGAAAAACACCCTTGACTGAGCATCAAGTACCTTTAAAACTATCATACTTATAGAACCGGAGTACAATAGTTAGCTGAAGATTGCTGCAACAGGCAAATCTTTGAGACACTCGATTAAATCATAATTGGGAATTTAATACAAATTTGCTCAACTCTCCTCTTCCACAGTTCTCAGATTATTAGTCAGCCCCATTCACCACAAATCAAGTCCACAAATAATTACTCCTTTATATGAATCCTCATATCCAGCTAAAACCTTTCAGTAGGGGTTCATGTGAAATCTACAGACAATCATTTAGCATGAAAACTTCCAATTGAGTAAATATTGTCTTCTATCAATTATTTAGTTTTGACCTCCACATTGTCATCTACAAGCTGGAGCATGGATTTGAAACTTCTTATAGTTTTTTCATGCATAACTGTTCGGTTCCTTTTACTTGAACGGTGATCTAATCCCAAATCACAAATACTGAATCAGTAATGCTCTCGCTAGTCGCTACCTAATGAGTCCTGACTAGATGATGATAACTTTTTCTTGTTCGTCCATGAGAAAAGCATATAAGGCTGTGATTCAACTTTCACATGCACAAACACTAAATTACGAACCACAAATTACCTCTGCAATAACTAAATGCAGAAGAGAACATAGGACTAAAGCAACAAAAGATTTTGCAGGCTTCGGATGCGCAAACAAATACTAAATCTTAATCGGCATATCGATTTCATTATTTCAAGCTTTGTTTTGCTAAATACCTGCGACTGTGAACAATCAAATGAAGTGACTATTGTGCTGAATCTCCTCTCTTCGGCCATTTCAGCCGTCTTCAATCCCACCAGCTTCATCAGCTGTACGGCCAGCGACACGAACACATCTTCTGCCTTCCGAAATCCATCAAATGAATTTCCAGTAATGAAAAATAAAAAAAAAATCCGGAAAATCTCCATTATTAATCGAGGAAATGCGACGATTACAAATGTACCTCGAGCAAACCAGTTCCGATCTGAGATCGGAGCTCATCGAAGGAGACTTTGAGCTGCTCGTGGCGGCAGACTACTCGCGACAGCTTCGATTGAAAAGCTTCGAACGACGGAGTCGGAGCGCCGGTGGAGCGAGCGGCCCTGCGGCAATTCATCGGCAATTTTATTTGGCGGGAAACGAAAGTGTGCGAATGTCTGACGGAAGAGTGATGAAATTATCCAACGGTAGAGCTGCTCAGCGTCGTAATTTAAATTAGGATAATTAAGTGAAAATCAAATAATGCTACCCCACGGTCCCACCCAATAATTATTACCCCTTTATTATTTAGCTATATATAAAAAAAGTTTTAAATGGATAAGAGTAATTCCAAATTCCAATTACATATATCAACAAAAGTCTCAATTTCTTTTTTTTCTCGTAAAATTTCATTTGCATTAAATGATGAGATAAAGTCAGCTCTTGTCTCATTCTTCGAATTAATTATAATTTCATTATTATTATAAAAAAAATTAGCAAAGAAGGACAAAAAAGACCACACATGAGCTAGCACAAAAAAAAATTAGCAAAGAAGGACACATTATAATAATTTCATTATTATAATTTCATTATTATTATCAAAAATATGTTTACTCCTTAAACACTATTGAGCTAGCACAAATTGAAGCAAAATTTAATCGATTCAGTCTTTCATTTTTTATATATTGGATTTTTTTGTTCCATAATTTTGGAAAGGAAGGATGAAGGGAATTAGTGTTCGAGTGTTGGAATAAAATTTTATTGGTGATACGTACGGTATGAATTTTCTCGCCTTTTTGTTCGTTATACAAAAACCAAATCTTATTAATTGTTTAATTTATATACTCAATAAACATTGAGAAAGGATGACCACAGATTTCAGAAGTTAAATGCATTGAATCTCACTAATTAAATTATTCAAAATAAATGAATGATTTGTTGCGAAAATGGGAATGAATCCATTCAGTGGTACATTAATCATTTTTTAATGAAAGTGGAGGAGAAACATTAAAAATGATTCATCAAATGAAAAAATAGCATTTAACACGTATTTTATGTATGTTTTCAGATTAGGGCTTGAAGAAGAAGATATATTTGAAGTGAGAAAGAAAATATTTATTTAAGTGATATTTTATTTTATTTTCCTCATGGGGCTATAACATGAGTAAAAAATAAAAAAGATTATGTATGGAATCAACCTTATTTATAATAAGAGTTTGGGATCATAAAGTCAAAATATAAAATATGGTGGACTATAATGAAAAAAATAGGGGTTATGTATAGAATCCCCTTTGATTATATGTAGAGATAGAGAGGGGGAAAGATAGGAAAATATTATTGGATTGGGCTCGGACCCAACCACCACCACTAAAAGACCTAATCTCTTTGAATTATTCAATTTTTTTTTTCTATTCACAATCCACCCTCCAGATTAATTTAAATCCAAATTTGATTTTATCATATATTTCTATTCAAATTTCATGTTACACTTTTGTGTGTTTCACTCTGTGTTTCATCATAATATTTATGATTTTAATAATAATTATTATAAAATAAAAATTAATTCTAACATAAATAATCAGTAAATATTTATCAACTAAAAAAATAAATTAAAAGGTTATAAAATTTAATTTTGAATTAATTAACCATAATAATAAAATATTAATTGAAATTTAAAAATCAAATAATAAAAAATAATTATAAACTCTAATTGGATGGAGTGAACCCTAAAAAAACCAGAACAGATCCCCTTTTATCATTTGTATTACATTTGGTGTTTCATAACTAAGTTTTTTTTATTTATTTTTTTTAATTTTTTTAATATATCCTAATTGGGGAAGGATGAACTATAAATAAAAAATTAAAATTAAAATAAATCAGAATAAATTAAAAAATAAAAAAATATTTTTTTTTGAATAAATATTAAAGAGTTGCAACATGATTTGCAACAGATGATCCCGTTTCTAAAAAAATAATTTTAAAATTAAACTAAAGCACGGAAAAAAAAATATAATTAAAAAAATATAAATATAAGAAAACACATAATTTAAAAATCGAAAAAGCTAAGCATCCAGATTATGGATATCCAGATAGGGGTAATTTAGTCATTTCCTGTCAAATTTGTAAACAGAAATTAGTGATGGCCCTATTTTACCCTTTTGCTGAAAATTTCGAATTGAACTCAAATTTTGAAATCAAATTTGAAAAGTTTTATCTCCTTATAATATTTTATAATATGTTTATAGTTTCAAGATAGTGGAACATTATTTAATAGGTAGATCTACTTAATTAATACACTTCATCATTTTCTTCACCACCCATCTTCTTCTCTAACATTTCACCATTTTTATTCATTCTCCTCCAAACATTTCCAGATTTTTTTCTTGTCCTCATTTCTTCACCATTAATTTTCTTTTCATATACAACCGAAGATGGTCATCCAAAGCAAGGCTGCAACATTTTATGTTGTTTTCAAAGGCGTTCGAACCGGAATATACGGTGATTGGCCTGAATGTGCGCCAAATGTCATCGGCTTTAAAGGAGCAGTGTATAAGGGATTTCGAACTAAGAAAGACGCACTTGAAGCCTATCAATCATTCATGCGGCAACATACTAAGGTTTCCGATGAAGCAACGGCAGTATCCGATTCTTGTTCATTATCAAGGGACGGGAGCATTTCGTTAGAAGAGTCGTTACTTGAATGGAAAGCATTCTCAAAGAAAATGGTCGGATTGATTTGGTTTCTATCTTTCTTTATTGGTTTATTTTCTGGACTAGTTTGTGTGCTGTTATTTGTGTTGTTGAAGTGATTATTAATAATTTTTTGATAAATATTATAGGTTGAATGTAATGCAATACTTGCAGAATGTTTGCAACACGAAATGCAAGTGTTTGTTCTTGGAATTATGTGTAATGTGTTTAAGATTTGTTTAAGTCTACATTTTAATAGTTTGGGAATAATTTTGACAATGAAGGAACGGAGCATAAAACAGTGACATTAGTCTCGTTTTAATTAATTTCATTTTATTTTCATTGACCACTAAGATCTCTATATATGGCCTTTAAGCATAGGGAAATGATATTTTGGAAATTATTATTATAGAATACAAACCTTAGTCAATTACTTAAATAAAATTAAAAGTGAAATTACGAAGAACTCGTTAACCAATTAAATTTCTCTCCAAAACACCGCCCAAAGTAACCAATCAAAATTTTCATTAAGTTTCTTCATAGATACTCCACCTCCCATCACTGCCCAACTAACCAATCAGTAATCGTTTGTCATGCTAATTAAATATGATTAATTCTTTATTTAATTCTTTTTTAATTATCGAGGCAATTGAGTGCATGCAATGCATTGAATACTAATGCAATAAATACCAATGCATCGAGCCTGCAAATATGGTGCCTCTCAAGCTTAATGTTGCTTCCTTTGATAGTTTGATTGAAAATTTTGTAGATAATCATTGCAAATTTGCATGCAATATAATAGTGCCAACTGGAAAATAGCACCCTTAAATATATTTAAATTAAATAAAAGGTACAATAAACACAAATAAAGCATATTGCAGCAGAATAGTAAGGTCTAAAATACATTAACATACATAATTGAAATGAAATTAGGCATCTTGAAGCTCCAAGCTCATCAATTGAAAATCAATTCCCTCCATGCCATAAAACTCGAACAGTTCTCCTAAAACATTGAAATTAGGCATGCCATGGATGCGGAAAGATCTGTTCTTGAATGATTCCTAAAAAAAATATAATGTTAGAAAATAAATCTAATATGTTATAAATGAATGGAATAGCAATGGATAGATACTCACATGCTCTGTGTGGTTCAACATATAATCTGCCGATGCTAGAACCTAATTATTCTCCTCAACATAGTAGATGCCTGGCTTCGTAATGAAGCATATGAAACAACGCCAATTCTCGAGCAAATATTTGAACTTTTTGACTACGCACGCGGCAGTGAACTCACGGGAGCAATTTTCTGACAATGTTTTCCCGACCGACTTGAAAACCTCTTTAACGAGCATGAATTTGGAGAGATCTGTTGCATCAGCCTTTGCACGTACGAGACTAACAAGTAGAGTCTCTTCATTTGTACTCCACTCTATTTTTTAGAAGAAAATAATTCAAGGGATGGTGGTCAAATTGAATTGAGAGGAATCCGTGATTTATAGAGACAACAAAACAACATTTAGGGTTACATTAATGTAGTTGTGGTTGCCTTGGAGATTGAAAATCTTTATTTTTTTAATATATGTTTTGAGATATTATTTTTTAGAGATAATTTTTTGAGATATTATTTTTTAAATTTATAAATTATAATTGACAAAACTTTTAAATAAATAAAATTAGAGAAAGATTGGTCGACTTGAGGCATAACCAAATTAAATTAACAACCATGCACCACTACAAAAAAAAAAGTCGACTTGAACAACAACCCTTCCCAATCGTCATGAAGAACAATTCCTAATCGACTTGAACAACAATCACCACAAAAAAGTTGACTTCAAGCATAACCAAAATAAACTAGATAATATTATTGACTTGAACAAGAACAAAAAAGTCGATTGGGTCGAACAAAATCCAAGAAACTACCCTAAGCATGACTAGCACTTGAGTCGGAAATCACCACCAACGACACCTCAACCTCCTTGCTAGCTTCAAGAAAGAAATCGTACATCTGGATTAGTGGTTTGTCTTCAAGAAGGATGTTGCTAACAACATTTGGATTGACCCCTTTAACCAATCTGCGCATGAACTCTTTCAACTTATCTTTCATCTCATCATTTTGCTTTCGCTGGTTTTTGTACAAAATATCGAGAGCTTTAGGAGTCGGGCTCTCTGTCTGCCATTCCTTATTCAGGTTGATTTTTGGAGATTTTGATGGGGTAGATGCCATTTTGGATTGTGTATTTGTCAGGGATTTAGATTGTGAGATATGTTGCTTGAGAGTTGTGGTTGATACAACTTGAGTGTTGTATGGAATTTTAAAGGGAAAAAAGTGTATGTTAGCCTCCTCTTAATCCATGTGTGTGTCCATTGCCCAATTGGGATTTTTAGAAATTATGTATAATTGAAATATATTTTTAAATAACAACACTAATTAGCCATATTTTATTCAGAAAGCACAAACACATCAACTACTCCATTAAATTTTCACTCATGCATAATAATGACATTTGATTTAACAGTTGATTTAATAGTTGATTTTATAATAGTCATATAATCACCATTAATCTATAAGAAAAAGAACACATATGCATAATGATAGAATTAATACATAATTAACATAATATTATAATAAGATAATTCACATAATATTATCGATGGGCTATGTAGTCAAAATACATATCTACGGCCGGGCTTCACCATCTTCAAGATATGTGATATCTACACATATCTTTTCCAAAACATTTTAAAATTCAAAAAACGGCCAACATAGCTAATCGATTCCTAAAGAGTTCATAATTAAAACATGCATAATTAAAAGACTAAGCAGCTGCAACTCGATCCCCCCTCCCATCTCAAGCTCTATCCACGGGAGCATGCATCCACCTCTTATCAGTGCCAGACAGGTTCATGATAATCCACTCAAGATCGACACATTCCAAGCCCTTACCCACCAAAATCTCCCTAAGATGAAGGAAATTTGGCAGGCCCTCGAGTCTGAATTTCTTGTGCTCCTCCGATTCCTGCAAAATATGAAACTGAGTATGAAAAATGAATTTTTTGAAAATTTGATTAAACTTCAGAAATTCTTACAGTCTTTCCAAAGCGTCGCATGTACTCGGCGGAACTGAAAAGCATGTTCCTCTCTGCCAAAAAGAAGATCCCGGGAATTGCAACGAACCAAGCGAATCTGTTGTACTCTTGAACCAGAGCCTGGATTTTTCTGGCCACGTCAACACCGGTACCAGCGACCGAGCAGTGCTCCGACATGATTTTCACCACATCATGAAACAGGGCCACCGCATTTACCGATTTGGAGACGTCGGTAGTGCGTGCCTTCGCGTTCAAGAGAGCCAGCAGTAGTTGCTCATCATCTGCAGACCAGTTTTCGACTTCCATCTTCGCCGGAACAGAGAGAGAATTTTTTTTACTTTTTTCAATTTCTCAAAAAGATATGTGAATTAAGAAGAAGATAGGTTTACCGATTTATAATGGAAAAAATATGACTTGAATAGTCATGACTATAAAATCGGTAAGGACGTGTCATTTAATGAAGCCGCGTGGAGTGGTTAACTATCTACTCCATGCAATGTTGGTGATGGTTGATTTCCCATTAAAACATGCATCACAATTGAAAATGCATTTAATATATTCTCTAATGATTATACTGTCAATTCTTGTACATTTATCTACTTTAGAATTTTTATTTTATGTTATGCTTGGACTAGATAATTTTTTGATTGTATATGCATTCATCTACTTTAGATTTATATTTTATATTATGTTTGGACTATGTCATTTTTATATAGTATCTTATATCTGATAATGATATAATTTTTTTTTCCAAATCTGTAGATATGTAGCCATATAAGGTTAAAACAATTTTAGATAAAATAATTTTGTATTACTTTTAAAGGAGATTTGTGGAGAAAATGAACAGACGTGTTGAGTAAAAATTTCGATGGAATTAATAATGATTGAAATTTATAGTCAAATTGATAGATTTTTATATTGAAAAATGTAATTTGTTTGTGTCGAAATTGATCTAGATTGGAAAATGACGGGTTTAAGCATATCGAAATATTTATCACAAGCTCCGTAGTAGGATATTAACGATTCGGATTATGGAATCGAATTGATTTAGATTCGAAATATGTGATTAAATTGTTATATATATATATTTTGTATGGTTTTTTTTTTTGCAAAGAATAATTAATTGTTATATATATAATTTGTATTTTGGGCTTTATTTTTGCAAGGAAGAATTAATTGCGAGTGACAAGTCGAACTCCTCTAATTGAATTGATTTGATTTAAATAAATATGACATGACAATTTGAATCATGATCTAGATATGAAATAATGGTGGACTAGTATCTACGAAATAGCTGGTGGACTAGAATTTGCGAAGTTGAATTGATTTCATATAGATATTAATTGATTATATCTATTTACGCAATATGTAATTGGTTTGTTATATATATAATTTGTATCTTGTATTTTTTTTATTGCTAAGAAGAATTAATTGCGATTAATGTTCTTTGGGTTTTTTTTATTGCAAAGTAGAATTAATTGCTATGAAGTGTTAGGTTCATATGAATGTTACAAATCATTTAAACGAAATGGAATGAATCACTACAATCAAATACTACTATTGGATGTTAGAAATATGTATTCATGATCTAGAGTTGAAAATTTGAATTGGAGTTTGTACTTTGGGTTTTACGAATCACTATGGAATGAATCACTAAAATCAAAAATAATATTGGATGTTGGACATATATAAAAGTGAAAATATTATTAATCATAAGAGTTCATTTGCTTAATCATAAGACTTCATTTAATTTCAAATTATAATAAATTACATTATATGAAGTATACGTTTTGACTTATAAGTCATTTGACTATATTAGTACATTTCGTTTCAAAATCCAATGAATTGAATTATATACGTTCATATTATTTCAAATTACTATAAACTACATTATATATTTACATACGTTCATTTGATTGGAATTATAAGAGATTAGACTATATTATCACATTTCATTCTAAATTATACTTAATTTTATTATATAAGTTCATTTAATTTCAAATCACAAGAAATGAAATCATACAAGTTCATTTTAATTGAATTATAAGATATTAGAATAAAGTTGCATTAAATAAAAATATGCAGTAACCATACACTACATCAAAATCCTAAACCCTGAACCCTTGAATTGATACCCCCTGCCCTTCCAAAACCTTTGTCATTCGAAAACCCTATAATTGATCAAACCCCTACGACCTATGGCCTAATAATAAAGTATAACAAAATAAGTTGTCTTTTTGATTTCCATTCTCTAATAAAGTAGAACAAAAATAAATTGATCAAACCCTCGCTCTCTCTTCTCTATTCCCAAATTTGCCAGAAATCTTCTCTCCTACCCATTTTCTGTTATCTCTTCAACAAAATGGTGCCGTCTCCCCCACAAACTACCTGAATCCGGTCTCCGAGCGGTGATGACTCACAAAGAACGTCTTTCAAGAAACGTGGAGTGTTGTGTCAACTATTTCTATGCCACGCTAAAGACGATTGAGTTCCGAACACGCCTGATAAGCCATAGATCTAGCTTTAGTTAGAAAAAATCTTCGAGATTTCCCTAATTTCGTTTCATTTATTTTTTTAACTAGAATCTTCCGTCGGCGATTGTTGACTATGTCGGTAATTATAACTGCGAGTTAAACCTCTTGGTGGGTCGTCGCAAGGTACGTTTTACTGTGTGGTATAAGTATAGGGAAATTTTGGACAAGAAGACAGGTCGATTATCTTTTTTGAGTATGCTAGATCTTGGTTGGGCGGAGGTTGTTGAGTTTATGGATCTATATCAAGGGGAAACGGTCGAACTGCGAAGTTGTGAGTGCGAGCCTCGAACTTTTTATTTGGCTAAACATCTTCATGATGAGCTCATTAACGTGAAGCCAGAGGAAGTTGAGTTCATCAAGCCTGAGCCAGAGACATTCGATCTAGACGATTATGATTTGTTCTAATGTTTAAGACTATTTTGCTATGTTTAAGACTCCAATATTATGTTTAAGACTACTTTATTATGTTTTCTGTTTTAAGAAAAGTATTATTATGTTTGGATGGTGAACAATTCGACTGTTGTTGTGTTTATGTATACATTATGTTTATGTGGTTTTAATGTTTTACCCTTTTTTTAGATCTTGATTTTGAGAACAAAATCTATTATGATTTTAGATCTGAATTTGCTGTTGTTATATTTTTAGATCTTTGTTTAGGGTCAAATCCGATTTGCACCTCAGTGTGATGATAAATTCGAATTTTACATTAAATAAATTATGCTTGATTTGATAAATGCGAATTTTCCCAAGCCTTGCTAAATTGTGATTTGATAAATGTGAATTTTCCCAAGCCTTGCTAAATTGTGATTTGATAAATGCGAATTTTTCCAAGCCTTGCTAAATTGTGATTTGATAAATGCGAATTTTTCCAAGCCTTGATAAATTGTGATTTGATAAATGCGAATTTTTCCAAGCATTGCTCCCTGGTATCATTATATTTCAAAAAAAAACTAAAATTTTATAGAAACCAAAAAAGGACTGAATTTCATTAATGAACCAGAAAAGTTAAACGTACTGTGAATTTAATTCTAAGGATTGCTTCCAAGTCAACTAGTTTTTGGTTTGAATTTAATTTCCTATCAAAAGTAATAGAAATTCAAAAATAAAATATGTAATCATTACTAAACTCACACAATATTGGTTTAGATGCCTTGAGCCAAACAAAATCTAAACAATTGAGTATCTTGAAACTCTAAACCAGATTTTATTAGAGACCTTTTGTGGCTTGAAACTCTAAACAATCAAATACTAGAGATCTTGAGTGTAACAAGGTCTAAACCATCAATTAATATAGACATTGAGTGTTACAAGTGCTAGTCTAAACCATTATAGACCTTGAGTGTAAATGAAGCAAAAACCATAATTAATAGTTCCTCAAAAAAGCAAATAGCTTTCGAATTAGGGTTTAATAATACGTTCATTCTTATCAATAGCAATAAAACAACTTAATTAAAAGGCAAGAGTAATACTGATTTAAAACTAGAGGTTCGGCCATCTCAAAAACAATATGAAATATGACCCTTGTCTAAACCACAAAAAAAGAAAATACGATACTTGCAATTCACTAGTTTCCAGCTCGTCCACCGCCATGAGCCGACACACTTGTCATTCGACCGCGACCTCTACGACCGTCTCTTTCCAAACATGACCTATGTCAATTCTCATTAGGCCTTCCCTTCGTCCTAGTGACGTGAGGATTGAGTATCGGTGTTTGCTCATTTGTTGGCAGCTCTTGATCACTAATTTGTGAATTCCCTATTCCATCTCCTTGTGATGACCTTCCTTGACCCCGTTGTGATGCTTTCTTGCCTTTCGATGGATTGTTCCAATTTTCAAGAGCTTCCGTAATTGACTTGAATTTAGCCTTTATAAACGTCGTCATAGCCTTATTCCCAAATGCCAAATCCGTACAACGCTGAAAATATTTCTCTAGCTCTTGATATTCTTTATAGTCATCGGTCATGTGTGGATAACCTCCGGAAAAAAATATACTCGAACACGGTCTATGGACATCTTTCCTCTACCTCCTCATTATGTACCTTTCATTGACATTGTCGATATGAAGAGTACGTAGGGTGTCAAGAATATGACAACATAATAATTCTCTAAACTCAAAATTTTTGCAGCTGCAGTCAAGATAGTGTTCATTTCACCGATACTCAACTGTATATGTGTAATCCTTTCTGAAAAAATCATTGATAATTCGTGTCTCTAAGACACGGTATTTCTCAATGCCGGCCTATTCAAATTATAAGCATATATCAGTTAATTTTTTAAATGTGCATGCATGCAAGCTAAGATAATGTGTAGAGCAAAGTATTACTAAATTAAATTCCACACAATTTATATGTTTCTTTCACTAACCTGATGCGATTCTTCGTCAACACTGACAAAACAATATTTCATGCACTCAATTATATCTTGAAACTGATGAAAAATTGAATTGGTATAGACCTTTTGAAATTGTGCCTCCTATTTATACTCTATCAAACACATACGCATCTTATTCTTTGAATCAAAATCAACATGGAACTCCTTTTGAATCTTACTACCAATAACCATCTCATATTGCTCCATAAACTGTGTAAGTGTACATCTCGAGTGTAGGAACTCATCAAAGTATGCATGCATGCCCTCACTTCGTTGAGTAAATATCATTCCGGCCCAAAACGTATGGTTCAAGTATATGGGAACCCACTTTTCTCTTTCACTAAACAAGTCTTGAAGCCACTTGTTATTTTCGAGATGATGTTCCACAAGAAATTCTGCCCCTTTTATCTCGAAGGTATCTTTGTCGAGACTGTTATAAACAATCCTTTTCCATTTAGTTACGACTTTGTTATAATCGGCAACACCTCGGAATTTAATGGATAATTTTGCCATGATATGCCAAATGCAATACCGATGAATGGTGTCTGGCATAACTTCAAATAACGCTTGTTTGATACTTTTATCTTGATCCGTGATAATGCCGATAGGTGCGACACCACCCATTGCAGCAAGCCAGTTCGAGAACATTTATTTGAATGAGCTTGTATTTTCTTGTGTGACCAAAACACATCCTAATAATATGGAATGACCGTGATGATTCACGCCTATGAATGCAGCAAATGGCAGTTGGTGCCTATAATAATACAAAATTCATCAAAACTAAATTATAATAATTGAATCTTAGCATCATCAATATTATTTTATTAAAAAAGTTCATTTTTTATATCTCATGATTATGAAAGATATAAATCCCGTAACTACTTATAACTTATAATTTCCATAATCATGTAACTACTTATAACTTCATTTCATAATCATCAAAATCATGTAAGTAATTCACCACGTAGACACCAATCATATAACTTATAATTTTCATATTTCAATCAACCCCTACACCTATAACATTAATTCATCAAGCCATTGAATTATTAAACCAAAGCCGAACAACATACCTATTGACGAGGTATGTGGTGTCGAAACTCACTGCATCATGAAAGTCTTCGTAAGCTGCCCGACTTCGAGGATGTATCCATAGGAAGTTACGTAGACGACCCTCATTATCGGTATCCATCAAATGATAAAAATTGTCATTTCTCAATTTCAATCTATTGAAAAGATTACGAACGACTTCTGCATCACCATCCCCTATCCTCATCCTTCATCGCTCCTCGATATAATTTTGACAATCTTTTTGAAGAGCCCCTAAATTTTCAGGACCACCACATTGAACTTCTAGCAATCAAATGTTCTTGCAAGGTCTAATACCCGCAATGTTGATTGCTTCTAGTTGTCTCTTTTGGTGTACGATCAGTTGCCTATGTGCCGGCATCAAAATTGAATAACTTGGATCGAGATCGTGATTGTGCTCCGAAACAATTTTTCCAACAACCCAAGAACCATCCGTTAGCTTTTTGGCATTGAGCCTTGCTTCACAATCGGTTTTCTTTGAAAGCAATCGTGAATTTCTTTTTCCAGCCTTACTACATACAAATCGAGCATACTTGAGCTCTTTCTCATCATACATCTTGCAATTCGTTCTCTTCACATCACTAAACCCACTACGTCTAGCATGAGCTTGATACTCGTCGAATAGACTGTCTATGGTGGCATATAGCATGCCTGGTCGAGGGCCAGCACTACCATTCATTTGGCCACCTACTAATTGAGATTCCCCATTGCCGGAAGTGGGTATTTCGTGATCAACGGCACCACTGACATCATCGTCAAGATTGTGAGCGTCGACGGTGGCATCAGCATCTTCATCCTCACCGACGGTGTTATCTGTTGGAGGCTCCATTCCCTCACCACGGCATTCCTCGTCGTCGATAGGTAATTTAATTATTAAATTACATAATGAATTAGTGACATTTTATATTATTAATTTCTATAATAGGAAATGTCATTTGGGCGGGAAAAAATGTGACTACTATTTATGTAGACTATTCTGCTTTTAAATATAACTAGCATATCACCCGTGCGATGCAAGATTATTAAATATTGTATTCTATTATCATAATGTATATATATAATATAAGATATTTATCATAAATACAAAAATAATTATATCAATTAAAAATTTAAAATTATAGAAGTTATATTTTGATTCCAAATTATATAGATAAATAAATATATTTGCTACTAATAAAATAAATGGAAATAATTTCTTATACATGTAGTGGTATATGAATTGTTATTATATTCATCACACATTCAATTTTTTAAACGACTACTTCTTTTGACCTGAAAATAACAACATAAAGTTAACTCTGATTGAAAATAGATTTTTTCATTAAAAGTCCCATGTGAGACGTGGTACTAATTAATAAATAGACATATTGGATAGCTGATATTCCAACAATTTAGAAAAAATATATACAAAGAAAATTAAAGATGTATATTAATAAATCATTTATAAGAAAAAAAAATCTAAAATTAATGAGTAAAAAATCCGAACATCTTCCATACATTTCCAATTATGTGGATCATTCGGTAGTAATCTTGCATCATAGTGCACGAGAAAGCTACAATCATGGAGGGGCGTTTACCCTTGCATTTGTAAAAATATGACAGACAATATTGGAAATTCTATATAAATATCAAGTAATAGACAGAATAAATTTCTAAACATCCACAACTTATTTAAAAGTAAAAAAAAAAGTGTTCGTGTTGCAAATTTTAACCAACAAATAAGAATCTCAATCACCTGTCTTAGTAAGAAACAATTTTTTACAAAAAATAAATAAATAAAATAAAATGAATAACCCCATTCCCTCCAATAACCATAATAAACGAATTGAATTAATTGCAAATTAAACACGAACTAAATCAATTTACATTAAATATTTATTTCCTTTCACCTAGAATTCTTCATATGAGCAATTATTCTTAGTGATTCAGTACGCTCGTCGCTGGTGCACATACCGATTAAAAAATATTTAACCTTGGAAAGTTAGTGATCGACCGATGTATATTACACCATTGGAATGGATTAATTTTTAAGGTCGTGACTTGTCCACGGCGCAACAATGTTTTTCATTCTTATTTCATTTCTATATCTTATTCATATTTTAACCAATAATAAGATCCAATCATATATATTATTGATGAGAAAATTCACATTTCATAGCATAAATAATATTTCACAATTTTACCAAATATTAATAAAAATTCACAGAGAGCTAAAAATTATTAATCCAAATAACATGAAGTCCCACCAAAATATAAATCATGAAACTGAGAAAAGTCTAGCATTTGTAAATAGCTTCCCCAACAATTAATCAATTAGTCTTTTTTTTTTTTTTGCTAAACAATTTGTTGATAATTAACTAATCAAATACCCACACACACTTTCCCTAATCTATTAAGGACATTCAAACATTTGAAACTCTTATGTAAAATTTTCAGAATTCACTTAACATGACTATATATTATCCAAATTTAACTTGTAATATAAGTAAATCTTGGATTGGGAGTATATGTAGTGATTGGACTGACCAATTTGTAATATTGAACTTGTAGGGGTAGTTAAAATTAAAGTGAGAGAAAATGTTATAATAAGATTAACATAATTCAATTTATACATAATTTTAAAAAATAAAGAAATGAAATCCAAAATAAAAATATTTATCTTGAAAAATAAATTAATATAATGTAGTTTTTTAATTGGTTATCATAACTTGGAACAAAAGCAATCACCTTCTTAAAAATAATTTTTCCCCATAATTTCAATGAAAAATATATAATTTTAAGCAAAAAAATAAAATAAAATTTATGTTGGGGTTAAGATAATTATATAGAAAATAAATATATTCTTATGATCGAGTTTGTTTGGTTTTACGAATATTAAATATAATTTTTTTAAAATATTGGTACATGTTGCATGCATCTGTAAGACATGATCAGGAAAAATTAATTTTACTATTAGATACTCCCTCAGTCCCGTTTGCAAGGTCCACTTTTTATTAAAATAGAGATAGTAAATAATAAAAGGGTGGACCTTGCTATTAGGACGGAGGGAGTATATTATAATAATGGAACATTGTTTTCTGTATTGTTTTAGCTTACAATCCACCCAATTAGTCTTAATACATCTATATGGTGAATCTATATATTATACAAATTTATTTGTTGGGGTAATCCATTTTAAATGTACGACTTAATATTACAATTATGATAAATTTATAGTATAATATATCAATGTAATCTCTCCATGTGTGTTTAACCATAAATTTTAGTGTCATTATTTAAGGGATTTTTTTTTTTTTTTGCAACTGAGCTTATAAATATATTGAAATCAATTATAGAATATTTAAGAAATATTTATGTAGAATTAAGAATAATTTTACATACACATAATTAGAGTATTATAAAATATTCTAAGGAAAATTGCAACTTACAGTATATAATGAAATCAATTATCGAGTATTTAAGAAATATTTATCCGCAATTAAAAATAATTATATATACACATAATTAGATAATCATAAAATAGTCTAAAGAAAATTTTAGTCGGGTTTTATAGTATTGATTTTATGTAAATTACAACAACTACTAAATTAAATGAATAATTTATTATTAAATTAAATAATGAGATCTTTTAATACTATATAATTAATTTTTAAAACAGAAAAATCAAATAGATGGGAAGAGACGTACTTTTGTGTTTGATGTATGAAACATTGTATTACTTAATATATATTATAAAGATAAAGATTATGATACACAATTATATAGAATAGATTTAGTTTCAAATTAAGATTATGTTTTAATTCATTATTAATTAACTAAATTCTAACTAATACTATATATGTTTGTATAGATGTTAAATTAAAATGATACGTATTATATGTGTTATTATATATTTTATGGAATCAACAACATATTTTGTTATTGTTTCTATGATTAATTGATTTTTTATGGATTTAGGAAAACAATTATTCCCAATTGATTGCATGTTATTTATGAAAATTATTAGATATATTTTTGAAAAATTGTTTACTAATAACTTATTTTGATTTCATATTAAATATTTATATATTTAGAAATATATTTTGAGCGGAAAAATTTATGATTTCTATTTTAAGCGACTATCTTACTTTTAGATAATATATAGATATAGATTTGAATGGGATGGGCCACTTAATCCCTCTTTATAACAATGATTGTTCATTTTTGTTGGTTTGTTGGTATTGATTAATTAGTAAAACATAGCGTAGAGTCGGGAATTTGGAATTAAGATTTTCATATAGATGTTGCCGAATTTTTTTAATAAATTATTTGAATTAATTTTTATGTTTCATTCAAGTGAATTTTTGGTATCGTTGGCATTGATTAATTAGTAGAAGATAGATTAATTAGCGCAGAATCGAGAACTTGAGACTAATATTTTCACATAGGTGTTGTCAAATTTTTTTTTTAAAAAGTATTTGAATTATTTTTTTATCTCTATTTTATTCCATTAAATGGTTGGTATTGTTTGTTTTGATAAATTAACTAGTTTGTATTAGAATTTTTACATAGGTACTACCGAATTTTTTATTAACTAACAGAGAAAGTGTGCCTTGCACAAAATTTAACTAATTTATTTAAATTAATTATTGAAGTTTGAATAATTTTACTATATTATATTTGAGTAGTCACTTAAAAAGAATATATTTCATTATATATATATATATATACATGTCACATTTTATAAATATTTAATCAATAATCATAAAAATGATATAAACATAAAGTATAATTAAATTGTAATTATTCCAATAAGAACTTGAAATTTATAGCCTTTTAATTAGTTTATATTTTCTTTTTGTAACACACGCGTAGGCTGGCGCAAAGAGAGAGAGAGAGAGATGTATTCTTTCTCAAGCTTTTTGTATAACAACTCTCAACCTTCTTTGATTGCTGATATATATATGTTTTAGCATACACTTCGAATCTTTTTTTCAACAGTTTTTATTTTGACTTAAACTCTCCAAAATTTTTAATTAATATAAATTAACAAAACTTTGCATCATCAATTTCAGAAAGATTCAATATAAAACTAATTAAATCTACTAAAATTATTTAGATAGTTAACGAGTTCAAAATATTATTAATTATATGATTTTTTACTATCATGACAAAACACTTTATCACACATCAATTGATATAGTTTACCTCACAAGTAAATTACATTTTTAACCACTCTATGTTATCAATTAATTTATGTATGATGTCATGATACACTGAATTGTGAACTATTTAACCAGTACACATGTGGCAAAATATTAACTAATTATTTTATTTTTTGTTGTATTTTATCCAAACATACATTTAATACTATTTTTTTATTGTAATATAAATGACTACCTTGAACATATAACACTAAAAATAACTTAAGTAAATTAAAATGGTATTGAATGTAAAAATTTATTTTGTTTCCCAAAGAGTGAAGTTGAAATTTAGTTTCAATCAATTTAATTGGGACTTAATAACCATATGAATGAGAATGAACACATCAATTCCAATGAATAAGTTAAAACTTAATTTTTTTGGTTGTATATCATGGAACCATTTTTTATTTTATTTTTTCAATTTTCTCTCTTATCATATAACATGATTCAACACACACATATTGTTTTTACTATAACTAAATTATATGTTTTCTATTAAGAACTATTTAAATAACTTATATTAAATGAACCACTTCATTGATTGAACGCCATCCATCTTATCTTTTTATCCCTCGTTAATGATTGATGAAGAAGTAATTATTGATTATTGATAGATAATTTCTTAAAAACCATCAGAATAGTTTATATATCTTTTCATAAATTTAAGTTTTTATTTTTCAATCTCTTCATTGGGATGTAATTGATGGAGAATTAATTCATGTGAATGAATGAAAAAATTATAATAGTACAATTCTATTGAAATTATATTTAAATTATAAAATATAATATAATTGTATATGGAGAATTAATTATATAATATATTATAATACTGAATGATTATATTATTTTAATTATTTTTCTTGTTTGCTATGGTTGATATGATGGAGAAATAATTGGTGAAGAATTAATTGATGTGGATGAAGAATTATAGTAGTATAATACTATTAAAATAAATATAATAAATATTATATGTGATAATTAATTATATAATGATTAATGGAGAAGTATTTCTTGATTATGGTGGAGAACTTCTTAAGAACCATAAGGATAGTTTATAATCTTTCCATAACTTCAAGATTTAATTTTTCAATCTCTTCATTAGTATGTAATTTATACAAACGATGTATGGAGAATCTAAGTTGATGCGGATGAATGAAAAATTATAATAGTACAATTCTACTGAATTAATATTTATATTATAAAATTAAATATAGGATATTATGTGTAGAAATAATTATATGATATATTATATAAGTGTGTGATTATATTTTTAATTTTTTTTTCTTGTTCGATAATTGGTGGAAATTTAATTGATACGGATGAAGAATTATAATAGTGCAATACTGTTGAAATAAATATAATAAATTATATGAATAATTAATTATATAATGATTGACGGAGAAGCGATTCTTGATTATTGATAGAGAACTTCTTAAGAACCATCACTTAGTTTATAATCTTTTCTATAAATTCTAGCTTTTATTTTTCAATGTCTTCATTAGGATGTAATTTATATGATTATTTGAATTAATTTTTGAACTAATCTGATTAGATATATTTTCGATCAGGTGCTAGAGCTACAATGAATGTAAATCATGATTGGATGTACAAATGATACCTTCCTAATGGATGTTTAAATCCAGATTTCCTAAATGGACTTGAAAGTTTCATCCAGTTTGCTTCTAGTCACCCTGGATTCATGGATAGAAATAAAATTAAGTGTCCATGTCATAGGTGTAAGAATATACCTTTTCAAAATCAATACGTGATTCGATTGCACATTGCGAAGTATGGGTTCGTTAAAAATGATTACAATTGGTGGTGCCAAGGGGAAAAATATGAGTTTATAACTACGGCTTCGAAGACTACTCGCATTGTTGTAAGTACTTTATAAATAATGTTTTATATCACAAATATGTATTTTTATTTAATTAATTCATGTTAACTATTACTGTGTTTAGGAGGGTGCACACCAACGTGCTGCAGAATTGAGTCAGCCTCTTCCAGATACTGAGGTGCCTAGAGTGGACATAATGACCGCCATCAATCTAGATGTGGTTGGTGGTGTTTCTAAGAAAAAACGTGTTTTCGGAGTTGGGAATCAGTCCCACAGCAGTAGCAGCAGCAGCAGCAGCAACAACAACAGTGTACGGTGTGGAGCCACCTCTCGAGCCATGTATACGGAGGACATTCTCTCTCAACGCATTAATGAGATGCGAACCCAGATCCAGGAGGAGATAAGGACCGAGCTTCGGGATGAGATGCAGCAGCAGCGGGCTCAGCTTGAGGCTCAGATGCGTGTTGAGATACATGCGGAGATGCAGCGCTAGATGGCCGCGATGCATGCTCAGTTTCGACAGCCTCGATCCCCACCTCCCTCTAATGACTGATTTGTATTTTGATATTATGAATTATTGAATTTTTAGTAGTGATAACTTTGTGGGCATTAATATTAAACTAAACAATGCTTGACTCTAAATTCGAGCGAAATTTAGATATTTTTTTAACTAGGTTTAAGATTTTTTTTGTTGTCAGATAAAAGTATAGAATATCTATACTGGGATGGATTGAGTAGATGAGAATATCTAATGTTAAGATATCAAAATGAAACTTTGAGCCCATCAAAGTGATTGAGAATACTTAAAATTTATAAGATTGAGAATTATCCCGGCACTTAGAAGTTCAATGAATTCTTTGGATAGCACCAAAAACTTACAACATGACTTACACCAATTGAGAAAAGATGAGAGGCAGTCAATATTTCCTTATCAAGTAAAATTGATTTACCTCACCAACAATTACCTAGCTTATACTTCACTTATTGTTAGTGAACAATTTCCAGATGCGATCTTATTTGAAAAACTGGAGCTCCCTTGCAACAGAAATCCAGGTTTGTTGGGCTGAGGCAGAGCTGTGTCCTCAGAGTTCAACATGAAAACCACTGATGACATCGTTGGCCTGTCGTCTGGTACATTCTGTATGCATAATAATCCAACTTGAATGCACCTCTTTATTTGGGATTCCACATATGAATTATTGTAGCATAGATCCATCAGTTCCAACTCTCTATTTTCCTTATAGAAAAACCATGCCTGAGACAATTTAATTTATGCACATTATTATGTGTCAAGGGTCTTAACATTCATATAGAGTAATGGAGATGGGCTCATTCAAGTGTTTACAGGAAAACTTTCCTCTATTTAGTACCACCCAATAGTCTAAAATAGTTCATGAAGAGCAACAATAGAAATGAAACAGTCTACTATTCACCTTTTCCAAAAGGTTCTGATAGCAAGAAGGATGGGTGAAACCTCTGTTCCTTTTTCCGCTTACTATCTCCAATATTACGACTCCCAAGCTAAATATGTCTGACTTGATGGAGAACTTCCCCCCAAGTGACCGCTGCAATGACTTTTCATGTTAACCTCATAAGAAATAATGTTCCCTGCACATACACACACAAGAAGAAACTTACTATGTTCCAACAACTCTTTTTGTTCTTGCAGTAGTCTGATTCCCTTCAAAAATTCTTGCTGAACCAAAATCAGAGATCTTTGCGTTTAAGTTCTCATCTAATAAGACATTGCTTGCTTTCAGGTCCCTGTGGATAATTTTAGTCTGGAATCGTGGTGGAGGTAGAGAAGACCTTTTGCAATCCCCATAATAATATCAAAGCACGTTGGCCAAGTCAATAGTCCACTTCTATTCTGATCTGTAAGTGGTGAAGAGAAAAGGTGAGTGTAAGAACAGATGTCAAAATTACTTGAGATAGATCTGAAGGGTTCTGTGATTATAATTAGCTTCAATGTCCAAGAAAAGGTATCAAAGAGTTAATCATACCAAAAATAAAGTAGTCCAAGCTTTTGTTCTGCATATACTCATAGATTAACATCTTTTCCTCCCCATCTGTGCAACATCCCAAAAGTCTGACAAGGTTCTTGTGTTGGAGTTTGGCAATCAAATTAACTTCATTTTTGAACTCTTCATGGCCTTGTCCAGAAGTCTTCAACATTCTTTTCACAGCAATTACTTGTTCTGCTGATAGGTTTCCCTGCAATGTCCACGGCCAAAAAATAAAAAATTAAAAAACAAGATTCAGTATGCACTTATTTGTATATGCATACCTTATCTAGTGCTTTACCTTGTAAACAGGACCAAAACCGCCTTCTCCAATCATATTATCTCGTGAAAAGTTATTTGTGGCTGCTGCTATGGTTTCCAAATCAAATAAAGGTAGCTCCAATCATCCCTTGTCTTCTTACAATCTGTCAGAGGAATTATAATTTTTTTTCAGTGTAGAGGAGTTATACACTTGTTTCAGAGTCTGCAATAATACTTTTAAGAATGTGTGAATGCATTATCCATAGAAAGGATTAGTAACATTACCTTGTCTGTTGCATGTCCTCCGTAGAAATATGCCTCCAAAACTTAAGGCGAAGACGAGCACTCCAAAACTAGCAGCAGCAGCTATAACTATGATCTTCGTTTTTGCAGGCCTTTTCCTCTTGCCATTCTGATCCGTCACAGGTTCTGAAATAAAGAATGAATTATTAGCTAAGATACTACCTTGCCTAATTTCCTCAACACAGTAAGGATATATGCAATTCTTGAATTGTACAAGATATCCATTTACCTAGTTCTGAAGTAGGCACTCGAATATAGATACTTGGGTTATCTTCTCCAACGAGCTCACTTATATCAATCAAGTCCCCGAACCACATTAAACAGTTGGTCTCATTGTTGAAGTACGGATCAGCATAAGCCATGCAGTTACAGTTCTTTAAGCATTCATCATGGCATGCACTAATGCTTATACTAGTATTTAACCGGAAGTTCAGTGAATCCGGCAAACTTATTCCTTTAACCTTCAGAAACCCATCTTCCTTATGGTAATCTTCTTGTGGATTATTCTAATACATCCACTTTTCCAGTCGGTTTTATTCCACTCTTTTCCAGATTTTGGCCTGAATCCCCTCAAACACTCACACACTGGTATTTTATAAATCTTACAGATACTATTATAACCACAATGACCATAGTTGTCACATATGTTGCTGGGCATTGATAACAAAAGAATCCAACCATCTTTCTGTTCTCTCATCATGTAGTAGCGCTGAATCAAGCCAGTGTAGTTCATGGTTATTTTGTTGTACACCGAATCTTTGGAAGGGAAGAAAAATGAAATCAACCTACCTTTTCTGGTTACCGGTTCAGTATTCCAAGCCGGATCAGATAAAATTGGAAATCCAGGGAAATGGCCATTCCAGAAGACCATCCTAAATATCTTTTTAGTCCCTTTCATAGTTATGAGTTGAGAGACACCCTTGTTTTCGATCTTGCAAGTGTATTCTCCTCTGGATGGATCATCACCACTTTTCCATGATGTCAAGTTTTTACTCTCCAGTAACTGGATCCTCCACCACCTGCATCCCTGGAATCCTTGTGTCACTCAGGTAATCAAAACTCTGCCATAAGTATCTTTCTGATGAATCTCAAGCCTCCAGTCTATCTGCAAGAACCAGGTTTCCAGTATCCAGGAGCTGTAGAACTGGACTCAGTGCGGCCACGGAGGAACCGGATGACGACCATATCATCCTACTCTGTGCTGACCTGAGAATCAGAGTCCCATTTTTGGCTAAAGTTAAAACACCATGTGTGCCCACAATCGGATTTTCTCTGTTTGCAACCCAGACTACGATGTCTGGTGTAGCTTTGTACCAGGCTCCCAAGAATCTGCCTGTGGATTAACCCGGAGAGAAGAAGCCCAGCTCAAATATTTGGCCGCGTGAAATCAACACCTCTCTATCTGCAAGAGATTGGTTTGCAGAGAGTGTATCAATGCCGCGGGAGAATTTGCAGATGGTTAGAAGACAGAGAGCAGCACACAAGAACTTCATGAATTCTAGGCGATCCATTTGCAGAAGGAAGAGGTGAGTACAAATAAATCTTAATGTGAAGTGTGTGTCAATGATCACCACATGTTAAAGAGGAGTCTTGATTCTGGGACCTGACAGTTGAAACTCACCTACTCTTTGCAATGAAAAAACTGTCGATGACAAATTGACAATAACATACAATTCTGAAATCTGTCTATGTTTGTGCTGTTTATTTTACTATTAATTTGGAGGAATGTCTGCATGGATCGACATGGCTATGCGTCAACGAAGGTTAACCTTTTTTCCAAAGCGATAAAAGAATTACTAGTTGCGGTAATTTAACCACGGTGTCAACATCTCATTCACATTTTTCAACAATCTATGGAGTAAATTAAAATATCACACGAGACCACATGTATCGTATAATAATAAGATGAAATAAAAAAAAATGCAAAATTACGACTTATTAATTATGATATAGATAATTTCGTGTTTGTTAGTGTGTAATTTTTCTTCAATAAAATAAGTTGAATCTCATTTCAACGTCTAGATGTCAGTTTATAATTTTGGTAGTTGTCAAAGCTTATAAAACCATTATAATTTTGGTAGTTGGTCACTTATAAATTGTCAAATTATATTCGATTAAAAAAATCTTATTTTCTCCCAAAGTAAGATTCAACAGCTTAAATACTATTTTGAACAAAAGTAAAGATACCACTACGTTTTCCATTAAAAAAAATCTTATTTCTAAAAACACGTTAAATCATTTTAAAAAATATCCCAAACAATTCAGTAACTTTTTTTAAAAGACGATTCGACATCTTATCTACCCTAAAGAACTCTAAAATGATAATATTTTTTGCCCTTTTCTTATATTTAGGAGGATCTCTTTTCTTTTTTAAAAAGATGTATACAATATGTATTTGTAAATCTCGTAATTCATGATGATCAATGCACCTTCTTTTGCTGAAAAAAACAGAATTTAACATCTTATTATTATTTGGCTAAATATCATATTTTAGCTTGATATTTGGAGTGATTAAGAAAATTGTCATAATATTTAAAAATTTACAAATATGTCACAATTTCTTAGCATTTTTCATAAATCTAGTATCGGAGTAAATTTCCGTTATCAGAAATATGATTTGGTTATTCACGGTTTTAGGTGAAATTTTAGCCAAATATGTTAATGCCAGCCGTGTCATTTTTCACGCAATTTTCTTATTTTTGGTTAAATTTAATGCAAATCTGAGCAAGCCACACCGAGCTTTAGACATTGAAAATGTACTTCGATGTTAAATTTATAGGCAAATACTTATATACACAAGGTGCATATAAGATTTATTTTAGACGGGCGAGTCAAATTCACTGGTCAACCCGCTTTGACCCAGGTCAACGTGGATCAATCCGCAAAAAAAATACGGTAAAATTAGTATCAATAGTAACATTAAAAAGTATCACTTAAAATTCGAAAAGTATCACCTGTATCATTAAATAGTAAGGGGTCTGCCATTTATTTTAGAGGTTTTTGGGGTGTTTTTAGAGGTTTATTTTGTGTGTTTTAGGGTTTTTTTGGGTGCTTTTAGGAGTTTATTTTGTGTTTTTAGGGGGTGTTTTTAGGATTTTTTGTTGTGTTTTTTAGGATTTTTTAAGGTTTTATTTTGTGTTTTTTAGGATTTTTTGGGAGTGTTTTTAAGATTTTTTTTTGTGTTTTTTTAGGATTTATTAATTTCATTTTAGAATATAAATTTATATTTATTTCAAACAAATTATATCAATTCGCTTTAATTTTAGGGTTCACTAATTTTATTTTATGACATAAATTTTATTGAGAAAATAAAAAAAATTAAAAAAATCGCCAAAAAAAAAAATAGACGGGCGCGTGCCGTCTGATATAGCGCCGTCTGATATAGGCGCATATACGCGCCTTAACCACGCAAGAGCTTCTCAAATTTATAAATAAAAATATTAAAAGGTCAAGACAATTTTATAATTTTCAAAATGTCATGATATTTTCATAATTTTTAAATGGTAAAAAATATGTTTTGTCAATCGTTTCAGAGGTCATAATAAAATGTGATATTTATCATTATTGTTTTGATAAAACTTTAAAATTTGAAGTTAGATTTTCTTGAATATCTACTTTTTTTTAACGGTGAATAATATATCTAATTTTTACCGCAACGTTCAGGAGCACAGAGACACAGGCTAATATACTCTGTACTCAGTACTCACACTTAAATCTTACCTCTCTTCTCAATTTCCTTCAGTCCTATGATATTAAAAAAAAAGTAAATAAATTATTGTTAAATTTTTGAAAGAATTTAAGATTTTTCCCTAATCGTTCATATTTAGGTAAACGACTCTGTATCAAATTCCACTTATTTCTTCGATTAATGTGATTTGTTCTTCCATCTTTTTTTCCTAAATTAGTGTATAATACATTGAATGGTTCAATTTTTTTATAGTTATCATGCTATCCATTTTGTTTTTTGACAATTTAGGTTTCGACAGTCAGTAGGGAAATTTAGAATTTGGTTTCCCACTTATTTAGTTCACAAAGATTGGGTTTTTTTCCTTCGATTGGGAACAAATATTCAGAATAGAGCAAATAATTTATTTTAGGTTATCCCTATAAAAGGCGATTGGATTTTAGCTTATTCTGGGCCATAGATATGTTGTGGGGTATAATAAAGGGAATATTGAGTGATTCTTGAAAAAGAAATGCTGATTTGATTTAGGGTATAAGTTTTTAGGTGCTATGACTATGATATTTCTGATGGTATGATCAACAATGGAAGCTGGTTATTTTTGTTTACGCCCTTAGTTCTTGTTTATCTAATGATGCCCCATACTGTTGATTGTTGTCACTGTGATTACTTGGTCAATGCACTTCAAGATAAGTTTCTCAATACCGTTGTTTGATTCCTTCATGAATATCATATTGCAGGTGAAGGGTTAGGGGAGATAAATGTGATTGTAGTTGCCTTCTTTTCCGAATGTAACATTGCAAGCTAAACCAAATATATGTGCTAGATTTTGTTTCTTTATGTCTTGCTGATTTGGAAAATAGTGGAAATGCAGTGAATTTCTTCTTCCATGGAGAGTTCTGATGATGAGATGGATTATAATGGTGAAGCTTCTACACCAAAGGAATTAGATGAATAATGTTGTATATAGTTTGAACTGAATAAAATGTGATGTTGGAATATTCGAGGCAAAAATCTAGACCCATCCCCCCTGGCCCCACCAAGGACCATTTCAGGTTCTCCATTCATTGTTCTTAATTTTATCTCAAATATCTGAAAGCCTTTAGAGATGAGTATGGTAATTTCATGTTTATTTTTCGCATAAAGATTTGGCGGTGACAAAGTTGTTTGATGGTATTTTATTATTAATTTTTGTTCGAGCAGCTGCTGGGGATTGTGTGATACATACTACATTACTCATGTGAAGAATGTTTGTGATTTTCTGGGAGATCACATGTTTAGGACTGAAAAAGTTCTGTTTTTTGTTTTCATCTTGTTTCTTCCTTTCTATAATTTAGGATTTTAATACATCTTGGCATGTGGTGGAGCTTTTATTTTCTTCTATTAGTTAAGTAGTTTGCTGTTAGAAATCAATCTTGTTACTGTGTATATACGTGTAATCATAAATTTTTGTGTTGGGGTGAAGAATAATAAAAGGAGTTTGAAATTGTTTATTGAAGAATAGCTTACGGGATAATGCTTTTCTTTATTGACCATACATGGAACTACATTGAAGCCTTGATTTTGGTTCTGAAAATGTGAAAACTTGTAGACAATTAGAACTCCTAAAGGAACACCAAACAATGTCTGTCAGTTTTGTGCAGATTGGCATATACTTTTTTTTAGATTTCTTGATGTTGTTTGTTTATCTTATTTAAATCATCAACTTTATAACTTTGTAATGGGCATTGACCTCTTTATGCTAGAAACACTACCAAGGATGTGATAATCTGAAGTGATGCAGCGAATTTGAGTCTGGATTAAGTTGGTTATTGATTTTACTCTATTCACTATTTCTCGAATCGTTGCGTTATCTATGGCAAAACAAAGTTGTGGCTGATGTAGACAGTTATTTCGTAGACAATTCTAGCTAATCATATCATGAGCCGGAGGGGTTGTTGAATCACCTACTTGATGAAGTAGATGCTCCCCTATTTGATGAACCAAATGACTAATGAGTCATTCAATCCATTCCTTGACAAATTACAGAGTCCCCTACCCGAAGATCCAAAGCTGTCCGAGAATTAGGCTATTGTTCTTCCAAACACTTTAGAGGTCAAGGAGCCAGAAATTGAAGTGTTGTCAAGTGTCGCCCTTCAAGCAGAAGTTCCCTATTGTGAAGACTGGTGATGGTATGATTGAAGTTCCTGCTCTGAAGACATTCAGGCGGAAGTTAAAACCAGGCAAGTGCATTCTGTCACCTTATACTAATCCGACCGTTCGACGAAAGAAAAATGCGCCTTTGCAAGTGGAGTTAATAGAGACAGCGCCAAAGTCTGCACACATCTCTCCTTACAATCCAAATGTGATTCAACCTGCGGATGTAATTTTGAAGTTCAATACTTGGTATAGGAAACCTCGAAACTCAGCTGTGTAAGTACACAAAGCTAATCACAACTGAATCTTTTTTT
Organism: Perilla frutescens; assembly: GCA_026008535.1. Taxonomy (NCBI): domain Eukaryota; kingdom Viridiplantae; phylum Streptophyta; class Magnoliopsida; order Lamiales; family Lamiaceae; genus Perilla; species Perilla frutescens. Next base: position 18,049,533 of record BRKX01000007.1, on the reverse strand, counting down.
CGTTAAGTTGTTTGATTTTACTATAACTTTGCAGTTTTTAATATTTTTTTTGGTACAGGCCGGAGAAGGTCATACTGCCTTTTTTCTGTTTGAGTAAAGCACATCCTGAATGGTTCAAGGACATTGCTAGCCGTAGAGGACTGTTGTGCAATCTGGTATATTTCAATATTCAATCCAAGAAAATTCTAATTATTTGCATGTTTGGTAAAATCTGATTCATATTATATTTTTATTATATTATCACAGCATATATATGTTTTGTTGAACTTGTTGATCATTAAGTCGTCCATTACTCCCGAATCCTTCCTCCATAATTGGACTATCATAGAATCTTATGGCTCTGCGAGTGGTTCTTTTTTTTACCTTTAATCTTTTTCCTTTGTTTTTTTTTTTATTTGTGCATTTTGTAACTGTTCTAATATCACACTCTCAGCTGAAGCTCCTGCATGAGGATTATGGATTAAGTTTGCCTATTTTACGAATGTATGTTGAGGGTATTCGGCCAGAACAGCGAGGTATAGCATGGCAAGACGTTGACAAAGTCTTTGGAGTTGCGCATGTTCTCACCAAACATTGGGTTGCATACGAGCTTGGTTTGGAAGAAGAAAATATAATTGTATACGATTTATTGTGTACTGCACAATCCTGGGTGGAAGTCCGAGAGCATTTCAAGCATGCGCGTCACAATATTCCAAGATTGTGCAAAGATACAAATGTTTATGGTAAGAAAGGGGGGAAAACTGAGTTTAAGAAAGCATGGGATTTGATTAGATTTGAAAACACGCCGCAACAAGAAAACCACTTTGATTGTGACATTATGGTGGTAGAGTTTATTGAGAGTTTGGCAACTGACTTTCCTATTGATAAAATTGACTCGAAAATGACTACAAATTTTCGAGATTCATTTTGCGCATACGTGTTCTCACTGGGTAAAGTTCAAGATTGAACTTCATATGACTGATGAATAAGAATGTAATTAGTTGTCTGCTTATGGGATTGTGATGTATTGAACAATCTTTTTTTGCTCCCACCTATTTTTGTATTGTTCTTCTTGAATGACAGATGACATGTTTGTTGTCTACACAGGTGGTTGTTTATTATAAATTAGGAATGTAATATTTGGGGATATTGAATTTTAGGCGTAAGACTTTCGGGTATCTTTACCAGAATGCAAAAGCTATCTTTTGAGTTATTGAATATTATTCAGATATGTTGCAGTGTTGTTTGTCGTTCAATTATATTTTCCAACAATAGTTGAAAATTCATGTTGGAGTGCAGTCAAAGTACGTAGCATAACTTTTCTCGCGCATCTTTGGACTCCTACGCAAATTGAGTAATATCATAGACATTTCGCATAATTTGATTTACAAATGTCATGGAGGACAATGTATCTGGGTGCATGTTCTCATCCCACTCTCCATTAGATATCAACAAACGAAGTTTTGTATTTTTTGTCAAAATAATATTTGTAAGGAAATATATAAATAATGTGTTCGGCCCATATAATTTTATGTGCATGTGAAAAGTTATAAATTCGTAGAACTTTGTATCCGAAATTATCTCAGTTAACCATGGTTAGTCCCACCAAATGATTAAAGAAAAAACAAAGTCGACCGCTGGGTGAGGGGACCACATTCAGTCCTATGATACTAAAAAGAAGTAAATAAATTATTGTTAAATTTTTGAAAGAATTTAAGATTTTTCCCTAATCGTTCATACTTAGGTAAGCGACTCTTTATCAAATTCCAGTTATTTCTTCGATTAATGTGATTTGTTCTTCCATCTTTTTTTCCTAAATTAGTGTATAATACATCGAATGGGCTTGTCATTTGGAATGGTTCAACGTTTTTATAGTTATCATGCTATCGATTTTGTTTTTTGACAATTTAGGTTTCGACAGTCAGTAGGGAAATTTAGAATTTGGTTTCCCAGTTATTTAGTTCACAGAGATTGGGTTTTTTCCTTCGATTGGGAACAAATATTCAGAATGAAGCAAATAATTTATTTTAGGCTAGCCCTATGTTTAAAAGGCGATTGGATTTTGCTTATTCTGGGCCATAGATATGTTGGGGGGGTATAATGATAAAGGGAATATTGAGTGATTCTTGAAAAAGAAATGCTGATTTGATTGATTTAGGGTTTTTAGGTGCTATGCCTATGATATTTCTGATGGTATGATCAACAATGGTAGCTGGTTATTTTTGTTTACGCCCTTAGTTCTTGTTTATCTAATGATGCCCCATACTGTTGATTGTTGTCACTGTTCTTACTTGGTCAATGCACTTCAAGATAAGTTTCTCAATATCGTTGTTTGATTCCTTCATGAATATCATATTGCAGGTGAATGGTTAGGGGAGATAAATGTGATTGCAGTTGCCTTCTTTTCCGAATGTAACATTGCAAGCTAAACCAAATATATGTGCTAGATTTTTGTTTCTTGATGTCTTGTTGATTTGGAAAATAGTGGAAATGCAGTGAATTTCTTCTTCCACGGAGAGTTCTGATGATGAGATGGATTATAATGCTGAAGCTTCTATACCAAAGGAATTAGGCCATTCCTCAGAATCTATGCCTATAAATGAATAATGTTGTATATAGTGTGAACAGAATAAAATGTGATGTTTGAATATTGGTGCATATTAAAATGTACTATATTGTATATATTGTCATCAGAATAAAACATCATATTTGAATATGGTGATAAATAAAACATTCAAATTGCATTAGAATTTTTGTTTGGCAACGTAAGACGCCAACATTTGATTTTTTTTCAGGGGAGGCCTTGAGTAGTGAAGGAAATATGGAAACTGGATTAGAGCTGTTTTTGGCGCATTCTGTCATCAGGTGTTGGCGCTGGGAAGAACCAAAAGTTGAGCTACTTCTATGAGTAGTTGTACAGGTGAGGGTGTGATTTTGGATTTAATAACTTCGTGGATATTAATATTAAATTAAACAATGACAGTAATATTAAACGAAACAATGCTTGACTCTAAATTCGAGTGAATTTAGATATTTTTTTAACTAGGTTTAAGATTTGTTGTCAGATGAAAATGAAATCATGGAAGTATAGAATCTTCAAACTAGGTAACTACTTCTAATTACTTTGTTAATTTTAGAGAACTTATATGAGTGTCTTAGATTGTATCTGTCTTTGCTGGGATGGATTGACTAGATGAGAATATCTAATGTTAAGATATCAAAATGAAACTATGGTTAGTTTCAATTTGAGCCCATCAGAGTGATTCAGAATACTTAAAATGAATGCCATGACATATAAAATTTATAAGATGCAGGAACACTTTCAAGTTTCAATGAATTCTTTTGGATCCTTAGCTCCAAAAACTTACAGCATATACATGTATAGCTGAATCCTGATATATATTTTGATTTGTGCGACCTCTGGCTCTTAGTAATCAGTAGTTAAAATGTTATCTTCTTAAAAGTCCTTTTATCTGAGAGCCAGTCAGTATTTCTTTATCAAGTAAAATTGGTTTACCTAGTGCAGGTCCACCTCACCAACAATTTACCTGGCTTCTACTTCACTTATAGTTAGTGAACAATTTCCGGACCCCTCTTTTCCTGATGCGTTCTTATTTGAAAAACTGGAATTCCTTTGCAAGAGAAATCCAGGTTTATTGGGCTGAGGCAAAGCTGTGTCCTCAGAGTTCAACATGAAAACCACTGATGACATCGTTGGCCTGTCGTCTGGTACATTCTGTATGCATAATAATCCAACTTGAATGCACCTCTTTATTTGGGATTCCACATATGAATTATTGTAGCATAGATCCATCAGTTCCAACTCTCTGTTTTCCTTATAGAAAAACCATGCCTGAGACAATTTAATTTATGCACATTATTATATATGTCAAGGAAAACTTTCCTCTATTTAGTACCACCCAATAGTCTAAAATAGTTCATGAAGAGCAACAATAGAAATGAAACAATCTACTATTCACCTTTTCCAAAAGGTTCTGATAGCAAGAAGGATGGGTGAAACCTCTGTTCCTTTTTCCGCTTACTATCTCCAATATTACGACTCCCAAGCTAAATATGTCTGACTTGATGGAGAACTTCCCCTCAAGTGCATACTCTGGAGCCATGTAACCGCTGCAATGACTTTTCATGTTAACCTCATAAAAAATAATGTTCCCTACACACACACACAGAAGAAGAAACTTACTATGTTCCAACAACTCTTTTTGTTCTTGCTGTAGTCTGATTCCCTTCAAAAATTCTTGCTAAACCAAAATCAGAGATCTTTGCGTTTAAGTTCTCATCTAATAAGACATTGCTTGCTTTCAGGTCCCTGTGGATAATTTTTAGTCTGGAATCGTGGTGGAGGTAGAGAAGACCTTTTGCAATCCCCATAATAATATCAAAGCGCGTTGGCCAAGTTAATAGTCCACTTCTATTATGATCTGTAAGTGGTTAAGAGAAAAGGTGAGTGTAAGAACAGATGTCAGAATTACTTGAGATAGATCTGAAGGGTTCTGTGATTATAATTAGTTTCAATGTCCAAGAAAAGGTATCGAGGAGTTAATCATACCAAAAATAAAGTAGTCCAAGCTTTTGTTCTGCATATACTCATAGATTAACATCTTTTCCTCCCCATCTGTGCAACATCCCAAAAGTCTGACAAGGTTCTTGTGTTGGAGTTTGGCAATCAAATTAACTTCATTTTTGAACTCTTCATGGCCTTGTCCAGAAGTCTTCAACATTCTTTTCACAGCAATTACTTGTTCTGCTGATAGGTTTCCCTGCAATGGCCACAATCAAAAAATAAAAAAGTTAAGAAACAAGATTTACTACACACTTATTTGTATATGCATACCTTATCTAGTGCTTTACCTTGTAAACAGGACCAAAACCTCCTTCTCCAATCATGTTATCTCGTGAAAAGTTATTTGTGGCTGCTGCTATGGTTTCCAAATCAAATAAAGGTAGCTCCAATTCATCCCTTGTCTTCTTAGAATCTGTCAGAGGAATTATAAAAAATTTCAGTGAATGCTATATAGCATATATAATTGCTTTTAAAGGGTCAGTTATGTGACCTTGTCTCTTGCGTCTCATCCTTAGAAGTAAACCTCCAAAAGATAAGCCTAAGATGAGCATCCCAAGACCTGAAGCAGCAGCTATGAGTACGAGCTTTGTCTTTGCTCGCCCTTTATTCTTCTCATTCCCATTTGTGACATACCCTAAAATAAAGAATAAGTATTAGTCTGTTAGTATCAGGTTCCCTTAAATACTGATCTGCCCATGCTCCTCAAGTCATTAAGGATATGCAATTCTTGAATTCACTATATATTCTATTTACCTAGTTCTGAAACAGGCACGCGAATATACATTCTTGGTCCTCCACCGACTTCTCCAACATTCTCCCTCATATCAATCAAGTCTCCAAACCACATCAAGCAGATGCTCTCATTGCTAAAGTACGGATCAGCATAAGCCGTGCAATTACAGTCGTTTAAGCATTCATCATGACATTCATGAATGTTCATACTAGTGTTTAACTTAAAATTCAATGAATCAGGGAACTTGATTCCTTCAACCTTCAGAAACCCATCTTCCTTTTGGCAATCTACTGGCTGTTGTCTTATACATCCACTTTTCCAGTCGAAAATTCTCCACTCTTTTTCAGATTTTGGCTTGAATCCTTTTAAACATTCGCACATTGGTGTCTTATTAATTTTACAGACACCATTGTGACCACACCAACCATAGTCGCCACATGAGTCTCTAGGCATTGTAAACATAAGAATCCAACCATCTCCCTGTTCATTCATCATGTACTGTTGAAGCAACCCTGAGTAGTTCATGGTTAATCTGGACGTACCTGAATTAGTGAAAGGAAAAGAGACTGAAATCAACCTGCCCTTGTTCAACACAAATTCAGGTTCCCAAGCTTGATCAGCTAGAATTGGAAATCCAGTGAAACGACCATTCCAGATGACATATCTGCCTCTTTTATTCGCATTCTCCATAACTACTGTTTGAAATAATCCTTGGTTTTCAATCCTATAACTGAATTTTCCAACAGATGGGTCATCAGCACTTTTCCATGATGTCAAATATGTGCTTACTCCTGTATCAGGGTCTTGTACCATCAACATCCCTGGTAACCTGGTGTCACCTAGGTAATCAAAACTCTGCCATGTGTAGCTTTGCTGCGAAGAAGCCATCAGTTTATCTGCAAGAACCAGGTTTCCGGTATCCAGGAGTTGAAGAATTGGACATGATGCCACCCTGGAGCTGAGAGACCATATGCTTGTGTTCTGCTCCGTGCTGAGAACCAACGTGCCATTTTCAGCTAAAGTTAAAACTCCCCGTGAGCCCTTGATTGGATTATTTCTGTTTGCAACCCAAACTACGACGTCTGGTGTAGCTTTGTACCTTATTCCCAAGAATCTGTTTGTGGATGAGCCCGGAGAGAAGAATCCGAGCTCAAATATTTGACCTGGAGAAATCAAGAACTCTCCATCAGCAAGAGTTTGGTTCGCAGTAAGTGTATCAACCCCAGCACAGAATTTGGAACTGGTTAGGAGGCAGAGAGTAGCAGAGAAGATGACCCAGATGAATCTGGGACGATCCATCTCGTGTTTCGTTGCACCAACAGGTCTTTGATCTCAGTTCAGACTGTCTAGGGGTAGGTACGTGTTGCAATAAGTGCCATTGCATGCATGAAAACGATATATTTTGTATGTAATATAGTTTTCTGGGACCTGACTGTTGGAAGTTTATGTGCCATTGTTCTAGAAAATTCAATGTGTTAGTGTGAATAGTATCACACTTGCCCTTCATTTCTAACTTTGAACCAAGACTACAAGACGCACGTGTTTCTCATTTGCTAACTTCATTTCATACAGGGATGTCAATGAGTCGGATATGGAACGAGTTTATTTATACTAGAAATTTAGGTTGATTTTGGGGTGACGTTTGTATTTGAAATAATTGCAGCTTATTATTTCCATGCATGTCTTGAGCTTGAGCGTATTTATTATAAAATATTCTCTTTTTTTCAATAAAAAGATCAGATATCATAAAATTATTGCTGTAGGTTGTTTAATGAAAATCATTTCCGTTTTAAAATGTCAAAGAAGCTTTTGAATCAGGCCTTGAGTTGGACTATTTCTTTGATCTTCATTTCAAATTGGTGAAAATTCATTTTTTATAGACAATACAAGGGATAAACTTCTCTAGTCCACATTATCTGTTTTACTATTGGTCTAACTATTAAATTTAATATTATCAAAACAAAATTTATTATAGTATAACTAATCATAATTAATATTTATTGCTAGAAATTGAAATTTTAAACAAATATATACATAATATTGGAATAATCAACCCTATTAATTAATTATTTTAGCTATAAAATTAAAAATAATTATTAAAAAAAATATATATATATATATAAATTCTAATTGGGTGGAATAAATCTTAAATAATAATTATAAAATTAAATTAAACTAAAACAAATTGAAATTGAAAAAGAAAAAAAGGATAAAAATCTAATAAAAATTAAAATGGGACATCAAGTGAGATAAAGAAACTGAGATAGAGGATTCCATTTGACTTTATACATCTTATAAGGTGTTTGGTAACTATAATTGTTAAATTATGTTTGAAAAAAAAAACAAGAAGAAAATATATATTATCCCAAATAAGATTCAAAAGCTTATAAACTATTCTCTAATAAAAGTAAATGGATCCCTCATTTTTATATTAATTAAAAAAATATTTGTTTCTAAAACACATTGAATCATTTTTGCGGGTCAACCCGCAAAAAAAAATCGGCAAAATCGGTATCAACAACACTAAGAAGTATCACTCAAAAATCGAAAAGTATCACCTTAATCATTAAAAAGTAAGACGTCTGCTAGTTATCTTATACTAGTTTATATAGTTCAAATTGTGCCTTTTTTCATTCCAATTAATATTTAGAGTTGAGTTTAGGTTTTTTTAGAGTTCATAATTTTTTGGAATTTTTTTTTCTAGATTTTTTAGGGGTTTATTTTGTATTTTTTAGGATTTTTTTCCTAACTTTTATTAATTTCAATTATGGTTATATTTAAGTTGGAAAAATTAATTGTTGAGCGCAAAGTACGCGTTAGCGTTGGGCTAGTGTATTGCGATTGTGACCGATTTTTTTAAAAAAAAAATTAATTTTATTTTAGGATATAAATTTATATTTATTTTCAACAAATAAAATTAATTCTCTTTAATTTTAGGGTTATTTTAGAGTATAAAATTTTTGGAAACAAAACAAAAATAAAAAACAAAAAATTTAAAAAAAATCGAAAATAAATATTCAGAAAATAGCCCAGGAAAAGGGGAAAAAAAGAAAAAAAACTGACAGGATTTAACATCTTTATCCTGAAAAATAATTCTAAAATTATATATATTTTCATTTCTTATATTTAGGTAGATTTCTTTTCTTTTAAAAAAGAGTGTATGCAACAATACACATCTTTTTCTAAAAACAAAATTTTAACATATTTTATTTTGATAAATTTTTAAGATTTGAAGTTACATTTTCTTGAATATCAATTTTATTATATTTTTAATTTTTACGGTGAATATCCAATTTATATACACACGGCACACAATGATATACTCAATATTCACTCTCTTAAACATCGCCTCTATTCTCAATTCCCTTCAGCCCTATGATATACATATATATATATTTTAAAAAGGCTCAATTTTTGAAAGAAATGAGATTTTCCCCTGATTGTTCATTCTCAGGTAAGCGACTCTTTATAAAATTGCACTCATTTCCTCAATTAATGTCATTTGTTCTTCCAGTTTTTCCTAAATTACTGTATAATACATTGAATGGACTTGTCATTTGTAATGGTTCAACATTTTTATAGTTATCATGTTATCGATTTTTTTTGTTTGGATAATTTAGATTTCGACTGTCAGTAGGGATTTAAAATTTGGTTTCCCAGTTATTTAGTTCACAAAGATTGGCTTTTTTTCTTTCGATTAGGAACAAATATTCAGAATGGAGCAAATAATTTATTTTAGGCTAGCCCTATGTTTAAAATGCGATTGAATTTTAGCTTATTCAGGGCCATAGATATGTTGAGGGGTATAATGATAAAGGGAATATTGTGTGATTCTTGAAAAGAAATGCTGATTTGATTTGGAGTATACATTTTTAGTTGCTATGCCTATGATATTTCTGAAGGTAGGATCAACAATGGTAGCTGATTATTTTTCTTTACTGCCCTTATAGTTTGTTTTTTTTAATCTAATGTCTGCGTCTAATGATGCCCTGTAGTGTTGATTGTTGTCACTGTGATTACTTGGCCAATGCACTTAAAAGATAAATTTTCTGAAGACTGTCGCTTGATTCCTTCGTGAATATTATACTGTGAGTATTGTATTGCAGGTGAAGGTTTAGGGTTGGGGGTGGGGGTGGGGGTGGGGACTAATTGTTAGTCAGGATATAAATGTGATTGTAGTTGCCTTTGTTTCCCAATGTAACATTGCAAACTAAACCAAAGATATGTGCTAGATTTTTGTTTCTTGATGTTGTGTTGATTTGGAAAATAGTGGAAATGCAGTGAATTTCTTCTTCCATGGAGAGTTCTGATGATGAGAAGGATTGTAATGCTGAATCTTCTATTCAAATGGAATTAGGCCATTCCTCGGAATCTAAGCAAACAAAATTTGTGGATGATGTTCTTAAGGGACCAAATGACAGTTGCTTGGAGAATTTTCGGATGGATAAACATGCATTCTATAAATTGTGCGATGTGCTACAAACCAGAGGCCTACTGCGTCATACTAACCGGATCAAGATTGAGGAGCAATTAGCAATTTTTATGTTTATAGTTGGGCATAATCTACGAACTCGAGCAGTTCAGGAGCTATTCAGATACTCAGGCGAAACCATCAGTCGTCATTTCAACAATGTTCTGTCTGCAATTATGACTATTTCGTTAGATTTCTTCCAGCCTCCAAAATCTGATGTTCCACCAGCAATTCGAGAAGATCCTCAATTTTATCCTTATTTTCTGGTGAGGAAGAGACTTCCAGACTAAAAATTCTTTTTTATTTTTTACATTTATTTGTTCCTTTTGTGGCTGAAATGCACCATTCTTTTATGCTATGATTTTCAATAAGAATTGTGTTGGAGCAGTTGATGGCATACATTTCCCGGTGACAGTAGGTGTGGATGAACAAGGGCCTTTCCGAAACAAGAATGGTTTTCTTTCACAAAATGTATTGGCAGCATGCTCATTTGACATGAAATTTCATTATGTTCTTGCTGGTTGGGAAGGCTCTGCCCCAGATATGCGAATTCTAAGTTCAGCTCTAACTAGGCGTAAGAAGCTGGTAGTACCTGATGGTATGTTCAATTTCTGCACAAGTAACGGAACTTAGGTTAACGAGCAGTATATAACCTTTGTCTTTCAAGAGCATGTTGCTCACTTTCATAATTCGTGTGAATGCCATAGTGATTTTTTCTGCATGTTTAATGAAATTTGTTTTTGTTGTTTCAGGTAAATACTATCTTGTGGATGCCAAATACGCGAATATCCCAGGGTTCGTTGCTCCATATCATGGAACACCATATTGTAAACTTGAATTTGGTGGTAGCTTCCATCCACAAGATGCCCCTGACCTCTTCAATCAGCGGCATTCTTTTCTGCACAATGTTACTGGTCGCACTTTTGGTGCCTTGAAGGAACGGTTTCCTATTTTGATGTCTGCTCCTCCGTATCCATTGGCAACACAGGTGAAGCTGGTCGTTGCAGCTTGTGCCCTACACAATTACATTCGTGATGAGAGCCCCAACGACTGGATCTTCAAAGTGTACGAACAAGAAGCTATGCCACAAGTGGAAGATCCAATGCCACCTCTAGAAATTGAACAGCCGATTGTAAATGCAGAAACACAGCTCTCAGACATCCCCGTTGGAGCAGAAGAGGCCGAACATGCTTCCCAGGTACGAGATGCTATTGCTACTGAGATGTGGAATGATTATATAAGAGATTGTGCTGCCATTGATGATGTGCTGTAGTTATAGACATTTACATTGATTTTGGTTGATAGCTATAATTGATTATCAAAATTGACTGTAATAATTCATTAGTATAATTGTAGTATTTGTTAGTGGTTAACGCAATTATAGCCGCATATTTATTTTTATATAATTAATCAAAAATTGAAGAATATGTAAATTTCAATTGGACGAACGAATCTCACGAAGCAAAGAAACTGGATTAATTATTATTATATGTTTATATGTAGTGCTAATTAGTGATTATAATTATTTGCTTCTGTTAGCTTATGTAGGTTTGTTCATCCCATAATGGATTATTAATCTCAATTATAGTTTATTGCATTCTAATTAAATGTCGAGTGTAGTGTATAAGTCCATATGAGTTTCCAAAAATAATAATAATAATAATAATAATAATAATAATTCACTTTAATTTTAGGGTTCAATAATTATATTTAATGGTAGATATTTGTTTTAGAAAAAAAAAAATTAATTAGCCAACGCGTTAGCGTGTGCATGAGCACGATGCACGAGACCGCACATTAACACTTGGAAAGTGCATCATGCGAGCTACTGAAATTCAATTTTAGAGTTCAATAATTCCATTTTAAGATATATATTTTATAGAAAAAAATAAAATAATAATAACAATAAAATTAAATCAGGCATGTACACCTCTCAACCATATCTCTTTTTTTATAATTATTTTGTGCTTGGGCCCGTCTCAAATTTATTAGACTAATATTAATTAATCATTGTATAAAATCATGAAATGAAATTGTGAACATATGACGATACGTCAAATATTAATATTGGATCATTTATGAAATGCAAGTTCATTTCAATTTAGAAGGCAACCATTCAATATTCATACATCTTTATTTTCACATATTTCATTTTTTTACAAAAAAGATGTCTTTATTATATTATTTTATACAAAATGTATATTTTTATAATATATATTGTATCATTGCATATTCATTTTTCTATATTGACTTTCTCAATATTAAAAAAAAATAAAAAATACAATGATGCACCGGCAGGATGCTAGTTACATATTATTGAAAATACGGAATTAAAAATCAAGTGACTCTTGTCTTCTTCTCTTGTGTGAAGTGTGACTTCTTCGATTCATTTTGTTTTCTTCTAATAATTTTGCTTTTCAAACAGGAGCTGTCAAATAAATAGATCGTGTGTTAGAAAATAGAACTAAACAGGCAAAATTTATTATTTCGTGTTCAGATTTCAGAACGTTCAAACGGGCCATTCATATAATTTTTCGAAACATTATTATTATTATTATTATTATTATTATTATTATTATTTTGTTGTTGTTGTTGTTGTTGTTGTTGTTGGAGTAGTAGTAGTAGTACAAACAACCGTTCTAGAAACCGAAAAAAAAAATAGCATTTCTCATTTAGATTAATAAAAAAATTTACGTTGCCAACTCTTTTTTCCTTTAGTGGGGGGCATTAGGTTATACTGCATACAATTATACAAATAAATATAATGTTTGGTGTTTCATGTTAGGAGAATGTGTATAAATTTTCATTATTTGGTTGTAAAAAAATGTAGGAGAATTTTTTAATTTAGGATCTGAAAATAAATTTTTCTGTTAAAATCATGTATTTTTTTTATTTATTTGTAGTAAATTTATTATTAAATTGAATATATAATTAATGAATAGTTTTTCTTTGAAAAGTGATATAAAAATAACTTTTTTAAAAAAAAAGATCTTTGAAATCATAGTCCATAGATCGATAAATTGATATTTTTTGACCTTTTAGGTGTTGAATTTAAATATTTATATTAGGGCAGTCAGAAGTGGCTACTACATTTATTTAGCTGAAGAAATCTAATAAATTAATGCTGTGGTATTGAATATTGATATGAGATTCTATTTACACCATTAAATTTTTTTTTCACACTATAATTATAATACACATCACAAAAATTCTTATTTTTTTTTCATTTTTTCTTTACACACCACATTAAAAGATTTATTTACCCTTCATCTTAAAATTTATTTACTCCCCTACTTAAAAATAAAATTAATTACAAAGATAATAATAATTAAAAAGAGAGAGAGATTGCAGATGTAAACCGTCGTCATCGTCGTCTTCTTCTTCTTCAAGAGCGCAGCCACCCCCTTCCTCCACCCTCCTCCAACAGCGCCGCCACCCCCTTCCTCTAGAAAAATAAGCGTCGCCAACTCTCTTCTTTCCTCCTCCACTATCGCGACCCTTCCCCTTCTTAATTTTTTCCTCGACAACTTGATGTTTGAAATTATAAATTAGGAATTTGAAAATCATTTTTCGGATGACACATTGATGAATCGAAATATGATTTTCGAAAATTTTGGAAACAAATTTTTGAACTGCCATTCGAAAATGAATTTTTGAATCATGCACTGTCCATTTGAAAACACATTTTTCGAATCTCTGTGAAGGGATTCGAACTGAAATTTTCGAACCCAATTTCTGACATAAAGGTTTCGAGGAAGATGAGAAATTTTAGGTAATGAGATTTTTTCATCCGTAACGACAATTTTCTGAATTAGTTTAGATATTCTTTCTATGTTTTCTTTTATGTAATTTGATTAATATGTGAATCTATGATTAGAATCAGAAACTATGGGGGAGGGGTTGCCGGAAATCTAAAATTTTGTGGGGAGGGTCGAGGGAGGCTCTGCTGCTGCCGGAGAAGATGAAGTTTTTTTGCTTTTTTTTTATTAGTTATTATATTATTGTATTTTGTGGAAATATATGAAACTACCCATATCCCTTAACAAAAAATCCCTTTTACCCACCTCCTTACCCACATCCAAGAATTACCCACCTTTAGTGTAAAGTCCCTAAAATACCCTCAAAAAGTGATCTCTTACACCTTTCTTACACAAGTGTACTTTATTGTGCTAAAAACCATGACAAAACTACATAATAATTACATAATAATTAACTGAAAAGTAACAGAAACATGTGACAAGGACGACTTCTCATTGGCTGGAAAAATCATTGCACATATCCCGGATCTAATACCGGACAGTTTTCCAGCGGTATTACACTATACCAGCCGGTATTCAGGCGATATTGGATTTACCGATCGATACGCGAGCGGTATTATGTAATCCAGCAGTATTACATTATACCGGTCGGTACTATAACGGTATTTCATTATACCGACCGGTATTGTATAGATTTCATCCTAATACCGGTCGGTATTACGACGGGCGGTATTATATAATATCGCTGGATTACCGAACCTGATACCGGTCGGTATTCCAGCGGTATTACATTATACCAGCCGGTATTCTACAGATTTCATCTGAATACCGGCCGGTATTGTAACAGTATTACATTATATATGTAATACCGCTCAAATAAGATATTATGACTCATACAAGCCTACAATGATATCCTATAGTTAAATTCAATAATTTTGTGCAAAAAATCGAGAGAAAATTGACGATACCGTCCATATACCGCTTGTGGGCGGTAGCCGAGCGTGATTTGAAATTTTCTGGCAATCGTCACTAAACGGTCATAACTTTCTACACAGTTAATATTTTTTGGAATTTTTTTTTTTTGCTAAAAACTAGACTCGACTAGCTTTCTAACAAGGTATTATTCATAATCTAATTCCATCCAAATCAAAGTCGGTGATTTTTTCAATTTGGTACAATGTTCGTGATCTATTTTTCGAGCACTCGTTCGTAAAACGGCCATAACTTTTTTCATGAATATAATTTTGTCGAAATTATTTTTTAGTTGAATCGTAAAATTAAATACCTTTAAATCATATATGGATCATCATATAATTCATTCTCAATCAAATCCATTATTTTTTTCAATTTGGGATCACATTCGCTACTTTTTTTTTTTTTTTGCAATCGTTCGTAAAATGGTGATAGCTTTCGACATGGACAATATTTACTCAAAATTATTTTTTAGTTGAAATATAGACTTAAATATATTTCCAAACATGTATGGACCATAGATTAGTTGTTTGACAATGAAATTAATTTTATTTTTCTAATTCGGACAAAATTCATTACGTATTGTTTGGCCTAGAAATACGTTTTCACTCTCGTTCCTAACTCCCACGTGCATTAGCTTCACTCTTCTATTCTTTCTCATGAAAATATGTTATTGTTCGAATATTATAGGTTTTTCAGGGTATAACATATATTTTTGTCACTCACAAATCATTTTCATATTGGAAATTCCGCACCGCTCTCATCATTTAGCCTACGATATTACTTTCATTCTTGTTCATGAGGAATTGCGATAAAATAAAATATTATGACTCATATGAGCCTACAATGATATCCTACAGTTAAATTCAATGATTTTGGATAAAAAATCGAGAGAAAACTGACGATACCGCCCGTATACCGCTTGTGGGCGGTAGCCGAGCGTGATTTCAAATTTTCTGGCAATCGTTACTAAAACGGTCATAACTTTCTCCTCGGTTAATATTTTTTGGAAATTCTTTTTTTGCTGAAAACTAGACTCGAATAGCTTTCCAACAAGGTATTACTCATAATCTAATTCCATTCCAATCAAAGTCAGTGATTTTTTCAATTTGGTACAATGTTCGTGACCCGTTTTTCGGGCACTCGTTCGTAAAATGGTCATAACTTTTTTCATGAATATTATTTTGTTGAAATTCTTTTTTAGTTGAATCATATAATCAAATACCTTTTCAAACCATATATGGATCATCATATAATTCCTTCTCAATGAAATTCATTATATTTTTCAATTTGGGATCACATTCGCAACTTTTTTTTTAGGCAATCGTTCGTAAAATGGTGATAACTTTCGACACGGATAATATTTACTAAAAATTATTTTTATTTGAAATATAGACTTAATTATATTTCCAAACATGTAGGGATCATCACTTAGTTGTTTGGACAACTAATATAGCCTACAATGATATCCTATAGTTAAATTCAATGATTTTAGACAAAAAATCGAGAGAAAACTGATGATACCGCTCGTGGGCGGTAGCCGAGCGTGATTTTAAATTTTCTGGCAATCGTCACTAAAACGGTTATAACTTTCTCCTCGGTTAATATTTTTTCAAAATTCTTTTTTTGCTGAAAACTAGACTCGAATAGCTTTCCAACAAGGTATTACTCATAATCTAATTCCATTCCAATCAAAGTCGGTGATTTTTTCAATTTGGTACAATGTTCGTGACCCCTTTTTTGGGTACTCGTTCGTAAAACGGTCATAACTTTTTTCATGAATATTATTTTGTCGAAATTCTTTTTTAGTTGAATCATATAATCAAATATATTTCAAACCATATATCGTTCATCATATAATTCCTTCTCAATCAAATCTATTTTTTTTCAACTTGGGATCACATTCACTACTTTTTTAGGACAATCGTTCGCAAAACAAGTGATCATTGGCCTTGTAATTGAAAGCTTGAATTATACACTCGTGAGTCCACTACTTTTATAATGAGATAGGAAAAGAAGTAGGGGAATGTTTAATTGCCTTTTAAATTACATACTCCTTCATTTTTAGGAGTTCTTTGGACTGAACTTATAACAAAACTATGATAGGACAAAATGAATACCGCTTTATGCCCCGAATCACACTTGGATACCGCCCGATGGTACCGTGGGCGGTATCCGGACGGTATTGCGTCTCCTCAGCGGTATTGTGAATTTCCACGCCAATTAGGGTGTATTGAATTAAATTATTCATCCTATATGACTTGAGTATCAAATTACAATGTAATCTTTCAATTTATTATTGATTTTCCACTTGTGATGCCAAGTACTATACTCTTGAGACATTAGCACTACACTCTTGAGACATTAGTGTAGTATTGCAAGTGATAATCGGTCTTATAATTGAAAGCTTGAATTATACACTTGTGAGTACACTACTTTTATAATGAGATAGGAAAAGAAGTAGGGGGATATTTAATTACTTTTTAAATTACATACTCTTTCATTTTAGGAGTTCTTTGGATTGAATTTATAACAAGACTATGATAGGACAAAACGAATACCGCTTTATGCCCCGAATCATGCTTGGATACCGTCCGACGGTATTGTGGGCGGTATCCGAGCGGTATTGCGCCTCCTCAGCGGTATTGTGAATTCCCACGCCAATTAGAGGTGTATTGAATTAAATTATCCATCCTATATGACTTGAATATCAAACTACAGTGTAATCTTTCAATTTATTATTGATTTTCCACTTGTGATGCTAAGCACTATGCTCTTGAGATATTAGCACTACACTCTTGAGACATTAGTGTAGTATTGCAAGTGATCATTGACCTTCTAATTGAAAGTTTGCATTATACACTCGTTAGTCCATTACTTTTATAATGAGATAGGAAAAGAAGTAGGAGAATGTTTAATTGCCTTTTAAATTACACAATCCTTCATTTTTAACACTACACTCCTTCATAACATATACTTTTGTCACTCGTAAATCTTTTTCATATTGAAAATTTCATTCTTGTTAATGATGAATTGAGATAAAATAAGATACTGTGACTCATACGAGCCTACAATGATATCCTATAGTTAAATTCAATGATTTTGGATAAAAATCGAGAGAAAATTGACGATACCGCCCGTATACCGCTTGTGGGCGGTAGCCGAGCGTGATTTCAAATTTTCTGGCAATCGTTACTAAAACGGTCATAACTTTCTCCTCGGTTAATATTTTTTGGAAATTCTTTTTTTGCTGAAAACTAGACTCGAATAGTTTTCCAACAAGGTATTACTCATAACCTAATTCCATTCCAATCAAAGTCAGTGATTTTTTCAATTTGGTACAATGTTCGTGACCGGTTTTTCGGGAACTCGTTCCTAAAACGGTCATAACTTTTTTGATGAATATAATTTTGTCGAAATTACTTTTTTGTTGAATCATATGATCAAATACCTTTCAAACCATATATGGATCATCATATAATTCCTTATCAATTAAATCCATTATTTTTTTCAATTTGGAATTCGGTTCGCTACTTTTTTTCGGGCAATCATCCGTAAAACGGTATAATGTCATACCGCTCACATATCGGCCGGTATAATGGCATACCGCTCGAATACCGATCGGTAATGATATCCTACAGTTAAATTCAATGATTTTGGATAAAAAATCGAGAGAAAACTAACGATACCGCCCGTATACCGCTTGTGGGCGGTAGCCGAGCGTGATTTCAAATTTTCTGGCAATCGTCACTAAAACGGTCATAACTTTCTCCTCGGTTAATATTTTTTGGAAATTCTTTTTTTGCTGAAAACTAGACTCGAATAGCTTTCCAACAAGGTATTATTCATAATCTAATTCCATTCCAATCAAAGTCGGTGATTTTTTCAATTTGGTACAATGTTCGTGACCGGTTTTTCGGGCACTCGTTCCTAAAACGATCATAACTTTTTTGATGAATATAATTTTGTCGAAATTACTTTTTTGTTGAATCATATGATCAAATACCTTTCAAACCATATATGGATCATCATATAATTCCTTCTCAATTAAATCCATTATTTTTTTTCAATTTGGAATTGGATTCCCTACTTTTTTCGGGCAATCATCCGTAAAACGGTATAATGTCATACCGCTCACATATCGGCCGGTATAATGGCATACCGCTCGAATACCGATCGATAATGATATCCTACAGTTAAATTCAATGATTTTGGATAAAAAATCGAGAGAAAACTGACGATACCGCTCGTATACCGCTTGTGGGCGGTAGCCGAGCGTGATTTCAAATTTTCTGGCAATCGTCACTAAAACGGTCATAACTTTCTCCTCGGTTAATATTTTTTGGAAATTCTTTTTTTGCTGAAAACTAGACTCGACTAGCTTTCCAACAAGGTATTACTCATAATCTAATTCCATTCCAATCAAAGTCGGTGATATTTTCAATTTGGTACAATGTTCGTGACCCGTTTTTCGGGTACTCGTTCGTAAAACGGTCATAACTTTTTTCATGAATATAATTTTGTTGAATTTTTTTTAGTTGAATCATATAATCAAATACCTTTAAAACCATATATGGATCATCATATAATTCCCTCTCAATTAAATCCATTGTTTTTTTCAATTTGGAATTATATTCACTACTTTTTTTCGGGCAATTGTCCGTAAAATGGTATAATGTCATACCGCTCACATATCGGCCGGTATAATGTGATACCGCTCGAATACCGGCCGGTATAATGTGATACCGCTCGAATACCGGCCGGTATAATGTGATACCGCTCGAATACCGACCGATATAATGTGATACCGCTCGCATACCGCCGAATGTATAATATGGACGGTATCGAAATATTTCAACTCTATTTCGGTTCCCTTGCAATACCACTGAGATACCGCTCGTATTAAAATTATGGGTTTCGAGCGGTATTTCATTTTCCGAGATTCGAGAACACACGTGAGGAATCACTTTACGTATTTATTAGTCTGATTTGAGTTGAAAAATGAGTACTTCTACTTACAATTTCTGAAAAGTGAGAGGACCCACCTTGGAATACATTGGAAATTGAAAGAGTAGGGATATATTAGACATAGTGGATATTTTTTGAATGTGTGTAACAAAGTGGGTAAAGGGGATTTTTAGTTAAGGGATATGGGTATTTAAATTTTTCTCTCTTGTATTTTTGTGGTGTGGAAAGAAAAATAATGTTAAAATAAGAAAAGGGCATCCTAGTAATTAAAAAATAATTACTTTTGTATTTATTTTTTTTGTGGTGTGAAAAAAGAAAATTTAGCCGTGTAAATAGCCTATTGATATACAGTATCATCAGAGTCTCAACTGACTACCGAAAGGATGATGCGTAATAGGGGCACGCTCTCATCCATCGATGGATACTTGCAACTTCTTGAAACTTGTATCGAATCAAAATCGCTCAAACAAGGCAAAATTATTCATCAGTCTCTTCTCAAGTTTAGCGGTGAAGATTTCAATTCTCACTCATTAGTCTTAGACAAGCTCACTCGTCTCTACATTTCATGCAAGAGGCCTCAACTTGCACACCGAGTGTTCGACAAGATTGCGCAGCCAGAAAGGAAAAACAAGACTATATTATGGAACCAAATGATTAGAGCTTACGCCTGGGATGGACCCTTTGAGAAAGCCGTCGATTTGTACGATGAAATGGTGGATTCTGGGATTAAACCCACAAAATACACGTACCCCTTTGTGCTCAAGGCTTGTTCTGCTATGCACGATGTAGAAACCGGTGTAAAGATTCATGGGCATGTGAAAAGGCATAATCTTGACAATGATGTTTACGTGTGTACAGCACTGGTTAATTTTTATGTTAAGTGCGGGTGTTTAAAGGAAGCGAGGGAAGTGTTCGATGAAATGCTTGAAAGGGATGTTGTGGCGTGGAATGCTATGGTTTCTGGGTATTCGTTGAATGGGATGTATTGGGATGCAATTGGATTGGTTTTGGAGATGCAACGGAGGGGGCTGGAACCGAATTCATCAACAGTTGCTGCGATTTTGCCAGTGATTGGGGAGGCAAGTATGTTGAAGGAAGGAAAGAGTTTTCATAGTTTTTGCTTGAGGAGAGGTTTTGATCGCGATGTTGTAGTTGGAACTGGGCTTTTGGATATGTATGGGAAATGTGGGCTGTTGGTTTATGCAAGGAGGATATTTAGTTCATTGGCATTCAAAAATGAGGTAACTTGGAGTGCTGTTGTTGGAGCTTGTGTTACTTGTAATTCTATGGGAGAGAGCTTCGAATTGCTTGGAAAAATGAGGAAGGAAGTTGGCGGGAGTCCTTCACCTGTTATGCTAGCAACAGTTGTTCGTGGTTGCGCCAAACTGAATGATTTGAACATGGGGAGGCAGCTACACTGTTACATGATTAAGCTGGGGTTTTCTTTTGATTTTATGGTGTGTAATACACTTGTTTCAATGTATGCAAAATGTGGGTCGAGAAATGATGCAATAAGATTCTTTGAAGAAATGCAGGCGAAGGATTCTGTTTCTTATAGCGCTATAATCTCCGGTTGTGTTCAAAATGGTTATGCAGAGGAAGCCCTGCAACTGTTTCACAAAATGCAGCTTGCTGGTGTTGAACCAGAATTGGCAACCATGATGGGATTCTTGCCAGCCTGCTCTTATTTAGCAGCACTGCAACATGGGGTCTGTGGTCATGGCTATTCAATCGTTCGTGGATTCACAGCAGATATCTCGATTTGTAATGCTTTAATTGACATGTACAATAAGTGTGGTAAGATGGATGCTGCTAGGCATGTCTTTAACAGGATGCATGAGAAGGATGTCGTCTCGTGGAATGCAATGATTGTCGGTTATGGAATTCATGGCCTGGGGAAGGAAGCAATTCTACTCTTCCAGGATATGCAGAATGGGGGTTATGAACCAGATGAAATAACTTTCATTGCTTTGTTGTCAGCTTGCAGCCATTCAGGGCTTGTTACTGAAGGGAAGCATCTATTTAGTGTCATGAGTCAAGAATTTAATATTGCCCCCAAGATGGATCACTATTTTTGCACGGTGGATCTGTTGGGTCGTGCTGGTCTTTTGGACGAGGCTCACAAACTCATCACCACAATGCCATTTGAGCCTGATGCTCATTTATGGAATGTCTTACTAGCGGCTTGTAGGATCCACAATAATATTGAACTTGCAGAAGAAGTTTCTGAAAAGATTCAGACCTTGGGACCTGCAAGCCCCGGAAATTTTGTTCTCTTGTATAATTTATACACCATTGCTCAAAGATGGCATGATGCTGCAAATATTAGAATCCAGCAGAAGGAACTGGGCTTCGAGAAGAAACCAGGATGTAGTTGGATAGAGGTAAATGGGATTTTTCATGGCTTTGTTGGTGGAGATTGCTCTCACCAAGAATCGTCTAAAATATACAAGAAATTGGAGGAACTCATGGCTGAAATGAAAAGACTAGGCTACGCAGCCGAGTCTCAGTTTGTTTACCATGATGTTGATGAGGAGGAGAAAGAAAAGATACTTCTCTATCACAGTGAGAAGCTTGCCGTTGCATATGGAATTATTAGCCTTAAACCCGACAAACCTATTATGGTTACCAAGAATTTGAGGGTTTGCGGTGACTGCCATACTGCCCTAAAATACATCACAATTATTGCTAAGAGAGAAATAACAGTAAGAGACACAAGTCGGTTTCATCATTTTAAGAATGGAACATGCAGCTGCGGAGAGTTTTGGTGAAGCAAAGAGGATTTAAGTGGGACACTTAGGCTTGTGGTAAAGATCCAGTTCAACTTGCAGACGCTGGAATGTGCTATGCAGCATCGAGCATGGTAACTCTTTAACGATCTAAAACCATATTCTTATACTGCTAACTAAGAAAGAGATGAAAACTTAAAAAGATTTCATTTGATTATTTATAGCCTGTCTTGACATGGCATGTCGTCTGATTTATATCTTTCGCCCCCCGCTCTTTGAGATTCTCTCGGATCTTCGGAAAACTCTTCCTCCAATCTTGAGACGAGCATAAAGTTTGAAATTCATGGAATGTACAGGCTCATAAGTCGGAAACAAAATGCTTCCTTGGTAAGTAAATTTGTTTTGGCAGATTTCCTTGTTTATTCTTTTCGAAGAACTGTCATATCTGTCTTAACTTGATATACTCATATTACTAGTTTGAGAACTGTCATTTCATTAACAGTGCATTTATTTATACTTTTCTGTATGAACTGGTTGTAGTGTAAGAACTCACAGACTTAAGTTGCCAGACTTCCAAAATTTGAGAAGTTATATTTGTATCCTGTGAATGTAGATCTATCTCATTCAAAAAGTGTTGAAGGATTATCGAACATTCTCGTGCATTTCCTCAAACAATTTACCATCTTGTTCGACTAGGCTGTGGTTAAGAAGCGCGAGAACAACAGGCTTGACAGGACACGGCATTATGGGATCAAGGGAGAGATTTCCTAGTTCACATATGATATCAACTCTAGAATACAGAGAAAAGGAGTAAGTTGTGTAGAATGATTGAAATTTTTGGTTTCTTATTATTGCCAGTTTGCCACTAATTTAAGTTTGGTTTCTTTGGTTAAAACTTAGACTGTCATGTGTCCAAATTTTTTAAACTTATTATTTACTGATGAAATTGCTCACAATATAATATCTGATTATATTGTATCTGAATACTGAAAAATTTTAATTTGATTTTGAAGCTTTGAGCTGTTTATAGGTGTGGTCCTTGAAACTTCTTTCTGTTTTATTCAAAATAAGACTCCATACCATTTTATTGCAGATAAGTTTTATTTATTTGTGCCTTTGATATTTTAAATGAGATGCACAATTTTTTATTTATTAAAAAAATTGTAAATAGCTTTAAGAAGTTCAGGTTCAGAAAATGAAAGTCTTAAAGATTTGGGCTGGTCTTGTGTATAAATCTTATATCAGTCTTGTATATAAATCTTATATTAGACAGGAAAAAAGTATCACTTAATATTGAAAAGTATCACATGTTATTTTACTGGAAAAAACTGCCAAAAAAAAGGACCATGACTACATTTTTTGGATAAGAAAAAGTATCACTGAAAAATATAATTTCTAACATTAAAAAAAGTATCAGTCTTATATAAGACTTATATACAACAACTGTACACAAGAATTTTCCTAAAGTTTTGACTGTGTCAGTTAAGCAAATTATTATTATTATTGCCCTTAATTTATTGCTATATTTATTATACCAATTTTCAACGATTTTATTATTGAGGAATTCCAATGCTTTGCACCAAACATCACATCAAAAAAAAATATTCTTTCAAATATTATATTTTATTTTATAATTTTAGCTATTAATATGCACATTAAATATTACTAAGTAGTTTGACTGGGAGCATCATCCTCTTACCGAGATTACAGATTAATAAATAATAATCATATTATCGTAAATAATCTAATATTTATAATATGTATGTGTAATTAATATATTATTATTATTATTTCAAAAAATTTATAATAAAAACATTGAAATATTTTATTTATTAAGATAATTTAAAAAAATATCCTAATTAATAACAAATTATATACCAAATTTTATTTAATAATTATTTTATATAATATAAAATTGAAAAATATATGGACCACCTGCTCCAAACTATATCAATCAGGCGCTTAAAGAGAAAAAATACGGCTTCAATAACCATATCACATATATGTATTTCTCCATTTCACTCTCTCTCTCTCTCTCATAGATTTTAGTGATAGTCATGAAAAATCTTAAGCTGTTTCAGTTTCTTCTCACGCTAAATATTGTGCTCTTGTTCAGATTAGGATATTCATCTGATGCAGAGACTGGTAACAGAACGATTAGATGCCTAGAGAGGGAGAGAGAAGCCCTTGTCGAATTCAAAAACCAACTTGTTGATGAATATGGTCGACTCTCTTCTTGGAGCATCAATGACTGCTGCAAATGGCGAGGTGTCCGCTGCAATGGCCAAACTAATCATGTCACAGAGTTGGATCTCCGCGGCCCATATGCAAACTTTTATTGGCCAAGTGCACCTTTAAAAGGAACCATTAGCCATTCATTGCTTCAACTGCAATACTTGAACTATCTAGACCTCAGTTATAATGATTTCAACTCCTCTTTTCCGGGCTTCATAGGCTCTCTTTCTGAATTGCAATATCTCAATCTGTCTTATGCTCACTTTAGGGGATCAATCCCACATCAGTTCGGCAACCTTTCCAATTTGCAGGTTCTCGATCTTCGTCAAATTCAGTATTGTTACAGTGATGACCTTGATTGGCTGTCTCGTCTTCATTTGTTGGAATATCTCGATCTCAGTTCTGTTAGTATCTCGAAAGCAAACAATTGGATAGAAGCAATAAGCAGTCTAGTTTCGATCAAAGAAATATATTTGAGAGACACCTATCCTCCAGCAGTCCGTCCTTCATCACTTCCTCTGATTAACGCGTCCACTCATCTTGCTGTTCTGGATCTCTCAAGAAACGCTTTCACAAGGAATGATCTCTTCCCGTCTATGTTTAATTGGTTTTTAAACTTCAGCAGCAGCCTAACTAACGTTGATCTCTCTGTTAATGAGTTAGGTGGCCCAATTCCTGATGTTTTTGGGGAGATGATGTTCCTCTCGAATCTTGACCTCTCTTACTGCGATCTTGAAGGTGGGATTCCTGAATACTTTCGGAATATGAGCAGCTTAATGTACTTGAATCTGTTCTCCAACCGTATAAATGGGCAGCTTGTTGAACTCATGATGAACTTGCCCGAGCCTGTACAGGACAACAAACTGCAGTATCTTGATTTGAGTCTGAATTTGATAACCGGACCAATTCCTAACATGTCTAGGTTTCCTCTTCTGGCAGAACTCAGACTTGGGAAGAATCAGTTGAACGGATCTGTTGCAGAAGGCTACCTACGACTTCCCTTTCTTATTCTTCTTGATCTGTCTAGCAACATGCTTACTGGTCTAGTTCCTCATCTCTCGTTTTCTTTGGCATTGAAACAGTTGTATCTCAACGACAATTTTTTCAATGGGACCTTAACCAAAAGCATTGGAAATCTCTCTGAGTTGGAGATATTGTGCCTAGGTTCAAATCAACTGCAAGGCACAATCAGTGAAGCAATGCTCAGTCTCCCCCGACTGCGGATACTAGACTTGCCCTCCAACTCATTTCTTATCAAGTTTAGCCCACTATGGATCCCTCCTTTCAGATTAAAGTACTTGAGTTTGGCACAATGTGACATCGGACCATATTTTCCCGAATGGCTCCGGACACAACGAACTAGTTTATCTCGATGTATCGAGTGCCAATATTATAGACACAATTCCTGCTTGGTTTGGTAACTTATCGCTTAAACTGGTACATTTGAATGCATCGAACAACCAGATTTGTGGTGCCTTTCCCAAGGTTTCATTCTCTACCTTCAACATTGGAACTGATTTTTCAGGAGCTTTGTCTGAGGATGCTTTAAGATTGGACATATCAAGAAACCAGCTTTCAGGTTCGGTCGATTTTTTGTGCCATGTCAGATTTTGGAGATTGTTTGACATCTCAGACAACATGTTTTCAGGCCAGCTCCCTGATTGTTTTGCCAAATTTGACAGACTGGAGTACATGAACTTGGCAAACAATCATCTTTCTGGAAAGATCCCCTACTCATTCGGCTCACTAAGTGCTCTTTCGTTGCTGCAGCTACGAAACAATAGTTTCTCTGGGGAAATTCCGACATCAATGAGAAACTGTACGCGGTTAGGCATGATCGATCTCGGACAAAACAAGTTGAGTGGCACGATACCATCCTGGATAGGAGACAACATCTCCAACCTCGTCGTTCTAAGCCTATCATCCAATCAGTTCCACGGCGGTATCCCTCCAAATCTATGCCGTCAGACAGATATCCAGATACTAGACCTTTCCACCAACAAGATTTCAGGAGAAATACCTAAGTGCTTGCACAATCTCTCCATCATGACTGTGAAATGGATTCGTCCAACTCCTTTACTCTTCGTTTATAATCCTGGATGGGATCTAGCAAGTTTAACCGACGGCATCTACCCACGGCGTGACGCCGTGGTCACTGCAAGCCTAATGTGGAAAGGCAGAGAGGTGAAGTACGCAAACAACTTGGGCCTCGTTAAACTCATCGACTTCTCAAGTAACGAAATAGTTGGTGGGATTCCATCCGAGTTGACAGAGCTGTTGGGATTGGTTGGTCTGAATCTTTCGAGGAACAAGATCGTTGGAATCATCCCTCCAGATATTGGTCGGCTGGAGAGGCTAAATTTTCTTGATTTGTCAAGGAACATGATTGGTGGTGGGATTCCGATGAGTCTTTCCAAATTAGGCCACCTCGGAGTTCTGGATTTGTCCTACAACAACCTGTCTGGTAGGATTCCGTTCACCACGTTGATGCTCACCTTCAATGAAGCAGCATTTACGGGCAATGCGGGTTTATGCGGGCAGCCTCTTCTGAAATCTTGTCCCGGAGACAAAAGGAGTGACGGCGAAGACGACGACGACGGTGTTCACGCTGAAAATGATGATGATGATAAATTTATAGGCCGATGGTTTTATGTGGCTATGGTTCTTGGCTTTCCAGTTGGATTCTGGGGAATTCTTTGGAAAGTATTGCTAAATGAAAGATCGAGGCATGGGATTTTTCAAGGTGGGTAGATATTAGAGTGAGCTAGCTCTTAGGTGATTCAAATTGTCTTCATTAACTCAACTACATATGCAAGATTTCCATTGGATCTTCAATTTTGAATCATTTTATTATGTAGATTATACACACGAGCTCTAAGATGTATTATTGTCTCAGATATTATTATGATCATTTTTATTCCAAATGTGTTTCAAGAGTTGTTAATGCTTGCATGAACTCATGTGTGAATGTGAGAATGTGCGTGTGTATTCGTGTGAGAATGTGTGGTGGCAGTTACAACTATTTATTTTACCATATATATAGGGAAATTCTTACCTACATATTGGGTACTACTCCAACATGTATGCATTGTATTTTGGGCTGGTCTCTAATTAGGCGGCCTGGCCAAGACATTATATCAAACGGATTGGTCACCCCAAACCGGGTACAAACCCATGAACTTTTTTATAAAAAAACCGTATTGATCATCACAGGTGTCATCAAAACTATGTTATAACTTCAATCAATCTTAATATTCTCATTTTTAATTTGATTTATGCAAAAAAATAAATCACATTAAAACTATGTCATACTCTTTTTATTAAAGATCCCAGAAGAGTATGTCTAAATGAAGAAATATGGATAAAAAATACAAAATATTCATCTTCATGTATGTGCAAGCTCTTTTAAATTCTAAAAAAAAAAACTACAGAACATAATTTAAATATAATAAACTCTAATCAAGATGTAATATGAACCCTAATTTGGATTATATAAATATTAATTAGGATACAATAAACTCTAATAATCAATTATTAACTTAAAAATGAAAATTAAATTCTCAAATCCTAATTGAGATAAAATAAATCCTAAAAATGAATGTTTTGTCTATATTTATTTGTTAAAATATGAGCATGTGAGATCTTAAATGTAAGAGAATGAAAGGAGTTTTAATT
This sequence comes from Perilla frutescens, assembly GCA_026008535.1. Taxonomy (NCBI): domain Eukaryota; kingdom Viridiplantae; phylum Streptophyta; class Magnoliopsida; order Lamiales; family Lamiaceae; genus Perilla; species Perilla frutescens. The sequence goes on along the minus strand of BRKX01000007.1, from coordinate 18,021,428 downwards.
TAATATATTATTAGTGTAAAAATTGGATTTAAAACGGGAAGTGATGATTATTAGAAATTTTTGGTAATTTTGATGATGTCATGATGATATCACGTTTTCTTCTGTCAACCTTATATACATTACCTTAGATACATCATATGCACTAGAGAAGTTGCCATGCATTTTTAGGTGTGGGGAGTGTATATATTAGGAAGTTCTACCCTACCTCTTGAGTAGTACTCCAACACCATTAAGATCATATAATATCGATAGTTTTTTAAAAAAATTATCGATGTGACACGATTTTAATGGTGTTTGGGTACTACCCAAATAGGGAGGCAAGAATTTTCCCAATATATTTCAATATCTAAACGTATAAAGTTGGCAAAAGTGAGTAGTCATTAGGAAATAAAGGCAACATATAAGAGTAGAGAGTTTTATGGACACTTTGAATTGTAAATATCTTAAATACAATTAGTTCCCACAGTCAATCATTGTGTAAGATAATTTTTGACATTCATTACTGTGTACACAACAAATTTACATCCAATATATACAAATAGTATCATATATAGCTTTAAAAATTGGCATACTCCAAACCTTTAACAACATAACTAACATTTTTTTAAATTAATAAGTAGCTGACTAACGTTAATTGTATCAGCTAACTAACGTTAATTTGGGTAATTAACTAACATTAACTATTTATTAAAATTAACGTTGGTTAGCAAATAAATAACTAACGTTAACATTTAATAACTAGCTAACGTTAATTTTAAATTAACTAGTATTAAATTTAATAACTAGACGAACATCTAATTATAACTAACTACCGTTAAAATTGCTATATAGTTGATGCTATTTTAAAATAATGTTATATAGTTAACGTTACATAGTTCACTGCACATTATTTTAATAAACATTAATATAGTTAATGTTATTTTAACATACAACAAATGTTATATAGCAAGAACATATAGTATAATAAACGTTGCTTTAGAAATATGACACACATTATTAGTCCTCTTAAAAAAACTGTTATATAGCAAATTTAATAACAAGTTTTATATAGGTTGGTAAAATCGGTTGACTAAAATTAAATAAAAAATTGAATGTATTTATTTGTGTATAAGAGGGATAAGTAAAATGTACAAATATATTTAGCTAGATCAAACTCAACCTTTATTAAACTCACATTAAAACATTAATTATTACCACACCTTGTTCGAGTAGCTCTGCAAACTTTTTAATCTTATTTCTTTTTTTTTTTGATGTCGAGGGTAATCTGCAGCCGCTAACGTGGTACGTACTGGGTAAACCCCGCCCCTGTGTAATAGCCTGCAAACCACACAGGGGAGGTAAATCTCTGATTAATGAAAATGTTGTATTTTGATTCTGAAGCTTTTAGCTAGTCAGAGTTGTAGGTCCTTAAAACTTCTTTCTATTTTATTCAAAATAAGACTCCATAACCTACCATTTTATTTTATTGCAGATAAATTTTATTCAAAATAAGACTCCATAAAGATCAAACAAACATATATCCGTTGGACTTAGGAATTTATAAGATTTTTTAAAATTTAGAAGTATTTTCTGGTGGGCGCTAACTTGTTGGTTGGCGTAGACAATTTGGTGGTTGAATGTAGAAAATCTTAGACAAAATTTGGCATTTCAACTTTATTTTAAGGTTTGTATGTGGCAGTTTAGAAAAGCCCCCTTAATATAAACAAATTAAGCTTGACAGGGTTGGTTAAGTAAATCGAAAATATAAAATTATCAATTTGATATTTAAAATATATTTTTATACTTTGATATGAATATATTGGTTCTCTACTTATTCGTTTTTTAGAAAATAAAGGATTTTAATATATAATATTTTTAGTTAAAGAAAAAAAGATTAATATGTAGATTTAAACTCAAATAAACTCAGGAGCTTTGTCGATGATGAATGAATCAAATTTGAACTTGACGTTATTTGACTCAATTACATCTCCAACGTGGATTAGCCAACACTAATGAGCTAGACTACAATTTTTTTTAATGAGTATATAATAGTAATTATTGCGCAGAGTGATGAATATAGGGGGTAAATGTGACGATTGGCGGCCAATTTAGAAATTCCAAATTCCAAGTTAGCCCCTTTGTAGTTACTTGTCAAAATCCGACTCCTAACTAAGAATGACTGTAACACCAACCAAATGAAAAATAGTGTAAAATAAGGAATTAAAAGAGGTCGATTTTAGCTTTCTTGAATTTCTGTTGCCTGTGTAAAAATGGGGTCTTTGGGTGCGGCGGGGAATGGTGGCATATGGGGAATGGGCCCATTTCACGATAACTTTCGCCGGCGGAGTAATAAGAAAAAAGACACTAATAAAAGAGAATCCAAGCCCTCCAATTCAGTAGATTCCGCCGCCGGCGGTGGAGGCGGCGGCTACCAGTTCCCCCTCAAGCAGGCCGTCACCAGCGCCGCTCTTTGCTTGACCGGAGACACCATTGCCCAGCTCCGCCACCGTTGGGTCAGAAATAAGGACACCCTTTCCCATTCTGAAGATTTCAAGGTGAGTGAGAAGAGAGAAGGAGGTTATGCATGCATGAGTTCGCTTTCTTTGGATTAATCTGACTTGTGGGAATGTGCTCTTATCTAATTTGCTGTATTAGGTTACTGGGTTCTTCTAATTTTGCTCTCATTGATGTTGAAATTACTTTTGAGTTTTTGAATGCTGATTGCTGAGAATTTGTGTATTTCATAAAGCTCTTCATTTTGGTTTCTGGAAATTTGCTAAGAAATTTGAGTTTTTGTTATATTCTTTATGTAGGTGTTTCGTACGCCTTATTTTCATGTTAATTTTGAAATCGTGCAGTTACTTACTGGACTGTGAACTGCAAATTCGAGATTGACAGATTGTGCTTTGGGTATTCTTTAATGAATTTCTGTTGTCATAAGTAAACACATCATATTTGGGTAAAAAATTAATCTTTGACTGGATCAACTTAGCTGCTTTTCTTTTCTTTTTACCTTTTTCTTTGGTTTTGCTAGTTTATGTTCAATTGAAGAAGTTGAATATACTTAAAGAGTAGTTTACTGTTTGAAACCAAGAGTTAGTATAGATCAATTTTGAATATGCTCAGTGTCCCTGAAAATTAAGTTTCGAGTTGATGTTATTATAGTCTGTGTATGTTAGTTCATGCTGTTGGGTTAAAAAATTGGTTGCTTTTAGGTTCACAGAGGCTTAATGTTCTGTATGATCACAATTTTTTGAATCTATTTGTTGTAATTGCTTTATATACATACTGATACAGTTTGTGTATCTCTGGTCTGTGGTATGTTTATCCCCGTCTCATGCTACGTTGAGTTAGCTTGTGGATTGTAGTTTCTCGAAGTTTTCAGTAAGAGTCGCAAACCTTTATTATGTTTGCTGGGATGTCCAAATGTTGATTTTATGTCTTGACTCTTATCTATGTGTTATCCCCGATATAAGAACTGTTGCAGATTAAAAGGTCTAGCACGTTCATTGTAGTTATTTTCCTTTCAATGCTTGCTCTGTTGGAACCATATTGTTGACTCATTACCTACAATTACAATTGCTATTAGCTGTTATCATGTGCATTAGGAACATATCTAATGATCATACTAGATGCATGCTTTATCTGTTTGTTATGAGCCAAATCAACTCTTGCAGGATACCGTAGGCACACTTTTCTCTGAATATGACTATATTCGAGCCCTCCGGATGTCTTCATATGGATTTCTGCTATATGGTCCTGGTTCATATGCATGGTACCAATTCCTTGATCACTTTATGCCACAGAAAAATATTCAGAACCTAACAACAAAGGTAAACTTAATCTTTGGGCTTCTGAAGAGCTCACATCTTGGACATGATTTCTGAAACTCTGAAAGTGTTGCTTTTGGCTCCCTTTTCAGGTTGTATTAAATCAAATCGTACTAGGTCCAACTGTAATTGCTGTTATTTTTGCTTGGAATAACTTATGGTTAGGGAAACTCTCCGAACTCCCTAATAAATACAAGAATGATGCCCTCCCTACCTTATTGACAGGTGCAATCCTTTATTTCTTTTAGTTTCTAATCATGATCTGCATTCCTTATGATTCTCGTAGATTTAATCTCAATATTTATATACATGTAGGTTTCAAGTTCTGGATTCCAGTCAGTATATTGAATTTCGGGTATGTTATTCTTTTCTCCTCCCCATCATGGCATCATTGAGAGAGAGAGAGAGAGAGAGAGAGAGAGAGATCAGATATTTGTGGAGTTAGTTCTCTTGCTTTTGGGGTTATCATTGGAAAATTACCAAGAATTAAAACGAAATCAGATATTTGTGGAGTTAGTTCTCTTGCTTTTGGGGTTATCATTGGAAAATTACCAAGAATATATTTAAGCTTTTGTGCATATATTGAGGGGTCACTATGTCAGGATTCTGAAGGAAATAAGCATTCTAGAATAGACTTTTTATGAGCAGACTCAGAAGACAACGTGGACATCTTTTTTATTTCTTATTCTATTTTTTATAAATACTTTCTTGAAAATTTGTAAAATTACTACGGGTTTAGCAAACTCACCCACCCTATGCCGACCCTTCTTGGATTTCCACTAGTTTTGCAGCAAAACTTTTGCTCTCTCCTCTGCCTTGCCAATTAATTCAAAGGCCAGGGTAGAACATACATACACATGCATACACATATAATATTGTGTGTAGCTGTTCAATTATTTTTCTTCTAGAACTAAAGAGTTCTACGGCAGAAAGATATTCTAATCTTTTCAGAACTGAAACATTTAAAAAGAAGTAAAGAATTCATTGTTACATACTTACATTATGTAATGTACTTGAGAACAAGTTGTAAGAATGCACGAAGATCTCCATTTCCTCACATTTTAATTTTGCAAGCATTTGTTGAATTAGTCTGTTCCCTTATAAGCGTCTGTGGTGCAAACGTGCAGGGCGGTTCCTCTTCAAGCCCGTGTTGCTTTCATGTCCATGTCATCCATATTCTGGAACTTTTACCTGTCTTCAACCATGAGCAGATGACTTCTGCTGCAAAACATTTGTGTTCATGCGCCAACAAGTGGCGTTTTAACCACCAGGTACTCTTCACTCGATCTGCCACAGCCATATTATCGTCTCCCATTCCGATATCGACCATCAGATCCCTAATTTGCAGGCCTTGAAATGGTGGGATCGCAGTTTTTTCATCTTCTCAAGACTCAGAAACAGAGCATGCTAGCCCGTTTGGCAGTGCCCTGCAGATCATTGGGCTCTGAATTTTCTCTACATTTCTTCTCAAAGTTATAGATTTTTAGTTCATCATCTAAAACAAGCACATTACTGGAGTTCATAATCTATTCATTTCTCAAGAATTCCCTCTCTGTTAACTATTTTGTAAGGTAGATACTGTTATATATGTGCATACGCGGTGCACTCGTTTCTTTCGCTTTTTTTCTTCCTTCTTGCCCTGCTTGGTAAATATCATGTCATGAAGCATCTGGTAAGAAAACGAACATGATTCAACCGGGAAAAAAAAAAAGAAAAAAAAAGAATGACAGCTGCTGAGAAGGGATTAGTTAACATTGCATGCAGGCGCAGCATCTTGTAGCTAAGATACAAGATAAGAATCATATCCTATCCTCCAAACTAACGGCTGTGGATTATCACGACCTGCACCTCAAGTATGTAATGATGAAATGAAATACAAGATTGAGATTGGAGTATATGAACGATGGCAATTAACGGACTTTTTTAGGGGGTAAAATATATAAAATCGAATTGTCAACGATAAGAAAACGAAAAGCTTTGTACATGAGCCAATTTTGGCAGAATCAAATTCCTTGCTTTGAGTTGGAGTGATGAATCTTCTTATCCTGGAAAAGGAGGAAAAAAGGCATCTAACTCAAGACACTGCAGAAAAAGATATGTCGATGACACGAAAAAGCAAGAAAAATTCGACAAGCTTAATTAGTGAATAAAATTCCTCAGCCTAAGCTTCAACTCTTCATTTCATTTTCCACAACTCTAAAAAAACTATCGTCATGAGTGGAAGCTCCCGGAATTCCCGGCCGCCGGAAAGTTGGCCGGCGGCACATGACTACTGGATTTATCTGCCTGTTAATCGATCAGGCTTACTTCCTCCATTAAGATCTCTCGTTCGTTCCCTGAATCTTGAAAACACACTCACACACACAATATTAAAATATTTAGAGCCTAGCTATCAGTTTTCTAATTGTAGTCCTTTTTTTCTTTCTTTTATTTTTTTGTATGTTTATATATGTTTCTTGATTTAATTTGTGTTCCCAGAATCCTAGAGCAAGAACAAGAGATCCGTGGTTTTTAGTTGAGGAGAGATTCATTGGAGACCATGATCATGGCTTGCCAAGGTGATTCATATTCATTTCTTGGATTTCGTTAATTACATGTTAATTACTTAATTTCATTGAGAGGAAGGGGTTAATCAAATTAAATCAGTACGTATTTGTCATGTCACTTCATGATTTATATATGCATATCCTCCATGATCTTGTGCAAATTAAATGAGTTGAATGACAGTAGCTAGTTGGGTTGGTGCAGTTTCCCTCCACCAGCAAGCCCTCATCCATCCGTACCCCTACTACTGATCGAGGAGTCGTATCGTCCATCGTACTACCAGCCATGGACGAACAGTAGTGGATCATCAGCGGAGGAGGAATCGAAGCTGAGCCCAGAAGAGCAAAAGCAGGCAGTTAACAAGCTGAGGAAACAGCTGTACAGCCCACACATCTACAACATAATCAGAAGATTAGGCAACAATGGCAGCTCCTCCAAGTCCAACGACGACGGAGGGAAGAGGTGTGCCGTTTGCTTGGAAGATTTCGAGACGAAGCAGTTCGTGACGATCACTCCCTGCAACCACATGTTCCACGAGGAGTGCATCGTTCCGTGGGTGAAGAGCCAGGGGAAATGCCCCGTCTGCCGCTTCGTCATCGTCGAACGCAGCCCGGCTAGGGGAACTCAGGCCTCCAGGCAGAGAAACCTCAATATGTATTAGACTATTATATAGTCTCTACGGAACTAACTGCTTTATAATTAATTAATATGCTCTTTCTTATATATATATATATATATATGTTTGTTGTGTGATCGATATCATGATGATGGAATTATGTATTGCACTCGTATTTCATCTTCTATTCTAATTCGAATGTGGTGGATACATTACTAATTAAATAGAGTTGATTGTATGTGCATGTGGTATTGTGTTAAATGGATACTTAATGATAAAATGGAACATCATTTACAATAGAATAATTGGTATGGTGGAGAGTTGAGATAATTAACCGTCAAATGTATGAAAATCGCTTGAGATATAAAAATGTCGGGCAAAATTCATTTGCTGAAAAGAATTACGTACGTCAAATTTTTTAATTGTATTTTTAAAAAATCTGCACCATTTCCATTTTCCTGATTTCTTCTAAAAATGCCCCCCCCCCCCCACCCCTCTCTCTCTCTCCTGCAAACGCAAACCATGGTTACTGAAGCAGCGGATTTAGAAGGTTGCATAATTTTTCCAATATGTGAATTTCAGACTTTAAGTTGGAATTAATACTTTCTTTTTTGGCATTTTGAGTTACTAATATTTTTCCAGGTTTAAAAGTTTTGTTGAATTTTAACATATGATGCATCATGATGAAGGAAGATGAGAGAATGATAAACAAGGCAGTTTTAAAGCTGCAAAAATATATATTTTTTGGTGAGGTTACAAGCCATATATAAAGCCAACAACTACAACAAAACAACTATGACTAGCAACTACATCTATCATCAATTTATTGCCTACCAACTAGCAGCTGTAGCTAATAATTAATACATTTATCATCAATTTATTGCCTACCAACTTGTCAACCAAAAGTTATTAGCAAGGCTTTGGTATTTGAACTGAAGCAGATCAGTTTTGTTCTAGCTCCAGCTGGAGCTCTACTTGAGCTCTAGCTACAACTCGACTTAAGCTCCAGCTCCAACTTAACTGAAGCACAACTCTAGCTTAGGTGAATCAGTTCCAGCTTAGCTGAAGCACAACTCTAGCTTAGGCGAATCAGTTTCACCTTAGCTGAGCACATATCCAACTTAGGCAAATAAGTTCCAGCTTAGCTGAAGCACAACTCCAGCTTAGTTCCAGCTCCAGCTTAACTGAAGCTCATCAGTCAAATGATGAGACGAATCAGTTGACTGATGAAACTATACTTTAATACGCCCCCTCAAGCTAGATCAAGAGCATATCTTGAGGTGAGCTTGGACAATAATCGGTCAAATTGGGCAGTAGGAAAGACTTTGGTAAAAATATCAGCCAACTGATCACTGGATCTAATATAAACAGTTTTCAGCAGCTTGGACTGGACTTGATCTCTTATAAAATGACAATCAACTTCAATATATTTTGTGCGCTCATGAAACATCGGATTGGTTGCAATGTGCATTGCAACTTGATTGTCACAGTGAAGAGTAATAGGAGAATTGCAAGGAATGCTCAATTTAGAAAGCAGGGTTTTTAACCATATTAACTCACATGCTGCTGAAGTCATTGCTCAATACTCTGCCTCAGCACTCGATCAAGCCACAACAGATTATTTCTTGCTCTTCCAGGTCACTAATTTGTCGCCCACAAAAGTGCAGTAACCAGTGGTTGATTTCCTATCAATGGTGTTGCCAGCCCAGTCCAAGTCAATATACACTTCCAATGTGTAATGACCATTGCACTTCATGAGGATTCCCATGGGAGTGGATCCTTTAAGATAACGCAATATGCGCTTAACCAATTGAAGATGATGAGTACATGGAGCATACATAAAATGGCTGACAAAATTTACAGCATATGTAATATCAGGCCTTGTTATGGTTAGATAAATCAACTTTTCTACCAATCTTTGGTAGCTAGAGATCTCAATAATGGGCCGACCTTTGTTGTCAACTTTGAAATTGCTTGGAAGAGGAGTTTTAGCTGGTTTGCAGGTTGACATGTCCGCATATTTAAGAAGATCAAGTACATATTTTTGTTGACTAAGAAACAAACCAGATGATGAACGGTCCATTTCTATACCATGGAAATAGCGCAGGGCTCCAAGATCTTTGATGGAAAAAGTTGAATGGAAAGAAGCCTTGAGAACATCAATCTCTTCTTGATTGTCACCTGTAATGATCAAGTCATCAACATATACCAAAACAATAAGTCGGCCATGCTTACCATTTCTGATAAATATAGAAGAATCAATAATACATCTCTTGAAACTAGATGAAGTGAGGACAGAGCTCAACTTGGAATACCAAGCTCTTGAAGATTGATTGAGACCATAAATAGCTCTCTCTCTCTCTCTCTCGGGGCTGCAAATAGAAACCATGGTGACTGAAGCTGCGGATTTAGAAGGTTGCATAATTTTTCCAATATGTGAATTTCAGACTTTAAGTTGGAATTAATACTTTCATTTTTGGCATTTTGAGTTACTAATATTTTTCCAGGTTTTAGAGTTTTGTTGAATTTTAACATATGGTGCATCATGATGAAGGAAGATGAGAGAATGATAAACAAGGCAGTTGTAAAGCTGCAAAAATATATATTTTTTGGTGAGGTTACAAGTCATATATAAAGCCAACAACTACAACTAGCAACTACAACAAAACAACTATGACTAGCAGCTACATCTATCATCAATTTATTGCCTACCAACTAGCAAATGTAGCTAATAATTAATACATTTATCATCAATTTATTGCCTACCAACTTGTCAACCAAAAGTTATTAGCAAGGTTTTGGTATTTGAACTGAAGCAGATCAGTTTTGCTTTAGCTCCAGCTCCAGCTCCAGCTTCAGCTAGAACTCCACTTAAGCTCCAGCTCTAACTTAACTGAAGCACAGCTCCAACTTAGGTGAATCAGTTCTAGCTTAGCTGAAGCACAACTCTAGCTTTGGCGAATTAGTTCCACCTTAGCTAAGCACAACTCCAGCTTAGGCAAATCAGTTCCAACTTAGCTGAAGCACAGCTCCAGCTTAGTTCCAGCTCCAGCTTAACTGAAGCTCATTAGTCAGCTGATGAGACGAATCAGTTGACTGATGAAACTATACTTTAATACGCCCCCTCAAGCTGGATTAAGAGTATGTCTTGAGCTGAGCTTGGACAATAATCGGTCAAATTGAACAGTAGGAAAGACTTTGGTAAAAATATCAGCCAACTGATCACTGGATCTAACATAAGCAGTTTGCAGCAGCTTGGATTGGACTTGATCTCTTATAAAATGACAATCAACTTCAATATGTTTTGTGCGCTCATGAAATACCGGATTGGTTGCAATGTACATTGCAACTTGATTGTCATAGTGAAGAGTAATAGGAGAATTGTAAGGAATGCTCAATTCAGAAAGCAGGGTTTTTAGCCATATTAACTTACATGCTACTGAAGCCATTACTCGATACTCTGCCTCAGCCCTCGATCAAGCCACAATAGATTATTTCTTGCTCTTCCAGGACACTAAGTTGCCACCCACAAAAGTGCAGTAACCAGTGGTTGATTTCCTATCAATGGTGTTGCCAGCCCAGTCCAAGTCAGTATACTCTTCCAATGTGTAATGACCATTGCACTTCATGAAGATTCCCATGGAGGTGGATCCCTTAAGATAACGCAATATGCGCTTAACCAATTGAAGATGATGAGTACATGGAGCATGCATAAACTGGCTGACAAAACTTATAGCATATGTAATATCAGGCCTTGTTATGGTTAGATAAATCAACTTTCCTACCAATCTTTGGTAGCTAGAGATCTCAATAATGGGCTGACCTTTGTTGTCAACTTTGAAATTGCTTGGAAGAGGAGTTTTAGCTGGTTTGCAGGTTAACATGTCTGCATTTTCAAGAAGATCAAGTACATATTTTTGTTGACTGAGAAACAAACCAGATGATGAACGATCCATTTCTATACCAAGGAAATAGCACAGGGCTCCTAGATCTTTGATGGAAAAAGTTGAATATAGAGAAGCCTTGAGAACATCAATCTCTTTTTGATTGTCACCTGTAATGATCAAGTCATCAACATCTACCAAAACAATAAATCGTCTATGCTTACCATTTCTGATAAACATAGAAGAATCAATAATATATCTCTTGAAACCAGATAAAGTAAGGACAGAGCTCAACTTGGAATACCAAGCTCTTGAAGATTGATTGAGACCATAAATAGCCTTGTGCAACTTGCATACAACACCAGGTTCATGTCCTAGAGGAAGTTTCATGTACACTTCAAGATCTTCCTCTAGTTCTCCATATAAAAGGCATTTTTTACATCCATTTGATATAAAGACCAACCATAATTGATCGCGACTGAGAGGAGAACTCTCATTGTGTTCATTTTTACTACTGGAGCAAATGTTTCTTTATAGTCTACTCCATATGCCTGTGTGAATCCTTTAGCCACCAGTCTAGCCTTGTGTCGTTCCACAGTTACATCCGTACGTAATTTGGTCCTGTAAACCCATCTTGAGCCCACAGCTTTTTTTCCTTGAGGCAATTGAACTACAGTCCAAGTATAATTGTCGTGTAGAGTTTTAAGCTCACTTTGCATTGCTTCTCTCCAAATATGAGATTGGTTTTCTTTTCTAAATGATCTAGGTTCACTAGCCTTTTCAAGTTCGGTGAGAAAAGCACAGTGAGTAGGAGACACCTTGTCTTCATAGACCAATTGACTTGCAGGGTTGATAAAGACTCAATTTTTCATCTTTTTAGTTTGTCTTTTTTCTCATTTTTTAGTACTTTTAATTGTGTCTAGAGTCTAGTTTGGGACAAAGTGTAACAGGGGAGAGAGGAGCACGTTTTGATCCATTATGGGCATTAATGAAGTGCCAACTTGATTGATGGCATAAAGAGGATCAACCATTGAAGCTTTGACAGTCTGTTGTGGATTTTGCGCAGAAGTTTAGCAGTGAATTCTTCTCAACTGACATGGGCCCACGTGCACAGCAGTTCCGTAGCTTGGGGAAGTCAGCTAGAGGAGAGAGATGAAGTGGAGGAAAGAGAAAAGCAGAGATAAAGGAGAGAGAAGAGATGGAGCAGCTCATTCCTATAATTTAGGGAACATGGTTGAAGTGGATCTCTCCAACTAACTTCATGCCTCTACATGGGTTGGGCAGGGCCGAATTGTGGCTTTTCAAACAACTATAAATACTAGTTAGCTTTCATTTTCGTGGAACAAGAAGAACAACCAGAAACACACCTTTTAGAATCATAAATTATAGTTTAGTTTCTGTATTTAAGTGTTTTGGAAATTCTGCACAGTCGGGGGCGATTTGTCCTCGACTGATGCATGTACCTGCGTTGCCCAAATCTGGAATTGGTTCCAGATTTTAAAATAGTTTGTTTTCCTTTTATCATAAGTTGTTTTTTCTTTATTTATTAGTATGTTATCTGGCTAAGTATCCAGTGTTCAAGTTGAATGTGTTGAAGGATAAAGGTGATGCGTATGTATGAGGCTAATTGGGCTTAATTTATGTCGAATTGATTCCCAACTTCAACTTGGGAAGAACGATGACACTGCAATGAGGAGGCTATGTGGCTAATCACTCTTAGTTAAACCATTGTTGATGTATGTCAGGGTGGAAGTAAGGGCGACCGAACCCTAATGAGCCACTAAGTGATAAACCGGACGACGAAGCTTAGAGTCGACGAAGTCCGGAGATTGAAGTATAGATGGATATGGGCACAACGCCAAAGGGGTCCCATATACCAGCGTTGCGTTCCTCCGTTTCAATGTTGTTATCCTTGCAAACCCTCTGCATGACTGTCTTCATTGGGTCTTGGATAGTTAGGGACTAAGAGTCGCCGACCATATCGCTCTTAGCGTACACAGTAAGAAGGAATTGAGGGGTGTAAGGCGACCGTACCTGGTCCCTATAACCAAATGGTCTTATTGAGGTATCTATGTGTTTGTGCCCGGGATTGCATGCATCTACCAAAACTGAATTTATATTTGACTTGAACATTTATTTTATATTTATTTCCGTTTTGTTATTTAATTGTTAGTTTAGTTTGAAGTGTGCAGTGGCGAATTAGTGACAGTAATCCATACAAATCCTGAAAGGTTACCAAAAAGATAGAAATGTTAATCACTCCCCGTGGGACGATATCTGTCTTCGGATGCTATACTAGCCTCTGAGGGCAAATTAAAGCATCTGTCGGGTTTTACCCACAGGTGTGATTCTGCATGCTAAATGACGGCGTGCTAATGGTGTTTGGGTTTGTACACTTCATACCCATTAAGCCTAACAGATGTTTGTCTTGGTCTAGATGAATGCCTCCTAGCTATGATGTCTGTTTGCCCTTATTTTGGTTGCTCAATAACTGCTTCATCATCTCTATTTTCAATTTCAGTGGCAGAATGATCCTTATCATGGATTCTAACCTCATTATCTTCATCAGTCACAGTAGGAATTGTAGGAGGCTGGGGGAGCATGGTACTCTCTACAATGGGCATTGGAAACAACTCATATAAATGTCCCCCTTCATGCTCGGCTTGTTCCCTTTTGAAGAATAAACTTGATTCATCGAACTTAACATCTCTAGAAACAGTTATCTTTCTAGAGATTGGATCATAACATTTGTATTCCTTTTGAGAAGAAGAATATCTCATGAACACACATTTTAAGGCTCTAGAATCAAGCTTATCTCTGTGTTTAGGTTAAATGTGCGTATAACACACACATCTAAACATTCTAAGCTGAGTAATATTGATTTTGCTACCATGCAAGACTTCATAGGGAGACTGAAACTTCAACACACTGCTAGGAAGTCTGTTAATGATATATGCAGCAGTTTGAATGACATGTGAGCAGAATTTCTTTGGCATGTTGGATTGGAGCATGAGAGATCTAGTTTTCTCAAGTAAATCTCTATTTTTGCGCTCAGAAACGCCATTTTGTTGCGGTGTGCCAACGCAACTAGTTTAATGCAGGATGCCATTGTTGCTTAGATATTCAAACATGATTTTTTATGTGTACTCAGTGCCATTATCAGATCTTAAGGTTTTTATGGTGGCTTTGAAATGATTTTTGACCAAGTTATGAAAGTTTTTAAAGTTAGTAATTACTTTATTCTTGCACTTCAGCAAGTAGATGAAAGTAGTCCGGGAAAAATCATCAATGAAGGAAACATAGAACTTGTAACCATCATGAGAATCAATCTGAAGGTCCCCAAACATCAGTATGAACAAGTTCAAAAGGTTTAGACGATCTTGAATGAGAACTGGAAAAATGTAACCTTGTGAACTTTGATTTATAACAAGGTTCACACTCATGACTTTTGTTACAAAATTCAGGAAATAAAAAAGACATGACATGAGTGGAAAGATGTGCTAAGCGTCTATGCCACAACTCTTGATGGTTTTGAGAGACATGATCAATTAGAAGGCTCCAAAAGCTAGTAGAAGTTGAGATGTAGTAAAGGCCATCAAGATAGAACCCTTCACCAATCTTTCTATGAGAGACTCAATCTTGAAAAATGACACTATGGTTTGAGAAAATAACAAGACAGTCAAGGGCTTGAATTAACTTTCCTACAAATAAAAGTTTGAATGGAAAGGAAGAGACACACAAAACCAGGGAGTCCTTATTTTTTTACAACAACTTCAACTTTTCTTTACCAAGAATTGATACTCTAGTTCCATCTGCTATGGAGACATGAGTAGGATTTGTGAATTTTTGAAACTCATGAAGTTTCAAAGGATCATTTATTATGTGTTGGGATGCACCTGAGTTGACAATCCAAAAATCTCCAGTCTTACTAAGATCTAAAGCAATTGACAAGGCAAAAATGATACCTGGAATTTCATCAGTGGGAGCCACGTTGTTCTTTGCTAAGAACCCAGCAAACTTCCCTAACATAGCACTTGAGCTTGCATCATCTCCACTTTCTTGCTTCAAATTTAAAAATTAGCAAACTCATTGATAATATTCAGAGGATTGATAGAAAAATCCATCAGCCTCTCAACAGAAAAGTTGTTGTCAACAACGTTAGCTTTAGGAGTATATGACCTTTTCTTGATGAACTTGCCATCTTCATTGAACTTTGACTTCAGTTCAGGATGTAGGATCCAACATTTCTCCTGAACATGACCAATTCAATGTCTCCCGATCTTCACACAGTGGTTGCACTTAAGGTCAGGTCTTTTACCTCTGTAAGGTCTTGTGGCCGCAAATGCTCTATTTTCAGCAACATTTGACTCATTGTTAACAAGAACCACCCATGTATTCATCACTTTTCTTCTTACTTTTTCTCTTTGAATTGTATTGCACACCATCTGGAAGCTTGGAAGCTCGGGTGTCATCAAAAGGTGACTTTTCAGGTCCTCATACTCAGCTCCAAGACTTGTAAGTAGCTGAAACACATTGTCTTCTTCAGCTCTCTTAAGTAGGGTGGTTGCATAAGTGGTATGAGGTCTGTAAAGGTCAAGCTCGTTCTATTTTACCTTTAAGTTACCAAGGTGTTGGATAAATGAGAGATTACCTTGATGAGTTTCAGCAAGATCCCTTTTAAGTTGAAAAACTCTTGCAGCATTGTTCACGTCCCCATACATGTCTTTCACTGATTTCTACAAATGATAGGCTGAATTTGAGTAGCTGAATATCTCATACAGCTTTGGCTCCATAGAGTTTAGGAGCCATGGCATCACAAGTTGATCTTGAGCTAGCCATGAAGAATACTCAGGTGAGTCTGTATCAAGGACTCCATTCTTGTCAGAGATTAAGCTTAGCTTCGATCTACTTCTAAGTACAAGATTGATTGCTCTGCTACAAGATAGGTAATTGTACTCATTGAGTAACACGGAGCTTAGACACTGATTGGGATTGGAATCAAAGATTGTTCTCTCTTTTTATGTTGTGTCTGCCATAATGATTTAGCAACGAGACATTAACAAGAGTAATGAAAAAATAAACAGAAGCAGGTCCGAGAAGGATCACTGTTCTGATACCATGTTGAATTTTAACATATGATGCATCATGATGAAGGAAGATGAGAGAATGATAAACAAGGCAGTTGTAAAGCTGCAAAAATATATTTTTTTGGTGATTAATTTTTGATGAGGTTACAAGTCGTATATAAAGTCAATAACTACAACTAGCAACTACAGCAAAACAACTACCACTAGCAACTACATGTATCATCAATTTATTGCCTACCAACTAGCAACTGTAGCTAATAATTAATACATTTATCATCAATTTATTGCCTACCAACTTGTCAACCAAAAGTTATTAGCAAGGCTTTGGAATTTGAACTGACGCAGATCAGTTTTGCTCTAGCTCCAACTGGAGCTCCACTCGAGCTACAACTCCAACTTAAGCTACAACTCCAACTTAACTAAAGCACATCTCCAGCTTAGGTGAATCAGTTCCAACTTAGCTGAAGCACATCTCTAGCTTAGGCAAATCAGTTCCAGCTTAGCGGAAGCACATCTCCAGCTCCAGCTTAACTGAAGCTCATCAATTACATGATGAGATAAATCAGTTGACTGATGAAACTATACTTTAATAAGTTTTGAATTGACGGAAAAAAAAGGATAAAAACTATTTTATACATATCTAGAAAATTTGTGTGAACACTGGATAAATTAACTGAATCACATATGGTGTGTTCTATATTCAGTGTTAGCTTACTTACTGCAAATTTTCTTTTTTTCTTTTTATTATAACTTTTCTCATCCAATTGATCCCATCAATTCCAAGTTGCGGTTGTGCAATGAAGAAAAAAGGTGATTCAATTTTTTCTATAATCTTTTTTGCTTATGCCAATTGTAATATTTTAGCTCTTATTTAGCTCCTTTTTTTAGGAATTTTTCGGCAGCTGCCTTGATGAAGAATCTGTTTCATGTGCATTGTTCTCTAAATGGTTTTTGGAAGAGATAGATTCTTGGATGTATCTTCAGAATTTAACTCCTATTGATTGTCTTTGAAAGAGTTGTAGTGTATAGCATGACCGATCATTGCATTAGGTAAGTGAGTCGGTCGATTCAGACCCCAAAAAAATAATTTGCCCGCCCCGTGTATTTTTTTTTACCATTTTCTTTACTTTTTTTGCCCATTTTTCTTTTTACTAGTTTTTTTTTATTCTTTTTATATTCTAAATCTAAATTTTGTTCTACATGCCTAAAGCCGACTCAATTTTTCTTTCTACCATTTTTTCCTTTTTCATCCAGCTTTTCTTTTTACCAAGTTTTTTTTTCTTCTTTTTTATATTCTAAATCTAAATTTTGTTATGCATGCCTAAAGCCCGTGAAACACCACCACCCATTTTTTTATCTTTTTAAAAACAAATTGTAATCCGGAATTTAAATTTATTATAAATATAAAAAATAGTCTATTTTTTTCTTTGTAATCCTAAATCCAAATATATTCTAAGATGAAAATTAGGGTCTCATTTTTCACCTCGACTTAGGAATGTAAATTTTTTTATGCCAAAAGCCCCTGCAAACAACACCACCCATTTTTTTTCTTTTTTTCTTTTTTAATTTGTAATCATGGATCTAAATATATTATTAGACGGAAAATAGTATTTTTTATTTGTAATCCAAAATTTAAGACAAAAATTAGGGTCTCATTTTTCATCTTGACTCAGGCCCCTAAATCATTAGGATCGGCCCTGGTATATAGTTCTCTTTGGAAGATATGTATTGTATAACTATTACGACTTCTTTAATAATTAATGAAAATTGTAAATTAATATATTTCAAAATAAAAATTATTCCCATAATATTTTATAGTTTTTTACTTCACTTATTTATTTATCATATAAACTTATGATAGGACTGTCTTTAACTGTTTCAATTAAGTTCAATGATCACTATGAAGCGCACGAGTGCAAAACTATTTCTTTTAACACTAAATGTTGCCAACAATATTTTTATATCGCAAGAGATATTCATGCATTTTACCTAAACAAGTTCAACAAACTTGCACCATTAAATTTCACATATGAGAGGTATGGAGGATGAGAGGAAAACAAAAATGCCTAAAGTGAAGTAATTATATATATATATATAGGAAATCATTCATTTGTAAACATGAATCTAATCAGACATGGTTATAATAGAGTGTTCAAAGTGAGCAGCAATATAAAATCTCTCAATTGATAGGGCCCATTTTATATTTGATAAAAAATTGTAATAGACCGTATAATGATTCATAATCTGTTAAACAGATCAAATAGACCCAAACTCATCGAAAAAACCCCACCCAAATCCGCCCAGCAGCATGGGCGCATGAGATCCATGCAGAGCACGTGGATCTAACGTGTATGGACAACACTTTTTTTTTTCGTTTTCATTTTTTTTTCTTCTTTTTCCTTTCTTTTTGCTTTTTTCAATTTTTTTTTAAATCTTTATTTTGTATTAAGTGTAATGCATGAGTTCACGCGTTAGCATCAGGCAAGTGCATTGTACGTGATAGCGAATAAAAAATAAATTAATTCAATTTAATTTAATTTTTCGCTAATTCAATTTTAGGTTATATGTTTATTTCAAAAAATAATTATCGAGTGCATTGCATTAGCCTACGTGTTAGCATCGAGCGAGTGCACTGTGTGAGATGCCGGATGAAAAATTAAATCAATTCAATTTAATTTTAGAGTTAACTAATTCAATTTTAGGATATATATATTTCTTAAAAAAATTAATCATCGTCTCAATGCACGAACCCATGCATTAGCATCAAATGAGTGCACAATGTGAGATGATAGATAAAAAAATAAATTACTTAAATAAATTAATTTAATTTAATTTTAAGATTCACTAATTCCATTTTATGATATATATTTATTTTTAAAAAAATAATTATTGAACGCAGTGCACGATCATACGCTTTAGCCTCAGATGAGTGCACTGCGCGAGACGTCAGATAAAAAATAAATTAATTCAAAAAATTAAATATATATTTGTAAAAAAAATTTAAAAATTAAAAAAAAAACTAAAAAGAAAAAAAATCGAGAACCAATATGAAAAAGAAAAATAAAAAGAAAAGAAAAGAGGGGACCACCTTGTTATGTCAAATAAGAACCGTCTAAGATCTGTTAGGTCGTCTAACAGAAGACCTCTCTTTTTTATTTTTTATTTTAAGCACATGTGTGTGTGTGTGTGTGTATATATATATATATATATATATATAATCACTCCTCCCTCTCTCTCTTTGTGTCAAAAAGCAGCGGACATAACACTCTCTTTTTATTTATATTAGTTTAAGATTGTATTGAGATATTATTAATAATATCAATAAGTATTTTAATTTTTTTTGTATCAAAATATAATCGTAACGTACTAATAATATTTAAAAATTTATTAACAAAATTAAAATTAAATATATTTTTTTTCCAACAATAGAGTCCCAATTTTTATAATCAGCACATGAATCCGTAAATATTTAAGACGCCTTGAGCCTAGTGTGTAATATTTAAAATTAATATAAAACAAAATCTATTGGATGTTATCTTGTATAACAATATTATTTTTAGTATTTTTTTGTTTTTGAGCCCTAGTTTTTTCTCCGACTACGAGTAATTCTTGGCCCTAAATCTCAAATCGTGGATACAATATGTACGCATATTCAGTGGCGGAGCTATGTTGGGGCCAACCCCCCCCCCCCTCCAATTTTTTTTTTTTAAAATTAGATTTAATATAATAATTTAAATATTTAATTTAAAATTTTAATAAGTTTAACAAATTTTAAATTTCATGCATCATTTATATGCTACTAACTGCCCTTATATATTTTTTCATTCTCATTCTTTATTATTAACTTTATCATATGAATTTAAAAATTAATTAATATTTACTTAAAATTTACATATACTCACTTTAAATTCAAACATAATTGATTTCTTCATATTATATTTAGTTCTATTCTTGTGTGTTTTTTATTTTTATTTTATTTTAATTCTCAATTTGGGTCTTTTAAAGTTAATTTTTAGTGCCTTTATGTCTTATAGTTTTTTTTTTTTGATTAAATATGTTTAGTTATATGTTCTAACTATAAGAGCATTATTATGACACACAATCAATTTTAAATGAGAATTTTTATTTGGGTACATAACTAATTGAAAGTTATTAAAAAATGATGTACAATGATATAATTTTGTTAACCAATTGATTTCTTAATGTTAAAATATAATTAAAAATATATTAATTTTTATCAAAAATATTATACATTAACTTATTATTATTTTTTAGGATGTATGTTATTGTAAGTTGGGCCCTACATAAAAATCTTAGCTCCATGCGCATATTCAAGATTTTCTAATACAAAACAAATCAAAGTAGAATTCTCCATATTGCCTAAAAAAATGTAAAATTCTCTCCATCTGTCTGAATCTTTATTCCCAATCGGGTTTTTATTTTATTATATTATATTGAGACATGATTTTAATGCTACTATATTACCAATGTATAAATAATAGACATAAGAACGCACAATATAATATTAAAGTATAATGAAAATTGAAAAAATAGTAAATATGTGGCTCCGAAATCCTATTCAATGTTACCAAGGTTTATCTACTTTAGGCAGCCAACAATTCAACGTAAGTTGAAAATTATGAAATCCCCCAAAAATTAAAAGTTGAAAAATCCGACACTAAACGTCAAATCCCCCAAAAAAATCTAGGAGAAATGAAAAATAAAAGGTTAGTCCAATCATTCACTAGCAAAATGCCACGTATTCTCATTGCCAACCACATCCACTCCCTCTAAATTACTTGCTCCACTCCCCCACCTTCAAGCTCGCAACTTTCTCCCTCCTCTCTCCATAATCACCTCCTCAAGGTATGTTTTTCCCCCCCTCGATTATTGAAGTATAAACCTGTGTTGTTTATCTTAAGAAGTTTTTGGGTTTTGTCTTAATCATTAAATTTAGTGGTATTCACACTATTCTATGGTTGAATTTGTGGAGCTGGTTGCGTTTGATTCGGTTAAGTTTTACATGGTCTTGGTGGGATGTGAGTATTTTGATGATAAGCAATGGATTACGATTGAAAGAATCGATTTTTATTCTGGTGGGGGGTTTCTTTATTCTCTCTTTTTTCTGCTGTTTTTTGGTGCTGTTTTAGGTGTGAAAATGACTGTAGATGTGAAGTTATGTTCGATTTGAAGTTAGTCCTAATCATTTGGTAATTACTTAACTGAGTCTAAATTGATTTTTATATTGTGTGTGCGTGTATGTGCACGTGCGCGTGCGCTACTGTTTCCCTCCTGACCTTTCATTAATGGACAATGGTTAATTGCTATAGTGAATTCCATGAGGAATTTCTGGCATGGTCAAATGTAAAAACTGATTAGTATCACTGCTTATTTGAATTTAAGTTCTACTTTACAACCTTCAGAATTTGGTGCTGAAGGATATATTTGCATGTAACTATTCAATTTTGACTGTAAGTTGTAATATAGGAATCTATTGACTAAAGGAAAATGCCTTTTCATAATCCAATGGTTTGGGACTTCCATAATATTGTTGAGCATCTCTAATGATCTTCTGATATATGCATTGAGCAAGTTAATTTTATTTGCTTCCAGAGGAATAAAGATGGCTACCCTATCGGCATGTATAGTGGGAAATGGTGTGTATGCTGGTAATATCAGAAAAGGTTTTAGTAAAGAAATCTATGGCAAGCAGTTTATCCGGTCCTCACGTATTCCACTATCGAGTAATACATCTAGAGTAGTTAATGTCAGAGCATCAACGAATCAAACAGCCAATGAAGGAAGACGAGGCTTTCTGAAATTGTTGCTTGGTAATGCTGGCCTAGCTGTACCTGCATTACTGGGAAATGGAAAGGCTATTGCTGATGATCAAGGTGTATCAAATTCAAGGATGTCTTATTCTAGATTTTTGGAGTATCTAGATAAGGATAGAGTAACAAGGGTTGATTTGTTTGAAAATGGAACCATTGCCATTGTTGAGGCTATATCTCCGGAGTTGGGTAACCGAGTGCAAAGAGTTCGTGTACAACTCCCAGGCCTCAGCCAGGAGCTACTTCAAAAGTTTAGGGAGAAGAACATTGACTTTGCTGCTCACAATGCACAAGAGGATTCTGGTTCTCTATTGTTTAACATAATTGGAAACTTGGCCTTCCCTTTACTCTTGATTGGGGGTCTTTTCCTTCTCTCGAGGCGCTCCTCTGGAGGAATGGGTGGGCCGGGAGGGCCTGGATTTCCTCTACAATTCGGTCAGTCAAAGGCTAAGTTCCAAATGGAACCAAACACAGGTGTGACTTTCGATGATGTTGCTGGAGTAGATGAAGCAAAACAAGATTTTATGGAGGTAGTGGAGTTCCTAAAGAAGCCCGAGAGATTTACAGCTGTGGGTGCTCGTATCCCTAAGGGGGTTCTTCTTGTTGGTCCTCCCGGTACCGGGAAGACTTTGCTTGCCAAAGCAATCGCTGGTGAAGCAGGTGTCCCATTTTTCTCCATTTCAGGTTCTGAATTTGTTGAGATGTTTGTTGGAGTTGGTGCCTCTCGAGTCCGTGACCTTTTCAAGAAGGCCAAGGAAAATGCTCCGTGTATCGTCTTTGTTGATGAAATTGATGCTGTTGGGCGTCAAAGAGGAACTGGAATTGGTGGAGGAAATGACGAAAGGGAGCAAACCCTAAATCAGCTCTTGACAGAAATGGATGGTTTTGAAGGAAATACTGGTATCATTGTGATTGCAGCTACTAACCGAGCAGATATTCTCGACTCGGCATTGTTGAGGCCAGGAAGGTTTGATAGACAGGTAAACAGGCCACATGTGTCTCTTTTGTGATCTAGTATTTAGATGAAGGAATGCATGTAATTTGAGCCTTTGCGCAGGTATCCGTTGATGTCCCAGATATTCGTGGAAGAACAGAGATCTTAAAGGTTCACGCAGGCAATAAAAAGTTCGATTCTGATGTATCACTTGAAGTGATATCTATGAGGACACCTGGTTTCAGCGGAGCAGATTTGGCTAATCTCTTGAACGAGGCAGCTATTCTGGCTGGTCGCCGTGGAAAGACTGCCATCTCATCTAAGGAAATTGATGATTCAATTGATAGGATAGTTGCTGGAATGGAAGGAACAGTCATGACTGATGGCAAGAGTAAAAGTCTTGTTGCATACCATGAAGTAGGCCATGCCATCTGTGGGTTAGTACATTTTATACTAGTTGCTAGCTAACTCGAAAGCATAACTTTATGTTTTGGTATATTCATGTTTTAACAGCAGCACCTTACTCCTACCCTTATTCAGTTACTTGATGAAAATTTGGAGCGTTTCTTGATTTTATTGGTTTATCTTGCAGAACTCTGACCCCAGGGCATGATGCCGTGCAGAAAGTGACCTTAGTTCCACGCGGTCAAGCACGTGGTTTGACATGGTTCATCCCTGCAGATGATCCAACTTTGATATCAAAACAACAACTCTTTGCCAGAATTGTTGGTGGTCTTGGTGGAAGAGCTGCTGAGGAAGTTATATTTGGTGAGCCAGAGGTGACTACTGGTGCAGCTGGTGATCTGCAACAGATCACTGGTTTGGCCAGGCAGGTAATCTCCCTCCCTCTCTCTCTCTCTCTCTCTCTCTCTAGCAATATTATTTGTATCTGGTTTGTTTCGGCTTTTGTTATATCTGTATAGGGTGCTAATTGTCGCGTTTTCTTTGAAGATGGTCGTGACGTTTGGCATGTCTGATATCGGACCCTGGTCACTCATGGACTCGTCAGCACAAAGTGATGTGATCATGAGAATGATGGCAAGGAATTCAATGTCAGAAAAGCTTGCCGAAGACATTGATGTGGCTGTCAAGAAACTTTCGGACGAGGCGTATGAGATCGCTTTACAACAAATCAGAAACAACCGTGAAGCAATAGATAAGATCGTGGAGGTCCTTCTTGAGAAGGAGACGATAACTGGAGATGAGTTCAGGGCAATTCTCTCAGAATTTGTCGAAATTCCAGTCGAAAACAGAGTTCCTCCCACTCCAGTTCCTGTAACTGTATAATAGCACATACGTAGTTGAACACGAGTCGAGCTTGAGCTTATAGATGTAATTGATTCAATGCACGCTGCCACTGTCTTCCGTTGTTCTAGGCAAAGTGAGACCAGCAGGATTTTCGCCTTTTGTATTTTTTGTAAAGATCGGTATAGTCAAATGCGAAATTGAACATAGTAGTCGTTTTTGTAAACAGAAACATTTCTTTGAAGTTGTTGAGATTATATGTTTCAATTTATCAATGCACATTGTAACAAAGAGTGGAGGGTTGCTTATACATTTTAACTTCTTAAAAAATGTGGGTTTATGCTGCAATAGAAAAAAAAAAGTGATTCTGGGAAACTAGGTTTCAAATTAAACACTAAAAAAACAGAGTGACAATTTTGCAATCTCAAAGTGAATTTTTAGGGACAAAACAAGATTCAAATCCAAACTATTCGAACATATAGAAATAGTTGAGTTTTCATCAAAGTTGTAGGACATCGAACTGGACGCATCGATCAGTAAATGATAACTAATCTTAGAAACCAAACATTGACTAATGTTGTAGTATCTAATCAAGAAAATAAGCACAATGCTTCTGCAAGAACTATAAAAGAGCCTGAAGCACAAAACTCGCCATGGCAATGAACATTTGGAAGCCGAGTGAAAGGGCACGCGCCATGTAACTAAAAATAAATGCAGCAGCATCTAC
Source organism: Perilla frutescens (assembly GCA_026008535.1). Lineage (NCBI taxonomy): Eukaryota > Viridiplantae > Streptophyta > Magnoliopsida > Lamiales > Lamiaceae > Perilla > Perilla frutescens. Next base: position 17,996,751 of record BRKX01000007.1, on the reverse strand, counting down.
TAATACACCCTAGATAAGAATGAGAAGCACAAGCAAAGGTTTAAAAGAATGATATGCAAAGGAAATTACAGTTGAATTACTGAATAAGAACAAGTTAACATTCAAAATATCCACAAGTAAACAAAAATAAGGAATCCGAAAGGGCAAAAGATAGGAAGGTGAAATCAGTTGCAACATTCCATGGTAGCATCCATGTGCTACAGACATTATTGAATATATCGAGCTCGTATTCACATTCTTAAACTGCCCCAAAGGAACTAAAGAAGATGGGATAAAAGGAGTTATACCAGCCTGTACAGAGAACAATGAACAGAAAAAGACCAATTCTGTCATTCCACATATGCTCATGTGACCACCTTTTCTACTACTCATAAACACCCCACTTCAAGGACCGTTGATAATGTGACCATCTCATTTCCCTCAATAATGCTTCCGGCATCAACCACCTGAAACCTAGGATTTTGGATCTGACAGCAAAGCTGATGCCTTTCTTTCAGTAGGGTTCGGATGTTCCAGCAGACAATGTAATACTCCTTTTGGTTTCAGAAAAAGCCCGATAAGGAAGCCAAAAGTTCTGAATTATGATGACCAGATTGAGCCATTCCCTTTTGCTTTAGAATAGCAAAGTTTTCCAGACTATGGTATAGCAGACAAGGAAAACAAGTGCTTTGAACTTGGTCCAAATGTCCACTTCTCCACGTTCACCCAACGAAACTCAACTAAAAATGTTATCGCAAACACACCAGGATGGGCCTAAAACACGGGCACCCATATAAGCAAGATGGCATTAGTTATCGCCTAGAGCTTCCTTTGAGGATTTTGGTAAATTCAAACAAATGAAGAAACACGACCAATCCTTCTGGGTGGGCTGTCCGTTTCCTCATCAGATGAAGCAGGAGAGTCAGTAGCATCAGCAAGAGATTCGAGCATAACTATAACTTCAGACGAGTCATCCAAATAATACTTTGCTTTGCTTGGTTTTTGCCCGACTGTGCAAGCAAATATTTCAGTGTTGTAAGAAAGAATACGACTAGATACTGCATTGCCAATTATTTCAAACATGTCCTCATCAGATCTGTCATCACCAATGCAAAGCACAAAATCAGCTGTTTTTCCTTTATCCGTCATCGATGACAAAATCTTTTCTGCAACTCTGCCTTTGCTAACACCCTGTATCAACAAAACATTGGAAACCTTAATATCAACTTCACTTTCCTTTAAAGAAACAAAGAAAGAAAGAAGTTCAGAGAGAAATTTGAAACAAAAATGATTTTGAAGCTGGAATATAAGAAATCATTTATGAGAACCAATTGAAGAAACAAAAGAAGCAAGCAAGAATAAAGAAGAGTATGTGCTCGCAATACATGCCTGAGGTTTCACTTCCACGATAAATTGTCCACTCTTCACAGCTACAGGCTCATTTGCTAAAACACTCTCTAGATGATCCAGCATTTCCTTGGCCTGGGAAAACCCAAATCCTGGGTCAGCGTCATGATAATGCCAGACTAAAGCACTTTCCTTTCTCTCTATTCCAGAACCATCAGTAGCCTCAGTATATGAGTTCATAACAGGTTCTGCAATCTGCATCCAGCCAAATTCAGAACTCTGGCTGTATGTTTCCCATTCTTCAATTTGTGGCCACCTGCCAATGTTTTCACAAAATAAACAAATGAGCAAATAAAGAAAGATAATGACAACATATGGAACTTCCATGATAACATGCACACCGAAATCATCCTACAGCACCTGCCTTCATGCATTACCTACTAAGAAAGGAAAATGACATGGAAATGACAGATGGAAGAGGGAAAGAAAAAGAGAGAAACTCACACACCTAAAGTGTAAATCCATCAAGTACATTGATATATTAGCAAGTCTAAACAACAACAGGCACTATAGATAAATTTTAAAACTGTGTGTATAGTATATGTCTGAAAAACAGAAGCAAAAACCCAGTTTTCAGATGACTATGCTTCCTAGACTTAACATGCTGAATATCCAAGCTAACAATGTTGAATAAACCATCAAGAGGTTAATTTTCAACAAAAGGTAATTGAGATACACTCTAATAGATGTATAACACCATATTGCTGAGCTCATGATTTATGGGACTTCTTCCAGAATATGTTGTGATGAATTACTCATCTTATTTGATTTTAAAGCCATGTAAAACTGTAGGAGTAAGCAGATCACTGGATCTTTAATGCACTCTCCTTAAATGAATGTCTACTAGAACTAAGAGCACCTAGGATTTGACAAGGAAGACAAACAAAGCAACTTACCTTAAAAAGTAGCCATGCTCTGCAGCAAGTCCCAGTTTCTTGCAAGGAAGAAACCACTTGCTTAAGCTGTCCCTGCCTCTACCACTGACCATAAAAACTAGATTTTTGGGATCACCAGTAAGTGTGTTCAAAAGGGACAGAACTTGGGCACTTGGAGTCTTGATAATTGAATTTTGAGGCATGAGTGTTCCATCATAGTCCAACAATATAGCCCTGCTCTTAGCCCTGCAGTAAGCTGCGACAATGTCATCCATTGAAAGCTTTCTAAAATTTGGATCTAGTGCCACTACTCGAAACCCAAATCCAAGACCAATACCCCAGCATCTTTTCCTGAAATGGTCAGCACAAGTTCTCTCCATATCTTGTAAGAAGCTTCTAGCCCAAAACGCTACATCATGAGAGCTCACATATCGGTAATGCTTCTCATGTCTTAACTCCTTCTCCCTCTCAGCCAATGATATAGCCTCATACATTGCCTCAGCAGTTGATTCAACATTCCACGGATTTATACGAATAGCACCACTAAGGGAAGGGGAACAACCGATGAATTCAGAGACCACCAGCATGCTCTTCTTAGGTCCACTCAAGTCTGAACCAGGCTCTGCACCTGATACTCCTTCTCTGCAGACTATGTATTCATAAGGAGTCAGATTCATCCCATCCCGCACTGCTGTCACCACAACACATTCAGCAATACTGTAGTAAGCCATCCTTTCACTGATTGATAACGGCCGATGAATAAAAATTATAGGTTCATATCCAGGCCTTCCAAGTTCCTTATTAATTCTCTGGCAGCTCTCCTCTATTTCACGATTTATTTCCTCCAGATTTATTCCTTTTCCTCTGGCAGGATTGGCAATCTGGACCAGCACAGCTCTTCCTAGCCAGTTCGGATGCTGCTTGAGCATGTGCTCCATAGCTAAAAGTTTCAAATTTATACCTTTGAATATGTCCATATCATCAAATCCAAGCAACACAGTTTTGCCTTCAAACTGTTGCTTTAGCTCCTCAACCTTTAGCTCCTTATCTGCCTGTCTCAGAACTGATTCAATATGACCCATATGAATCCCGACTGGCATTATCTTTATGCCTACTGTCCTTCCATAATAATCCAATCCTATGTAGCCCCTTTTTGATTGATATTCCAAGCCCAACATCCGACTACAACAGGAGAGGAAATGCCGTGCATAATCAAAGGTGTGAAAACCAATTAGGTCAGAATTGAGTAGAGCCTTGAGGATTTCTTCTCTTACAGGAAGTGACCTGTACAGCTCAGATGAAGGAAATGGACTGTGAAGGAAAAAACCCATTCTTAACCGAACGAAGCGCCTTCTCAAAAATGTGGGTAAAACCATCAAATGATAATCATGAATCCATACAAAATCATCCTCTGGATTAATGACTTCAATAACTTTTTGCGAGAACATCTTATTGGCTGATACATATGCTTCCCATAGGGACCTATCAAACCGAATTCCATGATCTACTGAAAATGGCAGCATATAGTGAAAGAGTGGCCATAAGTGCTTCTTGCAAAAACCATGATAGTATTTTTCCAAAAGACTGGGAGGTAGAAATGCAGGAACACATTTGAATTTCTCCAAAAGATAGTTGGCTACATCATCCTGTTCAATTGGATCAACATCAACAGGCAATGATCCAACATATAGCAGCTCCATGTCCTCAGGAAAGCCATCCCTAACTCGTAACAGCAAGGAATCTTCATTCCAGCTAAAAGTCCACCCCTTATTATCTGGCCTTCGTTTTGCTTTCAACGGCAGAAGATTTGCAACAATGATAATTCTATCACCAAGGAGTGAAGATGGGTTTTCCGATGTAACACTACTAGCCTGTTCATCATCTAGCTCAAGAATATTCCCCGGAACTGTCATTACCCTTGGGAGGCGCCTCCGGTCCCTCTCCCTACCCGCAGGTGGAAAATTTCCAGATGCCAAATCCATAAGGTTGGTATAAGATCTTGACATCATCTTGACAAACTTCCTGTATCTCTCCCCGATAAATCGAGAGTAAATATTTTTCTCAAATCTCACAAACTCAACACCAAATCCGCAACTCACACACTCTCTCTCTCTCTCTCTCTCTCTCTCTCTCTCTCTCTCTCTCTCTCTCTCTCTCTCTCTAAATAAGTACTTTCCAACTCAACTGCATTAAATCCACTGATTCAGGGGGGGAAAGAATCACAGATGATTACCCAAATCCAATATACATATACGCCAAAATTCCCTCAATTGAATCAGATACCCCACAAATGCTGCAAAAAAAAAAAAAGGAAAGGCAGACCCAATATTCAATTAATCAAGTAGAGAATTAATTTAGAACAGAAACTCCACCAGGAACTCATCTGAGCCGAGCCCAGAAAACCGTTGAACATTTAATAAATAAAAGAATTATTTAAAAAATTACCCTAGTTTCACTGAATTATTATATTTGGGGAAACCAGAAATTGGGGTTTGAAAACTGACCTCCGAGATTGAATGGAGTCAAAATTTAGCGTCTGCTGCTAGAAAGACTCAATCTTCAGGCTGAAATTGGGAAAAGAATTCTAGGGTTTGACGCAGAAAATGAAAATAAAAATAAAAATTATTAATCTGGGTTTTCAGTATACGCAATGTGAGAACCGACGATCGCATACATGTACAAGGAAAAGTCCTGGATATGAATATTCTTGAGAATACTTATTATTTTAATGTTTTCAATTAGGTAAAATTGGAATAAAAATTTGTCTCAGAAACAAAACGTGACAGCAAATAAAAGAATCAATAAAGTCGCCACCTTCTGGGCTGTCACAACCCACTCAGCAATTCTGACGTGTCAAAATTCAATATATGATTCTATATTCACTCCATTTTTACATACTAGTCCACATTCATTTAATTATGTGTGAAAATAGGATGTGAATTTTTTTATTTTTTTATTTTTTTACTCACACATTCAATATGTGGTATTGAGTAGATTTGAACTCATGATCTTTAATCTCCAAAGGAGGTCATCCCCACCGAGATAAAAATAGAATGTGAATTTAGGTATAACTATTGTCAAACGCAAATGTTTGTGATTTCTGAATTCTTATAGTAGACGTGAGAGTTTTGATGATGTTCTAACAAATTAAGATATGTTAGATAAATTTAAAGTTTTGCTCTTTTTTTTTTAATAATAAGAACATTGCCCAATTAATTGATTATAATGTTAAGGAAGTGACTATTTGCACTTCAAATTTTACTATTTACATCATAAATGGAAAAAAAATTAAAATAATTTTTAATTTACTTAAATATCCTTTTATTACTTTTTTATACCACAAAAATTACTTAATGCATCACAAATTAATTAAAAAAAAAAAAGAAAACAAAATAAAAATTATTTATTAAAAATTATTTCTCATGATTCTTCCTCATCTACTCATTCATACAATCACATAAATTTACTCACCGAACTAAGTTAAACTTGGATAATTTAGGTCGGTTTTGAGCAATGTTGAATGAAAATAAAGAACAATCGAGTAATATAAGTAATTTTCATTAGTTTGTATCGATGAATTTTTAATTTTTTGCATTTTTATAGAAGTTAGATGTTGTCGTGTTTCGTTCAAAAAATTCAATCTGAACACATCCAGGTGTTCGAAAAATGAAGTTTGAACATAGCGAGGGTGTTCAAACTTCAATTTTTGAACCAACTCCATTTTTTTCGAAGCATATGAATCGTTCGAATTAATATTCTCGAACAAGTTTAACGTTCTGAATATGTTTTATTTGTTTCTTTTCAAGTAAAACAAATATTTTCGGAGTGAAAAGGTAATTATGTAAACATGTTTGGTGCAAATAGTAAATTATGTAGTGCATTGAGCAACTGAAGTACAAAAGGTAAAATTTGTAGTGCAAATAATAATTCCCTAATGTTAATTAATATATATAACGCCAATTTTTTTCTGAACCAATGAGATGTATTAAAAATGAAAAATAATTATATATTTACTCAGTGCGCATCTTGATAGCGGTTATGGGTTACCCTTGACATCAAAATAAAATAAAATTATATAGTGCGAAATATTACTATTATTTTAAACCAAATTATTATGAAGTATAATTTTACATGATTACGTTTGTATGGTATAAACTAAAAACATATTTCGAATCGCATTTGAATGTACTTGATAAGGACGTGCAAGGCAATGAAGAAGATGATCCGGAGCTGCAGTTTAAAGGTCCAATGACGCGTTTGTGAGCTAAGAAGTTGCAAGCTTATTTACAGCTTCTATTCGTCGCAAATTCGAAATGCATGAAGATGAAGTGAAGGGCAACTCGAAATTGATCACCATGTTATCCATTGATGATGAAGAAGGAAGCATGAAGACGTGAGAAGAAGAATGACGCCATTTGGACGTGTGCATGAAAAGTTATACGCGTTTGCATGGGAAATCGGGAGATGCTGTTTTTCATGCAAATGTGGCAACAATATGGACCGAATTAAATCAGCCCATGTTCGTGAGTTTTGCGTCCAAAGTGGCGAGATCTACAAGCCCAATCCATTGTGAGATTTATTTTTATCTAGATAGATTTTTCTTATTTTATTTTTGGTATCTTTTGGTTCTTACCTTAAAAACAGATTTTGGATAAGGTAATAATCCTAGTTAGATTAGCATTGATATTTTCGGCCATATCCTAGTCTAGATGCCCTAGGATTTTCGGCCATAGCTATTAGTATAAATAGGACTACTATGTTACATTCAAAAGTTAGACAATTGCAAGAATTCAAGAGTTATTTCTCCTTTGTCTTCTAGATTTTTTGTTGATCGAATTTTACACAAACAATTCTATTGATTTAGCAAACCAATAGTCTTATTCAAGTTCTTCAGGGTGCGATCAAGTACTTGTAAGAATAGCTATCGGGAGAAGCTAGACGAGTGCGTTCGGGTTGATTCAACACGGGTTCACCGCATAGCCGATTCATCTATCCTTCACCGCCGCCTATTCATCATTCACGACGACCACCGCCATCCGCCGCCGTACCAAGCCACCAACAAGTTGTACCAAGTGTCCAAATCGAGTCCTTCACCGTGTTCGAGTTTTCTAGTAAGTTTTATCATTTAATTCGAGTCAGGTTGAGTCCTTCTTTAGCTGACGTAGTTCGAGTCCTTGAAAGTCTTCCGCTTGTGTATTCTTCATGTCTTGGAATCATTGTCCGGGTCACATCATAAATTTGGCATCAGAGCCACGTCAGCTCTGCTGGCCGTGGTTCAATCCGACGTGTCAGCTACGTGTCAATTGTTTTTGTACGTGTCATTTAATTTCCGTTTGTTTCGAGTTGTAATACTTGTTATTCATTGGAAAAAAAAAGAGAAAAAAAGGTATCGGCAATAAAAAAAAAAGTAAAAAAAAATCGCCGATTATAAAACAAAAAAATCAGATTTGATTCTTGTTAATTTCGAATTTTACCTTGTTTCTAGATTTGTTTCCATAAATTTAGGGATTCTTAGATTGTGTTCACATTGGTCAAACACATCCAAAAGTCTCTTTCCTTTTCCATTAGATTTCCTACCTTGTTTAGATTTATTCCATCCTCATCCATATCTATTCAAGATCTTCCACCCCTATCCATCATAATTTTCGATCCTACACACTCTAGGATTCGAAATCTTTCATCTCTTTCCTATCTACACCTGGTTCACCTCATACACCACATAGTCCATACACCCATACATCCGTACACCATACACCCGTGGTCCACATACACCAACCTATTGAGATACTCATCCACACGCCCACTTCTACTCTTAGCAACCTTCCGGCTTGATTTTATCCGTTGGAGCTTGAAGAAGACCCAGATGAGCTAATCAAGAAGAAGACTGTTTCGATCCACCCACCTCCAAAATCACTCCACACGTGCACCACATATATTTGAGAGACATACACGAGTGGAAAAATCAAGAGTGATATACACGAGCATTTGTGAGGAATTGTGAGGTCTTACTTTGCTTTTTCTTCACGTTTGTTCGTTTTGTAGGTACAATGAAGAAAGGTAACAACAATGAGGCGTCTACGCCACTCCCTATGTCGCCAATACACCAGGCAAGCAGTCCTACTCATCCGAACCACAGTGAGATGCCAAGTACCAATATGAAGCTCTAGCAAAACATTTTGAGCGACAGACTCGTCTACTGAAAGACGAACTTGGCAACCAAGTAGCTGAATTGCAAGAGGATCTTGCAAGGCTTAGATCTCAAACGACCACATCCCAAATGGTCCAAGGAGATCCTGAGAGGCCACTCGAGCCTCAAGAAGAAGAGACGAGGCAAGCTGAGCCTCAAACTAATGCGGAGAGGCAAACCGAGCCTCAAGATAACACAGAAAGGCGTCCCGAGTCTCAGACAGAAGCACATGGCCGACACCAGCAGCAGAGACATGTCAACAGGCCACCGCCTATACAGCAAGATGTTCAAAGGCCGCCCCGTGAGCCCGTCTTTGAAGAAGACTATGACTATGGATACGATTCCTATGCAGTCAGTGGCTATGAAGCTGATTACACACCACAAGGGCACAGAGGACGCCATGGACGACCCTGAGGTCCCCATAGGCGTGCAAACTATCATGATGATGATAATGGTAGGCTCAACAATATTAAGACGAGCATACCCGAGTTTGAAGGCCTTCATGATCATGATATCTACTTAGATTGGGAACGTAAGGTAGAGAAAATCTTTGCATGCTACAACTTTTCAGAGCAAAAGAAGGTGCAACTCGCATGCTTAGAGTTTAGAGGCTACGCAGCCTCATGGTGGGAAATGCAACAAGAAAGAAGGCGCAGAAACCACAATCCACCAATCGAAAATTGGGAAAAAATGAAAGGATTCATGCGCAGTCATTTCATCCCAATGCACTATGAGAGAGAGAGCTTGAAAAGAAGCTCAATCGGGTCAAACAAGGTACTAGGTCGATTGAAGAGTACCACAAGGAGTTGGAGACGCTTTTAAACAGAGTAGGAAAGCAGGAGACCTTAAATGCTACCATCATTCGGTACATTAAAGGTATGAATCCTGACATTGCATGTGAAGTCGAGCTCAGAGACTTCACCAGTGTAGAAAGAATGGTGCAGTACGCATCAATTGTGGAAAGGTAGCTGAGAGAGGGTCGCCGTCGATCCCACTACAATTCAGCCCCTACACGCCCCTCTTGGAATAAAGGTACACCTTCTACATCACTTTCTACCCCTTCTACTGATTCTACATGACCCAGAGGTCCATCCGGACCACCCGAGCGGCGTTTCAACTGTTCTACACCGCAGTCTAGCCGTAGACCCGAGTCTACACCACCCACTCAGCCACGGTCGACCCCTACATGGCCAAACCAAGGTGCAACAGCCCCTAATGCAGCCCCTAATTGAGCTCATGACATTCAATGTCATAAGTGTCAAGGTTGGGGCCATTTCCAAGCTCAATGTCCAAACCGACGAGTTCTATACCTGACGGAGTCAAATGAAGTCGAATCAGCCAGTGAGGATGAAAAAGAGCCCATGGGTGATGCCACACTTGAAGAAGAAGTCGAGAATGATGCGTCCAACAACCAAGTCGATCTGGAAGTTCAGCTCAGTTTGGTCACCATCCGGAGTTTGAGCATCATTCGAGAAGAGGAACAATAACACCAACGGGAGAACATCTTCTACACCCATGCAGTGATACAAGGTCACACGTGTTCAATGATTATTGACAGTGGCAGTGTGATCAATGCCATCAGTCAATACGCAGTGGAAAATCTTGGTCTACCCGTTCAACAACATGCAAAGCCTTACATATTGCAGTGGCTTACAGATAGAGGTGAAATACGCGTGGTTCACCAGGTAAGTGTCTCATTCTCAATCCATAAGTTTTCTAACACTATTCTGTGCGACGTTATCTCTATGGATGCGGCACACTTGGTGTTAGGCAGACCTTGGTAGTTTGATCGACGTGTTGTCCACGACGGACGTTTAAACACTTACACCGTCAATATAGATGGCCGAATCAGCACATTGAGGCCATTATCACCTAAAGACGTTGCTACGGATCAACAACGCATTCAAAAGAGGTTCAAAGAGGAAAATGTGAAGCAAGCAACCACAAAATGGGCCCCGAAGGCCACGACCGAAACCTCAGCCCCCGGACAGCCCCTTGCCGCCACCACTTCACCCTCCAAACAACCTCCTTCGGACTCCTTAGCTGTGGAAAAGAAGAAGAAATTGAGTACAAACAAGCCTCACACAAAGAGCTTGTTTATTTCAGTGAAAGGAGTTCAGAAAGCCGTTAAAGAATGTATGCCCCTTGTCCTACTCACAATTAAGAGTAGTGATACTAATGATTGTTTGCCTAGTGATGTGCAGCCCTTACTTGACGAGTTCAAGGACATTTTCCCTGAGGAGATATCCGGAAGACTTCCACCAGTGCGAGGAATCGAACATCAGATCGATTTTATCCCCGGAGCCGTACTTCCCAACCGACCAGCCTATAGGACGTCTCCCGACGAGACTAAGGAGATAAATAGGCAAGTCAAAGAGTTGTTGGAGAAGAAGCAAATCCGTGAGAGTTTGAGCCCGTGCGCCGTTCCAGTGATTCTAGTGCCAAAGAAGAATAACGAATGACGTATGTGCATGGATTGTAGAGCAATCAACAATCACAGTAAAGTATCGTTTTCCCATCTCTATATTATATGACATGCTTGATGAGTTATCTGGTTCGCGTGTCTTTTCTAAGATAGATTTGCGTTCTGGTTATTTTCAAGTACATATGCAAGAAGGTGATGAATGGAAAACTGCATTTAAAACAAAGCATGATTTGTATGAATGGCTTGTTATGCCTTTTGGTCTCACTAATGCACCAAGCACATTTATGTGTTTGATGAATCATGTTTTGCGTGAAGTGATTGGAAAGTATGTTGTTGTGTATTTTGATGACATGCTGATTTACAGTGACCCGACACATACACATATGCAGCACCTTAGACATGTTTTTGAGCTACTTAGGGAGTCGAAACTCTATGGTAATCTGTCTAAGTGCTCTTTTTGCATGAGTGAAGTCCTTTTTCTAGGCTTCATTGTGAGTATACATGGTATAGAAGTAGACCGTTCCAAAATCAAGGCGATTGAAGAATGGCCCACTCCTAAGTCTGCGAGTGATGTCCGATCTTTCCATGGCCTTGCTGGCTTTTATCATCGCTTTGTGCATGATTTTTCCAGCATAACTGCGCCGCTTACTGAGTTAAGCAAGAAAGATCGAAAGTTTGAATGAGGTCCTGTTCAAGAGCATGTGTTTAACACTTTGAAATCATGTTTATGTAATGCGCCTGTTCTTGCTCTTCCGGACTTTAATAAAACTTTTGAGATTGAATGTGATGCCTCGGGTAAAGGGATTGATGCTGTTTTGATACAGGAATGGCGTCCAGTCGCCTATTTCAGTGAGAAGCTCCATCATGCAGCCCTTCATTATTCCACCTATGACAAGGAGCTGTACGCACTCAAGAGAGCTTTAGAGACGTGGCAACACTATTTATGGCCTAAGGAGTTCGTGATTCATACGGATCACGAGAGTTTGAAGCATTTGAAAGGCCAACAAAATCTGAACAAGCGACATGCACGATGGGTAGAGTTTATCGAGTCCTTTCTGTACGTCATCAAGTACAAGAAAGGCGCCGAAAATGTTGTTGTTGATGCATTGTCGAGAAGGTATGTTCTCTTGAACCTTATGCATGCTAAGATGTTGGGATTTGATGCAATTAAGGAGTTATATGCATGTGATGAGTTCTTTGCACCGATCTATGCTACTTGTTGCACTAAGTCTCAGTCATTTGATGGTTATTTCGTGCATAAGGGATTCTTGTTCAAGGGTTCACAGTTGTGTATTCCTAAGTCTTCTATGCGTGAGTTGTTAGTGCTTGAATCGCATGCGGGAGGTTTAATGGGTCACTTTGGTGTGTCTAAGACGTTAAACTTGTTGCATGAACATTTCTTTTGGCCACGTATGAAGCATGATGTTGAGAATGTGTGTAGTAGATGTATCACGTGTAGGAGGTCGAAATCTACTTCTCACCCTTTTGGTTTATACACTCCTCTACCAGCCCCGTCTTCCTCATGGATTGATTTATCTATGGATTTCATTTTAGGATTACCACGGTCTAGGTCTGGTTGAGTTTCTATATTTGTTGTAGTTGATAGGTTTTCCAAGATGTCTCATTTCATTGCATGTAGAAAAACTGATGATGCTGTACACATTGCCAATTTGTTCTTTATACATGTTGTGCGTTTACATGGAATACCTAGAACTATTGTTAGTGATAGGGATTCTAAGTTTCTAGCACATTTTTGGCGTGTACTATGGGGTAAGCTAGGTACCAAGTTGTTGTTTTCTACTGCATGTCATCCACATACTGATGGACAAACTGAAGTAGTTAATCGTACTCTAGGTACTTTGCTGCGTTCTTTAGTTAAAAACAACTTGAAATCATGGGAAGATTGTTTGTCATATGCTGAATTTTCTTATAATCGCGTTGTGCATTCATCTACCAACATGTCTCCGTTTGAAGTTGTTTATGGTTTTAATCCGCTAACACCTAATGATCTGTTGCCTTTACCTGTTGAGCATCTAACAAGTGTTAAAGGTACAAGAAAAGCGGCACAAGTTAAGGAGATGCATGAGAAAGTACGTGCGCGTATTGAAGCCGTTGGCGCACGTAATGCTGTTCAAAAGAACAAACGGCGCAAGCAAGTGATTTTCCAACCCGGAGATCGCGTTTGGATTCATCTGAGTCCGAGATGGTTTCCTAACTTGAGAAAGTCGAAACTTATGCCAAGAGGAGATGGACCGTTCACCGTGTTGAGTCGAGTCAATGACAATGCATATCGCATTGATTTACCCGGTGAGTATAAGTGTTCATCTACATTTAATGTTGCTGACTTATCTCCCTTTTCTGCAGATGATGAGTTCGAAGATGATGAGTCCCCGAATTCGAGGATGAATTCTTTTCAGCAGGGGGGGAATGATAAGGACATGCAAGGCAATGAAGAAGATGATCCGGAGCACGTTTGCGAGCTAAGAAGTTGCAAGCTTATTTACAAGCTTCTATTCGTCGCAAATTCGAAATGCATGAAGATGAAGTGAAGGGCCAGCTCGAGATTGATCACCATGTTATCCATTGATGATGAAGAAGGAAGCATGAAGACGTGAGAAGAAGAATGACGCCATTTTGACGTGTGCATGAAAAGTTATACGCGTTTGCATGGGAAATCGGGAGATGCTGTTTTTCATGCAAAGGTGGCAACAATATGGACCGAATTAAATCAACCCATGTTCATGAGTTTTGCGTCCAAAGTGGCGAGATCTACAAGCCCAATCCATTGTGAGATTTATTTTTATCTAGATAGATTTTTCTTATTTTATTTTTGGTATCTTTTGATTCTTACCTTAAAAACAGATTTTGGATAAGGTAATAATCCTAGTTAGATTAGCATTGATATTTTCGGCCATATCCTAGTCTAGATGCCCTAGGATTTTCGGCCATAGCTATTAGTATAAATAGGACTACTATGTTACATTCAAAAGTTAGACAATTGCAAGAATTCAAGAGTTATTTCTCCTTTGTCTCCTAGATCTTTTGTTGATCGAATTTTACACAAACAATTCTATTGATTTAGCAAACCAATAGTCTTATTCAAGTTCTTCAGGGTGCGATCAAGTACTTGGGAGAATTGCTATCCGGAGAAGCTAGACGAGTGCATTCGGGTTGATTCAACACGGGTTCACCGCATAGCCGATTCATCTATCCTTCACCGCCGCCTATTCATCATTCACGACGACCACCGCCATCCATACCGCCGTTCGCCGCTGTACCAAGCCACCAACAAGTTGTACCAAGTGTCCAAATCAAGTCCTTCATCGTGTTCGAGTTTTCTAGTAAGTTTTATCGTTTAATTCAAGTCGGATTGAGTCTTTCTTTAGCTGATGTAGTTCGAGTCCTTGAATATCTTCCGCCTGCGTATTCTTCGTGTCTTGAAATCATTGTCCAGGTCACATCAGTACTTGAGGAAGGATGGGAGATGATTTTCTCACAAGTAAAGGGTATAAACTTTAACTTTAATTAACTTGACAAGATTTATGTTACACCGTCTGATGATTTAAAAATTAATAAATTTGTCAAAATTTAAATTCAAATACTATGAAACACATATGGTAACATTAAAATATATCATTGAACATTTTTTTATTTCTTTTTGTCGAATCTTAACCCATTCAATTAACATGACACAATTTTTTATGTAATTAACTTCTTCAAAACCTGAACTATAATAAACAACTTAACTAGAGAAGACACACTTATTTGTAATTATACTATAAATCTTTATTGACAAAATTGAAATAAAAAATTATAACAAATATACTTTATGTTTTCAATCACTTTTGAGTGTTTAAAAATTTTGACTATGAAGCCAGTTGTTGTTATCATAGTCAAAGTTACAGATGACTAAGACTGTAAATGAGTTGAGTTGAATTCAAATATATATATTTTTAAAATTGTTCGAAAAGATATCAAACTTTAAAATTTATATTTGAGCTTGTTTGATTATCTATTGAGTTGATCTCAAATAAGTTTTAATCGAGTCTAATATGAGTTGAGTTTGAGTGGTTTGATATTTTTATACATATTTGTTCAATTTTTACTTATCAAGCTCGGGATCGAATCGGACTTTAAATTTTATTAAACATAAAATTATATTTAAATTTATGTGATATATTTATCGAATCAAGGTTAAATAAATTTTTAATGAACGAAAATGAATGGAGTATCAAATTAATTTGATTTGATTCTGGACGTACTCATAACTCAAGGAAAAAAAAGAGAGGAAAAAACATAAAAGAACTTACCGTGTAACCACGCGCCAGGCCCAACACAGCAGGGAGTGATAGGGCTACCCCACTTTTAATTCGGGTCGTGGGCCATGCTCTACCTCTGATTGGGCTTCCAATTTTGGCCCGACCCACCTATTGATTTGACTGTAAAATTTGGGCAAGAAAGTACAGGATTTCAATCATTTTCGGTTAGCTGGACCCATTTTCATTAATTTATAGATAATTGACTGTGTGCTTTCATTTTTGTAAAAAATACGCCGTTTTATAAAATTGAGTTCCATATAGGTAGGTGTGTGCAAAATCGAGCTAAAACTAAAAAGTTGAATCAAATCGAACTATTTGTTTTAGTTGGTTTGATCATTTTTTCTTTAATTTTGGTTTGGTTTTGAAAATTAAAATCAAAATATAGTTTAGTTAGATTTCGGTTTAAGTAAAAAATATTTTACCAAAATATAAATATACTATATCTATAATTTATAATTCTAATATTAATTATACCTAAATAATATTAGTAATTCTAATATTTAATTTCAATTTTCTAGTTTTATAATTTTTAAAACATTTACTTATTTAATATATTGTTTGTTATCTATTAAGATATAATTGTTTCGGTAAAACGAAAATAATCATTAAAAATTCAGTTAAATCGAAAACGAAACCAAACTAACCAAAGAATTATGGTATGGTTCGATTTGGTTCGGTTATATATATTATTTTGGTTGGTTCGACTTGAATTTTTTTAAGAAATTTTTTATTTGTTTTTGTTAGTTGGACTCAATTGTGTATTGAATCAACCATTTGCACATCCCTACATATAGGTGTACTCTCTTTCTCTCTCATACATATATACATATATATATATATATATAAAAGAGAGAGAGGGTCAAATGCATTAAAAATCATGAACTTTGAGCTTAATTGTAAATCTAACATCAACTTTAAAAGTAGGCAATTAAAATATCAACTTTAAATCTCCGTGTTATTCAACATTTCCAAATTTTATAAAATAAATTGACCTTCAATCCAACAAACAATTTGCTCGTCTTTTGGCTCGATCATCAATTTTTGAAAATGACATCAGTGTCCACAATTGTATGTTCGGTTGAAGGTTAATTTATTTTATAAACATACAATTGTGGTCACTTTGTTGTCATTTTCAAAAGTTGATAGTCGTGTCAAGAGACGAGCAAATTATTTGTTGGATTGGAAGTCAATTTATTTTATAAAAAATTGAGAATGTTATATAACGCACAAATTTAAAATTGATATTTTAATTACCTATTTTTAATTCATATTAAATTTGCAACTTAGTTCAAAATTTATGATTTTTAAGGCAATTAACCATTCAATATATTATAACAGAGTAGTATGCCAAATAGTGTTCCTTGAATTAGCCGCCCAAAAATGTCACCCATCCACGCAAACAGCTTTTGGTAAATTTTCAGATTATTATAATCTAATTTTGTCGGCAAAAGTTAATTTTTTCAGATTCAAAATTTAAAATTTATAAGGTAATAATTTGGAGCCATTTTCAGATTTTTTAAAAATATTTTTTAGCAACATTTTCAGATTTTTGAAGTCTATATATAACGGATAGTCTAGCTATCATCCCGAAAGGTACATTTTCTTCTCACTTTCATTTTATATTGTGTATTATTTTTTACTTCTTGCAATATATATTTTCTTTTTGCATAGTTGAGTTCATTTTGCATTCTTTTATTTAGCATAATAGAATTTTTTCTTGCATTTGAGAATTACTAATTACTACAATACTACCTCCGTTTCATAATGTTTGTTGTTTTATTTTTTTATCTGAAATTAAGAATTAATTTTGTGGACAAATATACCCATCCCTTATATATGCCATAAAATCTAATTCATCTATATTTTCCTAAAAAATAACAATATTTTCTCTCACCATATATTTTTCTCTCTTCATATATTATAGGTAAGTTAGAATCAAAAAATCTTGTAGGATTTGAAAGGGTTAAAATTGGGAGAGAGGATGTCAAATTATATAAAACAACAAACATTTTGAAACTAAAAAAAAAAACCTTAAACAACAAACATTATGAAACGGAGGTAGTATTTATTATCGATGCTCTACTGCTCAAAAGACAAAAAAAAAAAATTGCAATTTGCAATTTAAATACGAAGTTTGAAAATTTATAATAATTGTGCATCAGGTTTTGCAATACGAACAGAGAGGCGAAACATTCAAAAAGAGACAAGGTAAACTTAGAATTTTAAGAAAAAATGATCATTCATTTACTACATATGCAAATTATCATTTCAATAACATCTGATAAACACTTGTTTTTCAATGATTTTCATGCATTTTGAAGTCTAGTTGGATGATAGTTGATGAGTATTGCATGTATGAATTAACAAGTTTCGCATAGCTTTTCATTTTTCGTACAGTGTCACATATTTGCTCATTTTGAAGGGATTTGATGCCATTTATTTTATGAGATTCAATTAAGCTTGAAAACTACCTAAGAAGATAGAGGATCGAGTGAGAAGTGCATTGCAATTTGAATTGGGTCAATCGGATGAGAAACGAGTGAGAACAGAGCAAACGGTGAAGAATGTCAGCAGCAGATTTTCGCGCACGGCCCGTGCGGAAATATATCCTTCGCGCACGGCCCGTACGCGTCTAGGCAAAACTCGATCAGATTGTGGCACACAGCTCGTGCGCTAGAACCACCTTAGCGCACGGCCCGTGCGCCATGAGGCGGTTTGTGACGAATTTTCCTCTCTTTCCTTGTTCGGCTCCAACACTCATCCAAACTTGGCCCAACTATTTAAGGCTTCTTTGAGCATGAAAATTACACAACTTTTATCCTATAGAGAAAGCAGAGACATCGTGGAGAAGACGAAGAAGAGACTACAGAGAGATTGAAGAAGCGCATCATAGACTAAGTTTATTTTATGCTTTATTCAAATAGAACTATCATGTTAAATGCTTTTGTTTATTTATTTCCTTTGGATTATGAATACAACATGATTAACTAAATTCCTTGAGATCCTAGGTTTGTTGGATATTGATGGATTTATGATTTGAAGTAATTTATTGTTCCGTTCTATTTCTTATTTATGCATCTTTGATTATTGTTGTCTTATGTGAATGATTGATCAGTATTTACATTTATGTAGTTAATTTATCATTCACTCGAGAGAGGTTAATAGATTAATGGATTAGGATTGCATAACACGAGCTTGCTAGATCGAGAGGTTGGTAGGTGTCGTAAGGAGAATAAATCTGAGATTTTATCTAGAGTTAGATAATAATTCGAGATCGAGAGATAAGAATTAGAATCTAATCTACGTCTAGAACTTACTTGAGAGAGAGGGCCTAGATAATTTAGTGATTCTCTTACAAAATTTAGAATTAAATTGGTTTAATAAATTATCTAAAAATTGAAAAATTCATTTAGCAGCAATACCCTAGGATCTGTTTCTTCATCTGTTTATCCAGTTTTTTGTGCTTGATTTATTTATTTTATTTACAGCATTTAGTTAATTAAAATCAATCTTTAATTTGGCTCTCTAGATAAAGTAGGACAGTAAAATTGGGTACTTAGCCACATTACATAGCTAGTCTCTATGGATCCGACCTTTCTCACCATTATTTTACTATAAATTACCTCGTACACTTGTGAGTAGTATTTTAGGTGAAATAAAATACCGATCAACATCCACACATGCAATACCAGTACACAGTCCACTGCAAAATATGCCCCAGTGTCAGAACAGATCACTCGCAACTCCGTTCGTGCTACAGGTCGCACCTGGTAGCGCTAGTACAGAGGTCGCACTTCCGGTCGTGTTGTCGGTCGCGCCTTCGAATAAGAAACGAGAGAGAGCGAAGCAAAACTGTGAAAGGTGGTTCAACTTGCAGCGCGTTCCTAATTTGGTTCTCTATCTTTCCATGACAGTAAAGCTTATAAAATGCATTGATTCATCTTCCATTTTCTTATAAAACTCAAACAAGAAATAAAACTTTCAAACCGGAAGGTTAAAAAGTAAAAAGGGATGAAAACACACATTTGACTTAAAGACATCATATCAAGCTCAAAAAATAGTGAAAAAACCCACTCATTACTAATTTTAACATAAGCGAAAGTGTAGGAACTTAGTATTTACAATCAAAAGTTGATAGGAGTCAATTCATAAAAAAAATGAAGCATACAGGTTCATTGTACAATTACAAGTAGATGAACCGTACCTAATTATATGTATAAAAAAGTATATGGACATAAATTTAATAAATGTCGTGGTCAAACAAATAAAATTATACATCCTCCCTAAAGTAAACATGTCTGAGTTTATCTTTACACCATTGCTATCCAACTACTTGATGATTGGATATCGCAAATTCTCTTGTACATATGATATACATTGGACGGTCAATGACTCGGTCAACATGTTGACTAAGAAAATCGTCAAAATATATAATACTTTTTAGGGATACAAATGATACTTTTTGAAATTTGAGTGATACTTTTTAGTGTTACGGTTGATACTGATTTTGACAGCTTTTTTCTTTATTTTTTCTGGTCGATATTTTTTAATGATACAAGCGATACTTTTGGGCTTTTGAATGATACTTTTTAGTGTTAATTAAGATTAATACTGATTTTGACATATTGACCAAGTCAATGTGTAACCGTCTGATGTGCACCTAATGCACACAAGACCTGCCCGATTTTCAATACCCTATAGATAATAATCCTTAAAATAGCAACTTATAATTGTCTAAAATTGAAGATCATATTTTTTTAATATATATATATATATATATATATATATATATATATAATAGATTGATATAAGAAAAAGAATAAACTTAATTAGAAAGTGTCTGAGTTAGGTCGTGGGTTACTAAAAACTCCATAAAAGAAATGATAACAGTTAAAGTATATAGTTTGGTAACCTTATCATTATTGATGGGATTCAATTAAGTTTCAACTTTTGGGAAGTTTGGTTAATTTGTGTTCAATCCATATTACAAATCCTATATAATTAGTAATTTTTGTTACACCTCTGGTCTGGACAAGCATGCATTAAAAAATCACCCAAACTAACATGTCATTTCAAATCCATATTGACCCTTTAGATATAACATGTATTTTTCTATCCATCAAAATACCTTAAATCACGTGAATTATTTGTGGGTGTGTGTGTCTTTAGACTTATCAGTTAATAAAAGTAAATTATAATCCCTAAAAAAAATAAATTAAGTCAATAAGACCTTAGATCCACCTAAAAAAATTAAAGACCTTAGATATAAAAGCCAGCTAGCGATGGATATATAGACACACACACATACACAGCACATATGTTGAGAGTTGAGGATAGAAATTGGCATAGTTGGGAGGCATGCAGCCAGCCCACCCCTCCCTTAAATGCAATGCATGTCCATGGTGGTTTTACATGCCTATTGCATGTGCGTTTATTACTTGCCCGCACTGCTTCGCTGGTTTGTTATCTATAGCTTAGAGAGAGAGAGGGAGAGAGAGAGGATGATAACGGAGCACAATCCGTTAGATAGGCCAAATCCATCTAAATCCATCAAAAAAACCCGTCTATTTGTCCAGGTGTGTGAGTGCGCAAGTTTTTCTTTTCTAAAATCTTTTATTTCATCTTAATTATGATTTATTAATTCCAATAATGATTCATATTTAATTTTCGAGCGTAGTGCACGAGCCACCAGTTAAAAAAATTAAATTAATTCATTTTAATTTTAAGGTTCACTAATTACACTTTATGGTATATATTTATTTTGAAAAAAATTAATTACAAGCTTGGTGCACGAGTCTGCGCGTTAGCATTGAGCTAGTGCATCGTGCGAGACACCGATGACCATGATTTCATTTTAGAGTATATATATTTATTCAAATAAAATAATTATGAGCATGGTGCATGAGGTTGCTTATTAGTGTTGAGTTAGTGCACTGCGAGTATCGCCAATGATTTAATTTTAAAATTTATTAAATTTCATTTTATGGTATATATTTTTTGAGGGAAAAAATATAAAAAAAAAAAGACGGTCAGTTTAACAAGAGTGTTCATATTATATTATAAGGTTATAAGGTTATTTTCGTGCTCGATGTAAGGAATATTGTTGATCCGATTAACTTCTATATATGCAATTAATGTCACATAAATTTTGGTCAATTATATATGAAAAGTTGCAAGAAATAAAGGGAATTTTAAAGGAATTATGCTCGAGCATCATCAGTGTTTTGATGGTTTCCATTAATGAATGTTATTTTGACTTCTTAAAAAAATTAAACATTTAATAGTTAGAAAAAAAAAAGTTTGTGCGAAATTTGCTACTATGACTTTAGCAATTGGTTGCAATTTCAATTTTCAACTTATGAATCAATTTGCTTAAAGTTAAGTGATGTACATTCTATTTCGGCTAAATAAATGCAAAAATCTAGTCAAAATGTAGTGAATCTTCAATTTTCCCCAAGGTGGATTAGATATCATCATCAATCGCATCGCATGTTCTCGAGTTTCTGAATCAAATAAATAAATAATTAAAAAAAAACATATTTCCATGTATTCTATTATATTGTTTATTAACAACCTTCCCCAATAAATGTATTAATTATTTTCACTATAGATTGGGTATTGTTTGCAATTAATTACAAAATTGCTTATGCAAGCTCAAATTGCCCCGAATCTTAATCAAAATAATTTTGAATTTATTTTTGGGAAGTAACTACTTTCCAATTAATTAATTTGTACAAGTGTCGACAAATTACAAATTAAAATATATTCAAATACATGGACCTTATTTTCCTAAAAAAAAAAACACATGAACCTTATGCGTTTGTAATATTGTTCATAAAGGGAACACTCATATATCACACACACACACACACATATATATATATAGGGAAGGGATCAAATGAGAACCCTTCCTCTAGGTGGGAACTAGAAATCAATCATATCCCTTCATTGGTTCAATCTGGACGGCCCAGATTAAGTTAATGGGGCGGTGGCATAATTGTAATATTTGGCAAGTTTGATGAAGGGGAGGGCAATATAGTAATTCAGTTCTTCAACTTTCCTTCTTCATATTTTTTTCCCATTTTCTCTCCGTCTCTCGCTGATTACGTTCTTCTTCTTCTTCTTCTTCTTCTTCTTCTTCTTCTTCTTCCCTTTTGATTTCTCATTATTTTTCAGCATCTTCTTTCATCTTTTTATCGCGAAGATTCGATCCTGTGATTCGTAGAGTTCATCGGCGGCGCTGTCTTTGTATGGTGACTCCATGTATGTGTTTTTTTTTCAATTTATTTTAGCAGTTTGGTATGTCGATTTATTTCTCGTTTCTTCTCGTGATTTTTATTTCTCATCTTATTTTAGTTTATGGCTTCATCGTTTTGTTACGAAAATTCGATATTTTTAATTGATTTGATCTTTTTCATTTAGATCTGGGTTTTATCAGTTTTTTTTTTTGAGAAAAATATCAGTTATTTTCTAATTGTTAGGAATTCTAGGGTTTAGTATGTACGAGAATATACAGAATATGCATTAATTTGATCTGTTTATTTGTTTTAGCATGTTAATGTATTCTTTTTAGCCTATCGTTACATATATTTTAGCATGTTAATGTAGTCGTTTTAGCCTGTCGTCACATATGTTTTAGCATGATAACATGCTGGTTTAATGTTATTTCTACTGCACTCTGTGAAACATGTCATACAAACCATGCTTTGCTTTTTTTTCTTTTGTGTGTGTGTGTGTTTTTTTGTGACTCGGCTACACAATGTTATAGACACCATGTAAATATTAGAATACTTTGGTGCTAAAATATATGTTGCATGATGCTAGAATGGTACATACCTAATGCTAAAAATCAATTTGTGTGTCTAAACATCTCTTGATGTGATTGTATTATTATTTTACCTTGTTCAGTTTATAATTTTTTGATTTTAATGTGTCAGCTTCTTTTGTTTGAAGTGACCATAGTAAGATTACTCACATGGTGATATGGAGGGTTCTACTTCACATAGCAAAACGATGATGTTTGAGAAATTCTACGGTTTACGTGCCCCTTCTGAAGTTGTTGTTCATCCACCTATTCCAGTTAAAACAAAAGGTAGCGACAGTCGTTTGATATCTATGAAGGAGGCAATAAAGAGAAAGGAGAACAAACCACTCAGAATGTGCAGCAATTGCTACAAGTTGTTAGATCATGATGCTAGGAACTGTCTAGCTTGATATTATTATAGCGATTTGGCATAGTTTAATATCATGTGTTTACCATGCTTGTGAATTGTTTTCAACACATTCATTTTTAAGAATATATATGATTTTTAATAAAAGTGTTTATGACATTTTCTTTGCAGTAATTATATTACTATTAAGTTTTATTAACCACAGTTACTGTTTAGAATATGATGCTAAAATAACGGAAGCATGGGGTTAAATACCTTGTCAGATTCCCACTGCATATTTTGTTTATCAGAAGATGCTAAAATGAGAAACGCATGAGGCTAAAATGATTGAAATGGGAGGCTAAATTTGATATGACATTTTCCACCAGGATTCACTGTTCCCAATTATGGTTCATTACGTTCCAATTAGGGCTCATCTGATACCAACTAGTAATTCTGAGATTCCCAGTAGGGGTTCACTGTCCCCATAAAGGGTGTATTGTGTTTCATTGCAATGAAATCACCGTTCCATATTTTGTTTATCAACACATGCTAAAATGAGAATCGTATGAGGCTAAAATGATCGAAGTAGGAGGCTAAAATTGATGTGACATTTTCTACTAGGGTTCACCGTTCCCAATTAGGGTTTATTATGTTCCGATTAGGGCTCATCTGATCACAACTAGTAATTATGAGATTCACATTAGGGTTCATTATCCCCAAATAGAGTGTATAGCGTTTCATTCCAATGAAATTATCGTTCCATTTTTGTTTATCAACACATGCTAAAATGAGAAATGCATGAGGCTAAAATGAGCGAAATTGGAGGCTAAAATTGATGTGACATTTTCCACTAGGGTTCACCGTTCCTAATTAAGGTTTATTACGTTCCAATTAGGGTTCATTTGATCCCAATTAGTAATTATCAGATTCCCATTAGGGTTCACTGTCCCAAAATAGGTGTATTGTGTTTCATTCCAATGAAATCATTGTTCCATATTTTATTTATCAGAACATGCTAAAATGAGAAATGAATGAGGCTAAAATGAGTGAAGTATGAGGCTAAATTTGATATGACATTTTCTACTAGGGTTCACCATTCCCAATTAGAGTTTATTACGTTCCAATTATGGCTCATCTGATCTCAATTAGTAATTTTGAGATTTACATTAGGGTTCATTGTCCCCAAATTGGGTGTATTATGTTTTATTCCAACGAAATCACCGTTCCATATTTTGTTTATCAACACAAGCTAAAATGAGAAATTAATGAGGCTAAAATGAGTGAAGTAGGAGGCTAAATTTGTATGTTACTTTCTGCACTTAGAATTGCAGCATATATTTTGCTCTCATAAACTTTATCTCGTTTTGGAAAATATTTACGCATTTTGTTTCTTAGTTTTCAGTCATCTCTTTCGTTGCTTCATTTTCTCATTCTTTTTTCTTTTTTATTATCAACTCGTGTTTTTCATTTTGTAGTATCTATATAGGTGTAGGTGTTTATATAAAACTGTTAGAAATATATTCATAATATCACCCACTAAAATGTTATATAGGTCATGCTAAAATGTTGTATACAACATGCTAATATAAATCTGGGATTGCTCTATGCGAAAATTATGCCTAAAAATGATTTTTTGTATTTTTCATCTATTTTTTTCAAATAAACATATACAATATGGATCTTAAATGAAAGAGTATGAAAAGAGCTTTAATTTGATATAAGATTTGCGTAAATCCGATTAAAAATGAATAAATTATGATCATTTAAAGTTTTTAAGAATTTTTTCAAAACATGATGGTGTCACTTTTTTTAAAAGTCAATTGTTCCAATTCTACCCTTAATGAGACGCGTGAATTGAAGATTTCCGTTTTAATTATAAAATTGCCACCGAAAATTTTCTTTCATCTGGTGCGTTCATTTTTCGGAATAAACGGATGGGATTGGTTCCCGGTTCCCACCTGGTGACCGGTTCTCACCAGATCCCATCTCTCTCTCTCTCTCTCTCTCTCTCTCTCTCTATATATATATATATATATATATATATATATATATATATATATATATGAATGCAATTTTGTACACAACATGAACTTTCATGTGCTCGATCACGTATATAACATCAACTAATTAACTATAGATATTGCACGTTGCATGTATAACATAACATTCTAATTAAATCTTTTACGTATGTTCATCTTGGAGGTCATGACTTCACCCACAAATGTTACCAAAATATTTTTGTAGCTAGAATACATAAATATCTGATGAATAAGCGACGAATCATATCCTTCACCACTTTCCTATATTTCATTTTGATCGATGACTTGATTTTCCAACTACCTCTACAATGATTGCAATAAAAACAACCGCATTTCGCATTATATATTCAAAATGGAGAATGACATTACCATAAAAAAACTATCATTTAATTATCACCCCAACTCTAGAAAGATTCTCATCATATGCGCATTCAAATCAAGATTATTATATATACATATATTGCTTCGATTACGGCCTTAGCTTGTTTAATCAAATATTATATTCCCATTTTTTTCTCTACATCAACAATCTTTGAGCAGAAAATGGAAGCTGAGCAAGTTTTGGAACTCATGAATTTTTGCTGGTTTCAACGTCGAATATTTCATAGTAAACATGAATTTCCATCTCTTGCAAAAATGGAAGAAAAATCAATGATTTCTGGAACTCAAAAGAATATTCAAATCCGATCGTACAGTGATCGTTGCATAGCCGCCGTCGATATCGAAGCAGATTCGCCGAGATCGGTGATCATCAAACCAAAGCTGCAGAGGATTCCATCTGGGAAAGAAGAAGCCGTCGAGCTCTCCTTCGTAGAAAGAGAGAAGAGAGAGAAACCTCGTGTAAAGAGCAGGAGAGAGAGAGGGAGACACGGGATGAGCAGAAGCTTATCAGCTCTGGAATTTCAGGAGCTAAAAGGGTTTATGGATCTCGGCTTCGTTTTCAACGAAGAAGAAACGAATCCAGACCTCACGTCCATCATTCCAGGGCTGCAGAAACGCAGGTTGAAAGCAACCGCCGCCGCCGGAGAAGTTGAGATTGCGAGGCCTTATCTTTCTGAAGCATGGGGTGATTTGAAGAATAGGAGAAGAGGAGATGGAAATATTTTGATGAATTGGAGAATTCCAAATGTGAAGAATGAAATGGACATGAAAGATCATATCAAGATTTGGGCTCATGTTGTTGCATCAACTGTTAGATGATGATGATCATAATTTGGCTTCTTCTTCTTCTTCCCTTTTTTTTTTTTTTACAATCTTAATTTTTAGTAGATTTTTAGCTCAGATTTTGAAAGGTTTTGCAATTGTATATATGTTTATTAATGTTAAAAGTTTGTGAGTTCTTTTTTTCTTTTCCAGTAGTAAAGGAAAGTATAATATATATTATTGGAGATTAATTAGTGGTGCTGATTATGACTAAATTTGGCCCTTGATGCATGTGAAGAGGTTTTCAATATTTCCTTCCTCCCATAATTGAGGTTTTTTCATATCTTTGAAGATAAATTAATCCAAATAACTATAAAATTGACATCATACTAATTTATTAATTAGTAAGCATATTAATTTAACAATAACGTCCGACCATTAAAACTAATAGAAAAAATGAATCTTAAGGGGGCACATCTCCAGACGGCCGCCATTTCCACCATTTTAATTAGTTACGAGAGGAAAATCGCAACTACTATTATTTTTTATCAGATGCATTTTAAATAAACATCTAGCTAGATCATGGTATTGACAAATGGTCTAAAATATTGTAATATGACTAGCTGTGTTTTTAAGCATTCTTATTGGACATAACTGATTAACTGGAACCAACCACAACTTCCAGAAATCTTAGCTATATAACATGATAGATAAATACTAATATATATATATATATATATATATATATATTATAAGTCAAAACATGAGATACTTTATGCCAGCTAAATGTAGCAATTAGAATTCTGGAAATAAGATTCACTGATTTATTTAGTTCTAAGATATGGATGTCAACGGTTATGACTTGTACGTTTTTGCTTTGCAAACAAGGCATCGAAGATCACGGAGTTCTTTTTTTTTTCTTTCTTTTTTCTTTTTTAAGTTGGAGGATGGAGATGAGTAAGTATTGGGATACTCTCGAGTGTTCCAATAGGCTTATTGTGTGATTTCGAGTATTACCCATGAAAATATGAAAATTGTTCATGTACATGATGATGAACATTTAAAAGAATGTTCAGACCTCTTTCCAGGAATGGTTCTTTGATGCTGAGCGTGAAATAAACACACTCATACCCCTTTTCTCTTGATTTACTGAATCAAGTAAACACCAAGAGATGCTCTCAGTTTCTCAAATTGAGCAGCATCCAATCTCTTGGTGAACAAATCAGCAAGTTGGTCTTCAGTCTTTACATGTTCAATTCTTAGCAGGTACAGGGACGGGTACAAATATTTTTTTTTAAAACTCGAGTATGGGGACGGGTACCATAATACTCTACCCATATCCTACCCATTGCCATCTCTACACTCTCATCTCCATATTATTTTTGTAATAGAATATAGAATATGTAGATAAAAAATATATAATATTTACACTTATCAATCAACCTTAAAATTAATTATATTAATTATAAATGAAGGCAAATACTTATATGCACTAGATGTATATAAGCTTATATTAGACGGTCAACGCATTTAACCGGGTCAAACACCGGTCAACGCGCGTTGACCCGGTCAACCCGTAAAAAAGAAAAATGGTAAAGTAGGTGATCTTTTTAAGAATACAGATGATACTTTTTGAATTTTGAGTGATACTTTTTAGTATTACGGTTGATACTGATTTTGAGGTTTTTTTTATTTGTTTATTTTAGCCAATACTTTTTAAGGATACAGGTGATACTTTTGAGCTTTTGAGTGATACTTTTTAGTGTTACAGTTGATACTGATTTTGAGTTGACCGGGTCAATGCGCGTTTTCCGGCATTGATCGTTCAACGCGTTGACCTGGTCAATGCGCCTGATGGTGCACCTAGTACACACAAATGCTTCTCATAAATGAAAGTTAAATACTAAATCATAATTATAAACTCTAATCGGGTCGAATAAATTCTAAATAATTATGTAAATTATAATAGACCAAATATAATTAAAATGAAAGAAAAACTAATAATTTTGCTGTCTCGTACACGATTAGCACACACAACTTTAGACTATAGAATCTCATGTGAGTTTTAATAGTCGAAGAGGCTATGTGGCCTAAATAATCGGAGATGGGGCAATGTGATCCTCTAACAATGGTCAAGGGGGTTATGAAACCCCAATAGTCGGAGAAGGGCAATGTGAGCTCCTGACAATAGTTAATGGGCTATGTGACTCTTACCCCTTTATTGAATTAAAGATTAATTATTGTAATAGAAATAATATAAGAATTTCTAGAAATAACTAGAAAAGAAAACGTGAAAAAGTTTAGAGAGTGCATGTGTGCATTGTAAGTCTAGAAAAATAGAGAAGTTAGAGATAAAAAAATGATTATAAATTACAAGTGATCCCTACGAATTAATTTAAACCTCATGATAAGTCGGTTGGAGGAGAAATAACTGACTTAAACTATATATATATATACATATATATATATATATGTTATTTAGTGAATGTACTTTTATTAGAAGAAAAAGAGAGAATTAGAAATGACCAGACCGAGAATAGGCAGTGAAAAATTTAGAGAAAAATGGTTAGTCTTGTACTATAAAATATATTGATTATTAGTACTACACAAATATAAAAATGGTGCCCCTATAATTTATGAGCCCCTGTACATCGCACTTCTCACACAGCCTCAGAACCGTCTCTGTATTCATCCTTAGGAATTATTTAAGGTGTCAGCTAGCTATAAGTCGTGGTCCAATTATGTATTAATTAATTTATGAACTATAAGCTACAAAAATAATTGCAATAATAGAGATCAACACATTGTAAAATACTTTGTGGGAATGCACGGAAGCTCCTAGTGCACTACTGAAAGTTTCAAAGTCAAATCTAATTGAATGGGATCAGCCGCATGTAGCTCATTCTCATTAGCAATCTCTGTCACCTTCTGCAATACAGAAAAAAAATACAATTATAATTCAAGCTACTAATCACAAATAGCATGAGTAACACTTTTTTTATACAAAATCCGACACATCGTTCAAACAATAATATGGACACAACAATCATATATACCTCATATATCTCTAATGACACAAGACCAACTTTCTTCCTCATACGAGAATATGTTAAGATCTCATCAACATATAACTAGAAATGATCCCCAATCCTACAAAAGTGAAACATAGTTAATCAAACTTGTTAGCTAGGGATGATGTTACGACATATGTTATCACTACATTTGATAATATCACAGTGACTGACATTCAATGTGTATCATCATTCCTATAACATTGATAATCACACTGACCCATGCATCTTATATTTAATTTTATCATTTCTTAGATTTTAGGATCAATTTGTGTTAAATTGATTTGATTTATTTTTTGACATTTATCACCTTAGTATATCTACAAAATGTAATATAGTTGAGTGGATAAGGTTGATATATCATGGTAATCGGTAGGGGTGGGTCGGTAGAAAAAAAGAGAATTAGAAATGCTTGTGTGTATTGTAAGTCTAGAAAAATAGAGAAGTTAGAGATAAACAAATGATTATAAATTACAAGTGATCCATACGAATTAATTTAAACCTGATGATAAGTCGGTTGGAGGAGAAATAACCGACTTAAACTATATATATATATATATATATATGTGTGTGTGTGTGTGTGTGTGTGTGTGTGTGTGTTATTTAGTGAATGTACTTTTATTATAAAAAAAGAAAATTAGAAATGACCAGACCGAGAATAGGCAGTGAAAATTTTTGAGAAAATGGGTTGGTCGTGTAGTATAAAATATATTAATTATTAGCACTACAAAAATATAAAAATGGTGCCCCTATAATTTATGGGCCCCTATACATCACACCTCTCACACAGTCTCAGAGCCGCCTCTATATTCATCCTTAAGAATTATTTAAGGTGTCAGCTATAAGTCGCAGTCCAATTTCCCAATAAACAGTTATACACAATTGACACCATATTTCTTTTCATCATCTTGTCTTTCCACTTTTCTTAACAATTTTATTAGAGAGAAGTACTATAATATCATATTATTAAAATTTTCATACATAATATTTTCATAAATATTATAAATATTAATATAAATAAGAAATAAAATGTGAAGTGTACTTAATGAAATTTATTTTATTAGAGTTTATATTATATATCACACTAAAAAATGCACGCACTTTGCATGTACTTAAAATAGTTATACTAAATAGATATTTATCAATCTTATTAAATATAAATATTTTAATATGATTGGAGTTACCATAATACGTCATTAGGATGTAATTAAATCCTAATTAGACAGAATAAACTCTAATTGGATTGGAATAAAATCTTATTGGATGAAATAAATTATAATTGAGTGAATCCAACTCTAATTAGATCATAATTACTATATGTGACGGTCCAGTTGGGCA
Source organism: Perilla frutescens (assembly GCA_026008535.1). NCBI lineage: Eukaryota > Viridiplantae > Streptophyta > Magnoliopsida > Lamiales > Lamiaceae > Perilla > Perilla frutescens. The sequence goes on along the minus strand of BRKX01000007.1, from coordinate 17,965,815 downwards.
TTCGAACCCGAATAGATGACATGTTTACGTCGAGAATTTTCTGAGTGAAGAGGATAGAGGAGGTGGGATCTCGGTGGGTTGGTCACAACATCTCAAATGATATCGAAAGACGGCTCAATATAGCAGCCCAGCCCGACTCTGAACGGATATGCAATCAATAAGCTCCCGCATCAGTTCGGGCACCTCTCTCTCGCATAGGAACATGATGAAGGTGCGAGACAAAGCAGGATCCATAGATGGATCAACAGAGATACAACGCACCGCATTTTCAGAGAAAAAATTGAGCCAATGATACTGGGAGAAGTAATCGAAAATCAAATTCAAACATAATATTTGCATAAATATTATAAATATTAATATAACATGTGAAGTACACTAGTTGAAATTTATTTTATTAGAGCGTATATTATATCATACTAGAAAAATGTACGCACTTTGCATGTATTTAAAATAGTTATACAAAAAAGATATTTAAAAATCTTATTAAATATAAATAATTTAATATTATTATTGTTATTATTAGATATTTTAAAATGTAAATATATTGGTTTATAATTATTTTATTGGAGTGTATATTATATTAAAATATTTATAGTAAACTAGAAAAATGCACATATTTTGCACGAGTTTAAAATAGTTTACTAAAAAAAATTAACAATTTGATGTAGACACATGTGAAGAGTAAAAAATAAAAAATAAAATTTTAGTCTTGTAATCGGACAATTAACAAGGCTTGTAATGTATTTGTAATAAGTTTAAAGGTTAAGTATTTGCCTAGAAATGATTTGGACTTAAAAAAAATGAAGTGAACTTGTATATATTTATTTATATAAGGAAAAGAACTTAAAATAATTAACATAAATAGTTACATAAGTTATTTACTTTTTGGTGTCTTTATATATTGTAGAACCATGTATGGCGCACCAGCTGCACGACCTCAGGAGCGCGCACCTTTTGAATGTACGCCTTAATCTGATCATTGGCCAACATTAACTTCATTTCCTTCGAATTGCTCTATTTGCATCATTGTCAACAATATGCTACAACAAAATAGTCTAGATGCAATCGCATTCTTGTATGCTATTTCTAGCAATTTTATCTCGAACCTTTGTTGTCAAGAATTCTCCATCACCCATCAAGGACAAATTTTTGGTTGCTTCTGCGGCCTCTGCCACAAATTCAGAGATTATTTATGAACCATCAACATAGATTTATTTGATTCTCGTGTTTGTTTCCATCAGATATCAACTTGAATCTCCAATAAGAAAATAACATTATAGAAATGACATTATATATTTCTAAAGGACCAATAAGAAAATAAGACTCTTCAAAACTTTGCAATACAAAATTAAATATCATACATGAATTGATCAGGGTATAATTCTATCAAGCTCATATGTCCTAAAAAATATGACAAGTGTCAGATTTGATTAAAATAATATTATTAAAAAATGAAAAAATAAATATATATAAGTAGAACACATCATTAGGTTCCTATACTATTATATTTAGTTTCGATAGGTCATTGTATAATTTTTACTTTAATAGATCTTTCTACTACTATATTTGATTTTATCGGGTCCTTATTTAACGGAGTTAACAAATTTGTTAATTTTTTTCTGTTATCTAAATAATACATCAGACCAGTTTTCATAATTAAATTACACGTATTACCCCAATAAACACTTATACACAATTGACATCATATTTGTTTTCAGCATCTTGTGTTTCCACTTTTTTTTAACAATTTTATTAGAGAGAAGTACTATAATATCATATTATTAAAATTTTCATACACAATATTTTCACAAATATTATAAATATTAATATAAATAAGAAATAAAATGTGAAGTACATTTATTAAAATTTATTTTATTAGAGTTTATGTTATATCATACTAGAAAAATGTACGCACTTTGCATGTACTTAAAATAGTTATACTAAATATATATTTAACAATGTTATTAAATATAAATATTTTAATATGATTAGAGTTATCATAATACGTCATTGGAATGTAATTAAATCCTAATTAGACAGAATAAACTCTAATTGGATGAAATAAACTATAACTGAGTGAATCAAATTCTAATTGGATATTAATTGTTATATGCGACGGTCCAGTTGGACATCCGAACCCGAATAGATGACATGTTTACGTCGAGGATTTCTGAGTGTAGAGGATAGGGATATGGAATATATTGGGATGTCAGCGGGTTGGTCGTAGCATCGCATCTGATCTCGAAAGACGACCAATATAGCAATCCGGTCCGACTCCGAAGGGATATGGAATTAATAAGCTCCCGCACCGGTTCGGGCACCCCTCTCTCGTATAGCAATGTTATGAACCTGGAATTATCTGGAAAGAGACCAGAAGGTGGGAAATTGACTGAAGAAGAGAGTGGCTTAAAGTTGGGATTTTTAAGGTTTGCTACTGAAATTGGCGAAGAAAGGGAATTTGAATTGGGCATATCACACAACCCTTTACTCATCAACTGCATCGGATTTAATTAGTCTGGATTTTGGGTTGTATTGATGGGCCTCAGTTAAATGTTTTTATGTTTGGGCTTTGGCCCAAAGTTGTTTATTTTGCTGCACCTATTTACCGTAAAGGTGTCCTAGTGTTCCAAACTTAGGTTATTTAAATACCTATAATTTCAGTTTATGGGACATGAAAAAAAAAGATTGATCTAAGTTCCTCCTCCATTTCTATTCTTCCCTTTAGCTCGTTCTATTTTCTTCCCAGATTTCTCCCATTTCTACTCCATCAAATCAGTCAAGTTACAAACTTTATCTTCCATCTATCCAAATATAATCATAAAATTACAAAAAAAAAAATGCAAAAATATGGCTAAAATTCCTGGGATCACAACAAGGAATATGATGAAGGTGCGAGACAAAGCATGATCCATAGATGGAACAACAGAGATACAGCGCGCCGCATCTTCAGAGAAAAAATTGAGCCTATGATGCTGGGTGAAGCAATCAAAAATCAAACTCAAACATAATATTTGCATAAATATTAATATAAAATGTGAAGTACACTTGTTGAAATTTATTTTATTAGAGCGTATATTATATCACACTAGAAAAATGCACGCACTTTGCACGTGTTTAAAATAGTTATACTAAAAATATATTTTACTATCTTATTAAATATAAATATTTTAATATTATTATTGTTATTATTAGATATTTTAAAATGTAAAATATATTGGTTGCAAATTATTTTATTGGAGTGTATATTATATTAAAATATTTATAGTAAACTAGAAAAATGCACATATTTTGCACGAGTTTAAAATAGTTTGCTAAAAAAATTAACAATTTGATGTACACACATGTGAAGAGTAAAAAACAAACAATAAAATTTTAGTCATGTAATCAGACAATTAACAAGGCTTGTAATCTATTTGTAAGAAATTGTAATAAATTTAAAGCTTACGTATTAGCCTAGAAATGATTTAGACTTCAAAAAATGAAGTGGACTTGTGTTGTAGTGCCCCGAACCTTTTTGTATATAATTAATTGCAATTATAGACTATGGGAGTCGCGTCATTTTAAAATTTCCATAATTCGGTGGTTTAACCGAACTTGCGATGTGTGGTATCGATGAGAATCGAAATATATTTGATATGAGTATTAATCGATTTATCGATTTGTGTCACTTAGCGTATTTAAAATATTTGAGAAAATGTGTTTAATATATGGTTTTAAAATCAATGAATTATTTCATCCGTTTCGGTCCAATTTGGGATTTTTCCGGAGACAGAAACTATCACGATAACCGAACAATCGGTATTTAAACCGGGTAGTTTGCAAGTCAACTAAGGCATGGGAGGCCATGCCTCCCCTCACGTCACCCTTGTTCCCCCAAATAGCAAATAGATATATTATATTGTATAGTATACATTTGGGGAGAAAGAGAGATGATTGTCTCATTTCATCTTCCATACACTTCTTCACCAAATTTTCGAAAGAGAGTGGGAGATGAAATAGCAACTCCTTCTACTTCATCTCCATTCCATCTTTTCATCTCCATTTTACACAAAAGTTGAGAGAGAGAAAAGGGCAAAGCAGCCCTCATTTCATCATCTTCTCCGTTTCTTCTTCTCCACACCATCTTCTTTCTTCCATTTTCTTTGAGAGAGAGAGTAAGAGAAGCAAGAAGTTATAGCCCTTGTTGAGAAGAGCTCAAACTTGTTCCAACCGTTCTTCAACGTTTCGTTTCCGACGTCGTCGTTGGAAGCTTTGTTTCAGTCGTTCCATCTCCTTCAAGCTTCTTCCAACTTCTCTCCATTGTTATTTTGAGAGGTATTTCGAAAACCATGAGTTATATAGACATATATTTTCAGTTTGCATGAGTTATATATATAGGCTTAGTGTTGTGTTGGGAATCATGTTTTGAGTTTTTGAATCATGTTAGATGGTAGAAATGAGGTGGTTTATGTTGCAAAGCTTGTTGAAAGGTTTTTATAGCATGTTGTGTGTCTTTAGTGTTCAAAGTATGTAGATGATTATGTGTTTTGAGAGGTGTTATGAAGTTGTGTTGAAAACGGCTCGTCTCTCAGCCTCAGATCCACGCGAGTGCGGAGCGGAGCGCGAGCGCGCGCAAGGGCGTGGCTGCGGGGCTGAGCGTGAGCGCGCGCAGGTAGCGCACCCGCACAAGGTTGCGCACCCGCGCACTCTGCATTCGGCAGACTCGCCACCCTTCGGTAAAACGAGCATAACTTTCTCGTTAGACGTCGTATCGAGTCACTGTAAATTTTGCCAGAAACTAGACTTCCGTGGCTTTCCAATGGTATATTTTTTAGTCTCTAATTCTTCCTGAGTAAATTTTGATAAATCATCAAAGTCAGTTATTGTGCGGATTGCTCAATAAATTTTCAGTTTTCAAATCGCCCTTGTTCGAAATCAGTTTTAAAAGCATCTTTTAACTCCTCGGATGATGCTAAGGAGTGCCCTTATCAGTTAGTAGCTAGGGTTGTGAGGAACCTTGGACTAAGATCGGTTCTAACGATGGATTTAAATTGTGTCATTTATAATCGCACGCCAAGTGTTCGATTTATGCTCAAATGAAATAAATATGTTTTAAAATGGTCCTTTTTATTTTTAATAAACTCCCATAGGTATATAATGTTGTTGAGTCTCATTTATGTGATTTAGTATTGTTGAGGTTTGAGTCATTATTCATTTCCGGGGTAGGCAATTGTTAAGCTATTAAGGTTTAGCTTGGGTCGGTTAAACCGACGAGCATGTGAAACTATGTAATTGTGAGAGTCTTGACCTCGTGGAGGTTCTAAGATGATTTTTGATGTTTGTAGATCATTTGCCGTAAGACATAATCATTGTGGTGTTGCTCGATTCCGTAGAGACTGAAAAGCTTAGACTATTATAGTCAAAAGGTGGGCGTATACTATCTTTCTCAAAATTCTATGTTTGAGTTATTAAGCTCGTTTTGAAACAAATGTGCACATATGATTATCTGTGTAAAATGATTCGTTCTGCTTGCTGTGGTTGTCGGAGTCTCATATACCAACGCTGTGTCGATATGAGTAGCTACAGTCTTGCTTGGTTTGAGTCGCACCCAATCCCTTGCTATTCTCAGCTAAAAGAACTTTTAATTACCTTGAGGGTTTACTCGGTAATTGCACATGATGATATAGTGGTGGTTGCGGGTGTCGTACTTAGCTCACTTCAGGGTTTACTGGTGAGTGGGTCCATTTCAGGGTTTACTGATGGATCAAGGTTCACTTTAGGGTTTACTGGTGAACACATTCATGTAAAACGTTTTGATGAACTTAGATGCATTTCCCTTTACAAAACCTTCTAAGATTCATCTGCATACTCACAGATAATTATTTTATCAAATGCTTTTGATAACTCGGTTTTTCTCAGAAAACCCACTGAGTACATTAGTACTCAGCCCAAATATTTTCTCAAATATTTTCAGGACAATGAGCTGAAGCGTGGAGACGATGAGCTGTGATGGGGCTTATATGTGTACTTTTGTAGCTAACCCGTTGTCTTGGCTCGTCTTAACCTCTGATCATCGTATTATTTCTTTTGATTTTTCATAGCTTCCGCAAGATTAAAAACTCATGTTGGATACATATATATAACTCTGAATTTGTTAAGATGATCGTATTCTATTATTGAACTAATTTGGAATCGTTTATTGAGAATTATCCTCGAAGTCCCCTTTCTTTCCCCTCTTCTTAATCCCCACCCTCGTGGTGCTCATTTCCACGGTCTTTCGAGACCGGGGCGTTACATGTATATATTTGTTTATATATGGAAAAGAGCTTAAAATAATTAACATAAATAGTTACATAAGTTATTTTTTTTTTGGTGCCCTTATATATTGTTGAACCATGTGTGGCGCATTTGCTGCACGGCCTCAGGGCTGCCACTAAACCTTTTGAATGTACGCCTTAATCTGATCATTGGCCAACATTAACTTCATTTCCTTTGAATTGTTCTGTTTGCATCATTGTCAATAATATTCTACAACAAGATAGTATAGATGCAATCGCATTTTTGTATGCTATTTATAGCAACTTTATCTCGATCCTTTGTTGTCAAGAATTCTCCATCACCCATCAAGGACACATTTCTGGTTGCTTCTACGGCCTCTGCCACAAATTCAGAGATTATTCATGAACATCAACATAGATTTATTTGATTCTCGTGTTTGTTTCCATTAGACATCAACTTGAAACTCCATATACACCATATACAAAGGACATTATATATTTCTAAAGGACCAATAAGAAAAGAAGACTCTTTAAAACTTTGCAATACAAAATTAAAAATATTGTACATGAATTGATCAAGGTAAAATTCTATCGAGCTCATATGACCTAAAAAATTTGAAAAGTGTCAGATTTGATTAAAATAATATTATTAAAAAAATGGAAAAACAAATATATATATATATATGTAGAACACATCATCAGGTTCCTATACTATTATATTTAGTTTCGATAGTTCCTTGTATAATTTTTTATTTTAATAGATCTTTCTACTACTATATTTGATTTTATCAGGTCCATATTTAACAGAGTTAACAAATTTGTTAATTTTTTACGTTATCTAAATAACACATCAGACCAGTTTTCATAATTAAATTCCATGTATTATCCCAATAAACACTTGTATACAATTGACATCATATTCGTTTTCATAATCTTGTGTTTCCACTTTTTTGTAACAATTTTATTAGAGAGAAGTACTATAATATCATATTATTAAAATTTTCATACATAATATTTTCATAAATATTATAAATATTAATATAAATAAGAAATAAAATGTGAAGTACACTTATTGAATTTTTTTATTAGAGTTTATATTATACCATACTAGAAAAATGCACGCGCTTTGCATGTACTTAAAATATTTATACTAAATATATATTTAGCAATGTTAATAATATAAATATTTTAATATGATTCGAGTTACCATAATACATCATTGGGATGTAATTAAATCATAATTAGACAGAATAAACTCTAATTGGAATGGAATAAAATCTTATTGGGTGAAATAAACTATAATTGAGTGAATCAAACTCTAATTGGATGGTAATTATTATATGCGACTGTCCAGTTGGGCATCCGAACACGAATAGACGACATGTTTACGTCAAGAATTTCTGAGTGCAGAGGATAGGGGAGGTGGGATCTCGACGGATTGGTCGCAGTGTCACATATGATCATGAAAGACGGTTCAATATAGCAACCCGGCCCGATTCCGAAGGGATATGGAATCAATAAGCTCCCGCATAGGTTCGAGGCACCCCTCTCTCGCATAGGAACATGATGAAGGTGCGAGACAAAGCAGGATCCATAGATGGATCAACAGAGATACAACGCGCTGCATTTTCAGAGAAAAATTTGAGCCTATGATGGTGGGAGAAGCAATTGAAAATCAAACTCAAACATAATATTTGCATAAATATTATAAATATTAATATATAATGTGAAGTACACTTGTTAAAATTTATTTTTTTAGAACGTATATTATATCACAATAGAAAAATGCACGCACTTTGCACGTGCTTAAAATAGTTATACTAAAAAGATATTTAACAATCTTATTAAATATAAATATTAATAGTATTATTGTTATTATTAGATATTTTAAAATGTAAAATATATTGGCTGAAAATTATTTTATTGGAATGTTTATTATATTAAAATATTTATAGTAAACTAGAAAAATGCACATATTTTGCACGAATTAAATAGTTTAATAAAAAATTTAACAATTTGATGTAGACACATGTGAATAGTAAAAAACAAAAAATAAAATTTTAATCTTGTAACTGGATAATTAACAAGGCTTGTAATCTATTTGTAAGAAATTGTAATAAGTTTAAAGTTTAAGTATTAGCCTAGAAATGATTTGGATTTCAAAAAATGTAGTGGACTTGTATATATTTATTTATATATGGAAAATAGCTTAAAATAATTAACATACATAGTTACATAAGTTATTTATTTTTTGGTTCCCATATGTATTATTCCAATAAACACTTATACACAATTGACATCATATTTGTTTTCATCATCTTGTGTTTCCACTATTTTTTAACAATTTTATTTGAGAGAAGTACTATAATATCATATTATTAAAATTTTCATACATAATATTTTCATAAATATTATAAATATTAATATAAAATGAAATAAAATGTGAAGTACACTTATTGAAATTTATTTTATTTGAGTTTATATTATATCACACTAGAAAAATGCACGCACTTTGCATGTACTTAAAATAGTTATACTAAATAGATATTCAACAATCTTATTAAATATAAATATTTTAATTTGATTGGGGTTACCATAATACCTCATTGGGATGTAATTAAACCATAATTAGACAGAATAAACTCTAATTGCAATGGAATCGAATCTTATTGAATGGAATAAACCATAATTGAGTGAAACAAACTCTAATTGGATCGTAACGGTTATATGTGACGGTCCAGTTGGGCATCCGAACCCGAATAGATGACATGTTTACGTCGAGGATTTCTGAGTGCAGAGGATATGTGAGGTTGGATATCGGCAGCTTGGTCGCAGTGTCGCATATGATCTCGAAAGACGGCTCAATATAGCAACCCGACCCGATTCCGAAGGGATATGGAATCAATAAGCTCCCACATCGTTCGGGGCACCCCTCTCTCACATAGGAACATGATGAAGGTGCGAGACAAAGCAGGATCCATAGATGGATCAACAGGGATACAACGCGCCGCATTTTTAGAGAAAAATTTGAGCCTATGATGCTGGGAGAAACAATCGAAAATCAAACTCAAACACAATATTTGCATAAATATTATAAATATTAATATAAAATGTGAAGTGCACTTGTTGATATTTTTTTTAGAGCATATATTATGTCACACTATAAAAATGCACGCACTTTGCACGTACTTAAAATAGTTATACTAAAAAGATATTTAACAATCTAATTAAATATAAATATTTTAATATTATTATTGTTATTATTAGATATTTTAAAATGTAAAATATATTGGCTGAAAATTATTTTATTGGAGTGTTTATTAAATTAAAATATTTATACTACAGTAGAAAAATGCATATATTTTGCACGAGTTTAAAATAGTTTAGTAAAAAAAAATTAACAATTTGATGTAGACACATGTGAAGAGTAAAAAACAAAAAATATAATTTTAATCTTGTAACTGGACAATTAACAAGGCTTGTAATATATTTGTAAGAAATTGTAATAAGTTTAAAGCTTAAGTATTAGCCTAGAAATGATTTGAATTTCAAAAAATGAAGTAGACTTGTATATATTTATTTATATATGGAAAAGAGCTTAAAATAATTAACATACATAGTTACATAAGTTATTTATTTTTTGGTTCCCTTATGTATTATTCCAATAAATACTTATACACAAGTGACATCATATTTGTTTTCATCATCTTGTGTTTGCACTTTTTTTAACAATTTTATTAGAGAGAAGTACTATAATATCATATTATTAAAATTTTCATACATAATATTTTCATAAATATTATAAATATTAATATAAAAATAAAATAAAATGTGAAGTACACTTATTGAAATTTATTTTATTTGAATTTATATTATATCACACTAGAAAAATGCACGCACTTTGCATATACTTAAAATAGTTATACTAAATAGATATTTAACAATCTTATTAAATTTAAATATTTTAATTTGATTGGAGTTACCATAATACCTCATTGGAATGTAAGTAAATCATAATTAGAAAGAATAAACTCTAAATGCAATGGAATCGAATCTTATTGGATGGAATAAACCATAATTGAGTGAATCAAACTCTAATTGGATCGTAACGGTTATATGCGATGGTCCAGTTGGGCATCCGAACCCGAATAGATGACATGTTTACGTCGAGGATTTCTGAGTGCAGAGGATAGGGAAGGTGGGATCTCGGCAGGTTGGTCGCAGTGTCGCAGATGATCTCGAAAGACGGCTCAATATAGCAACCCGGCCCGATTCCGAAGGGACATGGAATCAATAAGCTTCCGCATCGGTTCGTTGCACCCCTCTCTCGCATAGGAACATGTTGAAGGTGCGAGACAAAGCAGGATCCATAGATGAATCAACAGAGATACAATGCGCCGCATTTTTAGAGAAAAATTTGAACCTATGATGCTGGGAGAAGCAATCGAAAATCAAACTCAAACATAATATTTGCATAAATATTATTATAAAATGTGAAGTACACTTATTGAAATTTATTTTTTTAGAGCGTATATTATATCACACTAGAAAAATGCACGCACTTTGCACGTGCTTAAAATAGTTATACTAAAAATATATTTAACAATCTTATTAAATATAAACATTTTAATATTATTATTGTTATTATTAGATATTTTAAAATGTAAAATATATTAGCTGAAAATTATTTTATTGGAGTGTTTATTATATTAAAATATTTATAGTAAACTAGAAAAATGCACATATTTTGCACGAGTTACAATAGTTTAGTAAAAAAAAATTAACAATTTGATGTAGACACATGTGAAGAGTAAAAAATAAAAAATAAAATTTTAATCTTGTAACTGGACAATTAACAAGGCTTGTAATATATTTGTAAGAAATTTTAATAAGTTTAAAGCTTAAGTATTAGCCTAGAAATGATTTGAATTTCAAAAAATGAAGTGGACTTGTATATATTTATCTATATATGGAAAAGAGCTTAAAATAGTTAACATTCATAGTTACATAAGTTATTTAATTTTTGGTTCCCTTATGTATTATTCCAATAAACACTTATACACAATTGATATCATATTTGTTTTCATCATCTTGTGTTTGCACTTTTTTTTAACAATTTTATTAGAGAGAAGTACTAAAATATCATATTATTAAAATTTTCATACATAATATTTTCATAAATATTATAAATATTAATAAAAAAATAAAATAAAATGTGAAGTACACTTATTGAAATTTATTTTATTTGAGTTTATATTATATCACACTAGAAAAATGCACGCACTTTGCATATACTTAAAATAGTTATACTAAATAGATATTTAACAATCTTATTAAATATAAATATTTTAATTTGATTGGAGTTACCATAATACCTCATTGGGATGTAATTAAACCATAATTAGACAGAATAAACTCTAATTGCAATGGAATCGAATCTTATTGGATGGAATAAACCATAATTGAGTGAATCAAACTCTAATTGGAATCGTAACAGTTATAGGTGACGGTCTAGTTGGGCATCCGAACCCCAATAGATAACATGTTTATATCAAGGATTTCTGAGTGCAGAGGATAGGGGAGGTGGGATCTCGGTAGGTTGGTCGCAGTGTAGCATATGATCTCGAAAGACGGCTCAATATAGCAATCCGGCCCGATTCCGAAGGGACATGGAATCAATAAGCTTCCGCATCGGTTCGGGGCACTTCTCTCTCGCATAGGAACATGTTGAAGGTGCGAGACACAGCAAGATCCATAGATGGATCAACAGAGATACAACGCGCAGCATTTTTAGAGAAAAATTTGAGTCTATGATGTTGGGAGAAGCAATCGAAAATCAAACTCAAACATAATATTTCCATAAATATTATAAATATTAATATAAAATGTGAAGTATACTTGTTGAAATTTATTTTTTTAGAGCGTATATTATATCACACTAGAAAAATGCACGCATTTTGCACGTGCTTAAAATATATAGTTATACTAAAAATATATTTAACAATCTTATTAAATATAAACATTTTAATATTATTATTGTTATTATTAGATATTTTAAAATGTAAAATATATTGGCTGAAAATTATTTTATTGGAGTGTTTATTATATTAAAAATATTTATAGTAAACTAGAAAAATGCACATATTTTACACGAGTTTAAAATAGTTTAGCAAAAAAAATTTAACAATTTGATGTAGACACATGTGAAGAGTAAAAAATAAAAAATAAAATTTTAATCTTGTAACTGGACAATTAACAAGGATTGTAATATATTTGTAAGAAATTGTAATAAGTTTAAAGCTTAAGTATTAGCCTAGAAATTATTTGAATTTCAAAAAATGAAGTGGACTTGCATATATTTATCTATATATGGAAAAGAGCTTAAAACTATTAACATACATAGTTACATAAGTTATTTATTTTTTGGTTCCCTTATGTATTATTCCAATAAACACTTATACACAATTGACATCATATTTTTTTTCATCATCTTGTGTTTCCACTTTTTTTTAACAATTTTATTAGAGAGAAGTACTATAATATCATATTATTAAAATTTTCATACATAATATTTTAATAAATATTATAAATATTAATATAAAAATGAAATAAAATGTGAAGTACACTTATTGAAATTTATTTTATTTGAGTTTATATTATATCACACTAGAAAAATGCACGCACTTTGCATATACTTAAAATATTTATACTAAATAAATATTTAACAATCTTATGAAAGTGCGAGACAAAGTAGGATCCATAGATGGATCAATAGAGATACATCACACCGCATTTTCAGAGAAAAAATTGAGCCTATTCTGCTGGGAGAACAATCGAAAATCAAACTCAAATTAAAAATTGGAATAACAACAAAAAACAGTGAATGATAGCTGTGTATTTTACACAATTTTCGGACATGTTATGATAGCTTTTATCTTAAGAAGTTGTGTAATTTACTAGCTTTTTGTCTAAATTCCTATCATTTGGTTTTTTTAATGTGTTTGCGAGTTTTGCAGCTAAAGTGATGGAATTGTTGAATATTTGGTGCAAAATGATCAAATTGGAGCTGCAGAAAGCTGATGAATGATTTAATTAGGCCTTGGACTTAATTAATGATTTAATTAAAGCTCAATGGAGTGGATTAAGTGATTAAAGCCCGTCAAAATCTGAAGTCCAAGTTGAAAATGCATTGGGTCGACCCGGGAAGGCTCGGTCGACCCTATCATAAAGAAATTACAAAGGGGCGGGTCGACCCACACTTTTTCACTTGGGTCGACCCTTTGTAAAAACAGCTCTCTGGGTCGACCTAGCTACCTTAGTTGACCCGTGCTGTACACTCCGTGGATGGACGAGTTTTTACCTATAATTAGGGTTCCAAACCTAATTAGAAGAACAATCACCACACACCACGAGAGACAGACGTAATTTCCAGAGGCACCACAAGTCATAAACATGAGAGACACTCTAATTCACCGGTGATACACTTCCAAATACCTCGAGAAGACGGAGGAGGTGATCAGCACCATCTTTACTTGGAGAAAATTATCAAAGCTGTTGAAGAGGCAGAGTTCGACAATGTGGAACGAGAATCTATCGTAGAAGACAATTGAATGCTACGCAGGATCACCAGTGTCATTTATTTTTATTCTATGATGGCTCGAACTCTGTTTTATTTTGTTTTAATTATGTCTAGCTAAATTATTCTGGGGATTCTAGGGTGTGCAATTACTTTGGATTGAATGATGTGATTTATTAAATTATCTTTTCTGTTCATTATTGAGCATTTGATTACCTAGTTTGGATTTCTCATATGTATATTGATGGCCACAACATGTGTATGCTAACTAGTTAACTGGAAAATTCTAATCGTGACTGGTTAACTAGTGGGATAAAATAAGTGAATCATTTTATGTGATGCTAGGAAGGACCGACCAAGTGAACTAGTGTTGCATAGGGATTTAAGTCTAAGGAACGTGATTGTGAGTAATAACGTGTGCGAAGAACCAACCCCAGTGAAGTACATGCTTATTATTTCTATGTTATGACATGTGTTCTATGAACAGTCTGATAACATATCAGTGATTTCCCACCTTTAATGGAGTAACGAAGGTTAAGTAAGCAATAAATCAATCCGATATTTGTTGTATGTGCATGATCTCTAGAATCCTCTGTTTCCATCAATTGTTAAGTGTTTATTTATTTTTGTTTGATTTTATATTTCTTGTTTATTTTTCTCTTCATATTTTCTACTCCCAGTGAATTCTTAAGTCTAGATATTGGTATTTTACCTGTGTTTTAGTCTGGTAATTTCTTCGAGCTTCAGTCCTTGTGGGATACGATACTCTTGCTCACCTAAGTATTACAATAGCATCGTCCACTTGCGGTACGAGTTATTTGTTAATAAATAGCGTGTCAGAGATGCCAAAGAAAAACAGAAATGGTAGGAGTCAAGCAATCATGCCAAATGTCCCCAAAAATAGTATGTTATGGATTTTATTTAAATGATTTGATTTTTTTTTCCTGTTATCTCTCATGGCTTGATTTCTATGAGTTTATTTATATCTTGCATACGTGTCTGATCACAATTTTTGCATGCTAGTCAATTAATTTGATGTACTCATCGAAAAAGAATTAACTGATAGAAATATAGAATTCAAATTATGTGTGTTTGTAAGTACCGACCCAGTGAACAAGTATTACATAGGGTTTTAATAAATCTTTGAGTGCTTGATTGGAAGTAATGACATATGTGAAGAACCGATCAAGTGAACTGCATGCTCAGTATGTCTATGTTATGGTATATGCCTTAATCAGAAGCCTGATAACAAACCAGTGATTGCCCACCATTGATAAATTAAAGACTAAGTTGGGCTGCAATAATCAATGAATATAAATAAATGAGATAATAATCTAGTTTCCTAAAACCTAAATTTTTCCCATTTAATAGTCCAAGTAAATTATTTTGTGTTTTTATTTACTTTTAATTATTTTTCCTCTGCATGCGCATTTAGAGTTTAGATATTAAGTAAGTACTTTTCCCATTTAATAGTCCAAGTAAATTATTTTGTGTTTTTATTTGTTTTTAATTATTTTCCCACCTGCGCATTTAGAGTTTAAATATTAACTAAGTACTTGTGTTTGAGAAATGAGAACATAGGAGGTACTTGTATTTGAAAACATAGGAGTTGCAGCTCTAGAGGTACTCGTGTTTGAGGACATAGGAGTTAAGTTTTTGTGGGATACAATACTCTTGCTCACCTACGTATTACAATAACGGTCACTTATTTGTTAATAAATAACAAAGGAGTTTACAAGTTTGTTCATTTTTTTCGCTATCTAAATAACACATCAGACCATTTTTCTTAATTAAATTACACATATTATCCTAATAAGCACTTATACACAATTCACCTACTTTCCACCATAATCTGATAAAAAAAGATGTATTCTTTCTACTTTGACTTCATATTTCTTTTCAACGATGACCTAGGGTCTGGTAGGGGCAGCCGCCCCCCTCAAATTTTATAAAAAAAAATAGTATATACATGTTATATAATTATTATATAAATATAATATTTTTGCCCCCCCTCCAAATATTAATATTTTTGGACATTTGATTTATTAATATCTAAGTATGGTTCTTATAGATTTTAAATTGATGTAGTGAGAGACCCAAAATATAGTGAAAATATTAATATTTTCATTTTGTTTATATTGCTACTTTACTACTTGTATAAGTTCATTTTATTGTTATATTTCCCCTTATTTATTCTTATTAATATTTTAAGTTTATTTCATTATATTTTAGGTATTTTTTATATTTATGAATTTGAGAATAAATGCTTCAAGACTTTAAAGTTATGATTTTATTTATATGTTATGATTTTTTAATTTACCTATAATATAATAGTGTGTCATTATGCTCAAATTATGCATTTAAGATATTTTTTTTATTAATTTTTGTTGGATTTTTGCAATAAGTTTAAGTTAAAGTTTTACATTCCCCAATGTATATTGAGAAAGAAATCATCGAGACTTTTAATGCCGAGTCAATCATAGATGAAATTAAAATTATGAAAAAACGTCAAGTACGACTTATGGTGCCAAAATTTTAAATAAATATAATATTATTTTAACTGAGATAAGTAGTTACGTGTAGACATATATGTGTGTGTGTGTCGCGCGCATGCGTTATAACTGTCCCCCCCCAAATCAAAATTCTTGCGTCCGTCTCTGTTTCTTTTCATCTCTTGTCTTTCCACTTTTTTCTATTATTTTTCTTTTTAGTGATTTTTCTCAATTTCATGTTCCTTTCTCGTGAAAGGGTCAATGGATTTTGTAAACTCCATTAGTAATTTTTTTTCAATTTCTTAAAGTGAAGAGAAATTTCATCCTAGAGAAAGTGCATGTACAATTTTATTTTGCTCTAGGGATTTATGGAAAAGATTAGATTTTGTTACTTTCATGAAATGGAATCGGCAAATGAATCATGCATCAAATTTATGTATATGTATTATATATTGTTGAGTATGACATGTTCCAGATGATGTTATCACTTCGCTGATAATATCGCGATCAATGTCGTATCTAATGTTGTCTGTCATTCTCATCACACCGAGTATAACACTCGAATCTCTAACCTTATCCTTTCCTAATATTTTGGATTAATTTATTTTAAATTAATCTTAATAAATTGTGATTTTTGTCACATATCATTTTCCACGATTTAAGAGATTTATTAGATATTTTATTTCGAATTAAAATGTGGATTATGCTTGATTTTGACTAGGTCAGAATCTGTTCTGAGTTTCAAGGGACGTGATGTTCCCCACTTCATCTTTGACACTAACCATTGCAGAGAATGTGGGTAGCTGGAATAACCGCCATTGTTACACGATGTTGAAGAACATGTGCCACGCAGTGCAGATGACGGTTATCTCGAGTCCAGTTCAACAAGGGTAGTGGAAGGCGGTAGTTTTGCATCCTACTCATCAAGAATCGTGGAGAAACTACCCAGCTGAGATGGAGGAAGTATTTAAGGCATTTCCAAGCCTTAAAATCATTTATGCAAGCAGGTTATCACCGTGGTTTGTGAGAAGCTCTGAATCTTGCATCTAGTGTCATCTCTGAAATCCAAGACATCTTCCTCGACATCTGCCTAGCATCCCAATCAGCTGGAGACTTTCATTCCAGTTGTGTGTGTAGGTTAGATAGTCAACTTTGAGAAGTCTAGGATTTAGAGTGACTTGTTGTAATCTATCTATGTGTTTAGATAGGTTTTTTTTGAGTGATTATTCGAGTGAGTGAAGCTAGGATAGTCCTCTGTATGTTTTATGTTGTGTTGTTAAGGGAGTGAACCGAGACAACATCTGCACTATTTTTGTTTATCACTTATGATAGTGAATTTCGCCTTGAGGCAATCACACACCGTAAGGAGTGTGATTTAAAATTTAATTTGTGCAAAGTGTTGTTTACGTTTCCGCTGCATGTTGAAGGCAATGTGGTAACACTAGCTTCAACATTACATTTAACTTTGCAATTTACATCCATATTCACATTATTTCAGGCAACAAATTCTAACAAGTGGCATCAGAGCCGGTACTTGACACACTAAGTACTCGATCCGGTGTTGCTTGAAATCTGTGATGGATATTCAAATTAATCAATGTCGTCCTCCTGCTCTAGATAGCAATGGTGGTAACTATGTCATGTGGAAATCTCGAATGAAGATCAACATCAAATCTATCGATGAAAGAGCATGGATGGCAGTTATTGAAGAATGGAGCCCTCCTAGGATGGAAGGTCCGAATGGAGATTCTGTGTTAACTCCGGAATCTCAATGGACAAATGATGAGAGAATTATCTCAAACTTTAATGCTCACGCTCTGAATGCAATTTTTGTTTCTGTCGATGTTCCATGTTTCAAGATGATTTGCAATTGTGTTACTGCATATCAAACATGGACCATTCTTCAGGAATATTGTGAAGGGTCTGCCAGTGTAAGGAAGACCAAACTGAGGTTACTCACATCAAAATTTGAAAATTTGTGCATGTTTGAAGATGAAACTATTTCACCTTATGCTGAAAAATTATGTGAGATCTCAAACCAATCTACCGCTCTTGGAAGTCTAATTTCTAATGAGAACATGGTGAGCAAGTTGCTTCGAACTCTGCCATAAAGATTCAATATGAAAATTTCTGCAATCGAAGAAGCACACGATGTAGGAACCATGAGTATGAGTGAAGCGGTCAGCATCTTGCTAACATTTGAGATGAATCTGCAAAATCAGAAAGCAAACTCAACCTCAAAGGGAATTGCTCTCCAGACAACAACTGTGTCATCTGATGTTCATGATGATGTTGACAGTCTTCAGGAAATCAATGAAAAAGAGAATCTAAGTGTTGCACTACTGACAAAGAAGTTCAACTCACTAGCTTGCTCCATGAAGAAAAGCCCCCCAAACATCAAACCTCGACGGCTGTTTGACTCTCCATCCTCATCAACATCAAATTCTGGAAGATCAAATGTCAAGAAGGAAGTTGCTGACACTGAGAAAGATATTGATTCAGTTCAATGTAGAGCATGCTCTGAGTATGGACATTATTCAAATGAATGTCCAACAGCACGAAGAAGACAAAGAAATAATTTTAATGTTGTTCTCAGTGATGAGTCTGATACTGAAAATGATTCAGATCAGAGAGTATTGTTCATCAATGTCATGGAGGAAGACGACCAGATTATTGATGCCCTGAATGGTATTGATGAACTTGATGCTCTGGACATTGAAGAATGTGAAATTGAAGATGAGTTTCTCCCAGATATTGATGATAAAGCCACTGAGATCTCTCCCAACACTACTAATTGATATGAAATGACTCTACTGGATGAGTTTAATCATACTTCTGAGATCAGCAAGGCTGATCCATAGGAAGAACGCCCATCTGCCTCTCTTGAAGAGCTCAATGATGTTGTGAATGAAGTTTGCAGTCAATGGACAGCTCAATCAAAAGAACTGAAATTTCTTATGGAAGAAAATCGGTGTCTTAGAGAGAAGATCATGGGACTAGAAATTAGACTCACCAGGAGTGATGCTGATATCACTAAAATAAAGAAAGAAGTGGATAGCACCTCAAGAACATTTCAAAAATTGAATCGAGGAACGAATGTCCTAAATGAAGCCTTAACATTGGGACAGACAGACAGAGCTGGACTGGGATTCTCAAACAAAGTTTCCATGACTTCCTCAAATCACAATGTTGTGAAATTTGTAAAGGAGAACAACCTAAACATGTCTACAGGGAGCAATGTTGAAAATGATGATCAGAAGAAATGTAAGGGCTCAAAGGTTCGAAAATATGTGTGTCATTACTGTCAAGAGCCGGGTCACATCAAACCACATTGCTTTAAGTTTCATGATGATGTTGTGACCGGGAGAACAACACCAGGGATCACATCAAAGAACAAGAACCAAATGAAGTCCAAAAAGATAAAGGTTACATGCAATGTTGTGTACACATCACTGAAGGCTAACATTGCCGGAACATGGTACTTCGACAGTGGATGTTCTCGACACATAACCGGCAATAAGGAGTTTCTTAAAGAATATACCACTTCAAACAAAGGCAAAGTCAGTTACGGAGGAAGAGCTCAAGGAAACATTGTCGGAAAATGTACATTGAATGTTAAACGTTTTCCTAAGCTTCAGAATGTTCTACATAGGACTGACAGCAAATTTGATCAGTATTAGTCAGCTTTGTGATGATGGTATGTATGTCAAGTTTGATAAAAATACTTGTGAAGTGTTTGACAAACATGACAAATGTATAATGTTTGGAAGCCGTGCATCTGATAATTGCTACCATGCTGACAAAGATGAATCATGCAACATGACTGTTAATGATGAAACCAAGTTGATTCATCAAAAGCTCGGTCATATGAGCATGGTAAATTTGAAGAAACTGATTGTGTCGAATGCTGTCTATGGCTTACCAAAGCTGAATGTTGATCACGATGTTGTATGTGGTGAGTGCCAAAAAGGAAAACAAACCAGAATTCCTCACAAAAGCCTGGGTGGTTGTCAAACAACAAGATGTTTTCAACTCTTACACATGGACATTATGGGACCAGTCGATACAAAGAGTATGAGTGGTAAGAGTTTCATACTTGTCATTGTTGATGATTTCTCAAGGTACACTTGGGTTGAATTCCTGCAGGAAAAATTTAAAACATTCAAAGTCTTCAAAAGATTCTACCGCACAATGTGTTTGCAATTTGACACTAACATTGCATGCGTCAGAACAAATCATGGAAGAGAATTTGAGAATGATGCATTCAATGACTTTTGTGAAAGGAAAGGGATACTCCATGAGTATTCAGCTCCCAAAACTCCTGAACAAAATGGAGTAGTGGAGAGAAAGAATCGAACTCTGTAGGAAATGTCATGTGCAATGTTACAGGCTAAAGGGCTTTCTAGGAAGCTGTGGGCTGAAGCTGTCAACACAGCCTGTCACATCGGGAACAGAGTCTATCTTCGACCAGGAAGAAAGGAGACACCTTATGAGCTTCTAAGAGAAAGAAAGTCAAATCTCAAATATTTCAATGTGTTTGGATGTGTCTGCTACATCCTGAACGACAGAGACTACCTTGGAAAGTTTGACTCTAAAAGTGATAAAGGATTGTTCTTGGGATATGCTCAAAACAGCAGAGCATATCGTGTTCTTAACCGAAGAACTAAGGTCGTACAAGAATCTGTCAATGTTGTGTTTGATGATCTCGTAGGTCTGGCAACAAGAACTGAAGAAGATGATGTGTCATTTCTCTTAAATGAACCATATGTTGCCGACAAGGAGTCCAGTAACAATGACAAAAGTCCTATGAAAAGTCCTGATGTCAAAACCAATGTTTCTTCTCCGTCAGTGAAGGAATCAACATCACCCCAGACACTAGATTCAGACTTCTCATCTGAAAGCGATGATGAACAACTTCCACTGGCTCAGTATGAACCAAGATGTGATCCTCCAAGGAGAATCAAAAGAGATCACCCAAATTCCCAAATCATCGGTGATGGATCTCAAGGAGTCAAAACTAGAACAAAGAGCTCAACCAATGTTGTTGAATTGGTCAAACAGGTTTGCATGTCATCAGTTATTAACCTTGTGTCCATTTCATGCTTTCTATCCAGTGTTGAACCTAAAAATGTCAAAGAAGCATTAAAAGATGAATTCTGGGTAGAAGCAATGCATGATGAGCTGATTCAGTTTGTTCGGAATAATGTGTGGGAGTTAGTTCCAAGGCCTGAAAATAAAAATGTAATTGGAACTAAATGGATTTTTAAGAACAAGACTGATGAGTCTGGTAATGTGGTCAGAAACAAAGCCAGGCTAGTGGCTCAAGGTTACACTCAAGTAGAAGGCATAGACTATGATGAAACATTCACTCCTGTTGCTAGAATAGATTCTATTCGTCTCCTACTTGCGATTGCTTGCCACATCGGGTTTACACTGCATCAAATGGATGTCAAAAGTGCATTTCTGAATGGCATTTTGAATGAGGAAGCCTGTGTTGAACAACCAAAAGGCTTTGAATGCCATGAAAAACCAAACCATGTGCTGAAACTACACAAGGCCTTGTATGGGCTTAAACAAGCTCCTAGAGCTTGGTATGCTCGACTTACCGAATTTTTAATTGACTTTGGTTTTTCAAGAGGCGTGGTAGATAAAACATTGTTTATCAAAAGGATTCACAAACACATCACTGTTGCACAAATCTATGTTGATGATATTGTGTTTGGATCCACCTGTTCTAATCTCCTTAGGGAGTTTGTTGATGCAATGTGCAGCACATTTGAGATTAGCATGGTCGGCCAATTGGCTTACTTTCTTGGTCTCCAAATCAAGCAAGACAAAGATGTGATTTTCATATCCCGAAGTAAGTATGCCAAAATTTTGATCAAGCACTATGGACTTGAAGCTGCAAAGCCCATGAAAACACCAATGGGATCCTCTGAAAAACTGAGCAAAGACAATGTTGGAGTCAATGTTGATCCAACAATGTACAGAGGAATAATTGGTAGCTTGCTCTACTTGACTGTTAGCAGACCTGATATCATGTTCAGTATTGGAGTTTGTGCTAGATACCAAGCTCAACCCAAGGAGTCACACTTGAAGGCTGTCAAAAGAATAATTCGATATGTTGCTAGCACAGTCGACTTTGGAATCAGATACTGCAAAGACACCAACACCAGCCTCATTGGATATAGTGATTCAAATTGGGCAGGTGATGTTGATGATAGGAAGAGCACAAATGGTGGTTGTTTCTTTTTGGGGAGCAATATTGTTTCTTGGTCAAGCAAGAAACAAAATTGCATCTCTTTGTCAACAGCTGAATCCGAATATGTTGCAGCTGCTAGTTGTTGTGCTCACTTGGTATGGCTGAATCAAATGTTGAAGGACTATGGCATGGCAAGCTCATCACTAACCCTACTGTGTGATAATGCTAGTGCTATTGAAATTTCCAAGAACCCCGTTCAACATTCACGCACTAAGCATATCGATATTCGACATCACTTCATCAGAGACTTGGTGGAAAAAGAGATCATAAACATCAAATACATATCCACTGAAAATCAAACAGCGGATATTTTCACCAAGCCTCTTGATTTCGAGAGATTTTCTGCCTTGAGAAAGTCTCTTGGAATGTGTTCTATTTAATTAGTTCATTTTGTTTACTGATGTTGAACTCGATGTGAGTTTTTTTTTATCAAACATCAGTTGTTTACCTCGTTTGCATTTATTTATGTTAGTCATTTCTTTTAAGTATTATTCAAGGCTGACTTAATGAAATTATTGTGTTTCTGCATTTATTTAACAAAATCAGCTACTTGAAATTCTATGTCTGTGTTTGTGAATGAAATACCCGTAATTCTATAAGGTGAATTATAGTTGGGTTTGTTCACTGTTTGTCTGTGTTGTAGCTGATGTTGTGACCAAGATTGCAGAAGAAACAATAATCTTCAGAAATTATATGCTTAAAATTATATTTGTCATGTAATTGTATTCCATCTGTTTATTATTTTATTTAGAAAAATAAAATAAAAAAAGGACGGATTTGTTTAGGGGGCCCATGAATATCTCTAATTGTACTCTAGTGATAAGTACATGTTCGGTTATCCCTATCTACTAATCCATTTTTAATTTCTAATTTTTTATTCTTGATGTGACGGTTTTAGGGAGTTCCGAGAATTGAGGGATCTTGACATCCATATCTTGAATTAAAATTCAAATCTCTCACTCATTCTCTCTCCACCGAGTCATTTCAGTTTCCCTTCATCTTGTCTATCTTTCTTTCTTTTGTTTTCTCTCAAGCTTTTTCAGAACATTCATGGCGGATCCTAATGACTTAGCTGCTATGTTTCAAATGATGAAACAAATGTTGAAGAAAACCATGGGCACTCCATCTTCAACTTCAGTTCCCACTGGAACTTCAACTTCAACTCCCACAGTCACTGTAACACCTGGAGTGCGTGCGGAAGGTGTAAAATCTGAGTCAGAAAAGCCCTCATCCCCTCCGACCGAACAAATTGATACTCTGATGAAGGAAGCTGAAATTCCCGAAGGGGTTCAAGTGTTAAATCCAACACCACTTCAACAAGTACTCTTAGGAGAAGAAGAAAACCCCATAGATCCTGATCTTGGGGTGCACATTCAAGCTATTATCAGCAAGAAGAAGAAGGTCGGGCCAACTCGTAAGTCTAAGAGGCTTCACAGTTCTCAAGATACTGAAAAAGAAGAGATTGAAGAAACTAGCAAGAAGGCTAGGAGAACTCTGAAGATAGAGACCAAGCTGGTGAGGTCTTTACGGGATGAGTCTGATGATGAAGAAAATCTTCCCGAGAACTCTCCTATTAAAGCCCCTGCGGATGTTGAAGTGGATGCTGAACAAGAAACTGCTTCTGAGATTCCTGAAGCTGTCAAGGAAGAAGTTTCTTCTGAGGCTGTGAAGAAAGCAACCTCTCCCACCTCCTCTCATGATCTAGTCTCTTCTGGCACTGCTCGAGATGTTTTCTCTCCTACTGAGTCAGGCAATGTCAAAAATGATGATGAGTCTGAAGATTCTGAACCAGTCTATCCACCAGGTTCCCCTCATGACGTTACTTCTGCTTTTAGTAAAACTTTTTACTCTAAGCATGCTAAGGCTCAATACAAAATTATGTGCAACCGTCATGTACGTGTTGAGAAACTGGTGTAACCCGGACAATTTGTACAGGATACGAAAACGCACGGAAGACTTCTAGAATCGAACACATCAACTTGGAAGGATTCAACCCTACTCTAAGACTCAAATATTTCGAAAATAAGCTGACTTGAAGGAATAGAAACTCAAAAATAATGATCGAACGAATCTAGACCTAAATACGATACCTAGACTACGACACAAAAACGGAACACAAATCCAACAAGAAAGAGGCTGATTTGGGACGAGAATTATAGCTGGAAGATGATGGTATTTGGGACGAGATTTATGGGTTAAGAATGGCTAGGGAAGATAGGATATGATAATGGTTCGAAGGACTTACGGTATAGATGGAAAACACGATGAATTTATACCAAATGGAACCGAACCCTTGATGATCGACACACGATCAGGTCTTGATGGCTTGGGAGGGACACGAACGTTGGTGAAGGATGTAGGACATCATTTGATGAAGGTCGAAGGTGGTAGTGTTGAGAATCACAACCCGATTAATCCCCGGCGTATCTTGTACGACGAAAATGAATCTCTAAGTTGTTCTTCATAGCGAGTTCATCCTAATTCTTTGTATGAATTAGAACGTTCCCTTGATGTAAGACTCAAAGTTTGCTAGACTTCAAGAATGATAATTTTCGAGGAAAACAATCAAAAGCTTTAAACGGTTGAGACACAAATTGAATGCAAAAGCAATTTTAATCAATAATGTCTAAAATATCAAAGTAACATGGTTCCCCTATTTATAGGACCTATTATGCACGAAAATAACTAATAAAAAGGCCTAAAAATCTGATCCAAAAGGATCTCTAACTATACTATAGAAATTTCTAAACTAGAATTCTATTCAAGGTAGGAAATTGCCTTAAATACAATTCTAGTCAAACCTATGATATTATGAACGAAAATTACACTTATAAATTAATTAAAAACTGATCTAAACTATAGTCTAAATTAATTAAATAAATACTATAGTCTAGATAAAAATCAACTCCTTAATTAAATTAAATCAAGGGCGAAAACAGCTCCATGCACAAATGCACTTCTTCTTGCTCTCTTCTTCAACTCTTCAAGTTATATTCTCCATGGTATGATCTTGATCTTCATTAGTTAATAAATTAACTAAAGTATGGTTGCACTTTGCATCTTCTAATTCCTCAAACTTCTTGCGAATCATCACTTGGAAATAACCTTGTAATTTCTTCGCTCGAAGTCACGTCATTGGATCTTTGAATTCCAGCTCAGGTTCAAGGCCTTCAATGCCTTGCATGGCTTCATCAGAAACAAATTGATGTCTTAAGCTTTAAGAAGTATGGCATGGATGTGTTTTTGAAAGAAAGGGGTCTGTGGAAATCTGTTTCTTCTCTGTCGACTTTTAAACCTGATGTGATTGTTGAATTCTATGCCAATGTTTCTCTTGATATGGGTGATAAAACAAGGAGCAAATATGGGGAAATTTATATGCGTCATCATGTGTTTAAGTTTAATCCGATGGTGATCAACAAGTTCTTAGGTCTAGGCAATGACAATGATGTTGTTAGTCTAGATCTTATTGATGATGTTGTGTCGACTGTAACTGGTGGATTGGTAACCAAGTGGACAAACAAAATTTCCACTTCTAAGCTTATATTTTTATACTCTGTTTTACACAAGATTATTGTGTGTAATTGGTTACCTACCACTAACACCTCAGTCCTCACTGTTGATCAAGCATTTCTGCTCTTTAAGCTTGGCACTAAGATTCCATTCAGCCTCGGAGACTATATTTTTGATTATGTGATGAAGGCTGCTACAAAGACCAGCAACACCAGCATCTTTCCTTTTCCCTGCCTCATCTATGCAGTTATGGTTGAGCAAGGCGTGAAGCCAAACAAGAAGAAAATAGTCACTGAAACATCGACTATCACAATTGTCAAACCAAAAGGAAATGATGATCGAGTGATGGATCTCCCTTACAACCTTGCTCTAAGTTCCACGGCTGCCTCCAGAGATGTTGATCAGGATGTTAGAATAGAGACCGCTCTCTCTCCCCCACGATCTGAAAGTGAATTGGCTAGTGCATCCTCACATTTGGTGACATTTTCTGTGCAGGTGTTAAATTCTTTTATCAAGCAGATGGATTCTATGATCCATCAAAGCACAGTCTTCACAAATGCTATGGTTGAACATCGCCAAGCTCTGCGAAGTGCACTTTCTACACAAAAAGGGAGAGTAGATGTTGTTGCCGCCACTGGTGATGATGATGGTGCTGAAGGAAAGAAGGCTGGAAAGTCCGTGGCTGAGGCAAAGGGCAAGAAGAAAATATGAATTTTCTTTGTCAAAAACAATTTATTTTTTTTGGATATGTATTGTGCTGGACACAATTTTATTTTGGATGTGTTTACATACTTGTTGGTCTGTTATATGCTGGACACATCTATATTTTTGCTCTATGTGCTGGACACATGTTTTATTTTTAATGTTTAGATGTTTTGGGTATTCAAGTTCTGAATATCCTTGAATAGTTGATTTTAATCATCAGTTTAGTCTGATGATTTTGATATCTATATGTGCTTGATTTTTGCATATTGTTTATCTGGTGATAATCTCAGTATTGTTGCCTTATTGTTCGCATATTGTACAATATGTGATGTTTTATGTTGGGAATGGTCTCAACATGGTGATTGTGTTCGCACGTTTTTAAAATGTGTGATTTTTTTTATGTTGAGAACGCTTTCAACATTGATATTTTATTTTTCACATAACTTAAAGATATGTGTTGTTTATGTTGAGAATGTTCTCAACATTGTATTTCTGTATAGGGGATAATTACCCACAAATTTTCTGTACAGGGTAAATACCCACTAATGTTGTATAGTTCTGTATAGGGGATTATACCCACTAACCTTGTATATTATTTTACAGACAATAACTTAAGGGAGAGCAGACCTTAAGGGGGAGTTTTTGAACTCCAATATTTTTGATCGTATTCCGCTGCGGCTCTAATCATGTATATATTGAGCTTTATGTTTTGTGCAGAAAGGATAAGCTTAAGGGGGAGATTGTTGAGTATGACGTGTTTCAGATGATGTTATCACTTCGCTAATAACATCGCGATCAATGCCGTATCTAATGTTGCCCGTCATTCTCGTCACACCGAGTATAACACTCAGATCTCTAACCTTACCCTTTCCTAATATTTTGGATTAATTTATTTTAAATTAATCTTAATAAATTGTGATTTTTGTCACATATCATTTTCCACGATTTAAGGGAATTATTAGATATTTTATTTCGAATTAAAACGTGGATTATGCTTGATTTTGACTAGGTCAGAATCTGTTCCGAGTTTCAAAGAACGTGATGTTCCCCACTTCATCTTTAACACTAACCGTTGCAGAGAACATGGGTAGCTGGAGTAATCGCCATTGTTACACGATGTTGAAGAACGTGTGCCACGCAGTGCAGATGACGGTTATCTCGAGTCTAGTTCAGCAAAGGTAGTGGAAGGTGGTAGTTTTGCATCCAACTCATCAAGGATCGTGGAGAAACTACCCAGCCGAGATGGAGGAAGTATTTAAGGCATTTCCAAGCCTTAAAATCATTTATGCAAGCAGGTTATCACCATGGTTTGTGAGATGCTCTGAATCTTGCATCTAGTGTCATCTCTGAAATCCAAGACATCTTCCTCGACATCTGCCTAGCGTCCCAATTAGCTGGAGACTTTCATTCCAGTTGTGTGTGTAGGTTAGATAGTCAACTTTGAGAAGTCTAGGATTTAGAGTGACTTGTTGTAATCTATCTATGTGTTTAGATAGGTTTTTTTTGAGTGATTATTCGAGTGAGTGAAGCTAGGATAGTCCTCTGTATGTTTTATGCTGTGTTGTTAAGGGACTGAACCGAGACAACATCTACACTGTTTTTGTTTATTACTTATGATAGTGAATTTCGCCTCGAGGAAATCACACACCGTAAGGAGTGTGATTTAAAATTTAATTTGTGCAAAGTGTTGTTTACGTTTCCGCTGCATGTTGAAGGCAATGTGGTAACACTAGCTTCAACATTACATTTAACTTTGCAATTTACATCCATATTCACATTGTTTTAGGAAACAAATTCTAACATATATATATATATAATACAATGGACCATGCATGACTGTGTTTAACAATACTATACTTACGCCTTAACAAGCTTAAACAAATTTAAGCTATCTATTTCTATGAACTAACCAATCATACATGAAATCAATATGTGAATAAACATAAATAAAAGACTGTACATGATATAGCGGATGAGATTTTCTATTCCATCTTTTATTGATAGATGTGACTAGATCGATATGTTATAATTATTTTTTATTTTTTAATATTTATTATTAAACTTGTGAATTCGATCGTGGAATACGAGTTGAAATATCAAATTTAGAATAGAGGATCTCATCCCATGATATAGCATGACTCTTGACCCAAAATACAATGGCCCAATACTTAACTATTTTCAATGGCATGTCTACAAAACAAAAGAGATTAGATAAACAAATATCTCATCTTTCTCTCTACTACTCACGTAAACAAGCAAACTTTTCTTCATCTTTCCTCTTTCACATAAAGCAGCGT
Organism: Perilla frutescens; assembly: GCA_026008535.1. Lineage (NCBI taxonomy): Eukaryota > Viridiplantae > Streptophyta > Magnoliopsida > Lamiales > Lamiaceae > Perilla > Perilla frutescens. The sequence continues at coordinate 17,936,716 of BRKX01000007.1, read as the reverse complement.
AGCAACATGAGTCGTGTCTTCCTTTCTCACCTTCGTGAACCGCAACACAACAACATCAGATCACCCCTTCTCCTATCACCGGAAACCATCGCTTTCTCCGTCACCAAACTTACTAAGCAGACACACTGCCTGGCTACACCGCCTATACCGCAAATCAAACAGTAGTACTTCAGTCGGTGTTGCACCTTGTTGAAGATATTTATAAGCTTGCATGGCAGTTAGTTTGGCTTTGTACATGTGGCAGCTATTCTTTATTTTATGGAAGTTAGTTAGGTAGTTAGTCAAGTTAGTTAGTTGCTAGCTGCTCGTTTTTCTCTTCTATAAATATCTTGTATTCTTCATCTTTGGAATCAAGTTTTTACAGATATGAAATACAATACAAATTCTCTCAAAAAAATTCAGTTGTGATCTATTTTAACACACCTTGATATTGTCTACCTTCATTTGCTGCTGCTGCTGCTAAAACTCCCCATCACTCTCAAATTTACTAAAGCCCCCATGTTTATGTTATGAAATGAAATGCCATGCATGAGAAATGAAAATGAAAACAAACTAGAAGATAGGTTCACACCTTGAAACGAAACTAGAAATCTTGAAGAAAAAGAAACTCAAACTCTTGGGTTTTTCTTGTTTCGGTTTTGGTGTGAGAGAAAGGTTAATGTGAGCCCTCTATTTATAATAGTAGATAGATTAGTGTTTAGGGTTAGGTTTCATAGCTATCAAGATAACAAGTTGATGAGAATGAGTAATGATAAGGTTTAGAGGTGAATGGAACCTCTATTCCAGATTTGGTGCTCCAACCCGTTCTTCGCGTTTCTTGAATTTTTGTTGTAATATAATCCTTTTTTGCCATGTCTCCGCTCATAATTCCTCTTCATCTTTTCTTCCTATTACGAATTTCAAGCTAGACAGAAACAATTATGCTTTCTGGAGATTTCAGGTGTTAGCTCTTTTTCGAGCCCATGGATTTGAGGATTTCATTTCTGAGTATTCTGTTCCTCCTTCTCAATTCCTTTCTCCTGTTGGTCCTGATGCTCGTTTAAATCCAGATTTTCAAGTTTGGATCCACAGAGATCAAAATTTGTTAAGTTGGCTAATTAGATCTATTTCTGAGGTCATGATTGGTCATGTTACCAGATAACTTACTTCTCACAATCTCTGGCACACTCTTTAATCGTTTTTTCAGTCACAGTCTAAGGCACGAATTATGCAGCTCAAACTCCAACTGCAAACTACTAAGAAAGGTGAGTTGACTATTGATGAATATGTACTGAAAATGCGAGGTTATGCTGATAATTTGGCTGTCATTAGGAAACTTGTGGATGATGAAGATTTGATAATGTATATCCTAGGTGGATTTGGTGTTGATTATGATGCAGTGGTAGTCAATCTTACCAATCATGCTGATACTCTTATTCTTCCAAAAGTGCAGTATGTCTTCAGGCTTATGAGGCTTGGCTACAGAGTCAAATGTCTGTGTTTACTCCTAGTGCTCATTTTGCTCAGTTTCCTGGTGCCAGACCTCCTATTGATTCTTTCTATGGCCATGGTCATGGTGTGGCTGAGCTTGCTAGTCGAGGTGGTTCTTTTAGAGGCAGAGGTGGTAGAGGTTTCACCAAGGACACTAAAGTCATCTGTGAGCTTTGTGGAAAGAATGGTCATGTAGCCATAAAATGCTTTAAGAGGTTTGATGTGCATTTTACTAGTGTTGTTGCTCCTCGGGCTTTTTATGCTGATTTCTCCTATGATTCTGCTCAAGAGGAGGCCTACTATGCTCAGCAACAAGACTCACAGTGGTATGCTGACAGTGGAGCAACTGCTCATATCACTAATGATCTGTCAAATCTCCATTTGAGCACTCCTTATTCTGCTGCTGAGATGCTTCAGGTTAGCAATGGTAATGTTCTGTGCATTGCTCATTTAGGTGATTCTAGCTTTCCTTCTGCTGATTCTAAAAAATCTATTCTGCTACATAATGTGTTACATGTGTCTAGCATTACAAAGAATTTGATCAGCATCTCTTGGTTCACTAATGATAACAATGCCTTTGTTGAATCACACCCTACTTTTTGTTGTGTTAAGGATCTCAACACACATCAAGTTCTGATGAAGGGATCTCTAGTCAAGGGGTTGTATCAGCTGAATCTCTCAGCCATGCCAATGTCTAGACTAGGGGTGTGCATTCGGTTCAGACCGAACCGAACCGAACTCCTAAAATCGAACCTAGACCGAACCGAAAAATTTGCCACCGAACTGAACTGAACATTAATTGCAGCCGAACCGAAACCGAACATGTCGGTTCGGTTTCGGTCGGTTCTCTTAAAAATCGAAGCATTTTCTGGGCAGATTTATCAAAAAAAAATTCTACATGTTTTTAGGACAGATTTATCAAAAAATAGCACAAGCTACTGCAAATTACACACATAGTCAAAACAAAAGACATCAACATTTAAGTCCAAATCCAAAACATCCAAATAATTCAAAATTTAAAAATAAACTAGTGAAGTACATAACCTTTTGTCCAAAATAAAATTGCAATAAACATCTTCATCATCAAATCTCGTTAACTTGACTTGTATTTCCCCCCCCCCCCCAATATTTGTTAGACCTACAAAAAAAACATAAAAATGGTTAAATAATTCCAATATTAAATAATACAATTAAACATGAAATAAATAAAATACCTTCTTCATATTTTTTAAGACTTTCCAAATCCTCTTCAATTAATTTGAGTTCTTTTGATCTTCTCATCCAATTTTGGGTGCATATAAGACTTTCCACTATTTTAGGAGTTAAAGAACTCCTAAATGGATCAAGTACTCTTTTTTCCGTGCTAAAGGCGGACTCGGATGATACCGTAGAAACCGACATTGACAAAACATCTTGAGCAAGACGCGAGAGAATGGGAAATCGAGGTTGGTTAACCTTTCACCACTCTAAGATATTGAAAATCTTGCTTTCTGGAATGACATCGGTTTCTTCAAGGTAAAGTTGTAATTCATTTCTAGTCAATGCTCCACTATCCTTCTTGAGCTTCTTGAACTTAGAACACATACTAACCACATGTGGTTGTGTCATTAACGAATCGGGATTGGAAGATGGAACTGAAGATCTAACTTGATCTTGCTCTTGATTTGCTACATCACTTTGAACTTGAGCAGCCACTTTGTAAGCCTCAAATAACTCAATCAATGCACTCTTTACACCCTTACACATTTCATTTCCATCCTTTTCTCCATACTCCTCAACTAGTGCATACTCAACAAATTCAAACTTATATCATGGATCGAAGATAACACCCACATATATAAGTTTGTTCATCTTCTTTGGATCTCCCCAATATTTGTTAAATTTTACTTTCATTTGAGTGCCCATTAATCTTACATCAACATCACTACTCTTCATCCACTCATTCAACAAAACACTCAATGTGCTTATCTCTTGATAACATTCATTAGAGGTAACATAAAGTGAGGCTGAAATTTTAAGAGTGAGAGCATAAAAAGTGGCTAAGAGATCAACCATCCTCTTAACATTTTCCCAATCCGAATGTGCATGAGGCCCACTATCAAGCTCAAATTGGTAGTATAGATTTTCAGTTTCAAACCGTTCAAACGTCTTTTCATATTTAAGAGCAACACTCAACATCAAATAAGTTGAATTCCATCTAGTTGAAACATCTAGACACAACATTCTCTTGCACTCAATAGATTCGGTGACAAAACAATCTTTAAACCTTCTTAACCTAGCTGGAGAGTGTCTAACAAATTTCACTGCTTCTCTAACCTTATTGACTGAAGGATTGATATCTTTCAACCCATTCTTAACTACCAAAGCGAGAATGTGAGCAATGCATCTCATATGAAGATGGATTCCCTTAGCAACAGTACAACCCCGAGAAGTAAGTCTCCCTTTCAAGTAGTTAATGCACGTGTCATTTGAAGCTGCATTATATACAGTGATTGTAAACACCTTTACAATTCCCCACTCACGTAGACAACCATCCAATTGTTTACCCATCTCCTCACCCCGATGACTTTCAATTGTACAAAAATTTATAATCTTTTTATGAAGATTTCAATTTTTGTCAATGAAATGAGCTACACACATATAGTTCAAATTTTGCAAAGACGCCCAAGTGTCTGTAGTACCACAGACACTTTGACCTGATGATTTGAAATATTCTTGCAATTTTTTTTCTCATCTAAGAATAATTGATAACAATCTCTTGAGATGGTCCAATGTGATGGGAGAGTGAACTTAGGTTGTAAATTAGCAACAAATTCAATAAACTTTTCCCCTCCACAATCTTAAATGGTAGCTCATCTTTAATGATCATTAAAATCAATTTCCTCCTACATAGATCTTGATCAAATCTCCAAGCAGTGAGACTACCACCTATGCACTCATTATCTTTATCATGCAGTGCTTGTAAAGACAATTGTGGTTGTCTTAAATGAACATGAGCTGGATTTTTTATGCAATTATTCATGTGAGTATTGATGGCGGAATTACCATTTTTCCTAGAATCGCAGCAGTAAATCTTACCACAATAGTTGCACTTGCCCTTTCTATTTCCTTCATCATCAATAAAGGAGTTGAAATGATTCCACACTTTGGCTCTAGGAGCTAAAGTTGTAGCCTTCCTCTTTTTTGATGTCGATTCCTGTTGGCTTGGCGGTGGCATCACGGTTTTCTCTCCATTAGAGCTTTCAGCCATCTTAAATTAAACCTTACAAAAATAAATAAATCACAATAAGCTATTGTAGCCTGTAAATTTAATACATACAAATAAAAAAATAAAAAATGAATAACCCAACTGTAACACTTATAATATCAATTTCCCTCAAATAAACAACACCACCACCACAATAAACTGCTACAGATTCAAAATTAAATAACCACACTCTAACATAGTAACACTTGTATTCAATTTCCCTCAAATAAACAACACCACCAGTAATTCTTCTAGCTAAAAGCAAATTATCCTCTCTTGCAAAAGACAGAATATGTAAAAGCCTGGGCTGTGAAGCACGTAACATTTTTTTAATACTTCAACCATTTCTAACTTAATTACCTTAAGAATTTACAAACTTAATTACCTTAAGATTTATAAATATTTCAACTTTTGAATGCCTGAACAATACCGAGACCGAGAGGAAGAATTTCAATATTTTAACAATTTAGCTAGAAAGCCAGCACATGAGAATCTTTATGAATTACCGAGAGAAAAAACTACAATATTTTAAGCTGCTACCGCTACGCAAAAGAAAAGAAAACTTACTGATGAAGCTGCTACTGCTACGCGAGTACGCGACGATGGGAGAGAGAGAGATGTCTACTTGTTGTTGCGACTGCACATGAGAGACTGGAGATGGGAGAGAGAGACGATGACACTGAGAAGTGGGAGGTAGGGCGGAGGTGAGGCTGAAAATCTATCTGTGTATTTGGGATTTTAGGATTAGGTTTTCATTGAATCAAAATTGCAAATTCAATCTGCTCGTGTCGCATGAATCGGTGAATGGGAGTGTGAGACATTGATTATTGGGTGTTGGGCTGAAATTAGGAATGGGCTATTAATATTATAATTAATGTAATGGGCTTAATGGAATGGGCCAATGGGCTATCTATTTTTTTACATTATTAAATTTCATTCGGTTCGGTTCGGTTATTTTCGGTATTTTAGTATCCAAACTGAAACCGAACCGAACATAATCAGTTTTTCAAATATAAAACTAAAACTGAACCGAAGTTAAAATTTAACAAACTGAACCGAACCGAACACGGCGGTTCGATTCGATTTTTCAGTCGCGGTTCGGTTTTGCTCACCCCTAGTCTAGATAGTCCTCTCCTTCTGTAACATCTCAAGTCCAGTCCTCTACTTTTGCAACATCTCAAGCTTTTCAGACAACCATTATTTCTGCAAATTCCTCTGCTTCTCCCTGTAGCAATAAGTCTGATCTTTTTTTCTTTCTTGTACTTCTGATATAAATGAGTGGCATAGAAAGCTAGGGCATCCTAGTTCTTCTGTTCTGAAACAAATCTATAAAACTCTTCATATTCAATATACAGATTCTGCAGTTTTGTTTTGTGATGCTTGCAAAATGGGTAAACTTCATCAAACAGCCCATGTCTCTCAACCTCTTCATACTGCTGCTCCCTTTCAACTCATACACTCTGATCTTTGGGGACCTGTAGCTACCCCTAGTACCTCTGGTTATAAATTTTATATCCATTTCATTGATGATTATAGTAGGTGCACTTGGATTTTTCCTCTTACTGTTAAATCTGAGGCTGTTGAGGTTGTCAAGAGGTTCATAACAATGATTCAAGTTCAGTTCTCTACTACTATTCATTCTCTTCAAACTGATTAGGGGTGAACACAGATCTTTAGATTCATATCTTTCTACTATAGGTATTCAGTTTAGACATTCATGTCCTCACATTCATGCTCAGAATGGAAAGGCTGAAAGAAAGTACCAACATATTTTTGAGACTGGTCTGACCTTGTTAGCTCAAGCTCACTTACCTTTCAAGTTTTGGTGGGATGTTTTTGCTGTTGTAGTGTATCTCATAAATCGCTTACTCTCTCTTACAACTCAAAGTATCTCTCCTTTTCAACTTCTTTTTCATCATACTCTAGATTATTCTTTTCTTCACACTTTTGGTTGTGCCTGTTTTCCTCTTTTAACTCCTTACAATCACCATAAACTTCAACATAAATACTCCAAATGTGTGTTTCTGGGGTATAGTTCTTGTCATAAAGGTTATAAGTGTCTTAGTTCTTCTGGTAGGTTATATATCTCAGATTCTGTTGCATTTAATGAGAATGAATTTCCATATGACTCTCTTTTCTCTTCCACTCAACTGTCATCTTTTTCTTCCTCACCAGCTTCTTCTGATCCTATACCTATTCCTATTTTTTCTTCTTCTCGATTATCATTTCCTGATCATATCATCTCTACTCCTTCTGTTTCACCCATTTCTTCTACTCCCTCTTATACATCTATTTTTGTTTCTACTACTTCTCATCATATGATCACTCGAGCCAAGAATGGCATTTTCAAACCTAAGGCATGGCTGACTGAACTGCAGTTACCCTCAGAACCCTCTTCTTTTAAACAAGCACTTGATGATCCTGTCTGGTATAATGCTATGAAGACAGAATTTTCAGCTTTGCAGGATAAGAAAACATGGGTTTTGGTTCCTCCTTCTTCTAATCAGAAGTTGATCTCTCATAAATGGGTATTTAAGGTGAAAACTAAGTCTGATGACACTCTTGACAAGTTAAAGGCTCGGTTAGTGGCTCGTGGTTTTGAGCAGTTTGCTGGGATTGACTTCCTTGAAACTTTCAGTCCAGTTCTTAAGTTCTCTACACTCATAATGGTTTTTGCTATGGCAGCTATGAAGGGTTGGAAAATGAGACAAATTGACATGAACAATGCTTTTTTGAATGGAGAATTTGAGGAAACAATTTTTATGACTCAACCAAGAGGTTTTGAAGACAGTCAGTTTCCTCAGCATGTGTGCAAACTTACTAAAGCTATATATGGTCTTAAGAAGACACTTAGGGCCTGGTACAACACTCTGAAGGCTTATTTAAGCTCAGTTGGTTTTCAAAGATCTCAGTCAGACTTCTCTTTATTTTTCAGATTATCTGCTAACAGTGTGGTGATCATGCTTGTCTATGTAGATGATATTTTAGTCACTGGAGACAATCCTGAGGACATTCAAGATGTGATTCAAGGTCTTAATACCAAGTTTGCTCTGAAGGATCTTGGCTTGGTTAACTACTTTCTGGGTATAGAAGTTTCTCATCATCTTGATTCATTTCATCTATCACAAGGCAAGTATATTGATGAGATCCTGGAAAAAAACAAACTTGTCTGATTGCAAGTCTTGTTCTCTTTCTATGACTCCAAATGTCAAGTTATCAAAATACAGTGGTTTTATGTTTGAACATCTTACTCTTTACCGGAGCACAATTGGATCTTTACAATACTTGACATTAACAAGGCCATATATTGTCTTTTCTGTAAATAAACTTAGTTAATTTTTGCAACAGCCGCTCACCTCTCATTGGGATGCTTGTAAACAGTTACTCAGATATCTAAAGGGCACAAAGCAGTTCTCTCTAGTCTTCAGTCCATCTTCTTCCATGATGATTGAAGCTTTTGCAGATGCAGACTGGGTCAGCTGCATTGATGATAGAAGATCCACTGGTGGGCATTGTGTTTTCCTTGGAAACAATCTGATTTCTTGGTGTTCTAAGAAGCAACAAGTTGTGTCACATAGTAGTACAGAATCTGAGTATAGATCTTTGGCTAATGTTATAGCAGAAATAGTGTGGTTGCAAACACTATACAAAGAACTAGGGTTTTCAGCTATAAGCCCAGCTCAAGTTTGGTGTGATTACAGCAGTGCCATCTCGCTTGCTTCAAACCCAGTTTTTCACACAAGAATGAAATATATTGAGATTGATGTACATTTTGTTCATGAGAAAGTTCTTGCCAAAGTTGTGGAGATAGGTCATGTGTCTTCAAAGGATCGAGTAGCAGATGTCTTCACCAAACCTTTAGCTGAAACCAGATTTCGAAGTCTCAGGGATCGACTCAAACTCAAGCAATGACTTCGAGTTTCTGCAGGGGTGTATTGAAGATATTTATAAGCTTGCATGGCAGTTAGTTTGGCTTTGTACACGTGGCAGCTATTCCTTATTTTATGGAAGTTAGTTAGGTAGTTAGTTAAGTTAATTAGCTGCTAGCTGCTCGTTTTTCTCTTCTATAAATATATTATATTCTTCATCTTTGGAATCAAGTTTTTACAAATATGAAATACAATACAAATTCTCTCAAAAAATTTCAGTTGTGGTCTACTTTAACACACCTTGATACTATCTACCTTTATCTGCTGTTGCTGCCAAAACTCCCCACCACTTTCAAATTTACCGAAGCCCCCATGTTTATGTTATGAAATGAAATGCCATGCATGAGAAATGAAAATGAAAACAAACTAGAAGATAGGTTTACACCTTGAAACGAAACTAGAAATCTTGAAGAAAAAGAAACTCAAACTCTTGGGTTTTGCTTGTTTCGATTTTGGTGTGAGGGAAAGGTTAATGTGAGCCCTCTATTTATAATAGTAGATAGATTAGTGTTTAGGGTTAGGTTTCATAGCTATCAAGATAACAAGTTGATAAGAATGAGTAATGATAAGGTTTAGAGGTGATGGGAACCTCTATTCCAGATTTAGTGCTTCAACCCGTATTCCACGATCGATTTAACAAGTTTAATAATAAATATTATAAAAATAAAAATTAATTATAACATAATCGACCTAGTCACATCTATCAACAAAAAATTGAAATTTTAAAAATTATAAATCATATTTTTAAAATAATCAACCATAATAATCATTTCTTTGAAAATTAAATACTAAAAAATGATTATAAACCCTAATTGGGTGGGGTGAACCCTAAAAACAATCATAAAATTAAACTAAAACATAATGAGTTAAAATTGATGGAAAAAATGGAAGAAAATCTCATAAATTTGATCGTGGAATACGGATTGGAACACTGAGTATGGAATAGAGGATCCCATCCGGGTTTAGAGGATTTGAGATATCAAGTTCTCTAATACTAAATTTTCATGGAAAAGAAGAAGAGAATGTTCTTGATTTTGGTCTTCTTAACACTTGGGCTTGAAGATTTGGACTCATTATAAGGTATTTGAGCTTCAAAAATAAAACTTGGCTAGAACATTGGGCTTCCATGATTTAATAAATTTAGTGTCATGACAATAATGATATTATATGATGCAATATATATATATATGCTTAATTATTTATTAAACCTTCTTAGGTACGACTTATTAGATTTAAGCAATTAATATATCACACATAAAAAAATAAAATATTTTTAGGAAAGAAAAAGTGTAGAAATTCAAATATTAGAAAATTGAGTCTCCACATCCTTCCCTACTTAAAAAAAATCGTCCTCGAAATTACTTATTTGGTCCTCGTACTCAAAAGTATCTAAACTTAAAATCTATCATCGATCTTGCATAGTCTCGCTGGTGACATATCTATCGCTTATGCATTCTAAGTTCTGAGATCTTCCTAACCGGCATGTAAAGCATGAGTCTTGCTATATTTTTTCTAATAGATCATAGTCTTGTTAAGTTCTAGTTTGACTATCTTATTCGGACAATGAAACTATTTCTAAAAAGATCGAAGTAGATATCAAAAGTTGCAGTTGTTATTTGGCCATCCTGGTACATTGATTGCGTCATCCTTATCAAAGATCTCGTACATTCTTTATTGAAGACATTTTTCGGAAGTCCAAAATATATTCAGTTTTGAGTACGTAATTAGCCTTTTGTTCGAAAAAAGAAATACAACTAATTTCTATACGATAAATTATTAGTTTTTGTAGATATGAAAAGTTAAAATTAATATATTAATTTGTATATCTAAGTCCAAACTTCAATTTTAAATAATGACTGTATTTAGTGCAAAGAAAAAAATATTAATACATGAGAAACTAATACTTTTGATCAATGTAGAAAATATAATAGTACTTTTTTGCATTTTGAATAACTACAAAAATGTCACTGTTTCTTGCGTTGGATCCATGTATGAGATTAGAATTTTAATTAGAAGTAGATAAATCACATAAATTGGGAAAGTTGTTCTTAAAAGTGTGTGTTCAATTCGCGCTCTTCAATTCGATCCAATCATACAATTCAATTATCACGATGCACATCATGATTCATGAATACACTATTATATATATATATATATATATATATATATTACATAATTAGTTATCTCTAATTAACTAGCTAAACTGTTGAGAGCTATGGTGGCGTAAATTCTCATGAACAATGATTTTATTGAAATAATGATCGAATGATAAACAAGAAAAGGAAAAATGTAACAAGGAACATTACTATTCCCCCAGGTAAATAGCGAATGAAGATGCTGACGTGCACCTGCAGCTGACTCTCTCTCTCTCTCTCTCTCCCTCCCCTCTCCGTCATCATTGTTGAAGTCTCCTCTCTCAACTGCACCTGCGTTGCAATCATCATCTCCATCATCACTATTGATGAAGAAGCTTCCTCTGGGTGGTTGTTGCTGATGTTTTTCGCCGTTTTCCGACAAATTTCACACTCACTGCAGATATATACAACAATTATATTATTATTATTATTATTATTATTATTATTATTATTATTATTATTAAAAAATCAAACATGTATATATGTAGAGAGAGATCAAATCGATGATGCATATATATATATATATATATATATATATATGATAAATAAATGTTAATTAATTAGGGTTTACTTGATTGTATGATTACTCATATATAAATTGGGAACATGCAATTGGGTACGTAAATAGGAATTATTTTTAACATGTATAACAACATTAATTTGAGATTTTAATCATCACCCTAATTAATTCATGCAGCGGTCACATACCTTTTCCAATTGAAAAAAAAAACAGATATACATGATATCGGAATATTATAAAAATAATAAAGTAGTAAAACTTACGTGTTTCCCTTGTGCGAAAACCAAGCGGCGGCGCAGTTATGATGCGAAAGGGCAAGGCCTCCTTTGCAATCACAACCTAGTTGGATAAGTTGATGAGAGTCGGCGCCGCCATTGCCAAATTCTAGGCAAATTCTACAAACCTTTGAACCCTCCACACTATTTCTTGGTCCACCAATATCCTCATCATTTATATCGATCACAACGTCGTCGTTTGCCTTCTTCTTTTCTGATACTTTGCTTTCTTCTCGATTTCTTGAACTCTTATCGACTCCGTGATCGTGTAACTCCACCTCCATTTCTGTGAACCAATATTTGATCAGTTACGTTTCATCAGAATCCCTTCTGTTTCATCGATCGTGGATTCGATCGATTAAACTACTAACAATATTACACACACATATTACATATTAATATATATATGTTCTAATAAGATCTAATTTTATCCAAGCATAAGTTTATTGCGTATTTTCTTTTCATTCATGTAACCAAATTTCCATATTTTTCAATGTACTATTAACTCTTTTAATTAAAAGAAATAATTATTATTTTAAATAAATTAATTTGATCTCAAATTAGATTTTGATAGCTTTCCAGAGCGATATACATAAGAATGTATGTAGGAATTAAACTCATATGATATAATATAAATCTGTTTATCTGTAATTAATTAATATAAGCATACTACTGTATATATATTAAAAAAATTATTATTGTTCCAATACAATTCAACAACTTAGTAGTCTACAATTGAACGGATCGTATATAGAATCTAATATAGCCTTGATCGCGCAGCAGTTTTTGTCAAATATTGAAGTTTAAATTTAAAATATGAAAAGAAAAGTAAAATACTTTTTTAGCTTTTGAATCCTTTGAATTTGAAGTTTATAAACACCACAATCTTCCAATTAATGGTGAATCATTATCTGCGTCGCTAATTAATCCGTTAAGTTTCTCAATCTATTGTGATTATTTTATAGCCAGAGTTTATTTTCCTACTGATGTTTGGATATCATGTTGATTCTAAAATCTATATGGATTAGAAAACAAAATTCTTAGTTTATTTTCCATAATTATTAAATGCGCGCGGAATTGAATATTATATAATTAGTTAATAGTTAATGCCGTGATGTATTGTTGCGTCGATAATAGATAAATAGTAGTAATTAAGTTTCTTAGCAAAAAGCCTTTGAAAGGAAATAATGAGTTACATTATTTTTATTTATATATTATCAATTTTTTTTATATAGTCTCATATACATAAGTAATGATTATAAAGAAATTGTTATAAATATATGGTAAGAAGCAATAAATATTAATAACAAGAAAAAACCTACAAATTTACATATAAATTAAACTCGAAAAAATTACTGAGTATGGGAGAATCTTAATTTACTATGAGTCAAAATGAGGTACAATAAAAAATAGTTCAAAGCAACTATTAAAACCCTAGACAAAATCAGAATTGGGTCTTGTATCGGTCCAATCCCACAAGCTCCAACTACGTTAAAAACAAAAATCCAAATTTCATGGTCGCAGTGCGAGCTTGATAGACGCGATCCAAACAATCCGGTCACCAAGACATCAACATAAATCACATACATAATATAATAATGAAAATTAAATTTTCTGTCTTCCGTTTCTCTAAAAAGGAAAAAAAAAATTAAATTCACTATAGCTTAGTCTATACGCAGCCGAATTTAATATTGGCAATGCCAAAAAACTTGTGGGTAAGAAAAATCCATTTTTACCAAAACTGTCACAAGAGTATCATAAGAACTAGAGTCTGTTTGGTTGACATGGAATATGACCTAAAAAAGTAATCTAATTTCTTATTTTAATATTCTTATGTTTGATTCATTTTCTTATGTATTATGTAAAGTAATCAGATTCCTAAAAATAAAAATAAAAATTATGCAACTTTCCTAGAATGTGAATACCCAGTACAAATAAGTATTTTTGTTCCTTGTTTGCAGGAATCTGGTGCTAGATGATTTTATTTTTCGATTTCTTTATCAATTATCATTTTTTATAAATTATTATTATTAAGTTTGGGTTCATATTTTTTAAACCCAAAAGTTTTAAAAAAATGAATTTTTTCAAATTGAAAAAATTGAATTAATTATTTTTTTATTGATTTATATTATGTTTGGATTAAAACATTTCAACCAAAAAAAATGAGTAACACAGTAAAAATTAGAAAATTTTATAATTGAAAACGTAAAAAATTGGAATTTTTTTTGTTACAACATTCCAACCAAAATCCGATTATTCAATCATTTTTTATCATTTCTATCAAAATTATATATCATATATATATATATATATATATGATATTTAATTTTCTACTTGTTTAATTTTAATCTAATAATGAAACGATAATTATGATAATTTCTTTATTATTTTCCAAACATGGAATAAATAATTTATTAATAATCATTTTTCTCAAAATCACATTCCCAAATAAATATATTCTCAAAAATATTTACTTTCCAACCAACAAAACGAGTTCTAAGTTAATCAGGAATCCATCGATCCAACCTCGTCACACATACACGAACTAATTAACCAAAAAAAAAACATAAATTTGATCATTGATTGTTTAATTTACAATAATCATCGATCTATGATTTCTGAGGGATGAGACTCGACACAAATGTAGAGTTTCATTACATACATTAATTAGGCGATATCTATATCGACATCCATATAATTAAACAATCCATATAATTATTGCAGACCCTATAATTAATTACAAACTGGTCGGCGGCCAAAATCTGGTGATCGGCGATCGGCGACCAGGTCGGCGGTTTTCACTGATCTCTTTCACACTCGCCGAGTTGTTGTGAAGAAATCGGTGATCGGTGGGTGTCTCGGTGATTAGGGCACACTTCACTGTTTTGCTTCGTTCTCGTTCGTTTCTTATCCGATTGACCCGATTCAAGTTGGAGAATTACCCTAACTCGATCATCTATCTTTCTAGTTTATCTTCCAACTGAATTGGATCTCAAAAGTGTCCCTTTTATAACTCACATTTCAACAAAAAGAGCAAAATATAAGATTGCAGAAGAAAAAGCGAAAATATGATCAAACATGAAACTATGCATGCATTAACCATTAAATTTCATCAAAATAAACACATAATTGCATACAAAAAGTCATGTTTATCAACGAGCCAACGCATTAGAGTTGGGAGAATGCACTGAAGAGTCGTCAGATCAAAAAATTAAATTAATTTATTTTAATTTATGATTCATAAATTTCATTTTAAAATATATATTCTTTGAAAAAAAATTAAAAATTAAAAAATGATAAATAAATAAATTAGTAAAAAAATTATTCCGGCCGCGCACAAGACGCGTCGCACGTGGCGACGGCGGCGTTCACTCGCCAATATTATTCTCAAATTGAACATCTGCCATTCATGAGTTAGCTCCCCTTCGTTAATAATAAAACTCTATAAAATTTATTCACGTGGTGAAGAGTAATGTGGGATTAATAATAAAAAAAATCGAATGATAATGACTAAAAAACTCTATAATATTTACTCATGTGAATATGTGAGTGTAATGCGGATTTATTAATAAAAAAAATAGACTAATAATGGCTAATTTAGTAGATGATGATGGAAATGGAATCCCACGTTATTCTCACTTTATTTTTTCACATTTTTCACACACATTACATTTTAAACTCTCAGATTCTCTCAACCCTCTTCCTAAAATAATTAAAAAATAATAATGACAAAAAAAATTGAATAATAATGAAATAAAAAATTGGAGACGATGGGAATTGAACCCTATATAATTCTCAATTTGAATGCTCTACCATTGAGCTACATCCCATTGTTGATTAACAAAACTCTATACATTATATTTATAAAATGAACAGTAATGTGGAGTTATTAATAAAAAAATATATGAATCGGAATTATTGATAAAAAAAAGACTAATGATGAGGAAAAGAAAAAGAATAATAATAACAAAAAAATGGATAAAAATGAATAATAAATAAATTTGGAGATGATGGGAATTGAACCCTAGATCATTCTCAATTTGAATGCTCTACAATTGAGCTACATCCCCTTGATTAATAAAACTCTATATATTCTATTTATAAAATGAAGAGTAATGTGGAACTATTAATAAAAAAAATATATGTATGGAATTATTGATAAAAAAAAAAACGTCTAATGATGACAAAAAATTGATAAAAAGTTTATAATCGTGACAAAAAAATTGAATAAAAACGAATAATAATGACAAAAAAATGATAAAAAATGAAAAGTAAATAAATTTGGATATGATGGGAATTGAACCTAATATCATTTCCAATTTTGAATGCTCCACCATTGAGCTACATCCCCTTTTTTATAAGTAAAACTCTATAAAATTTATTGATGTGATAAAGAGTATTGTGTAATTATTGATTAAAAAATGGAATTATCGATAAAAAAAAATGAATAATAATGACAAAAGAATGAAAAAATAAACAAAATTTGAGAATGCTCTACCATTGAGCTATATCACCTTCTTGATTAGTAAAACTTATAAAATTATTTATGTGATGAAGAATAATGCGTAAAAACAAAAATTTGTCATGATGGGAATTGAACCCTATATAATTCTCAATCTGAATGCTCTACCATTGAGCTACATCCCCTGGTTGATTAATAAAACTCTATACATTTTATTTATAAAATGAACAGTAATGTGGAATTATTAATAAAAAAATATATGTAATCGGAATTATTGATAAAAAAAAACTAATGATGAGAAAAAAAAAGAATAATAATGACAAAAAAATGGATAAAAATGAATAATAATGACAGAAAGATTTATAAAAAAAATGAATAATAATGAAAAATAAATATATTTGGAGATGATGGGAATTGAACCCTATATAATTCTCAATCTGAATGCTCTACCATTGAGCTACATCCCCTTGTTGATTAATAAAACTCTATACATTTTATTTATAAAATGAACAGTAATGTGGAATTATTAATAAAATATATGTAATCGGAATTATTGATAAAAACGACTAATGATTAGAAAAAAAAAAGGATAATAATGTCAAAAAAATGGATAAAAATGAATAATAATGATTGAAAGATTTATAAAAAAAATGAATAATAATGAAAATTAAATAAATTTGGAGATGATGGGAATTGAACCCTATATAATTCTCAATTTGAATGCTCTACCATTGAGCTACATCCCCTTGTTGATTAATAAAACGCTATACATTTTATTTATAAAATGAATAGTAATGTGGAATTATTAATAAAAAAATATATGTAATCGGAATTATTGATATAAAAAAAACTAATGATGAGAAAAAAAAAAGAATAATAATGACAAAAAAATGGATAAAAATGAATAATAATGACAGAAAGATTTATAAAAAAAATGAATAATAATGAAAAATAAATATATTTGGAGATGATGGGAATTGAACCCTATATCATTCTCAATTTGAATGCTCTACCATTGAGCTACATCCCCTTGTTGATTAATAAAACTCTATACATTCTATTTATAAAATGATGAGTAATGTGGAACTATTAATAAAAAAATATATGTATGGAATTATTGATAAAAAAAAACTTCTAATGATAACAAAAATAATTGATAAAAAAAATTATAATAATGACAAAAAAATGGATAAAAATGAATAATAATGACAAAAGAAATGAAAAAAAAGTAAAAGTAAATAAATTTGGAGATGATGGGAATTGAACCTAATATGATCATTTTCAATTTGAATGCTCCACCACTGAACTACATCCCCTTGTTTATAAATAAAACTCTATAAAATTCATTGATGTGATGAAGAGTAATGTGTAATTATTGATAAAAAAAATTGAATTATTGATAAAAAAAATGAATAATAATGACAAAAAATGATAAAAAATAAACAAAAGTTGAGAATGTTCTACCATTGAGGTATCTCCCCTTGTTGATTAGTAAAACTCTATAAAATGTATTTATGAGATGAAGAATAATGTGTAATTATTGATAAAAAAAATATGGAATTATTGATTAAAAAAATCATAATAACAAAAAATATGATAAAAAAAATGGAGATGATGGGAATTGAACATATATCATTCTCAATTCGAATGCTCTACATTGAGCTACATCCCCTTGTTGATTAGTAAAACTCTATACATTTTATAAATAAACTGAAGAGTTATGTGGAATTATTAATAAAAAAATATATGTAAGGAATCATTGATAGTAAACGTCTAATGATCACCAAAAAAATTGATAAAAAAAAAAAAAAAGAATAATGATGACAAAAAAAAATTGATGAAAAAATGAATAATAATGAAATAAATTTTGGAGATGATGGGAGTTGAATCCTATTTCATTCTCAACTTGAATGATCTACCATTGAGCTACATCCCATTGTAGATTAGTAATGCTCTATATTTTATTTATATAATGAAGTGTAATGTGTAATTATTGATAAAAAAAATCGAATAATAATGACAAAAAAAAAAATGGAATCTCAAGTTGAATGTACTGTCACTGAGCTACATCTAACACGTACTTGTAGCAAATAGCTCTCTATGAAATTTATTCAGATATTCAATTAATGTGAAATTAATAAAAAAAAAAGTAATAGTGACTAAATTTTTTTATTAGATGACGCGGGATGAACTCTTATATCATTATGAATTGCATATTTGCATGTTCTACCATGAACACCATCTGTAGAAGGAAACAAATTATAATCTATCATCAATCATCATCTCCTAAAAAAATAAGTATATTATGATGTATATTCCAATATGTAATTAGCTAGGGAAAATCAATCATTCAATTTCTAGCTTCCAAATTTTATGCAGTTAGCAGGCGGTTTTGTGAGTCTCTATCATCTTTGATCGACACAATCGGCCAACTTCACATGGCATATACAAACTATAGTATAGAAATTATCAAAACTATCATTCTTAAACGCACATACCACCTAGCTAGACCACAAAAGTGGCCAAAATAATAATAATAATAATAATAATAATAATAATAATAATAATAACTTCCCTTGAAAACCAATCTAGCTAGCTCCCTTCATATATCGTGGATTCCATAATTTAGGAGTCATGAATTTGAATCTCATTAACATTGCGGATTTCATCCGTCATAACATGTCCATTCCTCGAAAAAACCAAGGTAGGAAGAATGCAATAAGTAGGCAGGCCAGCAAGAAGTTGCAGAAAGACATCTTACAACGTGGGGTGCCCTCATCGGAGCTGTCTAGAGTTTCTACTACCAGCCTAATCTCACTCAGCTCCATCATCATTCTTGCACTGTCCGATGCCTCCTCGTTTCGGCTGCTGATGTTTTTTGCCGTCTTTCCACATATTTCACACACTCTGTCACACAAGTTGACAACATCATATTAACATATATAGCACATAACAAAATTTCTTCATTTTTATTTCTAAGTTTGCATCGTGAAGAAGCCCGACGCATTATTAATATATACATGACGTACGTGTAATTATATATGGAACATAATATATGCTAGCTACAGATAAATCATAATATGTGATCATGTACGTATATGATGATGAAAAGATGGATGTTATTGTTATTTCAATATTCCTATAACAAATTTATTAAGACATCAAATATAATTCCATCAAGAAAGCATATTCCACCAGGCCAAAGCATTCACAACATTCTCATAAACATCAAATTAATCAAGAACTATCCAACCTCATGACAAAATTCATTAATCTTTTTTTTTGTTTTCAATTATGGCCCATAATTAAATCTCGCTCGTATGCAATAGCCTACAACGCACCTGTTTCCCTTCTGTGAAAACCAGGCATCGGCGCAGTTTCGATGTGAAACGCCGAGCTCTCCTCTGCAATCACAACCTAGTTTGATAAGTTGAGAATCCCCTGTGGATTCATCATCGCTAAAATGGCAAATTCTGCACAAATTTTCTGCGTTTGAATCTTCATCACTATTTCTTGATCTGCCATTATCATCATCATTTATATCAACCACAACGTCGCCTTTTTTCCCTCTTGAATCTCCATTTTCCACTTCTTCTGATATTTTGCTTTCTTCTCGATTTCTTGAACTTTTATCGACCACCTCCATTTTTGTAAAGCTGCAGGATTTGATCGATCAGTTCGTCAGAATCCTTCTGTTCATTTTATCAAACACAAAATTCGAACGAAATTCCAGTTTAATGAATCCAGACTATATACACACACTCATTTATAAGAAATATCAATTTCATTTCAAACAGTAAACCGCACCTTCGAATAGCCGCTGCGAATTTATCGATGGTTTGCCAACAAAAAGGTTTCCGATCTGAAGAAATCTTAGAATTGAACTCAAGATATTTATGTAAATTTAACTGGTGCAAGATTTATCTCTTTCTTTGCCAGAAATTTAAGGAAATTTGCTGTAAATGAATATATAATTTTGTTTAGGTAGACCTGTACAACAGCAGGTTGACCAGATTAATTGGTGTGTAAATTGTGGAGGTTTATCAATTATCATCCCTTAATTAATTGAGATTTTGAATTTGTAGGCGACAACCAAACAAAAACATAGTCAGAATTCTTTGATTGGAAGAAAGGTACAACTACACCACACCATGACAAAAGCTCTTAATTTACAGATTTTGGAACAAATGTTTAGCAATTTGCTTGTTATGCACATCATGAATTAGACCTATTATATCACATGAATTTTTTAATATTCTTAAAAAGAATCAAGCAATATACACTTTTGAGATGATATAAATTTTAAAATATAATAACAAGTGATGAATTTTGAAACTTACTGTACTTCAAACGTTCGAGTCGTGTAAATTTTTTTTTTTTTGTAAATGATGAAGTCTAGAATTCAGTCTACGTATACTCTCCCCTCATAGATAATCAAGTAAAAAAAAAAATGGTGCTTCATTATTATATGATACTAGATTATGAAATTATTATATAATTTATAACAAATTTATGTAATATAATCGAATGGTTATAGTGAATTTGGCTCCGTAAATTTTGACATTTGAAGAAATTTTCTATAAATCCTCAACGAAAATTATAGTTTCCTTAATTTGGCCGATTTAAATCAAAGTCAAAAATAGTCGACATATCAACTCTCCCTAATTGGATTACATGATTTGCTTCATAAATTCATTAAAATCAAATTTATGAAACTATGTCACAACAAATAACTAAGGATAAGATTAGGATGATAACAAGTTGAGCGAGTCTACGTTGCCTAGCCGTCGCGAGAAGCTGAAAAAATTAGTATGTTAAGATTTAAATCTTGATTTTTTTTTTTCAAATCTTTTAACACACTCTTTTAATATTTCTAATAGTCTATTCTCTATTTTACCAAAACTATAAGTCACATGCCTAATCTCAATACAAGTTTGATTAAGCGGTGTATATTCAAATTCATTTGTACATATTCATCTCTAGCTAGATATTTAGCACTTTTTGCTAGTAAGGCTTTTCATATTTCATTCACCACGATTGTACTAAATACAATAGATGATATGTTTTCAAATGTAATTGTACTCGTATTATTCTCTTAATTGTTGTTCAATAGGTTATGTACATACAGCTAAGAAATAATCAATTATTGTATTGTCATCAAATACGGTATATATAATGATTAATGAAGGTTAATCTATCTATATATCTATTATAATAAACCCAATTGATTAATCTCCAAAATATGACAACTATAATTATGAACAGCAGTTATTGTGCTCTTTAATTTTGTAAAAAATGACAAACGAAAATAATATTTAAAATTAATGTACATCGCATGCATATATGCGCATATTCCCATGAAGCATAATTAAAAAGATTATGGAGTATTAATTACAGTTAAATGTGGGGTATCATAAAGGACAAATGAAACAGCTATATAAATAAGTGCCTAGTTTTTCTCACTGTTATTGTTGAACAAATATTCTTTAATTTAAGCCCAATGCACCAGAATCGTTTTTTTAATTATTTTTTGCTATGTGAAAAATATATCGAGTTTCTATTATGCATGTTAAGTGTATATATATATGCATGTTTTGTCCATCATCATTTTTTATTTTTTTTATTTTTAATACTCATCATTGTTATTTTGTGAGTGGGCAATGCAAGTGATATTGTTATTTTCACCAAAAAATTTATCAAAATATGTGATATTTTTTAGAAATACAAGTGATATTTTTTTTTAAATTTTAAGTGATATTTTTTAGTATAATAATTGATACTGATTTTGATAGTTTTTTTCTGGTCGATACTTTTTAATGATACAAATGATACTTTTGAGATTTTTTGTGATACTTTTAAATAATACAAATGATACTGATTTTGACGAATTTTATAGTCAACGCGTTGACCGTCTGATATATATG
The DNA here is from genome assembly GCA_026008535.1 of Perilla frutescens. Taxonomy (NCBI): domain Eukaryota; kingdom Viridiplantae; phylum Streptophyta; class Magnoliopsida; order Lamiales; family Lamiaceae; genus Perilla; species Perilla frutescens. The sequence continues at coordinate 17,914,754 of BRKX01000007.1, read as the reverse complement.
CACATAGTGCACACAAAACCTCTACATAAATTAATTGACATCAATAAATATGGATTTTTTAGAATTTAACCGGAAGTTGTCATCAATAAATATGGTTGTATGCGTGATAGTGTGACCGTATGAATAAAATAAAATAAAATTGGAATATTTCCTCAAGGTAGTGACCACCCTCAAAGTTTTATAACTGGTCCAATGATTAAATCGAATAAATTGTCGGGTCATTGCCTCATTGGTATAACGGGTCAAATCGGCTGGCTTGGTTTTAAAAAAATCATCAAATTATAGAAATATTTATAATATGTTATAGAATAAAAAAAATTTGATTTTCATATTTACCTATGATATAAAGTTATTTTTTTATTAAATTTGTAAAATATGTATAAAAAGTTAAAATTGAGTAAACATCCAGCGACTTATTCGACTGTACGTAGAATCTTTATCCATTTAATTAATTAGTCTATATATACTTATCCAATCCTCTAAAAAAAATTTGTACTTATCCAAATGAAATAAATATTTTATAATTTTTAATTCATTTTGTTTATAAATGTAGATTAGTATGGATTGTGTCATAATTAATAATTACTACCTCCGTTTCATAATGTTTGTTGTTTAAGGTTTTTTTTTTAGTTTTAAAATGTTTGTTGTTTTATATAATTTGACATCCTCTCTCCCAATTTTAACCCTCTCAAATCCTACAAGATTTTTTGATTATAACTTACCTATAATATATGAAGAGAGAAAAATATATGGAGATAGAAAATATTGTTATTTTTTAGGAAAATATAGATGAATTAGATTTTATGGCATATATAAGGGATGAGTATATTTGTCCACAAAATTAATTCTTAATTCCAGATAAAAAAAACAAAACAACAAACATTATGAAACGGAGGTAGTACTATTTAATTCAAAATTTAATTGTGAAATATAAAATACAACACAGAATACTCCATTCGCCCCAATTATATAATCCAGTTTCTATTCGCACGTAGATTAAAAATATTTATGAAAATGAGATATTAAAGCTTAATTTTCAAAATTATCCTTATTTAAAAAATTAATGACTTTAAAAAATTGAAGTAGTTGATTTTTAATTTTCAAGAACTGACAAGGATATATTTGTACATTATTATGAAAATTAATATTATTTATAGTTATAAGACTATATAATTGGACACCTCAAAATAGTAATCGAGACTATATATGACATGGATCCGAACAAAGTATATATTTATTTATTTATTTTATAATTTTATAATTAATTTTTTTATGATAAATGTTGATTAGTATTGATTGTGTTATTAATAATTTTTATTTTTATAATAATTATTATTTAATTCAAAATTTAATAGTAGAATATAGAACATAATACAAAATATGTGAACCAAAACATATATATATATATATATATATATATATATAGAGGATGGATCAAATGAGAACCATGACCCCATGTGGGAACTAGGAACTCATCTCATCCATCCATTGTTTTGATTTAGATGGGTAAGATTTGGTCAACTTTTGGTCAAAGGCGGAGTGACAAACTTGTAATATTTGAGCATAATTTTCGGAAATCATATAGACAACACTTTAGAACCGTTGTCTATTCTTATAAATTTCGTATGCTAAAATGAGAGTACTATCATGCTATTATGAACATATATACATGCTAATATGAATATATATATATATATGCATGCTAGTATGAACATATAATGTCTTACTATTAACGACACTACTACTGCTATTATGAGTAAAATTTATGTGTTTTATAATATTTTTTCATGTTGTTATGAATATTTTTCATGTTATTATGTGTATACTTCTATGTTATCGTGAATATTTTGTCATGCTATTATGAGTTTAACATCACGCTATTATGGATGAAAAATATATTCTCGAATAAACATATGAACAATGGATCTTAAATGAAAGAGCACGAAAAGAGCTTTAATTTGATATATAATTTGCATTAATCTAATGAAAAATGAGCAAGTTATGGATGTTTAAAGTTTAAATAAAAATAAAATATTGTGTGGTTGAGATTAGTTCCTAGTTCTCACATGGGATTAGTTCTCATGTGAACCATACCATATATATATATATATATATATATATATATATATATATGATATGGATCAAATAGGGACTAACCCTTGGTGTGAAAAATAGGGATGACTCTCATCCATTAGATCTGATGAAATTGACGGATAAGATTAATTATTTTAAGTAGTTTAATTTCGTTTTTTTTATTTAAATTAAGTGATAAGGTTAATGATGTAATTTAATAAAAATCCTGTAGAGTCCTATATCTGTGCAAATCTTAACTTCCCTAATTAAACGGTTTTAATTGTGGCAAGTTAATATCTCCATTGATTTGTACGGTTTTTTTATGAATCTGGAAAAATTGTTTAGTTTACCGTTTCTTCTTCTTCTTTTTCTTCTTCTTCTTCTTCCAACTCATAGATCAACGATGGAGACGACGCGGTACTCACACGATTTGTACATACGGTTTCTTCTCCTTCTTCTTCTCCTTATTCTTCTTCCAACTCATAGATTGATGATGGTTATGATGCGTCAATTACACAGCGATTCTAGCGGCGACGACAGTTGTTGCGCGGTACTCACATGGTGATTCTGAGCAGCGGCTCGACTATGGAAATTCTGGGCAGCGTATTGTATTAGTGTAGCAAGTTTATCTATTGTAGGAAGCATTAACAGTACGTTTATATAGCATTGATTGATTTAGACACAGATTCTACAGATTCATTATTTTCCGGTGAATTTTTCTTTGACGGATTTTTTGTTTTCTGATTTAGTGACAATGAAAGATTTAGGTTTTTGCACGTTTGTCATTTTTTATTGTTCGTTATGTATGCAACTGGATGAATATTATATTTTATCTTATACGTTTCAAATGGTTGGTTCGAATGTTCATGATTATGTACTTTTACGTATACAGTTTATGTTGTTATTTAGCATATGTATGTTCTTTATGAAGCATCACAAGTTTTTGCTTTACAGTATTGTATGTTGAAGGATTCAATGTTATTGTTAGTGTAGCATGTTTGTCTATTGTAAGAAGCATTAACAGTATGTTTATATAGCATTGATTATTTGGTGATTTTTTTTTCCAGGGCTGATTCACTATAGTCAAAGTGTTTTTTTCCCTTATTCCATTTTTTGCTTTGTTTTGTTTTTGGTTTACTTATATTTTCCCGTGTTGTTTTGTATGATACAGTTGGGGTATCTTAATTTTTTTCGTTACATTATTTGTGTTATAGTAGAAATTTTTAATAAGGTATGGTTCGTAGTATGAAGCATTTAATTTATGAATGCATAGCATTAACTGAAGTATTCACATAATACAATGTAATTGAATATGCTTACAAAGCACCAACCACCAATTATGAAACTCTTAATTTAATTTATGAAACATTAAAAGGAAATGTACGAAACATTGTCTTTATATCATTCTTATTTTAACAAAGACATCATTAATTATTAGGATTAAGTCAAACCAAAAAAGATAACATTTAGAGAAAATAAAATACGGAATTGATCGGATAGTTTAGAAAATATAACTGGCCACTTGCTTGGTCATGACGAAATTCAATTGATCATATAGGAGTGTTAGTTATGACACTTACATGAAACCATGCGAAGTACTAATTGGTAACATAAAAAGTACTATGTACAAGTAAATTTTAATTCAAAATGAATGAGATTAAGCGAGTTGAAGTTTAAGCGAGTCACTGCTTCCACTCTTGTCTTATCCCATCCCGGAGCTCCAAGTGCGTAGCGCTACACATTGATTAATAACCTAAAAATAAAGATTAAGTGTTAGTACAGAAATTGCTAAAACATGACAACTATGGATAAGTAGCATCGCTGATATGCATAAATAACATCAACAATACTAAATAAAAGCACCAACCCACATAAGTTATATTACCAACTTAAAACACTAACACAGATAATCATAAATGACATCAAACATAAGCATGAAAAGCATCAATACATAAGTAGCATCACAGATACGCATGAGTAACATCACAAATATAATTCACTCAAACCACCAAAGATATGCATACGAAGCATCAACAATACTAATTAAAAGCACCAACCCACACAAGTTTTATTAATTCATATCAGAATCATCACCCAATTTGTCAACCCACACTAGAAAATTACTCGATTTTTACTCAGAAGCATCAACATATCAATTCATAGCAGAATCACCCAATTTTCAAATCTATTTATTAAATTGATTTATTCAAAATGGCGCAAGCATTCATCACTTTTCACCTATTCCAAAATTTCCCCCAAAATTCATCCTTAAATTCAATTTAAACCACTGAAACTTACCCGATTTCTTTCGACCCATGTTTTTTTGGCCTCTTCGATCGATCGTGCCGTTGCCGGAGGTTACAATTCACGCCGCCTTTTTAATTTTTGAAGCCGCAGTCCACGATAAACTCGCCAACCTTCGCCGGAATCATCGCCGGTCTTGAGGATGTCGCACTCGGTTCCCGCCGCCTTATTTATTGTTCTAGCCACCGCGCACAACAAACTCGCCGAGCTTCGCTGGAATCATCGCCGATCTTGAGGAAGTCGCACTAGGTTCTAGCGGTGGTCTAGGTTTTTGGATTTTGAGAGGCGGAGATTCGATTTCTATACAAAACCGCTTCTTCTTTATCGATTTCATGGTTCCAGATTTTAAGGGATTCAGATTTTGACGTAGATACCATATATGAAATCAAGATGCGATTTGACATTAATACCCCTCCATGTTTTAATATTAATTAAAAAATCATAAATTACCATTTAAAATCCTTTTAATCTGATCCATCCATCTTATATATGTGTAGGGATCAGATTTGTCCCTAATTTTCACACCAACACTTGTCCTCAATATAACCAACCCCTATATATACATATATATATATATATATATATATATATTTGCATTTTGCATGCAAGTATGCAACACCCATTTATCCTTTTATGTCCATAATAATAAATCCGAAAAATTCAAAACGGAAATACCCATAACGCCCTCTTGGCATCTGGTCAAAAACCCAGAAAAGAGCAAGGAAAGCGCCGGGTCAATCACGTAAATTCAAATACGCGCCGAAGTCCGCAGCCAAAACATCGGCGATTTTGTCCCGACGCATATCCCAACAGAAAGATTTACGCATTTCGAGACAAAACCAACAATAAAATAATCGTCGTGAACTCCGCCGAGTCGCTGCTCACATCGCCGCGCGCGCGCACACACTTCCATTTCAGCTCGCTTCTGCTCCGCCGCATTCCATCTCCAAATGGCGCACCTCATTCGGGTCGGGTCGTCGGGTCGTCTCGCCAAGTCCGGCGTGCTCGGAGCTGCGCGATCCATGTCCACGGCGTGGTGGCGCCACGTGGAGCCTGCTGCCAAGGATCCGATCCTCGGTGTTACCGAAGCTTTCCTCGCCGATCCTAGCCCCAAAAAAGTCAATGTCGGCGTCGTGAGTATTCCGGCATTTGCTCTACGAATTTTCCGAATTTGAGGGAGCCGCTCGATGGGTTTCTATTTTTTTTTTTGGCTGGATTTTGTTGCAAAGTTTTTTTCTTTCTGTTTTGATTTTATGTTTTTTTCACCTGATCGAGCTAGCGAAGTGGTATTAGATCAGTGGTTTTTGGCGGAATTCTGTTTTACTTCTGCAGGCGGAAGTTGCGGGTTTCCTTGTTTTTTAAGATTTTTCTGGTGAATTTTGATAAAGTTGTGATTTTTTTCTCCTTTTCTTTTAATTTTGTGTTTGCGTGATTGTTTGGATGAATAGGGTGCGTATCGTGATGATAATGGAAAACCGGTGGTGCTGGAGTGCGTCAGAGAAGCCGAGAGGAGAGTCGCCGGCAATTTGAACATGTATTTTTTTCTAAATTTACTATATTCTGAATTCTTTCTCGTACAAAAAAAAAAAAAAACCTGAAAAAGTATTAATCTTTTTTTAGTTCTTTATATCTTCACTAATGGTGTGCAGAACAGCACTCTTAATAAGTGCTAACTAGTACCAAAGCCGTGATCTTTAGTTCCAAAATTATGTTCATCTCGTATCATTCATGCACATTTATCTGAATTTATACAATGGAATAGTAGATTAAGCACTAAATTGGTATAGACCATTCAAATTGATAGTGTGGATGATTAAGTGGAATATAACTGTTGAGCCGTTGACAATCTTAAAGACTCGCTAATCCAACAATGTTGGATGGAATTAGGGTGTTGGCCCATTTGATCAGAGGATTTCACATTAGAGTCAGAGGTAGTTGTTAGGTGATAAAGTAGAGGCATTAATAGTCTTATTAGTGTACATTTCAATGATTTTTTTTTTTTTTCAATTCACAGCTTTGCAGTGGTCCCCTGTTTCAAACTTTAATTCCATGCTCATTTCCACTTGCTATTTTGATTCCCCCTTTTTAGCTGCTAGAGGATAAGGATTCCTGATTGTGTTTTTCCACTATTGTCCAGAACATCATATCTTTATAACACTCGAAGAGTAGTATTGTACACCCGAGGAACAAAAATGAAACCCATGATGAAAATGTGAAAAATGATTAAATAAAGCTAATGGTCTTATGTTATGATACTTCAGATTGTATATTGGGATCAGGTTGAACTCAGATGTGGGTTCATGATGTTGTTTGTCACGAAGTGTTTGATTGGAATGCCAAATTCCTGATAAGAGAATACCTGATTAATACATTAGTGCACTCTCGGATACATAATCTGATTATAATAGAGAATTAATATGAATTATTTGGCAATAAGACAAATGGCTTCTAATTCTAACTTATTTGTTAGTAAAACACAACTGGCTTCTAATTCAGACAGTTGTTATTTGCTTTGGTATTCATATTTAAGTATCTAGCACTGGTTTTCACTTGAAGATTACTTCCTATTGATTACTTTTAGTCGGAATAAGAAATGTCCCCTTTTTCGTTTCTATCTTGATGGGAGACGATTCTCATGGTTCTTTAACAAAGATCGATAGAGGCAGCACAAGGGAAACAAACATTAGCATGTAATGTGCCTGTGAATAAACTGGAAATTATACTGTTAATTATTGATTGAATGGCAACCCTGAAATCGTTGAATAAAGTTACATTAACAATGTTGTTGAATAACATGCAGAAGTTCTGATGGAACTTTCAGTTTCCGTTAGGATTTTGAAGGTGGATTGTCAAACTGTGTATTCTCTCTGGATAAAACAACAAGATTATGTGATATCGATGTTCTCTCGTGCTTATATATGCATCTTTCTCTTGTCATTCACTAATATATGATTCACATGCAAATCAAAATTGTTGGTCCATAAGGGCATCAGACAGGATATCCATTTAACATATTTTGCTAGTTTTTGTTCTGATCCAGTTTAAGTTCTTAAGGTGTAGGATTAACAGATTTTGATTCAGGGAATATCTTCCCATGGGCGGAAGTGTAAACATGGTTGGGGAGACTCTAAAGCTGGCTTATGGGGAAGATTCCGACTTGATTAAAGAGAAGAGAATTGCAGCAGTACAAGCTCTTTCAGGAACTGGTGCATGCAGGCTCTTTGCTGACTTCCAAAAGCGCTTTTCCCCTGATTCGCAGATTTACATTCCTGTTCCCACCTGGTCCAAGTCAGTATTAGTTTTCCTGTTATTCTATTCCGTCTGTGGTTCATAATGTTTCACAAGTCTCCATAAAATTCTATAATCTATTGTGCTTGTGGTTTGATTCTGCTCTCGCTTCAAGCTATTTGCGATTTGCCTTTCATAATTCATGGCATACTATGATATTCTGGCAGTCATCACAACATCTGGAGAGATGCGCATGTCCCTCAGAGAACGTTCCATTACTATCATCCAGAATCGAAGGGCTTGGACTTTGCTGGATTGATGGATGATGTGAAGGTGCAAATAACATTGATAAACCTAGAACTGAATTTGTTTGCTGACTTGTTCTATAGCGAAACATAATTATAATTTTTTATTTTTTCTTGTTCATTTTGGTCACAGAATGCGCCAAACGGGTCTTTCTTTCTCCTTCATGCCTGTGCTCATAATCCAACGGGAGTGGATCCTACTGAGGAACAGTGGAAAGAGATCTCATACCAATTCAAGGTTGCATCCCTTGTTTTTTGTTTCGTTTGCTTGCGTATCTTGCTAATTTGCTTATCAATATTCTTTTGTTATTGATTATACAACAGTACGTGTATTTATTGACTAATAATGTAAAAATTTATTATATTCAGGTTAAAGGTCATTTTGCCTTTTTTGACATGGCATATCAAGGTTTTGCTAGTGGTGATCCAGAAAAGGACGCTAAGTCGATTCGGATTTTTCTTGAGGATGGCCATCTAATAGGATGTTCTCAATCATATGCTAAAAACATGGGACTGTATGGCCAGAGAGTGGGTTGTCTCAGGTAATACTCTAACTACATAAAACTTACCTTGAAATCCTGCTACAATTTGATGTGCACTGCTTCTGCTTGATGCCAGTTCTTCAATTGACCATGATAAAACAAGACTTAACCATTGTCTTATTTTGACGCTTTATCCTTGATTATCATAGTGTGGTTTGTGAGGACGAGAAACAAGCTGTGGCCGTGAAAAGTCAGTTGCAGCAGCTTGCTAGACCCATGTACAGTAATCCACCTGTTCATGGTGCCCTCATTGTTTCCACCATTCTTAGTGATCCAGATTTGAAAAAATTGTGGCTGAAGGAAGTAAAGGTAATTTCCCAACATCCTCTGCAGTATTCATTGATTCAGTCGGGTGGAAGTAGAAGCACACATGATTAGTTGTTAACTTTATCTTAAGCATGCTGAAGGAAATTTGATTGAAAACTGCTTCTAACACCGCTTCTTGAGGCTTTTGTGATTTCTTCAAGAGTTCATACGTTAGTTTGCAGTGCAATTGAAGTCTCATTCTTTTGATATTCGAAATCATTTAGTATCGAGTTCCTTTTTTTTTCTCCAGGGCATGGCTGATCGAATCATTGGAATGAGAACTGCTCTACGCGAAAATCTTGAAAAGTTGGGATCCCCTCATTCATGGGAGCACATAACCAAGCAGGTTCTTTTTTTCTTCTTCTTTTTCAGTATAGTTTCTTGATATATATATTTTCTGATTTCATGCCATGAATGTTTTTTCACTGCTTGCAGATTGGCATGTTCTGCTATAGTGGCATGACACCTGAGCAAGTAGATCGCTTGACGAATGAATTTCACATTTACATGACTCGCAATGGGCGTATAAGGTAACATCATCACTGCTCGACGTGTATACACGCTCCTTACATTATTTTGGAATAGCAGGATCTCGTGTGTTGTTTCTAATTGTTTAAACTCCAATACAGTATGGCTGGAATCACTACTGGCAATGTTGGCTACTTGGCGAATGCTATACATGAGGTTACAAAATCAGCTTAGGGAAGGCTGCATATTTTTTCCTTGGATGCTTCATATATATAAATATATATGTGGAGACATGTAATATTTTGCTGATTTTTGGATCCCCTGAAAATAAATTAGATTTATGAGCATACTAATTTTGTTTTGGGTATTAGGCCTCCATTAAAGATCAATAAATGGAAACTTTCTTTGATTATTCAACAAATATTCATATATTCCTTCTAGCGTTAGTTGGAGTGATTTATTGGAGATATTGCTAGATTTGTTGGAATTTTGTACACCATATGATGTATTGAGCGACATTTGATATGCGCAAATTATGAGAACTCGTAAATTAATTTGACCTCATTTGTTGCATCCAAATTATTTGTTTTATTATTTATTTTGATCTTACTCCTCATTTCTTAGTATGTGAAAGCGTACCATAACGAGTTTGTTTGTGGATTTGATTTCATGAAAATGGATTAGCTATTTATGAATCCAAATAATTAGAAACAATGTTAGTTTAGTTACTTGGCGAATGCTATGCATGAACTCACCAAATCAGCTTTAAGACAATTGCATATTTTTTCTTGGAGGCCCCGTCATTCCTAGAGACGTAATGTTTTGCTGATTTTCGATCCACTGAGAATAAATTTTAAAACTTTTTTATAACCACAAAATAAAATAAAAATGTCAACTCGAATATTTTTGCAACTTCGTAACTAAGAGGTAATGTGCGGATCCCTTGAAAAACAATTTATATTAATTTCTTTCATCATGCCCTACTTTTTTTTGTCTTTGAACAATCATGTGCCTCAATCTCGTAGTTTATTTCACAGTTTATCATGATATATTACACCATACACATATTCATTGATGAAATAAAACAAGATATTAAACCGTAATAGTTTAAAGAATTGTGATGTATTTTGCGTAGACATGAGGATTTTGCAAATGAAGAATAGGTGCAAGAAACAAAAGGGAGGAAAATAGTAACTTCAAAGGAAGGCTTTTCAAGTATTGACATGTTACAGGTAGTAAAAGGAGCAAAAATAGGAACTGAAAACAGAGAGAAATACACTTAGAAACCTGCTGCTATGACTGGATTCAAACTAAAACCAACAACCATCAATATTTGCTCCCTACATATCATAATCTTAAGTTTCAACCAAAATGGATGTACAGAAGAGATCAAACTTGTTTAGCTACAACGAATTACTAGACGCGCCAACTTTGCTGTTTTAAGGGAAGACCCGATATGTGCATATATCAGTATATCACAGGGAGACGCCAAAAACAACCAACGCGCCTGATTATGCCACCAAGAGACCTTTTAGCTACTTATCCATCATCAACTAAACGAACATACCGTCTCATTTGATTTTGATCACGTCCCAGCAGGATGGGGAACAGGAAAACTCAGACCAGCTTGCCTCCGGATGTGCTCTGGTATCAACTTGTTGATCAACTCAGGTGAAGCTCCAGTAAACTATCATTAGGAGAGTCAATGTTAGATAAGCGTGTATAATGGGTTATGGGAAGGTAAGGAAGATGAAATGAGGAAAGAAAACATACTTCCTGCTTAAAGTTAAAAAGAGGTGGGAAATGACGACTGTTTGGGAGGCGGGCATTGGGATCCCGAAGCTCATCAAAGAAAGGATGGGCACATGCTTCTAGCTGCAAAGATAAAAATATGAAATTATTTAGTCATGATTGCATGCTGTAGAAATTTACTGACTACTGCCATCTTCTGATTGCTGTTTGGAATTGAAAGGAGCTATATAAGGAAAACATACTGCTGTGCAACGAAGATTAGGTGAGTACTGTAGTAGCCTAGAAGCAAGATCAATGGCCTCAGGAGGCATCCGCTTATGAAAAACCTGACAAAACAATTTGTCAATCAGATACATAGGAAACTGTTTGTGTATGCCAGAAAAGGAATGTAAGCAACTACTCATACTTTGTGCCAGGGATGGGCCTTAATTTGGGGAAACCTAAAATCAGTGTAATTTGGATTCATGCATCGGATTTCTTCTCGGGTTGGAGTACCAAGAACCTATTTGAGAAAGTTCATAGTTAGAGATATAGCATTACTATTATTTTTTATCGATCAAAATGTAATATGTGAAATTGAAGCACACCTTGATAATCTCTACAAGTTGATCGACTGCATTTTCTCCTGGAAAGAGAGGCTGAAACAGAAACGAGAAATAAAAAGTATAGTTTGTGTAAATAGAGCATAAGAGATATATTGAAGCTCCTTATGCACCAGAGGTCCAGAACAGCGATGACACAAACCTGGCCCAGAAGTAGCTCAGCAAGGACACAACCAGCTGACCAGATATCAATTGACGAAGTATATTCAGTTGCGCCAAATATAAGTTCTGGGGCCCGATAGTAACGAGAGCAAATGTAGGATATATTGGCCTCACCCTTCACCTGACCATTATTAAATTACAGGGTAAGGAAGATAGAATTCATGGGCATCAATGGCATCAACAACTTATAATAATTACAAAAATATTTATAGCAGTTAACTCCAGCCATGTGGAGAAAAGTAATAAAATCACCACCCAAAAGGGGGAAAAAATAGTTGTCATCCCAATCTCTTATTTGCTATAAAAGACAACGAAACAGCCTGATCTGTCCCAGGGAAATAAATGTGGGTCATACCTAAGGGAGTAACATAATATGCCCTTCCTCTGTGAGGAAACAATCCACTCTCATTTGGTGAAGGTAGTCATCGACCTAATCTGGTTGGTTGATGCATGATAAATGAAACATAATCCATTATCCATTCTTTTTTATCTTACGCGCAGCATTCTTTCAGAATACTATTTTAACCTAAGTAACTTTCTGCATCTTAACAAGCACGCGCAGACAAAGAGGAACAATAAAAAGATGCACCCACCCATTGAATTATACACTTCATGAATATTGCAGGTTTAAAATCAAGCAACAAAACCAAAAGACTTACAAGAACTTTAGCACTTCCAAAATCACAAATCTTGACCTGATGAGTTAGCGGATCAACCTGTAATGCAGACACAGCAAACTATATCACTTCACATATACCATAATAAAAATTCAAAGATCTAGGAGAGCAAATATGATTAAGAAATTTAAGTATTAACAAGGGAAAAGAAATTTAAAGTCACATACCAGTATATTTTGAGGTTTTATATCTCTGTGGCAAACCCCAGCGACTGAATGCATATATGCTAACCCCCTAAATAACTGAAACAGATGCAGAAATTTCTCGAAGTTAGTGATAATTGAACTGTAAAAATGTTTTCTGAGAAATGGCAAATGAGATCAATCAATACCTGATACGTATAGAGTTTGACATAAATCAGTGGCATCCTTTGATTTGAATTGGTGTAATGCTTGAGGACCTTGTACATAGTCTCAGGGACATAATCCATGACCAAATTAAGGAAAAGCTCGTCTCTGGTTGTCGTAGAAAAGAAACAGTGCTTAAGAGAAATCACATTTGAATGATCCATCATCCGCATTAGCTGCAGCTCACGATTTTTATATCGCTTATCCTGGAGGACCTTTTTTATGGCCACTGTTTCTCCAGTTTCCAAGCATTTTGCCTGCAGGAAAGTGACATGAATTGATTAGCACCAAAAAAATGCCTCAAGATGACCACATTTTGATCAGTGCATGAGCACACCTGAAAAACTATTCCAAATGATCCTGTACCCACAACACGCTCTGCCATGTAACTAATTGTCTGCACAAAGCACCAAAGGAAGTTGTTACATCTCCTTAAAAGGATAATCTTTCAAGTAATCAAATACTCGAAACATCATATAACAAGACACTACCAGTTCCCTCCAGTATCAAAAGTATCTAGGAAAGAAAACACGAGCTATGTATTCTTAAGTCATCACACATTTCTTAACAGTTAAAGTTGCAGTAAATGAAATCTCAAAAATAGGACTCAAACCTACCCGTTTGGGCTCGCCATTTTTCCCTCCAATAGTAGTGGAAATGATGTGACCGGTGAGTGGATCATTCGCCTCCACCGTCGGCCCTGCCATCTCCTGCAACAGAAACCAAGCCATAGTGTTAATATGTTGCCAGAAACGAATATCTACCAGCAATAACCAAATTACCAACTACAACCTCAAATTATGGCTACATAAATTAAAATATATATATATATATATAGACACACACACACACACACGCATATGAATTGAAGCAACATAAAGTGCCTAAGGAAATGCAAAGCAGACAAGGATCTAAAGAGATATGCTAAGCTTAGGGTCAAAAAAAGCATTGTCTGATACCAACTACAGCTTTGAAGAAAGCATCACATGCCACAAAACTTGAAAAGGAAAGGAGAATAAGTCGTCAGCAGCTAGAACAAGCAAGCCTCTAATTAATATAATGAAGCATTCATCTATCGTCAAAGAAAAGCAACTAAAATCGAGAGAAGCAACAAAAAACTTCAGCATAAAAAGAAGTTTCGGTCAAAAAATTGAGTATAAAGAGAGTAAGAGACCACAAAAATCTAATGTCTACACTAATATTCATTATTTAGCATATACATAGCCAGAAAACAGACTGCAAAAAAATCAACTCGTCAAAAAAAAAAAATTATAAAAATAAAACAAAAACAACCAGGAGAAGAACGAAGGATTTCAAATACACACATTCTCTCTCTCTATCTCTCTATCTCTCTCAAAAACTCAGCTGAAGCGCAAAATTCTAGAAGCAAAAACAGCCATGAAAGTGCTCAAACTGTCAGATCGCCGCGGAAACGCTTTCTCCAATCGATTAAGAAGCAAAGATCGAGAACGAAGTGAAGCTACTGAGCTAGATCGAGTTGCAGAAGAGAGCTAGCTAGGGTTTCATGAATCAATAGACACAAAAACAAAAACAAAAAAGCAATGAGGAGAGAGGTAGTTGAGGAGAAGTATAGATACCTTATCGGTGTCCATATTATGGGAAGCGGAGGCGGCAAGCTTCACGGCGGCGGGAGGAGGTGGAGCTTGGTCAAGAACATTATGATGGTGATAATGATGATAGTGATGGTCGGGTGGTGGATTATGTTGATGTTGCTCAGGTCCCAGCGGCAACGACGCCATGTGATTTCACACTCTCTCTCTCCTCTCTCTCTCTCTCTCTCTCTCTCTCTCTCTCTCTCTCTCTTCCTTTTAAGCGTTATTTAATGTTTTTTTCTTTTTCTTTTCACTCTCTAAAATATATGTATATATATGTTTTATTTTATAATTTACATATGTAGTATTTTAATGGTTATTCCGTTTATACATATATTAATATATAAGAGTAAATGGTCTCATCATCTTGTATTCAGCTTGATTAAATTCAAATATACTTATATCTTCTAAAATCAACTCTTTTTTTAAGAATATTATATAATCAACTCTCGGCATATATATTAATATGGTGTCCACCTTTATTTATTGAGTTTGTTCAAGAATATTATATATATTAATTATTTGTATGACTTTCTTTTTCATTTATTTTTTGACATATAATTGCGTGGCCACATTCAATGAAAATTAAAATAAAAGATTCTCGAACAGATATGATCTTATTTGTATGACAATCAATTATGTTTGTATGATGTAAACTACTTCGTATTATTTATAATTTCTTAAACGATTAATATGTTGATGGTGGATATATTCGGTATCTATAAAGTTTCTTGAACGGGTATATTCTATTATTTTTTTTTTCAAAAGGTTTTACACAGTAGATTTTTCAGTACATGTAAGTTTTGTGTTTCGTGATAATCATACACATGTATTAATTAAAATAAAATAGAGGATGACTTCCAAATTGATATTGTGCATTGTCTTTTGTCGAGAGCTGTTATTTATTTAAATATTTTTTTTCATTTGCAAAGTGCTTTTGGAAACATTCAAATTGCGAGTTGTGGGAAAAACAAAACAAAATGAGGTGATAAAACTAATAACATACGTAGTTAGGGATGCAAAACAAACTAAAAATAATATTACTTTTTTCCCTAAAATAAAACTATTAATTTTTTTCCATTTTGAACCAATCAATTTTTCAAGAAGAACACCTACGGACTACGGTATGAAAAGTCCAACAAATAGTTATCAATATTTGACTCGAAATTATTGGTCAATCGTCAAAGGCTAGCGTAAACTCTATTTAATAACGGAAAAGAAATTTCGAGTATTTTCTTTTATATTTAAGAGGGATTAATCAAACTTCTTGAAAATTCAAAGGTGTTTGTTGCAAAATCATGATTTTCTCTATGATTTCGGTAAAATTAATTTTGATTGTATAAAGCCAAAATCATGATTCATTTCTGAAAAAATATTAAGAAAAATAATCATGCGAGTAAGAATTATTGTTTATTCTAAAAAGTCATAGTAACCCTACTAAACAAAAAATAGACTTAGAAACTACATCTTCACATTCACACACCACGCACTTCCTCAAAAAATTTATAATAACCAAACCTTCCCTTTTTTTCTTTTTCTTTTTCAAGGATTTAATTCATTAAGAGGAAAAAAAAACACTTGAAGTATTGACGAATTCCCAACCCCCGAACATTATTTTGTGCAGATAAACATTTTTGTTAAAAAGTATTAATGTTCTGTTAAAAACTAACGTTAGTTAAATATGCAAAAATTTCACAACATAATTCCGAGTAATTCGGGTGATAATCTCGTGCAACGTGGTATGGTTGGAAAACTTTCATCATTGACTTTTTGATGGTACCTTCAATTTGTCAATTAAACATCGGAGTAATTAGACGGAGAAATCTAGGAGACGTAGTTTGTATTTGTGACCTAAACTGTAAACTATGATGTCAATTTGACATCAATTGTCGAATTAAATGAAGAGTTTGAAATTTCAAAGGGTGGATCACATAATTATGGTCTCAATTTGTTCAATTAACAACTATAAATGATACAATTTAGTCACAAATTGTCTCATCAAATGCAAAGTTTAATTAATTTTAACTGTTAACATAAAATAATTTGTTTTTATTTTTCATGAAAAGTCTATTGAGTCATTTAAAATAATTGAAGGTGCGATTTAATTGAGTTATAAATTAAATGGACTAATATTTCGAATATACATATGAAAAATATATTCAACTCGACTGGATTCATCTTGGACCAGAACTTATGATTAAAACATTTTTCAGCCTACTTTTCAGCGGTATGTGTATGTATATATATATATATACATATATTCCTTTTGGGGAGTATCAACTTTTCTCAAAAAATATACGACTGCTTGTACTTAGTTGTATTTGTACATGTACGAGAAAATAATACATTGAAATAATTGATAGAAATAATTTCTATTAACAGAAATGTAAGAAGACGACAAAGGAAGTGGGGAAGAGGGGCGATGTAGGGGCACGCGCGTTGTGGGGCCGGGTGGGATGAAAAGATATTTGTTAATGTGGCACAAATCAATTACAAACACCGCCAACAATTTGGATATGTCCAAATTTTCACCCAATAATGCAGCCTCTAAGGTTGTCAATTTATTCTATAATATTTCATTCCATAATTCTTCATCGCATGACATCAAAAAGATAAAGCCCTTAATCATTAGGGTCAAAATGTCACACCAAATGGGGCCCATATATAACATGTAATTAATTATTTCGCATTTTCGAATTTCTGGATAGAACATCAATAGAAGAAATTACATTGAAAGAGCAAAGCTAATTATTTCTGAATTTAAAAAGATGCAAGAAAAATGTTCAACTTGATAGGTCAGAACTCAAAACTGCCTCTCAAAGGAAATGATATAGTTCATATAAAACTCTACATCCTACCCTTGCAGTGCAAAAATAAAAACAGATAACAAAAATACCTTTAGCTACAACAAAAGATTTGGTTAAATTGATTCTCACTTCACTTGCAGTTTGCTGAAGTGGTCCGCAGCCATGGACAACGATTGTATCGAGACGGGGTACGATCGACCCATCTGCATGTTTCACAAGGTATTCGTTCAGGTAGAGAAATAGAAGTTCTGATACGTGAGGTAGAAAAGAGCTCATAGGTTGACTATCATAAGCATTGGCAAGGCCGTAGGAGCCATGCTAACACTCTCACATGTTAAAAGAAAACAAAGTAAACTCCATCTACACCTAGCAACTGCAAGAATGTGGCTTTTCACACTACAAGTTTCAGATTAATGGTGCAATTTTAGTTGGATCAATCGTTTGTAGCAACTGAGTACAAGTAAATATGGGCATACCGTGCTGGTAATGTGGAAGGTGTCTACATATCCAGCGAATTTGGAGCCTGTAAACACAACAATACGAAGCTTGATTAAGAACATGATGATTGATGAATGATATTGCGCTCTTAATGCATACCAAGTGCATTCTCTCAAACATACATCTGTACAGTAGAGCGAGCTACAAATTCATTATAGAAATGAACTTCTAAGTTCTAACCACAGTAAAGCATTGTAGAATTTAATTATGTGGAACTCAAGTTTAATTATCCAATCATGACAACAAATGATATAGGACCCTTTTTTGGATCTTATCGGGGGTGGGGGGTGATACAGCGTGCAGTCATATAAGCCAATGAATTAGTGCAATCCCATTTCACACAGAAAGATTCCCTATTGTTTATATATATATATATATATATATATATATATATATATATATATATATGAGCAGATCTTTCTGCATTCTAGATTTCAGGTATCATCCATAAACATGCTCATTATGATGACATATAAAGATGACAATCATCTCAGGGTTCTTAAAACAGCTAATTCTCAGTCACCTTCGAGAAACAAATTTATATCCGAGTGCATTATGAAACAATTTCTACATAAACTTGGTCTTTACTGCATCATAAACGCAAACAGAAGTTATTCTGAGAAATCTTTCACAAAAGTTTTAGCAATTTTCAGTCACGTGCATACAGATTACATATATCTCTTGATGCAGATTACAGAACCCAAAACTTACCCAATTATCTAACAAATATAGGCATAAATGAAATACCAAATGAGTGATGAAGTCCACTTACTCTTTTTTAAACCTGCAGGTTTTGCAAGCAAAAGAGCGTGTACAAAAGCACCAATGTTTTCTTTCAAATTATTCTCCGGAAAATTAACCTGCCAAACCACAGTTGAAAACGAAAACAAGAATAAAAGCTATGACATGGACAAATGTGTCAATAAAGCAAGTAGTTGTAAAAGGAAAAGCACAATAGAAACAACATACCTTCCCCAAGGGCACATGTACAATTGCAGTTTTGTCTTTCTCGAAACGTACATGCTCCTTTGCATCTTTGACAGCCCGGGACACATCATCGGTTAAAGTACCTTTCTGCACTTAAGATCCTTGTGAGACATAATTACCACCTAAATGTAAAATGATACGATGCTGATCAAACTTACCTTGGCATCCGGCATTAATTTCTTCAAAAATTTTGCTATCTGCATAAAAAATGACAATAAAATAAAGACCTTGGATAAAAATAGGTGCTAATATTGATGCATTTGAGAAAGTCAAAATCTAAACCTTTCTAACATGTTTCATCATGGATGGAGTAGCAACGCACTTGTCAAATGTTACTTTGGATTTACCTGCATGTAGCCAAAAGTCAATTCTAGCTAACTTAATTATGCCACATATACCAAAATTCAAAGCCACTCCTTAGAACATGCTGCTCAGCAAAAGATGTACGTTTTATGGGTTCGCACATCTTAACATGGCAAATGTTAACAAAAGAACCAATAAAGCAAACAGGTATCCATGGGTCTCCATGTTTTGCTTTAACTTCCAGGATTTAAAGTTCAAGTTGCATATTGACTCTTCTTCATAAAATATACATATGTTCACTGAATTGTCAAGACAGATAAAACTTTCCAAATGAAAACATTTATTTGACGATGGTAACAACAATAACATCATCAATATTTGACTGATTAAAGGAAGGTCGATGGACCAAATCAACAATTTCCTTTATGATCTTTTTTCCTTTTAGATCTCAATTTTACATCTATTTATCATCATTTTTTTGGGGGGAAGGAGTTTATCTGCATTACATAGAAGGGGCTAACAGCAAAGGTATTGCCCACAAAGTCTGTGAATATGCTTTAAGTGCTGACTTGATGTTACTTGTTGTATTATGTTCAATATAAATACTAAAAAAAACTATTTTTCAATAATTCAATATAGTGCAACAAAGACAGGGGCTGATCACCTGTTAATATACTCTCCACCAGCTCTGGGCCACCGACAACATAGGCTCCGGCATCTCGGGCTTCATCTGCAGCTGCTCCTTCTGCAAAGACAGCCACCCGAAATGTCTGCCAAGGATCAAATTTATCAGACATGAGACCTATAGCAGCAAGATCGCGATAAATGAAATTGTAATTAAATTAAAATATCTGCTGTACCTTGCCAGCACCATGTGGAAGGCGTACAGAACCATCCAGCTTCTGCATTTAACAGGAGGAGAAGAAGTTTAAAGATAAGGTCTTCTCACGTATTGTTGTAGACTTGTAGCAATAGATTACACATATTGTTGTACAAATAGATAACAATGTGTTAGCTTCAGGTTTTAGTTCTTCAAGTTCAAAACAACATAAACTTTTCAGACAATTTAACCCTGATAGAATGAAATAGAAACAGCTACATAAGCATCAGTAAAAGGAACTTGAAAGAGAAATGTGTTGCCTTTTTCTTTAATTCATTTGGATTTTTTTGTATCTTTTTTTAGGGTTTTACAAGTTCAATGTTTTATGCAGCCACAAACCACTAAGATTACAGTAACATCAACAAACTAAGTGCCTGGAACTTATGGCAATATAGAGCAGGACAGAAGGTAACTACAGCTCCTTCAGCATACTATCTGTAGGCCTCAAATGAGATGGGATCTGATATGAAGAAGCTAGATGGAGCATGACATGGAATCATAATGAAGGCAAAACAAAAACTTGGCATCCTTCAGGATAAAATGAGACAGGAAAGTCCCCACATAAGATGACAAATAACATGAAATGATCTCCTTAAAAAATAATGATAACAACAAGGACGTGAAATGATCACTTGAGAAATCTAGTTTCATGAAAAATATTTAAGGTGCAATCCAAGCAAGAGTCTTCTCTCTTGAATTAATTTGTTTAGGTAATGATTGTTCATCTTTACTAGGTCGGCTCTTCTAATATGATCAGAGAGATAGAGAGAGATATTTCGCCAGGTCATTAAATTTTTCACATATTTTCCAATCCTTATTTTTTAAGAAGTCAATCATCAGATGACAGTATATTGCATATTTGCACACGTGATTACAAAATAACACTTTCCGATGAAGAAATTTTATTTACAAGAGCATATTCAAAGATTTTCAAACAATAATATCAACATTCAGTTTTACATATTTCTAACAATATTTAAACAGTGAGAAGACAGAATGTTTCCCCTCTTATCTATCAACAAAGTAAAATCTTGTTTTTGAGTTTTTCAGATAACTTTTTCGTGTACCCATGATCTTGTATAGCATTGTCCTTTACAGGAATAGATTTATACCACATACCAGATCAGTTCGAACCAAGTCGCGAGCCATTCTTACATGTGCTTCTAAAGTTTCTTCAAAAGTTTTCCTGGCATTAGCCTGTACCATTGCTAAAACGGCATCAAACGAAATAAGAATTGGTATCAATACAGTGAAGAAAGAGTATGGGACAAAACCATTTTAAGCATTGCATACAGAGTCTATACAGCAAGAGCATGAAACTCAATATTCTTCATCGTTATATTCAGCTGGTGAGAATGATGAAAGCACAAAATTGTTTTTACCACTATCATATTCAATAATAATAACACTATGAGTTGCAAACCAAAATAAACAATTCTTCTAACAATGACAGTCCCCAAAACAAAATAATGACATCAAATATCTTCCAACTAAATCAAGATTGAAAATCTCTTAGCCTTTTGCTTCCCATTTCATGTTCTTTATAGAGGTTCTTAACCTTGGGTAATAGAGCATGCACTTCATAAACAAGCACTGTCACATCCATAAGTCATAAGCAGAAGGTGTAGGATCTAAATGCTCAAAAAAATACCCCACATACCCTACCCCACATTAAACTTACCAAATTATGAAACACCACAAATGCAACACCAATTAGTCTCAACAAATCAAGAGAACATGAACCAAAAAAAGTCAGAAAAAACCGACCTTTACGAGTCGAATAGCCTCCTTGACATCATATATCGTCTTGCCTTTCTCCTCACTTTTTTTCTCAGCATTCTCCACCTTAATCAACTTCGGGAAAGGCAAACTCTCCTTCTCCTCCACCACCTGCATTCCACCATACCTCAAACCTCCCCTCCTCCTATAACCCTCAATCCTCCTCCTCTCCCACTCCATCCCCTCATCCCTACCCCCCTTCTGCTCCTCCCCCACATTTTCCCGATCCTCAGGCAACGGAGCAACCCGGGGCGCGTACGAAACAGGAGAAACCCCGGACGCGTCCTTCATATACCGCATTTCATCCCGGCTCCACTGCCGCGTTTCTTCCCGTTGCGTTTCTTCGGATGGCGTCGGCCTTCGGGCCGCGTAAGAAACGGGCGAGATCGCTGGATTTTCGTTATTATTGTACCGCACTTCATCCCGGACCTCGGGCCTTGCGTAATCCCGCGCTTCTGACTGATAGGATTGCCTTTCCTGTGGATATTCCTTCTGGGTTTCTTCAGGCGGTGGAGCTTTAGGTTTGGCAGCATAGGAAACGGGTTGGATAGGAACAGGATTGCGGAAGTTTGCATTCCGTTCGGAGCTACGTTCGGGGGGAGGCGATGGCTGGGGCTCGGAGGAGAAGTGGCGGCGAAGGAGAGAAACGAGGTGGCGAGGCGGTGGCGGATTGGAGAGGCGGTGGCCGTGAGAGAGCAAGTGTTTGAAGGCCGCCATTTTTGTGGGACGAGGTTTTTCTTTGGAAGTGCAGTTGAAGAGGAAAGGGAACTGGGGTTTTAGACTTTTAGTGGGTTTTTTTTTTTACGTTTTTTTACTTTGTTTTTTATATAATTCATTTTTCTTGTGAGCCTTTTTTCTTTTTTTGGAATATATGGAAAAATGAATTGCTTCTTTTTTTTCTTTTTTTTTTAGGAAAATGAATTGCTTCTTATTTTTGTGTGTTCCAAAATTCTTTTACCAATATTTTCGGAAGATAACTATTTAATTCTGTATTCGATGCATAGCCTTTAGATGGAGTTGGCATTAAATGGATGATGATGATGTGTGTTTTACAAAAATAAAAATAATAAATAGCTAATTGTTATAGTATCTGATATCTCATGAAAACATGATTTTTAATATTTTAAAATTGTACCGGATGAGTTTTAAATTAAATAAACTTCAACGCTAAATTAAATCGAGGTACTATTGTTAACTATTGGGGTTTTTTATCGAGCTTAAAAAAAATCAATCAATTGAGCATTCATCGACGCAAAATCCAGAAACAACTGAAAGGTAAAATCACATCAGATTCCATTTTCTTGAATACATCTTTCGCAATATGTTTCCTGAAAAAAGAATACTCTCTCTCTCTCTCTCTCTCTAAATCAGTGCGCCGTATCTGTACAGTACAGGAATTCTGTGTCCTATTTTGACACCTCACCCTGAACATCTTCAGCTGGAGAAATGTAGTTTGCTAATTTGAGGAAAGATCAAGCGTTCAACTTTGTGAACTTAGCAACAAAAAGCCCACTTGTTGATGAAGTGAGGGGATCAAAACGTAGAGCTTTTGGGATTCTTGCTTGCCTACAAGGCCAGTTCTTTGCAGCATCTATCTCCAGCAACTCTGTAAAAGCGGCACAAAGTGAGTAAAGCCTGAGGGATTGCAATTCAGAAGAGCCATGCACGAGATCAGAAAAGGCCACGGGCTATACCAACAATCCAACGGTTGAGGCGGATAGACCAGAAAAGGCGAATCAGCCATAAACTAGTAAAAAGCATAGAAGTAACTTACTAGCAGATGTATGTTCTAAAAGGAACCGCTCTACCACATCTTCATTCTGAGCAACGGTCAAACTACACCACAAGATGAAACATAAACACTAGTTAGAAGTGATTCCAGTGAAAGAACGATGAAAGGTTTTGTAAATTTCAGGTGATTGTATGAGAAAGGACCTGCACGTGCTGTAGACAAGAGATCCTCCAACTTTCAGTAATCTGAATCCATTGATTAGCAATTTTAACTGCCATTCAAAAATTAGCTTAATTAAATGAATGAAATATAGGAAACTAGTGTTCGAAAGAAAGGAGGGAACAGGACCAAATAGGCAAGGTCGCAAGTCATTAAGCTTTTATCTGATAATTTCAGTTGGAATGAACCACAATGATAAATATGGGCATATGGTGGGATACATGTACATATAACAGCATTGACTCCCCAAGACTCCATTTCCATACTGACTTGAGTGACCTGAAGTAAAGTTCGGAGAGATAAACCTGTGTAAATAAAAGCAGATACGTACCTGAAGAACAGTCAAGTCATCCGTCCTCTCAGCATCCAGTACACGGCGTGGAAGCGTTGTCCAGCCCCATTGTTCAAACTTCTGAATGTGTTTTATTGAACCATCATGAGTGCATTCTGCATCCACAAGGACCTGGAGTAAATTCCAAGAAAGAATTATGATACAAAATGTCCAGTTTGCAAGAATAACCTAAGAAAGACACTGGATGCCGATGACTGGCAAATACTACGATTCACCTTGTCATAGCCAAATTGTGATATTTCGTGGTCATTCACTTTTCTGTAGACGTCATATTTGCTCAAACCAACCACCCCAGATTGTCGCCCATAAAATATAAGTTCCGGTTCTTCAATTTGTGAAATCGTTTTAGAAGCTTTCGCTATCCTCTTCCGCTCTTTCCATGGTCTCCGAGGAGTCCATTCGTTGTAAATCTTAGAATTTTCTTCCACCATGGAGTTGCCTATAGAACAATGATAAATCCACATGTCAGGTTAATATGATCATAAACTAGAACCATACTGTCGAAAACTAAGTTAAAAAACTGTATTTTTTTCTAGATTCATTACATGATTTAGAGTTTGACTGAGCCCTCAGTGGAGTAAGGGAGAATGTTGTTCCATCAGCAACAAGAAGACGGCATTGGTCACCAAGAGCATATTTCTGCAGCATAGTTCTTGAAGC
Source organism: Perilla frutescens (assembly GCA_026008535.1). Lineage (NCBI taxonomy): Eukaryota > Viridiplantae > Streptophyta > Magnoliopsida > Lamiales > Lamiaceae > Perilla > Perilla frutescens. The sequence continues at coordinate 17,890,158 of BRKX01000007.1, read as the reverse complement.
TGCTAACCGATGCCTAGCAACATCAACACCAGTCACAGAACCTGAACCACCAAGAAGGTCCAGTATCATACAGAGTTTAGCACCTGCAAACAGATGAGATTGATAAGTGGAAGGAATTTGAAAGGAATATATAGATATTGATGCGTACACATAACAAGACACGCTCATGCACACTCGATATTCAGATGTAGGTTTATATATAATATGAAGCGTCATTGCCAATATTTTCAAAACCAGGGTGCCCATAAAGATTAAATTAATTTCAAATCTGCTGGAATAAGCTTATCAGCACCACAAATTGAAAGAAGCACAGACCAGGAGCTGCACAAAGGTCAAGGACATGGTCACCCGGTGAAATATCCAAAGCTAAAACCGCAGCTCCAGAAGATGCATCTATGCCATATATCTACAAGATCAAATAAATTTAAGTAACTAGAATGTTCTTTGCAAAATCTTTTTAGTGTAACTTTATAAGAACACAAAAGAGAAACAAAGAAATACTTCAAAAGATGGGGCAAGGAGAAGAAACAAACACAGACATAACTGCAACAATGAAAAAGAATTATTTATGCTCTAGCAACAAAAACTATGTGCTTTACATTCATTTATTTCCTTGCAAAATTCAGGTTTCAAACATCGGATTGGGAAAACCAAGATGCAATCTAATACTTCGCCACTCAGTTAGAAACCCAACTCTATAAAAATACCCATTTTGGAAACAAATATCTAATTTCAAAAATATATGAGGAATTCAGAATTCTCGTGTTCACCTTTCCTTCCTGATATGCCTTCGTGCTTGCGATTCGAACGTCAGGTGGAAGATAATAGAAGTCAGGCAGCCAACAAACCTCTTCAAGCTTACACTTCATCTCAGCTTCAATTTCTGCCAGCTCCGGTTTACATCCTGGTTTTAACCTTGAAGAAAGAACACAGCCCATAATCACGACCATCAAATAACTAAAATATTCGTAAACATCAAATTATCTAAGTCGAATTTAAGTCGCTTGCAACTTCAAAAGAAGCCGCAGAGCCGATCAATGTTCAGCGTCTGCAATTTCAGATATCTACTTGACGAATTCAACTCGTTACATTCTCAAAATCAAGGCTTTAATCGATTATTGTAAGCACAAAAACATTACTCCGCCAAAATTCAATTCAGAAAAAAAAGGCAGAGAATAAAATAGTTTCCAGAGTGTAGTACCTAATGTAACGAGGAGTGGACTGAGAGGCGGCGTAAATTGAAGGATCCAATCCATTTTGATTGAGAAACTCGAGAAATGATTCCGGCAGCGGCAATTCAGAGGCACCTGCCACCACCTCCATGGCACTGTGCGATGGCGTTAAGACACAGAACACGAAGTAGATGAAAAGCAATGCTATAAGAGCTGGCGTCGTGGGCGGCAGCGGCGGCGGGAGTCGGCGGCACGGAGGCCGTTAAACGAGGGGGTTTTCCTCTCGCTTGTAATTGCCTTGTGTTGGTTTCTACCGAATTCCCCGTTTTACCCACGTTCGCATATAGCGGGTAAAAAAGGTTCGACGGATAATTACTTTTTGGCCTCTCATTTGTCTGATAATTCAATTTTTGCCTTTTTAAAAACTCGGCAAATTAGTCCACTGCCTAATCGATGCATCCCACATTCCATGTCATAGGATTCCATTTGCCGTCATAACGAGAATAGAAGGATGGTACCAATCCATAAATCAGAAATTTCAACTTTTTCGATATTTAAAATTTTCATGAAAATTTTAAAAATTATAACATTGAATAATCATTGAAAAATATTATTCAAAATATGTTATAATAATAAAAATACAACAGTACTAGGAAATAATAATGAAAGAGAAAATTTACAATCCAACAAAAAAGAAAGTAAACGAGGGAATGGTGATGGTCGACAACCACATCCACAAGTGGACCCACACTTTTTCAGTATTTTTCAATATTTTCCTCTAGAAACTTGGATGCCTCGTTTTGAACTCCATTTTCAATAACTTATCCTTGTTGACAGTCACAATGTATGAAATTCAAATTCCAAGTTTTTGGTAGTTGACCAAAAACCTCCATTGCTTGCACCCTAAGACAATCCAAGGGAAGATTCTAGCTCAACTCGAGCCCATCTACGTGTAGTGTTAGTTGTAGTTATAGTTGTAGGTTCATTTTGTTTTCATGATATTGGAGCGGGATGATCCATCATCTCCATCTTTATCTTAGATCAAAGTTTTTTTAATATATACTTCACTTAGTTCTATCATTTTCCCAAATAAAAATGGGGGGGTCGTATTTTCATTGAAAATTTATAGTATGTCGATATCAACTAGATTTTCAACACAGACTGCATTTGTCAACTCAGTCTATTTAAACCAAGTTAGTCGGTGCTAACTACTTGTTTTGGAAGCAGGCAATCACAAGTCACAAGAAAAGTTATGTGTAGAAATGTGATTGGAGCTATCTACAACTAACACTATATGTTCATTGGCTAGAGCTTAACTAAAATATTCCTTCGGGCGATGTTTATCTGGATGAGCATTTCTTCTATTCTCCTTATGATTTGGAATAAAACATTGGTCGAGTGATGAAGCAGAACGTGAGATATATCAATATGTCTAATTAGAAGTGTAGACCACGCGGGAGAAAGCTTGGACTACAATGCATATCTAAAAGCATCCCCGTTGGTCACACTTTCTAGGTACAAAACCAGATTTTTGTACCAAGAGTTGGTACAAATCACTGTGGCACAAATTTTAAAGGAAGTAAAAGTAGAAAATCTAATTTTTCCTTTTATAAATGTTTTTTTTACTTTATTTTTTGCCAAACTTTTCTTCCTTTTTCTTTTATGTGAAATTTCATTTCTATTCTTCTTCATCAAAAAAATGCAATTCTTTCTTTCTTTCTTTTTTTTTGTCTCTTCATCTATTTTACTTTTTTTTTCGTTAGCATTTCCTTCTACATTTTTACATCGTATATCATTTTTTATCTACTAATTTAATTTATGTAGGTTTTAAATTCTTACCAAATGGGAAAAAAATCATTAATTTTTTTATTTTAATTATAAATAAAATCTAAAATAAATTGAAGATAAATTCGGATTCAATTTAATTTAATAAATTATTACTATAACGCTACTAAATATACAAAATATACAAATAATAATTGCAAATTATGAATTATCACATATACATTTAATAAAAACACATAAAACAACAACAACAACAACAACAACAACAATAATAATATTTCTCGTACCAATAAAAATATATTTGTTTTATTTGCTGACTTGATTATTAATTTTTTTATAAATTAAGTTAATATTTAAAATTTGAATAAACATTAAAATATTATTTTTACGAATTAAATTATATATATATATATATAAATTTTAAAAATACAAATAAAACATAAAATTTATTAAGGATGGTTTAATTATATAAAAATATTTATAAATGAAAATATATAATAAAACATGTATTAAAATTAAAGATGAATTAAAAAAAAAGAGTGATATAATGGTGGGACCCTCATGATTAATGTATGTACTTAAATGATTGTGGATGAGTAAGTATTTAAAAAAATTAGTACATCACTTTTGATATGGCGGTGACGTGACGGAGTTATGTACCCAAGGGTACACCGTTGATGATGCCCTAATATTTCAATATAATCAAGTATGCATTTGTAATAAGCAGGCACAATAACTCTTCATTTGGTCATCTCTCTTAACTCTTATTCCAGTATTCCACTGCACATTTTATTTAGTACTGTGATTTTGTTTGGTGGTAGGTTGCGCCAAGAGGGGTGATAGAGTAATAATGGAAAAGATATGAGGCCAATACGATTATTTCAAAGATCGGTCAATTGCCCCCTTTCTGCATGCACGAAATCAAGGAACACAATCCCACAAAAATCGACGATGAAATGAGCAAATTCTTCATCTTCACAGTTCTTCTCTGCTACTTAATCGATCCAATTTTCTCAATTGTCCAGCTCAATTCCATATCCGCTTCATTCTCGGACACTCCGGCCAGATTCAGTAGCTACCCTACTTCCGAATTCGATTGATTCTTACTGTTAATGTTCCCCAGTTGTAAACTGAACTTTTTATTTTATTTTTCAATTCGAATTTGTGGTCGCAGCTAAAAAGCTGAACCGCAGCGCAATCTGTGGGGGTTTGCGGGTGGCTGAGCCGCTCGACGCCTGCTCGCCGCTGCTCGATGAAGTTGAAGACCGCGGCGATGATGAGAGAGCGAGTATTGTTCTGATTGTGAGGGGTAAATGCGCGTTTGAGGAGAAGATCAGAAATGCTCAGGAAGCGGGGTTTCGCGCAGCCATCGTATACGATGACCGGCGCAACCACAACCTCATTTCAAGTGGGTTAATAGCGCTCTCCTCAATTTTTTTGCTTCATGGTCTTTTTTAAATAATTTTTGTGGTGCGAGAGTTCATCTGATATGGAATTGATTCTCATTTGAAAAAGGTTAAACTAGATGAGGTGGTCATTCAACATAGTATCCAAATCCCTAAATCAGAAGTCCTCTTAGATGAAAGATGGTTTAGTTGGTTAGTTGGTGCTTTATTGTTTGTGGATAAAAAGTTTATAGTAATGTTATTGAGCTTCATATAACAAGTATAACTTGACCCGATATTAAGCGTGGTGCGTTTTTGCCTGTAGTTTAGAGCAATAGTATTTTTATATGTGTAGGCAACGACATAGTGCCATTTGATGAATGTTCTGTTTTCCTCTGAAGTGAACAATGTAGTCTCCTGACTACATTGTTGTTCGATGATAATGATCCGAAGGGCTAAATCGGAAGGATTAGATAAAATATCCGCATTACTCCTAAATGTTACCTTGCTATGGCATTCCTCGTATGGCTTTGCTCATGCATCTCTTACAAGCAGACTTTGAAAATCCTCAAATGATATTTGTGCAGTAGTTGGAACTTGATGACTCTGTCGTTTCTTTTCAATTTTCCATTGTCGGCTCTCTTTTCTTTTCAACTGTACCCTGCTTTGCAAGGGTAGAAGTGTCTTTCTCCATTTTGAGCTCACTCTAGCGTTTTTTATTTATGAAATAGTGATGGGAAACCCCAAGGGATTATGGATATATGCTGTATTCGTATCAAATACAGCAGGGGAGATCCTGGAAGAGAATGCACAAGGAGTGGGAGGTGAATGCTGCATCGTCTCATTTGTTGATGAAACTGCCTGGACAGTGCTGGTTATATCATTTATTTCAGTCCTTGCAGTAATCTCTCTCCTGGTTGCAGTCTTCTTTATAGTCAATCACTGGAGGAATCCTCAAGAGACGAGAACTGCTCTGGATGATAAGGTTGTGGATATGCTTCCTAATATCACATTTCACTCTGTCAATATAATTGACCACATAGGAGAAACATGCACAATCTGTCTCGAGGACTACAAACATGGGGAAAGCCTGAAAATTCTTCCCTGCCGACATGGTAGGTTCTTGCTTATAATTCATCATACATTGATATTATAGGAATTAGTTTTGATGAGTAACAATAGGATAGAATATTGTGTATTCAGTCATTTAGTCACATTCCCTACCCCTGAGCTGAAGTCTCTTTGCAGCAATGCAAAACCCTGCTGTTTACACGTCCTCGTATTTGCTACTCATATTGTGCGTATGTGCAGAGATGTTCTTTTTTTTCTCCAGACATTACCTTAATACTTCTTGTCAGAAAATTTTGCTGCTGCTTTTCCTTCACTTATGCTCCTGAAATAGTCATTTTGGAATTCCAGACGCAGAACAAGTAAATGAGTCCGTAATAGTGGCAAAAGGAGAAAAGAGAGGAAACTAATCGTGTTCCAAAATATATCTCATCTAGGAAGACCACCACCTGATTTATACCTCCAACTGAACGTTAGCACAGAAAGTTCAATTATCTTCCTCTGAAATGTGTCTTGAGTTACTTACTATCATTCGTTTGTGCTTCTTGTGGCTGTGTTAATGGCGTTAAGTTCTATTTGCAGGTTTCCACGCAAGTTGTGTGAATTCTTGGTTGACAAAATGTGCCACATTCTGCCCCGTTTGCAAGCATGACATAAGGACTAAAATTGCTTCATCAGTTAAGTGACCAGAGGCCTGTCCTACCCGTATATCTGGGTATACCTTCTGCTCTATTGTCTTTCTTGGCATATCAATGACAGTCTTGAAGTGCAAGGAGTGTGGCAGTCATCCCAGCTCGCCCGTTTCCAAATATTGTGCTGGTTTCCTCGATATCAGTTGGGCTCGAGATTGTGGTAAGAACACCTTGATGACTGCTTATGCTAAAAGATTGAAGGCACTAGCATGCCTTATGTGAGCAGAGGAATTGTGTTTTGGATATAACTGCTGCAGAAAGGAGCAAATGCCGATTACTGCGAGTCTGTGAGCAGTGGAAATGTGCTTGGAAACAAGTAAGCAACAATGGATTTTTTATTTTTTATTTTTCTCTTTTCGATGGGATATGAATGAAAAATTAAATAAATAGTGTTGTAAAGTATGCATTGTTTGTATCTATTTTATTTTCGTATTTTATTTTCCTGCCATAAGAATTAAGAAGTGCATGCTTTTTGGGTTCCTACTTGGAGTATGAGAAAAGTAGGATGAGAAAAAAGAAGCGGGGGCCGGAGCTATCAGCTAACAGCTATGGCCTATTGGCTATGTGCATAAGTGCATTGCATTTTCTTTTCTCTATTTACTTTATTCTCTCTCTCTCTCTCTCTCTCTCTCTCTCTCTCTAGAAGAACGAGAATGGGAATGAGAAGAGAGAGAGAATATAGAAAGAGGGAAGAAAAAAGTCTAAAGTTTCCTTCTAGCAAAATGATTGATGACGTAATGTATGTAACTACTATTTTTAAAGGTCTATCTAAATTAATCAACGTTCTAAAATTTATTAGATATATATCAGTTTGACGGTGGTAGGTACTTAGGGAATTTATTAGGCGACAATATTTTGTGAATAGAAATTGTTCTGTACCACCGTACCACTTTTAATTTCATAGTTTTTTTTTTTTTCACTTTTTATATAATATTTTTTATTACTGGTGTTTTTGTAAAATCCTCATTATTTCCACAAAAAAAATACAAAAATCTCTTCCAAAATGTTTTTAGAAAGATGGGGAAAAAATGAAATATTTGCATTCCATTCATTTTTACTCAAAAGAAAATTTGAAATATGTTTAGATTCCATTCACTTATTATTACTCAAATATTTTGTTCCTTTTTTAATGAGATTGAAATTAGAAAAATATTAAAATTTCAATTCAATGGCATTATAACAGAAATGCGATGAGCTAACAAGCCCTAACACGACAGGAATTTGACATAAAGATTCTTAAAAAAATAAAAACACAAACAAAAATGCTCCGATCTAACTCAATTTTATCAATTTGATTAGACATATAATCATCTTATCTGTTAATTCGTTTTGCAAATTTTTTTGCGCATTAAGCATAACCCGAAATCTAAACAAAACGAAACACGACACGATTATCCAAATTGAAAGTAGACCGTACAAATAGGAAAGGCTTTCACCATTTATATTGCAATTATTCTCAAGTTTCTTTGTACACAGATATATACCAGTACAACTATATTGCAGAACGCCACCACACGAACAGCATTCCCTTTACAAGAATATGTGTTTTATTGAGACTCTAATTACATCAAAAGTAGATTTACCAACTCATTTACCATCAAGAAAAATTAACTCCTCAAGAACAGTAGTAGTAGAGAATACAACTATATGGTGCCGTGTCATTATTGTGTCGACACACACCAAGCTAACAGACAAGCCTAAGAGCCACCTGCGTTTCAGCCACACAGATTCCAGAAAGGCATTTCTTAAGCTTCTGGTATAGTTGTCAATGATTCCTGATACAACAGAACAATGTGAACACATGAATGTTGCAGTTCTTGAGACATTTGATGATCATGTAAACAATAGGCAAACTTACCTCAGAATAATGCATGTGGCGACGCTGCACCTTTGTAGTTTTGACGATAGTTTCCCACTTCATGTCACTTGCAGGTGCCTTAAAACAGTGGCTTTCAGGATTTGTTGCTGCACCGAGATATGGACGTAGAGACGGATTCTTTGTGGTCATGGAAGGCAACGTACGCCAGAGCCAGGAATCGGATGGAGATTTAGGCAAAGGTGGTGGAGCAGGAAGTCCAAAGTGATTCTGTTGAGAGTTATCTGATGTTACTGCCCTTGGTAGCTGCTTTTCTAAACTCTCCATTGCTCCCTGTACATTCACGACTAAATTATCTTTATTTGTTGAATCTCGGTTAGAATCTTGATATTCTCTGAATGCTTGAGGCTTCTCCATTCCCCGGTTTTCAGTTGACTTAGCAATCGAAGGTATAATATTGCAATCACCAAATATGTGAGCATTTGCCAGCAGTTTCTCATCTCTGTCTGCAGTGTGAAACTTCCTCAAATCTTCATGAGGTGAATCTGTTGCATGCATTCGTTCAGTCCTCCTACTTCTCAATGCATCTTCTTCTTCTAGCATTTTTGGAACGCACTCCGTTTCCTGTGTATTTGGAGAAAACGGCCTCAAATTTGGTGATTTCACCTTCTGTACTGTATCTACATAGAGGGTTTTCTCGACAACAAGTTCTCCTGAATTTGACTCGTTTGGGCTTCCACGGTCATCCAAGAACTCCTGAAAGGTTTTCAAGACTCTGTTTTGCAGTCCAGAAACTTCAATCCTAACAGGCATGTTTTCTTCAGGAACCAAAAGAATTTCTTTATGTTCAAGAAATGGCAGAGTTGCATCACTATTTGTTGACGTAGTATGACCATTCTTACTACTCAATTTAGCCTTATCCTCATCATCTGTTTGCATTTGGTCTATTGATTTTGTCTCAGTTTTATCAGACCTGGACTGCTCAAATACAAAATAAAAATAAAAATTAATACTTAGAAAAAAAAGTCTTGTATACATAAACAGGAGATGGCAGAGGAAGAAAACAAAGTGGTACCTCATTCTCCATCTCACTGTAAGAACCAGATGATGAAGATCTAGGCCGTACTTTATTAGCAGAAGATGTTGGCACTCGGGTCCTTACACTCATTGCAGGAACGGGATTTATAAGGCAGACTGAACTCTTTAAGCAAAATCGGGGCAGTAAACCACAAACTGAAGATAAATTTGCTTGTTGATCATACTCATCATCACTCTCTTCTTCTTCTTCTTCCTTTTCGTTGTAATATGCATACCGCTTTGCAAAACTAGGCCCGTAGCGAAGTGAAGGCTTACACTCATTTGCTGTTTTCTTTGGCTGCTCTATCTGTAGTTGCACAGGTTGCTTTTTGGGTGCATGAGGGGTCTCTGAAGCCATTGCCTTTGCAGCAGGGATAAACCTATCCATCATGAACTCTCGAGCTTGTGGATCTTTCGAAAAGCTTCTAGATGGTTTCACATCTAAATCTTCTAATCCACTTAAACCGCTCATACTACAATTTAAGAAAGAAGATTCAGCCCTCGAGAGTGTATCCAGTGCATCAACATATGCTTCGTCACTGTCCTCTGAATCAGAACTCTCGTTCTCTGCTATATCCTTACTGCTCTCAATGTTTCTGACACTTTCATCATTAGATTGACCAGTACGAGAATTACAAGAAACATTGACCTCTTGTTTCTTATTTTCACTAATACACGGTACATTAACAGCTTGGTTCATGCCAGTAGTGTCTTGAGAAACATTACGATAATCTTGCTGTTTAGCCTTTCGGTACCTCCCAGGAGGAAGCTTTGGGGCAATCGGAGGTTTGTCGAAGTTTCTAATTTGTGGTTTCGCCTCTTCCTTAGGTTGTCCAGGGGACTGCTCCCACAGAAATGGCACTGCCCCAGGATCTCTAATAGGGCCAGATTTCAGTTCTGATACGTGAGTAGGAAGCCGATGTCTGACTTGATGAGAATAACTGTCAATTCTCCTATTGTCACGTTTCTGAGAGGTCACACTTGGTCCATGTCGTCTGACGGATAAAAGAGGTTGGTCAAAATTCAACTGCTTATCCTCCATCAGATTCTTCAGCAGCATTTACTCCTATCTATATAAAGAGCACCTGCAAATAGTAATGTGCTCTATTCATAATGAGGAGATAATTTACTTATATCACAAAACCAAACCAATCCTAAAATTTCATCATTTAGACCAGAAAACTCATTCATGGAAGGGTGCATCAGGATCCACAACCACGACAGCCCAAAATGACGATGCAATTGAAGAATATGGTGTGAGAAAAACAGAGTTCAAGAATTCATAAAACTATACTCCTACACCTAGGCAGTTGTCCAAAGTGGAATCACTTAAACGTCCATACCATGCTCAATGCTTTCAACAAAATGGTGAATGGCAAGCCAAAGAACAGCAAAGTTGCTACCTACATGACTAAATCAACTAATAAACTTCTTCAAAACGGTTTTGATGAAATTTTCTCACATAACATATTCCCTCCACCACCACTCATCAACCTTGGAACTCAAAGAATAGAAAGATTTTTTTCCAAAATACAGTGAACTCTACAAATGCACTGAGCTATACAGTTCCCCGTACAAGAAGATACTACAATTTCTAAAATTTTGAAGGTACCATCTCTATATGTTGGTTGAACAGCTTCGACATCAACCATTAACTAAACACTAGCCGCATATGGATTATGCCAAATGTTCTACGAAACGCAACACAGGACAGTACTGATTCTTGAAGCATTTCTAAACATCACAATTTACAACTGGCATAGCTATTTGCATCATCATCTCACTATATCCCACAACAAAATTACTTTACATATGAGATAAAAACAATTTGAGATGACTCTGGACAACCAAACAGATTCCAAAAGGTTGGTATCAGCCTCTAATAGAGAGTATTTGGAGAAACCATCCGACGGTCGCCACAGATCCTCCACCAATGGCAGATTTTTTTCACCTCTAACAAGACCAAGGGGGGCACTAAAACAGATTTTTAAGGAAAAAAAAAGTATGGATGGTTTCATATCTCAAGAAAATTCACATTTCCAGTAGAAACAGCAGGTTTTTTTACAATGGATGAACATATATTTTGGTAGAAGCGTATGATAGTATCTTCATATTAAAATCGATGCATTAAAGCTAGTTTTTTTGTTTCTTTCTTTCTTCCTTTTTTTTAATTACTCTAGTAGTTTCCAAGAAAATAAGAATCTGATCAAACAAGAACTAATAGAAAAACAATACGAATTACGAAGCATGTCTACATCTTTGACTTTTTCAATTCAACTACAGAACTCATAATCTTTCAACACAGTCAACGAAATCTTGCGATAAACAAAACTCAAACACACATAAGGTTCAACACTCTGCAGAATTTCAAGTTTCGAAATCAATTTCATGAATAACACACCGACCGCCTAAATAAATCATCAAAAGATTCAAGTAAAAAAATTAACAAATTTCTGGGATCAAGTTTCTTGAAAAAGACAACCGCCGCCACATCAAACAACGATAAATATTAAATATCACACCTTGATCAATATCAGCTAATGAAGCAACAGAAGAGCCAAAAGGGAATGACAAAACCACAAGATTTCAGAGAAAAATCACACCTTTTTCCCAATTAAACTGAAGAATCTTGAATCTTGGCTGAATTCGAGAAATGAGAATAATCGACGAGAATACACTAGAGCTCGTTTAGGTATATATTGATTGATGGAAGCTGTAAATCACCAGAAGTAATAACTTGAGAGGGAGAGAGAGAACCAGTTTGGAAGGTTGCGATGATTTTTATATGCAGTAATTTATTTCCTTTTTTAAAATCTAAAGAGACCGAGAGAGAAGCTTACCTTCTGAAAATGGAGAAAAACGTAGATTACTCGTTGTATGCGCCTTTTGAGTGTGAAATTTAAAATTTTGTTATGGGACTATGAGAAAATTGAGAATGAATACATGCATTATTTAGTGTAATAGTAATCTTAGACTTTGCCTTTTGGTGTAGTGTTTTTTGGATCATGTGATGACATTAAATTATGAGTTGGGATGGAGGTGGAGGGGTGTGTAGGCCCCAAAAGTCATAGTCACACACATGCATCTTCATTGCTCATTCATTCAATTCAACTATGAAATGAAATCTGGGAAATTGAGTACAAAATTATATATTTTAGGACCAACTTGCATATTGTCAATATTATTATTTGGGAATTTCATCATTTTGGAATAAAGTTGAATTACACCTCACCATGAGGAAAGAATATATGTGGATTGTCTCTTGGGTTGATTTGGTCAGCAAACGAGTGACTGAACTTATATGTATATTCATAAATTCGAACGTTATTAAAGCTTTTTAAATTGAATCCGACGTGTTATTGTACGAGTTAGCCAGTATTAATGATGATAAATTTATTCCTATGAGGAAAAGAGAAATTTCTTTAAAAAAATTGATAGGAATGAAGTTTTATGGTACTATTTTTATTTATGGAATCTTGATACATGAAAATATATACTAAATTAAGTTGTTAGCATGGTATGGATAATTCACTTTGATGAAATAAAAAATGTACGTAAAAGCGAAAGTGAGGTGGGGTGGGGTTATGGATTAATATTGTATTATTGTAACTTAATGATTTAGGTGGATTGCCCTTGTCATATCTCTTATTTTTGTCCACTCAAATGCTTGAATGATTAGCTTTTTTAGCTTCACTTTTATCAATTCTTTACAGAATTTATTAAACTCGCTCTTTTTTCTCGCTTTTATGGTCTCTGTTATTCCTTGTCATTATATTTTGTTTTACATACTAAAAAAATAAAATAAAAAATGAATGCATGATTATGATGAGTTTGAATTTATTACATGCCTTTCATTGTCACCACTCAAAACTTGAATGATTTGCTTTGATGGCATTAGATTTCACTTTCATTTATGTGAATATGTGATTGGAACATTTGGAAACACTTTCATCTTTTCCTTACTTAGAATTTAATGCCAACCTTCCTTCCTTTTTACTGTTTGGTTTATGGATGTAGCTTTCTCTCTTGTCCAGATTTTGAAATCATTGTTTAGATCAAAATTCATAATGATGATAACAACTCTGTCTCATGTTCTCCCCCTCTCTCTCTCTCTCTAAAAAAAAAAACCGTCGTGGTGATAATGACTTAGTGGTGAAATACAATTGTTTGGAGATCAAATGTCACGAATTCAAATCTCCTTAATACCACATGTCGGTTGTGTGAGTAAAAAAAAAGAATAAAAAAAGAACCATCTTATTTACAGGATTATTGAGACAAATAATTTTAATAAATAAATAAATATTAAAAAAAATTCATATACAATAGTAGGTATGGGTAATTATATAAGAAAAGATACTGCCATAACATAAACAAAATGTAAAATTTTACCAAAATCATTAAGATTTTTTTTTTCAAAAATATATATTGTAACACAAATTTTTATATTTAATTTGGTGAAACACAAAATATGTGTGTGTGTGTGTGTGTGTGTGTATATATATATATAACTTTGGGATCAAAATATAAATATATGGATTCAATCTTTATTTTTGCTCTGATTATTCTGTTCAAAACTTATCTTCAAACGTGTTTAGAGCTGACGTGGAACAATCTCATTAGCTATTAAGTGTTGATATATATCTCCTAAAATATATTTACCTGTTCCCAAAAAATTTAATATTTATCATATAATAATATCTTTATTATTTAAATATTTTATCTAATTTTAAATTTCATAAGATTTCAAAACTAAATAAATATATAAAAATCAATAAAAATATTATATATAATATTGTGAATTTTCATTATCTACCATAATATATAATTTGACATTATTACAAAGTCAACAAAGAATTTCTCACGGATTTATTTATTTGAAGGATAACCAACTTGTTTTATGTTAATAGAATTAGTATTTCACCCATGCGATTAACGGGATATCATATTTTTACTTTTTGTGATATTGAATAATTAAATATGAGAATAGTGGTTGTTAGGTGCGGACCAGAATTTTTCATCAGGATGCCTGAAATGTTCTTCACCAATAACCCTACAAACTAATAAATTTTTTATAAAAAAAATCTTGAAAAATACATTGTAAATTTTTTTTGTTAAGGGGCCAAGGCCTCCACTAGCCCCACCCTAGTTCCCCCTTAGGCCATGTTTGATTTGTTGGATAAAGATGGATTAGGGTGGATAGATTAAATAATCCAACTCAATCAAGCGTTTGGTTTGGATGATTAGAGTCCGGTATTGATAATCGGTCTGGCTCTAATCACCCATTTGTAGGATAGTTTATCTACCCACTTTTGGGCGGATTATATAATCATCTCATTTGCTCTCAACCTCCTCACAGAGAAAATTACCAAATTAACCCTTCACATCATCATCATCATCATCATCATTATTATTATTATCATCATCTTTCTAATTCATACCTAGCTCCCTTTGGGACGTGAAATTAATTTTAGGTGGGGATGCCGGATGCAGAGCTAATGAATTTCAATTAAGTAGTTTTAAAAGTATATTAAAATTATGAATAAAGATTTAAAAATATTAATAAAAGTAATTACAATTTTTATTAAAACGTGTATTTTGCTAAGCAGATCAAGGAGGTCATAATTCTATTTAGGTAAATAAAAAAATAAAATTATTGATTAAAACTTAAATTTTAATGAAAATAACAACTTAAACACTTATTAATGAAAATCTTATGTTGAGGGCAATTTTGGTATTTTTCAACATTTTAATCATAATCCTTCCATTCAAACAGAATATTGATAATGTATCATAAATCATTAAAATCACAATCAATCAATTTAAACACGTGATTATTTTTATTCGAACAGTGCAATCCTACAATATCTAATCAATCTTATTTATCACATCCAACAAACCAAACAAGGCCTTAGTGGTTGTACAATGAGGTAGTATATAATTACTAAATAGATGGTCTCTTGTGAGACATGGCATGCATGTGACATAATTTTGCTTTTTATTTATTTATTTTTGAATTTTTTTAGTTTTTTTTTCAATATGCACTCTAAAATTGAATTATTGAATCCTAAATTGATTCATCAGTGTCTCGTGCGGTGCACTTATCCACTTCTAACGCCCCAGGTCCGTGCACTCTCGTAATTATTTTTTTCGAAATAAAGATATATAGCTTAAATGGAATTAGTGAATCGTAAAATTAAAGTGAATTAAATTTATTTTGTGTTATCTAATGGCTCGTCCACTGCGATGGATAATTATATTTTAGAATTAAATATAAATACCAATTGAAATTATTAAACCTTAATTGAGATGAAATAAATATTTTTTTTGAAAAAAAATAAAGAACTTTTTGCGCTTGACGAAAATGGGATGAAGGATTTGATTGGGTTCGGCCCGATTTATGACTGATAGACGGTCTGGTATAAATCTTCATCATTATTAAAATATACATGTTTGAAAAAAATATTATAAAAAACATAACTTTGTTAATATAAGTTTTAGAATGCATCTTTTTAATGACATTCTTTAATGATTTACAATTGAAATTATCATAATCAAATTTTATAAATCGTATGTACATTTACATTCATCTGTATCAATAATTTCAAACTAAAATAAAGGTCAATTGTGGTCCTATATATCCGTAATATTGTCGGTCAAATTTTTTGGTGTCATCTATTTTCTAGAATTTCTTACCGAGCAATACACAAATTTTCATCATTGGAATTGAGCATGTCGATAGTTATCTCGTATCAATTTTACAACAAAAAAATAACATTTTAATATGAATCTCACTTCACAACAAACACAATATGTTTGCACTATAGAAAGGTTAGAGTTCAATCACTCTTACAATCAATTTCACCCCAATATTTGTGGCCAATTTAATTTACCCAACCTAAAAAAATGTTAAATATTATAACAAATGGCTTTATATAAACTGAAAATTGAGATTACCGAAACCTTTCTCAAATAACTTGGACTTTCTTTACTTTTATTCTATCATAAAAAAATACAAAAACTTAATTATCTGTTCTGTTTGATATTCTTTTTCTTTTACAAAAAGCATATTTGCACCCAATGTGCTAATATCGCACAAGATATTTTTAGCATTTTTATTTCTAATTGACGGTGCATAATTGCATTGGACAATTGAACAATTTGTAGTTAACTAATTCTGATTTATGAGGATGAGATTGTTCACAATATTATGGAAAAACTCTATATCAACTAATAAGTATCTCCTCTAAAAAAATTAAATAAAAAAATCATTATCAAGAATTCACTGAGCTTATGGTAATTATTGAAACATGCATAAAAAATATTCAAAATAATGAAGGAAAATAAATTATATATGTAGCATTGTCGAATCTCGGTACTATATGTAAATAAATAAGGCAAAATATGATTTTGAGTCCCCGTACTTTTAAATTTTTGCGGATTGGATCCCTCTATTTTATTAGGTTAATAAAATGAGGTTCATGTACTATGAATTTGGTTAAAATGGGGTCCATGTACTATCAATTTGGATAAATCAAAGTAATGCTATAAATTAATGGTTAAATACACATTTATGTCCTGAACTTTTTCTCTTTTTCTAAAAATGTTCTGAACTCTAACAAATACAAAAAAATGTCTTGAACTTTGCATCTTTTTCTAAAAATGTCACGGGATTCAATTTCCAGCACCGGAATAATGACGAGGCAAACCGGATTCCTCTGTCAAAGTGACATGGAATTTTTATTTTTTAATAATTAAATTTAAAAATAACAGCTTTTTCCCTCTCCATAACCCTAATTTCTCATTCCTGTAAATCTTTTATTTCCTACAGACCAAACCACATAACATAATTTTAGATTTCCACACACGAAGTGAAAGAATCAATAGGGTATTTGTGGACCACATCGCACGAATTGAAGTGGAAGAATCAACAGTGTGTTGTCTCCATTGGAAGATTGAAAGGTATTCTATTATTGCTTAAACCATATTAACATTTTGGATTTGGATGTTCTAAAATTCCTTTATTGCTTAACTATTAACTTTGACAAAAAAAATACAAATAACATTGTTAGTTGTCAATTAAGGGATAAACAAAAGAATTATTTTTTGATTTATTGAATTACGTGCAGAATGGCTCTCGATCTTCTTACATTGGAAGTTCATCATGGATGGAGATTTATATCAGATATTGAGTATGTTGGTGGGAAGGTGGAGGTGCTCGCAACGTATGACTAATATTCGGTATATGAGGATGTGTTTTCTTTAGCAACGAGATTAGGGTATTCAAAGTCTTTAAAATATGGGTTTAGGGTAGGCTGCACTGATTTTTTTTTATTTTCTCAATGATAAAATGAGTTGGGAAGAAAATGTAACCCATTGTATTGATGATGAAAAAAATATTCAACAAATTTATATTGAAGCTATTTTTGTAAATAAGGAAACATATGAAGAAGAGCATTTGGATAGCTTATTAGCTGATGAAGAAGAGAATTTATGTGGAGAGTCTGATGGATTTGAAAATGGTTTAGATGATATTGATTTTTCATCTGAGGACGAGGAGTTCCTTGAAGCCAGAGACATGCTGTTAAGAAAACAGAATGTAGTTCACATCCAAAATGAAGGCCACAGAATAGGACCTGGGGCATCCTCCTCAATGAAACATATTCAGCAAGATATTAGAGGTCGTGGGAGAAACTCAGACATGGAGATATCTGACACATCAGTTGGCACTCTAAGACTCAAATAGAAATGAAGATAAAGTTGCATATACAAACCAAAAGACTATGTTAGAATTTGTTACCTCAAATTCGTGGAATTCTGATGTAAACAACAAAGTTGTAAGTAATATCGAAGCTAGTGTTTCCATTATGCCTTCAATATACAGTGGAAGAATAAATAAACTTTGCACAAGATATATTTTAAATCACACTCCTTATGGCGTGTGATTACCTCATGACGAAATTCACTAACATAAGTGAAATACAAAAACAATACAAATGTTATCTCGGTTCACTCCCTTGACAACATTGCATACAACATATGAAGAAGAGCATTTAGATAACTTATTAGCTGATGAAGAAGAGAATTTATGTGGAGAGTCTGATGGATTTGAAGATGGTTTAGATGATATTGATTTTTCATCTGAGGATGATGAGTTCCTTGAAGCCAGAGACATGTTGTTAAGAAAACGGAATGTAGTTCACATCCAAAATGAAGGCCATAGAATAGGACTTGGGGCATCCTCCTCAATGCAGCATATTCAGCAAGATATTGGAGGTCGTGGGAGAAACTCTGACATAGAGATATCTGACACATCAGTTAGCACTCTAGACTCAAATAAAAATGAAGATGAAGTTGCATATACAAACCAAAAGACTAAACTGATACCTAAGGATCATGTAAAAAACTATAATCATATGAATTTACAGTTTGAGCTTGGCATAAGGTTTAAGGATGTTGTGGAGTGCAAGGAAGCAGTGAAGATGTGGGCCATAGTGAATGGCTATAACATAAAATGGACCAAGAGTAGTAATGGAAAACTTCAAGCAATATGTGTTCAGAATTGTCCGTGGAAGTTATATGCTAGCAAACTTACATCTGAACCCACTTATGTGATTAACACATATGTTGGCGAGCACAAATATCTCAGAGCTAATCGTAATAGACAGGTAAATAGTGAATGATTATCGAACCAATTCCTCGAGCAATTGAAAGTTAATCCAAATTGCAAAGCTAAGGAAATTAAAAGACATGTTGAGTTGAAATTTGGAGTTAATGTTACCATTTCATTGTGCTATAAGGAAAAAACTATAGCATTAGAAAAGATGTGAGGAAGCTTTAAAGAGCATTATGAGAAGCTAAGATCTTATGTTGCTGAGTTAAAGAAAATGGATAGGGAAGAGATATTTGAGCTTGAAACTTATCTTGACAAGAATGATTCTCCAGTATTTCAGAGAATTTTCATTGGATTTTCTGCCTTGAGTAAAGGTTTCTCCATTGGACGTAGACAATTCATTGGATTTGATGCATATTTTTTGAAGACTGTACTTGGAGGAGTCTTGTTAGCTGTCGTTTCCAAAGATTGCAATCAGAAGATGTACCATTTAGCATGGACTGTAGTTGAGAACGAGAATGAAGAGTCATGGAGTTGGTTTTGTGAATTTATATTTGAAGAATTGAACATATTAGATGGGTTTGGTTGGACATTTATGTCAGACAAACAAAAGGTATAAACATCTTAGTTTATTATTTCTTAATCCATTATATTAGATCTTTAATAGATTTGTAGCATATCAATGCAGACAGGGTCTGATAAATGCCATACAAAAATTGGTTCCACATGCTGAACATAGACATTGTGCTAGACATGTATATGTCAATTTGAAGAAAAAATACGGCGGCCCAAAGTTTAAGCTTATGTTTTGAGAGATCGTGAAGAGCAACAATCAATCTCAGTATCAATACAAGCTCAACCAATTGAAGGCCGAGTCAGTTGAAGCCTATAATGATTTTTGTATAAGACAGCAAAGAGCTTTTGTAAGTCTCTTATATCCTCTTGGACAAAAACATACATCATTGATAACAATATGTCTAAGACTTTTAATAGCTATATCTTAAATTCAATAGATAAGACATTAATTCATATGTTGGAAGATATTAGACAGAATCTCATGACTAGGATATGTGACATTGCTAATAGCATAGAAAAACATGAGGATATTTTGTGTCCAAACATTAGGAAAAAACTAGAAAAAATTCAAAATCAAGCCATGTATTGTTAATTGTGACAAGCGGTGGGTGAAAAATTTGAAGTGAATTACTTTTGAGGAATCTTACATTGTGGACTTGATGATGCAATTGTGGGGGTTGGGAGCTTACAAGTTTCCTTTGTTGTCATATCATGGCATGTATTATTCATAAAAGAGAGAGATTGTATCATATGTTGATCCATTTTACTTCAAGACTAATTGTGTTGAGACTTATAAACATGATCTCACCCCAATCCATACGGCTATGGATGAATGGCCAATTGTAACTGGAGCACATATCTTGCCCCCACATTATGTGAAACTTCCTGGAAGACTCCCTGATAGAATGTATTCTACTTGTTATTATCACGACTTTTTGGTGACTTTTCTCCTTATTGTCTATCCTATATTTGTGTATTTTGGTACTTTGATATGTTGTTAAATTATGTAGGGACATAGTGTAATATGGAGAAGAGAGACATGGTTTTTGGTGCAAGAAAATATACAAGTGACAAAAAAGGGAGAAGATCGAATAGAGCAAGCTGCAAGGGCATGCAGCTGGAGGATTGAAGCAGATTTCTGGAGGTCCGGTCTAGAATACGTTTTGGGCTTGCTGAGTCCAGGGCTCGGCCCACGTGCGAACCTGGATGCGGAAATTCTTCTCCACCACCTCTAAAAGTATTTTGTATGTGATTTATCTAGATTAGGATGTTATTTCCTATTTAGAACTCTATCTTTTATGGATTGTAAATATATATTAGGTATTTAGTTTATTTTCAATCATCACGCACGCTAGGAACGAGGGAACGCAGCAGCGAACATTTTTAATTCAGTATTATTTTCTTCTTCTCTTCGATAACATCATCGCGCAATTATACAACTTCTAGTTGATCGATTCCAGCATGCAAAGTAGCTAAGTTATTCGTATTCCGGTGACGACGACGAAGCTCCGCTTATATAACTGTGAGATCTAATTGTTTGTTCATAATTAATTGATGCATGTATCTGTTATTCTTGAATTTCGGATCGTTAATTATTCTAAGTCTATCGAATAGTTGCAAATATTTGGTAGGTTGTGATTAATTACTAGCCAATTAAATCGGCCATACGTAATCGTGGTTTAGGTTTAATAAATGGTAAAACGGTTGCTCAAAGACTAGGGGAATAATATAGTTAATTTTACAGTCCTGCGTCAGAGTCTGTAAGTTAAGAATCGGGTCTTTCTTGTGCTCATTGTTGTCGGCTCATTAAACTCATAGAGCGTCTCTTACAGTTGTCAGTCAATTAGGGGAATAATTAATGAAGCGTTTTCTTAATTATCGAAACAGTATGGAGAGATTAGGTCATGTCAGAAGCGTCTTCGATGACTATAACTGATTTGCATGGTTTGATTAATTAATTCTTGCATCTGTGATCGGTGTTATAAGTGGAGTGGAGTTTGTTGGATCCGGAATACCCCTTTTATAATTGATTTAGTTCAGTTCGTTTGCACACGTATTTCGTTAGTTGGTTATTTAATTCTTAGATTTATTTTGTTACATAATTCACACAAAACACGTTTCTGGAAGTTTGGGCACGCAGACTGAAAGTCAAGAGTAATTCTCGCCGGTCCTTTGGGAGATGATCCTGCTCACCACTGTACTCTACAGTGTGGGCTTGCCGACGAAAGTCGAAACATTTATTTTTGGTGAAAAAGACGCACCACTCCCAAAAAATAGAAAGAGAGAATGAGACGAGGTCCGTAAATAATCAAGAAACAAGTTGTCAAGGCAGGGCCTCGTTAGAATGACTTGCTCAAATTGTGGTGCACTTGGACACAACAAGAGAAGTTGTAAAGAAGTCAATCCAAGGACGAATCAGTCTACACCCAATAATGAGGCAAATGCAACTATCTTGACAGAGAGAAGAAAGAGGGCATTGGTATGACTTATTCAATCATGTTATTATATGAGCATCATTTATGCTGCTTCTACATTATTATTTTTTTCTCCTACTTTGCAGGCTAGACAAGGTTATGGGGTGCGGATTTTTCCATCTGGGAATTTTTTGCAAGGGTAAGTTAAAATTGATAACAATTCAAAATTGATAATGACATTCAAAATTAATTTCTTCATTATTTGGTGAACCCCTGGTGGTACGAGAATCCAATATATTAGAGGCGCCCGAGCTACATCCGCAGTATCTCAACAAATTGCTCATGCAAGTGCATCTACACAATCTGACCACGGTGGTAACCAAGTGATTGATACAACCACACCACCTCCAACTATTTAATGGATGGCACTGCTAATTTCTTTTTGTTATTATTAATATTAATATTGGAACTCTAAAGGAATTGGTGGCAGCCAAGTGAATGGTGCTATTTCATTCCATTTTGTAGTAGTTATTTGGAACATATATATTGCTATTTTATTACGGTTGCAACACATTGACATTTTGTTATATCAAATTTGAAATTTGAATGTTTTCTCATTGTTTTTCTTTTTTTGTGCTAGATAAAAGATTGTTATAATTTTTTCCCACAATATTTTTACAAAAAAAATACAAATTGCAAAGTTTGTAACATTTTTTGTGTATTTTTTTAAGTTCGGGACATTTTAAAAAAAATGTTAAAGTTCAGGACATAAGTATATATATTTGGCTTTTTTTAAATAAAAATAAAAATTCCATGTCACTTTGACACGCATGATTCCAGTTTGCCTAATCATTATTCCGGCACCGGAAATTGAATCCCGTGATATTTTTAGAAAAAGATACAAAGTTCAGGATATTTTTTTGTATTTGTTAAAGTTCAGGACATTTTTAGAAAAGGGGAGAAAGTTTGGGACATAAGTATAAATTTGGCCTAAATTAATTTACACTCCTTACATATTGCTTTGAACACCAACAAATCAAATAAAAAAACTAAAGAAATTGGTAAACTTGATAATAACAGAAACACAATTACTACAAATGCAATTGTTGTTCAGAAAATTGAAATATCTATGATGTTAAACATACATCTTCTACAATCTTTTGTGAATACAAAAATGAACTATTTGCGTCCCCTTAGGGATGGCCTAGTGGTGGAGTGGTGATATCTTGAGGCCAAAGGTCTCAAGTTCGAATCCCACAAACACCACTAGGTGTGAGCCAGTGTTTTGAAACCCGGACCGGCCCGGTTGGTTCGACCGGTTTAACCGCGAATCGGTCGTTGAGCCGGTCCGGTTATATGCATATTACGGGTCACGTTTTGACCCGGTCAAACCCGGTAAAAAACCGGTCAAAACCGTTTTTTTTCTTGCAACTTGAAGGATTCGAACCCAGGATTTCCAAAAATTGAATATCTATGTACAACCAACTAGGCCAACACACTTTGATGTTATTATTCAAATATTAATAATATATATATGCACTAATTAAAATAACAAATCTACATTTTAATTAAAATTAATGTTTAACATGTAATTAAAATAAATATTTAACAATATCTAATTTAACAGTTTTTGAATTAAAATAAATAGAGAAAAGAACTAAAATTTAAAATAGTAGTGAAATAATGATTAGCAATGTTTTTAATTGTTATTGTTTAGTATTCTTTGTAATTAATATTTAATTATTTGACATTTAATTATATATTTTCTCAAAATATAGTATTTAATGTTCAATTTTTTTTATAAATATTATATTTTTAACTACTTAATTAATTTATGGAATAACTATCGATAAATTCATCATTTTATTTTGTTGTATTCATGTAAATTTAGTGTAATTTTTAAACTTATTTAATATATCTATCATGATACTAGTTTCTATCATTTTATTATGTAAATATACATATAAATATCATATAACAGTTTATCCGGTTTTTTTAAAACGGTTCAACCGGTTGAACCAGTGACCTAGTGACCCAGTATATTGAACGGTTCGATGTCCGGTCCGATTTTAAAAACATTGGTGTGAGCATGTCACACCTGGCTTGCCAAGTGTGATTTACCTCCCCTGTGTGGTTTGCAGGCTATTACACAGGGGCGGGGTTTACCCAGTGCGCACCTCGGTAGCGGCTGCGGGTTACCTTCGACAAAAAAAAATGAACTATTTGCATCCATGTGCTTGTAAATTATAGCTAGACCGAATAAATATCTCAAACACCCGTTACATATTGACATATCATGCAAAATTTCAAAGTGAATTCTCTGTACTGCAATATAATAAAAAGGGAAAATGAAATAAGTGACAAAATACTATTTGAAAGGTTTATCATATTCACAATAAGAATGAAGCAAATAAAAATTTCAAATCTTACACACAATTAGGAGATATATATACACCGAGTTCTAGTCGGGCAAGCTGTATTTATAAGCATGAGAGATTTATTTCAAGGATGAAATTTTTTAAATTTGAATTGTTTTGGGTGGACCGTTTTGATTATGTCAATTTGTGGATGTCATTTGGGAGTATATAATATATTCATGGATGTGATTTGATTACTATTGAAACAATAAAATTATGTATTTTTTTTACTATAAAAATGTGAGGTTAATAAACTTACATTTAAATAATTATGAGTTTGTTATATTATTATATTTATATGTGGAAAATTGTGTATAATTAACTATATTTATATTAATATACATCTTATATATATAGGATCTATAATATACATATCGTATCGTATTTTTTATAGACAAAAATTTGTATGAGACAGTCTCATACATGAGACGGATCAATACATGTGAGTTAATGATACTTCACTCATAAATAATGATACATGTGAGTTAATGATACTTCACCCATAAATAATGATACTCACATGCGGGTATAAATAATGATATTCACATGTGAGTTAATGATACTTCACCCATAAATAATGATCTCCGCATGTGAGTATTGACCCGTCTCATGTATGAGACAGTCTCACCCAAGTCTGCCCCTTTTTTATATTAGCTATAAAAATGTAAAGATTAACACAATCTTTGGTTAATTAGATTTATAATTTAAATCTTTACAATATATATATATATATATATATAGTAATAAGACATTATTATTCTATGAAGATTCTAACGTTAAGATTGCACCACATATAAATTGACTAAACCATGTATACAAACTACTTTCTATAATTATAAATATTTTTTTAATAAAAAATGGTAAGATGAAGCTACAATATAATTTTATGATTTATTAATAAAATGCATAGTTGTCTCATTTTATAATTTTATTTATTTCTACTACCGATAATGAAATTTTTTATATTAATATTAAGTTAAATATGTTATGATAATATGCAAATTAAACATGTTTAATATTATTATTTGATACTATGTATATATTATTATAGAAGCAATAATTTAAACATATTATAATCTATATAGTAGTAATATATAAACAAAAAAAGGTAACAAAATATGTATCTTATTTAAAAGATATATATCGTTAGGTAAATGATGGATTGTCAAATATTAATTTTTAATTAACTAAATATGTATTATAATATTGATTGATTAATTATTATATATCCATTTATGGAATGTGCATTTAGACAAGAAAATTTATTATTACCATGACGATTATCCTATTTTTAGATATAATATAGAATGTATATATATCTTTAATATTTAATTATGTATCGTTAAAAGGTTTTATTAATGTAATTAGGTTAGAAAGAATATGTATACATATTCCTAGCATTTTTTCAATTTTCCTCTTACACTATCCATGATTTCTTTTGTCGAGGTTAAAAATGTACTTAGGCCATCTCCAACAGTTTTCACCAGAATACAGTTAACTCTACACCACACTACAGTTAAAATTACAGATTTTCAATTTTCATCTCCAACAGCATCACTCTACATTTCACCTTACAATAGAATATTCCCTTTTTATACTCTTTACTATTGATTTAATTTTTTTATCGAATTATTTAATTAAATATGATTATATATATATAATATATATATATATATAATATATATATATATTAATATTCTTGCTCATTATTTTTTATTTTTAATTAAAAATATTATGTTGTATTTTTAATATTTTACTCTTATTGTATTATGTTTGTATTTTTATTAATTATGTATTTGTACTGTTTATTGTAATATATTGTTGCTTTGTATCGATTATTAATATATTTGTGGCTTTGTATTGTTAAATGTTTATGTAATTCTATTTTTATTAATTATGTATTTTGTGTTTAGTTAGATTTTTAAATTAATGTAATATCATTTACTTAATTAATGTATAAAATAATTTTCAAACAATTGAAGAAATCTAATAGAAAATAAAAAAAATACACAAAATAAATTAATTTGTATTATGAAAAATAAAAAATAAAAAAAAAAAGAAAAAAAAAAGAAAAAGGTACCGAGATGAACAGTACCTCGGTTAATCAACCGGAGTACTGTTCACCCCCCCTAAATCTACCGAGCCGTGAAGCATTGTTGGAGAAACAAATTTTGTAAATTCACTCCACATCTGCCGTTTACCGACACGGTTGGAGAAGCTCTTAGAACTGTACTTATATGGAGAGAGAGAGAGAGAGAGAGTAAATATTAATCTACGTGCTATTATAATAAGAGTTTATTTTTAACTTGATATATGATTCTTCAAAAATTGCTAATTTAAAGGGGATACTTCCATATTTTACTCTACAATTTTATATATTTTCTGTTTCGTCGTGGCTCAATTCCTAAACTTACTTTTTTCAAGTTTATGTTACTCAATTATGAGAGGTTCATTTATACTTACGCAAATGACTCGAGTACATAATTTATTTATTTTGAATGAAAACTTTATAAAATTCATGAAAGATACAATGCTTATAAACATGCTATAAAAATATGGTGCCTGTTTAATCTCAAAATTTAAGCTTCGAACAAATTGATCTAGAGAATGTTCGGTCTAAAATCACTAATTCCACTAACATATTCAAATATCTCATGCACCAAGCATCCAAAATATATATCTCAAATATCTTATGGTCAACGGGGACCGGATTTTGTCATATATTTTGGTGTATTTACGTTGTCTAATTTTGAACTTTATATATACTTTCAATAAATACTTCATCATTTGTATTGGACCGTAACGTGGAATATATACGTCATATTAGTAGCAGCCTAGTGGGATTGAAAATGTAGATTTAATCGTCTATTATATAAAAAATCAAATAGATAAATTTAGACTGGTCAAAGTTTTGCAATCTTAATTAATTTATCTCCGACTATTAAAGAAGGAACTGAATAATTTGCATATTTATGTGTAAATTGTTTTTTCACGTGATACGAGAGATGGTGGTGGGTTCACAAGAAAAAAATTCACCAAAAGTCCACTTTTTTTTAGCCTTTAATTTAATTAAAATGGCAGGACCATCAAAGCTGTGTTTGTTTCTTTGTACCCCAAATCTCACGCAACTTTCTTTTATTGCTTTTTCCCCTTCTTTTTAATTTCCATTTCTTTCATTTATTTATTGGCATTCTCAGCGATCGGTATGTGTTTCCAAGGGACATAAATGGATGTCGGTTAAAGCAATTACGCAACCTCTCTCTCTCTCTCTCTCACGCAGTATATATTTGTACAATCTCAAAGTCACAAGGATATTACATACGTACATACATACATACATATATATATATATATTGCAAAACTAATCATTTTAAAGTTGTATAAAACAAAAATACCTAACATTTGTCTATATGATTTAGACGTAGTATGTATTTATTTGTATTTTTTAAGAAGGAAATTCAAGATATCTTGATGTACTATGAGATCAGTAAATTTAAAGTGTGAAAATACTAATATACGTGCAACTTAATTTATATTGAACTAAAGGTGTAGACCATAGAGCAGTACTTAATTAATCTTACACTACAAATACTCATATTTTCTTTATATTTAATTTCAAGTTAATTTCATCATTAGCACCCTTTAATTAATATTCACACACACCTAATTAATTAAGCTAGATCTGGTCTTAATTAGTAATTGCATAAATAAGAATTTATTTGAGCTGTAAAGTTCTTAGCTAGCCTTCCCTAACACTGCGGCAAATAGCTAGGAGCCCAACGATAAGGTGAGCATTCGGTCTATTCAATCTATTTCAGTTCAAAAATTATAAAATTGAATAGACCAAATTAATAAATATTTAAGACCGAATTGAACCGAATTAAGGGTGCGGTCCGGTTCAGTTCAGTCTTAATTTTCTATTTATTTTTCCAATTTTAAATTGCTTGACCAATTGTGGAAATAATAGCTTAAATAATAAACAAATTCCACAAATCTATAACTAGCATCATAAGTCATAACTAAACCTTTATAACTAATATATAAAACTAAATCAACAAATAACAATAAAAACATACAAATTATCGAACAAATAACAATTAAAAAATAATAAATTAATAATAACTGAAAAATACTCGATCTGTTTGGTCAGTTATCTGTCGGATCGGACCGAACTGATGACCGAATTTTTATTAAAAAAAAGAACCGAATCGGACCGAAAAGTCAAAAGAACCGAACATAATAGACGAAAATCTGTTCTGTTCAATTTGATTTTCGATTTTTTGCTCACCCCTACCCAATGAAGAGGTTATGGTATTGAGAGTATCAAAATTCAAAACATACACAAGCTTCTCAATAAGAAAAATATTTTATAATAAGTGCAATATTAAAAACAAAAACAACTATCAAGTACAATATTTAGTGTGTATATATAAATATACTTATATCATGAACTCTAATTTATCGTAAAAATGTCACAAACCTCAAAAAATACGCAATCTTTTAACATATTTACAAAATTAAAATATCTTCGAATTTAATTTCCGGTGTCAGATTGCAAAGAAAGGACGTTCGAGTCCATCGCTTAAAATGATTCAAAACATCATATTCCACGTTGAGATTAAAAATGATTTTATATGTCATTTTACACATTACAGTACTCCAATGTGCATTGTCAGCAATTTGACACCGAAAATTAGACCATATGACGTTCATGTAAAAATATGGAAAGTTTAAGTATTGTTGAAGCATATATTAAAATTCAAAACATTTTTGCAAAACAAACTACGCATGACCTATTTTTAATAAATCACAAAGTTAAAGGTGTATTTTTCAAAATTCGGAAGTATTTTGCAATTAACCCCACGAAAACGAAACGTGCTTCACATTATTTTGAAGTTGACAGTTTTCCCTAAACTATTTAATTCTGATTGTGATACTGCACGTTTTTTCACCAAAATTCATGCATTGGTTCGACAGGTATAATCACCGTCGAGGCACGATATTTCATGAAATTAGGCCTTATATATCTACTATTTATGTCAAAATCAATCACCATTAGTCCATTCTAACTTTAATTCTTTGCAAATATGATAAAAATATCTGCATCTTTTTTCTCGGGCATAAGTCCAACGAACCAATTTACGAAAAAATATGTTCCACCCCAAAGGCCTAAGGTCATTATTAGCAAATCATAGAGATCGTGCTATGTCATCACAAATACGGAATATTATATTATATTAATATAATTCACGAGACATAGTATCTACTGAACTTCCCTCACCTAGATCCTGCTCCAAGTTTATTCAACATTTAAATATGCCTTTAAATAAGTGGTAGAGCGTAGATGTGTGTGTATCTATATGGTATTTGAATGGGCCATATTTCGGTCTAAATGATTAGATGGGCTTCGATGGGTGGGCTCAATTAAAATCCACTTCAAGGTTGAGTTGCTCGGAGTCTGATATTTTAATTGTTTATATTTTATTGGGGGTTTATCCTTTTAGATCTACTGATTATGCTGCATTCTAATTTTTCTTCGTTCTGATTATTTTATTTAGTAAAGTTGTCAAAATTAACAAAATATGTATTAACGAACAATGAATCAAGGTTCCCTCAAAAAAGAAAAAAGAAAAAAAAGAATCGTGGTGTTTTTTTTCATCCTTCCAAAATGGGAGGCAGAAATTAGGATCCAAGTATCCAACCCACAAACTTTGAATGAGATCCTCTAATGTCAAGTTGTATGTGTCAATATCAAAATTATATAGTGTTAGTAATATTTTTTATAAAAATAAAATTTATTATATTATAATTAATCCTAATTAAAATTTATTGCTAAAAATTTAAATTAAAAAAATATATATACCATAATCAACCCCAAAAATTAATTATATTAACTAAAAATGAAATTAAATACTAAAAAATAATTATAAACCATAATTTGGTGGAATAAATTCTAAATAATAATATAAAATTATACTAAACCAAAAGAAGAAAAATATGAAAGAAAAAGTAATCATTTTGATATTTGGCACACGAATGACACACACAACTCAGGACTAGAGAATCTCATGTGCAAAAACTTATATAGGGTTAATAGCCTTTTATTATCATAACATTTTTAAGATTTTTGGTTGTTCACACAAGGTTTTAGAGACTGCAATAATATTTCGCAGTTATTCATCTAATAAAAACTTTCTTAATGTGGCCTAATTTTTTTTCACACGTATGTATAATGTGTGCATAATAAACAATAAACCAATAGACGACAATTCGATTAATGTGGTTCAAAATCCTCTCAAAACCAACAAATGAGATAAAAAATCTCAATTCGGGAATTATGTTTCAAATTAACCGCATTGTTATTCTATCATCTATATTGCATCAAACATTGTTGTTTAACACTGTTATATATATACACGTCATACGCACATATATAAAAAAATTTGGCCACGTTAGAGAAGTTTTCATTGGATGGTTTATTAATTACAAAAAAAGTTTTGGCATCACTGCAAAAATTAAAACATTATGTGAAAAAAAAGCATTGCAAAGGTTTTGACATGAAAAAATTAAAACGTTGTGTGAAATATAAAAACATTATTTTTTGTCATTATTGTAAAATTAAAACGTTGTATGAAAAATAAAAACAATGAAAATGTTGTGATAAAGAGGCTATATATTAACTCAAAATCATATAACACAGATCAGATCTGCCAACTCATGTTACATCTTGATGGGTGTCGAAATCAACAAAAATAAACTTGATTCTAAAAATATAATTTGCGATAGTGATGAGCAAGGTCAATTCCTCAGAAATTAGTAAACTAGAATTATATTCTTTTATCTAACGAACAAGTAACCTTGGGGGTTGAAGATTTAAAATAGTGGAAATATATAAAACTAGTCGGTCAAACTTTAAAAAAAATTTAATTTAGCTACTAACTTTTAAATATATATTTTTAGCCAGAATTACTATTTTGCCCCTACTTGTTGCGCGCAGCCAGCGCGCACAGGAGTATTTTCATCCAAAGTGGCTAAAATAAGTATGTTTAAAACTTACTGGCTAAAATAAGTTTTTTAAAAGTTTAAGTGGCTAAAATAAGTTTTCCCTCTTTAAAATATAACTAGCTAAATAAAAAAAATATAAATAAAGAGAAAAACAATTAAGAAAATATCTAGCTCAAGAATAATCTCAACAATGGTCTACACAAATTGATTACAGATGCAAAGATATAACTTTTATTCTCTCCCAAAATTGGCTATAGTTGTTGGTACGACCTAACAACCTCGTTCCTCCTTAGTATATCGGCAACTAAGGTACGACTGTTGATTACTTCCCTAATTAGCAAACAACCCTAGGTACGACCATATGATTTAATCTACCAACAACTTTAATATCTAGAGAAACACCAATTCTAAACAACAGAGATCATACGATGACCCGTTCAAATTAGATTATATATCTTCAAAGTGTCGAAAGTGGGACTGTTTACCCACAATCTATCCAATCGTGCTACTTGTGCGAACAATCTAAACAATTACGGATTTAGACCATTCAACTAGCAATATATCATTCCAATAATTAATACAACGTGCACTTTGCATAATCATCAAAATAATAATAGAAATCACAAATAGAAGATATATAAATAAAGAGAGAATTAAAAGTAAATAAAACCAATTAGATC
Source organism: Perilla frutescens (assembly GCA_026008535.1). NCBI lineage: Eukaryota > Viridiplantae > Streptophyta > Magnoliopsida > Lamiales > Lamiaceae > Perilla > Perilla frutescens. Next base: position 17,858,461 of record BRKX01000007.1, on the reverse strand, counting down.
TCACAGTCGTGTAGAACTAAAGTCTTGAGTATCCTCTTGCTAGATAGAAAACTACGAACTCATAAAAGAGAAAATAAACAAAAATAGAAGAAATAAAGAAGAAGGGAGGCATGTCTGATCGTTTTCTCCCTACGTCTGCCTCTAATCGTCTCTCCGTCCCCCTACAAAACATAAAAATAGAGAATATATACTAAGGCATACTCTCTCTCTCTCTCTCTCTCTCTCTCTCTCTTCTCTCTCTCTCTCTCTCTCTCTCTATGTAAGTCTCCTACTCCCCTTAAGATTCTGATTCTCTTCTTTCCTTCTTAATTTCGTTATTCTTGGATCAAAGCCACCGTCTCTCAATTCATAAGCCTGGGGCCCACTTCAGTTTTATGATTAAAATCTCGTCTACAGGCTCCTGGACTAAGGCATGGTCATGCCTTATTTACAATTCGCTCCTGCAGCATGAGCTTTAAATCTCTTTCATCTAAACTCGATCCAATACTTGTATTTTAGCCTTCTTTTCCATAAACTATCAATATTCCCTGATAAATACAAAATATAATCAATTCATACAAATCATACATCAAAGCTTAACATAATGAGGTCAAATCACCCAAATAAAGGTGCAATTATGCGACTTATCACATCTCCAATGTCACAACTAGTTGTTTTTTTTTAAATCATTTTTTTAATATGTCATAATTAGGGTAGGATAAATCCTAAATAAATATTTAAAATTAAATTAAATTATAATAAATTTAAATAAAAAAATTTGAAAATAATAATAAAATTTAGCATAGGCTATAGGGGATGTAACATAGAATATCAGAGGGAATTTGAAATCCATATAACAAGCATTGGTGATACCACTCATACACACAACTCTTGGTAATTCAAAAGTATTTATTGAAATAAATTCTATAAAGAAATGTATATTGTTTGAATAGTCTTCGATCATATCATTTTTTTAAGGGTTCGTATCTAGTCAACCTCGCATGCATATTCTATACTCTTTAACGTAGACAAACGGACACAAATTTAATTAAATTGGAAAAAATATACGTCCTGGCAATTATTTATAAAGTTTGTCGATCTATGATATCAGATTGAATTATTATTTTCATTTAGAAAATATTAATTTGTTAAATACAATAATCATTTAACATTATTTGATAATATTTTCTTCGCATGGTATGACACTAGTAGTAAGTATAGCACCATAAATTAAAAAATAGAAGATTATAACATCGATACCTACTTTCGACATTGTCTTTTGCCTTTGCATGGCTACTTAATTTGTTTGTATCTCAAGTCATCCCTAGTCAATAAGTTGATGAGATTTGGTGAGAAAAAGTAAGAACAAATATTCACTGACTATTTGATCAGTCATTGTTCTAAACAAGTTGCTCATGGTCAACTTAAACCATGATTTTGCAATGCACTTTTGTCACGAAAATTTAATAATATGGTGTGCGATGGATATTTATAAGTTCAGACCAACTTGATTATATTGTCTCCAATAATGCAATTTAAAATACAGTACTTCTAACAAAAAATTAAAATTAAAATATCCAAATCTTGAATGATACGTTCGTTGAGAGCATTACAAATATTTTAATTGATGACTTGTGGTTATATTCGTGGTGTGAGTCACTATACACAGGGGCGGCCCTGAGGGCGTGCGAGAGGTGCACCGTACAGGGATCTCATAAATTTAGGGGCACCATTTGTATAAATTTTTAGTACTAGTAATTATATTAACATATATTAGTTTATAAAAAAAAATAGTCTTTTAGTTTATAAAAATTAATTCAAACCTTCTAAAAAAAATATAAAAAAGACCAGCTCAACATTTGGCCAAATATTTTATAAATAATACTAGGTCTAGCCCAATTAATATCTGTGAAAATCTTGAAAATATTCTAAAGATGGAGAGTTTAGTGATTTTGATGGTCAAGGAGTGTTTTAAGAATTAAAAACTTTGCGATGTCTTTTACCAAAAGAATATAAAACTTTAGATATATTGGCTTACATGAAGAGGTTGAATAGTTGTCTCAATGTATACATTGTTTATAGAATTTTATTGATCATACATATTACAGTTGCGTATGCAAAGTTGCTGTTTATTTATTTATTAAAATCTTACTTGCAATTGACCATATCAAAAGATTGAATAGACTTGCTTTGATATCCATTGAACAAGAGTTGCTAGAAAATATTAATTTTGAAAAAATTATACATGAGTTCTTCAAAAAATGCTAAGAAAAGTATTTTTAAATAATATTTTGTAGTTTGCGTTTTGTACATGATATTGTTTAAAATATTTTTTCTTTTATTTCAGGTTCATTCAAATATCAGTGAACGCGCACGAGTCACATAATTTTAAAGTTTTCAAGAATGCAAACTTTTTAATGATTTGAACATACCTATATTTTTTATACTTTTTAAAAAATGACCAACTTTTTCAAAATTAATGAAAAAAAATACATTTTTTTTCAAAAACAATTCAAATATAACATTTAACTAATTTTACAGCCATACAATCACACGTAATTGATTGTATTTTAATATTCATATTCCCCCAATCACGTGGAAAAAATTCATCCAATCAAGAAATATTAAATTAAAATCAATTATGTATGATTTTTGGGCTGTAAAATTGATTAAATATTAGAATTGCAAAAAAATAATGAAAATATGGGTACAATTTTGTTTATTTTGAAAAATTGTGCAATTTTTGAAAAAAATACTCAAAATATAGCCATCAAAGTGTAATTTATATCATTTTATTTGTATTTTTAAATTTTCATTTTAACAAATAAAGGGCACCATTTTTTGTGTTCGCATAGGGCCTTCAAAATTTCAGGGCCAGTCCTGACCCCCCACACACACACACACGGATATACCTTCAAATAAACAATTCTAATTATTGTTTGAAATTGATGATTACTAAATTTTAATTTAGTACATGCATGCAATAATATTTTAATATTTAGTACTCCCTCCATCCTAATAGCAAGGTCCACCTTTTTATTATTTACTCTCTCTATTTTAATATAAAGTGGACCTTGCAAACGGGACGGAGGGAGTATTTTATATTTTACTATATATATTTTTAGCTTTCTAACATTTTGTAAACTTGTAATAATATATAAAATAACTCTTAGAGAGTTTCAATCATCAAACTTTAAATTTTATAAACACTAGTTTCATATTCAACTAGTATTTCTGTCGTGCGATGCACGGAGTCATTTTATGTATTTTCAGTTTAAATAATAAAATTTATGTATAAGTATTGATAAATTTAAAAAAAAAAGTTTGCTTATATAATAACAAATAATAAATACGATAATGTCAAAAATATATATGCATTAGTAAAATTATGTAAACCATAAAATTTTTATTATAAAATTAGATTTGTATATTTTAATCAAAATTTGTCAAGTCTGTAAACATAAAATAATATAATATATACACATATATATATGTATATTGGAAAATATAAATATATTAATTTTATTATTTTGTGATGAATTATGAAGAAATAATTGAAGTCATCAGTGCATTCATTGTGATGAAGAAATGAAGATACATTAGATAGAAATAATAAATATATATATACACATATATATAAGTATGTATGTATTTATGTATGTATGTATATACTTATTAATTAATATATGACCAATGTGTTTTATAGTTGGGCAAAAAGAGGTGGTGCTATGAGAATCCGAGACGTATCCCTTTTAATATGTGTCTACCACTTCTTGAGTGTCTCCGAGAGAACAATATGGACAATGTTAATATACATAAATTATCTTTGTACTAATTGTTAATAAGATTAAATGTATGTATTCATAGATCTTTAGCATTTAAAAAGTATTTATATAGACCAAAAATATAAAAAATAATTAACATATATATTCTTATATCCAACTAATAACTTAATATAATTTTGAAATAAAATAATGATTTAAGAGATGAAAAAGGTTTGGCCAAAATACTTGTAGATTAATTGAGCATATTAGGATTTAGTTGCATTATACTATCCAAAATAATAAAACTCAATGAGCAAAAAAAAAATATTATTATGCTCATTTATGACTATTTGCTCTACAATTATTATCGAAAATGCATAAAATTTAGCCATCAAACCCATGAAAATCAAGAAAATGTAGTAGATCAAATAAATGAATAAAAAAAAACTTCCTAACGTTTTCTCTATCAACATGGCAACATCAAAATAATAATAACATTTATAATTAATAATTGGAAGAAAAATATCCAAAAGGATTTCTCCTAATTTTTCCCAAATAATAATTAAATGTAAACAAAGAAAATGTAATTAATAGTCAGATATTGAGATATTTTTTTAAAATGTACTGACAAAAAAGAGAGAGTAATATTACACATATACGGACAGTCTATTGTTTGATTACCGAACAATAAGTGAAGCCATTATTGTTATCAAAAAAATTATAATAGTTAGATTTGGAGATTTTTATTTTATTTTATTTTACAATAGTGAAGATGTATAACATTTTAAAAAGAAAAATAATTGATTCAATTAAGTATTTAAATAATTGGGCAAACCGTAAGAAAAGAACTCGACCGCCACGAGAGATAATCTCTTAATGTTTCGCCTTCCACGAATCAAGCCTCAATTAGGATCGGATGAGTAAATGTGAGTTTCTATGACTCTTTTTCAACCACAATTCAAATAATAAAAAATGTTGCATACTATTCTCTTTTATATAAAAATACATGTGTTCTTAATTCACAATAATAATGATTGATAATGCTTTACTTGATTTACGTTAATAATTATACTGCTACAATCAATATACATATTATGCATAGACTACTTGAATTAAAAAAATTCCAAATATATATTACTAATATAATGACAAAAATTGACCTTGCTAATAGTCGGGAAAAATTTTAATGAAAAACTCTATTTTAAATATATATATATATATATTATATGTAATTCATTTTGCAATTAAATTAAAAAAAATAATGATTTGGAATACTTATTATGTGAAATCCATCGTATATCATTATTTATATACTTTAATTTAAATAGATAACCGTATATTATTATTTATTTTTATATATGTACTAGTATTACACCCGTGCGATGCACGGCGTTGGCGAGAGATATATATGAATAATTTATAATAAATATTTTTTACAAATGAAATAATTAAATTATAATTAAATAATTAATAGAAACAATCACAAAATGTATACATAATATATAATGTTATAGTCAAGTTTGTGCGTTATTTTATCAGTAGACAACACATTATTAATAAATTTTCATTCCTTATGCCCAATAAAATAAATATCATATATAATTTGTCTGCCCGAAATCCATTACAAATATAATTTGAATTATTTTTTTATTTTAAGCACAATGAGAACAATTAATAAGAAAAAGAAACGCATGTTAAACACATTTAAGAAAATTCTTGTAATATATACATCTTCATCGTTCCTCTAGAGTGTGTGAAGTTAAGACATCATCGATGGAGAGTTGTCACAGCTCGAGCAACGCTTTCTGGATTTGAATAATGTTTCGTCATCATCTATTTTTATGTATACAAAACATCTCAAACTCCATTTTTAACATCATATTATTGTATGAATGTATTAATTCGTATTATTGTAAAAAGTTAGTTTATACGTAGTGTGAAATCAAACATTGGTCATTTTTTTACGTATGATGTATAAAATATACATTTGATATCTAATAATTAAAGAAAACGTTAAAGAATTTGAAATGTGTGGTATAAATAATTTGTTGGATAAGATAAGGTACGTAGCATATAAATACTCAAATATGGGTTCTCGCAAATTTGAAGCTCATTGTAATATAAATTTGCTAATTAAGAAAATTGTTCATTTTCGACATGTACATGATTTAGCATGATTTGATTGCCCAACAATCAAAGTTCTAAAAATTAGAATAGAGATCTCGTATATAATTGAAACTCAATTAAGATCTGAGAGGCATAAACTACTTCATGAAACAATATCAATAAGTGAAATTATTTGTCTAAAATGGATCATTGTTATATGCATAACATAAAAATTAATAAAAAATAATAATTACTTTATGCAAAATAAAATAATTAAGTATTTTCTATACGAACATAAAATTAATTACACTAAATTCACTAATAAAATGTTTGATTTGTTCAATGTGTCAAACATGCATTTAACATAAAAATATATTTATTTGAATAACGATATGTGGGGAAAACATTACAATAAATTTCGACGTGCCTAATAAAATTTTAAAATATTAAAATAATGAAATTATATTCAAATATGAAAAATTTATTCCCAAAAGTATCTTTATTTTTTTATAGTTTGTCATTGTTCAATATTTTCTCTATCTTTTTCAGCTCTCATCGATTCATTCTTCCTCAATAATTTTTGGGTCAATTGCAACTAATATTGCTATGTTAATTTTATCTTCACTTTCCAATCTATTTTCAATCTTGTGAATAACATTATTTAAGCATAAATTTTGGATTATTATAAAATGCGACGTGTTCAAAATACACCACCAAATCTTATTTACCCACCATTAATTAAAATAATTCAAAAATAAGTATTTTTTAGATTACAAAAATACAAGTTTTCTTACTTTCACACGCTACAAAAATTTCATTATACACTACAAAATAAATAATATCATAAATGTTAATAAAAAATTATGCATCATCTTCCCTAGCCTTCTCTCCTCTTTTAATTTTAGATTCCCGTGAATGACATCCCATTTAACTATAGATTTCTAGTGACTCGCCGTCATCAACTACGACCCTTTATTCCCCACCCTCAATTTCAATCCATTTGCAAGCTCTTGAGTACCATATTCTCGTCCATCTAGCTTTTTTGGTGTGGGGAAGAAGACGGTGGTTGTTTTTTGTTATGGAAGAATATGGTGGTTGTTGGCACAATATGGTGATGGCTGGCGGAAGATGGTAGTGCGGGTCGGTGTGAGAAAGATGACCAATTCGCTAGTGGTGGCCGCCGAATGTGATTAATTTTATTTTTTATGATTTAATTACATTTTTTTTAAATTAGAATGGTAAAATAGACTTATACCGTGATTGTGGTGTATAAAGAATAAAGGAAATTTCGGTAATGTATTACTCTCATAAAATATTATTATTTCATATATACTATTATAGAAGATATATTATAATTTATATATATATATATATAATTAACTAAGTATGCATTTTGTTTAAGGGAAATCTTATTTCTCGGCCAATACAATAAGTATGCATTTTGTTTAAGGGAAATCTTATTTCTGGGCCAATACAATAATTTATAATTAACTAAATATGTAATATAAATATTGATTGATTGATCAATTAATATTTTTTCCATTTACAGGGAATGTGCATTTAAAGTATACCTAATTTCTAAGTCCCGGTGGGGAGGCCTAGTGGTGGAGTGAGGTTGCCTGGAGACCAAAGGTCACGGGTTCGCATCTCCTTAATACCACATGTCGGGTGTGTGAGTAAAAGAAAAAAAGTTGTCCCGGTGGAATGAGGTTGCTCGGAGGTCAAAGGTCACGGTGTGTGAGTAAAAAAAAAAAAGGTATACCTAATTTCTATAACTACTTCTATTATATTATATAAGTAAATTTGACTAATTAATGTGCATCTCAAAGTTAAGTAAAATGTATTTGCATACCATATCTTTATATGGTATGTGCATTAAAATGTGGATGGATTGGTTTAAATGTCATATGAATGATTATATATTCAAACCAATAATATCTCGTTAATCATAATTAAGTAAAATAAACACATATACATATATAGATATCAAACAAAGCACTTGCTAATTAATTATTGGCGTGAATTTGTTTAATTAACTTAGAATTATAAATAAAAATGACATATTAATTCATATTCTACAAAATGATTAAAAAATGAAATAAATAATCTTTTATATACAATACATACCGTTCGTAAATTACAAAGAAAAGGTCTAAACCTATAAATGGTTTTCAATAAAAAGAATTCATATTTTAGAATCCTATTTAATTATAAATATAAAAGAGAATTATATAAAAAAAAATAAGAGATTACTTTTCTATTGAGAAGACGCATTTACTGTAGAAATTAAAAGTTAATATATAAAAGCATAATAGTTTTTTTTATCTTTATGAAAAATTTTCATCATGATAAACTTGGAACAACTAATAGTAATTAAGAGCAAATTATATCACATTGATCGCGATTTTGGAATTTAAATCAATGCAAAGATACCATAAAATATGATATAGTTTTTGCTTTATGATATAATGATTGGATCATGAGCCCCGAATCATGGAAGAGTACGTATGTAATAAAAGAAGAGCACAAAAATTATTAAATAAATAACTGAGGATATTAATATATTGCAAATGATTATATATGAGATTATATAATGATGTATTACGAAGGATCGGGACATTGATATCAAAATGAAAGAACCGAATTTGACCAATTAGAAATGAGAAATGAATGAAATAAATATTTATCTCACAACTTATGAGATTCAATTTATAATAATGAGTTTACAAACAAATAATCAAAATCCTAGCTACAATAATTGACTATAAATATATAAAATCAAAATCCTAGTTACAATAATTGACTATAAATATATAAAATCAAAATCCTAGTAGCGTACGTAGAAGCTACTGATCGTGTCTTGTCTTTTTAAAATGTGTGGATGCAATTTGGTGAGTATTTGAAGTAGACGGGATCATCAAATTTCCATGTTTTCTTCTTCAAACTAGGGATTCAACAATACGACCACATGACTAATTCTAAGACACTAATAACTTTGGAATGAATAAGGTATGTTAAATGCAAAAGTTCATAGGATGCAATTATATTTATAGATAAACATGAGGTGGTATATTTGGAATGTGTATTCACATATGGTAAATTCTATAAACACGCAATTTGAATTAATTTATATGAAATGTTTTCGTTAAATGTTTAATTAAAAATTAGATATGATTTCTATATATAATTCTTGGAGCCGTTTCTATGTATAATTACACACTATCCTCCACTAAAGATTTGGTGCTTACAAAAACATTAGATATATTATTACATGGATGTTTCCCTTTTAAAAATTTAAGGTTTGTATAATATGGCTAGGTATTGATATATGGTTAATTCTAGAAATAGGTAATTCGCATTAATTAATTAATTATATCAAGCATTTTGGTTGACGGAATATGCATATAACATATAGGATTAGTTGGTAATCATTATATATTTTGTGAAGATGTAATTATTGATTTCAAATATATAAATAGCTAATTATTAAGATCAAGATATTGTACTATTTTATCCTCATATTTTATATAAGTATCGAGATTTATATTTATGGTAAATATACAGTATCAATGACTACGTAATTATTGATTTGTAATATACTTGGGAGATAATATATTGGGTTTATATAGGGTTGATTTGATTTTTTTTTTTGTGTAAATATTTAGGTGATCAATTAAATATGGGTGCGTATATTTATGTTATTTTTGTTTATACCATATATATAGTTTATTAATGATTATACTATATTCAATAATTAATATATAGATCGATGACGATATATAAATTAATTCATATAGCTAGCTTCATTTTATTTCGTATTAGTTAATGCATGGTATTAATATGATTAATTAGGCAAATTAACTATCACAATATTTCCTTATTTGATAGCTAGGGTGATTTAGGCGGGAAAATTAGATGAATATTTTACCCTAGACTATCTTACTTTTAGATATAATATAGATTACTACAATCATTAAATTTGCACAACTATATTTATGTATGTATATTTCATGTGTGGATGGAATGTATTACCTTATTTATAATTTATACATATGTACATATATATCAATTACTAAAATGGCTATATATTATTAACGTAAATGTCTATTATGCCCTTTTATAAATGGACGGGAAAATAGAAGTAAAAGTGTGTTATAATATATATATATATATATATATATTAGAAAAAAAATCGAATTAAAATTAATTAGTTATCTATCTATTATTAATAATTGATAGTTGACCGTGATTTTCATTCTATTATGAATACATATGTTTTTCAATTGTACGTTTTGTGTTATACCTATCTCAATAGTTTAATTTTTTAAAATGAAATCATTTTAAACTAAACTTGATCTTGGGATCTTTCAAGCAATATGTCATAAAATATTTATAAAATAATTCATATGAGAGAATTTCAACATATAAAGTTGGAAAGTTTGATATTATATTATGAAAAGAATGGATTAACTTTATTATTTTTTAATATGATGAGGGTAACCTTAATTGGAAAAATTGAGATTCGAAATTGAGACTTTTAGTCTCGTTTCAACTCACAACACTCCATCATTAGGGTATTCCCAAAGAATTAAATTAACTTTTTTTTTTGTAAGTGAAAAAGTGTAATGAAACAATAAATATTTCGTGGGGAATCGACCTTTAGGCAACCAAAAATTGTTACATCATACAATACAAGAAGTGCATTATTATACAAGGTAGAATCAGTCTACAACTTAATCCAAGAGAGGTGTGATAGCATAGAACTCTCACTATCAAGGCTAGGTGAAACACATACAATACTTCCATTATCCATGACAGGTGAATGGAGTACTACTAAAGAGCAACTCCAATGTTAACATCAAATCATCAATTTGGTGTTGAAACCCACTTCAATGTTGCACCAAATCCTGCATTAAATTGGTGCAGCACCAAATTCTACCCCAAATTTGGGGCAGAATTTGGTGCTGCACCAAATTGGTGTTGATAGGTCCCACAACATTTAATGAATTATTTTATTTTTTAAAATCATTATTAAATAGATTATTTAATAAATTTAATTTAATTTATAAATTATATATTCACTTAAATAGATTATTTAATATTCATTATTAAATGGATTATTTAATAAATTTAATTTATAAATTATATATTCATTTAATTTAAATTATAAATCATCTAAATAAATAAATAATTTCAATAAAAGCACAATTAATTAAACATAATGGATAGAATGAAGTCCCACATATTACAAATTACTAAAAATTAACTTAAAAACACACTACAATTAAGTAAAACTACTTGAAAAAATATATTACAAATCATTTCTAGATCCTCTAAGATAATTATAATATTGACCGAAATCGTTTGAAGAATCTTCAAACCCATCACTTCTGGATTGATTGAATTGTGAAAATTCTCCTTGATGAGGAAACGATTGAGATTTACAAGCTTGATTTCTTTTTGTATGATTCTAAGTTGTTCACCACGGATGAATTCATGTGTAGTGGGATCGGAGATAGAATGCAAATTTTTGAATAAAATTCTATTTTCTTCTCTCAAGTTTGCAACAACATTTCCTTCCCTCAATATTGCAACCAATTCGTCATTCAACCGAATAAGTTTCGACATTTGCTCATCATTATTTCTCTTCGCTTTTGCTTTCTTCACTCCCATAGGCCGTTTACTTGAAGTAGCACCACTATTCTCACTTGTGATATTAGGATCAAATTCAATTTCAACTGGTTTAGATTGAGAGTCGGGTGCTTCAATGTTATCATCATTGCCAAATTTCTCAATGCCTTTGAGAATGTCCCACACATGATCAAATTTGAACCCCTTTTTGTATTTTGCATCTTCAATAATCAAAACTTTAGCCCGAGTTAACCGTAGAAAAAAAAATATTATGTTACCAACTGCAAGTAATGTAATAGAATTAATATTATTCTTGTAAAGTGGTGTATGACATTGAGTTCAACGTTGAACATAATGTCATACAGAATCCCTATGACATTGTCGGTGACATTTAGTGTGTCTAATCTTATCCTTTCCTAGATTTTAGGATTTATAATTTTTAATAAATTATATTTAATTAGCATATCTTAAGTCATATATATCCACGAAATTTATATTTCAAATAAATGGATATATATGTTTGATATATTAATATTTAAATAAAGTTTGATTTAGTCAAACTTTATCTTCTATTTTTTAGGTCTCTTGTTATCTTTTATTTAACCACTTTCTTTTTCAGAAATTAATTTCCTGAAAATATAGGAAAATGGTGGAGGACGTGGGTTGTGCTTCTAGCTACACCAAGAAGACGGTTTTCTTCAAAATAGTGGAGTAGTGACGGTTTTTTCTACAATACACATTCAAGAAGATGACTTGGACTTCAAGCCGATTCAAGAAAAGATATTTAAAGAAGTTGATTCTTATTTGAAGAGGTTATTCGAGCAGAGAATATATCACCTTGAGAGTGAGAAGATCAAAAGCTCGAGTCACCTTTTATGCAACTAGATTCCTAGGATTCTATCTTCTTCTTTACATGTTTTTTTCTTCTTCGTTCAATTCTTGTGATTTAATTGTTCGAATTAGTTTAGATAGAAGATATCAAGATTAGGAATCGTTGGTGCATTGTAAACAAATTAACTGGTAGATTGATTTGTTAATTTTTGAATTTAATTTAGTCGAAAACTAGATTTAGGTTCATGTATATTTGTTGATGTGTTGGGAACATTTGTTCAACATAATCAACTACATTGTTTATGCTTGTGAAAGCCCAATTTCGCCATATGGCAATCACATACTTGTTGTGTGTGATTTAAAATTTATTCTCGTGCAAACTTATTTCTAATTCGTTACTATTTTGTTAAGGTAGGAAAAATTACTACCTTTAACATTGAGTTTGACATTACAAACTGTTTTCTATTCTCAGTAATTTGGGCAACAAATTTCAACAATTCTAATTACTTACAATGTCGTGCTCAGAAACTCCACTTGGGTGTAGCTTCTCGATTTGTCGTATGCAACTCTTCAATTTGGATATTGCACTGATGATTATTTTGGAACTCCAACAATTATTTTGGAAGTTGTAGCTCATTATGACCTTTGGATATGACATGCATATTTTGGTCTACCGGGATCCAACAATGATATTAATGTATTGGAATCTTCCCATCTTTTTAGTGATCTTGCTAAAGGCATTGCTCCTGCTGCTCATTATGTCATTTAAGGAAAAGAATGTAACATGGGCTATTATTTAGCTGATGGTATATACTCGAAATGGTCCACATTAGTTCAAACTATGCATGATCCACGTGGTCCAAAGAAGAAATATTTTACAACGAGACAAGAAGCATGTAGAAAGGATATTGAGCGAACATTTGGAGTGCTCAAATCACGATTTGCAATTGTTGTTGGACCTTCACGCTTTTGGCATAAAGGCATATTACATGATATAATGTCCGCATGCATTATTATGCACAACGTGATCATTAAAGATGAGCGTGATATAAGTGCTCCATTTGAGGAATGAGATGAAATATCGACTCCAATTGTTGAGGAGCCAGCAAATGATAATATTCGGTTCAACGAATTTTTGGCTCGATATAGAGAAATCAAGAACAAAGATGCTCATATTGCGCTTCGAAATGCATTAGTGGAACATATGTGGGAAAAATATACTAATTCTGAGTATTGAGGCCAAAATATATGTATTTTCATAAGTGTTGTAGTCTTGTAATATTTTCACTAATTGTAAGCGTTTGATGATCATTTAAAGTACTTTTATTATTCCAAGCACATTATATGTTATAATTTTTTAATAGTACATAATTTTTTAATAGCATTTTTTTAAAGTATATAATTAAAACTTATTAGTTTTGGACAATCAATCATTTAAAAAAATAATAAATCATTAAGCATATTCATATTTCAATTATAAAATAAAATTGAATATTTAAGAGAATATTCTTATTTGGTGTAAAATTTGGTGCTGAGCATTGGAGTTGCAAAAAAAATTGGTGTTGAAACTGCACCTATTTGGTGCAGAATTTGCACCAAATAGGTGCTTAGCATTGGAGTTGCTCTAATACAAGAGGAACAATGACACATCCCCGACTACAACAATTATAGAGATATTGAAAAGGTTACTGTAACAGGCTTGGACCATCCTTTTAGCAAGAATGGGCCAAACATACTAACAACCTCGTAGTACGGGATGAGGAGATGAATCAAGCCTCATCCCAAACCATATATGTACCCCACATCGGGATGTGGGATGGACCTTATTAAAATTTTATCTTAATTAGTAAAAATAAATAGGAAAAATCTAAAATAAAGAAAGAATTCCCTAATAATCAAATACGAAGACTTATCAATAATAAGCAACAAGTAAGCAAAGGGGAGAGGGGAAGAAAATCGCCCAGTAAGTGAAGGCAAAAACACGCCCTAATCATACCAAATTATGAGCAGGATTAAGCTCCAAACCCCCCCCCCCCCCCCATTACTTTTTCAAACGGGAAGAAACCATACAATTTGATTAGTGTTTTATATAATTAGTATTTTTATTCCATTTAGCTTTTAGTAAATAATTATCTATTATTATAAATATTACTACTATCAAAATATTCTGCATATACTTATAATGTACTAAGCCCGTAATTAAAATTTATTTCCAGTACTCAAATGGAAAGGTTAAACACACCCAGTTACCTAAATTCCACTTAGGACAATTTCCTTAATAAATAAATAAATTAAATAATCTTAGGTAAAATTTTCTATCTCAAATTGACGTCACAACATTATCTATAGGTGTTTAACTTAAAGTGGTACTTTTTTTAACTTCCAACGAAAAAACTAATAATAAGAAAACGCAAAAATTCATGTACACCCAATGCATGAGTTAACTCATCAGACAGACCCACTCCGTCCCGCTCCAACCTGTCCCGAGACTCGGTAAATAAATAGCCTCCCTGACCCATTCTTTCATTATTTCCCCCTTTTGCGATTTCTGAACGCTAGCCGCCTTCTCTCTCTTCCGTTCTCTCTCTCGATTTTTTCGATTTTCTGATCAAATCCACACCCAATCGTCACCAGCGTTTGAAGCTTTCCTTCATGCTCCGGTATCATCCTTAGGATTTTTGTAAACTAACCATCCAGTCGTGTCTCTTTCTCTATGTCGATATAGTTTTAGATTTTCCGATTATATGTTCCCTTACCACTGATTTGCCGCCTCCCAGTCAGAGATTCAATTCGTCTCTCGATCCGTCTAGTTTCATTTCGGTTTTCTCAGGTAATCATTGATATGGATTTGTCATTTTTTTATTATTTTATTTGTTTTTTTAAATTTTTTTACCCTGTATTTGGTGATATGTCGTCATCTTCTTATTTATTTTGTTGAAATCGATTTTGAATTCTATAAGAAAATAGTTAATAGGGTTTTGTCATGTCTTTTTTCATTTGAGTTGTGTGTGTATTGTGATTGAGGTAGCCCATTAGAACTACACCAATCGAGAACTAGGTGAGTTTCGATGTTGTTGAACTCTACCTATTTAGTTTTAGGTAGAGCTGGCAATTTCAGCCCGACCCACTTTTAGGGCCGGGCTGGGCCAAAAAAAATTAGGCCTGAAACAATTTCGGGCCGGGCCGGGCTTTAAAAAAATTGGCCCGAAAAAATTCTGGGCCGGCCCGAAAATGAGAGAGGCCCAAATGGACCGGGCTTTTTGGCCCAAAACACTGAAAAATACACTAGGCCCGCGGGCAGTCCGGCCCGACTCGCCTTTTCAGATTGGGCCGGGCCTAAAAAAATAGGCCCGAAATATTTCCGGGCCGGACTGGGCCTCACAAAATAAGCCCGAAAATTTTCGGGCCTGACCCTCCCTGACCCGAATTTTGCCATAGGCCCGAATTTTCGGGCCGAGCCGGGTGACCCATTTTGCCAACCCTAGTTTTAGGGTTTTGTCATTTTTTCTTCATTTTATTTGTTTTTTTTCTCTTTCAGCAATCACAGTTCAAGTCTGATACAAAGCAGGACCTGCAGATTGATTAATGATAAATTTATGAAGCCCGCATTTTGTTTACAAAAATATGATACAATGCAGCTGAAAATAGTATTTTGTATTGTATCCCATTTTAGTGCTAGGGAATTAGGTTGCCTACGATTGCCGGTTGCGTTCATAGGCGATCACTGAACCAGATAACATTTTACTAATTCTAGTGATTGAACTAATTAAGTATCAAGATTCAAGAATTGGTGGCGATGAATTCATTGTTGAAGGATTTTTCTCAAATAATATTGTATGGCTCTGTTTTCATTAGTTGATTATATGTATTGCTCAAGCATGCTAGTTAGTGATTAATAGTAGTGTAGTATTGTTGCAAATGAATGGAGATGGTTGTAGAAATGCATGCTTAACATATTAGTATTAAGTTGCAACTGATTTTGTATTTGATGTGATTTTTATGTGATTTTTTTGTGTTTCTATATGTTTTTTACTTAGATGTATGCTAGGAAATATATTGAATGTTAATATGTATTTATTCTATTTGATTGTTCAGATATGTTGCATATCTATTTAAATATGAGTAGTATGAATTTTTAGTTGTTTGCCATTTTTAATTGAAAAGAAGTATCTGTGTTTATTATGTTAAGTATGAGTTAAGATGATAATGAATATTAATTGATGGAGAAACATGTATCAGATTGTGCAGTGATATGTTTAAATGTCTTAATGGTTCAGTTATTTTTCATATTTTAGTCTTTGTATTGTTTTTTATTTTTGTATTAATTGAAATTTCAGTTATGACCATTTGTATATGGAGTATCAATGAAACTGATGATTAGTACCAGATGAGATTCTTGTGAGTATCTGAATTTTAGGGCAGATTTTTTTTTTGTATTTTTCTTGTGCATTTTGACTTTTGAGTATTGAGTATGACATTTGAATCTCAGTGGTACCATTTGATATGTTTGTTTTGGACTGATTAATGTGAAATTATATATAATTATTATGAATTGTCATGTTAAGTATCATTTACAATGCTTATTAGTATCAATTGGAATCAGAAGCATGTATCAAAATTTTCATAGTTTTTGTTTGATACATGTTTTGTTAGATGTTATGTTTATGTTTTTAGAATTCAGTCTAGCGTGTTTTGCCTCTTCCATTATTTGAATGTGTGTGCATTTTCTTTTTTTTGTATGGAGTATCAATTTTCATGCTGATTAGTACGAAATGAGATGCTTATAGGTATCAGAGTTAGGTCAGATTTTGTTTTATGTTTTTATGTGTGTGCATTTTCATTTTTTTGTATGGAGTATCAATTTTCATGCTGATTAGTATCAAACGAGATGCTTATAAGTATCAGAGTTAGGTCAGATTTTGTTTTATATTTTTATGTGTGTGCATTTTCATTTTTTGTATGGAATATCAATTTTCATGCTGATTAGTACCAAATGAGATGCTTTTGTTTGTTGATTTTTGCAATGCACTGTTGATTTGAGTGTAATAGTCATTATATCTTGATCATCGTTGCATATATTTTTCTTTTCTTTTTTTCTATTATTTTTTGGGGGAAGGGGTGTGGATTTGTTTAGAGGTCATTGCATTGAAGCTGCCCGATGTGTTGTTTGTCTAGCACTAGGTGAAAGATTGGCATGTGTGAAACACTTTTCGTTCGCCTTAGATCATCTGATGCGGGTGATTTGTTTCCTTGCTGCAGTGACAAAATGCAGAAAATTCTTCTGAGATCAAACTCATAAAATGCAGAAGATATTCTGTCTGTTTTATTTAAATATAATACATATTCTTTGCATGACAGAAAATGTGGAAGTTCAAGTTAAACTGATAATTGTGTTCATAAATTTTCTTCATACCTCATTCAATGATGATGCAACTGATAAAACAATGTGTAGAGTATTAGAGATAGTTTTTTTGCTTTCAGTTTGTATTCCCCTAATTGATTTTCTAACTTCATTTTATTGGTTTTGCAGTCCGTTGGTCGAAGGAAGAAGTGATTGAGAATTTTGTATCCATTTGTTGGATACTTGTGGTGTTATGGCTTGATATTTGAACAACACTTTGGTATATTTTGATTTGGTAGTTCGGATTTATTAGATGTGTGGAGTTTATTATGGTTGAAACATGAAGTTGTTTATAATGTTGGAGATGATTGGATGAGGTAAAATATTGTTCTCGTGTTATTTGTGGTATGTGTGATGGTGAATGGATGTTTTTGATTATTTATTTTGAATCAATGGAATGGTGGTTGATATTATTTTATTTTAAATTTGCATCATTTAAGATATTATTTTGTGGAATAAATTTGTATAAAGTATACAGGTTTATGTTGAATTCTGTCCTTTTAATAACTAACATAACCTGTATTGAGCAAGACCCATATTTATTTTCAGAGACAATCGCAGTATCAGTTGTTAACTTATATAGTATCAAATGTTCAATAAAAAAGTAACCATTTATTCCATATTAAGGTATAATTTGATATACGTATTCTGATTTTAAAGAAAGACAGATTTGTTTTCACAAATGATATTAATATCATTTGTGTAGTTATAAAGTATCATATTTAAAAAAAATTAAAATTACATCCTGAAGAGTATCATTTATTCAGCATAAAGGTATCAATTGAAAAACAAAAATGTATCGTTTAAGAATCAAATGTAATATCAGTTTAAGAAGTAACTTAAAATGCCAACATGTGTATTTTTGTGCATGATTTCCAATTCAAGAGTTAATTCACTCTTTTAGCTGCTATGAAACATGGACAACATTTTTCATCACAACTCAAAATAAATCAAAATAAAAAACCAGTCTTTGAAAATTTCTAATAAAGTTCCCTTGTTTGGCCATTTTTTACATAAAAAAAGCAACTTGAACAACAAGTAAGAGTAGACAAAACTAAGAAATAATGCATAAATGAATGTCTAAGAAATGAAATTATATCATAATAGTATTCCAAAATGATAAATTTCTTACGTAATAAAATATCATCAACATTTTGATTCAAATTGAACTCTTAAAACATCCAAAGATCAATTTAAAAAATGAGGAATCTTCAATCAAGAATTTGCATGTAATAAACATGAAAGTATCGATTGTGTTGAAGACAGGTATCAACCTGATATCCATCTAAAACAAACGAGAGTTGGGAGTCTTGGAGCCAAATTCACTCAACTGAGTTGAGCCAAACTAAGAAATCATGCAAAACTCCCAATCAGAAAGTGCACATTCACAGGCTAGGCCTGCTTATACATAGAGAGAACCTGTTTATACATAGAGAGATCTCGATTTTCACCATAACGATCAAATATAGGATGCAAGGTACATTCGGTAGTGTCCCGTTTCAGCCATATCCTCGAGCTAAAAAATAGTTTCCACCCACATTCGACATCACCTCCTACCAGATCAACATAACAAATGGAAAAATCGTTCATTAACAATCATTCTTCATCTTAGTACCGTATTCTAAGACGAGGGACATCTCGAATCTAGAATCCAAAACAAAGCTCAAACTGTACCATTCACAATTGTTTATCCACAATTATTTCTCTCAACACTTCCACTTCCCAACATCAAACTCATTTTCTTTAGAAACTAAATAAAAAGGGCAAAAAAAAAAACAGATTCAGAGAATTCAAACCTGACCAAAATTCTTCTTCAACAAACCAGCAAGTAACGCCACAAAGGATAAATTCCAGCACTAAATTAAATAACAACAACATAAAAAAGATAAAAAATATTAGCAAATTAAGCATGCAGATAAATACACAAGTCCATTAACAGCTGAATTGTCAAAGCAAATCGAGAGAAATACCCGGTCTCTAATGAAAGAGCTGGCGACTAGGGGGAGGGCAGAGTTGGTTTGACGATGAGAGATGTGCCGGTGATTTTGGCGGCGACGATTGCAGGGAGCAATGGAGAATCGACCGCAAAGTGGAGTTTCATTGATCGGGTAGTCGAAGTTGGACGGCCGCTGCTGTCGAATTGACCAAATTTTCAAGCACAAAAATTCCCCAAATTTGAAAGATGCAATTGTTTGAATTAACAAAATTAATTTCACAATTGAAATCTACACAATTGAATATGTTCGATTGAATTCTCGAAACTCACCTTCAAATTTTCGAGCTGCACAAAAAAATGAAATGAAAATTCAATTTCTTCAACGTAGAGGATAGTTTCGCCATCTTGAGCTTCTGGCGCAGTGGTCCTGGCCTTCCAGCGGCGGCGGTGATGGTGGCGGCGTTCGTGAGAGGTCGCCTCCTCTCTCTCGGGTCTCGGCTTCGTCTCGGTCGCGGTTCTCGGCTCTCTCTCTCTCGCGTTCTGCTTTTGTTTTTTTTTTTTAAATTTTGACTGAATTTTGGCATAGTGGGCAGGATTCGAATTAATGGACCGACCTGTCTGATGGGCCGGGCCATCAGTCTTCTGCACAAGAGACCAACCCATAAAAAAATCACTACAGCCTTATACCTTACTAAATTATCCTATTTATATTTTAAATTTAGAGACTCCTTAATTAGCTTATGATGTTGAGATAGCCATGGACACATCTAAAAGTTCCTGAAAAAAAAAGTCCCAGTTTTATTACTTATTTTATTATATAAACTCAATTTCAAACTCGCAAGTCGCAATAGTTGGATAAATGTTTATTCATGGTTTATTGAGGTTTGATGTTTCAATTTTATTCTCTCTAGAAGTCACAACAGCCCAATGCTCATTAATTAATTACCTTATTTTATATAGATAAATATATTTTTTCCAACTAAAGTATGTGTAAACTATCATTAATATCACAAATTATTTTAACAATGGATTGAATTCATTTTAACAATGATTTTTTTATATTTAGCGACAAAAAAACACGTTTTTTGTTTTGTCGTGACAATTTATGTATATTTAATTGATAAAAATGTTAGTTTGGAATAAAAATGAAAAAAATGGAAATAATTTAGAATATAAATGATTATGGTTGACAATTTTTGATATGACATAATAACATGACACAAAAGTAACGGGTTAGTGTTTGACCTTATCGTGTTCATATCGTTATCGTTTCATGTTGATTTGCTAAACACAATAAAAATTAACAAGTTACCTGATAACCCGATAATGGCTGCCAACCCGATAAAAAACTCGTTAACTTTCTAAGACGTTAAGAACTTGATAATTTGTTATACGAAAAAATATACATTTATTATTCCAATTTTTCTTTGTTTATATTTTTAATGAATTATGTTTATTATTTCATTTTTTAATTATTATCGTGTCGTATCATTATCGTGTTATTATCATATTGTGTCAGTACGAAAAAATATTGTATTCATTTCGTGATAGTGTCTTGCTAAAATTATTTATTCATATTCATGTTATATTCGTGACGGCCATATTCTTATCATATTTTATTTCGTATTTAATTTTATCTTGTCATTATCATATCGACAAAAAAAACGACCCGATAACACACGAATTATGAGCCCTACAAATGATAGTTTAGTTTAAAAGATTATAGAAGTTTGTATTAAATTTGGAAGTGCAAAAACACGAAAAAAGAAAAAGAAAAAGAAAAAAAGGGTTTGAATTTAAAGCCTGCACCTTGGAATTCACGAGGATGAAAGCTGTGGCTGTTGGGAAGCCACCCCCTCTCTGCCAGCTGGCTGTCGGAGATCTCATCCAAACTTCGCGCCCTCTACGCACCTCAACAGCCCCATCCCCTTCAAGTGAAAAGGAGAAAACATCACGTTGTATTTATGAACCAAAAAATAAAAAAAATATAAAAAATTAAAAAATAAATAAAGTACCCTTTTAGAGTTAATTGTCCTAAATTTAATCAATTTTGATAATTTTATCAACAAATAATTTTGCAGGGAATTCTATTATGCAACTGTGACACACAATCACAAATGATTTAACATGTGGCATGTGGATCTCACGAATATTTCTCAATTCTTATTTGAAATGTGTATTCATGTGCCATGCATTAAATCATTTGTGGTAGTGCGTAGTACACCCACACGCATTATAAAATTTTCTCAATTTGTATAAAAGCATATGACAATTCCTGATTCAAGATTCATCCCATGTCCGATTCCAATTGTAAATTTGATGG
This sequence comes from Perilla frutescens, assembly GCA_026008535.1. Lineage (NCBI taxonomy): Eukaryota > Viridiplantae > Streptophyta > Magnoliopsida > Lamiales > Lamiaceae > Perilla > Perilla frutescens. The sequence continues at coordinate 17,836,490 of BRKX01000007.1, read as the reverse complement.
TGTGCTTTTAGATATATTAGATATTTAGTGCCATGTTTTAAGAAATGGATGGCATTTTTTACATTATTGGGATGCTAGCTAGTAGTAATTTTATTACATGTACAGTTACTTGAGTAATTTTTTGATACGCTCATACACTCATTATTAAAATGAGTGTCACGTTATGTGATTGTAATAAATTAAAGATAAATGACATTTAACGTCATGTAGAATTTGGAAGAAATAAAATGGTTTAAATTTTAGAGCACTCTCTTTCTCAATTGTTCCTTTTCATATGTTTATTATAGATTAGGCCTTTCTAGTCATACTAGTTTCAAGCAAGTTGTTGTTCTGGTATTCTTTGGTAGGTCAAAAGTAAGTATATATGCTTGCCCTCTAAAGCCTAAACTCATACATGCTGCATGCTAAATTAAGAAATGGCAATGGTTTTCTTAATTCACTACCAGATATTAACTCGCCTCAATAAACAACGTTGGGTATACTGCATTTGTTCGACAAAATATATGTTAGATAACTCAATCATAAAAAAAGGTAAAAATTGATAGTTGATTCTTAACTTTGCAATTTTTTTAAAATGATAAATATAACTTTTTTTTTTTTGCAAATTATATCATATTTCGTGATCCAAAATGTAATTCACCCTCAAATCAACTGCATAATTTAATTAGATTTGATGATTTATACTACCCCAATACGTTATTTGAGTTTAATAGATTGAATCAAACTTATAATTTTCGATTGACTCGATTCTTATTTATTATCAAATTATTTATTTTTAATAGTTAAGGTATTCAAACTTCATTGACTATCAAGGAAAGACAATGAATTTTAAGGTCTTATTATACCATAATGACGTCACAGATGCGTAAATATACTAAAAATTACTTAACCATAAGTTTACCGTCTGACTAGCATGTCACACCTACATTCAACTTTGGGTCAAACAAACATCTATGACAAACCCCAAAAATAAAGAGAAACAGCCTGTGAAAAAGACAGCTTAAAGAGTTGTGCCTCCCGCATCACAGGTTGTACATATAGTTCAATTTCTGAACACAAACCCAAAAAAGGGAATAAAAGGGCAGCCACCATCACTTTCCCATGGATCCATTAGTAACAGGCAATTAATTCCTCCTTTTTTCCTCCAAAGAAAACCCCGGATACCCAAACCCGACCCGAATAGGATACTACCGATTTTTAGTCGGGTACAATAAAACGCCCGCCTCCCCCACTATATAAGTTTCTAGCACTGCAGCTATTAATATACTCGTGTTTGTTTTTGTAGCTCATTAATTCCGATTCAAAATTTGATTGTTAAGAGTTTTGTCTATTTCCTATTTTCTTTTTCTCGATTTTTGCGGAAGTAGGCAGCGGAATTTGTTGCTTGGAAGAGCTGGTGGATTGAAATGTGAGTTGAGTTTCTGTTGCTAAGATCTGCTGGCGGTGAGTTGTTCGATCACGTGCTCCGCGTGTGGTTTCGTATGCTCTGTTTGGATTTGGAAGTTTTTGTCTGCTTATTTGTTTTTTAATTTTGAAGTTCTCGTCGGTGGATTTGTGTGTGATTTGAACTGAAGTCGACTGACCGAAGCATTTTTTTTGAATGCCGTGGGAGGAAGTAAGGAGTAGCGATTGATTTTTTTTTTTTTTGGCTCTGGAGTGGCGTGATTGAGGATCTAGAAGCTCGATTTGAGAAATTTTGTTTTGGCATTTGTGCTTTGAGTTTGAAATGACTTGTGGTCGGATAATCTGATGGTGCTTAGAAGTTTAGCGATGCGTGGTTATTGCATTTGTTCAGTTTGATTATGGCGCTTGCAGTTTGATTGATAGGAGAGGAATTTGATGGTGAGCACATCGGGCGGTTTAGTGTCCTGAATGTGTTATTTGAATGTGATTGACAGCATATGTTCTGTTGTTGTTCCGACATGAATTGCGAGTAGGTCTGATAATGAGTTTGTAGATGCATCAGAGACAGTTTGAGAATACATTTCGAGAGCAATAAGGAAACCGTGTTATGAATTGAGTAAAACTAACGTGTTTTCTTACTCTCAAGAAGTAAAATGATCCAAATAAGTTCTGCTAGAATTTTATCTCTTGGCAATGTGTGCTTGCTAAACTTAAAACTCTCTCACCTTCTCTGAAGTGATTTAGGCCACACTATAGAATCCATGAAGTTACTTATGAATGAGTTTCATGTGTCTATGTTAGAAATCATGGATTGAGTCTTTTCTGAATATAGACGAACATTTGAGCTGTTAATGTTCTTATTGAATGTTTTGGTTTCAAAGTCTATTGATGGATTCTGTGATTTTTCTTCAAGCACATCATTTAAACTAGATAGAAGACTGATGAAGTAAAGTCATTCACCTCTTTGCTTATGCATAAATAGATTGGTTACAAAGGTGCTAAATTATAGATGTAATACTTTTCTATGCAGAAGTGCTTATGAACTTTAGCATTACCAATCACTTCTGAAATGACCACCTTACATAGTCTGCACCTGTATTGAATGTCTGATGAACTTGGAAAATTTATGGAGCTTCACCATACTTGGGATCACTATTGGCCACCTTCATGGCAGGATCTTTTGTCAAAAATCACTTCCATGTTTTCATTTGTTTTTGAGATTTTCAAATGTAGACTTGCCCAATCACATGAAGCATTGCATAATTTCTGAATATCGCTGTTGTTATTTTAGCCTCTATGCTGATACAGTTATTTATTGAAATTGGTCTTTTACTAGGTTTCTTTAAAGTGGACATGCTTTGAAGTTATCAGCATAGACGTGTTCTTGCACTAGATTTCATTAAACTGGATGTTATTCGTTTATTTATTGTGTGTGCTCATCTCATTTCTAGTTATTCTTGGGGTATACTTAGTAGTTCAGCTGTAAATCTGGGATGTTCATTTTTATTGGTTTCAGTTATTTCTTTCATATTGTTCTTATTCATGCATTCTTCCCTGATTTTTCATGTAATTTGTTGATGTTTTGATCATAGATGGTTTTCTGTCTTCAGTATTTTTATTCCTTTTATGTTGATCACCTTGACCTAAAATGTTGTTGTTCAATTAGTGTTAGTGGAGGGAACTCGTCATGAGTTTAACTACTCTTGTCATTTTTCAGGTTGTATGGCCTCTGGAATGCAGGAATTGCAAAGAAAGTTGATATATCAATGAGTTGTGGTCTTTACTGAAAGTGTGCGATTAGTTTGTGTTTCTATGGGGTGAAAGTGGTACTGAGATGGTATTTTTATTTGAAAAGTTATAGACATGGAGGATATGCGAGATGAAAATCAACCTTCAGAGCAGAATTCTCCTAGTGGTACGTGGTGGACTTCGGATTTTTCTGAGAGTTTTGGATCTATATCCTTGGATGCTAAGGATGAGATTTTAAGGAGCAAAGAATATAATATCAAAGAGAAGCATGATAGATTATCATATAAAAGAGCATCACAAGTCCTATGGAGCACAGGAATGCTTTCTGAACCAATTCCAAATGGCTTCTACTCTGTTGTTCCAGTGAGCCCTGAAACCATCCAATATTTTCTATTTTAAGTTCATTTTTTGGGCTTTTGGTGAAATGAGGTTTTGAACTGCTATTTAGTATGCGCTACCATTTGATTCACCATCATCAGGCCTTAATTAACCTTTCAAGTAGTATGCAATTGTGATTAACTCTGCCTGCTTCAGAAAGGGAAAGCTAAATGCCACTTGCAAAAATGTTTCTTCACGTCCCTGTGTGCATGTTAGCTTCTGGTTTATATAGCGAATCTCCTAACTTTTTCCAAAGTGATGGTAGTCCTGCAAGTCCTTGAAATATGCTCTCTAATGATTTCTTGTTAAGGGTCATTTCAGTTTTCCTTTAAACCCGACAATTTCTGCCCCAGTTTTGGGTGTTTTGGGAAATAATTTGAAGCAGGATGGACATGAATTTCTTTCGTAATTCTTACCTTGAAGATTTCTTAAGCAGCAAATAATAGAATCCGAAACTCAGTTTCGGTTAGGATTAGGAGAATCTGGAAAATATGGAATCAAACCCACCACTTTAATCAAGGGATGCGAACAGAAAAAAATGCCTAACAATAACATACCTAGAATAGAAAAATCTCCATACAGCACACGACTGAGATGAAATAGACTTTCATTTTAGTGATTGAGGAAGAGGAAAACATCACTTTCTTGTTTACAACTTACAAGTTCTTTTTTTTTTTATTTAAATTTTAAATTTTTATTTTCCTGTTAGACATTGGGAAGATGTGAAGGAGCATAACTGCAATTATATTGAGTTTTCCACTTTCATCATCCACAAATTGGAGTTGGGGGGAGAGGTCAAAGCTTTGTACTGTTGTAATATATGGATTGCATTCTTCATTAGTGAATGTGATATTTTACTGGTTTCATTAGTAGAACAATATTATGCTGTATCTTTATTGAAGTATCCCCAAATTTTATTTTGTCACAAGACTTATTAAATCTCGTCATAACTTGTATTGCTTCCGCGAATTACTTTTGCTGTTGGAAAGCGATCTGCTATTTTTTTTTTTTGTGTTGTGTGTGTGTGTGTGTATAAATTCTTGAAGTAAAAAATTCTTAATGATGTTTTTTACTCTCAGGATAAAAAGCTCAAGGAAATGTTTGAAGATTTACCTACTTTGGAGGAGCTTAATGCTTTGGAGCACGAGGGTTTGAGGGCTGATGTTATTCTTGTAGATGCCGAGAAGGATAGAAAGCTTTCTATGCTCAAACAGCTGATTGTAGCTCTGGTTAAGGGTCTAAACTCAAACACTGCAGCTGTAATAAAGAAGATTGCTGGATTGGTGGGTATAATTTGGTCAAATAAAAATGTGAATTTCACTTGTACATTTTTTTTTACTTTTCAATCTTTTTTTCCCACAGTAATTTTAATTATGGTTGCAATATATTTTTTCAAAATTCACCAATTGTTATCGAAGGGTTAACCTCCTATCAAGTTGGCCTAGCTCTGAGTTCTTTTCCTAAGTGTCCATCATGATTTTTCTTTCTTATTCTTTGTGGAGTTATATATAACTATTACTCAACGACAGGTGTAGCCTTTTCTCTTTTCGAAGTGTGTCAACTGGACATTACTGTTTTTGATATAAGTTTTGCATTCTATCTCTTGAGATTTGAGAAAATAATACAGTTTTTTGTATATATTATATTATTTTTTGGGGCTTGCTCGTGTGATGCACACAGTTCATTTCTGCTAGTTCATGTTCCATTGATTTCTGATTTCCTCTTCATTTTAATGTTCATCTGTCTCTCTGGACAATCTTGGTTTGTGGTTCTGACCTTCGGACTTCCTCGACAGGTGTCCGATTTCTACAAGCGGCCAAATTCAGAAATAAGCCCCAGGAAAGCTGCTCAAGAGGAATCCTCATATCTATCTGAAAATCGAGGTGTGCAACTGGTGGGTCAAATACGGCACGGTTCATGCAGACCTCGAGCAATATTATTCAAAGTTCTTGCCGATGCTGTAGGACTGGAGAGTAGGCTGGTGGTGGTAAGCTTTTTATATATATACACATATATTTATTTATTTTAAACCTGAATATATTTTACTTGTCTCATTCATTTTGTTAAAACATTCTTGTTGCATTACCTCTGGCTGGAACTTAGCTGGACTATATCTGAAAAGTTCTGTTAAGTTTTCTGCTGAGTTCAATTTAATCTCATGACCATGTGGGTTTGTCCTGTCAGGGTTTACCTACTGAAGGAGCTTCTGAGTGTGTGGACTCCCACAAACATATGTCTGTATCAGTCGTGTTGAATTCTGTGGAATTGCTGGTCAATTTAATGCGGTTTCCTGGCCAACTGATACCTCGGTCAACTAAGGCTATCTTTATGAGTCACATATCTGCTGCGGGGGAGAGCGATTCTGCAGAAAATGATTCTTGTGATTCGCCAATGGAACCAAACAGCCCTCTTTATGGGGTTTCAGAGAGAGCTGATCCTGAGAGGTTAGCATCTACATCTTTTTACTTGCTAACCGTGCTTTTCCTATATTGCATGTAATGATACTTTATAGAATTTTATAGGGTTAATTGCATGAATTAACACAATGTTTACCTCATTTTGCAATTTTCGCATGATGCTTAAACATTTACAATGAAAAACACAACCTTTACATTTTTTGCAATTTTAACATCCTCAATTATTTTCCGGCGAGATTTTCTGATGTGTCCAATTTAAAATCCACGCCTACACTATTTCGAACATACTTAAATGACATCGTTTAAGTCATTGTCCGGAAAGACAAAACGATGCTGTTTAGGGAAGTATTATGATTTCTGTGCAGTTCTCTCTCTCTCTCTCTCTCTGGCACCCTCCCTCCGCCGCAACAGCTCATCATCGTTTGGGGTTTCAATGCTGTTAGGTTGAGGGCCGCACCAGCTGCAACAGATGGTCGTGGAAGGTCTTTATCAGGCGGGGGTATTTTTAGACAACTTTTGATATTGGACAAAAACCTATAAATCAAGAGTTTTTCAAATTCATTTTGTCGACATTTTGGACAAATTTCAAAGCAAAAATAAAAAAATTACTTTTAATAGGGAAGAACTAGTCATATGCTTATCCTAATCTCCACAAATCTCTGCATGTCTTCGACCTTTCGTTTTCCATTTTTTTTTAAAATTTAGAATTGAATTTGGATGGATCTGTTTAGGCGGTCAGGAGTTGTGAGAGGTCTGGGTTCATTTTTTGGTACAGTAATGAAGGGAATGTGAGGGTTAGCGTTGGCGGTTGAGTGAGGGAATGGTGATGTCGTGGAGGCATGGGGTGGTTTCAGTCAGGATTGGGGGCTGGGGATGTGGGTCCCGTCAGGGTAGGCATGGTCGAGTGAGAAGTGTGACGAGTGCTGGCCAAGAAAGGGGCACGACGTGAAGCGATGGCGAGGCATGAAGGTGAGCGGCTAGATGTTTATCAGATGTTGTGGTTCTCGGTTGCAAGACAGAGAGGGACTCGCGTGGTAGAGAGAGAAAGCCATGGAAAAAAATCACACATGTGGCCTGCAGTGCAGATGTGGAAAGAAATCGAACACGTCTGATGAATGCCACTGGAAAAGTTGAATGATGTTAAAATTGCAAAAAATGTAAAAGTTGTGTTTTTCATTGCAAATGTTTAAACGTCATGCAAAATTGCAAAATGAGGTAAAGGTTGTGTTAATTCCCGCAATTAACCCAATTTTATATATTCGCTGATGAGGTCTAAGTTGTTCATCTTTGGAGAAGTGACAACTGTTAAAAAATGATATATTCTTTTTACGTTTTCTACGTTTGTTAAAAAAAAAAACTTAGTTATTTTATGTCTCTGCAGTGCTGAGAAAGAAGATAGCCCGCTATATCAACGAAGACTGGAAGCTTATTCAAATGCTGCAGGGCCTTCATTAAGAAATATGATGCTGCGGTCAAATTCAGTTGATAGAAAACTGAGGTGCTCAATATGACACTTTTTTTTATGACTTGAAACATACTTTGTTTTCATATTAATTTTGCTTCAAAAATCAGGATAACTATTATTACTGGATTAATGTTATTATTTCAGCCTGTCGCGCAGTGAACCTAACATAGCTGCTACATTTTGGCGACGGAGCAGGAGAAAGGTCATTGCTGAACAAAGGACTGCAAGTTCAAGGTTTACTTTAGAACCTGGAGTTCCTGTTTGATAATTTATATTGATTCTCTTTTATTTTCTCTCTGTCTCTCTAAATTTTAGGCGATTTTTAACTATATAAGATCTGGTTTTAATCTTTTCCATTTGAATTTGGTATTATTACCATGGCATGAGTCTGTCACATCTAGTATATGTGAATTTTAAAATTGGAGTATCGTCTGTATTTTCTAGCATATTTGCAAGTTTTTCTGTAGATACATAAACCTGTAATCAGGAATGGGTAACTGTTCATAGCCAATTCAAAAAGTTGTGGTATTGACAAATTCTTTCTTTCTTCCTTTCTTATATCTCGTTTCTCCCCCATGAAACTGTTCTTGCACTTCTATAATGTCTAAACTTTTCCAGCCCAGAGCATCCTTCACTTCGTGCACGTGGTCGCTCCGTGCTTAGCGGAGATAACAAATCTTTCAGAGATTATTCTATTGACGGGGCTACATCAAGGTACCTTACTGTTGTTTCTATTTCTTCTTTGCACATGTTTCAGTCATTTTGTTTTTTTCTAAATATCCAGAGTGAGCTCAGAAAACTCTGGCTTTCGATTTGGAAATTGTTTTTGCTTCCAAATTTTTGTTCATTCTCATTTGATAAGCCTGAGCATCATTAGACTTCTCCTTTGTGAATTCATAAAAAAACAAATAACTAGTAAATAAATAAATGATATTGTTGCCCATTGAAGCTTTCTGTTAAATGTTGAGTGAAATTGAATAGAATCTTGGTAGAACCTTCTTTCATTTTCTGAACATGCTTACTGTATAACTAGTGTTTTGTCTGAGCTTCTTGAGCTCTCTAAATCAAAGTTTGCTGCAGGTCAGAGGGGGCATCAACATCAGACACACGTCGCCTAAGAAGACGAAGCATTAGTATGACTCCAGAGATTGGTGATGACATCGTAAGGTTAATATCATCTTTCATGCAACTAAGATTCGGAATTGTTTTGGCACACAAGTTCTTTGTTTGCTTTTTGAAATGACCTTAGCAGACTGTATTTTCCGAGTTTAATTTCATTTGAAGTTTGTGTATTCTTAGAGTTATGATCTATATATTTGAAATGAAAGAAAAGGTATCTAGCTGTTGACTGAGACTGTTTTTTGGTGATTTTCTTGTATTTTCACTGCCAAATAATGTATTTTTGATGGCTTATTCCTTCGATCTCTTTTGTATTGACTTTGATCCATCACAGAAGCTACTACCTCCCATTTTATCCTATGCTTTTTATATTAAAAGTGTAAAGCTAGTTGAGACAGGCTTCATCACTTCTCCTAGAAGTCTTGAAGAGTTCCTACATCTTGCGCTTTACAAGTGAAAGAGTATTAAAACTTAGATAAATTGATACAAGAATAGACCATTGCAACAACACTTACACTTAATTGCCTTTAAGTAACTTCTGCCTCAACATTTGCGTGTAAATATCAACTTACATTTGTTGGTGAATGATCCTCAAAATCATCTTCAATATGTCTGATGTGAAATATGTAGCATAATTCCTGTTCTTGGAATTGCATACTTGGAATGCTTCAGCTTGCTCATTTCTATTGTGTATTGTAAGGGCTGTGAGAGCAATGAATGAATCACTGAAGCAGAATCGTCTTCTAAGAGGACAAGGCGAAAGTGGCTCATACTCCTTTGCTTCAAACAACCAAAATAATTCAGGTCAACCAGAAGATGTATGTTTTCCTTAAACTGTGATACATTGTTGCTTACTGTTTCCTTTTCTCTCTGCACTAATTTGTTGCTAGTTACAACATATATTTTGTTCCCAAAGTGGGGCTTTAAGGATTTTGTTTCTCTTATGTATTCATACTGCAGGCATCTTTAACTGCTGCCCTGTTAAATTTTCTTATATCTCTTTCTATTGTGAGGGGATATATTTCTGCAAAACTCTTTCTAGTTTAAACTTAGTTTAGTAAATCATTAAGAAAATTACAGTTATTCACTGCACTTTGCTTCTTTAGATACCTTATCAAGTCTTTTTAATACTTAGAGCCATCTCTTTCCCTCGTCTTCTCCTAGTGAGTGATCTAGTTCAACTGAATTCATTTATTTTTATTTTCTGAGAATTTTATGCATGGTTTGGCTAACAAGTTAGTATCTTTCAACATTGTTTAACAATGGAAGATAGATAATTTGATAATTATTCTAGGACAAGAGAAATAGAGTGTCTTTGTTTGCATAAACAGATTTTCTGTCTTGTTCCAGTCAATTTTCAACAAATTTATTTAGTCCCTGTGGTAGGCATCCTGCAATCTACATTTGTTGGTTTCCTTAAGATGTCAAAGATTCACAAAAAAAGCAAAGTTTTTCTGACTGTATGCAGATTAGTTGTTGATTTTTCACCTCATTTTCCATTATGCTTCAAAACATTTTGTTTACCTACAATTAGCAATTCTTGGTCCGTATTCAGGTTAGTGATATTCAACTTGATGATCGTGTCAAACTGGCTGATGAAAATTTGACTGTCTATGCCCCTCAGAGGCAGCACAGTTCCCAGAAAGCAATGTCATTACCTTCATCTCCTCATGAGTTCAGAAGTCAGACTCCAGAGCGAGGTGGGATACCCAGGGGAAATGAGGAAATGGTTTCAACATGGAACAGAGTTCTGGGTTCACCTTTGTTCCAGAACAAACCTCTGCTGCCATATGAAGAGTGGAATATTGATTTCTCAGAGTTGACTGTAGGCACTCGCGTTGGGATTGGTTAGCTCTTTTACTTTAATTATATTGATAAAGCTGAAAATTTGCAAGTGAGAAAAGAGAGTGAAGTGCCAGGTGTTCAAAGCATCCATTAATTTTGAGAAAATGGAACGATGCCCAGTGTTTTTCAATTCTTTAAAAATGAAAAAAGGGTTAAAAAATAATGTTCCTGGCCTTTCTATTTGGTAAAAACATTAAAATTACACTGCTCTAGTCCCTTCTGTACTCATGCAAAGTATGAATTGAAGGTGTTGTTACTTTTCACCCAAAACGGTATAAATAGAGGAGATCAGAAGACCTGAATTACATTGAATTTAAAAATGGAGAAAATTGTTTGACCATATTGTAACTGCTCTTCTATGTTTGTGAGTGTAAGAAATGATATTGGGCCTAACTCACCCTCACAAAACCGGCTTGTAAGGGGAGGGTTGCCCTCACCTTAATAAGTGGCACATGCCACATTTCCCAACCAATATGGGATATTTAGCACGCCCCTTCATGCCGCACCATGCCACAAATCGCTGAGAACTCGATATTGGGAGCCCCAACATTGAAACTAGGGGTTGGCTTGGATACCATGTAAGGAATGATATTGGACCTAACTCACCCTCACAAAACCGGCTTGTAAGGGGATGGTTGCTCTCACCTTAATAAGTGGCACATGCCACTTTCCCCAACCAATGTGGGATATTTAATAGTGAGTTATAATGCCACATTTGTATATAGAGACTGACAAGTCTGGGAGTTGGCACTGCTCTGAATTTGTACACCTACATTAATATCTCCTATTCAGTTCTAGCTTACAACTGATTTTCCATGTTGACATGTATTGTTTTTTACTTATATGTGGTCAGGGTTCTTTGGGGAAGTTTTTCGTGGCATTTGGAATGGAACAGAAGTTGCTATCAAAGTGTTTTTAGAGCAAGATCTCACTGCTGAAAACATGGAGGATTTCTGCAATGAGATATCCATCCTCAGGTGCACATTTTGTTGCTTTAATGGCATTTGGTTCTCTTTGCTATTTCATTCTAATTTTGAACTTTTGTCTCTCCTTTCTTGTTGCAGTCGCCTTCGGCACCCAAATGGTACTTTGCTGATCCTGCTTTAGTTAAACTCTGAACTTTTGTTTACTTATTTGATTTTGGGTACGTGCATTACAAATATTAGACATGACAAAGAGAAAAACATGCATAGTACATTTTCAGTATTAGATGTGAAAAAAGAAGTTAGTATTCATATCGATCAAATCCATTGATCCATGTTTAACTAAGAGTTGAGATTCATTTGCAAATTATTATTAAAACGGAAATCTCACTTTTGTGTGTTCATTTTGGTCAAAGCATCAGTGGTTTTCCACCGAGGCATATTTTTGTTGGAGGATCAAGCCTCTCAATCATTCATACTGAAAATTGGACCAGATATCATACATATAAAATGTGCTAGCTCTCTCTCTCTCTCTCTCTCTCTCTCTCTCTCTCTCTCTCTCTCTCTCTCTCTCTCTCTCTCTCTCTGCGCAACACACCACATGCCAACAATTCAAATTAAGGATAATAGATTACTTTTCTTTGTAATATCAAGTTCAGTTAGTCTTTCGTGAAAAAAGTGAAAAAAAGAATGATAATAATAATGATATGATGATAATTAGAAAACTAATAATAATAATAAAAGTGAACTTATTTATTCTAGAACTTTGAAGGGAAAGTTTCGGAAGAATTTTGGGTTGGAAGAAATTTCCAATCATCTGAATCCCCCCTTCTTAACTCTTAAACCTGGTACAGATCTTGTGATATTCGATGAACACCCTCAGTTGATGAAATCATCATTTAAGGATTCTGAATCAACCCTTGAAAATGGTTTGTGTGTGTGTGTGTAGGCCTGCGTGTTCGTGGAATTCATGTCTTTTGAAAATTGTGATATTGGAAACTGGAAATTTAATTTCGTGACACAGATAGATAAAAAAGTTGTGGATTGAGATTGTTCTACTTACACGGATTATAATTAATTTTTGCATGCATTGAAATAAATAACTAATTAGTTGATATGACAGCGGACAGTTGAATAGGAGTTCAGAATTTATCTCTAGTTAGCTTCCAAGACTGAGCATTCTTCATGCATCTATAATGAGGAGGAATTTTGATATTAGTGGTAAGGACTGCTAAAGAATACACAGTTCATTCTGTGTTATATTGCACAAACATCCCTTGTTGGCTTAGAATATTTAATGTTAATAAGGTTATCATTTGAAATGTGGGTCCTTAGTGTGAACGTTGAGATATCTATTTCTGACTCAAACTCTGCATGCTGAAGCTTACGTTATGACTTTTCACTCTTTTTTTGTTGTTAGATTTAACAACCTAGGAAACTTGCCAAGTTAGAGGGTTTTATTCCGTGTTAGCTGTAAGGACAAAGGGGCATCTCTTGATGTAACCATAGTCGTTACATATTCAAGCTCAGTATGTGAATAAGTAATGAGAAAACAATAAAGTAGCCACTTATATCAAGATCTAACATTTGACTGTTCAATTCATGCTTTTCGTGCAGTAATCCTATTTCTTGGTGCCTGCACAAAACCTCCACGATTATCAATGGTTACTGAGTACATGGAAATGGGGTCACTATATTATTTGATTCATTTAAGTGGTCAGAAGAAGAAACTGAGCTGGCGGCGGAGAATCAAGATGCTGCGTGACATAAGCAGGTGAGTATAATTTTTTTGACCCAGTGTTTCTTTGCATGATTATTGTTTTCCCTGCACCAAAATTGTAATTAGTATTGTTGTTTGAATTCAAGTTGCAAATCTACTGTTTGTAAGATTATGTTACCACTTACAATCGACTGGTAAACATCGTATCCTCTCCTATGTGGACACCAGGAGATAACAATAATTGGTTTCTTGAAGTGATGATATTTTGATTACATCAACTTACCTCATAGAACTCAGTGGCCAAATTATTGGGAATTGTGCTCAAGTTTAAAGTTTAAACTATTGTATAATGCGACTTTTAGTTTTATAATGATATTTACGTGCTGATGGCAATATACCTTCAGGAAGTTCTAAGCAGCAAATTAGTTGCTACCAGTTTGTCTAGAAATTTGTCCTTTTCACTTTGTATGTTTCTTTTTTTCTCCCTTAATGATCCGAGTTATCCAATTCTCTCTCCAACCCTTTCTCCAGCACTCCTCTGACCCAAGAAAAAATGACTAACAATTCTCTCCTTTGTCATTTAATTCTGAATACGTGGTCTACTGTGAAAGAAAAAGATAATTGCCTAGTTTGATTACTACAAATTGACTTTTCTCCTGTTGTCAATTAAGAGGGCTAATGTGCTTACACCGCATGAAGATTATCCACCGTGATCTTAAAAGTGCAAACTGCCTTGTTAACAAGCACTGGACCGTTAAGATCTGCGACTTTGGACTTTCAAGAATATTTATTGATGTACCCGTGAAGGACTCCTCATCAGCCGGGACACCAGAATGGATGGCTCCCGAGCTTATTCGAAATGAACCCTTCACAGAGAAATGCGACATTTTTAGCCTTGGTGTTATAATGTGGGAGCTGTGCACTCTAAATAAACCCTGGGAGGGGACACCACCTGAGCGGGTAGGCCTGACTATCCTATTCTCTTTCCTATTCCTAATTCAATAGATCTTATTTCTCACAGTGGTTTCATCTTCCTCATTTCCTGTCGTGTTCAGGTTGTCTACGTCGTTGCAAATGAGGGAACACGGTTGGAGATACCCGAAGGGCCACTGGGCAGTTTGATTGCAGGTACAGTATTTAGTTAAAACACATTTCAAATCTGCTGTGTTGGTAAAATTTAAGCATGATACCAAATAGGGAAAATTTCATTGTTGCAGACTGTTGGGGAGAACCCAATGAACGACCGAGTTGTGAACAAATTCTGAACCGTTTGCTGGATTGCGAGTTAGCACTTTGCTAGCTCCGACTCTGTTGTACAGAAAGAGAAACATCACAGTTGAGGTTTACCATGTATTTTCGGCTCAAATTTTTAACATTCGTGTGATTTTTCTTGAGTATGTCTTCACATTTTTCCGTCAGTTTCAAATGGGAACATGTTGATTGTGTTTATGAATTTTCCACTCGCGTTGGCCCAGATACGAGCAGCCAGCCAGATGCAGTCAATAATTGTGCTCAGAACTCTTCTGTTTTATCTCTCCCCTTTTGAATTGGCGATGGATCACGAACCTAATATCTTCCTTTTAGATATGAATCTTACCGTTTTGGTGTTCCTTAGATGGTGTTTCTTTTTCTCTCCTAGTGGGGAGACCAAACAATAAAAGAAAAGAAAGCGAAATATCACGTTTGTGAAACCCTAATATTTTTGCAGCAATCGAGGCTTATAAAATCAACTCGGCGGACGTGCGGGGAAATCTCAGATTATTTGAGTTTTTACGTACGTTTACGAATTCTGCATAACCTTTCCTTTTTTTTTTTTTTTAAAAAAAACTATCACTATCCATAGCCATAAACAATAATACGACGGTTTTTCATGTGCTGGTTTTTAGTTTTTTTTTTTGGCTAATCTATATATCTATATATATATATATATTATAACACGCTTTTCTTTTCCCTCCCATTTATGAAAGGGCATTATAGACATTTATTTAATATTATATGGACATTATAGTAATATATAGAATTATGCATCGTCACATTTAATTTCATTTACTTTGGATACTTTCCATATATACATATAATATATGTACATAAATAAATAATTATACTAATCTAATTATTGTACTAATACATATACAAATACAAATAATGATACTCGATTATATGATTCCACAATGATTATACTAATTTCATTATTATACGATTATTTGTTTGAATGTATATATAGATTTCATAATGTATTACATATAATAATTATTCCAAATCTTATAATATTTTTTCCCTCAATATAATCTATATCTATATGTATAACAATAGAGCTGTGCAATTTTTCCCTCCCATTTGTACTGAAAATTTAGTAAATTCAGTAAACATGATAATCCAACACAATTTTGATATCATAATAGCATTTAATGAAAAGTTCTCACGACTTACTTATTTTTATTTTTCATAATCACTGTCATTTTTTTTACATTCGGAGAATAAACACCCCATTACTGTCGGTCTTAATTTGCATATATTTTTTATTCGAAACTTAAGACTAAGAGAATTTCACCGATTCATTAAAAAACATTGATCGATTTCTATTAACCACATTATTTCCGCCACATTTAAAACATAAATTTTATTTTATTATTAACAAACAAACATAACAGTAAATCGTAAATCAATACAATACTAAAAAAAATTCTCAAACAAAGCAATTATGACTGCCCAGTTTGATGGAAATAATTTCATGTTGTGATTAATTAAATGTGAGTCCCTCAATTTTCAATACTTCAAGGGAAGCAATAGTGAACTGCAAACTTAGAACTGCAATATTATCTTTTTTAGCAATAAACCACTGTAGATTAACATAAATGAGATCATTCACACATATGAATGTCTACCACAAAACTACTCGGCAAATCACCGGTGCAAGAGTAAAAAGCAGAGTTGTGGACGCAAGATGCATCACAACATGTGCTATTTTATTTACAAGACGACGAGCCCAACAATACCTTACTTCCTCAAAAAGAGCCGTTTCAATCCGAATAGAATAACATATTTCTCCCAGATAGGACAGATCTTCACTAACATTTCCCAATTTTTGACGGAGCAAACATATTTTTTTGAAGCAACATTTCATCTCTTAAATCATTTTTATTTGGTTTAATTACGCTTTCCTTTTTCTTTTTCTTTTTCTTTTTCATTTTCATATTATTTTTTGAATATTTATTTACTCTCATCACATTATTAGTTAGTTTAGATTTCTTCAAAAAGTTTAAATTTATATTTTTTTTTGGTCATCTTTCTATATAATTTTGATGTATTTATATTTTTTCATTTAATCAAACACCAAATCATTTTTTTCTTTAATAAGTAATAATTAATTTCACATATTGCAAATTAAATTATGTATCAATGCAAAAATAAGAAATTCCATATACAATAAAATGAACCTTGAAATTGATGAATTGAAAATATTTTCTTATTAATCTAAAAATAATTACCACAGTATACCCATTCATTATGTTGATGAAAAATATAAATTTAAGATATTTAAATTTACATAAAATGAAAAAACTAAAAAATTTAAAATCAACATGACAATATCTTATATTTTTTTATAAAATTATAGTGAAAAACTAAACATACAATAAAACTAATCATTTCTTTTTTGTCTTCGAATTGGGGTAATGGGGAACCGGTAGATTTTAATTCGAGATGTCTCATTTTTACACATGATTTTCACTATTTGGGTCTTCGTGAAGGATCGGGACTATCAAAGCTCGCATATTTTTGAGATTCGCAGTTCTTTGAAAGTTATTTTATAAATTTTAGTTTAAATATTTTAATAATATTAATTTCATATTTACAATTTCTAATAAACTAATAATAACTGTAAATATATTATTCGTGCATCGTGCGAAGGTTATCCAAGTGTACTTTAAAATGCACAATTTTAAGGTTTATTTAAGATGGAAGGCAGGGAATTAGGGATATGATCGAACTTGATTTTTGTGGTGAATATCACTTAACTATAAGAATTGTGGTCACAAATCGGACATTTTGAAGAGCGTTCCTATGGGTAAAATAAGTTGTAGAATTTTGATACGCTTTTATTATATATTATCCAAAATTCAAAATACAATACTTTGGACACATTCTGTTCAACTAAATTCATTCCATCGTGCATGGTGCTTTGAAAGGCTATATAATACTGACATATTCAACGATCTCTAATGTGGAAATAATTTTTAAAGTAATTTCAAATTATTTCCTGAAGCGAATCCTCTCGCTAAATTTCTAAGCATTTAATCCAACCAAAAACACAATCTTAGAGAGAGAGAGAGACACACACACACACATAAAGTTCTTATGTTAACCATGGGATACTCGTGCATGCACTGTGATGAAAATTGTAGCGCCCCAGAAATTTTAAAGCATTTTACTAATTTTAATTGATTCTTAAATATTATATTATTGAATTCTATAAGTCGCGTCAAATAATTAAAATTTTATTTTATGAATATTTTTATTTTGGGCCAATGTCATGATAATTATTTTATTTTCCTAAGTCCGATTTATAAGCCTTTTAGTTGAGCCCATGACACCATAGACCCTAAACCTAATTTTCATATCCAAGTAATTCATGTTTTGAAAAGAAATCAATCCAATATTTTCCCTTGCCATAAATAAATCTCAAATTCTAGTATAAATAGAGAGTTAATCGTCACTATTTTTCACACAAAAAACAAAAGCATTTTTTTTAAAGTATGCAATCCTCAAGTTTCGAAAGGCGGCGAGCGTGGATCTAATTAATTTTTTTATTCAAGACAATGTTAAGGTGGGGTTTTATGTTAAAAATTGTATTGTTATCCTCTCTATATGTTTGTACAGGAGTTATGTGAAGTTTCAATACAGAGTTTTCTAGACTATAAAGTACGGAGTCTTCTGGACTATAAAGTACAAAGTCTTTAGACTAGACACACAATGATCATAATGATCAAACCTAATCTACCCGAATACTATATGATTCAAACTTGAAGTATTTTAGACTCTCTAGCTCTTGTATTTTCGTAAACCTCAACTCGTACACTAACTAGTCTGATTTCCAGGTTATTTATAAACACAAGACATAGCTAAACAAGGTAATCAGATTGCCCTATTTTGAATCAAACTCAATAAGGAAACTTTCCTAGTTTAATTCAGACTCCAACTAGTTAGAAGCCTTCCTTGAATAGGACTCGTCTTCTTCCTTCTTGATCTTCATCTTGAACAAGACATTTTCTATTCTGAAACGTCCATCTTGAAAATGTAGATTCAACTCCTTGAAATCAGCTTGTTATGTCTCTAGAAAACTCTCTGGACAACCATGTACATGATCATATTTACCAACATGCTCTAGTACATTCATCGATCTTCAATCAGATTGGTAGCGGAATGTTCATATCATAATGTCCAGAACATGGTCTTCAAACTTGAAAAACCAAAACCTTTGTGTTCTTTGAATTGCCATAAAGATAATGACAATCTAAAAACACTTAGTGCAAAAAGATGGCACTGACAATCTCCCCCTTTGTCTTTATCTGTTGGTAAATTAACTCCATATTTTTGAAGAACACAATCTTCATCTGAAGGATCATGTACCTTAAAATATTCTTGAATGTCCCTGTGAACATCATATGATCATGCTTTTTTTTACTCTTTTATCAGCTTTTATCTGCTCTGCTATATTTCATTTTTTTATCATATTCTTTTTCTCTTTATCAACAGTTTCAATTTTTTAGCAGATAAGGATCATAGTCTTGCAGATAAAAAACATATGTTCAAATATAATATCAAAGATTTGATACTACATAAATTAAGCACAAAAAACTATCTTGCAAAAATATGGATGCAAGATAATAAACAGGAGAAATTTTAAAAATTATCTAAACTTTACTCCCCCTATTTGCCACTGAGAAAGACAAAGAAGTAAAAAGAGAACTACTCGGATTTGTTAGATGCTTCATCTTCTTGTTCAACTTTAGATCCTCTTATTGCATCATCATCTTGTTCTTTAGTCTCTTCTTCTTCTTCTTCTTCTTCTGCAACTTCCTCTTCCACTATTTCTTCTTCTGCAGCTTTTTCTTGATTATTATGTCCTTCACCTTTGGATGCAGTCTATGGAGATCCCGTCTGAGTGGCAGCTACATCAGTACTTTCAAGTTTATGCAAGTTGTGAACATGTTCAGGTACATCAGCTGCTGGGGATGCAAATTCTTTTCCAGATGAGAGTTCATCTATCAATGCTTAAATCTTCATCTTCTCAGAGGTATGCTCAAATATCAAACGAGCATGGAACTCCAGACTGTTCTCTAGAACCTTCACCACAAGGCCTTTTGGTGAAGACTTTTCTGCAGATGCATCAACACCTTTCTTTGATGCGATAAACTTCTTGAATTGTATGTGCAGATGATGATCACCAATCTTAGGAGCAACTTTGATGACTAGAGGCTTTTTGGGAGGCATAACTCTATCTGTTTTTGTAGAAACATTCTTATTTTACTTCTTGATGATGCTATAGATGAGAGATGGGTAGCATAGAGGAACTTTGACAATAGTGGACTCAACACTGCTCACTAGCTTACCGAACACAAAATCCCCATAGTTGAACTTTTTTCATGTTCCTAGGTGGAACAGAAATCTCCCTTGAGCTTGTGTGACTGCAGCTATGTGCTTGGTTGGCATCCAGTTGTGTATCATGATGCGAAACAATGCACCATACTTCTAAGACATCTTTGAAGATAGAATTGTTTGAGGATTGGAGGGCCATTTGGTATAGATGCCCTGGGTCAGTTCTTCAGCAACCACCCCTAGTCATCTATCTTTTCTAACTCCCCCTTAACTGAGCAATCCAGAAACTCATTGATGAGTTCTGGTGAGAAATCAAGCATTTTTCCTCTGACAAAGACTTTATAAAAGTCTTCAGATTCAGGATCATCTATATCCTTCGTTAGGTTGCAATAAAATTCAGACATAACCAAAGGAACAAACTCATGCACCCTCTGCACAATCCCTAACAAACCAGTCTCCTCCAACAAGAAATAAATTCCAGTAGCTAGGAGGGTATCCTTATCCACCTTTTTTTCAGAGATCAAAGACCTATTCTTTACCTTATCCCATAACTCAACATACTTCATTGAACGAAAGAGAGCATGTTCAGAGATACCCTGCAAATGAATAATCTGTTTGTGGCGATTAGCATCATGTTCACTTAACTCAGAGTGAACATCTTGAGGTACATGTTTGGGATGGATAGACTTCTTGGCCTTCTTGGATGGTCTGGCACTTGTGGTGGCTTTCCTCTGTTCGGTATTTATTTTCACCTAAACTGCAAGTGTATAGCGAGGCTTATAGGATAGCGGTGAACAAGGTCGTATCCACAGAGATTTAATATTTAACTAAGTACTAGAACTTAACTCCTAAATGCTATCTAGATAACCGATTAAAGTGCTTGAACTAATTAAAGTACTTAAACATATAATATAAATGGAAACACAGAGAAGAAAAAGTAAAGAAGAAACAACGGAGAAAGACGAATTCTAGAGTTGGAGAATCCTTATCTAATCCATTTATTTACTTGTTTCATCACACACCTATGTAGGGACTTAAATCTAGCTAGAACAACCACAATTATACCTTAAACCTTCTCTCGAAGTGCCTAAAGCGTGGATCACACAACTAGTATTAACGTCTCCGTTCAATGCCTAACATGCAACTCATAATGGCTCCCAGGGTCTATTGTTCTCTCAATTAACCTCAACCCTCTCGAGTGTTATTGATTAATGAGTTAATTACTCCAGATCACGCGTTAAAACTCCTCTATCGATTTATGAATTAACACATCAAATTGTATCATTTAGTGATCAGTTAAACAATACAGATAAAAAAAGAGTAATCAAAGATCAAGATAAAGTCATAGGAAATATGATAAAACCAATAAAATAAACTTCATAAACAATTCATCATCCAACCCTAGAAAACTAGGGTTTAGCTATCCATATAAATATAGAAAACTAAAATCCAACAAGAAATCATGTCTAACAAAAATAAAGATAAATAAAACCCGGAAGTAATTATTCTGTCTCTATTCTTGCTTGGCTTGAATCTCTTGGTCTTGCTCTCCGTGTTCTTCTCTGCAACTCTCTATCTCTGTGTTTAAGAGAGGAATATGGTGTGTGTTGTTGTGGTTTTTGGTGTTATGGTAGGGTTTTGATATCCCAATTTTCGTGTTTGAGGAGGTATATATAGTGTTGGAAGTATTCCAATCGAAAAAGGAAAGAAAACGGGCCAAAATAGGCCAAAAATCGGACTCCCAGGGCTTCGCTCGCGACCGGGTCGGTTGCGGGTGAGGTCGCGAGTCCATGTGGCATTTTCCTGTATACTCGCGACTGAGAGGGGGGTCCGTAGAGCAAAATTCGCGACCCCGGTCGCGACTAATCTCCCTGGTCGCGGGTCCACGTGGCAGTCCGGCAGCCTTTCACTGTTTTGCTTCATTCTCACTCGTTTCTCGTCCGATTGACCCGATTCTTTTTGCAACGCGTTCCTAACTTGATTTCCCATCTTTCTAGGGTGTTCCCACACTCATTTGAGGTCCACACAAAAAATGGCATTAATTCCCTTCACAATGAACAAACACGTGACATTGCACAAAACATAGAAAACTATGCAAAACTCAACACTTCATGCATGCAATGCCCATCAAATACCACTCAAATGTACCTCAAAATACATGTAAAATATGATGTTATCAACTCCCCCAAACTTAAAACATTGTTTGTCCCCAAACAAAGAACAAAACCAAACATGGAATTCAAACAATACATAACTCCACAATTTATAATCTAGCATCTACAACCTCGAAAATCTAATCGGGAAAAAAACACGAACAAGCACAACACTCAAATCATGAACACATGCAATAGATTTCAACGAACAAGTATCAGGCCAATGATCCTCACCGGTATCTGTTTCGCTCAAACACTTAATGTGTGATAAAATAAGGGTAAGCACTCATCGAAATATTGAACTATACACTTGATCTACCATAAGCTTGCATGAAATCTCAACTCTCCACTGACAAACAAATGTGCTCAAAATTAAGATCAAATAGAGCTTTATTAAGGTTGTAATGTAGGCTCGGGTTAAGGTTAGGAATATTTGGCTCAAGTGACTCAACAATTGCAACACAATCCACCACTTTTACTTTCTACTCCCACTACTTATCACATTCAAACACTAGTTGGAATTTTTCCAACTTTCTCTTACACCACCTTAAGTCATCCATATTTTTTTCTTTCTTTCAACTCATGGACCTTTGGTCTCTTTTCTTTATTTCTTTTCATTGGCACTTTTCACATTTTTTTTTTCTTTTTGTGCTCTTTTCATTTTTTTTCTTCTTTTCAACACTCACAAAGTATTTTTTTTTGTGCACCAACAAAAATTCACCAATTATCACCATTTTTTCCATCCCAACTCCATAATTCCTTACCCTTCTTCCTATTTCTCCACAAGAATCAATAAATGACATCCCAAATAGGCTTCCAAAGAAAAGACAATTAGGCACAAGAGGGCTCGCAAATGAATATAATGAATCTAGGACAGTGTATGGGATAAATGGCTAAAGAAAAGTGGCCTACTATCATCTCCTATTTTCAAGCACATAAACTCAATCTCAAGCAAGACAACATGCAAGTTCTAGAGAAACAAGTGCATAGACAACCAACACACGAGAACAAAAATTAAGACAATAGTCTTATAGGCTCAAAATCTCACAGCTCAACATTGGCCAAAATAAAGCTCGATGAATTCTAAAACACATGCTCTTTCAAATCATGCTATACGTGCTCAAATCATCCCCAATCAAATATCTTAATTATAAGTACTAAACCATAAACCATAAAACATATATCATCAAAATCCCAAGTAAAATTCAAGACCAAAATTAAAAAAATTTCAAACTTTCCAGAAAAACAAAAACAAAAACTAAACACGTAAAGCAGGTAAAATAAAATAAAGGTCTAGACACCACAAGCATACATTTAAACATGTAAAACAGGTAAAATAAAATAAAGGTCTAGACACCACAAGCATACATCCCCCTAAACTTATTCAAATCCACGGGATGGAATAAGTTTGCAGAAATGCATGTAGGTGTCGTCGACCACTTACAACGATCACATGGATGTCCGTTTGGATTCAACGTCCTCCCCCAAACTTGTCGAAAGACAAGTTGGTTAATGTGCTATCCCCCATATTCCAGAATCCATCCGTTCTTTACCTGCACAACTCAGAAACAGAAGTGAAAAAAACATAAATAATAAAAAAAACTAAACAAAAGAAAAAGAAACTAAAACATTGGGTTGCCTCCCAACAAGCGCTTATTTTAACGTCTTTATCTAGACGACCTATTTGAAATCACGGATCCGCCAGCTGGACGGCGGCCATTGTCTTTTGGTGCTCAGAGCTAGAATGCACTTTTCTTCGGCTAACCTTTATCACATCCTTTTCTTTCCAATCTCTCCAAGTGTAGAATTCACCTTTCTTCTTTGGAATATCATGCATCACAAAACTCTCATCACAAGAGTCATAATACTCCAAATTAGAAAAGTTCACACAAAGAGAATTTAGATTAGGAGAAGAAAAGAAATATGGTTCCAAGTGAGACTCCCCCATTGTTTGGTAGGCCTGTAACTTCCTTGAAATTATGACATTGCAAGTCTCCGGTATTTGCAGCACATCATACTCCCCCGTCAGTTGTCTTCTTTGAGAAGATAAAATTGAAGTGTCTTGAAGGACTATAGGAGCTGGTGCGGATGGCATGTTTACTTCCTCCGGCTTCCCCGAACTATCTTCTGAAATCTCCACATGTTCGTCGTCCTCTAAGAGCAAGGGAGGGCGTTCATTTGTAGTCCTTGGAAGTTGAACAGGTTGTCGTTGGCATTCAATGATGTTAGATAGTTGTCGCATTTGGATCTCCATTATCTTGAATTGTGTTCCCATAGATCCAATTATGCTCTCCAGCTTTTCACATCGAGCTTCTGTCTCCCCCATGTACTTCTCAGTTCTTTCCATAAACTCCATCAGCAACTCATCCAAAGTTGGTGTATTGCCTTGGTGGTATAGACCGCCACCTTGGTAATTATTACCAAAAGTCCTTGGAATTCCATGGTTCACACTTTTCCAAGGTTGAATCGTGCACGCCATGGATCTTGATTGGATAAGTGCATCAAATTTGCTGACTGTTGAAGTTAGGGTAGACAGTTGAGTCGCCAATCTCGAGATGGGGTTTATCTCATGAATCTCTGCAACATCTCTCAGGTTTCGAAATTGATAGTCTCCATGCCACAGATAACTGCTGGTAGCCATGTCTCACACTCCTACAAACACCAAAAGACACTGAACGAAAAAAAATAAAGAAAAAAAACAAATAAATAAATAAAAAAAAATCTAAATTTGCACAAGAAATTTTATTCTAATATTAGCAATTAAAAATTAAATCCCCGGCAACGGCGCCAAAAACTTGTTCGGTATTTATTTTCACCTAAACTGCAAGTGTATAGCGAGGCTTATAGGATAGCGGTGAACAAGGTCGTATCCACAGAGATTTAATATTTAACTAAGTACTAGAACTTAACTCCTAAATGCTATCTAGATAACCGATTAAAGTGCTTGAACTAATTAAAGTACTTAAACATATAATATAAATGGAAACACAGAGAAGAAAAAGTAAAGAAGAAACAACGGAGAAAGACGAATTCTAGAGTTGGAGAATCCTTATCTAATCCATTTATTTACTTGTTTCATCACACACCTATGTAGGGACTTAAATCTAGCTAGAACAACCACAATTATACCTTAAACCTTCTCTCGAAGTGCCTAAAGCGTGGATCACACAACTAGTATTAACGTCTCCGTTCAATGCCTAACATGCAACTCCTAATGGCTCCCAGGGTCTATTGTTCTCTCAATTAACCTCAACCCTCTCGAGTGTTATTGATTAATGAGTTAATTACTCCAGATCACGCGTTAAAACTCCTCTATCGATTTATGAATTAACACATCAAATTGTATCATTTAGTGATCAGTTAAACAATACAGATAAAAAAAGAGTAATCAAAGATCAAGATAAAGTCATAGGAAATATGATAAAACCAATAAAATAAACTTCATAAACAATTCATCATCCAACCCTAGAAAACTAGGGTTTAGCTATCCATATAAATATAGAAAACTAAAATCCAACAAGAAATCATGTCTAACAAAAATAAAGATAAATAAAACCCGGAAGTAATTATTCTGTCTCTATTCTTGCTTGGCTTGAATCTCTTGGTCTTGCTCTCCGTGTTCTTCTCTGCAACTCTCTATCTCTGTATTTAAGAGAGGAATATGGTGTGTGTTGTTATGGTTTTTGGTGTTATGGTAGGGTTTTGATATCCCAATTTTCGTGTTTGAGGAGGTATATATAGTGTTGGAAGTATCCCAATCGAAAAAGGAAAGAAAACGGGCCAAAATAGGCCAAAAATCGGACTCCCAGGGCTTTGCTCGCGACCTCGCTCGCGACCGGGTCGGTTGCGGGTGAGGTCGCGAGTCCACGTGGCATTTCCCTGTATACTCGCGACTTAGAGGGGGGTCCGTAGGGCAAAATTCACGACCCCGGTCGCGACTAATCTCCCTGGTCGCGGGTCCACGTGGCAGTCCGGCAGCCTTTCACTGTTTTGCTTCGTTCTCACTCGTTTCTCGTCCGATTGACCCGATTCTTTTTGCAACGCGTTCCTAAATTGATTTCCCATCTTTCTAGGGTGTTCCTACACTAATTTGAGGTCCACACAAAAATGGCATTAATTCCCTTCACAATGAACAAACACGTGACATTGCACAAAACATAGAAAACTATGCAAAACTCAACACTTCATGCATGCAATGCCCATCAAATACCACTCAAATATACCTCAAAATACATGTAAAATATGATGTTATCATCCTCTTCTTTTGGGTTAGTGTTGTGGATGGTAGTGTGGCTGAGGCTCTGCTTCTTATCACCGGAGTTCTTGGTATGATTTTGATAATTTCAGTAGAAGAATTCTTCATGGGAGTCTTCTTCTTCACATGTGATCCAGAAAATAGATCAACCTCATATTGAGTAGATGCTAACAACTTTTCTTATGGAGGTACAGTAGTCCTTTCGATAGACGCTTAGGGATGAACTTTGAATGTTTTCTTTTTTTTTCTGGCTCAACAACTAAAGGTCATTTGATGACCATCTTCTTCCATTTGGCAGCTGCTAGGACTTTCATCTTGGTACTCAGAGGAATAACATCCTTCTCTGAAACATCTCCACCCTCAATTGTAACAAGTTGTTCTAGCTTCTGCTTCTCATGAACATACTTTTCTGAAATATTTTTCTCAGGAGCAGACTTTGCTAGTGTAGTCTTCTCAGCAGCACTCTGTTCTACAACAAATTCATCTTCATGTATAGGAACATCTTCAGACACAACTCTCTTATCAATAGCAGATCCCTTTTCTTTCTAAAGAGCTTGAGCAGAAGGTGTTGTGGTGGTCTTCTTTGACGCAGGAGTAGCAGTCTTCTTTGATTTCTTGACTGCAGATCCTTTTGTTCTTACCTTCTTTATTGCATTTCTCTTGTTTATATTATATGAGCTTGCTGCTTGCTTTAACAGATCATGGATAGAAAGATTCTGAGTTTTTGTCTTCTTTGCAGAAGATGTGGCTTCAGGTTCTTCTTCCTCCATTTCTTCTTCTTCTTCTTTTTCTTCTTCTTCTTCTTCTTCTTCTTCATGTAACTCTTCTATCATCTCTTCAGTATCCTTACTAGAGGACCGATCTCATAGTGCCCTTTGAACAAATTTTTTATATGAAGATTCCTTACGAACTTGTCTACCGAACTCATCCTCTTCATAGAATTGATCATGAGATTTGTAATAAGTAACTTTTTCATACCTCATTCTGGGTTTCACCACTTTCTTAGGACAACAAGTTTCCTTTTTGGAGCCATTGAATTAGAATATAATGAATTTCTCGATCAGAGAAAGACAATGGCAGAAAGAAGAAGAATAAAGAGATATCAGAAAGTTTGAAGAGAAAAACTCGAATTCAGAAAATTTGGAGCGTATGATGATATCTCAAAATGGCTATACGTATATATAAGAGAGTACTCCGTTCAAGATGTATTCTTAGGTATCCGTTAGACAGAAAAATTGGAGAGAAATCCAGAAAAATTAGAGGTGACAATTGTGAGTCAGAACTAGCCATTGACAAAAATGTACATGAAAATTTGAAAATTGTTCATGTACATGATGATGAACATTTATGAGAATGTTCAGACCCTTTTTGCAGGAATGATTCTTTCATGTTGAGTGTGAAATAAACACACTCATACCATTCCTCTTAGTTTACGGAACCAAGTAAATACCAAGAGATGCTCTTAATTTCTCAAATCAAGCAGCATCCAATCCCTTGGTGAATAGATCAGCTAGTTGATCTTCTGTCATCACATGTTCAATCTTTAGAACTTCTTCCTCCTCTGATGAAGTGGTGTCTGATATCAATATGTTTTGTTCTTGAATGTTGAACTGGGTTCTTTGATATATTAATAGCACTCATGTTATTATAATACAGAATATGTGTATCATGAGTAACTTTATAATCCTTCATCATCTGCATTATCCATATTATCTGTCTTGAGCTACTTCCAACTACTATGTTGTAATACCCCAGATTTTCAAATGAGGATTTAAGAATTCTTAAGCATAATTAAGAGATTAAGGAAGAGATTTTAATAAGGTTTAAGGGAAGTCAGATGTAAGTCACGACTTTAGGGGTCATTTTTTGTGAAATCATCTTTTCGAAAATTTTGATCCTAAATTTGTTATGATCGATTTTGGTCTTGTTATAAATGTATTGACCTAAGGAGTGTGTCAGTATTTTTTGAATTTTAATCCGAGATCATTTGAGGTCCTAGTGATGAAAATCGTATTAAGAAAACAAATGAATAGTAATTTCCGCGTGTGTTCGTGTTTTGAAAAATTTACGAACTCCTCCTCATTGATTTGAGATTTGTTTTGTCAAGTCTATCTCATGGGAAATCACCCAAGGAATCCGTTCGCATTCACGGATTGCCAATCCGAAGTCAATTGAACGCCCGAGAGCAAAATCTGTCAGTCTGAATGAATAGTAAAAGTAATTTTTGATAAGAGAATATTTTCTCATTTATCTTCAAACGATCTTTTCTTCATCCCGAGTCAGGTTAGTTCAATAGTACTTGAGCCAATGAATCTCCTGATATTTTCAGATTTTATGTCTGAGGTCGTTTGGACCCCGACATCGAATAAAGTAACTTTTAACCGAGCCCGGAATTACCTTAGTAGTATTTTTCTACTGCAGAAGCTTGTGAGGAAAGCCAATTCTACACCTATAAATATCCCCCACCCCTTCACCATTTCTTCACACCTTTCCATTAATTTCTCCATTTCTAGAGATTGGGAGAGAGATCAAGGGAGAGTTGAGAGAGAGGCTTGGAGTCGAGCGAGGATCATTTTTCATGAGTGTTTCTCCGAGATGACGAGCGGAGTGGAGGAGAAGGGAGGTGGTGAAGGAAGGTGCTGTCGGACGGCCAGTGGCCGGACCGACCTTCGGCTTATGCCAGATGGCAAGGGCGCCGTCGGGCAGCAGTAGCGGCTCTGCCACAGCTGCAACCCGTTGAGAAGCTGACACTAGCCACCTTCTTTCGACGCACTCGACTATGTCCATTCTTTTTCATCGACCCTGATTTCCATTTATTTTTTATATTTTAATCCCGTATTTTATTCCGTCTTTCGTTATTGTTGTATTTCCATTCTTGTTATAATGTTGTGTTGATGTCGTTTAATTCCGTTCAAATCCCATTTAAGTTTTGTATTTAAATTTCTGTTATAATTTCCAGTGTTCGAAAGAGTTAATAGCATTGTGTCGTTATAATATCGATTTTAAATGTTCAAGCATGCTTACTTTTATGTTTTACAAGTGTTTGGTGGTTATCAATCTCCGTTAAAAATTATTTCGGAATAAGCAAAAATCGAAAGCACAGTTGAGCAGAGGCCAACCGCTGCGGGGGACCCAGCCGGCGCTGGGGTGCCCTCTCGGCCAGGACAGCCCTCCGGGCGCGGAGTGCCCCGCCGGTGCTGGGTACTCCACCGGCATGGGGGCATATGTCTCAAGCCCCACCGGCATTGGGTGTCTAATTTCTAAGTCTATTTTTGGAAATTTTGGGTTTTTAAAATCCATCCAACCATTAATTATCATATTTTATAGAAGTATTAAAGTCGTGCAATCTGTAGTATGCCATAGTTAAATGTAGAAGGGTTTAATTTTGATTTAAAGTTTCCGTTAGATCTTAGAATCTTTGAATAGATCGCTAAGTCGATAATCGACTTTTGTAGAAAAAGGCAAACCTGAGGTGGGTAATTCTATACTCATCTACTTTTGAGCTGTTAAGCACTAGAAGCATGATAGGGCAAGATAAAATATCCAATTAAAATTTTTGCTCGTCCTGATTGATCTCTGCACAAAGGAAGGAAGGAATGAAGTTATTTTGAAGGATTATTGTTGATTGAGCTATTTAGTATGTTTAGATACATTATAAATGCTTTGCATGAGATATTGAGAATTGCTTATTTGTTGCAATAAGTGTATATATATATGATCATAATCTTGAAATTGATGTTGATATTTTGCTAAGGATTGTATGGATGAGTAATGCCTTCTAGGGTATTATTAGAATCCCTTGTAGGCTATGAAATAATGCTTGATTTGAAGGATTAGTCCTAGATGTTTTGCTCTAGACTTTGATTATGCTAGCAAAGTTAAGGAAAGAAGGATTGTATCATTTGATTAAACAGGATTTTGAGATCAAAGGATTGTGATTTTATATCACCAGGATGTGATCTTTGATCACTAAGGGAGTCACTGCTGGGTAACCCCATTGCATACTCAAGTCATTGCTGGGTAATCCCCTTGCATACTCAGTAGGATATTTGAGGTAACCTGTCTCTTATCCTGAGGCATGCCTAAGGGTACAGTAGACATCAGGTTTGAGTCAAGAAGTGCCCAAAGGAAAGGAAAATGTTTTGTGGATATGGAGAGGGCTTTTGTGTTTTTCTCTCCATATACCGCCAGTTGATGATTGGATATGTCTAAAGTTTCATTAAGGAGTTTTATTAAAACCCATTAAGGAGTTTTATTAAAACCCACTGAGTACATTAGTGCTCACGCTCTCTTTTTCAAATATTTTTCAGGTTAAGATGTTGAGGATGTTGGTGGCTATGGATGTGGGTTGGTTGCCAGAATCTTGTTTTGCTATTAAATATTTGAACCCCACTATGAATTCTTCTACTCTGATAAATCCTAGTTATAACTCCTAAACTTGTTATTTTTATTTGAATTCCTATGAATACCTTCTGAGACATGTTTAAACATGATTATATATATTGATGCCTATTTAAGTTATATCAACGCTCATTGATTCATGTTTACTTTTCGCCTATGAAGAGGCTTGAGCATGATTGGTTCTGTTTATTTGATTCGATCTATGATTGGGTCTATTACTTGTTGGTATCTGATTTATTAGCCTTATCCTGTTCGATGTACTTAGCAAAGTTTGAATCCTTCTTGATCGAGTTATTTCAAGAGTCACTACATATCTTTCAAAAGCATTTCTCTGTTTGAGAACCTTCTTCATTAATCTTCCGCTTAAATCACTAATCTCCTTAATTAATACCATGTCCCCATTAATTAATTCAAAGGGACCGGGCTATTACAGATGCTATCAGAGCAGACTTGCAACTCTGCAGACCTTTCTCTTTGTAAATGAGTTAAATGTTTATGTGCGTATGAATTATTCTATGGTAGTTAAAGCAGCAATCCATAGCTCGCCATTACTCTCGTATCTTCAACCAAAAATTAAGGTATGGTAGTGTAGAGATTCTAGATTTTGGATTCATGATTTTTGGAATACATGAAAGAAAAGATTTGAGCAAGCTAAAGAAGTTACTCTCATATCCTTGTATGGATAAAGGAAAATCCGTGAGAATGAAATTCGGAGTAAAAGGTGTTCGGGTAAGACAATTTTCTAAAATGAAAAGTTTGTGAAAAAGAGTTCTTACTCACAATCTAAGAAAATGTTTAATTCATTCTCAAATTTTTGAAAAGAAAGGTAAATATTCCTATTTAAGAAGAAGATTATGGGCACCAAAAGTTTTGATAAATGTCTACTGCTTTAAGATTTCCATGCATGCAAAGCTAAAAGGAATAGTCTGAATCTAGACTATAGTATGAACTCAGGAGAACCTTAGGTCTCTCTTAATTGATATAGGCTAATTAAGTTATCTATTTCTTGATGGTTAAGCACCGATTGATGGCCAGGAAGAGTGTGTCTCTTTTTCGCCATGTGCAAGAAAGGATCGAGAGGTTTAGAAGGGAGACTTGGGACGGGAATGAGTAATTGATGTCCTGCATGGAGAGGTACTTGGAAAAATGGACTTGGGTAGATGGATATGGAGGAGCACTAGGAAGCGTGTCAGATCTGGAGACATGCATACGTATGTATGAGCATACACCTCCTACCTGGAGACCCACGATGTACCGCATTCTGCAAAGCACCATCACCCGTGATCCTGAGACTTATGCTGAGATGAGGAACCTGACTGAATTCTCCTCAATCCTGATGGCTCGATGGGTGATGGAGTATGGACAAGTGAATGCTCTTGCTGAGCAGCAGGCTGCCGAACTAAACCCATCCTTGGTGGTGGAACTGGAGCTTCAAAGGGCTACAATCAACAGCCCCTGGGCATCTCATCCCCATGCTGCAAGACCTTCAGAAGCATGCTGGACCTTTTAATGTTCAAGTTGTGAATCACTCTGAGTCTCTCTCATGCACACCTTAAGTGCATCAGTGGCCCCCTGTTTATCAAATGTTTGCACCTCCGGATCTGGGACAGTGTATGCCCCATTAGTTTCTTGAAGGAAGCATTAGGAAATTCATGAATCTGGTGGAAAATGAGAGTGAAGAAGAGGAGCCAAAAGAGAAACACGAGAAAGAGGTTGGGTCACCATGTGAAGGAAAAGGAAAGGGTCCGGCGCATCGCTAGGATCTTAAAAGCAGGTGTAAGGGCGTAGATGTTATAATGCCTCGATAATTAGCCTAATTATCTACTTATCTAATTTTATCCTTGTATATATGGATTAACCTATGAACTTTCTGATAGCAGCAATATTTTCCAAAAGGACTGCCCTATCTCGGATGTAATCTAATATTATTATTGATGTCAAAAGTCCTCATAAAGGAGACAATTTTCCCTTAAGCTTGTTGTTGTTAAATTCTCACTTTGCTTGAGTTAAATTGAGTTTGAAGACCTTATCAAGAAGCATTGATGCTTTGTGTGAATAATATCGAACGTCTCTAATAATTAGTTCTTTAGAATACCACCAAGAAGACGTCAAGCCGAAGAAGAAGGAGAGAATGAACCAGAAAACAAGCAAGTACCAAACTCTGGCCCGAGAGCTGAAAATGTATTTCTTAAACACAACCCTCCATCCTTTAATGGGTTAGGAGACCTAATGGACGCTGAGAAATGAGTCCGATCCTTAGAACGAATTTTCAAT
The DNA here is from genome assembly GCA_026008535.1 of Perilla frutescens. Lineage (NCBI taxonomy): Eukaryota > Viridiplantae > Streptophyta > Magnoliopsida > Lamiales > Lamiaceae > Perilla > Perilla frutescens. The sequence goes on along the minus strand of BRKX01000007.1, from coordinate 17,803,790 downwards.
TTTATCGTTTGCTCAAAGGAAGAGAAGCTTAGCTGTGCTCTTTTTATGCTCACGGACTATGCAGATTATTGGTGTGAATCCATTAAAAGGACTATAACTCCTGAGCAGTGGGTAGAATATGGTTGAGAAGATTTTAAGCACGACTTGTACCGAAAGTACATTCCAGAATGCTATCGTGAGAGTAAGAAAATGGAGTTTTGGAACCTTAAGTAAGGAAAGAAGATGGTAACTGAGTACGATCTGGAGTTTAACTACCTGTCCAGGCATGCTCCACACTTAGTGGACATAGGCGGGAAGAAAGCACATAAGTTTAAGAAATGACTTAAGCCCGAGATTGATATAGCTCTCACTGGACAAGAGGACCTGTCCTATGCTCGAACATTAGCAAAGGCTTTAAGCATTGAAGCGATACTCCCTTGTGAGAAAGTTCAACCTCCTCAGCCAACTAATGATCCAAAAGGGAAAAGGAAGTGAGAACGGGGAAGGAGAGATGATCGAGGAAAGAGACCCCAATGGCAAAGTAGGGAATTAGGGGTACCTCGATATCAGTCTGACCTCACCTCTGGGTTAAAAGTATGCCCAAAATGTGAAAGAACACACTCTGGAGATTTTCGGATGAATCAGACTGGGTATTATAACTGTGGAGAAGAGGGGCAATTCATGAGGGAATGCCCTAAAGGAATCAATAGACATCCACAGCCGCCACAACAACCCCAGTAACAACTCACAGAAATATATGTGAGTTGTTAGTTATTTTCCTATTTCTGTATTATTTTGTTCATTTTTGGTTTCTTGTTATTGTTGTTTTGTAGGAACTTGCGTCTGTTGCCGGTCTTCTACAATCTGTGATGTTCTCTCTCCCTTTATCTCTTGTATTTCCCTTCTCATACATTGAGGACAATGCATGATTTAAGTATGGAGGGTGAACTTATGTTCTTATGATTTATGTTATATTTTGGATCTTGTTATGTGTCTTTTTAGTTTTGTCATTTGAATTATGTCTTGCTCATGTTGTGTTTATGTGATGTGACTCGCACTTAGCATGCTTTATTTTGTTTACTTGTCAAACTTGGCAATTTGGGATATGAATCTTCAAGGGATTGTTGTTGAGTTGATCATGCTGCATGAGATTGTCCCCGTTATTTCATTCTAGAATGTGGATTGTCATGAGAATAGTTATGTTTAGATGATTTGTATTGTAGGATCTCGTCCTCTAAGAATTTGAAAGCTTGTTCAGTTCTCTTAGCAAATGTATCATATGCTCGAAAAATTATTCTCTCTTCTAACTTTCTTTTATTGTGATTCCAAAAAAAAGGAATTGAATTAATTAAATAAAAATGAGGATAATAAAGATTTCTGCTCCTCTAGTCGACTAAGTCAACTATGAGCATGTGAAACCACGCAAGGACACTGGGGATTTTATCCTTAAAGACTAAACCTTGTGAATATCGATCCACATCCTCCTAAATTAATTACCTTAATAAACGGGACTGCATTCTGGATTCTACTCCTATCATGTGTGTTATTTTCTTTGCAATTCTCCATGATGAGTATTGAAAACCACGTTAGGAATCTCGGCTTAGCCCGATCATTTTACCTAATGAATTATGTCCTTTGAGTGCATTCCATAATTGATTTTAAATAATTAGTTAGGAAGTTAATGGGATGAATGTTTAGAAGGGTAATTGTTGGATATTTCTTTGAGAACAACCTGCTCTCCTTATTCTTATTTGATAAGCCGCATGCCTTGTTTAATAAATGTCTTTATTCTCTTTGGTAATGAACATTCTAGTTTGAAACCGTGTGTAATGGTTGATTGAGCATGATCTCCTTGGGAGCAATTCCTTCTTGCTTCATATCTTGAGTGACTGAGTTTGCTTGAGGACAAGCAAAAGACTAAGTGTGGTAGAGATGCCATACGCACAATCTGTGTCTTACATCTGGGAAAACTTGTGCACATTCAAATTAGAAAGTTAGTTACATTTATCAAGTATGCCCAATAAATGTAACAGAGGAATGGTATGGTAATAAGATTACATTTGATAATGCACTTGTAATTGTAAGATCTTGATCGGTGAAGATTGTGACAGGGTATTTCATCTTCATTGATTTCTTGAAAACTTCAAACAACCACTGAAATGTGTTCGTCTTCTCATCTGATATAAATGCACACCCGGACTTGACATTTTTCTTGTGAAGATTCAACCCAACGAACGGTGCACAAATAATAATGTACCTGTTCGTTCTATAAGTTGTGTTAAAGATTATGACATCGCCATAAATCTGGTAATCTTCACTCATCATAGAATCTCTCCAAAATACATCAGACAATCTACCATCACTATTCAACTTAAACCTATAGAAGAAGTCACTATCTTCCATTCCATCTTGACACAACATGTCTATAAGAGTTTGTGCATCCCCAGCTTCAATTGCACGCATCCTCATTCTGTTAACAAAATTCATGTGATCCTTCAACGTATGACCAACCAGGTGATCGCCCCCTTCTTCTTTTGACATGTATCTATATGAATCAGTAGGTCTCATTCCAGAAGAGATCACGTCTCCAATCACAATAGCTTTGTCACCAGTAATTTTTCTTTGAGATCTATGTATGTAGCTTCATTGTTTTCTTGAAAGCTCATGATTGTGCTCCTTATTATGATCAATTACTTCAAGCATTCCATCATGATTTTTCTTCACCCTCAAGAATGCCTTGCAATCTATACGTGTGATGTTATTTTTCCGAAAGATAATCTGATCTTGATTGCTATATTTACCAACTTCACCTTTTTTCTTAACACCTTCATTCGAGCATACATAATATTTCTCAATCACCTGACCAACACTATTTATTCTTTGTGTATTTTTCCTAACACCAAATCCAACCTCTCTAGCATGCTTGCAGTACAATTCATATATCTCATCAAAGGTTTGTCTTTGAATACCAATCAGAGATCCAGACAAGCTTACAGTATCACCTAATGTTCATGAAAGTATCAATTAAAATACTTTTCAGTATCAAAGTCATCTGGTTATATCATAATCAGTTTATGTAAAAAATTTACCTTCGTATTGTGCTCGTATAGGCATTAGCTCATTCTCAGAATCATCAATTATGATAAGAGCTTATGTATTATCTTCCACCATCTTGGTAATTTCATCAATCCTAAACAATAGCTTCGTACAACTCTAATTTTCAAATTTCGAACAAAAATTCCCCAAATTTCAAAGACGTAAATGTTGGAATACACAAAATTAATTTGACAACTGAAATCTACACAATTAAAAAGATTCGATTAAATTCTCGAAACTCACCTTGAAATATATTGGGGGAGAAAAGAAAACAAAATCAGATTTCTTCAACGTATGGCTGCCAATTCGTAGAAGATGATGTCGCCATTTTGTCATCAATCGATGGTCATGAGCTTCGGTGCGGTGGTAATGGTGCTAGTGTTGGTGATGGAGATCGGTGATGAGGGCAATTCCTCAACTACGAGTTTGCCTTTTTTCTCTCTCGCGTTTTTGAATTTCTCATTTTTTTTAAGTTTGGGCTGAATTTTCGACACTGGCTTGATTCGAGCTAATGGGCCGACATGTCTGATGGGCCGGTGATACAGACTCAGTTTCACATCTTTTTACTTTATCTTTTTACTCATTTTTAGTATTTTTAGTAGTGTCTAGAGTCTTGTTAGGGACAAAGTGTAACAAGAGAGAAAAGAAACACGTTTGAACTCATTATGGGCATAATCAAGTGTCAACTTGATTGATGGCATAAAGAGGATCAACCGTTGAAGCTTTGACAGTCTGTTACGGATTTAGCACAGAAGTTCAGTAGTAAATCCTTCTCAACTGACATGGGCCCACGTGCACAGCAGTTCCAAAGCTTAGGAAAGTTCAACTAGATGAGAGAGAAGACGTGGAGGAGAGAGAAGAGAAGAGATAAAGGAGAAAGAAGAGATGGAACATCACATCCCTATAATTTAGGGAGCATAGTTGAAGTGGATCTCTCCAACTAAAGCATACATGTACGTGGGTTGGGCTTGGCCAAATTGTGGCTTTTAAAACAACTATAAATACTAGCTAGCTAGAACAACCAGAAACACACCCTTTAGAGCTGCAAAATATAGTTTATTTTTTGCATTTACATTTTCTCGATATTCTGCACAGTCGGGGGCGATTTGCCATCGGCTGATGCACGTACCTATTTTTGCCCAAATTTGGAGTTGGTTCCAGACTTTAATTTAGTTATTTTCCTTTTACTATGTGTTATTTATTTACTTCCGTTTTGTTTATTAGTATGTTTTCTGGCTAAGTATCAAGAGTTCAAGTTGATGTGAATAGGTCGAGGTAGAAATTATGCATGAGACTTATTGTTCTTAATTTATAACTTTGAATCGATTCCCAACTTCATTCTGGGCAGAACGATGACATGGCAATAGCAAGATTAGATTGCTCGCTACTCTTAATTGAACTATTGTTTATGTAAGTCAGGGTGGAAGTAAGGGTGACCGTACCCTAATGAGTCACTAAGTGATAAGGCAGGTGCCGAAGTTTGGAGAATAAAGTATAGGTAGATCTGGTGGGCACATCGAGGATGTGCTCATGTTCTAGCGTTAGGTCCCTCCGATTTAATGCTACTATCCTTGCGAACCCTCTGCATGACTCTCTTCTTTGGGTCTTGGGTAGTTAGGAACTATGAATCGCCAACCGTATCGCTCTAGCGTACACAGTAAGAAAGGATTGGGGGGTGTAAGGTGACCGTACCTGTTCCTTATAACCAATCGGTCATATCAAGTTATCATAGAAATGTTAATCACTCTCCGTGGGATGATATATGTCTTTGGGTGTTATGCTAGCCTCTGAGGGCAAATTAAAGCATCTACAGAGCTTTGCCCACATATGTGATTTTGCACGCAAAATGACGGTGTGTCAGCCGGCCCATCAATCTTCTGCACAGGAGAGTGGCTCATATGTATATATCGTGATGTGATTTATTCATCAATTATTTCAATTTGTATGATTGTAGATTTGTATTTTGTATTATTTCCGTAAGAATGACTTTTTTTCCCCTTTAAAAATCTGATTTGAAAAGGTTACTTAATTACCAGCAACGTAAAATTTGAATGACAAAAATGTACTCCAAGAGAGAATAAAAGAATTGGAACATGCAAGTTGGGTTTTGTATAGATAGTCGTTTCCTAGCTAGCTCCAAAAGAGAAGTTAAAATGAATTATTTTATTTTATTGGAGAGTGAACACTGTGGTTCGAACCATAAATATATATATATATATCCTTATAAATAAGATGTTGCATAACTAAAATGTCCTTGAAGGGACAATAAATCGATATCCACATATATTACCTATATTTGATCAATTAACCTTTCACATAAAAAAACCAAAAAAATGCTCAAGTTGTTTGTACTATTAAGATTTTTCGAATTGAATCCCTGTATTTTAATTGAGTAAAATAAAGTCTCTGTACTTATATTTTTATTAAAACAAGACCACGCACAGTTGAATTACATTATTAAATTGTCAATTCACCACAACAAATGGGCAATTTTATTATGCAAGGACCTTATTTTAACGAAAAATATAAGAACGTGAACTTAATTTTATCAAACTGCAATAGTACCGTGGCCCAATTCAATATATATATATATATATATAGATGGGATCATTTGAGAACCACACCCAGCTGTGAGAACTAAGAACTAATCTCAGCCACAGATTGATCATTTTTGGATGGCCAAGATCTGCCACAGATTGAAAAAAAATGTGGTGGCATAATTGTAATATTACTGACTTTTTAATGAAGCCAGGATATTTTTATAATTTATGAATTCATATGTCATTTCACCAAATCTTCTCTCACTCTATTCGCGTTTCTTTCTTCTGGCAATAGTGGTTCCCATTTCACCCGCCATTAGAGACGGCGCCGCCTCCGCTGCTTGTCATCGATGGCATCAACAATCCGCCACTTCACCTCTACCAAACAAAGGCGAGCAATTTTCAGCAGACAAGAGATATGTAATTCAAAATTGGGGATAAAAGAGAGAAAATAACTTGTAAATTTTACCAAACTGAGAGGTGAGAGAGACAAATAGATTGAAAATAGAGCGGTTGTTCTCGCGATAGCATTCCAAAATTTTGAAACTTCATTCTTAGAAACAACTATATATATTATTCCCATCATTGGAAGTGATATCCACAGTAGGAATGGAGCCGAAGCAGCGGAAATCGAAACGAATTTTGCGTAGGCATGTCAAGAGTTGCATCACATCTTTCTTGAATCTGAAGGCTTCATGAATTCCGTCAGATTGTTTTTTGGGTGTGATTAATTTTAGGTTTATTCTTAACTTTGAAAAGACAAACATTGTCGTTCTATTATTTTAGCACTTGCATTCTACTGTTTTAGCACAGGTAGTTGAAATTTTAGCACTTTCATTGCCTTTTTCAGCACTGTTAGCTAATGAGTGAATATTTTGATAAGTGACAATGTTAGCATTTATAGTCTTTTGTTTATGATGAAAAAGACATTATAATAACTCTGTATGTATATATATAATAATAATAATTAATCCATAACATTACTAGATGATTTCGATTCCAATTATTTCAACAAATAATCATTGTTTCCAACATTCATTTTTATTGTTCTTATAGGAATTTTTATGATAAATTAATTCACGCTTCACATGTGGTTGTTGGTTTATAATTTAAGGGCTAGTGTTGAATTTGGTTTGGTTGAAGACTTGAAGTCATGTTATTAAAACCTTTTTAATGAAGCATGTCAAATAACTGTTTACATACATATTATATTTTTAGACATATTTAAAAAGGGCAGATAAAGCCTTATCTTTCTGACAAAAATGAGTATTATAAAAAATATTTTGTTAACATGTACTTTAGCACTACTGTGATCTATTTTGGCACTACTGTGAACTATTTTAGCACTGTCATGTAATTTAGTACTACTGTGATCTATTTTAGCACTGTTGTAATCTATTTTAACACTATTGAGAACTATTTTAGCACTCAGGTTGACGAAACTGATTAAGCTGTTATTTTGAATTTTTCACTATCAGTACTTTAGCAATACTCATGTGAACTATTTTAGCATTGTTGTAACCTAGTTTAGTACTACTGTGAACTGTTTTAGCACTGCTGAACTTGAACAGAAATCAAATGGATTGAAGAGGAAATTGTGCAAGAGAAGGAGCATGCATTGATTAAGAATTTGACCGTTGTTGGTGAAGCTGAATCTCGACATGGCTACAAGAAGAAAATTGATACATTGATGGCGAGAGCATTGCACAACTGTATTTTATTTACTATAATTTTTAAGTAGTCAACTAATTAGAAAGACAAAAATGTCTAAAAAAATATTATTTATAATTTAATTAATTTGGGAGAGGGGAATGTTAAGAAAATCACAACTATTGTTCAAATTAAATGTAATAAATGATGTTGGCCCTATATTTTTCTAGTTGGGCTTATCCATATCATATTGTAGCTTGTTTCACACAACTTTTGTATAGTGAAATAGCATCATCAAGATTGATGGCTAAAAAAGGTCATGCTAGTGTTAAAAAAGACCATGCCAAAATGATAGTGCTAAAACCCTAAAAGAGCCATGCTAAAATAATTCATGACAATGCTAAAATAGAAAATGACAGTGCTAAAAGTCTAAAAGAGTCATGCTAAAAAAGGCTATGACAGTGCTAAAATAGAAAATGACAGTGCTAAAACCCTGAAAGAGTCATGCTAAAATAAATCATGATAATACTAAAAAAGGTCATGACAGTGCTAAAATAAGAAATAACAATGCTAAAAAAGGCCTCGTTTCGCAACAACTTCTTTTCAGTTTTTTCCATGCCCGAGAAAGAAGCATATACATGCAAAAGCATCTCATTCCCATCAAGATCAACTACAACACCTATTCTTTCATCTGATAAAACCCTCTTCTCCAATTGTATGCTGTTCATTTGCAAGAATTATATTGAACTAGTATTTTAACTATTTATAAATAAGAGGGATGTGGAAAGTAATATGTGGATTGTGTGTAGAATTACCTGATCTCAAGATATAACAATTGGGCTGAATAATGTTACTCGTGAAACCATTACTGGGCCTATTAAGACAACTCCTATGACGGAAGAAGCTATATAATGAGAAATTAATTAAGAGTTAATGCTTTGTTCCCCAGCAGTATCAATTCTTAATTTGTTGGATTATGAATCCTTCTTTTAGCTAGTGAATAACTTTATTACAAACTTTTATGGAAATTAAAATTGAATTAAACACCAAAATAACATAAGAAATATTAATATAGGTCATTCCTTCTTTCAACACCTGTACGATTCCGATTTCACTCTTCAATCATTAGATATACCACACATGGTGAAAAATAAAAAATTCTCCAACATTTGAGTTGTGTTTATCCCCAAAACTGGACAATACCATGACAGTGATAAAATAAGAAATGATTGTGCTAAAACTTTAAGTCATGACAATGCTAAAAAAGGCCATGACAGTGCTAAAAAAGGTCATGACAGTGCTAAAATAAGAAATGGCAGTGCTAAAACTCTAAATTGAAAAATATACACGTAAATTCTGAGTATTCATAAATTTTCCGATTTTACCCTTACTAAGATTCAGGGGCAGCGAAGTTGGATGTTATTACGAGATTGCCATCGCGTTTTTTTAAAATCTGGAGCAGATCTAGGCTGTTCAAATATACCGAATATATGGCTCAAATTGATTCTCGGTTCTTACCTAGGGTGTGATTCCTTCTGGAACCCAACCCTATATATATATATATATATATATATATATAGACACACACACACACACACAAAACCATTCAAAATATACAAGGTACTGAAATCTGGATTTCTTCATCAATGCCAATCATGCACCTGGTGTAAAGTTTCAACAAGAAGTTATTTGTATATTTTATTTTATTTTTTGCAAAAAAGTAGGTTTAAAATTGTCGATTGTGAAATCTAATTAGAATGTATGAAAATCAATTTTTCTGAACATAAATGTCTATCCTAAAGACGAAAAACGTCACGACGACGTTCATTTAATAACCTATTGTGATTTGTGAGTGCTGTAATATTTTTCCAACATCGAAGCATGTACCTCCTAAAACTAGTACGTAGAAGAACTCGTACTAAAATGAGACTTTGATAAACTCCAGAAACCTCGTATTTACATAATCACGTCTTTCCAATATATATATATGCATGTAAAAGAAAACAAGAACCAAAAAAATGAAAACAACAATAGCAACAACAAAAGAATCGAGAGAAGCAAATTAAAACAAAAGAGCAGCAGCCAACATCAAATTTACACGATCGAATAGAGAGAATAGTCTAGTAAAAATGAAAGAGTTTTGTTACGATCGATGATCTTACAAGAAATTTGCAAACGCTGCAAAACATGAGAAATAAGAGCGATAAATATGAGTTATTTTAGGGCAAAACGTTTGTAGTTTTTAAGGAAGAACACAGCTTCATTGGATACTTTACCTGCTGCATGTAGATCTCGGCCTTCTACCACATGTTCCTGTCACAAAAAGACCAACATCATTCACATGTAAATGAATGCTTAATATATACATATCTATATATATCTACTTCGATATATATCTGCACCTATAAAACACATCTCGAATTACAAAATATTGGTTAATTTAAATCCATATAAATGCGTACGTAGTATACGTAAAGATTTACTAATTCCATAAATCATTACCAGTATATATGATTAGTACTTTCCTTAGAATGGAAATATATATATTCTTATAATTTTAGAATGGAGAATGCAATAATGTATTATAGAATTTTCCATATTAGTGTAACAAGGGCTAGCTATATATATATATGTCAGATATAGTGAAAAAAACCAGACATTAATTAAGGTATATATGGGATGTCATCAGCCTCAAACCAATTTCAAGAAACACTACATATATAAGCCACCTAAAGACAATGTACTTATCATATATATACAGAAAAAACAACCATAAATCAATTACATCTTTCTTTATATATAGACGAATAAAGTAAGGAATAATATAGAAAAAAAAAATGTGTGTAATTTTGTGAATTAATGTGAAAAAGGAAGAGGATGATTAGTAAACCACGTCCAAAAGAGGGTAAATTTGATCAGAAACAGACAAAAACCTCATTTAATGATGCTAGTGAAGTTGACAGTGAACAGTGAAACAGCAGTTTACATAGTACTATCTACTGTCAGAAATTTTTACAAGTAGCTCATAACTGATAACTGATAACATATGCTCGATATTAAGATATTTTACAGATAAGCTCTCATAAATTATGATGGAAACCCTTCAATAGAATAATAACTATATAATATGTATACTCTTTTTTTCCTTCTTAGAGAAAACTAGATACACATTAGGATTTATTTTGTATTTATATACATGCATTCCATTTTTCTAACAGGATCTTATCTTAAAAAATGTTCTAGTTCCCTTCTTTCTTTTATCTAAGGTTATAATTGCAACAAGTAGCACCATTTTTACATGATTCTCAGAACGTTGCAATTACATCATCACCTTTAATTTTTACAATTGTAACATCAGTAGAACAGCGCCGTTTTCACCAACAAAACGACATAGTTTCACAATTGTAAAAATAAAAATAAAAAATGTAATGTTGTAATTGCAACATTTTAAAAGTCGTTTGAAAAATTACAAACTTGGGTAAACATTGTGTTATCTGCGAGGATTAAACTTTGTTCCTTTTTCTTAGGGATGAAGCGATGACTACAATAATATATTACCCTATACATTGTGATAAACTCGTAGGGAAATTCTTAGCTAAGTTGAACCTTAGTAGATCTTTTTTATAGTATAACAAGAGTTAAATATTAATATATCCACCTATCGCTCTAAGCTAGATGTGTATATATACAAAGATTAATTAAGTTTGAGTGAAAAACTTTAATCCCTAAAATCCATGAATCCATCTAGTGTTGCAAAGCCACCTACTCTAACTAAAACACTTCTTTCCTCAAAATGAGTTTCTATTTTCTATTGTATTTCAATCTCTATTTTCATTCATTAAGTAATAAATACAAAACACTTTCAGATATATTGTCTCAATATTCAAGAGCTTCATGATCATATATATAATATCATGAAAAAAAGAATACACGTATGGGGAAGGATGTGGCGGTCTACAAAATATTTAAATATATACATAAGCATATATGGGCTGTTTATACATATATGGCAGCTGCCTCGCCATTAATTAATCGACTTAGTTTTCCCCCCACCTTAAAATCCCTAAAATCCAAAGTCAAGCTCAGCATTGGATTCTCTGACAATTATGGGGAGGAGGAGGATAGAAGGAATTAATTTGAGTAAGAAACATATCACACCAACTCTAATATTTTAATTAAATATAGTATTAGACTTTAGTATGTGATTTGTTACAAGCTAGATGTGCACCTAATTAATTGTGACCATTTTATAGAATTTTTTAACAAAGGAGACACAAACACGTACACATGCACACAGAGCATTTTTCTTTTTAAACTACTACAGAAAAGATTGAACAGGAGGGAGAAAAGTTAAAATGAATGGATTGATAAATTTTTCGTATGTGAAGAACATTTTAAGAAAAGCATTGAGTTGTATTTTGGGAAGAAGAAATCCTGAAGAAAAATATATTGGGAAATATAGTAAATAATTGTTACCTATAATTTTCTAGCAACTCTGAAAATTTCTGTAGCCAAGAAAAGAACAAAGGGTTCGATCCAATTGTTGCATTATAAAGAATTATCAAATTGGCAATTGATTAAAATGATGAAAAAATTAAAACATTCGGACAAAATTGCATCATTGTGATGCCCCACAAAATCCTAGCAGGCAGAAGGCGATCTAGTAAAGATATATGCAAAGGACACTTAATTATTTAAAAATCAAAATTCTAGAATGCACCCACACATATCTTTTATTGCACTAAAGAAATAAGTAAACAAAATTAATATAATTAGTGGGAAACTAATGCTAATGGTGCTTTCATTAGCATATACACCAAAACAATTAAAAAAACATTTCTGATTTCTCGTACACCATAAGGATATATATATACTTACAATGATTAGATATCATATCAATTGTCAATATTATTCCACCAATCCCAGACTATTAATCGAAGGGGCAAAAAATAAAATAACCACAAGACTAAGCTGTGTGGTATTGGTTGGACATGGACATTTTAATGCACTTGATAAAATTATTTTTATGATATTAGTGCTTATAAATCAGAGATTTGGAATTTGCGCGTTGAGTATATGATTTTAGTGTGTATTTTACCTCAATTTGAGTAACTAATGCATGCACAAAGTTAGTTACTTTAAATACAAAATATTAATTGTGGTAGATACAAAAATGATATCTCATATTAGAAAAAGATTGAAATGTTAAGTAGTTTTATGTATGTTTTCAAATCATAAGAGATCAATTAAGTGTGCTCCTTATGGGACATATTTTGGTGTTTTGGTTAGCCCTACTATAGATGATGGCTCGCACCCATCGATCACTTGTTGCAATGGGCCTTTAGGGCACACTTTGCAATTAAAACAATAGGTGCTAAGAAGCCTTAAAGTTTTGACCACCATTTCCACCAAATGTAGCTTAAGTAATAAGTGTAGAGACACACCTCTTTGTACATTCTAAATAGACCTCACATCTTGTCATTTAAAAAAATAAAAATTTCTAAGATTATCAATATACACGCATCTAATTAAGTTTATCGAGGTTGTGTTTTTGAAGTACGAAGCAAACTAAAATTATGAAGCCATTGTAAACGTTTGTTGTAGTCTATTTTTGCACTTACACCCTAATTAATTTCGTCGTACGGAGAAAGTGTTTAACTCTTGTCTCGACTATTTACTTTCTACATTTCTACCGTCATTTTCCCACTATACCATTAATAACGGTATTACTCACGTTTACATCGGTAGGTGATCGAGGTTTATATTCTACAAATTTCCCAAGTCCCACCCCAACTAACGAGAGAGGGGGGGAGAGAAAATATATTCAGATTTCAAATATGGGTAAGATTATTTTTCAAACAATATATTTTTTTTTTATGTTGGAGAAGGGAGAGCGGTGGGTGTCGAACTCGAGATGTCTCCTTTTTACACAAATGTCTCCACCGTTTCGATACCGTCCCCAAGGGACTTCTCAAGAAATAATTAGATTACCCTTACCTTCCCAAACAGAACTTACAAAATAAGAATATATTATTGTTTTTGGGAGCAATTGAGATATTTTACTTTTTAAAAATTATTGACACACTTTGTATACGATTATCATGAGTTCCAAAACATCTTGTAAATTGTTCTAAATAATTTATGAACTCACATGAACTCATCAAACAAAATTGAAATTTGATATTATCTGTAAAACACAAAAATTTCACACTCAAAACAAGTATGAATAGTTAAATCATCAGGCTGGACACCCTATCTTGAAAGTATATACATATATATATATATATATATATATATATATAAATACATATTGTATATGATTGAATTTTGTTATTATAGAGAGGGGTGAAACTGAAACAAATAATTGAAGATTTTGTCGAATATAGGCATAAACAATCAAAAGCATCATCCCCCACCCACACTCCAAAAACTCAAATGAAAATCTGTGGTTGCAAGAATCCAAATTAAAAAGATGCCCAACAAATTAAAATGGAAGGCTGACATCCAATGGAGAGGTACTTAATCTCTGTCTTGAAAAAAATGATTCATGAAAAGGAAATATCACCATCATTCCACCTTAAATCACTCAAAAATTATAAGGGTCCATTTTTGTAGGCGAAGAATCTTATTATTTCAATTCGCCCTTTCTCGTTTTCTCAAGAAATATATACAGTTTCACTATTAATTAATCAAGAATATATTGATATTGGTATAAATTTTTGGAGTTAACAAGGTCTAAAAGGATATTCAAGATTGATATAAATTAAATTTTGGAAGAAGGTCATATATTCCAGATTGTTCCGATGTATTTACGAGTTGTAGTTGGATTTATTTCGGAAAAGTTTTAATTTTAATTTTAATTTTATAGAGGAATATATAGAATTATATTAATAAATCTGAAAGTGAAAGAAGGGGCATATAATGGTAGTGTATGTGAAATAATTTATGTACAGATATGCCGATAACACTGTACATTCACTTTGAGAGGAAATTTTTGGATCAAAATCAAGATTTGATGAGTTCCCATTTTGGTGTTAGAAAATCACATTGCTCCTAAATTAGGGTTTATAAAGGACAACACATCAGATCACTTCTAATCCAGAAAATTAGTACTTGTTTAAACTCTATAATCACTATACTTGAAAGAACAGCATATAATAATTGTATTAAATTTTATACTGTTGTTAATCAATTAGGTGAAGTATTTACTACTGATACTGTTCTTATCTACTGTTTTTCAGCAATTTGAGAACTCGAAAAACTCAGATACCAGAGAATCAGAAATTGACAAATTCCGAATATACCAAAGTGTAACATAAAATCACCCAAATATAGAACTTAGAAAAAAGGGGTTTTCCCATACATGAAATCTTGAAATCAATGCCACGAACTTTAGGGGAAAAAATAACAAAAAATGATGCATTAATTAAATCAAGAAATTTCCATGAAAAAATAATTAACAGGCGATATAAGGAAGATTTAGAGAGAGAAATTACCAAGTATTTGATCCACAAGTTTGCAAATGGAGATCAAGAAAATGGCATTGATGAAGAAGAAGAAGAAGAATTGGATTCATCATCACCCTTTGCAGTTTTCTTCTTCTTCTTATAAGGAATTCCTCTAGCTTTAGCTTGACACTCCTTGACTTCCCTAAGGTAAATCCTTATCGCCCCGCTGGCGAACGGGTTGGTCTCGGGAGACCCCCCGTTCTCCTCGTAGGCAGCACGGAGCCGCCCGATTAGGGCATCGAGGCTGCCCCACGCCTGCCTTAACGGGCAGGTGCAGGGCGCGGGCGGCTCTGGCTGCCCGTAAAAGATGCACCCTTGCAGGTGCACTTTAGTCTTACCAAACTGATCCAAGTATCTCATGAACTCGAGCACGTGGTTGCTGTTGCACTCCGGCAGCGCCACCGGCGGCCGCTGGTTCCGCAGGAACTGCCCGAAGGTGTTCCAATCACGCCGCTTCTGTGACTCGTAACGGCTCGGAGTTGCGGCGGCGACGGCCGCCGGATCGCCGCCCCACGATGAACCTTCTGCGCCTCTGTCCATCTAAATCAACAAACACACACCATTAAAATTGCTGTGAATTTCCCTTCTTGCTGTGACTAAATAAGGCAAGATTAATAAAGGAATAATGAGAAAATCACATCAGAGAGGGTTGAGTTGACATGCAATGGGCCACATGCAGTTGCTTTCTATTTCTATTTCTATTTTTTTTTTTACCTTTGCCTTCTTTTCCATTCGATAATTTTTTTTTTTGCCTTCGATTTTGAGGGGAGCCTTTCAATAATTCTTTATTTATCGAACTCATGTATTTACTATTTTTTGAGGAAGCGACTAAATATTAAATGGTGTTCCTATCTTAATAGCCATCCAGAATTCCAGATGAGATTTGCGCGTTTAATTTTATATCAAAGTCATAGCGAAATACAGTGTCATGTGTAATTCGTTTATCGAGTCACGACAAACATAAAAAGCCCTTTGTCTCTAGCTCATTGTACACAGTGATTCTTTACGTTGAGATCTTATGTTGCATTTTTTATTTAATTTCTTATAGAGAACACAAAATTTAATTTAGTCTTGGGTATGACTATAGTCTCCAAAATGCTCTCATGTTGCTCATCATATATAATTGGGTGTTTCAATTTTAATATACACATAATTAATATAGTAAACATATACTACAATTGATGCTGTTATGATATTAAATAAAATATAAAATGTGACAGAAGAACCGAACCAACTATAGAAGTAAGAGCGGTGCTAATTATTTGATCAATATTGGATGTGTATATATATGTGTTTTTTATGTTTATGTTGCAATAATTGTTTGTGGAATAATTTGTCAATACTATAGCCCCATCTCCCAACTAGTTGTGTACGATGGACATTAAAAAAATGAAAAATTCTCAAAAGTTGACAAAATGTAATCTCCATTAGTATCTCTAGAGCAGCGACTGCCAATAGCTTAATAGTGTGTTGATGAATAAATAATGATATCGATGGATAACTTGTGTTAGCACCTATATTAATATATATACGTCGTCACCATTATTTTCTGTTGATGATTTGTGACCTTGATTATATTTGTATTATGATCTATTATCATTATTTATTTATTATGTGCAACGGTTTTAGTAAAATAATATACAGTGAGTTAGTGACGCATCGAGTTAATTAATAAAACACGAATTCATTGCATATTTATGACGCACAACGCTCTGAAATGCAATACCGTGCGACTTTGGACATTCGCTTTAATTTTCATCAGGGAAAGAATAATTAACTAGTACTCCCTCCGTTCCATTTATATAGTCTCTTTTACTATTTTAAGGTGTCCCAATTATATAATCTTATAACTATAAATAGTATTAATTTTTATAGTAATATACAAATATACCCTTGGTATGTATTAAAAATTAAAATTTAACCAATTAAATTCTTAAAAGTCATAAATTTTAAATAAGGGTAATAATGGAAGTTAAGCTTTAATGTCTTGTTTTCATAAACATTTTTAATGTACGTGCGAGGATAAAGTGGACTATATAAATGGGACGGAGTGAGTACTTTTTTTTTTATCTAAAGTAAAATAAATATTACTCGAACGTGACATTATATTAATTTTTGACTAAATTAATGGGAGTTAATTTTGATTTTGGTCCCATAGGGCATGCATTTTTTCGCTTTTGGTCCTTATACTATCATATTTTATCCCAAAGGAAGTGAAGTGTCATTTTTAATAACGTCGTGACATTTTCTATTTAAATTGCTATAGATCTTGGTCCTGTTTAACTATCAATTTTGGTCCCAAAATTTTTTTTACAGAAAATCCTAAAAAATATCATCAAATCCACTGCCAACCTCTCCTTGCCTAGACTACCCATGACAAAATCAAATCCCACCAAAACCATGCACTACAAGAAAAACCATAAATTCCAGTGCACATATTTTCACTGGAATAGGCTTAATTTTCGCTGGAATGATCAATTCCAGCGGTTACTCCAGCGCATCTCATACACTGGAAAATGGTGTGGCAGAATTGAAAAATTCCAGCGCAAATCCAATGGAAATTTTATTCCAGCGTTTTTTTTTTCGCTGGAACACAATTCCAGCGCTTTTTTTTCCCCGGAATAATATTCCATCGCTTTTTTCCGCCGGAATAATATTCCAACGTGTGAATATCGCTGGAATAATTATAGGGCTTTTTTTCGCCAGAATAATATTCCAGCATGCGAAAAAAACACTGGAATTGTTTAAATCTATTAAAAAAAAGAGGGCCCCCCAGCCCGGGCACCACCCCCACCCAAGGAAAGCCCGCTAAGCCCAGCCCGCGCGCTAAGCCTGCTTAAATGATTAATTGCGTTACATATATATTAAAGAAATTACACTACAAAAAAATCAAGTTTTAGCGACGGATTTTTCCGTCGCTAAATCTCGAAAATCCGTCGCTAATCCGTTTTAACGACGGATCAAGTCCGTCGTTAAACACGTAGTCGTTAGACAAAATTAACGACGAAAAAATCTAGTGACGGATTTAACGACGGATTTTTCCGTCGTTAAATAATTTCCAAATTCAGTCGCCAGAAAAAAAAAACAAAAAAAAACTTAACGACGGATTAATGACGAAAAAATTCCGTCGCTAAAAATAAAAAAAAAATAAAAAAATTTAACGCGTGCTCCCCACGCGCCAACATATTATTCCAATAATTGGAATTGCGAGATTCGAACCCTTGACCTCTCGTAAAGGCAGAGATCTATCTTCTGCATCTCAACCAAGTGGATTATTGAATATTTATGTTTATATTCAGATATAATAAATATATATTACTTCGAAACTGTTATCCTTCATTTATTGAAATATATATTATAATCTTTTAATGATGTAAATTAAAATATATTATTATTAAATTATTTATTTAATATTATATTATTTTAATTAATTTTCTCAAATATTATATATTTATAATTAATAATATTTAAAAAAATAAAAGTAAAGTGAGAAAAATTATAAAAACAAAAAAATATTAAATAAATATTTTCATTTAATTATATTTTTAAAAATATCATAATATTATCTAAAATATTGAAAATATTAATTTTAAATTCGTTTTTCTTAATTGGGAAATAAAAAAATTAAAAAAAATTAAAAATTAAAAAAAATTTAAAAATCGAAAAATAAAAATTAAAAATCCGTCACTAAAATTAAAAAAAAATTAAAAAATTAATTTTTAACGACGGATTTTTCCGTCGCTAACTTAGCGATGGAAAAATCCGTCGTTAGTCCGTCGTTAATGAAAAAAATTAAATTAAAAATATTAAATTTAATTTTTAACGACAGATTATATTCGTCGTTAATATTAAAAATTAAATCCGAAATATTATAAAAAAACTAACGACGGAATATTTCCGTCGTTAATATTAAAAAATAATTAAAAAATAAAAAAAGAAAATATAACGACGGAAACGGTCCGTCGTTAATATTAAAAAATAAATAAAAAATAAAAATCCGAAAATATAACGACGGAAAATGTCCGTCGTTACAGATAACAACAAAGGATCCGTCATAAATCCGTCGTTAAAGTCAACGACGGACTGTCCGTCGTTATTCCGTCGCTAAATGACGACCCGAATTATGCCCGTCTGAAATTCCGTCAGTAAAATGCAAAATTCTTGTAGTGTTATATGTGTGCTAAATTAACTTAATCAAACTCTAAATTTAGAAGAATGTTATATTTTGATTATAGATTGAAAAAAACTTATTATATTAAATTTATTATATTGGTTTTATAAACTTTAATTGATTAGTGATTTTATAAGTTCTAAAAGAACAAGATCCTTTTATATAAATCTCGAGTTCATCTTATATTTTTATGATCAATTTATCTTATATATAAGTAAATATTTCTTCTATAATTAAAAATATTAATATTCATTATTAGTCAAAAAGACTAAAGTACATTTTAATCGGAAAAAAAATACAAAAATAAAAAATATCAAAATATTCCAGCGAAAAAATACCGCTGGAATCCGAAAAAATCATAACTAAAAAATGTTAAAAAATTCCATCGAAAACATACCACTGGAATATGGAAAAAAATTGAAAAAAAGAATAAAAAATTTAAAATATTCCAGGGGAAAATACCGGTGGAATTCGAAAAAATCATAAATAAACAATATTAAAACATTCCAGGGAAAAATGGCTCTGGAATATGGGAACAAATCGAAAAAAAAATAATAATAACAATTATTAAAATATTCCAGTGTAATTTTTTCGCTGGAATTTGGAAAAGTTCGAAAAAAATAAATAAAAATCATTTCAATGGGTTGTTTCCGCTGGAATCAACTCAAATCTACGCTAGAATTTCCAGCGCATATAAATCCGTTGGAATATCTGGTGGAAAATTACAGCGAGCATAAATTTCGCTGGAATGTTCGTTGGAAAATTCCAGAAAATATTTTTCACTGGAATAACCATTGGAATTTGAAAAATTCGAGCATATATGAAGCCCGCTGGAATTTGCTGATTTTCTTGTAGTGATGCATAAATGGAACTAGAACACCTTATATGATTCTTGATACAAGTATTCTTCTCAACAAACATTTTTTAATGCAAAAACCATGGAGTTCTCACCTCAATATATAAGGAATTATTATAGTTGCAATGACCACATTTACAGCAAACAAGGAGTCCAAAATCAGTTGAGAAGAATGATGATATGCTCAAGTTGGAGAAGAAAGAACAGAGAGCATCAATGCCAAAGTTAGTCCTATCTCTTCAATTACTCCAATTTTTCATCTAAGCAATAGCTGCAAAAAATCAAACTAAGAACGTAACAGTCATTCATCTATCTAATCAAACTTCTATTACTATTTTAAATCAACAAATAAACGGTTTTGGAGGAAATGGATGCGATCACTTCTGCTCCAAAAACACATAAAAAACTATGGAGTCCCACCTCAATTCATATTCCAAAAACTCCATGAATTTTCTCAAGCCAAACATGAGCCACACCTCTAATTCCTATGTTACTGAGGCAATTAAACAAACGATTGGCGTGCACTATATGTGCTTCAATTATGGGCTTCATTTGAGGCCACCTGCTCACCATCACCCTCCGAATTTCCACCGCTGTCGATACCAGAAATTGAAGCCCCATTCAACTTAACTAAACTAGAGTGATAGCTCTTGCAAAGTACCGTGAGACAGTCCACGAGTGATGGCACGGTGTGAATATAATTGTGAAATCATTGATGCACGACCACCGATTGATGATCATGGATGCAGCAGAGCTAGGCGGTGAAGGAGGACGGCGAGGAACGCAACTTGAACATGAAATTGTGGGTTGCGGTGCGGATTTCTTGGAAATCGTAGATTTTGGGTTGGTCGGGGAGAACACAATCGCAGAGGCTGGAGAGAGAAGTGCGGGCTGCGGCAGAGGAGCTGCGGAAGTCTTTGTAGAAGTTGGTATTTATTTTCAATTAATAATTAGTTATTATATTGCACAATTATAAGTTTTTTTTTATCCAATTTTTTTGGATATATGTTAATTAGGGTTGATTGTGTTATAACTAATATTTTACTTTTATAATAATTGGTATTTAACTTATAATTTAATAGTGTAACATGAGATGTGAACCGTTCTTGAAGTGGTTATGAAAAATCACTTGAGATCCTCTAGTCCCAACTTGTGTGTGCCGACTGTGTGCCACACCTCAAAATTATTACTTTTTCTTTTATTTTTTTCTTCAATTTTAATTTCTTTTGATTTAGTATAATTTTACATTATTATTTAGGGTTTATTCCACTCAATTAGGGTTTATAATTATTTTTTAATATTTAATTTTCATTTTTTAGTTAATATAATTGATTTTTGGGGTTGATTATTCCAAACTTAGGGTATATAATTTTTTAAAATTTTAATTTTTTTGCAATAAATATTAATTATGATTAGTTATGATAAAATAAATTTTATTTTTATAAAAAAACATTATTAACAATATATAATTTTAATGGTGGCACACGGTTGGTACACATAAGTGGGACTAGAGGATCTCTACTCTATGGAAAATATAAAAAGATGTTGGGGAAAAATATAAATCGTTGGAACACATGAAGTTTCCATGTTTGATCTTAAGTTTAGGCGGAAGATCCATGAAGTAGAAATACTGAATAAAAAATTGATGAGCTATATATTGCTTGAATATTATCTAAGTTGCGAATCATATGCATTTTTTTCCTTTTCTATATTATGTACTTATATTATAAGATCATGTGGTTCCACTCTAAAAGTACACTGTATATTGTTTGATTTGTCTGTATTGTTCATAGGGCAAGTCTTCTGTACATAAGATGTACATCAGACGGTCAACGTGTGTTGATCCGGTCAATGTTTTGACCAAAAAATCCGTCAAAATTAGTTTTATTCATAATATTGAAAAGTATCATTTCAGAGGTCCAAAAGTATCATTTGTATTAATAAAAAGTATTGGCTAGAAAAAAATATAAAGAAAAAAACTGTTAAGATCAGTATCAATCGAAACACTAAAAAGTATCATTCAAAATTAAAAAAAGTATCAGTTGTATCCCTAAAAAGTATCACCCGTTTTCACGATTTTTTTGGTCAACGCATTGACCGAGTCAATGCGCGTTGACTATCTGATGTACATCTTATGTACAGGAGTTTTTGCGTTGTTCATATAGTTTATCGTAGCATAGCATATGGTCATTTTTGTAATATGAAAAAAACAAATGTAATTTGACGGATCTTTATGTTGTGAAATTATGTATATGTATGTATATGTGTGTGTGTGTATGCATGGAGGTTGTTATAATGTAAAGCAATTCCAGTGAAAAAACTAATTAAGAACTCATCCTACACCTTACAATATAGGGTTTTTTTTTTTTGAAAAACACCCCTAAAAGGGTGGGACATTCGGCACCATGTTCAGCCTGTAAATATATAGCAAATCATCTCGTACAAAGTCATAGGTGGAATGTGTCCCAAAAGTGAACACACTCCTAACTAAGTACTAAAACAAGTCACGAAAAGACCAAGCAGTGAGGATACAACCACAAGCCGACTGCTATACCAAAAAAATAAGTAGAACTAAAACATGGAGCACAACCACAATCCGACTGCAACTTCAAACTAGAACAAAAGAACCAAAGATAAACCAAACACAATGGGACCACCATCATCTAACTATACCGAAATTGAAAGTTGGGATAACCCAACTGATCCATCCAAACCATGGAGAGAAGATGACGTGGGGCAGAATCGGGATCATAAAAGGTAAGAGTAGGGGTCTGGGCCCCCCTACTAGCAAGAAAATTAGTAGCCCGGTTTCCCTCCCGAGAAATGTGAGTGAACCGAACATATAGAGGTTGTTATAATGTAAAGCAATTCTAGTGGAAAAACTAATTAAGAACTCATCCTACACCATACAATCAACAAAAATCAAATGCCCGGTGTTAGGAAAAACTATCAAGGAACCTCTAGAAAAGGTTTTGATGAGATGTCAAAACTATTTATGAAAAACTAACTAAAATTCAAGTTGTAGATCTGAGCTGACCAATCCAAAGCATCAAAGAGGAACTCAATTAAAGTTGAAGTCAACCAAACTGGAAGTATGGTCTACCAGCTGTGAGGATACGCCAACCAGTCAGAACTCAATTCAGCTGTGAATTCGAAGAGTCAAACCAGTTGAAACAAACTGACAGCTAAGTCAGCTGAGCTGAGGGAGAAAAAAATCGACTAGACTGAAGGAACTGATACGAGATCAGCTTAAACTGAAAGACTGGAAGTATCCAACTGATGGCCAAACTAAAGTGAACAGACAAATCAGCTAAAGGCCAGAACTGAAGTCAGCCAGCCTATGATCAGTCAGACTGACAAGAGAGCTTGAGAATGATTAAGTCGAACTGAGCAGACAAGCTCAGAACTGCCAACTTGAGCAATAGCCAAACTGAGCTGACAAGCTCAGAACTGCCAACTGGAGCAATAGCCAAACTGAGCTGACAAGTTCAGAACTGCCAACTGGAGCAATAGCCAAACTGAGCTGACAAGCTCAGAACTGCCAACTGGAGCGCCAAACTGAGCATACAAGCTTAGAACTGCCAGCTGGAGTAATAGCCGAACTAAACAAACAAGTTCAGAACTGCCAACTGGAACTCAAAATTGCTAAAACCGAAGCTCAGAACTGCCAGCCAGAGAACCCTGGAGTTATTGCTTAACCGGCGAATCTTGGAATAAATGCTTCAACGGAGATCCTGGAATTAAATATTCAATGAAGATCGATTGGCAAAGCAACGGCTACTTCAATCAAAATCTCCAGTGATCAATAAAGACCATCTGTCATTGATGAACCAATAGAGCCATCGATCAATGGAACTCAACGGTCATAAAATCACTCCTCTATAAAAGACGATTGAATCAAAGTTTTAAACAACTCTTACCTACCAGACTTTTCGCAATACTTATTCTTGAAGCCTTCATTCAAGCAGAGCTTTCTTTCTACCTCCTAGCTCAAGTTCAGCATTTGCTAAAAACTGCGAGAGTCCAACTGAGAAGAAGAATTCAAAGAGTCAAAACATTCAGCCAGTTGTTGATAAACCAGCCAGGACAGCCTTCTCAGTTTCAGCAATACAACGATCAACTATCCAGCTCAATTGAAGGAGCACATCAGTTGATACCCCCTGTTCAAGACTAACATCTTGAAGATCGAAAGAGATCTAAAACCTTGTAAAGACGTCAATAGCACCTACCTTCCTAGCGAGTAGTTAGGGACTTCAAGTGTGAGCCGTCGACCCGCTGAGGTAGCGAGCAGTTACCAGGTTCAGCCAACTGTCCCTCATTGTGTAATTTGTAAAGAAACTCAAGTTATATAGTGAAGTTGCCCTTCTGCGGAAGGAAGAGAGGACGTAGGAGTTTGAGACTTCGAACCTCTATAAATCATTTGTGTGTTGTACTGTTTTGATTACCTGCATATCCTTGAACTGTACACAAGTTCACACAATCTGCACTCAAGTTGTGCAAAGTACTTACTCTAACTGTGCATAGATAAGTTTCTAAGCGAGTCAAGGGCCCTTATTATTCCGCAATTGAAGCAAAAGTTTTAATCAGTTTATTCACCCCCCCCTCTAAACTGATATCGACTCGCCCGGAACCAACACCCGGATTTGCTTGAAAAATGTGGTGGTAATTTTATAATATTTGATAAATTTCTACAGTGGCATTAACGTAATTCGCGATAATGCTTATAAAAAAGACGCTGCGTAATTAATAACATGATCGTTATAATAATGAAGCATTACTGTCACACTAGCAAAGCATTATCATAATGCTAATTAAAATTTTCTCATATTGTTAATGAAAAATTAAGTTCTAAAAAATAATTATAAACCCTTATTGGATAGAATTAACCGTAATTCGAATGTAATAAACTCCAATAATCTAAAAAATTGAATTAAATTCTAAAAAATAATTATAACCCCCTAATTTGATGGAATAAACCATAATAGCAATATTAACGTACTAAGTTAGCATTATAATATTTTTCTAATCATGCTAGCATAAGACAATGCCTCATTAATTAGGTATAAACTCTAATGGAATGAAATAAAGCCTGTCAATAAATTTTAATTGGATGAAATTATAAACTATAATAATCAATTAGTAACTAAAAAATGAAAATTAAATCATTAAAAATAATTACAAACTCTAAATGAAATAAAGTAAGCCATAATAACAATACAAGTATGTGTATTATGTTAACATTATAATAATGCTTCGTTAGCACAGGGGAGACAATATGCCAGTATATAACAAGTGCTTCGTCAGCATTATGATAACGAATGCTGACAAAGCATTACTAAAAGCTAACGAAAATATTTTAGCCCTGAATACGAGTAAAAATGTATCGTTTGTATTTTTCATCCATATTTATCACATAAACATATCCGTGACTAATCTTGAATTAAAGAGTATAAAAATAGCTTTAATTTGGTATATTATTTGTGTTAATCTGATTTAAAATGAGCAAATTATTATCTTTTAAAGTTTTTAAGATTTTTTTTTAAAAATGATGACATGATCATTTTTATAAGGGTTGGATGACTATACTACCGCCTTTTTCTTTTTTACTTTGACTTTGACATTAAATCTTAGTCATTAGATAATTTAATTGGATGTATAAGATGAATTCCTAGTTTTCACACAAGGAAAATGTATATTTTTTATCCACTCTCTGTATGTATGTATGTATGTATGTATATGAGGAAAAAGTACGTACGTATATGTCAAATATGTATTCTAAAATGAAAAGTAAGAATTTTTTTTTTCAATTTTTTATTTTTTTTCTCCCAAAATATATATTCCAAAATGAAATTAATAAATTCTAAAATTAAAGTGAATTAATTTAATTTTATTATCCAGCGGTTTGCATGGTGCACTCGCTTGTTGCTAACGTGTGGGCTCATGCACCTCACTCTTTAATTAATTTTTTCGAAATAAACATATATCTTAAAATTAAATTAGTGATCCATAGAATTAAAGGTGAATTAATTTAATTTTTTTATCTAACGGCTCACATAGTAAACTCGCCCGACCCTAACATGTGGGCTAGTAGACCGCACTCGTTAATTAATTTTTCAAAATAAATATATACTCTAAAATGGAATTAATGAACCATAAAATTAAAGTAAATTAATTTATTTTTTTATCTTACGGCTCGCGTAGTGCACTTGCCCGACATGCTACACTTGATAATTATTTTTTCAAATTAAATATAAACCATAATCAAGACAAAATAAAAGATTTTTGAAAAAAAAAAAGGTGAAAAAAAGAGGGTTGGTGCGTGGGGTCTGGTGCTGGTTTGGGGCTTCTGGGGATGATTTTTGTATCAACAACCTATTGCTTGATATATCAAAATATGCATCCTATGTGTATAAAATTCCCCATAAAATTATAATTTCTAAAATATATTTTAATGAGTTACCATATATTGGGAGGGGGAAGTTTTGTGTAATTTTATCGGTCAAAATTTGTAAAAAGGGTTAAGACGGATTTAAATACAATCAAATATCAATATAATTATATACATGTCATTGAATATGATTTTGAATTCAAGTTTTAACTTGTAAGACTGTCTCACATGAATTTTTGTGATATTTTGATAGTGTAATTTAATATGGTACGTTGTAATTAATATGGTGAAAGTAGTTTAGTCTACTTTTTTTTAATAACGATAACTTTTGGATTACATATGTGCAATGTCGAGTTCTTATTTTTAAAGAACTTTGGGCTTGTTTGGTTTTATTTTTATGTGAAAATTTTCAACTTTTTACTATTCAAAGCATTGAAAATATGTTTGTATTTTCATGTCTTTCAATCATATACAACCTATTTAATCATATTAATATTATTACAGTGGGACCCATCATTTAAATTTTCACCAATCCATCTCAACCACATAAATATTTATCTTTTAATATCAACCACATATTTAAATTGAAAACAATAATCAAACAAATATATTATTTCTATTTTCTAATCCTATAATTCTGAACATGAAATCATTTATCATAATAAAATCATTACATTTTTTCAAAAATCAATACACATTGTAAATTGAATTAAAAATACTAAAAAATTTGAAAATTAATGTTAAAAATAAAACCAAACAATCCCTTATGACTTTGTAAGCAATTGAAATATTAAATTGTCGTAGATACCCCGCCATTTTACCACATTGAAGCTAGGTTCACTTTTTATTTTATTTTTACTAAGGATAGTATCGAATGAATTAACCTACTGTAGTAACCATAATATAAAATGGGGAATGGGTCAAAGTAGTCACTTAAACTTTTATAAAATTTATTTTAGTCACTAATTTTTAAATATATATATTTTTTTCAAAATTATCAAAATACCCTTATATTCATTTTTAAAAAGAGACTCTACTTTAAACTCCACCACCAACTGCCATTCACATTTTTTAAATCAGATGTTGAAAATTTCTCTCTCCTCTACAATCTCGTCTTCTTCATAATCTGCAGTGCAGTACTAATGGAATTTGGAAGAAATCGTCGACCACTCTGGAAGATTTCTCCAAATCATCGACTACTCTGGAAGATTTCTCTAAATCGTCAACTACTCTGGAACAATCTTCTTCACAATCTCATTTTTCTCTCTCCAGATTTCTCCACCAACGAGCCATTGTCAACCTCCAAAAATTCAAAAGAAGAAATAGAAAATCCTTCCGCAACACGTATGTGCTTTTAGATCTAATTATTAATAATATTGTTATATTGTTTAGTGTTGTTTGGTTTTAAAGTTTGATTTGGGGAAAAAATTGAGTAGAAGAAATTTCTAGACATAATAGACATACTTTGACATTAGAAGTATTTAAAAATCATCCCATTTTTTAAAATCTGGAAAAAAAATTAAGTATTTCTGCAACCTTCAAAAAATATGAAAATATGAAGTTCTTAACTGCGCGTTGGAACCTGCACGCGGAGCCTAGTGCGTAATTACCAGTGCGCAGTTGATGTGCATGCATCGATGTATGCCGATATTTGTTGTTGCGCGCATGCCTCATCCAAACTTAAATTGTTATCCAATGTCTGTCAATGTTTGTTATTGCGAGCGGAACCATCTTGTGCATGCCAAATTATCAACCGATGTCCTGTCGATATCTGTCTATGTTTGTTATTGCTCGCAGCCATCTGCGGACGCATATGACTTATGTGCGCACATTTTTCGCTCGCACGCGCGCACCTGAGATCAAATTGTCAGTCGATGTTCTGCTGATGCTCGAAAATTATTAGTCGATGTTCTGTCGATGTCTGTCTATGTTTGTTGTTGTGCACTTAGCCATCTGCGTACGCGCATACCTTATGTGCGAACGCTTTGTGCCCGCATGCGCGCCCTCAAGACTAAATTATCAGCTGATGTTCTGCCGATACTCAAAAATTGTCAATTGATGTTGTGCAGATGTCCTCCCGATGTTCTGCCAATATTTATAGATATTTGTTATTGCGTGTATACCTTTTGCGCGCAGTTAAGAACAATTCAGCGAACATGTAAGAAGAAAATCATGCGCATGCCTTGTGTGAGCATGCTTAGGGATGTCAACTTTACACGTAGGGTAAAATTACCCGCGGGTAAACGGGCTATAGGGGCGGGTCATACCCGTAGATTCGGATAACGGGTAGGGTACTGCCCGTACCTGCTAAATTTTGGTAGGATAAGAGTAGGGTATGGGATTAAGGTTCTACCCGATTATCTTAACATATTAAATAAATAAATAAATACATATATATATATATATATATATATATAAACTTTTTTACTTTTGATTTTTAATAATTTTCATCTAGGATTAATAATTTTGGTTTTGTTGGTATGGTGACATCACAAAATTTGATTTGTTTACATTGGTTATATTTTGATAAAAGAACTCATGTATTAATTTTTTTTCGTGTTTTTTGGGTTTTTCATTGTAATATATTATTAAATAAATCTAAACGGGTAACTTGTTTTACCCGCGGGTACCCGATTACCCATAGAGTAATACCCGTACCCTACCCTCTATAAGAAATAGGGTAATAGGGTAGGATATGTGCAGGACATTTTGTATTAGGGTAGGATATGGGAAAGGCATACACGTACCCTACCCTACCTATTGACATCCCTAAGCATGCTTTGTGGCCACACTCGCACACGTGAGATCAAATTGCCAGCTGTTGTTCTGCCGATGCTCAGAAATTATCAGCTAATGTTATGCCGATGTCTGCAGATGTTCTGTCGATGTTTGTTGTTACATGCGCACACGGTTTGTGTGTGTCGGGTCTTGAGCGCACCTAAGAACAATTCAGCGTGCAATTAAGAACAAAATCACTTTTCTTTTCTTTTTGTAAAAGTTGAATTTGGTTGCTCACTGCACTAGCTCGGTATGGTCGAACTACGATGAGAACTATGGTCCAAGAAATGAAGATCAACAATGATGATGAAGATGAAGATGAAAAGCGGATCTGGGTTGAGATGAGGTAGGTGGGATATTTCAAGTTTTTTTATTTTTTTTAATATTTAAAGGATATTTTAGTCCAAAATGATTAAAAAAATATGTTTAAAACTTACTAACTAAAATTTATTTATTTTTTAAAATTTTAGTGACTAGATAAAAAGTTCGCTCATATAAAATTTTAAATTTATGTGGCAACATACACACACGTACTCTGCCCAACATAAATAAGTACACTATTTTCTGCAATCTATTAGTTTTGATAGGTAGGCCTATGTTGTACTAATTTATTATAGTGGCCCATCTTATATGAAGTCCAATTGCACAGTTTTTAATTTTGAAGTTGCTAATTTTATTTTGGGCAAATCTAAACATATATAGCTACATTTTATTCTATATAGTCCCTAAGATAAATAAATTAATAATATTATCAATATATATCTCTCGTGCAATGTATGTATACATTTTTTTATATGTATAGATAATACACTAAGTTACTAACGTATGGAAGGGCTATACTATTAAATTTAATGAGTTCTAAATATGAAAGTAAATCACAATACAATAGAACACAATCGTGGGATTTCATTTTAAATTTTTTAATACTCCTTTATATACAATATTTTTTAGCACAAAAACTGAATATATAAATCAACTGGAAATTAGTCAATTACATCAAAACTAATTGCCTTCAAAGCATGATCTGGAAATAAACTGAAACATTGAAACTCTGGTCTGTGAGCATTACTTATTACTTATTATAATTTTGAAACTTGTTAATTTGTAACTCATAAAAAACAAACACAAGTCTTATACCATGGCTAAAAATTAAAATTTTCTGAAAAAAGAACAACCTAGTTACATCTTTCATTTTTGTAAATGAACAATATTAGAGAGAGAAATAGAGAAATACATAGACACGTAATTATTATACTATTTATGACATTTTATTTTTTTAAAACTAAGCATAGAAAAAATATAAAGTATTTGTAAGAAATTAATATATTTATGTCATAATAAATAAAGATGTGTCAACCTAGTTTGAGTGTTATTTATATTAAATAGGTATTTTGGTTATGTATGAAATAATTTTTTTATATTATCTATTTTCATGGTGTATTTCTTATAGTATTTGTACAAAATTTGAAAGTTTTGCAACTCATAATTTCATAATAGGTATGAAGAACTAATTTTTAATTTTATAGTCCTTACAAATTTTATTACTTTTTGAATGTAAATTCAAAATTTTGTAGTACCTAAATTTCCAAATTATTCGATATAATTTTGTTACAAAAATTATTCAAGCTCCAACATCAATATTGTAATTATTGTCAGCAAATACTTGTCGATCACTATAATATGTTGAATAAGATACATTTAAATTAAATTTAAATAAAAACTATCATCTTGATATATCAATGATCTACGATATTATTATTTAGCGGCAGGACAATGTATAACCTAGCTATAAATTAGGTTAAAAAATATCAATATGAAAACTATGGGCCAACATTAAATATAGAAAAACAACACGACTCAAACGGAATGAAAAAAATTAATAAAAAACTCTACAACCCAATTGAATTTGTTAGCAAACAAAACTTAACCAAACTATTTGAACGATAATGCATTGTCCATGTTATTCCCCGTTCTTGAAATGCAAGCAAAAACCAAATAGTATTTCAATACTCAATTTGTTCAACATAATGTCACATATAGATTAGAGATTCATGTATTATGTTTTGTTGATAATATTGTCCATTTATGGAGCTTCGAATTTACCTCAATCATTCTAAACAGAATAAAATAATTATTATATTGTGAGCTTATTTTTGTGAAGCTTAAATTATAACGAGTGAAGTGAAACTTCATATCCAGAAAATTGAGAACACAAGGCATGTCAATTTCTCTAAGAAATGAAATGGATGCACAAACAGGAATTTACAAATAATTACTAAATCATTTATACTTCGTAATCACTCCATCGATCTTTCTCGTATCACTTTCCATCCAATACTTCATACCACTGGATTTGAGCTCTCAATCATATTTATTTACCAAATATTACTACATCATACAACCATAAATAATTAAAATCATGCCAAATATATTTCAGGCTGCGAAAGTCTAAACAAATATATAATTCGGCAATAAAAAGGAAAATAAAGATAAAACTTTTTTGAAAACTCAAATGCGACTTGTATCTCACTTGAGATCCTCTAGTCCCAACTTGTGTGTGCCAACCGTGTGCCACACCTCAAAATTATTACTTTTTCTTTTATTTTTTTCTTCAATTTTAATTTCTTTTGATTTAGTATAATTTTACATTATTATTTAGGGTTTATTCCACCCAATTAGGGTTTATAATTATTTTTTAATATTTAATGTTCATTTTTTAGTTAATATCATTAATTTTTGGGGTTGATTATTCCAAACTTAGGGTATATAATTTTTTAAAATTTTATTTTTTTTTGCAATAAATATTAATTATGATTAGTTATGATAAAATAAATTTTATTTTTATAAAAAATATTATTAACAATATATAATTTTAATGGTGGCACACGGTTGGCACACACAAGTGGGACTAGAGGATCTCTACTACATATAATGATATAATTATGTTATTATTCTTGGTGGAAGCTAATGAAATGTGAATGTTTGTCATAACATCACCTTATAGTCTAAAAAAACTCTTAAAAAGCTAAAAAAAATCATAATATATACTGTATTAAATTATGATTCTTGGTGGAAGGCGAGAAACTAATCAAACATTCATGTCTGCTAGACTGCCACAATATCAATTTATAGGCACAAAAAAAAAAAAAAACTTAATAAGTTAAAAAAAAAAAACAGAATATTAGGAGTCACAAATAAAAATGACAGCAAAATAGCAAAAGTTGTTATAATTGCAAAATACATTTGATTGGTTGCACAAATATTATTAGAACTATGAATGCCAAAGGTTGTAGACCTTTAATAAAAAAATTAAATATATATATATATAGATAGATATAATGATTAGAAAAAATGAAACTAAAGAAAGAAAGGAAAAAAAGAACAGGGAAAAAAAAAGAAGGCTGAATGGGTTTTATAATAATCAAACCACCAACACACCTAAGACGTGGTTTTGAAATTTTTCGGCCGAACAATTTAGTTAAATTATTAAATAAAGTTTCGACTGGTTTTTTTTATTATAATTTTGCCTCTGCGATTTTATTTCAATATATGCATAGATAGATAGATATTAATGTTCCTTTTTACCTCTATAGACCCATTTATTTACAATTTTAGATCTTATTTTCTTCCTCAAATTAATCTCAACAAAGTATAGACACAACATGAAACAAACTGCCATGTATTTTCGATAAGAATTTCTGGCATCCACCTTTATAAAATTCCATTCTTGAATCAATGATTTCATCGGCAAAATCTCAAGAAACAATTCACTTGATCAAATAGCCTTAAAAGTGACTAATTATCTGATTTAATAAACTAATTTAAGAAATCAACAAATATTTTCCCAATCATCCACTACATCGAAACATCCACCAAGGTAAAGATAATTGAACATAAAAACTTGAGCATAGACGTCGTAGTAGCATTATTCATAACTTCTCAAGAGCCAAATATATATATATATATATATATATATATATATATCTCAACTCAATCGACATCCGCCACCCAATCACAAATTCATAAATAAATGATTGACGGAGATATTGAAATGACATTGAGCAAATAGACTTGATTTTTTATACTGCGAAAATCTATTTTGCATTTAAGTGAGACGACTGTAGGGCGTAGCTTACATGAGGCTCGTATACTAAATTCTTGAAAATCTTTGATGAATTTTATGAAGTTTCATAGTATTGGTCATGAAATGCACAACCATATATTCGATTATGCATGACATAAATGATAAGATGTTGGGGGCTATATTTTGTATGGGTTTTGTGGAAGAAGATAATAATTAAAAATAAATAGAGATTATGTTGGTAAAAAAGAACACATGTAATATTATTAATTTATTTAATTTTGGGGCTATATAGGCTAAAATGAGGTCAGTATTTAGAATTACTACCATTTTCTTTTCTAGGTGTACACAATGTGAGCATGGAACACAAATGTCTACCTCTCTTTTTCGTTTTCTCCCTCTGTAATCTCTTACCTTTTTATATACTTATATTAAAGATTTTAATTATATTATATACTCCGTGTGTGAAATAGTAAAAAAGAGATAAACTGCACTAGATAAATAACGTGACATGTGTTTGACCCAAAAAGGTTGGTGGTATGTTCTTGTATATAATATAAACTAAATCAATGATATATTAAAATATTATATTGTACATATTCAGTACTCCCTTCGTTTCTGAATAAGTGTCATTCTATCATTTTAATTTTGTTTAAAAAAATGTCATTCTACAAATTCGAGATAAAAAATTCACATCTTTCACATATTTACCCACATTTAATGCATTCAAACCTTTATATTTAACTCATTTAATATATTCACATAAGGGTGTATTAGGTAATTTAATTAGTTTATTAATTTGTGTGCATTCATCCAAAATGACATTTATATAGAAACAGAGGGAGTATATATTATCCAAATAGAAAATAATACTTTTGAAGGGACAAGTTTGTATGATCTTCTCAGTTATGGATAATTTCACTTTTGGTCCTATTAGAATAGGATTAATACACTTTTAGTCTCGCATTTGATTTTTTTGGTCCTAAATTTTATTACTCGACATTTTTGGTACCATATTTAATTTTTTTTACTTTTTTGGTCCCAAAACTAAAAACTTAATTAATTACTTCACAAATATCTTGATATGTTAATTTTGGAACCAAAAAAGTTAAAAATAAAATTTGGGATCACAAAAGTTGAACATTATATTATGTGAGCTGTAATAGCTTGATATGATATTTTCATTCCCTACACATTTATCAATCTCAATTTTTACATTTTTGTCCTAAATTTTATTTTCTCGATTTTTATAATCCCAAATTTTATTTTTGATGATTTTTATTCCAAAATTAAAATCTCCCGAATAGTTGTGAGGTAAGTTGTTAAATTTGGAATAAGAAAAAAAAATTAAGACCAAAAATGTCGAGTAAATAAATCTTATGACCAAAAAAAAAATTACAAGACTAAAATTATTTTGGCCCTACTCTAATGAGATCAAAAAAGTGAAATTACCCCCCCCCCCCTCTTAGTTATAACTACTATGTACTCTCTCTCTCTCTCTCTCTCTCTCTACACCAATATACTTCATATTTTTAGAAATTGTGAAGGAAGAGTTTTGGCATGTGATCCAAGAATGATGGTAGCTTGTGATTCAACGGCAAACATGACATTTTTCGAGTCTATAATTGGTTATCCTTTAATGTCAAGATTCCTATATAGGAATGTGATGTGATGAGATTGATGATTTGAAATAATTTTTTGTTTATTTTAATGTTCATGATTGAGTATGGTTTGGTTTTAAATTGGACTCATCATTCTCATGAGAATCTGTACTTTCAATTCTCTCTATCTACCATGAGTTTTAGCTATTTATATTCATCCAATATACTAACTCTATGATATATTTATTTTCAGTATAATTTTATTATATACATTTGGGATGAATTCTAAAAATTATTATATTGCGTATATGACTTCTTAAAGTTGTCACTTATATATTTCTATATATATATACACATACATTTTAAATAACAAAATTTAATAGATGATTAATTAAATATTAAAATTAAGTTTAGGCATTTCATTGAACATAACTTAATGATAATTAACACTAGTTAATTTCTATATATATTAATTGTTTTAATAATCATCATAATAATCTGACTTAATTACAATTCAACATTTGACTGTAAAAAAATAACTTAATGTTTAAATAATTATAATTTAATTTGGCAATGTTTCAATAACAAAAATTACCCAACATTTTTAATATGTAGTTACAAACAATTCCGAACGATTGGCATTTTAGCAGAAATGATCTCACGCGTTCGAAGAAAATGCCTCTGATCAATTTTCAACAAAAAAAAAATGTCATTTCATTATATAGGTATCTAACTTACTTGAGAGTAAAGGTCTCCTAAATCAACCAGAAGATCATTTTTGCCAAAACGGTTGAGCGTTTATGTTAAAACGTTAAGAATTAAATTATAATTATTAAAACGTTAAGTAACTTTTGTTAAGAGTTCAAATATTTTGAATTAAATTGTAATATTTAAATATTACGTTATTTTTTTTTAACGTTCAAATATTGAGAATTAAATTATAAAAATGAAGAATTAAGTATCATTCTATTTCGTTGTCATTTTATGAACTTAATTACCAATAATAGAGAATGTAATTATTGTCATTCATCATTTCATTAAGAGTCTCTCAGTTTTTTGTGTTTTTCCCCGTTCTAAATTGTGTATAAATTCATAAATTATTTTCAACTTGTCACATATGAATGTGACTGTATTCAAAACAATAACATTTATTTAACTTAAAAAGTAGATCAAGTTCTTTTTTATTATTAGCATTGGCCTTTGGGTGGGGCGTTTCGTACAAGAAGATATCCTCTAATCTCAACTTATGTGTGCTAACTGTGTGATTGTATAGTGTTAATAATGATGTTTTTCATAAAAATAAAATTTATTATTGTATAACTAATTATAATTAATATTTATTGCCAAAAATTAAAATTTTCAGAAATAATGTATCTTAAGTTTGGAACAATCAACCCAAAAAGAAATTATATAACTAAAAAAAGAAAATTAATATTGAAAAATAATTATAAACTCTAATTGAGTGGAATCAACCCTGAATAATAATGTAAAATTATATTTAACCAAAAGAAATTAAAATTAGAGAAAAAATGAAAAAAAAAAGTAATAATTTTGATGTTAATTGGTACGTGGTTGGCACACCGAACTTGAAACTAGAAAATCTCATGTGGTTTAGAATGAGTAAAGATCCTCTAGTCTCATCAAACCCAACTTATGTGTTCCAACATTAAAACTATATATTGTTAATAATATTTTTTATAAAAATAAATTTATAATATTATAACTAATCAAAATTAATAGTTGTTACTAAAAATTAAAATTTTAAGAAATCATACACCCTAATTTGAAATAATCAATCCTAAAAATAAATTATATTAACTAAAAAATGAAAATTAAATATTAAAAAATAATTGTAAACCCCAATTGGGAGGAAAAACTCCTAAATAATAATGTAAAATTATATTGAACATGAAGAAATTAAAATTGCAGAAAAAAAGAAAAAAAATATATAATAATTTTAAAGTTTGGCACACGCGCAATTAACACACAAGACCTCGTATGATTTCGAATAGGGATTCATATATAAAAAAAAATGTGGATCCCTACATGGCCTAGCTATATATATGGTTATATATATGAGGAGACAATAATTATACTTTAACGGAAATATTTTAGTTATTTTTTTATATCATGCACGTCAATCACGTCACATAAACCACAATTAATTGAAAAATATATTAGCTCATATAGTGATATTAATTGCAGCAACCCTTGATATAATTCTGAATTTACTAGTTTTATAATAATGGGATTCTGGATATATAACACTAATATTTTATTCCCTCTTGCGATTATAATAAACACATTTTTTTAATTAGTAATGTGGGAGTCGTTTTCAGATGGAATTGGAATATCACACGGAATGCACATTATATGTTGTGGATATTGTTACATTAATTTGAGAATCGTGTCAGATTTCTGGCAGCAGGCAATGTTGCATATATATGCTCTATGTGTGCCCAATATTTGGCCTAGTTTTACATTTTTGGGTGTCCGAGTCATATAATTTGATATTGTTACATTTTAGGGAATTAGTATATATATATATATATATATATATATATATATATATGATACACGCGCACGCGACTGTGTGTGTGTGTGTGTATATATATATATATATATATATATATATATATAGGGATGAGATCTGATGAGAACCAGTCACCATGTGGGAACTGGGAATCAATCTCATCCCTCCATACCAAAATCTGAACGATCCAGATTAATACAGATTTTCGGTGGCAATTTTATAATTAAAATGAAAATCTTCAATTCGTGCGTCTCATTAAGGTCAAAATCGGAAAAAATTGTCCAGGTTCAATTTTAGCCTCCTACTTCGCTCATTTTAGCATCATGCATTTCTCATTTTAGCATGTGTTGATAAACAAAAATGGAACGATGATTTCATTGGAATGAAATGCAATACACCCTATTTGGGGACAGTGAACCCTAATGGGAATCTCATAATTACTAGTTGGGATCAGATGAGTCCTAATCGGAACGTGATAAACCCTAATTGGGAACGGTGAACCCTAGTGGAAAATGTCACATCAATTTTAGCCTCTACTTCGATTATTTTAGCCTC
Organism: Perilla frutescens; assembly: GCA_026008535.1. Classification (NCBI taxonomy): domain Eukaryota; kingdom Viridiplantae; phylum Streptophyta; class Magnoliopsida; order Lamiales; family Lamiaceae; genus Perilla; species Perilla frutescens. Next base: position 17,766,054 of record BRKX01000007.1, on the reverse strand, counting down.
ATGCAATTCTCATTTTAGCCTCAGAATAAAAGGGAAGAATTATTAAATTACTATATTACCCCTCAACAAAGTTGCTGAAATTTATAGGAAGGCCACCGCCTATCCACTTAAATCTGATTTAATCTGGGCCGTCCAGATTGAGTCAAACAAGAGCTAGGATTGGTTCCTAGTTCCTACCTGGGAAAGGGTTCTCATTTGATTCTTTCTCTCTCTCTCTCTCTCTCTATATATATATATATATGTCATGATTGCTTATATATAATAAATGGGCAAAGGTACAAAAAAACACCTAAGGTATGGGTCGAGTCCCGGTTAGACACTTAAGGTTTGACTCGATCCATTCGGTCCTTTAAGATTTTAAAATCGGTTCAATCATGCCCTTCCGACTCGCCTCCGTTACTGAGTTAACTCAACGATGTCTTTTTTTTTTTTTTTTTTTTTGCTAACGGCGATCTATTCTTCATTTAACAAATTTAGAACCCCAAATTCCAAAAGCTCCAATTCCTAAATCACAAATGTTCTCTTTCAAACCCTTAAATCCTCACGTCTATGGTTAATTCAAACTTAGAGACGATGTTGGATCCCAAATCGATTTACAGCTCGAAACTCTAGCAATTAACCCTAAATAAACTTTTACTGCTCGGAAGTATTTGAGGGATTTAGGAATTGAATTAGAGGTTCTAAATTTGTTAAATGATGAGGAAACCACCGTTATTGAAAAAAATAGACGTTGTTGAGTTAACTCAGTAATGAAGGCGAGTCGGAATGGCATGGTTGTACCGATTTTAAAACATTAAAGGGCCAAATGGACCGAGTCAAATCTTAATTAAGTGCCTAACCGGGACTCGACCAATACCTTAAGGAGGTGATTGGTATGATATAATGGAATTAGGCATGAATGGAATGAACTTAGGAATGGAATGAGTGTCTGAATGGAATGATTATTCTTATGATTGGTATGTCTACGAAATGAAGAACGGAATGAAATATCATTTTTTTTAATCTTATAAAATGAATATTTTATGTGCTTTAAAATTTTTCTTATAAATGAATAAAGTGTGCGTAATAGCTAATAAATATCAACACATGGATTAATTTATCTTTTATATTTCTAAATGTAATTTTTCTTTTTTAATATATGATTTTTTCTAATTTTTTTAGCAAATTATAGTTTATTTATTTTATTGAAAAAATTTATTCTAAAATATTTAATTAATCAATATATAATAATTTGTAGAAGTTAATAAAAATATTTTTTACTTCATAAAAAAAATACTTTAACATTTCAATTTTTCATTTGAATATATTAAATTATATCAAATATATAAATATTTTATATTGTATTATAACATATTTTTATGGTATATTTATTTCAGCGTCACTTTCATTTTTCTTCAACAAAGTTATAAAAGCTATCAAAATTTGATTTTAATATATATTTTTAAATTATATTTTGAAAATAAATAAATAATATAAAAATAATTAAATAATAATAATAAATTATGTAATTTGATTTTTTATTTATTTTTCTAAATATAATAAAATAATATTATAAAATATGATTATGTATAAATATATCATTTATTATTTTTTTGGTCATTGGGAATAGCTAAACCCATGGTGGGTGGGTGGAATGGCTATTCCCCCTCTTTTGGGAATAGTGATTCCATCGGGAATGGTGATTCCCGATTTTAAACCATACCGATCGGTGGAATGAGAATGAACATAGGAATGACCATTCTATTACATTTCATTCTACCATATCAATCACGTCCTAAGGAGGTGATTAGTATGAAAGAATGGAATCAGGTATGAATGGAATGAACTTAGGAATGGAATGAAGGTCTGAATGGAATGACAATTCTTATGATTGGTATGTCACCGGAATGAAGAATGGAATCGAATACTATTTTACTTTTTATATTATAAAATGAATATTTTTAATACTTTTAAATTTCTTTATAATTGAACAAAGTGTAATAACTAATATTATTAACACGTGTTGTAATTTTTTTTCTTATATTTCTAAATTGCATTTCTTTTATAGTAAGTGATTTTTTTCTAATATTTTAGAAAAAAATAATTTATTTAATTTATTAAAAACTTTATTCCAAAGTATTTAATTAATACACATAATAATTTGTATACCTTAATAAAAATATTTTTACTCCACAGAAAAATAGTTTATCATTTTAATTTTTTATCTGAATATATTAAATTATAATTAGTTTATTTTTTATTAGAATATATTTATATATTACATTTATTTTGGTACCACTTTTATTTTTCTTCAATACAATTTTAAAAATATCAAAATTTTATTTTAATATATATATTTTAATTTTTTTAAATATAAATATATAATATAAAAATAATTATGAAATAATAATAATGATAATAATAAATTATTTAATATAATTTTTGAATTATTTTTCTAAATATGATCAAATGATATTATAAGATGTCATTATGTGTAAATATACAATATATTAATTTTTTGGTTCATTGGGAATAGCTAAACCCATGGGGGGTGAGTGGAATGGCTATTCCCTTACTTTTGGGAATAGCGATTCCTTCAGGAATTGTGATTCCCGATGTTAAGGCATACCAATCAGAGGAATGGAAATAGACATGGGAATGGTCATTCCATTCCACCATACCAATAAGCTCCTAAGTGTTTTTTTTTTTTTTTTACCTTTTGCCCAATAATAAATATGATTAGTGATCGAGTAGCTATAGCTACGTAAAAAAATTCAGAAGTAGGGAGTGTTTGCAAAAATCAAATACGGATAATGAAATGACAATTTATGCGTATAATGACGAGTATAGAAACAAATTTAAATCTAAATCTATTAAAAATTGCTTGATGGTAATAAATTTTTCTGGACACTTTAATTTTCAACCTCACTTAATGAATTTAATTAATTATATATATGTGTGCTCTAAAATGACAGATTTAGTTATTGAATTAATCTAATTAAATGTGATCTACTTCAAATACATTTATGCACCAAAGTTTTCATGCATTTTCTTTGTACTATAACTCTCATAATTCGATTACTAATATGATTAGCTTTATATTTTATGAATGCAATAAAATTGGGCACTACGGTATAACATTCTTTTTTTACTTTGTTTATATTTTACGAATATAATAGCTTTAGGTGGTTCTTTAAAGTTCTATTTTTTTTCTCTAATATTACTCTGTATAAAATGACAGTTATTCCTAAAATATATTTTAATACATTACCAAGCCATTTAAAAAAAAACGTTCACACTTTAACAAAGTAATACTCCCTGAGTTTCAGAAAAATTGATGTTTTAATCTCTTAATTTTGTTATAAATTATTTGATATTTTATATATTTTAACACTCTTTCCCCAAATTTACCCGTATATATTACAATGAGAAAGAAAATAAGATCTATTAGGGAAATATAATTTAATAGGAAGAGAGGATATATTTGTCATACTTTTTAATTTTTAATTTTTATTGTGAAAACTAAAACATCAATATTTTTGAAACCAAGGGTATACTAATTTTCGGGTCCTTTAGTGGACATCCAAGGAGTGGAAGTTAATCATTGTATAAAAGGGTGATCTTGAATTAGAGACCCACTATTCTCCTTGCTTCCACATAAAGAAAAAAAGTACAATAATATTTTTCGTACTGTTTAATTATATATTTTTTTAGGATTGGTCTGGTGAACACATTAGTTGTATACGAGTCTTAAAAAAGTATGATTTGAATATTGATAATTATTTCTTCTAATGCAGTATCAAATATATTTTATTGGATATTACAAAAAAAAAATCATATCACTAATTATAATAGTGAAAAGTATCAATTATTCTAGTGAAAAGTCTATATATAAAGTTTAGAGCAAATGTGGGAAAGTAGCCGCTTGCACTTTTAAAAAACTTATTTTAGCCACAAATTCTTAAATGTACTTTTTTATCCACAATTCCCGAAATACCTTTATATTCATTTTTTTTTAAAAAAAAAAACTCTACTTCATCCCCCACCAACCACCTCATTTCACATTTGCAAAAATCAGATTTTGAAAATTTTCTCACTCCTCTTCAATCTAATTGCCAATCTGCAAAAATTCGAAGATGTTGAAAATTTGTCAAGAATTCTCCCCATGTCGTCGATCTACACAATTTAAGAAAAGAAATCCAAATTTCTCCATCAATCGAGCCATCGTTGACCTTCAAAAATTTAAGAAAATAAATAGATTTTTTTCCCCAACCCGTCAACCACTCTGGAAGATTTTCAAAAATTTTAGCAAAAGTTCTCCCTATATGCTTTCAGATCTAATTAGTAATATTGTTTGATTGTTAGGTGTTGTTTGATTTTTGAAGTTTGATTTGGGAAAAAATTGAGTGGATAATTTTCTAGACATAATAGACATGCTTTGACATTAGAGGTATTTAAAAATCATCCCAAATGTAGTTCATTTATGAAAATCTGGAAAAAAATTAAGTATTTTTGCAACTTTCAAAAAATCTGGAAAAGTGGAGTTCTTAACTTTGCGCACCAGAACCTGTGCGTCGAGCTTAGCACACGGCTATCAGTACGCAGTCGATGTTCTACCGATGATTGTTGTTGCGCGCGTGTCTTGTGCATGTCAAACGCGCACTCGAGGTCAAATTGCACGCCTTATGCGTGCCGGGTCTTGAGCGCAGTTAAGAATAAATGAATAATTCAACGCGCAGTTAAGAACAAAATCATTTTTTTTTATAAAAGTTGAATTTGGTTACTCACTGCACTAGCTCAGTATGATCGAACTATGACGAGAATTTCACCATGTCCAATAAGATTTTCATAAAGATGAGGTAGGTTGGGGTTGGGTGTGATGGGAAAGATGAAGATTGGCGATGAAAATTGAAGATGACGAAAAGCAGGATCTAGAGTGTGATAGGGTAGGTGGGATACTTCATTTTTTTTTTAATAATATGTAAATGACATTTTGATCTAATGTGACTAAAAAAAATCTATTTAAAAGTTAGCGGATGAAATAAATTTTTGAAACTTTAAATGACTAAAGAAAAATGGCTCTAAAGTTATACAACACTCAAGAACTTTGCCATTTTTCAAAGGTGGGAGGGATATGGCACTATCGCCGGTTCACTAATAAGACATTTTCGTGGGAAAATTAAAGAGACTGTGTGTACTATATAACAATTTCTGAACTTTTGAGTTACTTTATGCGTTAACTTTTTTTCACATGTACTTTTAACCAGTATGTACCTTTTTTATATTTTTCATTATTTTTTTTACTCCAAGAAGTCCTATCTACTTTATTTAAATTATTATTTGTGATAGGGGCTATATATATGCTTAGTTCTTTCTCTTGATTATATATTATTTCATAATAAAAATATAATGGACCAGTCTATTACTACTAGTTTTGTTGTTATTGGCAGGTTGCGCTCATAATTTAATCTTCGATAATCAATGTGTACTTTTCATATAATAATATTAATATTTATCGATCTCTCCAATTAAAAAGCATGAACTACGTTATATGAGTGTGTAAAGTGTGTAATTTGATTCTTTTAAGAAAGGGAAGAAAAGGCCACACATGTAGAAGTTGACACATGTTCATACACACGAAAAAAATATATATGTTATACTAATGTAAGCAGAACGTAGTTAGATGTAGGTAATGTATAGTTATGATTATGTTATACTTTGCCTACAAGGTCTTTATTGACGTGAAAATTTATCCTCTCTCTCTCTCTCTCTCTCTCTCTCTTTTTCTTTATGTTTGTGGATGTATATTGGATTTTGTATATTAGTGGGTACATCCCACACATATAAGATCAATTTTTCCATGTTACATGTTTGGTCTTGTTAATTTTCTTCTTGTAGCATGTCCTTCTCTAGTAAACATAAAATCTGAGAAAACCAACTATATGATAACTAGTATATATGATTAGTTATGTGAACAAAAGGCATTAGCTATTCCAAAATCATTGAGTATTGGGTCAGATCCGGAACCAAATATAATCAAACACTTATAAAAGATAATCTCACATAAGGCTCGCTGCTTACAAAATTATAAATTTTTAATTAAATATGTGTTTGAATTCGAATCTTGACCCACATTTTATGAATTTTAATTTGATTTATAAGAGGAATCACATAAATTTTTGTGTTCCAAAGTTAATGCAAAATTTGACTGAAGTATTGATGTTAAGAAAAAAAAAACACTACATATTTGGGTGCACACATATTGCTTTATGTATTCTGTATATATGTTGACTCTAAGTCTAAATGCTAACATATATAGATATGTCATATGATATAAGCTGAAAATGGATATGCTTATATTATATGCAAACGAGCTTATCTCTTTTTTTTTAAAAAAACATGTCGTCGATTTGTTGAATATACATGCTGATGTGAAAGTTTATTTTCATTCCAAATAATTTAGTTTTGAATTATAATGTAATATATATATATATATATATATATATATGTGTGTGTGTGTGTGTGTATATATATACTATATGGGTTTATGAAAAATCACACACAAAACCCTATGTATATTATAGAATTAAACTTATATTTTTACCCTTGATGCAAATCCGCATCAAATCAAAGCACATTTTTATTTAAATAGTCATTAATAATTTCATTGTCACATTATTTTAAATAGCAAACATAAATTTTGGTGAGAAATTGAAGCCAATAGCCATTTTGGAGACAGAATTATATGAGTGCTAATTATTTGATATGACAAATAACAGATTGGTTGTTTCTGATATGTGGTATTTATTGTTGCACTTAAATCGGGATCTATTGGCTATTGGCTAGCATTTAATTGTTCCATTATTTATAAAATAAAAACGATTTTGAAAAAAAAAAAACGAAGCCTAAAAGGTGATGGAATTGAGTCAATTGACCACTTGCCAAATATTAAGGTCCCATTGTACGGATTTTTTGTCTTGTTATTTTTCACAATTTTTTTGTTTTATACGTTGGAATTAAAATATATATCTTAATTATAAATTTGAATTTGAATTTGGAATACACATCGATTTAAGAAAAATCGATAGAATATAAGAATTTAGCAATTAGTAGAGATTTATTCATTCCTATGAATCGTATTATTTCCCTTTAAAAACAAAGGTATTTATTACAGATGAGCTTAGACGGGGTTTACGGATCTAAGAATCCTTCTACAATTTTTATTTTGAAAAAAAAGAATCCTTTTACATTAAAGAAACTAATCGTAATTAAATGCATTTTTTATAGTTTGGTCCCATATACAAATTAATTTACACTATTTATGAATCGAATTCAACTTATTTTTAAAGTTCTTATTTAATTTTACTTTTAGTTTGGTCCGATATACATGCATGAGATTTTTAGATTTGAAAAAGGAAAAAAATATATCTATATAATTTAATTTTAAAATTTGGGTAGTTGGACAAGTTTTAACACTGTAAAATTATTTGGGCAATTTGTACTATATTTAAACCCTTTGACCAACAAAATCAGAATATTGCCCCACTTTTCTGAAAAGTGTCTTACATATTTGTACTTTACATGTAAAAAGAATAAAAGATTTCTTTTGAATAAAATCTCTCTCGGTCTATCGCGAACTCAATTTTAGTTTGAAAAAAAAAACTGACTTGTGGAATCAATTCCTTTATTATTGGAATTGAATTGTTTGTAACTACCCTCTCTCTCTCTCACTTCTCCTCTTCTTCTCGTCTGTATCTCTCTCTCAAGTTTTGTGAAAAAAAAAAAAAGAAGATTCATTCGCTGGACGACAAAGACCATGGAGGAACAATGTAAAGATGTACGCCGACTGATAACCTCATATTTTACATGTGTTTTGAGGTTCATTTGAGTGGTATTTGAATGGCATTGCATGCATGAAGTGATAAGTTTTGCATTATTTTTTATGTTTTGTGCATTATCACGTGTTTGCTCGTTGTGAATGGATTCAATTCCATTTCTGGTGTGAGCTCTCTCTCTCTCTCTCTCTCTCTCTCTCTCTCTCTCTCACTTCTCCTCTTCTTCTCGTCTGTATCTCTCTCTCAAGTTTTGTGAAAAAAAAAGAAGATTCATTCGCCAGACGACAAAGACCATGGAGGAACAATGTAAAGATGTACGCCGACTGATAACCTCATATTTTACATGTGTTTTGAGGTTCATTTGAGTGGTATTTGAAGGGCATTGCATGCATGAAGTGATAAGTTTTGCATTATTTTTTATGTTTTGTGCATTATCACGTGTTTGCTCGTTGTGAATGGATTCAATTTCATTTCTGGTGTGAGCTTCAAATGATTTTGGAAAGACCCTAGAAAAGATACTAAATCAAGAGGAACGCGTTGCTAAAAAAATCTAGTCAATCGGACGAGAAACGAGTGAGAACGAAGCAAAACAATGAGAGGCTACCGATCCCACAAAATACCCACAACCAGACCCACGACCCGAGCCGCAGGTGACTGGGTCGCAGCTCCGGTCGCGAATCTACTCGCGGGTTTTGTTCTCTGAACCCCTCTCTCAGTCTCGAGGGGTCAGAAAATGGCCACGTGGACCCGCGACTGACCTAGTCGCGAGCGAGGTCACGAACGAAACCTGGGAGTCCGATTTTGGCTTATTTTGGCTCGTTTTTTTTCCTTTTTCGATTGGGATACTTCCTAAATTATATATATCTTCTCAAGCACGAAAATTATGTATAAAAAAAATCCTACCATACCATCAAAAACCACAACAACACACACCATATCCACCCCCAAAACACAAAGAGAGAGAGAGCTGCAGAGAAGAACACGGAGAACAAGACCAAGAGATTCAAGCCGAGCAAGAATAGAGATAAAATAATTACTTCCGCGTTTTATTTATCTTTATTTATGCTAGACATGGTTTCTTATTGGATTTTAGTTTTTTATATTTGTATGGATAGCTAAACCCTAGTTTTCTAGGGTTGGATGATGAATTATCTATGAAGTCTATTTTATTAGTTTTATCATATTTCCTATGACTTTATCTTGATCTTTGATTACTCTTATTTTTATCTGTATTGTTTAACTGGTCACTAAATAATACAATTTGATGTGTTAATTCATAAATCGAGAGATGAGTTTTAACATGTGATCTGGAATAATTAACTCATTAATCAATAGCACTCGAGAGGGTTGAGGTTAATTGAGAGAGCAATAGACCCTGGAAACCATTAGGAGTTGCATGCTAGGCATTGAACAGAGACGTTAATACTAGTTGTGCGATCCACGCTTTAGGCATTTCGAGAGAAGGTTTAAAGTATAATTGTGGTTGTTCTAGCTAGATTTAAGTCCCTACATAGGTGTATGATGAAACAATTAAATAAATGAATTAGATAATGATTCTCCAACTCTAGAATTCATCTTTCTTAGTTGTTTTTTCTTTATTCTTTCTTCTCTGTGTTTCCATTTATATTATATGTTTAAGTACTTTAATTACTTCAAGCACTTTAATCGGTTGTTTAGATAGCATTTAGGAGTAAAGTTTGAGTACTTAGTTAGCTAAATATTAAATCTATGTGGATACGATACTATTATTCACTACTACACTATAAACCTCCTCGTCAGCCAGCCTGGGCTCTGGCTCGCTGTACACCCAGGCAGAGCTCGATACGAGACTGGCTGAGATGCAGTTGCAGATGCAGACACAGATGGAGGAGAAGTTGAGTGCCCAGCATACGACTGTGCAGCAGGTGCTAGAGAAGCAGGTCATGATGGAGTCCCTGCTTGAGCGCCTTCTCAGCCAGCAGTCGGGTGGTGCTGGAGGATCCGGAGGGTGTGGTAGCGGATCCGGCAGGCAAGATAATGGATCCGAGGAGTAGTTGTATTTGTATTATATTACATTTTGAATATTTATTTATTTGTATTTAAATTATGTACAATTATATATATATATATATATATATTAATTTTAATTTTATGATCTTTTATTAAATATATTTATGTACAAACAAATAATAAAAAAAATAAAAAAAACTGGAAAATAACCGAATTAAAATAAATAAATAAATAAATAAATAAATAGAAAAGGCGACGGACTGGTTTCCATTGCCTCACCCGTCGCCTCAATTCCACCACGATCGAAATCAACGACTGTTGAAGGCGACAGAATATTCCGTCGCTAATTTCGTCGCCACACGGGGCGACGAAATATTCCATCACTTTATTTTTTAACAACTAAAACAACGAGATGGACAATAGTCGTCGCCATTCCGTCGCCCGTTAAATTAGCGACGGAAATTGGCCATAGGGCAACGAAAATTTTCGTTGCTATTTAATGATTTTCTTGCAGTGTAAGCTATTATCATAAACATTTTAACCTATAGTTATGCTATTTTTTAAATTATCGTTATTATCTCTTTATTATCGTTATGCTTCTATTTAATTGAATATTTCTATTTAATCATTATCATTATTCAATTAAAATATTTCTTGATTTGAATATTTCTATCGTTATTGTATAACCCTAACGTTACATAATTAAAATCAAGAAACCATAACACTAGTTCATAACTTCAGATAATTAAGAACGTAGAAATCATAACAATAGATAACCTAACTTAAGAACAATTTTCGACGTTTCCAGCAAAAATAAACTCGAAACATACCTTTCAAAATTTAGGAACTTTTAGAGAAAAATGCAGCGAGTGTGTTGTTGATGAAGACGATGTTGCTTTCTTCAATAATCTTCTGGATCAAACTCTCAATATATTTCTTTCCTTTTATTTGAGGGAATTCGACATTTTTTGTGTTTTTCATTTTGGGTGTTCTGGATCAAACCCTCAATATATGCACATCACACCAACCTCTCTTACACAAAATTAAATGCATTAAATTTTATTTAATTTGGGTCAACTAATACCTACCTATACAAATACATATTTATTCATTTTACCTACCTCATTTTGACCGAAAAAGATTAGAAAGAATAACGCATCGATGTTAATTTAATGTTGGCCAACTAATACTTAATTATTATGGCATAACGATTAAGTTAATAATGTAATCGTTAATCGTTATGTCATTTAATAATGACAATCGTTATTCATTATCATTTTCGTTATGCATTATTAAATTTATAACGTTAAGTTTTTTAAAAATTTCGGTATGCATTATTAAATGCATAATGTTAGTTTTTTTTAAAAAAATTTCCTTATGCCTTATTAAATTCATAACGTTAGTTTTAATAATGGCAATCGTTATTTATTATCAGTATTCATTATGCTACGTGAAATTTATGCAGGGATCGATCCTCTTTTTTATTTTTATATCTTAAGTGTGTGCATTTATTGTATAGTTATTAAATTTTTTTAAAAAGTACACTTACACAATGATTGGGGTGTGGGGACAAGTGTGTCATAAAGGTATTTTAGACATTTACACTCCAAATTATCCAAATAACTCCCTATTCTTATATCTTGTTTTTCCCCCCAATTATATTACTATTTTATTTTGTCTATATTTAACATTTACACTTTGAAAAATTAAGTTGTCGTGCAAACGAGATCCTCAATTCTAACTTGGTGTTTCATCTTTTATTTCAACCCTTGAATTCATGTCATGTGTATTTAATTTTTTTGATGAACAATTATTTAATTTTTTAGATACACTTAACATGAATTCAATGATTGGAAAATAAGATCAAACATTATGTTGAAGGGGCAGACTTGAGTGAGACCGTCTCATACATGAGACGCGTCAATACTCACATGAGGGGATCATTATTTATAGGTGAAGTATCATTAACTCGCATGTGAGTATCATTATTTACACCCGCATGTGAGTATCATTATTTATGAGTGAAGTATCATTAACTCACATGTATCATTATTTATGGGTGAAGTATCATTAACTCACATGTATTCATCCGTCTCATGTATGAGACCGTCTCATACAAGTTTTTATCTATGTTGAAATAGAGGATCACATCTAAACTAGGGTTCGATTCCTCCCCCTCCCCTAAGTAAAATAATAATAATAATCTTTTAAAGTCTATTATTAAATTACACTGTTTTTGCTATTCATATCAATTAAAAAAAAATGTTACATATAAATAATTAATATACTAAAAAAGAGCTGTAAATACTCATTGTGGCTCTATTATTGCTAATAATAAGACAAGACATCAAATACCAAAATTCCCAAACTAGTGATAAATACGATATAGTATTATTTCTTCAATTATTAACTGAGGGAAAAAAAAAATAGAGCACTTAATAGAGGAAGTTTGGCATTCAAACAAAATGGGTGGTGCTGCGAAGTACTTGAGCACAATTATATAATTTGTTGAAGTATGCTTCAAACATGATATTCATGTACCAATTAATTATTTTTAATAATATTGTACGTCTCCCAAGCTCTCTTCAAAATCATTTGTTTCTCTCAATTTTTTTGTTACGATGCATTTTCTATTACCCTTATTCAATGAATGTTACAAAACAATAGAATGGATTGGAACACATATTAGATGATGATATATTAATAAAGGGCAAGTTTTGTGTGCACTAGGTGCACATCAGACGGTCAACGCATGTTTATCTAGTGCATATCAGATTGGTCAACGCACATTGATCAAAAAATCCGTCAAAATCAGTATCAATCGTAACAATAAAAAATATCACTCAAAAGTTCAAAAGTATCACTTGTATCATTAAAAAGTATCGGTCAGGAAAAAAATAAAGAAAAAAACCTTCAAAATCAGTATCAACCATAACACTAAAAAGTATCACTCAAAATTCAAAAAGTATCACTTGTATGAGTTGTGACATGCTCGTATTTTAATCCTAATCCGAGCATTATTTCTTATGTTTTCTTTCATATTTTAGTATGTTTAATCGTTGTTTAGGGTAATATTAGTTTCTTTTTATAATAAGTGTTGCTAACACAGTTAATTTAGAAAACAGGGTCAAAAATGAGCAATCCAAGGCCCGAGAGTTGAAGCGCGTATCGGAAGGGACTGGGAAGCCAAACCGGACATGCGAGAGAGCACGGAGACCGAGTTGGAGCCGAGATGCCGGGCACGGCCTACAACGCGGTGCGACCGGCGCCACAGGCCACGACCCGTTGCCCGGTGTCCGCGGCTGTTTTTTGGGCGCCTGCGGCACGGCGCGACCCAGGGCCGGAGCCGCCCGGCCCGGCGCGAGCCACGGGGCACGACCGGCCCCGTGTCGCGCCCCTGTGTCACATTTTCGAGATTTTCGGATTTTGCTTTATTTTTCACCCCAATTTTCTCCACTTTGTATAAATACCAACCTTAGATCGAAATTCAGGCATTCCACTTGATATTTTTCCATTTTTAGAGAGAGAAATGGTGTTTATGCTTTGGAGCTTTGGATATTGAAGAGCAAGAAGTTTCTTGAAGAATTTTAATACAAGTTTTTGGGTTTTTTCTCCTCGTCTCTTATGTTTTTCTTTTATATGATTTATTTCTCTATTTTGGTTATGGATAGCTAAATTTCTAGGCACCTAGGGTTTTGCGATTTGATTTTGGGTATGTGAATCAAATAGGGGTTTGTGCTTGATTTTCCAATTTTCTATCATAAATCAAAGTTATGCTTGAATTGGCCATCCTAGGATAGAAATTTGTGTGTGATTAGGTTTGAGAAAACTAATTGTGCATGGGTATTTGATTTATGATCTCAATTTGATATGAGATTGAGAAATTAGTGTTAAATTGGTGTTTGTCAACTTGATTGAGCTTAATTTAGATTAAATTGTAATTGAGCCCTAGAGATAGGGGAGTTGCATGTGTTTAATTTAAAATGTTTTGGTTGCTTGAGAAAGGACTTAGGCTATATTTGTGATCAAGTGTTGTTTAATTGGGAAATTTATGCATGATCCCCCTAATTGATGATTGTATGCTTGCCAAAGATCAAATCCCTAGAGCCAATTTCTTTTAAGTGAATTTTATTTGAGTTTAGTTCCCGTCTATTTCTTGTGTGTTGCTAATTTTGTTTAATCTTTGCGAAATTCCATCATTCTAGTTAAAAATTCAACCCAAATTTCGAATGGCAACCTGTGAAAATGTTCGACGTGATGGTACTTGTATTCTCATTTGTGCAATTAATTCCCTGTGTTCGACCCGGTCTCCTATGCTCCGTATGTTCACTTGCATAATTGAGATTTGATTAATTAAAGCTTGTGTTGATTAAATTGTTGTAAAAGAAAAATCTCATCAAGTTGTATCCTTAAAAAATATCACCTATTTTGATGATTTTTTGGTCAACGCGTTGACCGTATAATATACATCTTATGTACAAAAGAATTTGCAATTAATCGATGAATAAAAAATTCTATGAACGAAAAAACATGACTACTTATTTTTGGAATTCAGAAGTAAAATGCAGTATGCGTAGCCTATATATATGGTGGAGGTAGTATTATAATAACAACGTTTGGGGTAAAAATCATGCGAACTCATAAATCAATTTTATATAATTTATTATTCACGAATCATTATACAATTAAGGTTAAAAAAATCAACCGAAAAGATAAGATACTCGCTTTAAATGAACATTATAAAAAAAAAAAAAACACACACACACACTCACAGAGAACTTTAGCACGTTTGAAAAAATTGGCTCATGTTAGCACTCATGACTCAACATTGTATCAAATTATTTCCAGGAAAGGGTTTTTATTTCTGAATATTCGAAACAAAAGAAAAAAAAATTAGAGAAAGTCTTATGTGAGATCGTCTTATGAGTCAATATCTATAAAATGAGTTAAAATTCGGATTCAAACACAATCAAATAATAATCAAATTACAAATGTGCCACTGAATATGTGTTTTTTTATCCGAATTTTAATAAATATTAATTTATTAGATATTTTTGCCCTTTATTGTAGGGATGACAATGGGTAACGGTCCTATGAGTACCCACACAAATTACGCATGATGGGTAGGATAATTACCCAGTGAATGGGAACGGGCACGAGTACGGGTAAATACCCGCATTTTTTTTTACGGGTACAGGTGCGGGTACGAGTATCTTTGTACCCAACCCCCTATACTCATATGTGTTTGTATGTACCCATATATACAATTTTATATATAAGTATATTTATAGAAATTATTATTATTATTACTAATATAAATATGAAAATATTAAATTAAGTTTGATTTTATTTAGTATTTTATTTTATATATATTAGGTTTTAATTTATTTCCTAGTTTGTACTTTGTATAAGATTATATATATATATGTATATATATATATAGAAAGAGAATTGATCAAATGAGAACTAAAGCCCCATGTGAGAACAGAGAATCAATCAGATCCATTGATCTTCATTTTTTGAACGGTCAAGATATGTATCCAAGATTCAAATTTTCGGTGACATTATTGTAATATTAGTGAGCTGGGTTATTTTTATAATTTATGAATTATTTTCTATTTACGTTCAATTTCTTCACCCGATCTTTCTTTTCTTTGCAATCTCTTTCATTTATTTCATCTCTTTCCTTATTGATATATATGCAGTGTTTGTAATTAGATTTCAATTCTTCACAATCGTTGTTCACACGAGTTATAGATTTTTTCTGGAGATATATTGTTCGTTGTTTTCAATGAAGTCGCCAGGTAAAATCTGAATGTTTCGTTATTTTTTTTTTCAATATGTGTTTTAGCTGAGATCCATAATGTTGATGATTTGATATAATTTTTCGTGATTAAATATATTTTCGATGGGAGATATATAGATTCAAACTTAAAATCAATATTTTTGAAGTTGATTAAGTTGAACTTTTCAAGTTTCACGATCAATAGATATTTTCAGTTCTTTTCTATTTGTTTGATGGCGTATTAGTCTATTGATTCTGCAAATTGTGTTTTCTTATTATAATGTACGTGTGTTAACTTTGTCAGAATTGTTAGCATTACAACATATCTTATTAGCACTACAGACGTTATTATTAGCACTACGAAACTTGTTATTAGAATTGTAAAAATAAATGAGTATTATAAAAACATCTTATTAACAGAGTATTAGCATGATGAACACAATATTAACACTACTAATATAGCTTTTAACATTTCTGTGATTAGTTTTAGCATTAATATGACTAGTTTTAGTGTGATCGAAGAAGATATTAGTTTTAGCATTAACGTGATTAGTTGTATCTTATTTAATCTTTGATCTTTGATTACGAAATTAACAAGACTGATCAGTTGAAATGTCTATTTTGATCAGTTGAAATGTCTGTTTTAAGCTGATCTTATATCAAGAAAAAACTTTTCGCTATTTGGGGATGTTGTGTCATTTGATGCAACTTATAGAACTAACTGACAAGCTCGTGTTTTTGGTCTTTTTCGAGCTATATTTTTGTGCATTTAGATAGTTCGTGAGCTATTAAAGTGTGTTTAAATTTAATTCTCATTTTATTTCGGTTTTCACGAGTTTGTCAAGTTTTGAAGTACATAGAGTGTAAAAAGGAGTCAGAAGTTAAAGAGAAGTCAAGTCGAAAGTGAGAATGAAGTCAAACAGGACGAAATGAGGAAGAATACATTGGGTAAAGGCTTACACGGACCATGGAGGAGAGAATTTTGGCGCACGGCTCGTGCAGGGATGGCGCACAGCCCATGCAGAAAGGAGTTTAGGCGCACGGACCGTGCGCGGCTGTGGAAAATTGATCAGACTGTTGTGCACGGACCGTGCGCGAATATGTCCTTAGCGCACGGACCGTGCACAGTAAGGCAGTGCTTGGCGGACTTTTCTCGCTTTCCTTGTTCGACTCTAATACTGATCCAAATTCGGCCCAAACTATTTAAGGCCTCCTTGAGCACGAAAAATACACACTTTTCAACTTATATTGAAGCAGAGAAGAGCTGTGAAGAAGGAAAAAGACGAAGAACGGAGATTAATCATCGGGCATAAGTTGTTTAAGATTTTTTTCTTTAATTTCTATCATGACTTTTGTAATGAACATCTTATTTTCTTTAGATTTCCATTTTGCAATGAACGGCTAAATGCGTATTAATTCTAGGGTTTGCGTACATGTGGATGCTATGATATAATTTGATTCTGTTATTTTTTCCTTCTGATTATTGTGTTCAAGTGTTCAAGTGCTTTATTTTATGCTTCGATTACTAGCCATAATTGATTGCATGTGTAGTTGGTAAATTTGAGACCTGGCGGAGATAATTGACCAACGAGATTAATTGAACATTTTGATACACGTTCTTCACGAATAGGAGATTTAATCTGATGCTTTTATGAGTTGATAACTTAACCTAGAGACGAAAGTGATAGGTAATTTATTAATCTACGACTACCTTGAGACCTGGCGAAGATAGGTAGCAGTTTTTCTGATTCTTCACCAATAATTGGATTAAAGTGTGAATTATTAGAATTGGATCAATACATAGTTGATACATGTGTACTGCATTCCCTAGGATTAATCTTTTATTAATTGATCGAGTTTGTGAATTGATTTAATTGCTTTGATTGTGTCTAATTAGTTTTATTTTTATTTGATTGTTCTAATTTCATTTTTAATTCGTGTCTAGAACTAGTAGACCAAAGAAAATTCAGGTAGCCTGGATAATAGAAACGTGTTAGCTTAGTACTCAGTGTGGTTGAATTTACAGTCTCTGTGGATACGATACTTGATTCACCTACATTGCATGTCCTGTGTTAGTTGCAGAATTGTGCATAAGAAATTAGTGCATCACTAACATGTTAGTCTATTTATTAGTTAAGTGTGTCATTCTGTGTTTTTAGCAACTCCATACTAAAGTTTTAGCATTGTCATTTGCTTTTTTAGCATTGATTTTTGAATATTTAGTAGGTGACAATGTTAACATTCGTTATCTATTCAGTTGTACTAAATATTATTTTTAACAGTGCTTACATTCATATTTAGTATTGTAGTTGTGTTTTATTATGATTACTATCTTGCTCAGTTATGATTAAAAATATTTTAATAATAGAGATGCGTACTTTTCTTATATTGATAGGTATTTAATGATTTTTGCACATTTTATTAGACAGGAAAAGTATGTGAATTTGAGGTGTTTCCACCTGATGTTGTGAAGACTAAAGGTAGTGGAAGTCGTCTAAAATCAAAAAGAGAGACGGTCGCTAAACGTAAGAAGAATCCTTTAAGGATCTGCAGAAATTGCAACTAGAAATGTAGTCATGATTCTAGGAACTGTGGGAAGAAGTAGATTTTAGACTAATCATAATATAGTTTTTTATACTGCTAATAGTGACATACATACCACAGTAAAAAAAATGCTAACATGAGTAAACGATGATGATAATTCAACAAATTTTTGACAATGTTATTCATGGTTGATTTATAATGTTTATAGCAACATTTTTATGTTAATGCTAATAAAAGTTATGATAATGCTAAAATGAGCAATGACAGTGCTAAAACTTGTGAGTAGTGAACGATAATGCTAATACACCAAAATGTACAAATAAATCATATAGTGTCAACAATGTTAGGTTTTACATGTTTCTACAAGTTTTTCGATGCTAACAAAACAAAATCAAACTGCTAAATCATCATGAAACCATGCTAACATGAGTGAATGATGTTGTTAATTCAACGAAATTCTAACAGCGTTGTTGAATATTGATTTATAATGTTCACGGTAAGTTTTCATGATAATGCTAACAAGAGTTATGATAGTGCTAAAATAAGCTATGACAGTGCGAAAACTTGTGAACGATAATGCTAATACTACAAAAGTCTGACTATTTGAATTTTTTTCAAAATTTTCCGATTTTGCTCTTACTAAAATTCGCGGGCAGTAGACTTTTATATTATTATGAAAATGCCACCGCATGGTGATTTTAATATGGGCCGTAGATTTGATTGAATTAGATGGTGAGGATTGACTTTTAGTTTTCACACGGGGCCTAGTTCTCACTAGAATCTCTCTCTCTCTCTCTCTCTATATATATATATATATATATATATATATATATTATGAAAAGTTAAATACGTATTGATAATTGAAAATAAAGCATTAGTGTATAGTTAGTTTTTTTTTTAATTGCAAGCACATAATACAAGAAAAAAAGAGTAAATTAATTGATTTTATGTTACTGGTTCGCATAAGTGTCTTTCTTTCTTTTGTTATTCATAGTATATGGTTATGTTCGTTTTAGTTATTTATTTAATATTATTTTTATAAGAATTTGGAATTGTTTATTAATCAAATTGTTATTATGATTTTAGGTTTAATTAATTTTTTAAATTTATAATTTTTTTGTAGTTAGTTAAATTGCGGGTAACAGACATGGATATGGGCTGTTAGGTACCTAGATGATATGAGGACGGGCATAACAATTACTAATCACGGGAATACGGGACAGGTATAATTTTTTTTTTTAAATACGGGTATGAGGATGAGCACCATAGTATTCTATCCATACCTTATCCATTAACATCCCTACCTTATAACCTCAACTTAAAATCCTTAATCAAATTTCCTAAAAAAAACAAACAAAAAAAAACCCTTAAAGTCAAATAAAATAATTAAAGCGCCATATATAGCCCCAACCTCTTTCATATATATATTTTTTTCCTAAAAAAAAAACTTCATTAAAATAAAAAATGGAATTGAAAGGGTGAATTTTAGAAACAATGACCATGTTTCCAGTTTTTTTTAAATGGACAAGTTTGCTTGACTTGCTTAATGCAGTAAGACTGCTACAGTTGAAAAAATATATTTGTATGTTAATAATCATTCTCAAAATTGTTGTGTTTTTCATCTCCTCGTAGATTAATTTCCATCTCATCTCATATCGTCTTCGAATTCTTTTCTCACTACCCTTGTTGTCATATTGATCATGGTGTGATCGGAATTATTTAGAGAAGAATGATAAATAGTTGTTAGATAAATTTATCCTAATTCTCAATAAGCAGAAAAATAAGTACTTTTTTTATAGACAAAAAAAAAAAAAAAAAAAAAAACTTGAGAAATAGCCTTACTCGGGGGGGGGGGGGGGGGACTCGAAATGTGCAGTCGATCGCATCAAACATACACACATGAATCAATTTTTTGTTTAGATTTTATTTTGATCTTGTTATGATTTTAATTGTGGGGGCTTTTAATTATGGAGTGTTAAGGAATATTTTCTATTATTATTATTATTATAAAATAATGAGAGCTAAATAGAGAAGAACGATAGTTGTATTTTGTGCTTTGAATTTCTCATCATATAATGTCAAATCATACGAATTTTGTAATGTATAATTGGGCCTGGATGCTAAATGAAAAATTATGATTTCAGAGGATACAAGAGCCCATCAAAAGTAGACTTCAAGTCGGGAATTGAAGCCTCAAGCCAGTCATGTATATGTATATTCCCTCCATCCCAATTATATAATTCGTTTTATTAAAACTTTATAGTGTTCCAATTATATAGTCCCATTACTATAAATATTATTAATTTTCATAGTAATGTACAAATAAACCCTTGTTGAATCTTGAAAATTTAAAAAATAATAACTTAAAAGTTAAAAGTCATAAATATTCAATGAGGGTGTTATTGTAAGTTTAGCTTTAATATCTTGTTTTCATAAATATTTTTAATCTACGTGCGAGGAGAAATAGAACTATATGATTGGGACGAAGGGAGTGTATATATATATATATATATATATATATATATATATAGATAGAGAGAGAGAGAGAGAGAGAATCGATCAAATGTAAACTAATCCCTAATTTGTAACCTGTAAACCAATCTCCCACCATCCATTTAAAAAAATATACGATCAAGATTTGGAGAAAAATTTGGTGGCAGTTTTGTAGTTTTCACAACTTTTGTTAGTCTATGGGGGTATTTTGGTTCGTTTGTTGAAAAAAAAATTGATGTCATGCTCACTCAGCATCTAGAAAAATTCTTAAAAACTTCAAACGATCATAACTTGCTCGTTTTTATCGGATTAATGCAAATAATATATCAAATTAAAGGTCTTTTTATCCCCTTTCATTTAAGATTGGCGAAGCATGTATTTATCTAGAAAAATATGGACGGAAAATACAAAAGTTTCATTTTTCACATGTATTCAAGCTCAGAATATTTCGTTAGTATACGACATATGTTTCGTTAGTATATGACAAATGTTTCGTTAGCATCAGTTATATTGCGATAAAGATTTATTCAATCGTAATTAGGTATGTTTCGTTAGCATATAAAAAATGTTTCTTTAGCATATGACAAATGCTTCGTTAGCATATGACAAATATTTCATTAGTGTCGATTATATTACTATAAATGTTTATTACATCTCAATTAATATATGCTCCACTGACATCAATTGTATTGCTATAAATGTTTATTTAATCTCAATTAGGATGTGTTTCATTAATATCAATTATATTCATAATGAACAGTACATTAATGTTTGAAGATATTTTTTATATGAGAATGTTAATGCACTGCTAACGTTAGCATTGACATATGCTAACTAAAATATTATAATAATGTTAATGTAGTATAATTATATCTGGTAATATAATTATATGTGTTTAATATTGTATGTGTGTTATCAATGTGTAACATCCATCTCAATTAAATATGATTCGTTAGCATATGACATATAATTTGCTAGAGTCATGATTAGTTATATTGCTATCACATCAATTTTAGAGTTCAACAATTTAGTTTTATTGAATTTTATCATTTGCTGCTGTTAGCTTTGTCGTATGCTAACAGAAGTATTATGTAATATTAAAGAAAAGTAATACATAATACTAACAAAATCAATAATATTGTGGATTGAAGCCAAATAATGCAACCAACAACCTTCAATCAAACAACTATAACTTTGTCCACGTTTCATATTTTTTTGAAATTATTTTTTATTGAAAATTAGGTTTGACTAGCTTTCCAACCATATAAAACTAGTCATTTAATAATTTCCTAACAAAATCAGTTTTGTGTTTAAAGTTAGACATTGTGAATGAACTGATATTACTTCTTTAGCATATGATTTTGTGTTTGTCAGCATATAAATGTGTCTTCATTAGCCCGCGTCCTGAAAGTCCGTTATTTTTCTTTATTTTTTAAATTTTGACCTAGACGCAGAAATTATCAAAATGTCACCGCGTTTTTTAAAGTTCCTCTTATTTATTATAATGCCACTGTTCTTTGACCAAATCTAAACTATTGGATTTTGAAGGATGTGTGGTGGGAGATTGATTTACAGTTTACACACTAGGGGTGGTTTACACCAAAACCCCTTATATATATATATATATATATATATATATATATATAAAATAAAGTAATTGTATTTGTATCCAACATAAATAAAACTAAAGAAAATTAATATCAATGTAAAAAAACAATACTTATTTTATTCTTATATTGATTTGATTAATTTAAACCTAACTTGCTAGACTATTTAGTACTGTATTCAGCCATACGGTCGAGATAAATACTCAAATTAATTAACTCAATAAAGGACAGCTACGAACGATGCAGTTTACCTTATTGGTTGACCAAAAATCTAAGTTTGCATAAAAAGTATTACACGGTTCCGGTGGGGATGGTCTAGTGGTGGAGTGAGGTTGTTTGGAGATCAAAGGTCACGGGTTCGAATTTCCTTAATACCACAGGTCGGATGTGTGAGTTAAAAAAAAGTATTATACCAAAATTATAATTGCGATACTAATGTGTGTTGAATAAATTAATTGGTGTGATTTGCGAGTTATTGCATAAAATTAAGGAGATGATATCCACTGGTCTAATTTTCATATGTTACTTTCGTGTCCCCACTATCAAATTCACTATTTTAATTATGTTTGTTATAAAAATAAAAACTATTATAATATAATCAATCATAATTAACATTTATAAAAAAACTTCATACCCTAATTATAGAATAATTAACCTTGATAATTAATTATTAACTAGAAATGTGAAAATTAAGTTGTAGAATATAATTATAAATTCTAATTTTATGGAATTAACACTAATTAAAAATTATAAAATTAAACTAAATAAAAAAATAAAAAAAATGAAGAAAAGTGAAAAAAAAAAACTGATAAATTCAAAATAGCACAGCAAGTGAGATAGAAAATGAATTAGAGGATATCAATTAACTTAAAAAAGTTGGATTTATTGAGTGTGTGTCATCAGTAGTATGTGAAGGCTTTCCCTTTCTGGAAATATATATGCAGAATAAATTTAAGATTTTCAAAATAAATAATGAAAGGATAAAAAAGTTTACTAACGAGATAAATAAATGAAATTAAGAATATATATATATATAGGGGTGAGTTATAATGAGGACTGTGCTTCGCGTGAGAACTAGGAACGATGTTTATTTACTATGTTTTTATAGCTTACTTTTTTGTATTTTAGTGCTAGTAGCATTAGCACTAAAATATAACAAGATAAGCTATAAATGTTTTTAAAAAAATTAGCACTAAAATATAATAAAATAAACTATAAATTCATAATAAATAAGCACCGTTCCTAATTCTCACACGAAAACTAGTACCTATTTAAACTAAATCATATATATATATATATGTGCGCGCGCGCGTGCGTGCACATGTGTTAGCATATGTGAAAATTTAATTGGTAGGGTGATGATTTAATGTCCGAGAGACTTTGAAATTTTATTTACTTCAATAAAATCATAGTGGGTGTAACAAAATTATGTAGTAGAAATTGAATTTATCTTACATGCGTTTTGTATATCACATCATGTAATTTTTCTTTAATGAACACAAAAGTCTTGAAAAAAAAATTAGTGCAAGATAGAAGTCTTTTAGGATGGCATAAGAAGGAAATTCTACCCTCTTCATAAGGGTACTACTGTCTGTGGAGAATACTGGATACTAATTTTTAGTACTAAATAGGAAAAAAAATATGAGCGTACTGTCACATGTTGGACATTAAATGGTTTGCATATAGTATGTTAAAAAAAAAAAAAATTTACTCACACACCCAACTTGTGAGATATTGAGGAGATTTGAATCCATAACCTTTAGTTATCAAGCAATTTTACTCCGCCACTTAAAAACAGTGAGATGAATAATGGTGGGTGGCATGGTCAATTATATGAATTACTACTTTTTGACATAATAAAAAGGGGTAAGTTGGGAAGAAACATGAAGATATGCAAAATAAAAGGGGTAATGCCCCCACTACGTTGTCGTTTAGTTTTGCCGACTGATGAAGGGACAGCTCCCCTTTCCCAACCAAAAAAACAAAGGATTTTGGCCCCCCCTTTTTTTTAATTTCATTTTTTCAATCTCTATTTAGATGTCTAGGGTTTGGTGGAATTACCTAGGGGTATCGATAGTTTGATTAATTAAACTTAAATTACAAATAAAAGAAATTGAGTACGAACTCAAGGCTGGATCTAAGGTTAACTATGTAATTTTTATCATTATTTTTTATTTTTTTAATGATATTTGACTATAATTTTCTATTCTTTAACAAAGATTTGTATATGTGGTTAATTATCTAGTGAAGTTCACACAAAATAAATTTATGTCATTAGCTTAAGACATAGTAAATTATGGATCAATTTTAACACAATGCAAGTCTTAAATTAAGTGATGTGATATAAGTATCTCGGAAGAAAACTTACAGAGACATTATATCTTAAGAATTGACGCGCGATCTACCTTTAACTTTTTAAATATAATTTATTAGTTATGCACAATTATTGGACGCATAGCACATGGGGAGCTTCATCTTGCACCATAAACAATTATTTACCCATTAGATGCCACTTTTTGATCAAGAGTGAAAGGAAGCCATGTTTTTCTAGAAGACACAAAGAAGATTTATAGCTAATTATATTTAATTACACATATACATATAGATAGATAGCTTGATAGAATGGATCAAAATTAAAATGATTGTAGTTGGTAAGAAAAGTATATATGTTGGTACTTTTGTAGTTGGCATTACTTTTGCTTTCATGTTAGCTAGTAAATTCAAGATTCAAATGTTAACCGATATTTGAATTTTGACGCATTCTAGCTTGAGATATCTCTGACGTATTTTAGATTGAGATACGTGCGAGTGTTTTCCGATATCTGACAACGTATATTAGTTTGGAGATTTTTTTTTCAAGTGTATGCAAAAATATCTATGAGATAAAGCTTAACCATTTTTGGGTGAAGTGGAAAAATGTACATTTACAAGATCCACTTACAAATTCAAATACTAATATTTATTTACTCACGAAAATATCTTACATCCATTGGAAGAGACCATAAAAAATGTGTGCTAATACTTTCAAGTAATTAATAATTGGATTGGCTGTGGCGCCAAACAAGAAGAGTTTAATGTTGATGATATTAGTTGAAGACTATATATTAGTTAAAGACTATAGTTAATAACATAATTAACTTCACATTACCAAATTAAATTATTACTTTTCGGGCTAGGCAAACTATTAGGCCATCGGGGTCGTATATTAGGGTAGTTGTTACAGGGTCTTTCAACTTTTTAATAATGGATCTCTTGAAACTCGAATCTTTTAAAGTAATCAAATCATCTAACCTTATCTCAATCACATCATAACGCTCACAAATTCAATCAGTCGACATATTTTTTGTTGATTACGCTTGCGACGAACATGATGTTTCATCCAACTTTGTTAATACACAATGCAAGGAAAAAAGAAACAAAAAAACTCATTGGTTTGATGTTACAAAAATCTTGATCATACCCTCCAATTTTTTTTAATTTTTTTTTTCAACAAGTAGTTATGTAGATGTGGACTACCATACAAAAAGCCAGCAAACTTAACAAATCCTACCATAATCCTAAAAGCAGCAAAATTGTCACTTTTCATTTGCTGAGTGGGCTCTATAATTCTTGCAAAAACTGTTTGTTTATTTGTCTATTTGTGAGAATATTTTCACCCCCTTTTTGTGATAGTAACTTAAACTTCCACCAACTCTTTTCCTCTAAACATTTTTGATTGACTCTTGATTGAAAAATTGCCACCAAAATAGGAACAAACTTCTTTACAATGAGATGATTAATGGGGCCTCAAGAATCTTTAATATTACCTGAAGAGATATGAGTTAATGTGGGCTATGCAATATGCATTTCAAGCACACTTTCAAACCAATTCAAAGACTTGGAAACCAATCATGTGCAGATGAATGTACACTTATGTGTATCATTCATGAACATTTTGAATAAGGTATTTATTATTTGTTGCTTTAATCATTTCAGGGTGTTTGGGGTTAGTGGCCGATTGCTTTCTTTTAATTTATCGATGCGTGGGATGCTGCACCTGCACTCGATTGTTGCTGTTGCATCTCAATAATATAATTCCATATATGGATGAGAGGACATCACTCCATAAATTCATATTCACTATATACGTGATTATCAATATTACTCTAAATATATTTTATACTTGTTTAATTTTGTGTGGATATGGAGACTATTTTAGAATCAAAGAATTATCATAAGTGACTATACACACACACACACACATATTCCTTCACTCTACTTAAGTTCATCTGAATTGAAGTGAGTTCGTTTCTACACGAATTTGACTATAATGTCCAATGATGTCGCATATGCACCGATATGGATCAATGTCTAAATCAGAAAACTAAATAATTGATTAACGACTACGACTCAACAAATTAAATAATTATTATTTTTGTACCATAGTATATAGTTTTTCACGTTTGGAAGTTTTCAAATAAATAAGTTCAAATGGTAAATGTAAATCCCACCAGGGCTCCATATTTTATTAGCAAATTCAGACTTTAAAATAGAAAGCCCATATTTGCTTTTTAGCCCATACAAATTTATTTGGATATAATTTGGGCTTAATATTCCTCTCTTGCAGCCCTAAACAAAATAAAAGCATAGCCCATAAACACAAAAAAATAAAAAATAAAAAACAAATATATATCTACCACCTTTCAAGGGCGGACCATGATCCTCTGCTTGTGGCCTTTTGCACAGCACCAAGTGCTGTGCCCTTTTTTCCTTAAAAACGGTATCATTTTGATCCAATTTTGATTTTTTTTCTTTTTTTTTTTTATAATTGGTAAAAATTACACAAAATCAAAATTTTAAACTACATATTATAATAAATCTTATGAAAAATCAACCAAGAGAGAGATCAACTGAAAAGTAAAAATAGAAAATTGAAACAATAAATCTCAATATTTAATAATTACCTTATAATAACTGGAAACAAAAATTAAAAAGAAAATTATAAACCCTAATTTTAAAATTTAATCCCATTTAATAATATAAATAACTGAAATATAAATATAATCCAAATTATGAAAGTCATTATTATAAGTTTATTATTTTAATTAGATTTTTTTAATTCATTAGTGTTTTTTGGGAAAGGAAGAAAGAAATAATAATAAAAAGAATAAAAAAGAACAGAGGTAAAAATTTGTATCAAACGACACAGTTTTAAGTGAAAAAAGGGAACAGCATGAAATGCTGTGCAATGGGACACTGTAGAGGATCATGATCCTTCAAGGGCCATGCAGAAAACCAACACTTGAGATTATTCATTTTTCTGAGGATTCCAGCTCGGCCTTCTCTCTTCAGCGCAGCTTCTTCTCGTAAACCCTATTTTTTCCCCTCTCAATTTTAGTGATTTGAGTTTTTCTTGTCTTTAATTTAATTTAATTTGGCTCTACTTGTTTTTTTTAGAGAATTGAAATTCGATTTTTGGCTGCGAAAATGGTGAATAATCCAAGATTCTTCAAGTGTTACATTCCTTCACTTGGCAAAGAGAATATGGTATTTTTCTTGATTATATATGCTATTTTTTTATGGTTTCTATTAGAACGGTTTTATTTTTTGACAGAATTTGTTGATTTAAATTTTTGCGTTGTTAGATTTAATTTGTGAAATTGATTTCGTTTGACATGAATGAAATATTATTGATGCAAAAGTCATTATAAGATTCATGGGTAGTGGTGGAACCGGAAAAATAATTGCTCTGCCGGCTGTGGCAGAAATAAGAAAGGGGAGGGGGCGGCGGGCTGAACATCTGAAAAAAAAAGAGTGAATAAACCTCATTTTTTTTAATTCAGTAAGTTAGTTTTTGGGAAAATAATTAAAATCGCTTTTAGAGTTGTTAAGTAAAACGCGAGACTTAATCCTTGGCTTTTCTCAGCAAAAACAAAACGAAGCGGCCCGGCCCGGCCCGAATTTTTATTTTACTTTTTTCAATTTAAATACTTAATATTTGATTTATTATTTACTTTCCTTTTTTTTTCAGTTTTTACTTATATTATAGAACTTGAAATCATCAATATTTCTGTTTTTTTTTGGTTGATTGAATTTATTTGAGGTTAGTTAAAAATTAATTGTTTAAAATTTGTTAAATATATGCTTATTATTGTGTGATTAGAAAATCCGGAAGGGGGAGTAGATGGTGCCGCAAGAGAGAGGGCAGTCGAGAGGGAGAGGGAGAGAGAGGAGGCAGTCAGCAGTGGGGGTTCAATTTAGGGCTAGGAGTGAAACGAGAAAAGGGAGGAAGATAACCAGTTTATCGACTTTTAACGACAGAATCCGTCCGTCATTATTATTTTATTTTGAATACTTTTATTAATAAAATTGAAAAATATTAACGACGGAAATTTTTCGTCATTAAATAAAAATATATATATTTTTAAATTAAACAGGATAACTCTAAGGACGGATACATTTCGTCATTAATGATAAATGTTATAATTGATTAAATAATAAGCTAACGACGGATACAAGTCCGTCGTTAATATTTTATTTTTTTTATTAATTAAATAGATGGGATTAGTGATCCATCGTTAGCTTATTATTTATTAATTATTTAATTGTATGAAAAATGTAACGATGGACACGAATCGTCGTTAATCCTAACGACAAACAGTCCATTGTACGTTTGTCGTTAAACTTAGGCATGAAACAATCCCGCTATTTTTGATTCCCTGAAACGGTTAGTGATGGATGGATCGTCGCTAGTCCGTCGCAAATTCCGACGGAATAGGGATCTGTTGCTAATTCCGTGTTAAAACGCAAAATTCTTGTAGTGCTAGAAGGTTCCTTTAACCTATTCACGGAAAATTTAACACTTGGTGACCGTTATAACAATTTGTGGGAAGTGATTATTATGAAGGAGAGCAAGTGATTGATTGTATATGTTTTATTTTCTTAAGATTTTAATTTGTTGGAAATTAATAATTGGAATAATATTCCAGTAGTTGATCTTTCTTTGGTCTACGTACCTGTACGTCCATATATATGTATGTCTAAACATACTATATATGTAATTAGGTGTATGATGATGATTGTTCGATCTCCTACAAAGAAGAACAGAATGATCATGAATTTATGATGGTTATTTTGAAGGAGATGGAGAAAGTGATTGATGGTAAAATTATATTCTATTTTATTCAGACTTTTTTTTTTTGGAGGAAATATTCAGACTTTCTGATATGATGCTTTTAGCTAATTGACATTTAATTATTTTGGTCTATCTATCTGCATGTCTATCTATGAAGTTGTTATAGTATATGGTCCATTTCATCTGGGCTTCTAATATTGTTTAGCATTGGGCCCAGACTACCCAGCCCACCAAGAAGGCCCATGTCCCACAATCCTAAGCCACCGACATATTTATTAGGTAGCTCATTCCAATTTACACACAATCCTCATTTGAGTGTGTTAACGGCTATGGTTTACTTGAGAGAGAGAGAAGATCTGAGACGGTTACAGTGCTCAGTTTTGTGTGATTCTACTCTATCTCTTCTGTGATCTTCCTTCTGAGTGGTGAGCTTCATTCTTCGTGAGTGAGGGGGTTTGGGAAGTGGAACAACTTGTGTGGTGTTCGCTAGTGGTCTGAGGTCTGTGCCGCCGTGGCTAACTTTGTGGTATTCCCGGCTGTTAGAGGAGTTCACCTGGTTCAAGGTTCTGAGTCATTTGTCAGCTTCGATCTAGTCTGGTGTTCTTCTGTATTTTCCAGTATCTTGCTAGAAGTTGTAATAGTTGGTAGCGATCAAAAGCTGTATAGATCCCTAACAAAAGTTGAATAAGTTAGAGATGTTAATGACGATGTTGGAGAACTCGAATCCGAACTCGGTGAAAGATGACGACATTTGCATATGTGATATATATATATATATATATATATATATACACATCCATGTTATTACGTAGCTTCTTCCTTCCCAAATTAAAGAACAACAACAGTTACAGTAAGACACTAAGGCCATCTCCAACAGTTGACTCTATTTTACAGCACCTCTATCTCTATTATACAGCATGGTCTTCACCTCATCTCCAACAGTTTATTCTAAATTCTACTCTAAAAATGAATATTTCATAATATTCCTTTTTATATATTTATTTTAATCAAGATTTTCCCAACAAAAATAACTATTAAATTTTATGAAACTAAATAATAATAAAACATGGAAACATTTCATAATAATATTGCAAACAAGCACAATTACAATTTTTTATGTTAATATTTTTAAGGAAGAAATAAATTAAAGTATAAGATTAATATATATATATATATATATATATAAATAATATAAATTAACAAAAAAAAAGAAGAAAAAAACGTGAACATATCAAATTAAAGGCAGATTTTTACATATATTAAAAAAAAAACAGATTAAACATATATCAAAAAACAGTATTGAAAAAAACAGATTTTTTTACATATATAAAAAAACGTGAAAAAGTGAAAAAAACAGATTTTTACATATATATAAAAAAAAACAAAGTGAACAGTGTTAGAGGCGCTACAGTAGATCTCTATTAATGGAGCAGAAAAATTATATCTCTATTTTAGAGACCCAAATAGAGGAGCTGTTGGAGTGGAATTTTTCACTTTTTTGCTCTATTAATAGAGTTTAGAGGAGCTGTTGGAGAAGCTCTAAGACTGGGAATTTAAAATAGATCGAGAAGAAGCTTTATGTATGTATGTAGGTATTTAAATAGATTTGGAGTTCTTTGGCTTTAAATTACCAACTATTTGTGATTTTCACACGTGAATGTGCTGCACTCTGCTTTTTTTTTTTCTTTTCTATTTGATAATATTTTTTATTATTTATGTTAATTATAACTCATGTAATTTTGGTTAAATTAATCATTAAATATTTTATAAATTTTCTCATTAAATAAATAATAAAATCTTTTCAATAAGATTTTAAAAACACATTCAAATAATTAATTGAAATAATGCATAAATTGAAAATATGTCACAGCTAGAAAACCCATACAATTTTTTTAGCCCATACAAATTTCTTTGGATACTATTTGGGCTGAAAATTCCTTTCTTACGGCCCAAATCCACTATAAAAGCTCAGCCCATATACTAATTCTTATAAACTTTAAATACTGATAACTTGTTTATTTTTAATCTAATTTACGCAAATAATATATCAAACACCAAACACAATAAAAAAAAAGATAATATAATTTCCTCCATGGATATTGAAGAAGAAAATCATTTAAATTTGGGTAACCGGAATTGAATCTCAAATTTAAATGTTTCCAAGTAATTTGTGTAGTCATTTTTATTAATATTTCAAATATCCGCTCTGGAGTTCGACGAGTCCAGTTATACTCTAATCGGCGGATTTTCAGATGTAGAATAGATTCTTTAAAAAAATTAAAAGATAGGTATTTTATAATTTCTTATTTGATTATTTTGATGTGAAGCATTAAACGATGAGTTATTTAGGGTATTTTCTCTTTTCTTTTCACACTACATGTCTACATTTACTCTTTTTACTACACTTTAATTTTTTAATTTTATTTATCTTTTCACACCACGCACCACACACTCTTTCAATTTTTTTTTATTTTTTTTTACCATCAGCTTAGAAATCAATTTAAAATAATTTAGGGGAGAGAGAGAGAGGGAGAGGGAGAGGGAGGCGACTGAGTTCAACTGCTCCAATTTTTTAAGCTATTGATTTTCTGAAACTGTACCTCTGCTCAGGATGTCACTTCTCCAATATCGATATCAATATTTTCCGAAGAATATGATAATCTTCGAAATTGTTTTTCCGAAAACGTCACAAAAGTTTCAAAAATTAGTTTTTAAATAAACACTTTTTTTTTTCTTTTTCTAATTTGTATCGAGCTGTTTTTTCTTATTATTTTCTTCAAGATCCACACCAACTTTTTAATCTTGCAGATTTTTTTTACAGAATTAAAATCCCACATGGAATTCATCAAGTTCTGCGTACCGTAAACCAGCGCAGAGAGTTTGGTATCATTCAATTTCTTAATCCCTATTATTTTCAGGAATATATTTTCTTAATTTATTCTCGTAGTTATATAGATTTTGCATTTTATCTTCTGTTTTCAGCTTCCTGTGTTGTGTAGTTGATTAGAAATTTAATTTTGTTGATATGCATGCTATTAGTTTGACTTATTTTTTATTCGTTAATTGCTGTCAGCTTCTTCAGTTTTTTTGGTCGGGATAAAAAATTAGTGAAAATTCATTGCAGAAAATGTCAAATGACATGTTGGTTAAAAGAAATGGTAGTTTATTTATTTCTTGATTCTCTGTGGTCGTTTTTAGGTATATGTTGGTGTGAAATCTCAGTTGAAAGATAAATGCAACCATACAGAAATATCAGTTGAAAGAGAAACTGGAGTTTCTAATATAGAATCTCTGTGTTATGGCATACAAAAGATCACATTTCTAGCGGAAGCATGCTCTTTATGTTGGGGATCAAGAGAATTTAAGCCACTAACCAACCTTGGCTTGTGTTTCTCAACTATTTTCCCACTTAATGCCGTAGGCACACTATTATAACCTCCACCATATACAAAGTAAAGTTTTTGTACTAACATGTTTGAATTATGAAATTCAAATCCATCCCCAATAAATGCAATTATCCCACTATTACCTTCATAAGATCTGGAGTACACCTTTAAGGACATGTTTGAAACATGATATGGATTTGAAAAGCTTCCATTTATATGCATTTATAATGTCCTTTCCTGAGTTAAGCCACATTTTTTTTTTGTTTTGCGATGAAATGTTCCAACTTCCTCTTAGTTTAACCATTTGAGGCAGGTTCTGAAAATTAAATAGATAGTACCATTTAGTTCTAGATTAGAACTTGTACCGATTTTTGACTAAAAAGGGGGAAAAAGTTGTACCAGGTTAGATGTGAGCCTGGATGGCATGAACATATATAATGTAGCATTTGTCCCCAAGTGAAATAAAGATGAAAGATATAAGTAGTTGAAAAACATGGAAATAGGACTCTCGTTCATGTTTCAATACAGAATCTTGAAACATATTAATACACATAATTTTTGTGTGTGTGAGTGTGTCTATGTGTGTTCACTTAAGTCATAGTGAGGACTTTATGTTTACGGTATAGGTTCTGGGGATCGGGTGATGAGGAGGTTGTTGGGGGGCTATTTGCATCAGCTTTGAGATATAGATAGGGGGAGTGTCAGGGAAGGTCCAACACTAATTGGATTGCATGAGTATGCTAAGGAAGGAAACCAAATGTCAGATGAGGTAAATTTAATGTACAACGTTTCTGATTCCAAGAGTAAAGATGGAGGTAAATGCTTGTTGTCTTTGATAGTCATTATACGTAATAAGTGAGAATCTAACTACTATCGGTCAATGGCTGTCTTTTTTAACTGTCAAATTTCTTTGGAGAAGATACAGTTTTTTCCCCCACATCGAGTTTGTAGTGGACACTCTCTATATCACATCGAGTTTGTAGTGAACACGCTATATCCCACATCGAACTCATAGCCAAAGACCTCTTTCGTTTCGACAGATAAAAGGGCATTTAATTCTTTATTATTTCCATCCAAAATCATCCTCATTTTAGGCTATTTTTTCTTTACTATATTCTAATTTCAAAAAATTAGCAAGTAGTCTGTTGCAGATGACGAATCTTGGAGGTGCAGGAAACATTGACAACTCTCCGCCCCCAAATGTAGTGTGCTCCTTCCTTCTATTTATTCTTTTGTTGCTTTATGTTTTGCGTTTTACATCATTGCATTTTTCTTTTGATCTATCAATAATATTAATCTTGTTTAGTTGTATAATTGTTTTGTTCCTTCGTATTGTTTAATTTGGTTCTGTTAAAGTTGACTTTTTTTTCCCAGAAGTTGGACAGTTGTGACCTCCTTTAGCCTTTCATAGTAACTTCTTAATTAAGTACCATAATTGAGATTGTAAGTCCGTGCCCCAGTACCCAAAAGTAAAATCGAGAGGATCTATTTGCTATTCATTTACAAATTGAACCATAAATATTGTGCTTCTGTGTGATCATCTAAAATAGAGCAAATTAAAATGGAAGTTAAAGTATAGATGGAGTTCATGAATATTTGGGATGAAAGGAATTTTTTTGAATATTATTGTGATATAAGATGTTTTCTCTTGTGATGAATCAAATTGAAGACTCGAGCTGATAGTTAAACATATAGCACAGAAAAAATATTACAAATATGAGGTAATTTAGTGGTTTTTCAGATGCTTCTCTAGTTTTAGAACAAACTAGTATTCCGTCCATGCATTACACGGATAATAATGATAATGAGATCCCACATGGTTTTACTAACATATATGAAAATTGTCCAAAGAATTATATTGTCTGTAGTTGACGACCCTGTTGATTGCTATAATAAAATTTACAGATATTAAGAATCTGAAAAAATAAATCTTGTTGCAGTGCCATTTTGATTGGCAAAATACATTATCTTTGGAAATACTTCAATATTCAAGTAGATGTGAGAGAGCTTCTAATGGATGAGTGTGTTTTTTTTTTTTTTTTGTCTAGTTTGTGCGGTGGGCATATTGATGTTTCCCAGTTATTGTCTAAAGAAATTCATATTTTTTTGGTTTGCAAATTGCAAGAAGATGATTAATAGTTGCATGTTTACAGGCATAAAAATAACTGAAAACACTTTTCTGCTTGCTTATTATAATTTTTGCTTTTTACAAACTTTGGTGTTTTAAGTGCTTATAGGTGACAATACAATTTTTTATTTGAATTTTATGTTTAACTTATCTATGTTAATCTAATTTCACGTGTATTATTCAGATCTTTCCCTCAGTCTTTGTTCACTATATTCGAGGAACTCAGCCACAGAATATGGCCCTGCGGGACTGTCATAACAATATGTGGCAGCTGAGGATAGAAAAACACGGTGGTGACTGGTATTTCACTGATGGATGGAGAAACTTCGTACATGATAACATGATAAAAGGGGGTGATGTGTTACTGTACGAATACGCTTCTCAAGGTGTACTGGATTTCAAAATTCTTGGCTCGTCTGGTGGTTGTGAAGGAGGAGTTGAGCATCTCAATTATAGGAATCAAGAAGAACATGATGAAAGAATGAAAGTAAAGTCTGAGGATGAAGAAGATGCTGATGACTGGGCTGAGGATGTAGGGGGCGCTGATGACTTTGATGAGAAACCTACAATTCAACGAGATGATCATCCTCGAAAAGTGTTCGTGTATGGTAAGTTGTATTTTTTTTTTCTTCTATTATGTCGAACTTCGTTAAATGACCTTTCGTCCATCTGTCCTTCATGATTGTAGAACCTAGAACCATTGCTCCCGCACCTGTAAGGAAGAGGAAGAATCTTGATTACTATGGTGCAGAAGTTTTCAGTTCTGGACGGTATCGCCAACCCCTCAATCCTTATTTCGTGACACAAATAAGGGGAACTCGAACAAATGAATTGGTAAGTAATCTAACTCTAAAGCTGAAACTGGAAATTCAATATTGACATCATCAAGTGTGCGAACATATATAATTGAATGTTGTTTCTGCTGTAACGACGGACAGTATATCCCGATGGATATTGTCAAGTGTGCCGAAATTCAACTCCCAGACACGATGAATCTTGTGGATGCACGTGGGAGGAAGTATCAGACGAAGCGTAGAACATGGAAGGATGGGAGGACGATTTTCATCGGAGGATGGAAAAGCATCTGCAGAGTGAATTTAGCCGGGAAAGACGACAAGATCATCTGTGAGTTCGTCCGTGACGAGGCCGGAGATCTGCAGCTCACTGTAACTTTCATTCGTCCGGAATAGGCAGCAAGGAGAAGGTAGGGGGTGGTGAGTGAAATATTAAGGGAGACATATAAATTGTACATTGGAATAGGCACCAAATCTGCAAATCACCCAATTTCTGCTGTTTTTGCACTAAATCACCAAAACTTTGTTATGTTTTTGCACAAAATCACCAGATTTGGAGCGGGTGGGGATCCTTATATTTTTAAATTCCATATTATTTTAAATAATTATTAGAAATTATTTTAAATTATTTACCTCAATTATAAAATATATTATTGTAATAGTACATTGTGTGATATTATATAAATGAAATTTATGTGTAACATATATATATATATATATTACACAAATTAATTGTAAACTTAATAATTATATGTTAACTATAAATATTATATGATTTGATATCATGTGATTGTTATTTTTTAATTTTCAATATCATCATTTCGTGTGCATATTGATAATCTCACTTTTGGTATGACATTTTGTGTAAACTTTTGGAATTGAAAATATTTTTGGCGCCTTTTCACTTAAAAAATCAAACTTTTGGCGCTAAAATTGTGCCATTTATTTTTGTGCAAAACTCGCACCGAACAAGTGCATACAATTGTAGTTGTTTTAGAGAATTGTGTGAAATCGCCTTGTGTTTTGGCGAAGTGGCACAATCTAGTTTAATCACATGAAATCATTTATTTCACTTTTTTGTGTATTCTGTTAATATATATATATATTTTTAAGTTTTTCTTTGATTTTAGTTCTATTTGGCAATTATCAATCAAGATTGATTATATTTAATTAAGGTTTGTAATTACTTAGTAGTTCTTTAAGTTTAATATTTAGTTGATAATTCATCATTGGGTTATTTATTTCATAATTATGATTGATTATTTGATAATTAATTTCCATTTCTATAATAAATAGTAACTATATAATAATAAAATTAAAATTTTAGGGAAAATAATACATTTGATGTTGGTACATAAATAGGACACAAAAAATGTGGAATCGATTGTTGATAAGACAGTCGTATAACCACCTAGGTGGTCGGATCTGATCCTCTAGTACGAACTGTGTGTCAATTATGTTCTAACAAACTCTGTGTGTCAATTATGCTCTAACATTAATAATACGTAGTTTTAATAATGTTTATATTATAAAAATAAAATTTATTATAGTATACCAAACCATAATTATTTTTTATTGTTAAGAATTTATTGTTTTAAAAATTATATATCCTAATTTTGGAATAATCAACCTAAATAATATATTATATTAACTAATTAATATTAAATAATAAAAATAAATATAAAATTCAAATTGGGTAGAATAAATCCTAAATAATAATTAAATTTAACTTAAGCAAAACAAAAATTGAAGCAAAAAATGAAAGAAAAATTAATGAGACACGGTTGACGCACATATCTTGGACTAGAGGATTCATGTGCTAAGCAATGCTCGAATAAGGTGGACATAAGGGTAAAGGAGTTCGAACAAGCACGTTTTAAATATTCAAATAAGTTCAATACAGAGAATATATATATGCTTTCATAAAGATATCTAATATTTCAATTTAGAATGCTAGACAGAATCGTATGCTTAGAGTTATTTCACTATTCAAATAAAGATTATTGATTGCGCAAAGTTTGATTTATTTGCGCCACTTTCGGCATATTTTCAGTATATGCTGTCATAAAGTAGGCGGGAATAATTAAAATTATAATTTATTTGATATCATGAGTACATTCTTATTTAAGCAGAAAACTTTTATAAAGAACCGGTAACTTTACTATGGCTCCCAAAATTAATTAACCAAAAATATTATCAAGGGATTAATGGAATCCGTACCTATAATTTATTAATGAAATTTTCAAGATTGGGAGGAGAAGCTGGACTGGAATATGATTTTTTTTTTATTACTTTTTTTTTTTTTTTTGAGGAGAGGAATATGAAAATGTTAGTTGAGTGGTTGGATCTAATGATCAACTAAGTTTAAGGCTCATCATTCCATCCCAAAATATAAAAATACTATGATATATTTTTAAGTTATTAATTTAAAATTGAAAATTCTAATTTTTATACTGAAAATATATTAGTATACTCACTAACTATTATTTTTATCCGGATACAGATATCTTTCAACAGGTCAAGACCTATATGACGGTTTAACACAAATTTTTGTTTTAACAAAAAACTATGAAGGTAAATTTTGTACAAATTAGTCTCTTTTTTTTTTTTTAATTAGGTTCTATAGATAATAAACTCAACTGCTCTTTCCTACTTGCGTAAAAAATATTCTGATACAAATTAAGAAAAATAGGTAAATTGAAAAGTACGTAAGAATATGAAGATTGAATTTCGACAAAAACCGTGGCATACCTAAAATAAAAAAGGGGTGATTGCTTTAAGGGTAGATATGAGCCAAAATTTATTTTAACCACTTAACATTATAGAAAATTTATTTTGGCCATAGGGTTCTAAATGCCAACAATGCCCTTAATGAATTTTAAAGAAAATAGTTAAATAAAAAAAAATACCAACAGATAGCCTTTTCCGGCTATCTTCTCCAGCACTTCTTCTCCAATCTACTTCAGCTGCACCTTGCCATCTTCTTTTTCACCTTGTCGCTGGAAAGAAGTAAGAGCCCACCATCGATGACATCTTTGAACAACATTAAATATCGAAGCATTAACATTGATAATCCCATACCCACAATTGGCATTGTATTCTCCATCTCATCTCTAACACCGTCTTCGTCTTGAACCTCCGAACCATTCCAGAAAAAATGGAGGTTCTTAAATGCTTGAGCGCTCGACTAGTTCGAGCACTTAAGTAATAATGGTGGAGATGATGAGTGCATGCAAGTACTCGAATGCTCAAGTGTTGGAATAGTTCGAGCACTCTGATGCGGTATTATATACCTCAAATAATAATCGTGCCAAGTGCAAGTGTACATAAATGTAGCAAGCAATGGTACGAGTCGAACCTCAAGGAATAAGAGTTATAGTTTTAACAATGCAA
This sequence comes from Perilla frutescens, assembly GCA_026008535.1. NCBI lineage: Eukaryota > Viridiplantae > Streptophyta > Magnoliopsida > Lamiales > Lamiaceae > Perilla > Perilla frutescens. The sequence goes on along the minus strand of BRKX01000007.1, from coordinate 17,727,007 downwards.
GTAATGTTAACCCTGATTACATTCACTATTTAAACAAACCACAATTCATAGAAACGTTTATTCCAACTTTAACAAATAACACAAGTTTTACACTAGTGTAGAATGTCAAAAACTACAAAGGAAAGATTTAGATGATAATAAAAGGAGTCCTAGGGTGCTAAATCCTTGATGATGATATTCTCAAAAACCATATGAATCACATAACTCTCCTCTCTTGACATGATTTGGACATTAGATCATCTAAGTACTTTCTCAAGCAACTTAACATGTGAGCAAGCGTAAAAATCACTATCTCTAGTAAACATTTCACACAAACTTTCTTAGGTCCAAAACCACCATCAACATTCCAAATACTCATCATTATCTCTCAACACAAGTAAGTGGACTTATAAATCAAACACACATACATAATGGTTAATTCTCATTACACATTAAGTACACAAATGAATCCAAATGGAGGCCACCCAAATGCATTCACAAATCAACACATTGATCCATAAGAAATAAAGAGGAGAAGATACATTCATCACATATTCATCTCAAACACCAATTATCAAAGGATCCAACACCCCAAAATCTAAAGAGATTAGCTACTCATGCTTTTGATATTGAAATCACAAACTTGTAAATAAAACATAGATAAAGATTAGATTAAACCAATAGAGTGTACAAAATATCCACAAGATTTTCTTCCCTCTTCAATCCTTCAAGAACTCCTCCTTACAAGCCCAAGCCCTAATCTTCTTCTACTCCTAATATTTTTATCTTTTTACAAATGGGGAGAGGGATTACAAGGAAATTGGGAGGCTTCCCCTAATTAGAAAGTTAGGTACATATATATAGTTTGAAAAATAGAAAGGAGATAAAAAATAATTGAGGGAAGATCAAGGGCCAGAATCCGCGCATTTGATCACCAGGGCGTGACACGGGCTCAGTCGCGCCCTCACTCATGATGTAGGTCGCGCCGAGTGAACTGTGGAAACGGCCGCGGGGGCGAGCGGGGTTAGTCGCACCATCACTCGCGCTGTAGGTCGCGCCATGGGGCACGACTGGACTAGCGTCCTTGGTTATGCTGTAGCTCGCGCTTTCAACTCTGGAGATACCATCTCGAGTCAGGGCACTCGCGTCGCGCTCCCGACCGTACTGTAGGTCGCGCTCTATGGTGCGAGTGGGCACTCGCACCGTGGACCACGCTGTAGCTCACACCTGAACCTCGGCTACTTAGTTTTCTTCTATAACACACATAGAATTTGTACTTAGATTAAATATGGGTTTGGACATCAAAAATATACAATTGGTTCATAAAATGGTATTGAAATAGCCCCAAGTTGCAGTAAAAAGAAGCACAAAAATCCTGATTATCACACTCGAGTATTAATGGGGTTGTAGACAAGTGCACGTTAGTACTATAGCATTCGAGTGCCTAAGCTTCGCTTGTCTCTTGCTCCATTATTTTTCGAGTGCTAGAATGCTTGATCAAGTGCTCGAACTAGTCAAACACTTGTCGTGTGACTATGAGCATTTCTGAACGCCCCCTTAGCTTGGCCCCGACTTCTCGCTGGCTGCTGATGAAGAATGCTCGTGCTCCGACCCTCTCTGTTGAAGAGGTCGATGATGTCCCAGAGGATGTGTCACACAATGCAGACTTTGAATTAGGTAATTTCGACCTACATATTTTCCTCCATGCCTTTCATAAGGATATTCATAAGTTGGTGGTTGGTCGATCCTTGATCCATGAACGGAGTCTAATTGCCTCTGATGTTGCTGGAACCGGTGTTGTTGAGCCTTTGTATGATTTAAAGCTTGAAAAGTCTATTTATGATGTGCCTGTGTTTGTGTAGTGAATACTACAGCTATTGTGTATAAATTTGTAATAATAGAAACCGATTAATATGTATTCGATAGAACAGTTTGTAGTTTGGAAGAAGAAGAGGATAGGAAGATTAGAAGGAGAAATTAGGTGAGAAGGGAAAAGAGAGGAAGTTGAGGGATAATTTTTTCCATATCTTTCATATCTTAAATTGGGTTTATATATACCCTTACATTGGTCCCCACCATACATCAGGAAACCCTAAAAGTATCTTAATTAGAATAAAAGAAATAACATATGCATATTAATAAAATATAAACACCGCCACTCGAATTAATTCATCAGCCACTGTTCTGTTTGGCCCAGTCTTCTTTCGAGCCTAGTAGCATCAGGCCTGCTCTATCCCTTTAATCCGTAGCCCGAACCGGATCTGTTTTTATAACTCGATCCCCTTCATCAAAATTCCCCCTCTTTTCCAACCCTAATTCATTAAAAATCGCATCTTTGCCCCTTTTTGCTCCATCCTCTGCAATCCCACCACAATTCCTCTCAATTTCCCCACAATCTTCGGATCTAGCTAAATAATTCACAACAGTTTGTCAGGGATGTGGTGCATGAATTTTATACAAACCTGTCCAAGTCTATTCGAGATGTGAATCATGCGCACGCTTTTTCCCCTACTGTGATCAATGAATATCTGGGCCGAGAGCATTCCATTGCTCCTGAGTATGTCCCATACATGAATGTTGTGGCTGATGAATTGACTGGAGGAAGTCGATTGGTGTGGCTAAAAGAAAGGTCCTTGTTGGCGTTTGACCTGAGTGCGAAGTATTCCATACTTCACAAGATTGCTGTGAAGAATTGGCTCCCTAGCCAGCATCATTCTTCGATTGGCCAGGCGTTGAGAGTGTTGCTATTTTAAGGTTGGAATACATGTGGTGTTCAACCTAGGTTAGTTGATTTTTGACCAGGTGTTGTGCATGCTGAGTCAAAGAGGACCCAACAGCCTGTTGGCTTCCCGAGGATGATTTTCAGCATCCTATCTTCACAACGTGATGTTGTGACCTCGGAAGATGTGTATGAGCCCGAGGAGCCCCCGCTGGTGATCAGTTACAAGCTGTTTTCTATGCAACATACTCGTGATATTCCAGCTACTGATCCTGAAGCCAGTGCTGCTGAAGATGTGCCTCTGTCTACGCTTCTTAGACCTGCTCCCAGATCCTCCGTGAATGTCGTGTTCTTTGAACGGCATATTCAGTCCCTGAAATGCAAAAGTTCAGTTCTTGAAGAAAACTATCCGGACTGCCCGTACCCAGAAGCAGGAGCTTAAGTCCTTGGTGTTGGATCTCAAGGCTAGAGCCTCTGGTTTTGCCTCCTCGTTAGATACACCAAGTCCTTCTAGTGCTGATTTTGATTTTGCAGGTGCAAGCGCTGCTGCCTCTCCTCGTCCTGCTGCTACTACCCAGCCGCCTTCTACTACTGTGCTAGAGACTGTTTCAGCTGCTGCTGATCTTGGTGTGCCTCCCGCCTGAGCTTTGGCCTTTATTGCAACCACTAAGAGGGAGAAGATGAAAGATGAATAGGAGGGAGAAGAAGGATGAAGATGATAATGATGAAGATGAGAAGAGAAGTTGTTTGCGTGTTCGCAGCTTATGAAGTTTTTCAAACTTGTTTAAGTTTGTTTTGGGACAATTTGTTATGGGAGAGTTATGTTTTTGTTACCCCATTTTATTTGTTGATCTCTACTTATTTTTGATCAACTGCTTGAGCAGCCGAGATTGCTAAAACAATGTCTGTAGTGTGATGGTGAAACTCCCAGCAATGTTTCAAGGGGAGTTCCAATAACTGTGCCAGACAGTTACTTGTATATATAAACTTTTGATATATATATATATATATATTTAATCTCTGAGTTTATTCATGCATTGTGCAGATTATTGATTATTGTCTACCATAAACGCCAAAGGGGGAGATTGTTAGTGCCATTATGTAGCACTATATTTGTTTTGGTGATTTATGTTCGACGAAGTGTTCGAGGAGATGTGCTTGAAGTAATGTGCTGATTCCGCTGTGCACGGACTGTAATTTTTCAGGATCCAAGAATGGTTGTTGGAGAGATGAGAGAGAGATGAGGAGGAAGGAAATGAATGGCACCGTGGCGCTCATGAGTTGCTGGTTCAGTTGAGAGATAGACGGGTAGGGGGAGAGGAGAGTGGGTGGGGGAGGAGGGGGCTGCTGTAAGTGTGCATGGTGGCGGCGGAAAGAATTGGGAATTTGGAGAAGAAAGAAGACTCATATTCCTTCCTTTTTTTGTATTATTTTTGTATTAATTTCATTAAGGTATACTTGTAAATTCACCATAAAAGTGGTTAAAATAAGATTTAAAAAAAATTTATGGCCAAAAAAAGTTTTTCAGGGGATGAGATTCTCTATTCCAGATTTGGTGTTTCAACTTGTATTGCATGATCGAATTCACAAGTTTAATAATAGATATTAATTACAAAAATAAAAATTAATTATAATATAATCGATCTAGTCATATCTATCAACAAAAGATTGAAATTTTAAAAATTATAAATAATATTTTTAAAATAAACAACCATAATAATCATTTCTTTGAAAATTAAGTACTATAAAATAATCATAAACTCTAATTAGATTCGGTGAACCTAAAAACAATTATAAAATTAAACTAAAACATAACAAATTAAAATTGACAAAAAAATAGAAGAAAACTTCATAAATTTGATGGTGGAATACGACATCAAATCTGGAAGAGACGCACTTGTGTGCACCAACAGGCGTATTGACTGGGTCAATGCATTGATTAGTCAACGATGGAAAACGCACGTTGACCCGATCAACTCTAAAAAAAATAAATTCTTCAAAATCAGTATCGACCGTAATACTAAAAAGTATCACTCAAAAGCCTAAAAGTATCACTTATATCCTTAAAAAGTACCGGCCACAATAAATTAATAAAAAAACCGTCAAAATCAGTATCAACCGTAACACTAAAAAGTATCATTCAAAATTAAAAAAGTACTATCTGTATCATTAAAAAGTAACACCTATTTTACTATTTTTCTTTTTTGCGCGTTGACTATCTGATATAAGCTTATATACATCTAGTGCATGTATGTTTTTACAATCTGGAATAGAGGATCTTCATAATTTCAGATATCAAACTTCTAGATATATACTATATATACATCTAAGTGAAAAAAAGTTGTACACATAAATGACGGAATACCCAATTAATTAAGAATATTACTACTTTTGTCCCAATAGCAAGATCCCCCTTCTATTAAAATAGAGAGAGTAAATAATAAGAAGGAGACCTTACTATTGGGACGGAGTGAGTAATTTTTAGCAAATTCATTGGAAAAGTTCATATGTTAGACGGCCATGGAAGTACAAATGTACAATTGTACTCACATAAATAACTCATCACCATTTTTGGCAATAAACATTAATAAAGACATTTATGACTGCTTTTCCTTTTTTTCTTTTTTCTTTTCTTATTTCTTTTATGTTTTTTATATTTGGATGACACGTATGTAGAAAACCCGCATGTGCACTTTGACATTTGTACTCTTCATTCTTATAAGTTATGTAAATCAATCACATTGATCTAAAATTTCACCAAATTCATTTTCATTCTTCAAAATAAAATAAGAGATTCTTTTACGGACTGCAAAAGAATATCTTCAATTTTATCATTCAAAAGAATATTATTTTCTAAAAAATAAATCTTTAGAACAGTAAAACAAATCCAAATATTTTTCTTTCTCCTTTTCAAGATAAAATTGTCCTAAATCAAGATTAAAAAAGAAGACGAAGGAAATGTTGGAGGGGCTCGATTTCATTTTTATTGATTCCCTCTAATTATTTTTAATTCCACAAACCACTTAATTAAAGTAGTAAGGTTCCATAACTTTATTTCAATCAGAAAGTTTATATGAACATCGACAAGTGTATCAACTGCAAATATTATAAAGTCTTATTTAAATTTAAAATTTTTAACATTATTATTAGGAGATACAAATTGAAGGCTATTTCCCAATAAATTTTATGAAATCCATATAGAGAAAAGTGTCCTTTAATTACTAAATTGTGATTTAAATAGTATATAATTTATGGCGAATTGAAATAATTAGTCCATTAAGTTTTGAATTGTTCATGGATTGTTAGTAAGATTGCATTTGTCTTAAACTTGCTATCTAATTAATACTTCTTTTCTTCTATTATTTTATGTTGTAAGTTTTTTTTTCCAGAAAGATATACATGCCATAAATAATTATCTTTATAATTATAATATGAATATATAATTGCCTCAAAATACACTAATTTTGCATGGATTTTGATTTTTCACATGATTTTGAAAACATAGTTTTAATAACATAATCTTAACAACTTTTGCAATTACAACATTATTTACATTTTTCAATCAATTGAAACCAATATGAATTGTGTTGCAATTGCATGATTTTCAATTGGACCTTAACAACAGGGTTTCAAATGGACATGTGAAAAACATGATTTCAATTGGTTAAACATGTGAATGGTGTTGTAATTATAAAAGTTGTTAAAATTATGTTATTGAAAATATATTTTTAAAATTGCGAGAAAACCAAATTATTAAATCCATTCAAAGTTAGTGTGTTTTATGATAATTATCCCACTGTAATATAATGACCATAAATACAATAAAAAAAATAAATGGTATACAGAGCATGAAAAGAAAGCCAAAATTAATGGGGGTGGATGTTGTGTTAGCCTCGACTTTAATTTGGTGTTCAAACAAGAAATGAGTGCGTGAATAAGAGTCGTACGTATCAATAGGTACAACAACTGTACGAAATTCGATTAAAAGAGTAGCTTATCCAATCAAAAAAAGAAATTAATTGTCTGAAAATTTAATATTCCAATTATAAGATAATGTCTTAATGGACATCAAAGTAAAAGCATATGATACTTATCTACAAAATTAAAAGGTTTTAAAATTCCTCCTCAACGTATGGAACCCGAAGCCTAAAAAAGGCAAAAAATAATAATGATAATCACTATTAGCAAATTCCCAAATTTCCATCTTCATTGTATGTATGTAGCATGAACCATAGAATATTCCTTCAATCGAATTTCCGTAATAAACAAATAGTCAAAGGAATCTAAAAATAACTACAATTTTTTACGTGGTAAAATACAAAATCCAAATTTTACCGAACTCCGCTTTCGACAAAATCTCTATAAAAACCTGCGAGAAAAACAAATTAGTCTCAAACAATCCTCTCTCTCTCTCTCTCTCTCTCTCTCTCTCTCTCTCTCTCTCTTGATTCTTGTAAAGATCTTCGGATTTCTCTCCTTTTCCTTTGTCTTCTAGGATTGTGTTCTGTATATATAGAAGGGCAGATTCTTTGAGAGTTAGAGTGAACACACACACACACACACACACACATATATCTAGAGAGAGAGAGAGAGGAGAGAGATGAGCAGGGGTGTAGAGAAGATGACATCAATTGATGCACAGTTGAGGCTATTGGCACCAGGAAAAGTTTCAGACGATGATAAGCTGGTGGAGTATGATGCTCTGCTCTTGGATCGTTTTCTCGAAATTCTTCAGGATTTGCATGGGGCCAAAATCAGAGAAACGGTATTAACATTCGAATTTTTATTGATTTTATTTTGAGTTTATTTATACTTTGTGATTGTGAGAATCAACTAAATTTTGTGATTAACTGGGAAAACTATATATATTGTTGATCAGTTGAGTTTATATATATATATATATATATATATGTGCTACACTATGTCCTCTTTTTTTTTTTTTTTTTTTTACTGAGATAAGAGGTTTGAATTTTCATATGGTATATATCGTATTCAGTTAAGGTTGGGCAAACAAGAAAATTCACATGTTTCATTATTTGCAAAAATTATAAGTATAATTCAAATTACAATCATAATTGAGAATATATCGAGCTCAATTGGTGAAATAAGATGGATATATAAGGCAAACAAGAAAAAAACAAGAAGGTTGATAATGGAAACTGGTATTTGTTGTTTGGGGCCGCTCTGTGTGTTTTTTTAGGTGCATTTATATTTCAAGATTTTTTATTTTAAGAAGAAAAAAAAATCAAGATTTACTAATCTTGAATTTTAGTTCCATATTCGACTTTAGTCCGACACATAGAATCTTGGTTGCTGTACTTGACTTGGATTCAGATGAGAACATAATCATCTTTTCATGTAATGTTACAATTTGGGTTAAGTGGAAAAGGATGTCTTACTAATCTGGACTTGCCATATTTCTCCAAATTCTGGGAATTAGTTATTTTTTTCATTGTATTCTTTTGTAGAATATGTATCTCCATGTTGACGTGACATTTAAGCTTTTTATCGATTCTTCATGTGTAAAACGATGCAACTAGGTTTATACTTATCTGGATGAGAGTTGCAGATGCATTTGATCCTAATGCCTCAAAACTTTTGTTTTTAAGAGTTATACTAGTTGAAGATTTGTAAAATTGATGAACTAAAGACATCAGTTTTCGAAGAAAACCTTAATTAAACTTCTCTGTCGCTTATATTTGGTGATGAATGGACTAGGTTCAAGACTGCTACGAGCTTTCTGCAGAGTATGAAGGGGAACGTGAACCACGAAAACTCGAAGAGCTAGGAAGAGTTCTTACTAGTTTGGATGCTGGAGATTCCATTGTGATTGCTAAATCTTTCTCCAACATGCTCAACTTAGCCAACCTCGCTGAAGAAGTTCAGATTGCCTACAGACGGAGGATAAAGTTAAAAAAGCGCGACTTTTCCAATGAGGCCTTGGCAACAACTGAATCTGACATTGAAGAGACCCTTAGGAGACTGGTGGAACAGCTGAAGAAGTCTCCTGAAGAGGTTTTTGATGCTTTGAAGAATCAAACAGTAGACTTAGTGTTAACAGCTCATCCTACTCAGTCAATTCGTAGATCTTTGCTTCAGAAGCATGCAAGGTTTGTGATCTAGCTAACCTGTTACATGGTTCTGTTTCCTGTTTATAAAAAGATATTGTGTTTTTAACCAACATATGTTGTTTGATCTGTCTCAGGATTCGAAACTGTCTGACTCAGCTAAATGCCAAGGATATCACCCCAGATGATAAGCAGGAGCTTGATGAGGCGTTACAAAGAGAGGTATGCAAGTCTTATAAATCACACATCCACTATCATGTGGCTGTTTATTGCATTTATAGTTTTCACCTCAAGTCATATATAAGCATATTTAGAGTATTCTGTTGCTAGTTGTTCTGCATGTTTATGCATCTAGAATCAAGTATGTGACAGTGGTTAGTTGTTCGTTCACGCAGATACAAGCTGCATTTCGTACGGATGAAATTAGGAGAAATCCTCCAACCCCTCAAGATGAGATGAGAGCAGGAATGAGTTACTTCCACGAAACAATTTGGAAGGGAGTACCAAAGTTCTTGCGACGTGTTGACACTGCTCTGAAAAACATTGGCATAAACGAGCGTGTTCCCTACAATGCCCCTCTTATCCAGTTCTCTTCCTGGATGGGTGGTGATCGTGATGGTACTGTCTTCTTCATATTACTTACTACAGTTCATTTTCTGAAGCTACTTTCACCTTGGATAGAAAATAAGATTTTGTTAGTGATTTGTCAAAAACATAGAAAGATAGTAAATGATGGCTAGACTACTTATACATGTCAAATTACTTTCAAATAACTCCTAATGCCACTTAAGAACATAAGCGGGACGATTTATACTTATGTATCTGAATGCATGTGTTATCCAAATGCAGTAAAATCTGATTAATTCAAAAACTGTCATTTCTCTGAGACAAAATAGATCAGGATGTTACAGTTTTTACGTCGTATTCAGGTCTGGTGTTAACTAAGATATGTGAAAATTTGGCAGGCAATCCAAGGGTAACTCCTGAAGTTACAAGAGATGTATGTTTACTAGCCAGGATGATGGCGGCAAATTTATATTTCTCACAGATAGAAGATCTGATGTTCGAGGCAAGAATTTTTTTCACTCCCTTACAGTTCCATTGCTTAAAAACTCCTTAGCTCCTGAATCTCTGATAAAGCTCCATATATTGATATGATATTTTTTTTTCTGGCAGCTGTCAATGTGGCGGTGCAACGATGAACTTCGTGCACGTGCAGATGAACTTCATAGGTCCACTAAGAGGGAGGCTAAACACTATATTGGTAATTTTTTTTTCTTACTTTCTTTTGTTGTGCGTTCTGCATGACTTAAACATTCTCAGCTTAAGAGGTTGATTCATTAAGTTCCATTATGTGGCTTGAATAATCTGATTTATACTCTGTTCCAAATATTTTTGATGCTATCAATTCATTCTGCCACTTTCCATGACTGTTTCTATGCAGAGTTCTGGAAGGAAATTCCACAAAACGAGTCTTATCGTGTTATTCTTGGGGTCGTGAGGGACAAACTTTATCATACCCGTGAACGAGCTCGGCAATTACTAGCAAGTGGGACATCTGATGTACCAAAGGAGTCTACTTACACTAATGTTGAAGAGGTTTGTTAGTCGGAATCCCTTCATTCACTGTCGAAAGTAGTTTCTTGTTGTTAGATATACTGCAATAATTTTTCTGATGCAGTTTGAGATCTTTTATAAATTGATGCATGCCCCCATTATATAAATATTCATGCTCCAATACTTCTAGATGTCCTAACTAATGCTGTCTTTGATAAACATGAACTAGTAATAAAAATATACTGAAACGAGATTGTTGATGTGTTTGATACAGTTTCTGGAGCCTCTTGAGCTATGTTATAGATCACTTTGTGCTTGTGGTGATCGGGCTATTGCTGAGGGGACTCTTCTTGATTTCATGAGACAAGTTTCGACGTTTGGACTTTCACTGGTGAGGCTTGATATCAGGCAAGAGGCTGATAGGCACACGGATGTTCTAGATGCTATTACTAGGCACCTTCAACTCGGGTCTTACAAGGAATGGTCAGAGGAGCGCAGACAGGAGTGGCTTTTGTCTGAACTTAGTGGCAAGCGCCCTCTGTTTGGATACGACCTTCCAAAAACAGAAGAAATTTCTGAGGTTATGGACACATTTCATGTTATTGCAGAACTCCCTTCAGACAATTTTGGTGCCTACATAATCTCGATGGCAACCGCTCCATCTGATGTACTTGCTGTGGAGCTTTTGCAACGAGAATGCAAGGTCAAAAATCCACTGAGAGTCGTTCCATTGTTTGAGAAACTCGGTGATCTTGAGGCCGCCCCTGCTGCAGTGGCTCGACTATTTTCAATAGACTGGTATCGTAACAGGATCAATGGAAAACAGGAAGTGATGATTGGATACTCGGACTCAGGAAAGGATGCTGGAAGGCTTTCTGCAGCTTGGCAGTTGTATAAGTCCCAAGAGGAGCTAGTGAAGGTGGCCAAGCAATATGGAGTGAAGCTCACGATGTTTCATGGTCGAGGAGGGACCGTTGGAAGAGGCGGGGGGCCTACACATCTTGCCATTTTGTCACAGCCACCGGATACTATACATGGATCACTTCGTGTCACTGTTCAGGGGGAAGTTATTGAACAGTCGTTTGGTGAAGATCACTTATGTTTCAGAACACTCCAGCGTTATACAGCTGCTACACTTGAGCATGGAATGCATCCACCAGTTGCACCAAAACCCGAGTGGCGTTCCTTGATGGATGAGATGGCTGTTGTTGCCACGAAAGAGTATCGTGCCATTGTCTTTGAGGAACCTCGATTTGTTGAATACTTCCGCCTTGTAAGTACTCTCATAATTTCATTGATTATCTATATATGAAGATGATCATTATACTTATGCTAGTTCATTGTGCCAAAAAGGACTCATCATATTACTTGATTAGTTTCTCAAATTGAATGTGAAATTACATCAAATTAATCTCAGCCATCTTTAATTTGACATGTGGTCTTTGGTTTCTTTTCAGGCGACGCCAGAGCTAGAGTATGGCCGTATGAACATTGGCAGTCGGCCATCAAAAAGAAAACCGAGTGGTGGAATAGAATCACTCCGAGCAATCCCATGGATATTTGCTTGGACACAGACGAGGCTCAATCTTCCAGTGTGGCTTGGTTTTGGTGCTGCAATGAAACATGTGATTGAGAAGGATGCAAGAAATCTTCAAATGCTCAAAGACATGTACAATGAGTGGCCCTTCTTTAGAGTGACGATTGACTTGGTTGAGATGGTGTTGGCTAAGGGAGATCCGGGAATTGCATCTTTGTACGACAAGATTCTAGTGTCTGAGGATTTGTGGCCATTTGCAGAGCAGCTACGAGCCAAGTACGCAGCAACTCAGAGCCTTATCCTTCAGGTAAGAGATTCAAACTCTTAGATAAAAATTTTCCACATTTCCTAGATTTTTGCATGTGTTCGAATCTTATGCAATGTTGGAACAAATCCTAATAAAAAAACACATCTGTGAAATCTGACACAGACATTCAAGAAAAGTTCAATGCACTACCTAAAGATATGTCGTTTGATATTGTCAATGTAGTAGCTAGTGTAACTTGAGAAGTATATGATCTGAATATTTAGTCTGATTTTTCTCCCCGTCTCGTTTAGGTTGCTGGACATAAGGAGCTCCTCCAAGGAGACCCCTACTTGAGGCAGAGGCTCAGACTTCGTGATCCATACATCACAGTCCTTAACGTGTGCCAAATCTACACACTGAAGCGTATTCGTGACCCCAGCTACAGCGTAGTGGTGGGGCCACATCTGTCGAAAGAAATCATGGAAATGGAGACGAGCAAGCCGGCTGCAGAACTTGTGAAGCTCAACCCGATGAGTGAGTATGCTCCCGGCTTGGAAGATACACTTATCTTGACGATGAAGGGTGTTGCAGCTGGAATGCAGAACACTGGTTGATCTTCCGTTGCATATATGCCGTTTTCAGGCATATGATGCTGGCCAAGTAATAAGAGATCAAGCCCATAAAAATTGTGAAATAAAAGCTTGAGCTAGCTAGCTAGCTTCAATAAATTTGGAAGTCCTGTCTAGCTATTTTGTGCAGCGATGAATTGTGCAGTAATTAGAGAATTATATGTGCTAGCTAGCTCGTGTTACTGATGCATTCTTCAGTGCACTATATTGTTACTTTTTTTTTCCCATATATATCATAATAAATTGAGTTTCATCGAGGAACTTTGGTCATTCAATTAATTATTGATATCTTGCGAAATTTGAATGCCTAGATTATTAGGAATAGATCATAGACTGTTTGGACCAAGATTAGATAATATTTGATGGAGTTTAGTAGTGCAAAATAAAGAAATAATTAAGCCTATATATCTAGTATGAGTTTGGTAAACATCTTTTTAATTAAAGTGGAGTAAAAGCAAGATATTAAAAATAGCATAATAATTGAAGTACAATCACACTATTATGCAGTCAAATAATCGAAGAGTTAAGAGAGGAAGACACGATCCGTTTGAGTCGCAATTCACATGCATTTTTTTTTTTCCAATGTCAATTATATATACTACCCCTTTGCGTTTTCATGCAAACAAAAGCATAATAATGAAGAATAATAGCAATAAATAACATATGCTAGCAGTCGCCCAATCAACCGCTATATATGTTGATGGTTTTTCTTTTCTAATGGGAAAACTCTAAATCTCTTTTCTTTTGTGGACGTGTTTTCGTAAATTTTATTTTTGAACAATAGCTCTCGTTAAAGAAAGTATTGATGAAATTTGAATTAATTTTTATCAATTTTTTTTATTAATGAATTCACGTATCAACTAGATTTTACTAAGGAATTAGATTGATGTTTAATTTCATACTTGAACGCTTTTATGGAACACATTACCTAGGAAAAAACATTTTCAAACCGTTGAACGAGTTTCTCTTCGGTAATTTTTCAAAAAAATAAAAAATAAAAAATTAAATATTCTCAACTAAATAAGGACAGATAAATTCGAGAAAATTTAAAAGGAATTTCATAAAATATGTATTTGGAATAATTAATTGAGTCGCCATTGATGGTGCTCATCTTTCTATTAGCGAATTGAATGACTTTGATTCAATTCTCAATCCTCTAAACGAACTATTTTTTTTTAATTTAAAATAAAAAAATAATCAAAGCTCGAATCAAACTCAAAAGAAATAATGTTTCTTGATAAACTGAGATCTGACTTATAATGTTGTTTTAGACTATGTTACTTAGTGACTTTACATTTTTATTAAATAATGTAGAACTTTATATTTTATTTATTGTTGACTTTCTTTTTTTTTTTTTTTTTTTGCAGCTTAGTTTAATTTTGCCGCTAGCGAAAGACAATGAAGAGGTCGGTGATGTACAATTTTTATATAATTTTTGTGAAACTATATATATACGTAGACACACGCAGCATAGAGGGAGATAGATAAATCAAGACATTGTGTTGTCAAATTATTTGATCCGTTTCATTTCATATAACAAACTTGTTGCCATACACTGCTCAAAGCATCAGGAAATAGGAACTCATCACGATTCACGATCTACCAAGATGACGGTACTCTCTCTCTCTCTCTCTCTCTCTCTCTCTCTCTCTCTCTCTCTCTCTCTCATATTTGTAATTTGTGTGTGTAAACGTTCAATTTCCATATATAATAGATAAATAGTGTTAATTTTTCTTAAGTTTGATGGATTTTTTTTTTTTGTGCCCCTACACTAATTTATAAACTTATATTTAAATTTAATGAATAATTATATTTTCACCCATTTCAGAGCACCGAAATGCGTGTACACATGGATTGCGCCGGATGTGAGAGCAAGATTAAGAAAGCTCTCCACAAGGTCAAAGGTACTTCAATTTAATTCTCTGCAAATTTAATTCTTTCAACCTCCAAATTTCATCATAATTCAATTACAGGGTCAAATGTATATAACATGCTTCATCAGACGCTTAATTTATTTGAGGATAAACAATACCTAATTACTTTTTTTAGTTAATTAGAATCTAGAGATGTTATTTAATTTGAGTTAACGTACGAGTTTAAATGAGTTGCCAATATTGTGTATCTATTCTAATCTTGAAGTACGGCCTCACAATATACCATATCTTTAAAATTAAAAGTTGAATAACATTACAATTTCACATATGAATCTAATGATTTATAAAAATAATAGGAGTATGTGATACATATATAGTTCAAATTTCATCGTTCCAAATCATAGGCCGCCTAGCTACTAGATTTTACTTAATTAATTTTTAGTTTTCCTTATGCTTTACTATATAGTCTATATCTGAGCTGAGGTTAATTAATCGATTCAGGTAAAAAAAGAAAGAAAAAAAAGCCCATATTTAATATTAAAAATGAGTCATAACACTAACATATGCTTATTGGAATACGAATTAGTATTAATTCTCGAAACATCATATATAGGAAGAAAATTGCACAAAATTTGAGAATAAGTTAAATAAAATTTATGTTTTCTTAATTAGCTATTCGAGCCCCTTTCTCCATAACATATAGAAAATACTTTCGAAATAATTTGTTAACAAACTGATTCACTGTAAAATTTATATGTATTTAAATAAAAGCATACTAATTTCACAAAAAAGGGTTCACACTATAGACTATTTATATTGTGTTGTACAGCTATATATATATATATATAGTATAATTTTTTAAGGGCAACTTCTTAACAATATTTACACTTAAATGAATAATTTTCATAAGAAAATATGTAAATTTTCCGATACGCCTGCTATGTAAACATATTCATTATGTTTTTAATTTCAATACTAAAAAACTGAATATAAATTTTAAAAGTTAATTACGTACTCCACTTGCAAATTCAAAATTTATTACCCATAAATTTTGAAAATATTTAGTAATTAATTATTAACGGGTAACTTTGAATGAAACTTCAGGAGTAGATGAGGTGGACATAGACATGAGTCTACAGAAGGTGACGGTAACCGGTTGGGCCGATCAAAAGAAAGTTCTTAAAACGGTTAGAAAAACCGGAAGAAGAGCCGAATTGTGGCAATTTCCTTATAATCCGGAGATGCGAAACCACAATTTCACCGGTCACCACCACCACAACAACCCGAACCTCGGTGGCCCTTCGACTTACTATGCGGCCCAACCATCGGGATCCTCCTACAACTACTACAAGCATGGCTACGATCATCATCATGGTGATAGTCGGATGTACTATAGTGGAAACTCGACTATATTTGGAAGTCGAACAGGCGATACTTTCAGTGATGAAAATCCCAGTGGTTGTTTTATAATGTAATAAGAGAATTATTAATATTCATCAATCTATATGAATATTAGTTTGAATTCTTGATTTCCTATCATATTTTTATCTGTATTTTATTTTATTTGTATCAAGGCGATGAATACCACTAAACAATATGATTATAGTTTTATTTGTATTTTATTAATTTGAGAATGAAATTTTTTGAGAATATTTTGAATAGATGTTATTTTCTTCCTTTTGTATATATATGTCGATTTATTTAATAGTAGTACTAAATACAAAAAATATGTGTACATTTGAGACATCTAGAAAAGAGACGCTGCTTTCTAGATTTTAGGATGGAAAATAGTACAATTTTGTAAACCCCTCTCAAAAAAATAAAATAAAACAATTATAATGGATGTTAAGGTGTTAAGGGTGTTGTCGGCCATGGATGGGATTAGATAAGTTGCAAGGGTGATTCTATACATAGTCATCTTTTTTCTCATTGTAGTCTCTTTTTAAAAATAAAAATAAAAATAAAAATTTTAATTAATGTACTATTTTATTCCTATAGCCCCCTTAATTTAGAACCCTAATAAAAGAATAAAGTCCCCCATCATCGGCTACATCAATATAGCTCCAAACTCATCTAAAAATATAAAAACATCCCTATAGCCCCCAACTGCAATTCATCAAAGAAATTTTAAAAAAAAGTTATAGAAAAACGTGTGGAACAACTCGATCGTCTGATGACTTCTCAATTCTCAATATTTATTTCATTTCTCTTTCAATACAACACAACATCTGAACATCATCACCAGTCTGTTCTCCAAGTCCAAAGACATTACAAAATTATTTGTTGGAAAACATTCAAAAAAATTTCTTGGATTCTAGTGATGAATGTTGCCAACATTGGTTAATGGTTAACTGGATGAATGCAAATGCTACATAATTGTGAAAGGAATATATAATTAATTGTAAAAGGAATAAATGCAAAGGCTACATAATTGGAAAAGAGATTTCGTGCGAGAGGTTTATTGTCTAGTTTGAACAAAATTTGATTGTTAGTCAATTTGTTCAGAAATTCTTTCATTATTTGAAAATCATGCAAAAAGACTTGGCTGGACTCCTTCTAGGTGGGAGGTGGCTATCCTATTCTTCTTGTATTTTGAATAACTTTTATGTGTTTCAAGATGATATGAAATAGTTTTTATTAGTTGGAACGTTCACACAAAATGATGGATATTATGAAAACGAAGATACTAATTTGCAGGTATTGAATTTGGAGACACTTGCAATTCTAGAACTAATGTGTGATTCTAGAGATAATTAATAATATGTAACCCCATTGCTCGAAGTAATATTATACAAAAATTTGGAGATAATTTGGCTTAAGGAATTTTTTTTTTTTTTCCTTATGATTTCTAATTAGGTGTAGCTATGCGGATGGAGGTTTTTTTTTTAGTTTATGAGCTATAGCCTATAAGGGATAAAATAGTATTTAATTAATATTTTTTGTATATGAGGCTTTAGTAAGAAAAATGGGAGCTATGTATAGAATTATCCTAAAAAGTCAAGTTTATTTGGAAGCCACGTACATACACAAGGCTAATTTTGATTCACACATGATATTATATCGGTCACATTTTTTTTAATTGATCAAATCATGTCTAAATTGATAAAATATCATTTTAAAAGAGCGGACTAAAGTACAAAAATACGATAAATGATCGGATTTATTTGGCTATTAGGCCTACTTTTGTATTAGACGGCCATGCCAACAATTACCTTCAATAAAGGTGTTTCTATTCACAACCCCCATTTTTCTAAACACAATACCCAAAATTAATTAAATTATAAATAATATTTTTTTAGATATTTCTGTCTTTATAATTTCCCAACTACTTAAAAATTATAGTAAAATAAAATACAATCCCCATTAACTATTGTATAACCCCCACTATTTAGAACTTTACCAAAATAAAATATAACTTTACAACCTGCACTACTTAAAAATATATAATAAACTAAAATACAATCCCAATGAATATTAAATTGACTTTTGATATTCATGTCCTGATAAGAATTTAATTTGTCAATAAAAAACAAACAAACAAAAATTGTAATATAATGGAGCAAACTAAATTAAACACCATGATCATGAGTCCTGACATATCATTTTAGACTGCATATATATAAACAAATGGTCAGAGTTTATTTGTGACGATGATGCCGATTTTCGCCAACCATATTTGGAGAACTATTTAATTTGTTTTGTTTCCGTCTCTGGAGATGAAGATGTCAGTTTTCAACCTCTCCTTATTCTTTTTTTTTTTCTTTTTTCTTTTTTCTTTTTCTAAATTTTCTTAATTTTTTTTAAAAAAACAGATTTTTAGTTAATAATTTAAAAAAAAAACAGATTATAATTTATAATTTTTTAGTATAGTTTTCTTTCTACTTTTAGTTTTTAAATATATATTTTAGTTATTAATGTTTAATTGATGTTTTAATGTCTGTAATCATATATAAAAACTAAAAGATGTAAATAAAGTTAAAAAATTAAACATAGACATTAGGAAAACTACGTTATTTAGAAGCTTTGTAGAATTGGTCCAGAGCATTGGTCCCGATCGCAGTGTCCTGCACGACGTTTCAGCTTCATGACGTCTAGTGCGGCTGAGTCACTCAATACTCGTCTACTGTGGGCAAGAAGATTGCCTATTTGCTCAATGCTTGAGGTGTTCAGGCGTATTGTCGAAGAATGGTTTGTTGAGCGAAGGGCTGCCGCACAGAGTTGGGATCACGTGTTGACTTCAGAAGCTGTGAACAAGTTATCAAAGAATGTTTAACATGGACGATGTTTTCCTGTTCGATGCACGACATTAGCACACCTGTGGAAAGTTGAGGTTGGCAGGGAGTCATTTATGGTCGATCTTCAACATCGTACCTGCGATTGTCGTGAGTTCGAGCTGGATTTGATCCCATGTAGCCACGCTGCAGCGGCGATCAGGTATGCAACTTTCAAGTTTCTTTGTTAAGAATCCATTTTCTCAACCATCATCATTTTTAACTACGATTTTTGTGCACACATAGATTCTCCGGTGGACACATATATGAATTTGTGGATAGGTGCTACAAGACGGAGACTGTAGTTAGCATGTACGACTCAGTGATCATGGGCTTACCCAGTCTTGAAGAGTGGATTTTTCCACCTTATGGTTCACCACTTGTGCTTGCCCCAGTGATTAAAAAACAAGCTGGTCGTCCTCGGATGCCAAGAGCTCGAGGAGGTGTTGAGGCAGCATCTAGCTCGCGAAGACAGGTTTGCACTAGATGTCATGGCCCTAGTCACAACAGACGAGTGTGCACAGCCCAGATCCCAATAGGTGGTGTGGACTTAAATGCACCTCCAGAGGACGTGCATATGGAGGGTGCACGTAGAAGAGCTCCTAAGAAATGTAGTGTTTGTGGTGAGACGACATATACCCGTCCTAGGTGTCCGACTAGACAGCTTACCGACCTAGATTGATCATGTCTACATTTACCATGTTTGCTTCGTGGATTCTACTTTACTTTGTTATCTTTGTTAATTCTACTTTGTTAAGGCGACTTTACTTTGTTTACTTTGTTAATTCCACTTTGTTTAGATTAGTTTAAATCACGTATCAATAGAACAAATGATAAACATCAACTAATAACAATCGAACAAACGAGCAATGTCAAATGCAATACATACATGAAAGACGTCAAGTACAATACATATATAACATCATGAGTCACTCTCGACGGCCATAGCTAAGTGAGAAGATCCTCTTTGCTACAGAAAGACGGTATCTCTGAATATCATATGGACCGACATCAAGACTAGGAGTGCCAAACAACAAATAATCCACATACATCATAGCATAAACACCACAACTGATGCTGTCGAACTGCGCAAACTGCTCTTTGATAGTCTTGTCCAGTGTCATGGCTAAGACATGTGTATCTGGCCTAGTCCGACCTCTCCAAAAACCAGCGCTCCACATGACGCGTGGCAGTAGACGTAGGAGCAGTAGTAGCTCTCGATCACACCTCTGAGACAGCGCTCTGTTCTCCAGGTCATGCATCTGGAACAATAACGAGTCATACAACTCGACCTTCCACATCGTGAAACAGATACGTACAGTGATCCAGTGAGATTTTCCAACATTGCATATCATGATCGCCTACATAAATGATAATGATTAACGGATGAAAAAAAAACAAATCATCATACATAATATGATAAGTGTACTTGAAAGATCACTTACATGAGCTGTTCTCGTCCACGGGACCTCCTGGACGCCACCCGCACCATTGATTACATCCAGTAAGACTTGTGGAGGATCCCCGTGCAGATATCTGTCCTCACCATACTCCTCCTCATAGTGAAGGTCTCTTGGATGAAGCTGCTGCCATGCTGACTGTAGCTGAACCTGAAAAAAACACATGAACGAATCACGTAAACGGACAAAGAGATAATTGAATACAAAAAAAAGAATGTATCTTGAACTTACAAAAAAATATGGAGAGCAAATCACAACATCGCTCCCGTGCCTTCTGAAAAGTCGTCGCTTCACCTCAAGCAAGAAATGTGCAACCATCTCATAATCAACGAGCTCATTAACATCCTCCATACGCTCAAAAAATGCATGCCAAAGTATGCCACCGGTCAAAATAACCTGGATATTCATCTCATAACCCTTCCTCCTGAAATCCGTGTATCTAACCTCTACCCTACGCGCTTCATCCGCCTCCAGTAAGTCAAATACCAATGAACACGCGGTAGATGACGGGCCAACAAATGACGGCTGGGTAGACGACGGGCCTGGAGATGACTGCGGGTCTGACGAAGGGCGCGAAGAAGATCGACCCGCAGATGATCTGCCTCTGGCTTTCCTCCCTCTCATACGGGGGGTCATACGAGGCGCTATGGGGTCTCTGGAAGGCGGTGTGGGCCCCCTACGAGGCGTGGGGTCCCTGGGAGGTGGTGTGGGGTCTCTGGGAGGTGGTGTGGGCCCTCTGGGTGGTGTGGGCGACCTGCGTAGCCGACCCATAACAAGGTCTTCCAACCGCCCCATCCGCTCAGATAAGCCTTCCATCATCCCTCTGATACTGTTCTCCATCTGTCTGAAATTATTCTCCATCTGACCCATAATGCAGGCTTCTGAGGCAGCAACGACATGGATAACACAATCGAACCAACCAGGACATGGACCGGCTCTCCATGGCTTCCATCATGGCTCATCCTTAGGCGCTTACTGCATGTCGGTCGAGGAAGGCTCTTACTGCGATTCGGTCCCTACTCCGAGGGTCCAGATCCCTCATCCAGCTCGTCTATCAAACAGTGTGTTGTCTGTGGAGCCTACTGATGTTCAGTACGGGCACTGCTACGCTGTGGTGCTAGGCTGACGACGTCAGAGATCCCCGCACACGGGCCACCCCAGTCAGCAACTTCTTCTTGGAGACCTTTTGAGGTACCACGTACCTCACACCCAGCAAACTATCTCCGTCCAAGCTCTAAACATATGGGGTCAGGAGCTCCACTGCTGATGGCACCATTGGCTGGACATCCATCTGCATCAATAACGAACACCATGTTAACATTAACCAATATTACTTCAATTTAATAATTAAAATTATTTACATAAAAAAGGTTACCTGTCTATTAAAAAATCTGGAGAAGTCGATGCTCGGGGCTATGAATGACCACCTCAATAAGCGAGGTGTGGTCATCTAACCTCCAGGGACGCCCAAATGACGGACAATCTCTGGGAAAACCTCACAAGCCTATGCCTATTTAAAAACGTAGAATATTATGTAAGTATAATATCAAATCACTAAAACATAAATTTTTCATCATAAATTCAACTAATTACCTGAAATGCCCAAACAGGTCCGTGCCAATGATACGCTCCGTCCCCCTATGGGCCCATATCCCGTCGAGCTCTAGGGAGAATGCTGATAAAGTGCATCAGGATCTGAAATGTGTATCCCCTCCATGGAAAAGAATTCCACGCATCAGCATCCTCCACCAGGGCCCACACCCAGTCATCGATTGTACGTCCGGGGTCCTGGCAAAATAATATCCGATACACGATCAGGATGTTCGCAATCTTCACGTAATCTGGAGGGTGATTGGCTAGACGCATCGCCGTGAACTTCTCATACATCCGTGTAATTGTCGTCTTCTTCCCCTCAAATAGCCGGTGATAGGTGCTACTGGCCGGAATCACATGAGCCGCATTCGGATCGAAACTGGATGGCCCGAACTGCAAGCCCGACACTAGTGCGAACTCTGAGGGCCCAAAGTGTAGTGTCGTTCCACTCACATGGAATCAACACTCTCTACCCTCGCGTGCAGGATCCTGGACACGCACTTCGCGAGAAATCAATGCATGCAATGCCTTTCAGGCTATGTTACCCCCCAAAGTCCACGAAGTGTCCTAAGCATCCAGATCTGAACGTCTGGATCGTATCCTCACCGCCGAAATGCTGTAACACCTCCCTAATGTTGTCTACTAACTCCATCTTCACGTACATATTCATAGTCGGCTTGAACCTCTGGAGGGGGCGTCTAATCCACTCGATCTAAATTTCACAATAGAAAATTAGACTGTTATTAAATTATTAATTATATTAATTGTTTTTGCTATTTTTATTTTTTACTAATATTATTAATTAGCAAATATTATTGTTATTATTAGATTAGTGATTGTTGTTGTTGTTGTTGTTGTTATTATTATTATTATTATTATTATTATTATTATTATTATTATTATTATTATTATTATTATTATTATTATTATTATTATTATTATTTATTTTAATAATTAAAGAAGTATAATTATTTATATTAATCCGTTTTTTATATTTTTATTTTTTACTATTATTATTACTTACACGAATATTATTATTATTATTATTATTATTATTAAAAAGGTATTATAATTTATATTAATTGTTTTTGTTATTTTTATTTTTTACTAATAGTATTATTTGGACTAAGGTTATTGTTAGTGATTACTTTTAATTAATTTAAATTAAATTGTTATTAAGGCACCACAGTAATGCTTTATTAAATTAAATCATAACGATTAAGGTAATTACATTAAATTAGTGTGCAAAATGATAAGGTTATCGTTATCTTAAATTATACTTACATCATAATGATCCTACAAATAGGCCATAACGATTTATTAAAATTAGCATTACGATTTATTATAATTAGCATAGCGATTTGAACTAAAAGACCATAACGAAAATGTAATTTAAAAGCATAATGAAAATAATTTAAAAGACATAACGAAAATCACAATTCAATGTAACGAATATCTAATTTTATAAATAACGAAAGTTTTAACTTTAATATATCAAAATTTAATAGGCATAACAAAATTTTAACTTTTACCATAACGAAAATTAACTTTTAGCATAACGAAATATTAACTTCTAGCATAACGAAAATTAACTTCTAGCAAAATGAAATTTACCTTAGGCATAACGAAAGTTTATCTTTTATCATAACAAAAATTAAAAGACATAACGAAATAATAAAAGGCATAACGAAAGTTAATTTTTGGCATAACGAAAGTTAAAAATGCATAACGATTACTATAACATGCATAACGAAGAACAGATCTAAAGATAATCATAACGATTATGATCTATCGTTTTAGCATAAAAACAATCGTTATGGCAAAAAATTATAATCGTTAAGCAAGATCTAAGTTTTCATGCATCCATGTTTTCGTTTCGGTAAAAATTATCGTTATATCGTTACAACAATTGTTATATCTCAACCTATCGTTCATCTCTCTAAACACATTTTTATTACAGTAATCGTTAAATAACAATCTTAAAAACCGTAACATGTTGAATCTAACCTCTCTGGCAGACGGTGGCGGTCGTATATCTTCACTTCGTTCCTCCATCGTCTTCTCGTCGAATCCGGCAATTTAGTAGTTTTTTTTTTACAGAACTTGCGAGAGCTGGTGTGAGAGAGAGATTAATGGCGGACGCTGGTGTGAGAGTGAGAGGGTAGGGAGTGGTTAGTGGTTACAGAAAATTGAATAGGAGATTTAATAGAGCATGGCCGTTTTTTTTTTCAAATTAAAATCGAGTGAGTTTGGACAGAGATAATAGAGATTTTGTTCGAAATAAAAGATTTTATTCTTTTGCATGGAAAGTACAAATGTGTAAGGTACTTTTCAGAAAAGGGAAGAAATATTCAGATTTTGTTGGTCAAATGGTTCAAACATAGTACAAATTGCCCATATAACTCTTACCCCCTTAAACCTTGCCCAATTGTATCGATTTTAAATATTTTTTGTCTAGATAAAAATTTCTCCCTTATAAGTTTTAGAGTAGTGAGAGTTGTATATTTGGATTTTATTTTATTTTGGTAGAGTTTTAAGTGGGTGGGGGTGAGGGGTTCACAATAAGGATTGTATTTTAATTTTACTATTGATTTTAAGTAGTATTGATTTTACATTGGGGGTTGTATTTTAATTTGTTATTATAGTTTTGATGTAGTTGGGGGTTATAAATGCAAAAATATCTAAAAAATAGTATTTGTATTTTAATTAATATTGGGGGTTATAAGGAGAAAAATGGGGGTTGTAAATAGAATTATCCCTTCAATAATTAGAATACAATTTAAAAATTATTTTTAGATAATAATTTTTAATTCTCTCCATGCAAATAAATATATAATTTTCATAAAAACTGGCCGTTTGTATCGAAACTATGGTCAAAGTAACCATACGTCTCTAAAGACAAAATTTGTTAAATAAATATGATTTTACTAAACTGAGTTCTGTCAAGATTATTTCAGTTGGTTCAAACTCAATTAATTTTTTCCGAAAAAAATATTACAGAGAGTATATAATTAAATTGAAAAAATAAAATAGTTTTTGTTATCCTCTTTTTGCCCTTTGGGGATTTTTTATTTTCGATAGGGGCTTTTTGGGTATTACGTATATACTTATGGCAAATTAACGACGAGCACTGAAATCCCACTTATACCCCCCCCCCCACACACACATGCAGCAAATATAAGTTATATAACTAACCAATCATTTCTCAGAATATTTTTCATTTTTCAACTGCTTTTCTCCGTCTAAAACCGTCGAAGTGAGAGAGAAACGTCCTGTGTTAGAATCTAGAGAGAGAAAGTAGCTCGATCAGTTCTCCGATCAGAAATGGCTGCCTATCCAGATCGTGGGACAGCCGTTTTCTTCGCTAAGCTTGCCGTGGAATCAGATCGCTACGAAGGTAAGACTTCAGCTGCAGCTCATTCATGCAACTGCGTTTACGTGTCAGTTATGGTAGCTAGATCTTATATATTTACTCGTTCATATTTTGTATTCATGCGTACGTTCGATAATTAGGAACTGGTTTTAATTTTCTCCTTCAACTTCTGCTCTACGTCTTAGTCATATCTGAAGTTGGTTAGAATCTTGATGGTGATGCATGTCGATCGATCGTTTTGTTTTATTTTCAATGTGGTTTAATTTATTTGTTCGTTTTGTTTCCAGTCATGCATGTAGCCATGTAGGTCTAAGTCTTTCTTGTTGGAAGGTTTGAATCTCTAAAAAAATTAATTATCGAGGAATCTTAGTTTTTAGATCGAGAGAACGTTATGAAAAGTGTTGATTTAATCACATTTAATTTCTTATTATATGTATGTATAATTATATTTGTGGGCTGAATACTTTTGCAGAAGCTATAGAAATAATGAAGAGTTTGGCCTTAACGGATGTGGAATTCACAACAGATGAGAGGAACTTGATAGCAGCAGCGTACAAGTATGCGATTGCAGTGCGACGAGCTTCGTGGAGAGCTTTGTCATCAATTGAGAGGAAGGAAGAATTGAAGGAGAATCAAGTTAATGTTGAACGGGTTAAGAAGTACATTGCAAAGGTGGAGACAGAGATAAATGATATTTGTGGCGAAATCAAATCTGTCCTTGAGGAACATCTCATTCCATCATGCGTTTCTCCTCAGATTCTTTCGGAGCACCATATGTTCTACTACAAGATGTACGTCAGGATCCATATATATATATGTTTCATTTTAATAACTTGTTAAATAATTATTTGAAGTTGATTAGTTACTTATATTTAACTTCATCATCATGACTTTTGCAGGCTTGGGGATTCTTACAGGTATCGTGCCGAGTTCAAAACTGGTGATGAGAGAGAAGCATTAGCTCAGCAGGCCTTCGCAGAATATGATGTATATATATAACTAACTATGGTCTATACATGATGCGTGTGTTGAATTTTGTGTATTGTTATTTATCATGATCAGTTCCATATAATTGATTATTATTGTATTTCATTGCAGGCGGCTACCAAGATTGCTAAGCAAGAGCTGCCTGTTACTGATCCCATCCGATTGGGTTTGGCATTGAATTTTTCAGTCTTCTACTATGAGATTTGCAACTCGCTAGAAACGTATTATTTCATGCATGCTTTCTTCATATTCGATCTCCACTTGTTTATAATTAATTAAATTAACTTGAATGAATTTCCTACGTACCTGTTTCTCCAGCGCGCGTGAGATTGCACAGAAAGCTCACGATGATGCCATGGCCGAGCTTGAAAGCTTGAATGAGGAAGCACGCGAAAAGACCGACCAGATTCTGCATATTCTTACGGACAACCTATTTCTATGGGACGCTGCAGGTAATATATATATATATATATATATATATAGAGAGAGAGAGAGAGAGAGAGAGAGAGAGAGAGAGAGCTATATATATATAGCACAACATTTGAAGTGGTTTTCATTCCTCATCAACATCTTTAAACTGTTTGCTAGCTATATTTCTCTTACCTTGGATTTTGTAATGAATTATATATATTCTTGATTTTTATTTCATTTGGTGTAATTATTGTAGAAGCAGAACAAAATGCTGCCAATAACGCCGGAAGTCACGGTGCAGAGGTGGGATGTTTTCTGTCCCCTATATTTGATTAATCAATTATTGAAATTGTTTTTCCTATATATATATATGTATGTCTACTGATATTTGAGATTTTATTTGGCAGTGAAATTGCTGGATGATTAGAGCCATGCATAAACGCTCTGGGATATGATTCTTCATTTTGGTCGTAAATAATTACACTTTTATTTTGATACGGATTTGGTTACTTTGAATAATTGAATGACTGCAGCCGGCCCTTTCTCTAGCTCTATTGCAGCTTCTTATTCAAACCAATGATGATGACCATATTTCGTTTGCATGTATATATTGCTATTTTCTATTCAAAATCTCAAATCGTACATGCATGCATGCATGCTATCTTCAGTGGATCAGCCACTTACAACTATGTTTAATTAACTAATAATTAATGACTGACACTATCGAGATGTTTCACAAAAACCAATTTTTTTTAGATGAATCGATTTGCATGAGTTGGTTTCGAATATAACTGATTTTAATTTAAATAACAAAAAAATGTTTTTGGAAAGGAGTATAATGTTGCACTCGATCTATATTTTTTGACGAAAAGAGTACAATTTTGTAAAATGCGCTCCCTTTCAAATCGCAAATGGAAATGCGATAGAATTCTCCTATATTCCTAAGTTAATGTAAAGCTAATGCAAATGAAATCATCAATCTCATTTTTCTCTATTTCAATTGGTGTTTCATTTTGATTTTTATTTAATTTTCATTTTTTTAATTTCAATTTGTTATGACTTAATTTAATTTTATAATTATTATTTAGGGTTCATTCCACAATAGTGGGATATGAAAAGTGGACTAGATGATTTTATCCCTAACCTAATGGGTCTAATAACCAAATATATTAAATCCTTTACGGTTATTTTTATAGTTTAATCAATTATTTTAATTTTATTAATTTAGACCCCCAAAACAAAATTATGGCCAATTTGATAGGTTGAATCAAGATTAGCTTATATTGAGTGTAACAGAAAATTTCAATTAATAATTGAGTTAAAAAAATATCAAATAAGTAAATAAATAACAATATTTCTTTCCCAAACAATCGACTCAACCAGATAAAGCTACATAGCTTCAAAAGGCCTTTTTTGTTTTATTTTTTATTTTTTATTTTTTGTTTAGTTTTTTTAGTTGTTTAGTTGAAATATGATTTTAGGTATACTAATTCCATGGTATATTTATTTCAAAATTAGTTTTTTTTTTTTCAATTAATGCTTATATTTGTTTCAAAAAAATTAATTGTTGAGCGTAATGCACGAGCTCGCGCGTTAGAGTCAGACGAGTGCATTGCGCGAATCGTCGAATTTTTAAGTCACTTTAATTTTTGGGTTCATTAATTCTATTTTATGGTATATATTTATATTTATTTTAAACAAATTAAATTAATTCAATTTAATTTTAGAGTTCATTAATTTCATTTTAGGGTATATAATTTTTTGGGGAAAAAAAGGAGAAAAAACAAAACAAAAAATTCATATAATAACAATAACAATAACAATAACAATAATAATAATAATAATAATAATAATAATAATAATAATAATAATAATAATAATAATATAGTCTAGCTTGTGTACGGCACGCATCGCGCGTGGGCAAGTGTGGGACATGCGCCGGATCTGGACATAAAATGGGTAGTTTTTTTTTTCTTAATGGATCCGTAAAAGTATTTTTCATTTAGGCAAAATATATTCTAAGGTCCTTATACTTTTGTGTTTTGTTTTGACAGGTCCTCATACTATTTTTTTTATTTTAATAAGTTCTTCTACTTTGATAATTCATTTTCTCATGTTCCTATACTTTTTTGCTTTGTTTCTGAAGATACTTATACATTATTTTTATTTTAAAAAGTCCTACTTTTATATTTGATATTATCAAGTCCTTATTCAATTAAACTAATAAATTTATTTACTTTTTAATTATTTTAAATAACATTTGAGTTTTTAAAATATTTTTTTATATTACTTATTTATGCATTTACATACATAGGATTATATATATATATATATATGAATTGATGTAGTAATATATTTAGGGCTTGTTTGCTACATATGATAATGGGGTGATAGATTTGTATGCCAACCTAATATGTTGTTTGGTTGAAAAATTAAAGCCCTTGATAAAGGAGTGACACGTTATCCGTTTATGGCTTATGCTTGATTAATTGGTATCACATCTCCAATGTGGAATATGTAATCATAAAATTTAAGATAACCAATATTATTTATTATTTGGCAAAATTATCCTTCATTAATTAATATAAATTGTAAACCTATAGGTCTCTTCTTCTCTCTCGCTTCCTCTGTCTTCTCCATTCATGCGTATATATGTATGGTTCTGTGTGATTTTATTTTATATTTTAATATCTTCTAATTTTAATTTTAGTCTTCTCGAATGAATTCAAGTGCCATAATTAATAATTTCATTTCTTCTATTTTCTTTCTTCTCTTCTCCACTCCTGCATGTGTGTGTGTGTGTGGTTCTATGTAGGGTTGTTTATTTATAATATCTTCTAATTTTAATTTTAGACCTCTCCAATAAATTTAAGTGCTATAATTGATAATTCAATTTCTTCTATTTTCTTTCTTCTGATTCTTTTGTAAAATATCATCGTAAAAATGATTTTTTATAAATTGAGATAAAACTTTGTTTCATCCACCAATTAATCATCTAATGGGAATGCTCACGCTGATTCATTTATATTCCCATTCTCCATCCAATCATTTTGTGATATTTTTTTTTTCATATTTTAACGAGTTAATTTGATAAAAGAAAAAAGAAAAAGGATTGCTAGTTGACCAATTTTAGTTTTGGATTATTATTCATGAGAATCGTAACGTTTCTGCTGATTTGAAGAGAGAATAGTGAGTGAGAATTTGATCATTGGACGATCATGTTGTATTTTTAATAGTCGTCTAATGACGTTTTTTTCAATGTAATTTTTTTTAAATGAAGGATATTTTAGAGAATTGTAATTTTAAACATAAACTAATCAATTGAACCAAACAATGGATTATAAATCTATACAAGTGGATATATTTTAAAGCAAACATAATATTAATACATTCTCTAGTAAAAGACATCCCACTCATACCTATCATAACTTATCCCATCAAGTCTAGCAAACGAGCCCTTAAGGAATTCCCATCATATGACTGAGGTTTTAATTTTTTAAAAAATTGATTTTGGATTACGAAAATGAGAACTGGCCATAAACCAGCTGAACCAATAATGTATAGATTATTCTTTAAAATTGTATATATTAAATTAATATTTAAAATTTTCTATTTTCTACACATGAATTTTATACAGTTATTTTTGTTCCTAATAATTAACTCAGTCTGATATATTATATTTGTACTAATTCGTAATTCAGTGTTGCTAAAGTCACTAGCAATGAAATTAAGTTTATATATTTATTGAAATTAATTTTGTGTTTTGTTCCGGTTCCATCTTATTCATTTATCAAACTAACCAATTCAATTAATCTTGAATTGGATATATTTCGTATTTATTGGTTGGTCATGAATTAAAATATTCAAAAAATGATGATTTGATTAATAATAACCTACTTAATTAAAATCAACCACACGAAACTATGATCACCACTATTGAGCGTTATATATAAAAAAAAATAAAATGATATTTCAGAGAAATTTGATTGTATAAATTTTATAAAAATAAGTTTGTAAATTTTGTTAATATAAATGTATTTCTTTTGAAAATGACCTAATGATATTAAATATAGAAGTAAAAGGATCTATTAAAATAAACAATAATTGTGTAGGGATTTCTTGAAACAAAACTAAAAGGCACAAGAATCTGAAAAAATGTATTGCAAATGTAACAAGACTTACTCAATTTAAAAAAAAAATTGTACGGAGATCCTATCAAAACAAAATATAAAAGTATAGAGACTTAAGAATATATTTTGTCAATCCTATATTATTGATTTAAAGTATGTGCAACTGGCATTCACATTCGGAAAGGCTTCCAATTTGGCAATATACTTTTGAAGTTTTCTGAATGTGACGACCATAATAAACACATTAACTAACTGATGCGTTTGATTATGTTTATGATTGGTTGAAGATAATGACCTTTTGTTGCTTTATTTTCTTAATTCATTTTTGTTGTTTAGCACTTCTAGTTTATGAAATGGGACATACTTCTCGGTTAATATCGTGATCCATACAACTTATGTAAATCTTAATCCTTCATATAAAAAATAAATAAATAAATGATAATAATAATAATAATAATAATAATAATAACAACAACAACAACAACAACAACAACAACAACAACAACAACAACAACAACAATAATAATAATAATAATAATAATAATAAATGGTTAAGGGCGGTGGATGTGTGTGTGCTGCGCCCGGCCCATTGGCTACGTGGTTAGATATATTGTACAAAGTTTGCTAAAAATAAAACATATTTTACTTTATTATTCATTTTCTGATTAAATTTGAAACATGTAATTGGTATTACCAATTTACATTAATTTTTCTCAACACAATTAAATAATTACTTTGAGATAATATTCATTAATTATCTTTGTGCAAATAAATATATTTTTTCTGTTAAATTTGTTAAGTAAATGCGGTTTTACTAAACTTCCGTCAAGATGATTTTAGTTATTTCAAACTAAATTTCTACTTTTTTGCCAAACAATATTACATAACTCTATATTATTTGTACTCTTTTGCCCTTTATTTCCTTTGCGGCTTTTTTCTTTCCGAAAGGGGCTTTTGGGGTATTTCTTATATATTTGAACAACAACCGCGAATCGAAATCTCACTTATACCCCCAAACACCCTCACTGAAGTGAGGATTAAACTGTCCGTAGAGTTTAATTAACTCAACTGCAGCTCAAGCCGTAACCGTAAGAAACTGGAGGGAAAATCTATATATAAGAGCCGCAAATAAAACTAACTAATCATTTCTCAGAATATTATTACTTTTTCAACTGCTTTTCTCCACTTTCTGAACTGAGAGAAAAACGGCCTGTGTCAGAATCTAGAGAGAGAAAGTAATTCAGTCCGATGATCGGAAATGACTGATCAGCGACGTGAGAGTGCCGTGTACCTCGCTATGCTGGCGGAGAAATCAAAACGCTGCAACGGTAAGACTTCAGCTGCACCGTCTGCAACTCGTCCATGCAATTATGTAGGGTTAAAATCGTATGGATATTATTTGCTCGTTCAATTTGTGTAATCTTGGAAAATCTGGATAATGTAAATGAGACAAATAATGAACTGATTTCGAGTTACTTGCTTTTTTAATTTGAATCTTGACGTTGATGCTTGTCGATCATTTTGTTTATTTCTGATTTGATTTTTTTTTTTTTTGCGTTTTTTTTTGCTGCTATGTTTGAGCTAGTTCATGCATGTAGATCTAGGTCTATCTTATTGGAAGGTCTGAAGCATCAACTCTTGCTAGTCTTTAAGAAAATCAGTTAATTATATTGTTAGATATACGATGTCGAAAATTAAGTTATAATTTTAGATCTGAGAAATGAAAGGAATGATTTCTTGTGCTTGTATAGATCGTCGATCATTAGTTTCAGATCGATCTTTTCCAAAAAATGTAATAAAGAAGAATTAACTGGTCATTCGGTTGCATATGCATGCATGCAATAGACTAATAGTTTCCCCATTTTTATTTTCAGTTATATATGTTTATTTGGAATGCTCCGATATCCATTTATGAAAGAAACTGGATATATAATTAAACTTAATTCACTTTTCTATATATATAGATATAGATATGTTGTTCTGGATCAGTTGATGGAAAGAAATTAAAGAGAAAAATGTAGATTAAGAGATGATCGATTAATGTGATATGCAGAAACGGTAGAAGCAATGAAAAGTGTGGCCTTAATGGATTTGGAGCTGACAGAAGAGGAGAGGAGGTTGCTATCAGTAGGGTACAAGATGATGTTTGGGGCTTGATGTACTGCTTTGAGAACCTTGGTAGCAATTGAGAGCAAGGAAGTAAGCAATGGGAATCACCGTAATGTCAGGCAGATTAAGGATTACGCTGCAAAACTGGAGGCAGAGCTCACCCAAATTCGCGAGGGCCTTGTCTCTACTCTTCGTGATCATGTCATTCCATCAGCCACTTCTGCACATGACCATGTCTTCTACCATAAGATGTACCTACCTACCTAGATTTTAAATTATATTTCATTGATTATATATATATACACATATATTTAATTAATTAATTAATTTGCAGGATAGGGGATGCTTACAGGTTTTGTGCTGAGTTCAAAACTGGGGTTGATGAGGAGGATCTTGGTAATCATGGCCTCACAGCATATATGGTATGTATGATCAATGTTTTAGTTGATTTATTTATTATAAATAAATAAATTAATTTAATTTAATTATTTTTTGTATTTGGTTGCAGCTTGGTACCGCGAGGGTTGAAGAGCTACGTGCTACTAATGCCACTCGATTGGGTTTGGGTTATGGCCTTTCACTCGTCAGCTATGATATTTTGGCGATACGTGAAAAGTAATTAATCGATCATAAATTCATAATTAATATAATTAAGTAGCTGTTGAATGAATGAATTAACTATATTTATGCAGTGGACGCAAAACTGCAAATGATTATTTAGATGCAGCTTTGACTGAGATTGCAGCCAACATTCATGAGGATCAACCCCAAGAATCCCGCGAACCTCTTAGCCTTCTTGATGCACTAGTAACTCACTGGAACCATGTTCTAATTTTCAAAGAAGGTACGTAACATAGATCGATTACTTAATCATAGCACATGCACCATATATATTTTAATTTAATTAATTAATGATTGGAATTCTCTTTATTTCATGTAAAGTAATCACTTTAATTTCTGGGAAGTCAGTCAGGTTACGTGTTTCTATCTTAGTTAGTTTAACAACAGGTGACATCTTGATTAATTTACCTGATTATTTCTAAACATTATATATATATATATATATATATATATATTGATGTATACTTTATTAGACCTAACTTTTAAGTAACTATATGTTGATATATAGAGTATAGCTAGCTTTCAATGTGATCGATTTGTAGTTGTGAAAATTAATATATGTTTGTAATTGTTAATTTGCACCTTAATATTAATTAGCTTGAAGATATATATATATATATATATATATATATATATATATATATATAGAGAGAGAGGAGAGAGAGAGAGAGAGAGATGGGATCATGTGAGAACCAAACCCCCTGTGAGAACTGAGAACCAATTTTAACCACAGATCTCGCCTATTTGGACGGCTAAGATCTGTTCCAAACTTAAAAAAAATGCGGTGGCATTACTGTAATATTAGTGACTTTTTAATGAAGCAAGGGTATTTTCGTAATTTAAGAATTCTATTATTTTTGGCACGAAATCTCTTCCCATCTCTTGAACCCTCATCTCCACCTCTCTCTCTCTCTCTCTCTCTCTCTCTCTCTCTCTCTCTCTCTCTCCGGCCGATCCAATGGGAAGCCCGGTGAAAGAGCGGCAGGCCGCGCGGCGTCGGAATTCTTCTTCAGATTTGAATGTGGGATACAGATTTGATTGTTGGTAGATTGACAAACGTTTCCAATACAGAGAATAGCATCAGGTCTCATGCTTAGAGTTATTCATCATTGGATCTGTTCTCGCTTCAATGCTATTTTTATTCACGATGATTGTGTAATACTGTAATTCACTAAGCAAAGTAATCATATTAGTTTTAGCATTTGTATTCTGCTATTTTAGTACTGGTAGTTTATATTTTAGCACTGGTAATTTATATTTTAGCACTACCATTTCCTTTTTTAGCACTGTTAGTTAATGATTCCATTGATATTTTATCACTACCATTTACAAACTTGTGATCACCACTTTTAATATTAAATTTGAAGCACTAAGACCATCTAATTGAATGATGAAGATGCGCTTTAAGTTCTCACACATGAGAAGTATTAGAACGAATTCTCATTGAAACTCATACATAGTACGTATTAATTAGCTAGTAGGAACATAATGTGATATTATTCTCTCTCCACATGCATACATAGTATTAGTTAGGAAAATTTCGTATTTTTATTAATCCAATCGCAATTCAATGATGAAATTACTTACAGTTACAGACAACATTATTAGAGAAATATAAATATTGTCCATGTCGGGCAAATGAATTCGAATTCTATCATTTCTTTTAATCAAGTTTGTCTCGTTGTACTTGGTTGGTATAATTTGTCTCCCCTAAATTATTTTACGAGCTATTAGATAAAAGTGAAGTTTCTCCCAAACACGGCTAACAAATAATATCTATAATTTGTGTCAATTTTAATAAGTAGCTAGTGACACATGCATGGTGACAACTCAAAACATAAGATCTTGTCATTGCCAAATAAAAATATTTGTCACTTGCTCCTTATTAAGTAGCAACATATATAGTACATCCATATTATTTCTTGGTAAAAATGATTGAGTATCATAAAGAATATCTTGGTAATAGAGTATTTTGCACGATGAATGCAGCATTTGCAATAACAAATGAGTATTATAAAAAACATTTTGTTAACATGTACTTTAGCACTATTGTGATCTATTTTAGCACTGTTGTAACCTATTTTAGCATTACTGTAAACTGTTTTAGCACTGCCATGTACTTTAGCACTACTGTGATCTATTTTAACACTATTGTAACCTATTTTAGCACTACTACGAACTATTTTAGCACTTAGGTTGACGAAGCTGATTAAACTGTTATTTTGAATTTTTCACTATCAATTTTATATTTGAAAATATATATCAAAATGTAGAAAGAAGAATTTTAATTTAAAGATTTTTTTCCCTCAAATCTCAAATATGTACGCATTTTGTATTTTAGCATCACAACTCACGATTATATATTAATATATCATTTTCAAGAATGCTGAAAATGGAGAGAACGTAGAATACATGCTTAGTTTTGTAAGTTCAAATCGCTCACTTATTACAAAACTAACGTGTGCCAAATTATCTCGATCGTCTCACAAATTAATGAAATCTTTTATTGCATATGGATATAGATCAAATATAGTATAGATGTGTTTATATATATACATAGTAATGTATATATATATTTTAATTTTGAAATAAAATTGGCTATTCCCTTTTCTTGCTACGCAAGGGGGAGGCGAGATGAATTCTTCACTTTTCCGACTTTGATGGTAACAAATATGTAAACTTGGTTTTCGATTATTCAAATTAAATGTGCTTCAACAAACTTAATTTGTGGTTCACCCTAACTTTATTTAATTAAGAATCCAGCTTACTTCACTAAATTCATAAGGTAAACACAACAATGTGTTCATGACTATTTTAACAGTGGTGGCGCGTATCTATTTGAAAATCAATAAATTCAAATAAACAAGTGTATTTGGGTAAGAACGTACACGAAACTATTTTTTCGATTAGGTGTAGAATTTTGATTTAGATTGTGGGATCTGAACTTGTTCTTCGCAAAAAGAAAGCTGGTTTGAGAGTTTCTTGCCATGCTAAACAAAAGTCATGTTAGTGCTAAAATACGTCATGACAATGCTAACATAAGTCATAACAGTGCTAAAATAGGAAATGACAATGCTAAAACCCTAAATTGAAAAATATACGCGTGAATCACATATAAATTGAAATTTCCAATTTTACCATTTCTTAGTTTCAGGGGCAGCGAACTTCCAAGATATTACAATTATGCCACCGTTTTTTTTTAAATTTTGGAGCAGATCTGGCCGTCCAAGTCACAGCAACCAATATTTTAGCATTCATTTTTATTCTTTTAGCATTGTTAGCAACCAATAATTTTGTTTTTTTATTCAATTATGAATTGTTTATAAATATTTTTTTAATATAAAATTTACGGCTATGTATTAATTTTTTAAATTATGTAATTTGTGATTTGATTGTAGATTTATTGTATTAGAATTAGAGCAATAGTTTTAGACTTTAGTATTGATATTTAATATTTTAGCACTAGTATTTTGTATTTTAGCACTAAAATTCCGTATTTTAGCACTTGTAGTATGTACTTTAGCATGTATGGTTTTTACTTTCTTTATTTGATATTTTTAGCATTGATATTTGATATTTTAGCACTAGTGTTTTGTATTTTAGCATTGGTATTCCATATTTTAGTACTGGTAGTTTCTTTTTTAGCACTAATAGTTTCTACTTTAGCATATATGTTTTCTATTTTGTTTATTTGAAAAAAAAATTGTATTTTCTTCAGTTATATACTAAAATTTTAAATTGAGTAATTTGGATTGATGGTAGTATTATTTGTCTTAGCATTAGAATGATTGTTTATATTTATAGGATTCATTTTTTCTTGTTTAGCACTGGTAGTTTGATTTTTACTGAAATTTCAAACAAAATGAAAAACTTTGAAATGAATAATATGGTGCACAAAATTATATTTTGATAATTAGTACACGGTTAAATTAAAAGAAAATTTATGCAACAAGTGCAATTTTTTAAAATAATTATAAAACCCTAAAATCCTTCTGAAATGCAAAATCAACAACTAGGTGCATTGCATCCCTAAAATCTGTCAGGCCACAAAGGAAGCCAACCAGCCGAAATCCACACCGCCAAAACCACCAGCGCCGTCCATGATCTCACGAAGTTCTTTAAAGTAGGGCATTCCATGCAGCCTAAAGTCCCTCCACCGTGGACTCTCCTAGCGTCATAAAATTCGACAAAAAAAAATATCGTGTTAGGGTAGTAAAATTAAAATGTGAAAAATAAATCATATTTACATTCTATCCCACTCGGTTGAAATGCTAAAATATAAGATGACAGTGCTAAAACTCCAATCTATACTTGTAAAACCAAGAAAATTGAGCAGTTGAATCACACATGGGACAAAAGTTTTATGTTTATAAAAAAGAAGCAAAATATGAAAGTCCTAAATCAACTACAATGTCAAAGAACATAATCTGAATGCTAAATTATGTTATCATAGTTCTAAAACTCTAAACTAGAGTGCTAAAAATAATGAAGGTTTTAAACTTTTATGTTTACAAAAAAAAACAAAAGATGAAACTCCTAAATCAATTACAATGATAAAGAACATAATGTGAATGCTAAAATATGAGATTACACTGCTAAAACTCTAAACTAGAGTGCTAAAAGCAAGAGAACATTGTTTTATGCTAATGCTGAAGCAGGTGTCATGCTAAAATAAGTCACGAGAGTGCTAAAAAATGAAACTCTTAAATCAAATTATAATGCCAAAGAACATAATCTGAATGCTAAAATATGAGATCACACTGCTAAAACTCTAAACTAGAGTGCTAAAAAATAGAATCTGAATGCTAAAGTACAAGATGACAGTGCTAAAATTCTAATCTATACTTGTAAAACCAAGAAAATTTTGCAGTTGAATTACACATGGGACAAAAGTTTTATGTTTATAAAAAAGAAGCAAAATATGAAAGTCCTAAATCAACTACAATGTCAAAGAACATAATCTGAATGCTAAAATATGTTATGACAATTCTAAAACTCTAAACTAGAGTGCTAAAAACAATGAAGGTTTTACTACAAAAAAGAAACAAAAGATGAAACTCCTAAATCAATTACAATGATAAAGAACATAATGTGAATGCTAAAATATGAGATTACACTGCTAAAACTCTAAACTAGAGTGCTAAAAGCAAGAGAACATTGTTTCATGCTAATGCTGAAGCAGGTGCCATGCTAAAATAAGTCACGAGAGTGCTAAAACACAGAAGCATGCTACAAGAAACTTTGGGAAGGTTGATTTGATTACCTACACACGCACTATCTCACTAATTAATTCTCTATTATAACACACAATTAATTAATATATATGTTTGATACAAGATATATTTGAAAAGAATAAAAATGAGTAGATATATTAATTGTTGTTTGTCTCTAATATATAGTTGATTAGTTTGTGTAATATGTAATGAATGCATGTAGCATAAGGGCAAATGATTCTTGGCTATACAGCTACACGAAAAGCTTTAGTGGGTTTGCTGCAAAGCTGAGTGAGCAAGAAAATTGCTAGTAACTTCACTAAACTCGAAAACCGGGCTGCACACAAGGCGATCATGGGAGTTCATGGGCTTACTTGAGAATGTGGAGAGAGCAGAAACAGAGAGTGATATAATTGTGGGAGTAATTGATAGTGGGATATGGCATGAATCCCCAAGTTTTTCCGACAAAGGCCTCGACCCTCCACCCACAAAATGGAAGGGTATTTGCCGGTCCTCATCTAACTTCACTGATTTTAGTTCGAAACTTTAATGTTCTTCGGTGGTTTTGGGATGATTTGAACGGTTGAATTCGATGATTTTTTGCCGGTTTCGCGTTAGAAAGCTCAAGCAGTTATGGTGGGAAGAAAGATTTTTGTCTGTAAACGTTTGAAAATCCGTATAGTTTCAAACTTCCGATTTTACCCTCTCTAAGTTTCAGGGGCACTGAACTTCGAAAATATTACAATAATGCCACCGCCTTTTTTTAATTTTGGAACAAATCTTGGCCGTCCAAATTAGATCAATTTTTGGCTGAGATTAGTTCTCAATTCTCACCTAAGGTGTGGTTCCTTCTGGAATCCACCCCTATATATATATATATATATATATATATATATATATAGGATATGGATCATATGAGAATACTTTGTTGGTGTGAGAAATGAGAACACATCTTACACCATCCAATTTAATGATCCAATGGTTGATATTTAAGGTGGCAATTTCATAAATAATAGGGCAAAAAATAAAGGAAGGAGGGCTATTTTCGTCCAAATCCATTAAAATGATGATGTCAGCAATTAAAAAAAAATCTTAAAAACTTTAATCGACTATAACTTCCTCGTTTTTAATCCAATGCACACAAAAAATATATCAAATTAAAGCTCTCTTCATGCTCTTTCATTTAAGATGTCGAAAGGCTATGCTTGGATGAAAAAATATGAACGAAAAATAAAAAAGAAATTTTTTTACGCGTGCCCAGGTTGTAAATGCTTTCGTCAGCATATAATAATTCTTCGTCAGCATTATGATAACATATGAACGTATGTTAATGAAGCATTTGTCATATGCTAATATAATATACTCGATGTGCTAACAAAGAATTATCATAATGCTAACATAGTATAAATTTATTAGGGTTTATTAAATCTCAATTATGGTTTATTTAATCTCGATTATGGTTTATTCCATCTAATTATCATTATTCTTTTGAAATTTAATTTTTTGTTTATAGTTCTTAATTGATTATTATGGTTTATCCTATCTAATTATAATTTATAACGTATGTTGATAGAGTATTGTCATATGCTAACATAGTGTATTCGCAATGCTGACGAATCAAAACTATAATGCTAACATAGTACAAATATATTATTATTATGATTTCTTTCAACTCATTTAGGGTTTACCACATCCAATCAATGTTTATTTAATCTAATTAGGTTTATTTCATCCAATTATGATTTTTTCCATTTAATTAGGGTTTATTAAATCGAATTAGGTTTATAATTAATTTTTAAAATATTTTTTTCGCCAACAATATTTGAAGACTTTAATTAGCATAACTATAATGCTTCGTTAGCATTATGATAATACTTCGTTAGCATAACGATCTATTATCAAATCCTCCGCGATTTTTATAAGAATTACCAAATTACAGTAATACCCCGCGCGAAAAACTTTTCAGATATTACAAAATTGCCACAGCCTTTTTCATCAAATCTGGACCTTTGATTTTTAATGGATGTGTGGTGTGAGATGTGTTCTCATTTCTCACACAAGGGGTTATTTTTATATAACCCACCCATATATATATATATATATATATATATATATATATATATATATATATATATATATATATAGGGGTTGGTTATTATGAGAACTAGGCTTTAGGTGAGAATTAGAAACTAATCCTAACCTTTGCTTTTGTCTAGATGTATGGTTAGGATTAAATGACATAAAATCTTTAAAATCTAATAATATAATTGAAAATAATATACATAATGGCATTAATGTAATTATACATTGATCTTTTATATGGAAACATGTATATATTGAATCCCTAAGATACGAATCATTAAATGATACAACAACCAAATATTTCTCAAGAATTATC
This sequence comes from Perilla frutescens, assembly GCA_026008535.1. Taxonomy (NCBI): domain Eukaryota; kingdom Viridiplantae; phylum Streptophyta; class Magnoliopsida; order Lamiales; family Lamiaceae; genus Perilla; species Perilla frutescens. The sequence goes on along the minus strand of BRKX01000007.1, from coordinate 17,685,831 downwards.
GTGATCAAGAAACCTAGAATTAGGAATCACTTTTCATCGCCTTCTTCTGGAAAAAGTGGCGCTACAAATAGAAAATCGATTATCACCATCACTAGCTCCGGCAGGTTCGACAGCGCCCATCAATGCCGCAATAACCACTTCCATCGATTATTTTCCCAGTTTCCATGGCGAGATGCAAACAAGGTAATAGAGGAATGTTTTTGGTAGTTTTCGAATGTATGTTGAAATCTTGTGTAGAATGGCTTCTGGAAAAATTAAACTCTCATTGAAAACTATATTAAAGATTCCATAGATGTGTAGCTACAAATATTGCAACCCACGTGTTTGTTTAAATGCATGAATGAACGATTCGTGGAATTTTTTAGTTTCTTATTTAGTGCAAGGTGTATGTAATATTTACGTTTTGAATGCCATATGAATGTAGTGGAAGCAGAAGCTAAGTTGTTGATATTTTGTAGCTTATCTAAGATGCAAGCATGTGTATGTGGATATTTGTGTTGATTTATTTGATACGCTAGTAGTACTTTGTAGTAGCTATGAAAGAAAATATATATTTTTGAGTCCTATTAATTTTCAGATTTAATTAGTGTGTCAATTGAGGGTTGAAAGATTGTGTTTATTTCTGAAAAAATTATATTTTGTATCTTAGTATTCATGTTTCGATTTTGTTGCTACTTTTGGTAGAGTTTATAGCTTATTATTCATATTTTTTATACTTTGAATGCTGCATTATTGAAGGTGGCATGCACTTCCTTGTTGTTGCTATATTTTTATTATCTTGTAGCTTATTACATAGAAAAATAGGGTGGTGATATAGTAAGAGAAATTCATATCATATTTTGTACAATTATTGGATGTATGTAAAATGTACGATTTGAGTGCTGTATGAATGTGGTTGAAGCACAAGCTAAATTATTGATATTTTGTAGCTTATTTAAGGTGCATGTGTTTATTTATTTAATACACTAGTAGTAATTTATAGCAACAATATAATAATTACATATTTTTGTGTGCTATTAATTATCAGATTTAATTAGTGTGCCAATTGAGGGTTATATGATTGTGTTTGTTGATGAAAAAATTATAATTTATATGTGAGTATTCATGTTTCGATTTTGTTGCTACTTTCGTTAGAGTTTATAGCTTATTAAGCATATTTTTAATACTTTGAATGATGCATTAGTGAAGGAGGCGTGCACTTGGGGATTTTGGATGAAGCTTCATCAATACCATGAAGGCCTTGGGGATTTTTGTTGTTATCACTGATCGTCGTTGGTTGTATTTTCTTTATTCGTAGTATTTTGTTTATGTTATTGTATTATGTTGTGTTATTGAACGTATTTTTTATTGCCCATTATAGTTTTTGGTTGTATTTGATATGTATTTTTATTGTTTGTTGTAATCTTTTTATCGTATTGAGAAGTGATGAATTTATTTGTGAATGTTTGTTATTAAGATTATCATAAAATCATTCGGAAATGCACGAGCTTTCTTTAAAAATTTATTTCATTTGGCTAACAATGATATTGTATTAAATAAGCAACGATTATCATATAACAAAGAATTGATCTAGATTAAATGTATTGATGTCAATTAAATAGTGTTAAAAAATGATTTGATAGTTAGTTAGCAAAGATTTAGTGATCTGTAAGCAATGTCATAGTGCTAGGAAGCAATGATTTGATTGTTCTATTAATAACTTATTCAATTGAAATACAAAGCTTGTTTTTGGTTTTATTATTTCGTATTTTATATTATTCACTTTAGTACATAGTCATAACGGTATATGATATACTTATTGTGGTTAAGTATAGAATTATCCTGTAAAAATATAAGTATTTATCTTTCGCAAGCTATAATAACAATTATAAAAAGCTACAAAATCAATTATAATAATTTATTCATTTAGCTTTTAATTTCCACTTTATAAGTAACTACATAATAATTATAACAAGCTAATAATTCATATTTAATTACAAATAAAAAGCTATGAACACAATGATACAAAGCTATAAATTTAATTTATAGAAATTTCTAGCTAAAAAAATGTTATTCATCTTACAAGCTATAAAAAAACTTAACAGAAGCTATGAACTTATATTTAACTAAAATCAGATCCACAATAATAAGATATCCAAAAAAATTAAACATCCAACCAATCTAAACACCTTGTTTTTCCTTCACCAAATACTAAAAACTACCATTGAACAAATCATTCAAACGAATTAGACGTTCAATAGAGGCACTGCCAAATGCTCGATGTACATTTTTTGACATTGCGTCCTTTTGGATGTTCAATTTGATGTTAGTATTGCAATATGAAGATAGTTCATCTGTGTTGTATTCCCTTTTTTCAGACCAGATTTCCAAATTTCCAAGTCATGACCTATAAAAGTCTCCATATGGCGTGTTGTATATACACACCACAGTCACTTGAATATTTTGAATCTTGCTACGCCATTTGCAATCTATCCATGTGAGCTTTTTCCACATCTTTGAATTTTGCCTTTAGGCTGTATTTTCCCAAATACAAACTACAAATATTTTTCTGCACTACAAAATCAATATTAGGTTATTATTGTGCATAAAATTACTAATTGAATATGAAATAAGTGAGAACGAAAAGAAAATAAATGTAAACACATGCATTTAACATTTTCTAACTACAAAAATATATATACGAACCTACAAAATCAATGTTAACAAATTCTGGAATAAAACCTTGAGTTGCATCTGTTAAGCTACAAAAAAAGTACAAGACGTTAAATCACTAGCTCGAAAAATATGTAAACAAATATATATATATATATATATATATATACCTTCGCAAGCTACAAACACATGTCTAACAAGCTATGAAACAAATGTTAATAATTTTATGAATAAAATTATGTTTTGCATTGAACAAGCTACATAAATAATTACAACAAGCTATGAATAAAATTACAATTACAGAAATATTAATACAAGTAGTTGTATTAATTAAATTATAAATAACTACTAATATAGCAATGCATGACAATCAATTAATAGTATTATAACATACAAAACATCATCAGACGTAAGATTAAAAAAGAGATGATAATAGCATAGATATAGAAAAAGTACGATCATATACAAAAAAAAATACTTCATTCATTCATACAGACATATAAACAAACATGTGGGTTACAACATTTTTAGCTCCAACCATGAGAGCAAACATATAAACAATATATAAAATTTAAATCTTTACCAAAAATTCTGATAAGGGTAGCAGCCATACTATGATATATCAAATAAATAAATACAAATATCCCATTACAAAAGTTTGTATCTTAAAAAAGCTACAGAATATCACTAACTTAGCAATGTAACGAATGAAAATTGTGCTTCCCCTTCAATCATATAGCATTCAAATTATTAATATTGCATCCATCAAATAGTCGTACCAAATAAACAACAAAAAATTACGCCAACCATTCATACAAACATTTAAACAAGCACGTGGGTTACAACATTTGTAGCTACACAACTTCTGAATCATTAACATAGATTCTAATGAGGGTTTTTTTTTTTTTTTTTTCAGAAGTCATGCCACAAAAAAATCACATATAAATTCAAAAACATACAAAATATAGTCCTCTATTACCTTGTTTATATCTCGTAGCAAATAGACGGTGGTGATTCTTGCGGCGGTGATGGTGTCGTTGCTACTAACGTTGTCAACTGTCGAGAATATAGGCAGTGGCGATTGTTCTTGCAGCAGCGGCGGTGGTTCTTGTGGCACCGTTGATGGTGCTGATCGCCTTTCTTTTGTAGCGTCATTCTTTCTCTGGGTTTCTGGAATGAATGACAGTGATTCTAATATTCAGATTTCTCGATCTTGATTATTCGCTTGGATTTTGTATCATTAATGATACGTATATTTTGGATATTTATATATGCATATTTCCATATTAAAAAATTGATGCATAATTACATTAATGACATTCTGTATTTTTTTTCAACTCTATTATTGGATTTTAAAGATTTTATTCAATTAAATCTTAGCCATAGATCTAGTCAAAATTGAAGGTTGGGATTAGTTCCTAGTTCTCACATAAACACCTAGTGCTCATTTGAACCAAATCCTATATATATATATATATATATATATATATATATATATATATATCGATCAGGTCGTCGTGCAGAGAATTGGGGCGACACATAATTAACGCCAAGGTTCCGGTGCATAGGTAGGCTAGCTAGCTAGATGTTTCCTATATTATTTTATTAATTATTGATTTTTTTTTCCATGGATATATAATTATATATATGTCGACTGATTTTTGAAACTTTATTAATTATTTAATTGGCAGTGAATTGAAGTACTTTACGTGGATGATCAGAGGCATGAAGGGGCAGCTGGGATTGTTCATTTTGTTGGTATATACTGCATGCATGTGTAACGGTGTTATGCCGATTTGGTACACAATATTGACGATTTGTTTTTGTGTGTGTGTGTCTCTCCCTCTTGGTTCTTATTCAAACCAATTCTTGCCTCCTCTTGAAAGAGAGAATTGAAAAACTGGATTCTACTGAATTTAGGTCATCATATCTTGTTTGCATACCAATATGATTCTCCTCTATTCTAAATCTCAAATCGTATGCATGCTATTTTAAGTGTTAATGAATGTTGTACGTACGTAGTTGATAATGCTTGCTTAAATCAAATATTTTGACAAATCCATCCACTCTTCTTCTTCTTTAATCATGTTTGTTCTGTTTTCAATGTTTTGACAAAATCGACTTTATTATTATTTTTTTATTTCAACTTATAATTTGTAATTATGATTATGATTTCTTCTGAAAAAATGTGTAATATAATTATATATGATTTCCTTAATTGCAAAACTAGAATGTAAAAGAAGATATAATGCTATTTGCTGATCAAGAAGAAGAAGGAGAAGGAGAAGGAGAAGGAGAAGAAGAAAAGAAGAAGAAGGAGAAGGAGAAGAAGAAGAAGCAGGAGGAGAAGAAGAAGGAGAAGAAGAAGAAGAAGAAGAAGGAAAGAAGACAAAAGCACATCATATCCGTTAAGAAGTCGTCCTTTCCTCACAATTTTTCTCCCACAATTTCCGCATTTAAGAGTTCATGTTGCACCATCTGTGTTGCACTTTTAAATTACGTTCTATTTTTTTTATTTTTTGTGATTTAGTTAAATTTTATGATTATTTAATAGGATTCACCCCATCCAATTATGGTTTATAATTATTTTTTGCATTTAGTTTTTCAGTTTTCAATTAATTGTTTATTATTGTGGTTGATTATTTCAAAATTAATTTTTTTAATTTTTTTTTTATAAATGTTGACTATAATTATTTATGTTATAATTAATTTTTGTTTGATAATAAATATTATTAAAATCATAAATTTGTACGAGGTGAAAAACGAAAGAGTACAACAAGAAATTTGTAATTAATTAATTGGGTCAAAGTTATATAACATGCTCTTCAGACGTTTAACTTATTTAAGGATACAAAAACACCAAATTACTTTTTTCATAAATGTAATTTGTTGAGTCTAATTAAAATCTAGAGATGTTAATTAATCGACCTAACGTACATGCGATGCGTTAAATGAGTAGTCAATATTTGTCTAATTTGACGTATGCCCTAGCAAGGATGAAAATATCACTATCGCAACATATATCGCAACTTCAATTTTACGGATATATCACTGGATATATCGATATCGCATATCGATATCACAGAAAATTGAAAAAAATGACGGAAATCATATTAAAATCTTAGAAATTTAGCAAGAAATTTTAGGAACTATTATGATATATTATTATGCACATATTCCACTAAAATTTTTGATAGAATTGTATTTTGAAAGAAAACATATGAATAATACATTTCTTAAATACCGTTTGAGACAATACATTAGACACAATAATACATAATACAACATAAAATAACTAAATAAATATAATAAAGTACAATTAATACAAAAATGAGGATCTATGAGGTTCAAATACAGTAGATAGAATGTCATCTTGTTCTAAACAATATTGGTACCAACTCATCACATTAGAGTAATTATGGATATAATTATGCACATGTGCTTGATATGTTTCTTGATTTCTTAGATTTCAATTTCGTATGATATATGGGGAGAAAAACTTTAGTGATTTGTCCATCATGTCCCCTAACTGAAAAAATGAAAAAATAAAGCCGGTGCATCTCACTTTTCAATCTAAGACATCTGTTGGTTTCCCGATCTTCTTTCTCTTATAATTTTTGCAAAGTGAGTTTATAAAGCAAAGAATATTGCAACTCAAATAATTACATTGAAGACCTAAAAAAGACCACAAAAATATATAGTATTCAATAAAAATCAAAATATATTATAGAAATATAAAAAAATTGTGATATATTGTGATATTTTGCGATAATTTGCAAAATTTTGCGATATATTACGATATATTGCGATATTTCACCAATACTCGGGAAAAAAGATATTCTCCCCAATATCCGTATCGCAATGTCAATATCTGCGATATATTCGCGATATTTCACGATATTTCAATCCTTGCGCCATAGGCCTCAAGGATCACAAATCTAGCTACCTATGTCTGTCAGGTCTCAAGATAACTGTAGATTAATAAAGAGGCAAAAACTATTTTAGCCACTTGAACTTTTAAAAGATTTATTTTAGTCACTAACTTTAAAACATACTTATTTTAGCCACTTTGGATGAAAATGCCCCTCTGCGCGCTGGCATTGAACACTGGTTGCGCGCTAGCAAGGCGCGCAACACGCAGGGGCAAAATTATCATTCTAGCTAAAATAAATATATTTAAAAGTTAGTGGCTAAAATAAATCTTTTAAAAGTTCAAGTGGCTAGTTTTATATATTTCCACATTAAATAAATTATCTATCTCCATCAGGTCTCAAAATAAAATATTAACTCCCAATAGGAACTCAGATTTAAAACATCCTACAGATGTAAACATGTGTATCATATAATCTAATTAATTCCATTAATTAATTATCTCCGTCAAGACTCAAATTAATTAACTTGCATGTATTAACTATGACCAATATATAATTATGCATGAGAAATCAAAACCTAGATTTATGAACACAATAATTGGAAGGAAAATCAAATTGAAATCGAATCAACACATAATCTCTACATGCTTGCAAACCCTATAATTAATTAAAAACTTAGCTACAAATACTGAAACTAAAAAGAAAGAAAGAATAAAGAAACATAAGTAAATAACAAAGGTTAGAAAAACTGTAGAGAAATTCAGTGCATTAAACTTCAATCTTGAATCTTCATGTCTTGCTACTCTAAAATCTAAAATAAAACTGAAATATAATGTAAATAAGCCCCCTAATTTCGTTCCCAACAACCCTATTTATACTAAGTAATAAAAACTCAGCCCAAAAGGTAAATTCACAGGCCAAAAATATGCAAAACATCAATTTCATGGACAACTCGGTGACTGGAAGGTCTAATCTGGTGATCTGCGGGTGAAAATCGGTGACCAGCGGACACCTCAGTGGATTTCATTGTTCTGCTCGCCGATCAACATTGAAGAAACTGCTGATCGGTGGATTTATCCGGAGATCGGCGGGTGTCTCGGTAGTTTCTGGCACGCTCTATTGTTTTGTTCCATTCTCGCTCGTTTTTCATCCTATTGACTCGATTCAAGTTGGAGAATGACCATAACCCGATCTTCTATCTCTCTAGATTATCTCCTAGGTGAATTGGATCTCAAAAGTATCCCATTTTTTAGCTCAAACTTCAACAAAAAGAGCAAAACATGAGAATGCACAAGAAAGGCGAAAATATGATCAAACACTTATGCATGCATGCATTAACCATTACATACCATCGAAATAAACACCTAAATACATACAAAAGCCATGTTTATCAGCCTCACACACCTACTATATATCTTTAAAGTTAAAAGTTGAATAACTTCACAATTTAACATATGATTATTAATATATATACATACACATATTTACTTACAAATTGAAAATTTTAAACGTAAATCTTGTATTCGTTCTTAAGTCCGTAAGCAAAATATAATGCACGAGCTACCTCTATTGGTGCTGTGGTTAATTGATTCAGACAAAAAAGAAAAAGGAATTTAAATTTAACAGATGATAATAAAATTGAGTCATATCTCTAATTTCGGTGAGGATGGTCTAGTGGTGGAGTGAGGTTTCTTAGAGATAAAGATCACAGGTTCGAATTTTCTCAATACTACTGGGCCGATGTTTAAGTTAAAAAAAAATTGAGTCATAACTCCAAAAAAAAAAAAAGGAAGAAAGGAAAGAAAAGGAGTCATAACTCACAACATTACACAAAATTTGAGATTAATTTAAATAAAATTTTATGTTTCCTTAGCTACTAGACTCTCTTATATGATCATAACATCGTAACAACCTTCGAAGTACCTGTTAACAAAGTTTACACTGTTAATTTTATATGTATTAAAATTAAATAAGAGCCCAGTAATTTCATACAAAATTATAAAAACCACACACACACACATATACACACACACACTATATAGACTATTCATATTGTGTTTTTAAGGCGGCTATATCGTATTGTGTTTTAAGGTGACTATTTATATTGTGTTGTATTGCAATATAGTATGTTTTTTGTAAGGGCACCTTCTTAAATCTTAACAATCTTCACACATAGATCAATTATTTTGAGAAGAAAATATGTGATCATTTTTCCGATATGACGCTTCTGCTATGTAAACATTATCTTTTGTTTTATTTTCAGATTATTAAAAAACCAAATTCAAAACTACATTATCAGTATCACAAATTTAAAAATTATTACCCATAAATCTACAAATGTACCATAGTGGATGCTATATTATATTTGGATGCCAAACATGCCAGTGATGACCAACACACATGCAATATTTTCTGCAATGAAAATACTACTGGTTGTTCTATAATATTGTAATATGAGAATTGTCTATATTAATTCATTACATTTACACTGCATGAATATTAGTTTTGATTCCTAATTTCCTATCATATTTTTCTCCGTATCTTATTTTTAGCTTTTGAGTTGGGGGAGACGCACCTTTCTTTATAAAGGTGATTGATAAGCTCGGGTTTTTCATACTTTTCGAGTTTATTCGAGACGCATTTGTAGGTGGTTTTTAGGCTTTTAGAGTAAGTTTGTGTACATTTCATGATTTAGCATTGCGTTGATGAGTTTGTTGAGTTTTGAAGCAGATAAGGAGTAAAAATGAGTCATAAGTTGAAGAGGAGTGAAGTCGGACGCGAAACGGGAGCCGAAAAGTGCGGAGGAATCCCGCACGAACCGTGCATGATGGAGACAGAGACGCACAACCCGTGCAGGGAGCCGCACGGACCGTGCGGGAAGTGTACGAGGTAATTTATAGCAAAATAAGGTGAGCAATGTCGTATCCACAGAGACTGGCTATGCAAAACAGCTAATTACTCAATTATGTTGTTTTACTTTATCTAGAGAACCAAAATTGAAGATTGATTTTAATTAACTAAAATGCTGGAAATAAAATAAATAAAGCAAACATGGATAACTGGATCAACAGATAGAAAGACGGATCCTAGGGTGTTGATGCTAAATGAATTTACCGAATCTCAGATAATTTATTAAACCAATTTAATTCTAAATCTTGTAGGAGAATCACTAAATTAATCACAACCTCTCTCTCGAGTAAGTTATGAAATTAGATTGGATTCTAATTCTTATCTCTCGATCTTGAATTATTATCTAACTCCAATTAGTACCTCAGATTTATTCTCCTCACGACACCTACCAATCTCTCGATCTAGCAGACTCGTGTTATGCAATCCTAATCCGTTAATCTATCAACCTCTCTCAAGTGAATAATAAATTAACTACACAAATGTAAATGCTGATCAATTCATTCACAAAAGACAACAATAAATAAGGATGCATCAACAAGATATAGAACGGAACAATAAATTACGTCAAATTATAAATCCATCAACATTCAACAACCCTAGGATCTCAAATAATTTAGCTACTCATGTTATATTCACAATCCAAAGGAAATAAATAAACAAAAGCATTCAACATGATAGTTCTAATTGAATAAAGCATAAAATAAACTTAGTCTATGATGCGCTTCTTCAATCTCTCTGTGGTCTCTTCTCTGTCTTCTCCTGGATGTCTCTGTGCTCTCTATAGGGTGAAAGGTGTGTGATTTTCGTACTCAAAGAAGCCTTAAATAGTTGGGTCGAGTTTGAATGGGTTTTGGAGTCGAATAAGGAAAGAGTGGAAAATCCGCCACAAACCGCCTCACAGTGCACGGTCCGTGCGCCAAGGGTTCTCTCTCGCACGGGCCGTGCGTAACTCACTGTTCTAGTTTCTTAAGGACCTACACGTTCCGCACGTTAAGGCCGTGCGCCATCTTCGCCGCCCGACACTCTTCACCGTTTTGCTCCGTTCTCATTCGTTTATCATCCGATTGACCCGATTCAAGTTGTAGCATGCTCCTCACTCAATCATCTACCTTTGTAGGCAATTTTCAAGCTCAAATTCATCTCATAAAATATTTGGCACTAAATCCCTTCAAAAAGAGCAAAAACGTGATACTGTACAAAATATAGACAACTATGCACAACTTGTTAATTCATACATGCAATGCTCATCAAATGCCATCCAACTAGACTTCAAAATACATGAAAACCATTGAAAAACAAGGGTTTATTAGTGATACTACTAAAACTACATGTTTATAGTTTTATTTGTATTTTATCGATTAGAGAATGAACTTTTTTTTATATTATTTCAAATAAATATTATTTTCTTCCTTTACGTATGCGCTGTTTTATTTAGTAGTATTAAATACCAAAAAATGTGTATATATTTGAGACAAGAAAACGTTGGACTATGGCACTTTTGTAATGCATTCCCTACTGTATACTAATTTTTTTTTTAGTTTTTTCAATGATTTTAACGTTTTGTGTTTGATTTAATTTTATACTTATTATTTAAGGTTTATCCTATCCAATTAGGGTCTCTTATAATTTTTTAGCGTTTAATTTTTTAAGTAATTAATTAATAATTAAAAATTGAAAATTTAATATTAAAAAATTACTATACACCTTAGTTTGGGTATGATGAACTTTAAATAAAAGGTGTAGAATTAAACTAATATACAAGAAATTGAAATTGAAAAAACAACTCAAAAATCTAGTGTTTAGTGCCACACAAAATGTGTAATAGAGAATTTAATCCATCTTCTTACCAAGTTTGAGTTTTTTCCTCTAAAACAATTACTGAGAATATAATCATAAACTAAATTGAAAAAATAAAAGTTTTTTTTCATCCTTTCCCTTTTCTTCCTTCGGCATTCTTTCTTTATGACATTATCTTTTAGGGTGTTTCCTTACCTATATATTTAAGTTAGACGAAGCACATCAAAATTTCACTTTTATTCTCATGCAATAACCAAATTCACTATTTTAGTTCAAATTGCATGAAATTGGTGGGAAAAATAATAAATATCAGAAAGAGAATGACTTGTGTTTCAATGTTCGGACATTAGGATTTTTCTAGTTTGTCACAAAATAAAAATCATTTAATATAGACAATTAATACTTCAACATACTCAAAGAGAAATGCAATAATAGCTCAATATGCATTAAAATATAATGTAGCGAAAAATGAGAATATTGTTGACCTTGATACATTCTTCCCAATATTCCTTTTCAATTGTGATCGTCATTGAAGCTTTATTCCAGCTAAATCCTAAATAACCAAACATCCACTGCAAACTCGCGCGCATAATGTTTTTTTTTCCAAACATGAATTTTGTAATTGATGTGAGGTTCATGACGTAGGTCTGAATTGGGAAAGGCTTTAGTATTGCTTTTTCTAGAACCATAATCCATTATCACATTTCCACCCGTTTTGGACTAAATCTTTCAGTGTTTGTACTAGCATCTTTTCCTCTTTGAGTGTCCAGATACATTGTCAATTACCAGTAACATTACCTTTAGAAAAATCTCTACATGAATTCTCATTTTCCATGACTCTTACAAAGAATTTACTTAGCAATTTGAAGCAATATAACACACATTATGCACATCATTCCTCTATACATAGAAATGAACTGGAAAGAACATTTAATTCAAAATTGATAAAAGATCATTTACCATATTGAAATGGTATTGACAGTAAAATAGTTTAAAACACAACTAAACATTAGTTTCTCCATTCATTATACACAGAAGTGGTTAAATTGTTTCTCCAACTAGTTCATTGTTGACTACTTTCGACAACATCAACATAAGCATCCCATTAGCATTTCTATTACCTTTAAGACTTCCTGAATATTCTATGAGATAACTCAAACGAGCAAATGCATCTCCATTCATCCTCAAACTATATATCAAGACAATCTGAATATGACATTCTTATAATATCATACGGATGTTTTGTATGTTTTGGAGTTTTACTAATGGAATTGTAATGTTTTTATATAGAAAATTTATTTGATATTAAACGTTTATGATGTACAAAATATTGAAAAATTATATTCACATCTCCTACAATATGACTAAAATGTCATCATTTGTTAGCTCAACATCCATCATACGGTAAAAAATAATATATTAATCTATGAAATTAATATAACTAATAGTATAAGGAAACTCTAGCTAAATCAGATTTAATGCAGTGAAAATAGTGCGATCACAAAACATGGCCTAATTCTAGTGAAGATACCTAAGTGAAAGATAGAAATAAATCCCTTATGACAGAGTAAACACTCTTGTCTAACTAGCTGAGCAGAAACCAAGAATTATACAAATTTTCTTATTAGAAACCTCTCATTTTAAGCATCTCAGCTCATGAAGAAATTGAGTGAGTGAGATAATGCTAGTTAAGACGACAAACAATGTAATTTCAACAGTGTTAATGAGTGAGAGAAGAGATGAAGATAAAGCTAGAGCTGCAACTGACACAAGAGATAGCAGAGCTTTTAACTCAACTTATCAGATTATATTTGGTTCTGCTAGAATTTGGATTTGTTGGGATGTAGAAAGCAGCTAAAGCACTACCAAAAAATCACGGTATAGCGACGACCTATTCCGTCGTTAAATCTTGATTTTCCATCATTAAAATGAACTAGCGACGGATTGTGTCCGTCGTTAAATGTTTGATCATCAGTAGACTTAATGATAGAATATTTTTGTCGTTAAGTATTAATGAAAGATCTGTCCGTCATTAAAAAGGTTGCCCATTTCAGTCGTGAGGGCTTTTTAATGTCGGACAGATCCGTTGTCAATATTTAACGACTGAAATATTCTGTCGTTAAAAAATTCACCCGTTTAATGAAGAATTGTGTCCGTCATTTTTTTTTTGAATTATTTTTATTTATGCATTTTTGATTTTATGAATTTGAAGACTTTTTAACTCGAATGAAATACATACAAAATATTATATAAATATTTGGTTTGAATGCAAGATTAAAAGTATAAAAATAGTTATCCAAATTCATATATAATCATACATAACAATTTTAAAATTATTAAATGAATCAACTACATGTCAGTGGTTTGAATACAAGATTAAAAGTATACAAATAATTATTCAAATTCATATATAATCATACATAACAATTTTAAAATTATCAAATGAATCCACTACATGTCAGGAGAAGGTTAAGACGATGATGACCCACTACCAACCCTAAACCGATGATGCATCTTCTGCATCTGCTGAAGTAGAAAAAGCTGCTGATCCATCATCTCTTGGTGCTTCTGCTCCGCTAGCTACTGAAAATGCTCCACATGTGCCTGCAACTTCACTTCCAAATCTCGGATGGTAGCTTAAGAGTCATAGTACTCGGAGCCCGCTGAAAATGCTCCACATGTGCCTGCAAAGGCTTATTTTACTATATTTACCACTTAGATGTTATAGGTTTGTATTCAAATTTATCTAGATATTCTTAGAATTTTTCTACAAAGAAAGTAATAATTTCTTTATTCTCTTTAGTAAATTATATTTTATAATCATCGATCATTTTAAATGCACTACATGTTAATCTAAATTTTTAACGTTAACACTTTTTAATACATAATATATATTTCTATTTTTACAAAGAGACAATTCACCCACATTTTTACATTACTTTATATTTTACATTTATTTTACTGGGGCGGGCGCTACAGAGTGGTATCAGAGCGCGGTTACGATTCTGTAGACTATCCATGTATACAAACTTAGGACTTGTGGTGTGCATGATTATGCTAGTAAGATAATATGCAGTGTGGTTTTTTTTAGAATTTCTATATTTGAATTTCAAAATTATTCTATCAGTGTAAATTTTTTATAAAAGTATGATTTGGTATAAATCTTTGTATTTCTGGGATAATTTTGTCAATCTTGTTGAAAGGTACTAGTGGCATGATGACATGTACGTTGTCAATTAGATGTCAATGACACTTTTCAATTGTCCCTACTTATGACAAATTCTTGACCCTGAGTATTTTTATGTATATTTCCGAACGTAAGTGAAGGTTTAGTAGCAGAGAAGTGTTTCTATTGAGTTGATAGCCAATATATTTTTCTTTTTGTTATCTAGTAGAATTGTACTAAGTTTTAGCTCCATTACGAGAAATCTAAAATGCATGCAAATTCATATAATATTATAATATATAAGTTGTATTGCCTTTAATTAAGGTTCCCATAGTTCCATGAATCAATTCAATATCATTTAGACATAAAAAAAAAAGTAATTAATGTAGGTAATGATTGTGCATCTACTGTATAATATGTGATAGTAGAGTGTAAATACAAATAGAGAGAGGGCGAGGCAGAGACAGAGAGAGAATTTGAGATTATGAACCGTTACTTTACTTTTGCTAATATATGTGTGTGTTGTTTTTGTGTGTGTGTGTGTGTGTGAATATATTAATGTAGCATGCCATTATACGTGTTTTATTTGTTATGTTAGGTGGTTAACTTTAAAATTAGCTTCTAATGCAAGTAATCTCATCTTAAAACTGTTTGGAAAAAAAAAAGACATTACCATAAGTACTAGCTCTAAACTCTTAGAGAATAATATTAATTGTACCTATTTGAATAAATAACAGAATAAGTCAAGTGTTCAGATAATGTTCGTACAATAAAATTTCGAGGACGAAATTTTTATGAGAAGGGGAGAATGTAATATCCGAGCCATTCACTACTCAATAGTTATCTTAATTTATGTTTTATATAATTGTTTTCATTCCAATTAAATTTATACAGAAATATATATGTCAATTTAATATTGTATATATGCTTATGTTACAATTTATTTGCTAGATGAATTATCACTTGCGAGAAACTATACAATCATGAACTAAACTAGTTTAAATATATATTGAAAGTTTGAATAATATGTTATATAAATTGATGATATATATATATATATACATAAACTCAATTATATGGATAAATATTAGTATGGAGATGATTACATTTTATCCTAATAGCCACAAAAATAAGAATTAGTTAATAAAAGAAAAACAAATTGCATGCATAGGTCCACGTAATGTTAATACTTGGCATTTGTTGGGAACAAAGTTAATTGGATTAGGCTTAGTGGATTAGGAAGATAGATAAATAAATAAATAAAAGAAACTAAATATTTTCCTATGCCTACACGTCATCTGAGTAACATGATAGGTGTAAGAAAATAGTGATCAAATGTGTGGTGACTATGCTAGGACAAATATTATATATATATATATATATATATATATAGGTGAAATTTTAAGTAGAAAAAAAGAATAAATAAAGAAAAGCAGAGAGGGATGAAAGCTTAAAAGAGAGAAGGTATGCAATTCATGCCATATGTTTATTTTGATATTTGAGTTTTCTTAGTGCTAAATAAAATAATTAGTATTATATTTTATAATTTAAGGTGATGATTTAATATAAGGAACGTGATTTATTCTAGTACTAGGATTAGTTATATTTGAAACTTTTATATCATAATATATGTATATATATACGTATAGATAGGTATATACATATGTGGAGCATATATGTATTTGAATAAATTCTTATTTAATTTCTAATTAGTTCGTGGTTAATAATAATTAATAGATTAAAGATTAAATTTGTGAATTAGTTAATTCTTTTCGAAAAGATCTAATTGAATAAATAATGAAGTTGAATTAAAAAGGTATTATATGTATATATATATATAATCATAAAGAATATGATATCCGATGAAAATAAGTTTATTCATTTGGCTATAATCATTTAGATTTTGTATTTAGTACATGATTCATAAATTGAATTACATTTTTTACTTTAGGATTTGATTAATCAACAATATTATATTGGCGTGAAATACTTTGTTATTAGGTAAACTTTGAGTTGTTGAGAAACCTTAGCAAAATTCTAATTTTTACTAATTTACAAGAATTTAGATAGTTATGATTTATTTATTATCATAGTAGAGTGAAGTTGCAGGCTGCAAAGATAAAAATATATTTTGATATTAGATTTAGAGCTAATAATAATTAGTAAATTTTAATTTGATTTATACTTACTTGTGGTTAATCTATGGTTTATCTTAATTAGATCCTTTTGAGAAAGCACACACTTAAGATTCCAAATATCGTAAGCTTGGGACTTGAGGTAAGTAGAAATCCATCTGCAACTACAATGCATGAACATAGTATTATTTGACTATATGTGTTTATCTTTTATTATTTATTATTTGTTATTTATTATTTATTATTTATTGTTATGTTATACTGTATGATTGTGTGATGTGATATATATATTTGTGATATTGTATTGTGTTGCACTGAATATCTTGTACATAAGCACGAGCATATACATGCACGTCATATAGATATTATCGAGGTTGCATGCATGAAATGGTTTTCAGAGAGAGAAAATGTTTTGTTTGGGATTGGTCACCACCAGCCCGTGTTGTGCTATGTTGATATTTGTGCCTCAAGTGGGATGACTTCCATGTGGGATCAAAGGGAACAGGTAGGGGGCGTGTCCCTTGGGGTCCAGGGATGATGGTCCACTTCGACTGCACCTTTGAGGTGATGAGTGGCTGATGTGGGATGACTTTCATGTGGGATCAAAGGGAACAGGCAGGGGGCGTGTCCCTTGGGGTCCAGGAAGGATGAGCCACATGAGTGCACTAATCACATTCTGGCCAAGTGATATTGATTATATTATGAGCTCATGACTCATGTTGGTGTCTGGTGAAGGGAGCCAAGTTCCTAAATGTTGAAAATGCTTTTGAGATGGCATGAAAGGATTTTATACACGAGCATTTCACATTTGTGGTGTGTTGTGTCTTGCACGTGTTGTGATGCCAGTGAACATGCATGTGCATGATTTCTGCTTACTGAGCTTTAGCTCATTTAGTTCATGCATTGTAGGTGAAAGTGATAACGTGTGATGCATGGATGCTTAGAGTTCTGACAAGTTCTGAGAAGTGTATACATGGATGACGACCTGTGAGGAGGGTGGGCAAAGGCTTATTTTACTATATTTACCGCTTAGATGTTATAGGTTTGTATTTAAATTTATCTAGATATTCTTAGAATTTTTCTACAAAGAAAGTAATAATTTCTTTATTCTCTTTAGTAAATTATATTTTATAATTATCGATCATTTTAAATGCACCACATGTTAATCTAAATTTTTAACGTTAACACTTTTTAATACATAATATATATTTCTATTTTTACAAAGAGACAATTCACCCACATTTTTACATTACTTTATATTTTACATTTATTTTACTGGGACGGGCGCTACACAGCCCTTTGCTGGTAGCCTACTCAACCTCCGGCAAACTCGTCGTCACTCAACCACTGACATTCAAGCATAAGCACAGTATCACAGAGATATAAGATCACAAAGAGAGTGATCGGGGAAGGGGGAGTGAACACGATTAAGCACAGAGCTTAGATCTAGGGTTTACTTCTTGCACGAGAGAGAGAAAGGCTATACACACAGTGTATGAGAAACTATCATGTTAGTGCCATCTACACTTAAGTGTTGGAGATTGTCATAATCTGTATGGTAATATGACAATATCAAAAGAACACAAAAAGTTTTGGTTATTCATGTTCGAATACCATGTTCTGGACACTGTCTTTTGAACATTCCGCTGCCAATCTGATTGAAGATCGAAGAATGTACTTCATCATGTCTGTGAACATGATCATGTACATAGTTGTCCAGAAAGTTTTCAAGAGATGTGCCATGCTAGATTCAAGGAGTTGAAGCTGCAGATTCAAGATGAATGTTTCAGAATAGAAGCTGCCTTGTTCGTGATGAAGATCAAGAAGGAAAGAAGGAGTTCTATTCAAGGAAGACATTTAAACTAGGAAAGTCCAATTTAAATAAGAAAATTATTTCCTTGTTAAATCCTAGTCAAAGTAGGACTTCTGATTACCTTGTTTAGGCTATATCTGTTGTTTATAAATAGCCTGGGAATCAGACTAGATTAGATGACATGAGTTTTACGAATACACAAAGGGTAGAGAGTCCAAAAGACTTCATATTTGAAGCATATAGTATTCAGATAGACTAGGTTTGATCGGTTAGATCATTGTGTTTCTAGTCTGTGTTTGAAACTCACTTTCACACACTTAGAGGAGTCTCAGGAGAGATTTCTTGTGGGAACGAGAGGGATTATAGGTTGTGAGGGGAGCTCGCAAGTCAGTTTAGTGAAAGAGGTTGAATTGGGTAGGAAAGGGCTCGAGTGATGGGAGTCTTCGTGTAATAGCTTTTGTAGCCATACATCGGAGTAGTAAACTATTTCTCACGGACTTGTGAAGTCCCCCTGACGTAGATCAGTTGATCGAACAGGGTTACCAATCTCGTGTTCTTTACTTGCTTTCTGTTTCTATATTCTGACCTTGAATGTTCATCACAATGTACACGTACATGATTATGAACATGACCGCATAGTTTATGTAACTTCAATTAGTACCAGAGCGGGTCACCTTTGATTTTTAGTGCGAAAATAGTCCTGAAAGCTACATATCTACGTGAAAGTTTTGGTTTCAGTCCAACCATGAGTGCCATCAAAGAAGGAGGATCTACGGTCAGACCACCACTGCTAGAAGGCAACAACTATCCCTACTGGAAAACAAGGATGAGGGCATTCCTGAGATCAATTGATGAACTTGCATAGAAGAGTGTCACTGAAGGATGAGAAAAGCCAACGGTTGCCAAAGAAGGAAAGCATGTGGAGATTGAAGAAGAAGAGTGGACTATGCCGCAGAAGAACTGGTACAATGTCAACTCCAAAACTCTCAATGTAATATTCTCTGCAGTGGATCTTGAGACATTCAGTCTAATCTCAACCTGTGAGACTGCAAAAACTGCATGGGATATTCTGGAAACTACCTTTGAAGGGACTAGTTCTGTAAGGCTGTCAAGACTTCAAAATCTAACTTCAAAATTTGAAATTCTTAGAATGGAAGAATCTGAATCCATTAGAGAGTTTAATGCCAGACTGAGAAGCATATCAAATGAGAGTTTTGCCCTTGGAGAGCCTATCAGCAATGAGAAGCTTGTGAAGAAGGTTCTTAGATCTTTTCCAAGGAAGTTTGCCTACAAAGTTGCTACTATTGAAGAAGCCAAGGACATCAAGAGTATGAGGCTTGATGAACTGATGGGGTCGTTGAGAACATTCGAGAGGAATCTAGATGATAAAGACAGCAGCTTAAAAAAGAGAGGTATTGCTCTTAAAATTGAAGTCTCTGAAGATATATCTGAACATGTACAGAAACAAAAACCTGTACTTGATTCAGATACAATGAACAATATGGTCCTTATCACCAAGAACTTCAGTCGAATGCTAAAAAGAGTAAACAAGTAGTCTTCTAGGAGGTCCAACAACAAAAGACAATCTTCTAGTAATCCCCAGCAAGATAGAAACTCTAACAGTGAGCAGAAAGATTTTCAACCTTCAAATACAAAGAGAGGAATTCAGTGCAGAGAGTGTGATGGTTTTGGACACATTCAAGCCGAATGTGCCAATACTCTGAAGAAGAACAAAAAGAACTACAATGCCTCTTTTAGTGATAATGATTCTGAAGAAAGTAGCAGTGAATCAGAAGAAGAGACCTATGCCTTTACAGTAAAATTCTCAAAGTTCCAGGATCCTTTCGAACTTGCAGAAGATAAAGACTCGGACAATGAAGATTTCAGCCATGAGGAGTTTGTTCAGACCTATAAAGAGATGTATGCAAAATGTCTTGAAGTAGCTAAGATCAACAAGACTCTGCAATCTCACAACAAAGATCTTCTTAAAGAAAATGGGGAATTGATCAGATCTGATTCAGAACAGAAGGTCATTATTCAACAGCAAAAGAAGAAGATTGAAGAGCTGTCTGCAGAACTAAAGTCCATCAAAAGGAATGTCAACATACTGAACAATGGATCTGAGAATCTTGATAAGATTCTCACTACCCCAGGACATTCTGGGAAGAGTCATCTAGGTCTTGGATACAATGGTGGACAATCCAAGACAGTGTTTGTCAAAGCAAGTACAAGCCATCAAGTGCATGTACAAAATAATGTTCAGAACATCCCGAAGAATATTATCAAGAAGATGACTGCAAATAATGGCAACAGAAAATGAATCATCTGCCATTATTGTGAAGAAAAAGGCCACATTCATCCTTATTGTGAAAAATACCTCTTTGATCTGAGGAGAATGAGAAGAAGATCTGTGGCTCAACATTTCAACAACCCCCAGAAGAAATCAGTTACTCAAAAAAGGAAGAAGCCCGCACATAAGAAGCAATAGGTTGTCAAGCATACCAGTCTAATTGCCCATACTTCACTAAGAGTTGAAGACAAAAGCAGCTGGTGCTTTGACAGTGGCTGCTCAAGACACATGACTGGAGATTGCTCTATGGTGCAGAATCTAAAAGCTTGCTCGTCAGATTTTGTTACTTTTGAAGATGGAAAAGGGGGTAAAGTAATGGAAAAAGAGAGCTGATTGTTGAAGGAATGCCCAAACTAAAAAAAGCTATACTAGTTGATGGACTCAAAGCTAATCTGATAAGCATCAGTCAACTATGTGATGATGACATGACTGTTGTCTTCACCAAGGAGAGTTACAGAGTTATGAATAAGAATAATGACTTATTCATGGAATGAAAGAGATCAACTAACAACTGTTATTAGCTACATGTTCCTGCAAAATGTTCTTTAACATGTCAAAGAACATCTATAGAAAAGTCAGAAATCTGGCATCAGAAACTTGGACACATCAACTTCAGAAATACGATATCCTTGCTCAGTTTACTAGCTATAATTGCACCGTTCACTTGCGGTAATTTTGTAGTCGAAATAAATATTCGATCAAGTTTTTGGTGTTGTTGCCGGGGATTAGTAATTTTAATTATAATATTGTGATACAATTGATTTTACTACTTTAGACATTTTATTTATTTTTTATTTTTTATTTTTTTTATTTTTTATTTGTTTTGTGGTTTAAGCAGGTAGTGTATGAACACACGCTCTAGCAATATCCTGTTGGAGCCGTTTCAACCTGATATAGAGTATGTGATTCACCACAAAAACGTACAAAGGATTATGATGGCTAACCAAGGTCAACAAGCTAATCCACAAGCTATTCCACAGGAGGAGCTTGTTAATCAGCTCCAACGCCAATTGGAGTTGGTACAGAGACAACTTGCTAAACAGGAAGCTGTACGTGTACGAGCTGAAGGGACGCCAATTCAGGAGATGTTCACTCATGTGCCTATTCATAGACCTCATGTTGGACTAAGAATTGATGCTAACAATTTCGAGCTCAGACCAGCCCTTATATCAATGGTTCAGCAAAATCAGTATGGTGGACGAGCCATAGAGGATCCCAATAAGCATCTGTCACATTTTCTGGAGATCAGTAACATAGTGAAGGTCAATGGGGTTTCAGATGATACTATCAGAATACGGCTATTTCCTTTTTCTCTGAAGAATAAAGCTAAGCAATGGTATCAAACTCTAGCAGCTAGCTCAGTGACGAGCTGGGATGATTTGGCTCACAAATTTTTACATAAGTTCTTTCCATCTGGAGTTACTCTGAAGCTGAAGGCAGAGATTACACAGTTCCAGCAGAGGGACCAAGAATCTCTCTATGATCTATGAGAGAGATTGAGGGAGATGCTCAGGAAATGTCCGAATCATGGCTTTGGAGAAGATCACCAAGTCTGCATCTTTTACAATGGATGTAGTCTTGAGGTGAAGAGACTATTGGATGCAGCAGCTGGAGGGTCTCTGCTCAAGAAATGACATGAATCAGCCATTCGGGTTATTGATGATATGGCTACTACCAGCTATGAGTGGCCCGGAGAGAGGCAGGTACAGATTTTGAAGAAGCTAGCTTCTACATCAGAGGCCGACCCACTGAGTTTGATTGTAGCACAGTTGTCTGCTATGAATACCAAGATTGAGAATTTGTCTCAATCTAAGCATGAGCCTGAGTTAAAGCCACAACCGCAGATGGAGGATGTAAATTTTGTGCATCAAGGAGGACAACTGAATAATTACAACAACGGGTACTGGTCTAACCAAGGTGGTAATCAGTACTACCAAGTTAACCGCTCACACCCAAATTTCTCCTATTCTAACCCTAACAATGCATTGCAGCCTCCTCTAGGATTCTTAGTTACAAATGGTGTGATTGATGAGCCCAAGAAGCCAAACATGGGAAAGACAGAGCAGTATACGGGGGAGTCTCAAAGCTATATTGAGAAACTGGAAAATACAGTGGGAGCTATGGGGATACAAATGAAGATGATGAAAACTCAGATTGGTCAGATAGCTATAGCTATAGGAAGTAAACACTAGCAAGGGCAGTTCCCAGGCTAACCAATGGTGAACCCCAAAGAGCAGTGAAAAGCTATCCGGTTGAGGAGTGGGATGTTTTATGAGGGTCCAGAGGTGCCGAATGCAGCACCAACTCTAGCCCAGATTGGGGACGATGACGGGATCGAAGTGGAGGATGATACTACCAAAATTCCATCATCTGCAGCACCGACTCCAACTCCAAAGTCGCCATTCCCATCATCTCCTTCTCCTACTTCAATTACTATACCGTTCCCACAGAAATTGTAGAAGAAGAATTTAGATGACCAGTTCTCCAAGTTTCTTAAGATGTTTTGAAATGTGCATATCAACATACCTTTGGTGGAGGCGCTGCAGCAAATGCCCAAGTACGCCAAGTTCCTCAAAGATGTGGTATCCAAGAAGAGAAGATGGGGGGAACTATGAAACAGTGCACCTCCCAGAAAATTGCAGCTTCATCATCCAAAGGAAGCTCCCAGCTAAAATGAAGGATCCGGGGAGTTTTACACTTCCCATCACTATTAGAGACAAGCTAGGTGGTTGAGCACTGTGTGATTTGGGGGCCGAGCATTAATTTGAGGCCGCTCTCATTTTTCAAGAAGCTGAACAGTGGACAACTCAAGCCCACAACCATGTGTTTACAGATGGCCAACCAATCTGTGGTGTATCCCAAGGGAATTTTGGAGGATGTACTCATCAAAGTGAATGATTTTATATTTCCGGTGGATTTTGTGGTGCTTGATATGGAGGAAGACAAGAGCGTTTCTCTCATTTTAGGATGACTATTCTCGCGTACCGGACGAGCCAACACCGATCTAGACACGGGGATTCTCACTCTCCGATTTTAAGAAGAACAAATTCGGTTCTTGTTCGATGTAGAGGAGCACAAGGCAGTTGTGGAGTATAACATCATCAACACCCATAAAATTGGTTGTAGTACTAATGGTGGAGACACGGAGATGGTAAATTGAGGAAGAGAATGGGGGATACCAGTTTTTCCACTTGTGGGAACTTGAGTTCCCAAATTCATCTGGTTTGTCGACGTTAAATGCAGCGCTTGTTAGGAAGCAACCCAATGTGTTTTTTATTTTTTCATTTTATTTTGTTTAGTTTTTCTTATTTATGTTTTTGACTTCTTTTTCTGAGTTGTGCAGGTAGAAAACGAATGGATGCTGTAGTTTGGGGATATCAATTTAATCAACTTGTCCTTCGACAAGTTTGGAGGAGGAAAGTGAACCCGAACGGACATCCATGTGATCGTTGTAAGTGGTCGACGACACCATCATACATTCTTACAAACGTATTCCATCCCGTGGATTTGAATAAGTTTAGGGGATGTATGCATGTTTGTGTCTAGACCTTTATTTTGTTTTACCTATTTTTATTAGTTTTGTCATGTTTTTGCAGCTTTTATTAGTTTTTAGTTGTTTTTAATTTGTTTCGTGTCAGTGTTGTTACACTGTGGAGTTGTTGAATTCGAGTCTTTGATGAAGTTGTGTCTTGAAGCATGTTTTGATTGACATAGTTGCTAATGATTTGCATGTGATAGGCAAAAGCATGATTTGAGCATGAATAAGCATAATTGGTGCATTATGATAAAATTCGTGATAGCTTTGAACTGTTAGGTAGCCTGTGAGATTTGAGCCTCAAAAATTTGATTATTTTCTTTCTTGTGGAATTTACTAGATGAATGTGTGAACTTCTAGAACTTGCCCCGTGTCTTATCGAATATACATTAGGATATGAGCTTAGAAAATGAAGTTAGGCCATTTTTGTGTGAACCTTTTCTCCCTTTTCTTTGACCTTGTATCATTATAATCCCTAGTCAACCATCTTTGAGCCTTTTAGCCTTTTATTTGGTAGCCCCATAAATATCTAATTTGTGTTGAATATTAAGTTCTCTTTGCTTGGAGGATGAGTGAAAAAGAGAATAATTGAAGTGAATTAGATGTTTTGGGTGATTGTGAATAAAAGGATGTGGGATTGATGTTGGAAAAAAAAAAGAGAAGTAAAAAAAATTAAAAAAGGAGAGAAGAAATGGTGAAGAGAAAAAGTATGGGGTTACTTGGTGTTGAAAGAAGAATGAATGAAAAAGAATGTGATTTTTGAGAGAGAAGGAAGAAAACAAGACAAAGTCTTGTTTTACTTAGAATTGTATGGAGGAAGTAGATGGAGAATTGATTAGTTATGTTAAACTAGATTGATTCAAAGAAGTCACTTAGCCTAAATTTTCCTACCTCAACCAAAAAGCCCACATTACAACTAAATGAAAGTCCTTTCCCATTCTTAGTTTGTATCCTACTAAAGTAGAGGAGATGTTAGACTACAGGCAAGCATATGGTAAGTTCATCATTTATTTCTATCTTGAGAGTATACACATCCATATTTATACACTTGAGAGAGAGTGATTGATCTAAATGGTGAGGTTTAGAAATTCAAAGCTTTCATTGAATAAATTTCAATGATTTGATCCATGCTTGTTTCGTTGTTTAAGTTGTGTGATTTGTTATCCTGAAGCAATAATGATTGTCATGAAAACATGTGTTCCTTGTCTTTCTCGTTCTTTGTTCAGGGACGAACAATAGGTTAAGTTTGGGGGGTTGATGAATGTTTTACATGCATTTATGGTCGTTTATTGATGCATTATTAGTGATAAATCATGTAAATTATGATGTTTTGCTATTGAGTTGTAATTTATGTCCTATCTCCTGGAGTTTGTCGAGTTTATGATGTTTTGGTGCTAAAAAGTGAAGAATTGGAAGCCTAAGATGAAGTAGAGCATCAATGGGTCGAGAAAAGGACTAAAGGAGGCTTCCAGGGTGGTAGCACGACCATGCCTTGGTGAACCAAGTTGGCACGGCCGTGCCAAACCGTGCATAAAGTGTTCAAACTTATCCAGAGAAGTCAGCATGGGCCGTGCCTAAGTGGTTCATTAAGGCACGACCGTGCTTGGTCAAGGCCTTGCCAGTAATGTTGAAGGTGGCACGACCGTGCCTTAGTGGTCCGTGTAGGCGCGGCCGTGCCTTAGTGCGGACAGCACAAAACTTATCTTGTTCCGTCCACTGTGTTTCCTATTCAAGTCGGGATTCTTCTCGGCTATTTAAGGCTCGATATTGGACGAATTTTGAATAAGTTTTCACCCTAAGTAAGAGAGAGAGAGAGAGAGCAATTGGAACAAGAGCAAAGAAGACGAAGAACGAAGACACATAATTCATTGAAGATTGAAGACGAGATTTCTCCACGGGTTTTATTTCAGATTTTATTTTCTTTGAACTATGTTTTTCTCCGGAACATGTTTAGTTATTTATCTGATGATGAGTAGCTAAAACATTCAGATTCAAGGGTTAGAGAGTAGTTAACTCTCATGCACGATTGATTTGCTTCTTTAATGTTCAGACCCTTTTTATTTTAATTACTCTTGTGTTTAATGTTTTTGATTGACTGGCCATTAATTGGATGATTTATGTACTTATATTCATAATTCGAGAGATGAGTTTCTATGCATGCTTAAGGAGTAATTAACATTATTATTCGATAAGTTCGAGAGAATTGAGATTAAGAGTGAGGACGTTAAATCTGTAGAGCTTTTAGGAGTTGCAATTTAGTAATTGAATAGAGACGTTAATTATAGATTGTAATCCACGAATTATTCACTTCAAGAGATGGCTTAATTTATTTTGGTGATTGTCCTAATCGAACTTGAGTCGTGACGAACATTTAAGTTGTGATTTGATTATGTATGAAAGTTAATGAAATCGAAGCCTTAGAATTCTTCTTTAATTCTAAAACCTTTTCCATTTGTTACTTCGATTGTTTAGATTTTAATTTAAGATTGCATTTTAATTATTAGTTTAAAAACCACAATCCCATTTAATCGGTTCGTCTAGATAGTAAATATTAATTTATGTCATAGTACTTAGAGTTATTTTATCTAATCCATGTGGATACAATATCCTTGCTCAGTTTACTAGCTATAATTGCACCGTTGACTTGCAGTAATTTTGTAGTCAAAATAAATATTCGATCAACATTCTAATCATGGGGTTAGAAAGTTTTGACTAAACTATCAATTTAAGGCAAGTAAAATTAACTAACAACACCAACAGTAGCAAAGACGAAGGAAAAATTATGAAAAGAGCATTAAGGTGTAGATTATCTCATTGGTTTCTCTCCTAGCTTGTTTCAAGTCGATTATACTAATCCTACCCGTACAATAGACCCCTTCAAGTGGCTTAGCTTCATTTACTGTCACCGTCAATCCATTAAACCCCCATCGGCTATATTATACGAGCAAGATTAACAATTAGGCTTACGAAACCCGATTCACCTAACGTTGAAGGAACCTAAGTCGGGCTCTAGAATCTCCTCTCGGTCTCATCTAGAGCCTAGAAATACTAAGTAGTGGCCAAGTACTCAACATAACAAGCACAATCCCAACAACAAGAAATCAACCATCACAAGCATAGATCAAAACCAAATCAATTATCTACTTCCCTAATGTAAGGAATTAGCCCATCATGCTCAAAACAACATAAACATTATAAAGGCTTTCTATTTCATAAATCGAAGATAAACAAAATATAGACTTCCACAATATTTGTTGTCTCGAGAGTTTTGGGACAAATCCTCACAAATAAGCTAAGCTAAGGAAAGAAATACCAAAAGGGAGGATCCTTGAGCAAGCCTAGCTTCCGTGGATAGCTTGAAGTCGGATTTCTCTTCTAGTGCCTCTTCCTTAGCCTTGAACTTCATTGCCTCTTCTTCTCCTCTTTTCTCTTTCTCTGGAACTGTAGTGGTGGTGAATGGTGAAGTATGGTGAATCTGGGGGGAGAATGCATCCATAATCCCCCCAAGTCTCTCTGTGTGAATGAATGGAGATGGTGGATGATTTATTGGTTTATTAGAGAGAAAAGTAAAAGGTGGAGTTATTGGCAGATAGTTCTCCAAACTCCTCCTACCCCTAGCTAGAACTGTGTGCATTTAATTCTCCAGCTAGTCAAGTGATGGAGAGCTTTAAAGATCAAAACTGCCGAACCACAGCTGAAACTGATCGAACTAGAGCTCGAACTGATCGCGGCTGAAACTGATCAAGGGGGCTCAAACTGACTGCCCCGTGCGGGGGTTGGAATGTCCTTCACCCGCGGGGTGCCGTGCGCTTATGGGACGCATTCGCTGTGAGCACTGCCTCGTAGTCGCGGGGGTCTGGTGCCGATGGGGGCTACTTCAGCTCCAGCTTCCGGCTTTAGCTTATCAGTTTTGGCACTTCTCATCAGTTAGGCTCCTTCAGTTTTGTGCTTCAGTTGACTTCTCAGCTGGTTCTCTTTAGTTGTCCTTAGCTCAACTCTCGGTTCTTCAGCTGCAGCTCCAAGCTCTTGGTTCCATCAGTTCAGTTTATCAGTCAGGGGACTTCAACTGATCCCATCAGTTGTGGCACTAGCTCAGCTCCAAGCTCTCAATTGCAGCTTGGAATCTTCAGTTTGACCCCAAAACTGATCAGTTTTGGGTGCAACTTGAGCTCGGCCATCAGCAAGACCCTCGACCAGCTCAGCGAAGTAGGTGATTCGGGACCTATTAACGAGCTGGAGCTTCAGTTGGGAGCTTCAATTTGGGAGCTCCACCTCCTAGCCACTTTTATGCCATAAAATCCTGCTTTTGGACACAAAAGTTCAAGTTTTGCACAAACTTGGCATAACTCACCAAAAGAGCAAAAGTGAAGGAAATAACATAAAAAATTACACAAAAAGACAGGAAAACACAAACTGAAGACACTAAATTCCTATAATAAAATAGTACAAATAAACACCAAACATGATGACACACAAAACAACAAAAAACAAAAATAAAAATAAAAACCTAAACTACAAGGATAGAAAGAACCAGGATTTAGTCGGTTGAGGGCGTTAGGTAAGAGAACCCAATGTGTTTGAAATAGGCCTTTAGGGCTGCATCCATGCGGGTCAATTTTTCATTAGCTTGAAACTGGGCATTCTCCATCACTTCTAGCTTCCTCATCATCACCGCGACCGGGTGCTCTCTCTGTTGTGCCTTCTCTGCTAGTGGTTTCCTCGATGAACCTGCAGTTAAAAGAAACATGCTCAAGGGGTTTGTCCTCGGTACAAAGAACACATGCTTTCCTTCCTCATCGTCAACCACATCTTGCATCATCCTCAAACAACTCAAATTAAAATATTCACGGGGGAGGGGAATCATAGCAATATCATTCAAATCAAGCAACCTGGCCCTAACAGCAATTTGGGTGATCAACTGGGCACAAGAGATACGATGCTTGGGGTGTGTCTTAATTTCTCTAAAATGTGCAATGGCCACATACCCGAAATTGATTTTAATCTTTTTCACCATGCATCATAAAATGTATAGCTCTTGGTTTGTTATTGAATTAGAGTTATCCTTCATCCCAAAGAAACTATAAGCCAACACCCTATAACAGAATCTCAAGACATCATTGTTCAAACATTATCTCTTTGTGGCTCCACTCTGATAAGTGGAGCCATCTCCTATATCAGCCCATTTTGCATCAACTCCCTCAGCGGAGTTGGGCACTACAGTCATGGCATCAACATACTCATTCTTCTGGAAGCCCAAGTATGACACAATGCCCAGCATCATGTTCAGATCATCAGCAGACATAGAAAAATTCCTACCCAAAATTCTAAAAGCCATAACCCTAGTAGATGTGGCAGGTTTATTCACAGCTTTAATTTTTTAAATTTTGAACAAACTCTCATGAGAGAGAAAAAAAGATAACACACTTCATATCCAGAAAAAAATTCCCAACCAATAGCAGCAAATAAACCCCTTACCTCTTACTCTATCCTAAGAGCTGTGAACGACTCATTGTGAACTCCCTTAGAGTTTATAATGCCCCGGACTGGCAGTGGGCTGCTTCCTAGCTTGCTAGGTATGGGGCTCCCTACCCCTCTGCCCCTCTTGGGTTCAGGGTTTGGTGTGCCCTCTTCAGCCTTTCTTTTTCTTGAGGAGGGCTCCCCAACCAGTTTGGCTCCGGTCTTCATGGCCACCACTTTTCCTACCCTTTGTTTAGGTGGCGAGTCCTCTGATGGCTCATCCTCAAGCTTGTGTGCCGGGACGGCTTGTTCTATTGATGTTGCTCTTGTTCCAAGGCCTCTTCCTCAGTTTCACCTTGTTGGGAATCGACTTGCTACTCAGGTTGTTCCAGAATGGGCTCTCCGATTTTCCTTTTCCCTTTAGCTTTCTCTAGTGCCCGCTTCCTAATATCAGTGGGCTCTTCGTCCTGTATTTGCTCCTCCACAGACTGTTCTTCCTCATCTTCCTCAAGCTCATTGAGGTATTGATCTAGAGCTTCATCATCATCTCCTTCTTCCACGTTCTCTTCTTCTTCAACGACCTCTTCAGACGGCACGGGTGTTGGAACCCCAGCCGGTTTCTTCACCTTTTTCGAGGTTTCTTTCTCAGGTTTCTGCATGGGATCTGTAGCCACCTCTTCCTCTTGTGTGCCCCCAACAGTGGTGTCCTTCTCATGTTGCTCTTCCTATGATAGTGTCGCAGAGCTTGCTTCAGCCGCAGTTTCTTTTTTCGGTGGAGTTTCCTTCACCGGTTTGCTCGAGGTGGCCACTTTAGGTACGACCTTCTCCTTAGGCTTGATAGCTTTTTTTCTTCACAAACTTAGCTGGAGTGGGCTCAGGAGATGCAGCAGGAGTGTCAAACTCCAATCGAGCCTTAGCTCCATCTTTTGGCACAACTTTCTTTCCACGGGTATTCACCATTATTGGAGCTTGAAAGTAGTAGAGAAGTTACTGTAGGGTTTGAGGAGGGAGAAGAAGAAAGCTCCGATTTTCTTTTTAATTTTTGTTTCGAAAAGATGAAAGTAAGAGTTTAGATTTTGTGGGGTTGGCTTTGGCTTTTTATTAAAGTGATATTGTTCCTCATGTGACTGTGACTCTTTGAATTCTAAAAGGATTTATTCGGATCAGCGTACCCACATCAACGGATAAGCCTTATCCCCTGAAAAATTGGAACAAACTTTATCTCTTCAGAGTGCCTTGCTCCAGAATCCTTATTTTCACTGAATTAATCTTTATCTCTTGCTTCTCTCTCCTAATCCTAACCTGCAGATCATATTTTATCCAAAACAAGCCTAAAATTGCCCCTAAACTAGTTCAATTAACTGGAAACTTTATTCAATTAAAATAAAAGAACAAAATAAAATAATAAAAACCTAGGTTGCCTCCCAATAGCGCCCCATTTATTGTCATGGGCATGACACAATCCCTAATCAGGCATAAATGGGCTCCCCAAGCCAAACCACCCTGGCTTCCTGATTAGAATGCCCTAGGTATGTTTAAGGTGATGGCCATTAACTTTGAAACCCCTCTAATTTCGGGATTTTTCAGCTTAACTGCCCCATTGGGGCATTCTGCATAGACTTCAAATGGACTAACTCACTTGGTCCTTAGACTTCCTCCCATCAATTTGAACCTTGAATGGTACAAAAGCATTTGTTGTCCTAGGAAGAATCTCTTTTTTCTAATCACTTGGTCATGAAGCCTCTTCATTTTTCCCTTGTAAAGCACATCATTATCATAGGCTTCTATTCTCATTTCTTCTAGCTCATGAATTTGAAATTTCCTGAAATGCCCGGCTACATCCTTATCCATGTTCAGCTTCTGAAGTGCCCATCGTGCCTTGTGTTCCAGCTCTACTGGCAGATGACAACACTTCCCAAATAGCATCTGGTATGAGAACATCCCAATTGGGGTCTTGAATGCAGTCCGGTATGTCCATAGGGCATCATCCAAATGAACACTCCAGTCCTTTCGACTTGGATTCACTAACTTTCCAAGGATAGCTTTAATTTCTCCATTCGAGACTTCAGCTTGCCCATTCCCTTATGGATGATAGGCTGTTGTGACTCTATGATTCACCCCATACTTCTTCAATAGTCTCTCCATTGTTTGGTTGCAAAAATGGGTCCCTTGATCACTGATGATGGACCTGTGCACACCAAACCGGCTAAAAATATGGGATTTCAGAAATACGGCTACTACTCTTGCATCATTGGTAGGAGTAGCCTTGGCTTCTACCCATTTGGACACATAATCAACTACCAGGATGATATAGTGGTTTCCCTTAGAACTTACAAGGGGTCCCATGAAATCCATTCCCCAAACATCCAAAATCTCCGCTAGCATGATGGGTGTCATGGGCGTTTCATTCCTTCTTGTGATATTCCTAACTCTTCGATATTGATCACACCTTTTGCAAATGTCATGACCATCTTTGAAAATTGTAGGCCAAAAAAACCCACAATCCAGAACTTTTCTTGCTGTTCGGTTTGGTTCGAAATGCCCCTCACAAGCATAATTATAACAATGCTTCAAAATCTCCTCAATTTCATAGTCAAGGATACATCTTCTTATGATTTAATCAGCACATCTCCTCCATAGAATAGGGCTATCCCAGGCATAGAACTTGTTCTCATGCCTCAATTTATTCTTTTGGTACCTCGAGTACCCGATTGACAGCTCTCCTAATTCTAAACAATTTACTATATATGCATACTAGGGCTCTCGTGTGTCCCATGCTAAGTACAGATGCTCATTAGGGAAATGATCTGTAATGGGCATTTCATCACCTTTTTCATTCAGTACCCGGCTCAGATGATCAGCCACCAAGTTCTGTGCCCCACTCTTATCTTTTATCTCGACATTGAACTCCTGCAAGAGCAAAATCCATCTAATTAGTCTTAGCTTCATCTCCTTCTTGGTCATCAAGTGCCGTAGAGCACCGTGATCTGTATAAACAATGCTTTTGGCTCCTAAAAGATAAGATCAAAATTTCTCGAATGCAAACACTACTGCTAATAACTCCTTTTTAGTAGTGGTGTAATTACACTATGCCCCATTTAGAGTTTTGGAGGCATAGTAAATTACATGGATTTCTTTACCCCTCTTCTGACCCAGTACAACGCCCACAGCGTAGCCACTGGCGTCATACATAATCTCAAAGGGCATTTCCCAATCTGGTGGTTGGATAACTGGTGTTGTGATCAGTTGCTTTTTCAGAAAATTGAATGCCTTCTTGCAATCTTTGTTGAATTCAAAGGGAACATCTTGCTGCAATAGGTGAGTAATAGGCTAGGCAATCTTTGCAAAATCTTTTATAAACCTTCTGTAGAAACCAGCGTGCCCAGGAAGCCTCTCACCTGTTTTATCGAAGTAGGGTATGGCAATTTCTCGATTATGTCCACTTTGGCTTTATCGACCTCAATGCCCCTCTCGAAAATCACATGGCCTGGGACAATGCCCTCTCTGACCATAAAATGGCATTTTTTGTAGTTCAGCACTAGGTATTTGTCCACACAACGCTGCAACATCTTCTCTAGATTGTCCAAGCATCGATCAAAGCAGCTCCCATATACTGTGAAGTCATCCATGAACACCTCAATGTAGTTTTCGAGCAAATTAGAGAATATGCTCATCATACATCGTTGAAATATCCCAGGATCATTGCAGAGACCAAAGGGCATTCTGTGATAGACAAAGGTGCCGAATGGGCACGTGAATGTTGTTTTCTCCTGGTCCTCTTGATTCACTGCAATTTGCATGTATCTTGAGTATCCGTCCAAGAAATAAAAGAACTTGTTTCCTGCGAGTCTCTCTAGCATCTGGTCAATGAACGGAAGGGGAAAATGATCTTTCCGCGTGACCGTGTTCAGCTTCTGGTAATCAATGCAAACTCCCCAGCCAGTTTGCAGTCGTGTGGGCACAAGCTCTCCTTTCTCATTTCACAACTTGAATACCCGACTTCTTGGGCACAACATGGATTGGATTGACCCACTTTCTATCTAAAATAGGGTATATAATGCCATGGTCCAGTAGCTTAATTATCTCCTTTAGCACTACATCCGTCATCACTGGATTTAGCTTCTGTTGTAGATCACGAACGGGTTTTGCATCATTCTCCAGCAAAATCTTGTGCATTCAAACCGCTGGGCTAATGCCTTTTACGTTTACCAACGTCCATCCGAGTGCCTCCTTGTGTAGTCTCAACAATCTCAAAAGGCGGTCCTCATCAGCTTGATTCAACCCCACACTTATGATTACAGAGAGAGTCTCTTTATCTCTTAAGTAGGCATACTTCAAATGCATTAGTAATGTCTTCAATTCCAGTATGGGCGTTTTGATAATGGAAGTCATCATTCTTTTGAATGGGCACACCATAATCCATGCAGCCGTATGACATTTCTTCTAGTGAGTACAGTATCATGATTCCTTCCCCAATGTCATCGTCTTCATCTAAGGCATCCTAATCAGTCAGTCCATCCCACAATGCCCATTCCAATGGTTCTCTATTGCTTACCATGGATAGGGTAGATCAGCTTGGTGGGTGGAAGGAATTCACAAAATTATAATTTTTTGTATCTGGGGATGCTTTAATGCTTTAAATATGTTGAATGTCACCTTCTCCTCATCAAATTCGCACGCTAGTATGCCCTTGTCCATATCAATCTTGGTCCGAACTATCTTCATGAAAGGCCTTCCCAGCAACAATACTAAAGATTTTGAAGTTTTTGTGCCCATGTCAAACACATAAAAATCTGCTGGGAAGATAAACTCGTCTACTTTGACCAATACATCTTCAATTAGGCCTTCTGGATACACATTCAATTGGTCAGCTAGCTGAATGACCACAAATGGTCTCCTTTAGAGGTCCAATCTTCAATTATTTTAACACCGACAGAGGCATTACGTTGATCGATACCCCCAAATCCAGCATAGCCTTCTCCACTTTCTTGTCTCCTATGATGAAAAGAATCATGAACATCCCTGGATTATCACATTTATTGGGTAATTTTCTTTGTATCATAGCCGATACATTCTCCCCAACTAGGAACCTCGCATCGTCATTGAATCGTACTTTTTGGGTGCAGAGTTCCTTCAGAAACCGGGCATATCGCGGTACCTGTTTGATTACTTCGATCAGTGGAATGTTGATTTCCACTTTACTGAATACCTTTAGCATCTCTCTGGTTTCCTCTTCGCTTCTATTATGTGCCAATCTCCCTGGAAAGGGAGGCTTCTGTCTCTCTGGAATGGGCATTTTGGTAGGCTGCTTAACTTCCGAAATGGGCACAGGATCATCTTGTTCAGCTTCTTGTGCCTCATACTCTGTGGGAATTTTTTCCACTTCTTTTTCTAAGGGCACATCGTCATTTTCTTCCACTGGCCTGACCATCTCCGAAAGCTCTTTTCTACTCCTTAGAGCCACTGTATTTACATGCTCTCTTAGGTTTTCAACTTGGGAATGCAGCTTCCCATTTTTCTCTTCCATCTTGTGCATGGCTTGAGCCAATTGCACGATTTGCTTGCTCATGTGTAAGAAACTAGCTCGGGTTTCTTACTTGAATTTTGTGTTCTCCTCAGCCATAGTAAATACAAGATCCTCCAGCTTGTGCTTTCTCTTATCTTCTGGTGGCGGTAATGGGCGTGCAGGATGCCCATCCTCTGGCCTTCTCCACCTGAAATTTTCATTGTCTCTCCAGCCAGGATTATAAGTTTGGGAATGGGGATCATATCTTCTGGAATACCCATTCTGGCCATCTATAGTGTTCACTTCATCCATCTCATCTTGTAAAGTAGGGCATTCATCAGTGAAATGAGATACACTTTTGCATACTCCACAGGGTCTGGGCTTTTTTGCATGCTCACACCTGACAAGATCCTTTTGATTTTGTTACACAATCTATCAATTTGATTATCCTAGTCTGGTGCCCTTTCTGATTCGCTTACAACCTAAATGCCCTCTCCATCGAAGTCTCGATTGTCTTCAGCCATTTCAGTGAGAATTCTGAATGCTTCAACATGTTGTTTGTTCAAAATAGACCCTCCATATGAGGCATTCACGATCGTCATCTCATGTGGTCTCAATCCTCCGACAAAATACTGAATCAAGTCGTGTTCAGTAATCTGGTGTTGTGGGCATTTCACCAGCATCGCCTGGAATCTTTTCCAGTAGTCATAGAAACTCTCGTTAGTTTCCATCTTCAGGCTCCCTATTCTTCTTCTCATATCTTGCACTCTTGATGCTGGGAAATATTTCTCCAAAAACTTCTGTTGAAGTTGTCTCCATGTGGTCACAGCGCCAGTCGGTAATGTGTACAGCCAGTCTCGTGCCCATCCTGGAAGGTGAAAGGAAACGAGACCAACCGCACATACTCCTCTCGTCTATGGTCGGATGGTTGAGTTTGGCAAATCATCTCAAAATCTTGCAAGTGTCTTTGTGGATCCTCTCTGAGCATTCCGTGGAACTTCGGTAAGATTTGGATAAAGTTTGTATAGATATCCCAGTTCTGAGTCACAGCTGGGAGTATAATGCCCGTTGGGAGTAGATTCATGTTGGTCGGGAAGACCAACTGCTTTAGAGTCCTGTTGTCATCTGCAATCCTATTGGCGGCATTTTCGTTTGCTGCGGCCATGTTGTTGATGTGTTCGTTCTCAAACTGTCATTCCTCCTCGTGCCCTTCATCTCCTTGATCTTCTTGATCTTTTGGTGGTGGTGTGGGCTCACTAGGTCTGTTTGCGGCTTGGCGTGCCCTTTTCACTGCTGCCCTATTTTTTCTTGAAGTCTTCTCTATCTCCGGATTATACAATAGAGTCTCCTTTGAACAGTCCCTGGGCATCAACTTCCAGGCTCACCAGTGTGGAAGGTAAAATCACTGGAAATCAGCTCTCAAGCAACGGCGAACCAATTTTGACACGCGGTCGTTTCACGCTCAAAATAAATTTATATGCTCCTGTGCCTACAGCGAGCGTAGCTAGCTCATAAGTACGGGTAGATCCCACAGAGACCTGTTATGATTTCACCTTCGAGTAACCAATCACAAAAAGGGGATTGGTTTGTTGTCACTTTACTGGAAACTAAATCTGCAAAATAACACTTAAAGAAAATATCAAATAAAAGGGATTCCGGTATTTGAACTAGAATTTGGTTTAAATTTAAATGACTCGATCATGGGCACATTGATTTTCATGCATGTTAAGTCACCTATTTATGGAGACCGAATTCCTCTATGCATCTCCTCTTATTCATCCTTACAGTTTAGGTTTAAAAGCAATTCCTCATTAATTAAACCCCTAACCTATCACCCACCCCCGGTTCCCCAAAGAGATGTAAGTGAATAGATAGCAGTGTGACCTAGACAAACCCAAGTTTATTGTGTTTACCGATTCCTCATGTGCCCACAACAATCCATTGATTCCCTTATTACTATATGAACCAACACACAGTCACGATTCGCCAATTCAATTAATAGTGGTATGCCCTCTATACCTAATGAGTGATCAACCACATTGGGCATTTCAGACACACACTTACGTGGAACAAGGCTCAAGAATCAACAGAAACCTATCATGCATTACTATTCCCATTTCGGCCTCATGAGTCCAATTTCATACTTAAACTATTGTCATGTGTTCAAACACCGGAATTAAAAAGTGTAGCCAAGCATGCTAGACATAACTAAGATTGCAGAAAGTAAAGACATGATATAAACGAAAGCTTACTGAATTTAGTTGGCAAAAATACTCAACACCAACATTGAGATTATAAACATTTCCTACGTTCCAAAAGCTTAAGACCTATTGGAATTATTTCTTGCTGCCGAGCAACATATGAAATGAAAGTGCAGTAAAATAGATATTGTAGCAGTGTTTTTGACTATCCAAACTTGTTTTTCCAGCAAATAGAAATAGCTTAAATAGTTACATTTCCAAATTGGAGTTTCCCCCACAAACGGGGGTCTTCACTGGATTTGGGATCCGGCGTGCCCATTTCGATCTGTCTGGATAAGCTTTATCTCGATCAAATCCCTATTTTTTAGGGATCAAGCTTATTTCTTAGTTGCCACGCTTCTCAGAAATCCAGCTTATTACCAACTCTTCTTCGGATATGCAGCTATTCTTCAGACGGCTCTTGCTTCCAACAGAATTCTAAAATTCTCACATGTGCCCCATACTAGCCTGTGGTCGAGTCTGCATGAGCAATGTGGGCATGACATCATACAATCAACTTCATCTATCTCTGATATGCCTATTCTGCCACCCGAATTTAAGATGAAATCTGAAGAAATCCCATGTGCCTCTGAATGATTTTTATGGTGTGGATTGTGCTTGAAATACTAGGCAAAATGCCTCTTTAGCCAGACTCGACCTCCTGAAATGCCCTTTGACCTCAACCTGCTTCTTTCGACTTAAAAACAGACTAAAAAGGATATTTATAACGAACAAAATGCCCATAAAAATACGAAATAAATGGACTTATCAATGTTTTTTGTTATAATATAAGCTTTTGAACCCACTATAATTCTGCTACTCTGATTCACTCTATTTACAACTCCTAAACTTGTTATTTCATTCGAGATTCTATGAACAATTTCAACATGATCAGTTGGTTATATATTGATTCATATTAAGTTTTAATCCATGCTTCTTGAGTTATGTTTTCTTTCCGCCTATGAAGAGGCTTAAGCATGTTGGTTCTGTTTAATCGCTTAACCTATGAATGGGTCTATACTTGTTGGTATCTGATTAATTAGCCTTTTCGTTCGTCACATTTTGCAAAATATGATTCCTTCATATTCAAGTAATTTCGAGAATCATCGCTTATCGTATCTTTATTCGAAAACCCTTCTTTGTTAATCTTTAGCTTATTGTATTAATCTCTTAATTAACATCCCGTCCCCATTAATTAATCTCCCTCTCGGGACCGGGCTGTTACAGTTTGTTAGATCTACTTTTAGATCTACTATTGCCTTTTCTATCATTATTTTCACCAGATTTAGTAGAGGTTTTCCCTCTAATATGGTGGACTTCTCCACCTAATTTGTTACAGTTGCCATTTTTCAAATCCTTTTCTTTAGCTCTTAAAGAAGAGCAAATTATATCAAAGGTAATAACATCTCTACCATACTTGATGGCAGATTTCACATCATTGTAAGAATCAGGTATAGCATTTAAAAGCACATAAGCAGTATAGTTATCAATAGCTTTATCTCCTCCAATTTTCATATGTTGAATAATCTTATTAAACTCATCCAAATTGGAATCCATGTCTCTTGAAGTATCAATTTTAAAAATGAAAAATTTACTTTGTAAATGCATCAAATCACTGAAATTTCTTTCAGTGTACAAATCATTCAATTTATCCCAGATTTCCTTAGCACAATTTAGATGAACAACCTTTCTTAACACAGAGTTAGTCAAGTTGAGCAAAATAGAGGCCACAACATTTTTGTTCATCTTAATCCTGGCAGGACTAGTCTCATTACTAGAACAACCAACAATAATGGCTTGGTCAGTATTAAGATGAACTAAAACACATTCCATTTTCTTTTTCTAGATCTGAAAATCTGATTTTTCATCAAATGGAGGCATATGCATAGAGGAACTCATGACAAACACAGAGAACAACAAATAACACAGACACACGCACAGAGAGGATAAATAAGAGCCTTTTCAGGTGGGAAACCAAGCAAGCACACAGCTCGAAGGTAATCTGAGGATTTTCCAATTCACGGACAGATTGATCTGCTGTGCAGGGGTTCACTCAGGGCCTTTTTCTAGACCTAGGTGGGATCAGATCACACAGAAAGCGAACAAAGGAGAAAAGAGGCACACAGCAGGCTCAGATAAAGAAGAGAAAGAGCAGAGATGAGCGGAAGCAACCAGAAATCAATAAACCCAGAAAAAACAAAGAAGTCACAGAGACTCAAGCCCTAGGACTACTATACCAGCAAACAATCCCAAGCCTAACGCCCTTTTCAAATGGGTAGATTCTAGGAAATAAAGAATAGAGAGGTTTCACCGCTTTAACTGAGCGGAAAACCCTAGGGAGGTTTCCGACCTACCTTTTCGGAGGCTCCGAGAACCAGGGAACGGCTCGACCACAGAGACGGAGGGACGGAGATGGTGCGGTGGTAGAGGGTGCCCTTGACGGAAGCCGTGGCTTTGATACCACTATTGGGTCCCCCCGTTCACGGACTATGGGCCGTGAGTTCACCTTTCCCCCCACATTAGTACGATATTGTCTGTTTTGGGCCAAGCCCGCACGGTTTTCACTTTGGACATTTTTTCAAAAGGCCTCATACTGATGGGGTAGGTGAACACCTTTTATCCAAGACAACTCTTTGATATATTTTCGACGTGGGACTTGGATTGCCATCCCAACAATCCTCCCCTCAAACCAAGGAACACATCCAACCCTCCAGCGATACCCAGTCACAAAGACAACCGCGATGTCACATTTGAGGCGTCCCGTCCCACACACCAATGTGGCCTACTTTCCCATTCACTGAACCGGGCTTTGATACCACTGTTGAGTATCCGTGTTGTTGAGGGATTCACCGCTATTCCTGGTTTCACTGAGCGGCCGTCACCGGAGTAGCTCAAACAACATAACAATAGCCTGCAAATCAAGGGTGCAGGGGGTAGAAGTAATTGGCTCAGGTAACCAAGTTACCGGAGCTCCTCTTAGCACTGAGACACACAAGACCAGAAGGTGGAACCACAGAGGAAGCCAGAGACCAGCCCTTTGCCGGCAGCCTACTCAACCTCCGGCAAACCCGTTGTCACTCAACCACTGACACTCCGGCGTAAGCACAGTATCACAGAGATACAAGATCACAGAGAGAGCGATCGGAGAAGGGAGAGTGAACACGATTAAGCACGGAGCTTAGATCTAGGGTTTGCTTCTTGCAAGAGAGAGAGAGAAAGGTTGCGCACACAGTGTATGAGAAACTATCAAATATGAGATAGCTAAAGGGCTAGGGCAACAGATCGAGTGGCCCGAGAGGGAGCAAGCCACCAAGGTAAAAGGGCCCAGAGTAATGGGCCAACATAACTCACAATTCATCTCATGTTGGAACAGCAACGGTGTCCAGATTAATCTTCTTTTTTTTCTTTCAGTGCCTCTATGAGAGAGAGAGGGAGAGAGTTCATAATCATCTGTTGTCGTCGATCTATGAATTCATCTGCTTTAGTACTTATTGAACACAATTCTTTAAAGGTTAAATAACAAAAAGAGTTTATTTGTAACTTTTTAAAATGTCAAGTGTTTTATTTTTTATTTGGACTTTCAAGATATATCACATTTTTGGTAGGTTTTAATTACGATGATTCATAATTGGCATGTTCTATTTTGTTATCTAAATAATTCCCTAGTACTAATTCCTATATCTCAACCAAAAAAATTCTAAATAACATTTTAAAATAATATGTTTCAACTTATAAACTGTAATTAGATTACGATTTCTTCTAAAAAATGTGTAATTGTGATTTCCTTGATTCCAAAATTAGAATCTAAAGAAAATAGAATGCTATCTGCAGATCAATTATCATTGCCAATTGCCACGAATTAAAAGACAAAAAAAAAGGTAAAACACCGTTTTTGGTGTCTATGCGATCAATTCTTACCTACATGTTGGGGTATTCTGAATTGAATCCCTCTATTTTATTCGGTCATAATAAGGTCATTATACTATTAATTTGGTTAAATTTAAATCTTAGAATTGAGTCCTCTATTTTATTTGATTATAATGATGTCATTATACAATTAATTTGGTTAAAATCAAGTCATTTTGTTATCAGATAAATTTAATTTTAACAAAATTGATAGAAGAGAGACCCCAATTCAAAAATAAAAATAAAAATTGATTTTTTAAATAAAATAAAAAGTTAAAATTTATTAAAAAGTCAGAATTTTTTTAAAAACTAGATTTACTTACGCGTGTTGCTCGATTATATATGAGGTGATGTTATTTGATTAATATTTCTCTTTTGATTTATGGAAGTAATTAATAATCTATTAAAAGTACCTTTGCGCACACTTTAAATGTTTATACTAACATATTGTACTCAATATTTAAAAAAGAATTGTCATTTATGCGATATAAATCCAATATATAAATTTAATATTTTTACATTAAAATGTCAACAATACATGATTTCAAAAATTAATTATTTGAGATTTTAAATGATTAATTATTAAAATTAATTAGTTAATGAATTTAAGAATTTTAGTCAATTATTGTAAAAATTTATAAAATATTTCATAATCAAATTCGGAATTAGTAATTCAATATTCTGCTTTGATTAAATTCAAAAAATAGCATATTATTTGAATTTATGTTATACGTATATATTTTATTAATATTTATTTTATAGGGCATAGTAATTGCATACAAATATATTTCACATATTCATTTCTAAATTTATTTAAGAAAATCATAGGTTATATAAGAATTTTTTATTTAGGAGTTAAAAATGCATAAGTGAATTTAGTTATGAATTGGTTATATTGAAATTGAATACATGATTATATATATTATTTAGGAATTGAAAGACATAACCCACAATAATTCACATTTTTTGGCTTTTATTTTATGTAATACTATTGCTGATTTGAGTTTTTTTTTTTTTTTTTTTCTCGGAGGGAAAACTTTTTTTTTTACTATTACTATTTTACTCTTATTAGTTTTATATATAGTGTAGATATAGATATAGATATTGTTAGACCTTTTATTTTAATTTTAAAAAAATAATTAAAATTGAAAAAAATAAATTAATTTTTATAAACAGCTGTAATTTTATTTTATTTTCAAAAAAGTAAATTAAAAAAAAAATCAAACAACAGTTTAATAATCTGCCATTTATTTCTCTTTCTCATCCAGATCATGAAACTCAGACAAGGGTCAACAAGAATTTTCCCAATTCTGTAACCCCACGATTTCTCTGGCCCTGTTTCGTCGCTTTTGAAGAAGAAGAAGAAGAAGAAGAAGAAGAAGAAGAAGAAGAAGAAGAAGAAGCAATTTTAACCGTTTATGATTGGTCGCCATCATTCATCAAGCTCGTCATTGGTTTTGAACAATATGGTAATACTGCAGAATCTTGGTTGAATGGAGATTATACATTCTAGTTTGTGTTCTGTCTGTTCGGCCGATTATATATAGTGAATTCTGCCTATTGCTAGCCAAAAAAGACGAAGAAATAAAGTGCATTTAGCTATTATTTTATTGTTTGATTCCATTGTTGCGTGTTTCGTTATCAATTATATGGCATATATGTAGAGATAGCCCAATTTATGATTAGAAACTAAGATAGTAGTGATTGTTACTATCTTTTTTAGTTGATAGAAAGATTAATTCTTGATCACTTTCCCATCATTTTAAATTTCTGATAATCCTTCTTAAAAAGTTAATAAATAAATAATCTTCTGATATTCAATATGACATATGTTTGAGAAAGGGAAAACAAAATGCTGAGTAACTCTCAACTCTAGTTGCTGTTTGATAGGTTGGACTTGATCTTCTCGATCCTTGCTAGCACATCTTTTATACTAGGCCTCTCTTGAGCCATATCTGCTGTGCATTCTAGAGCTAGTTCCATAGTTGATGTCAAGCAGCTTTCGTATTTGACTCTTCTTCTTTGATCATCCACGTTTAGTAGCTCATTATCCACAACCTCCACCATAGATTTGGAGAATGATTCTAGCATCCATGTTCTCATGGTTAACGCTCCAGAAAACATCTCGTCTGTTGGCTTTCTCCTCGAAAATATTTCCAATAGCAAAATCCCATAGCTGTAAACATCCACCATGGTTGATACCAAACCTTCCGACCCATACTCTACAGAATTGATGTATTAGATCAAATGTAGGTTCCATACAGTAGCTAGCTAATTGCTTCAATGAAATTCCAGCAAATGTTAAATATATAAATCCATCATGGTTGATACCATACCTTCCGACCCATACTCTACACAGTTGATGTATTAGAACACAAATACTTAGAAAGTATATTAGAGCAAATATATATTACATAGAGTCATTAGCTAACTTATTCAGTGAATTTTAGACAAATATTCAATTTACTTGTGTTTAAAGAATTATGCGAAAGATTGTTTACCTGGTGCCATGTATCCAATGGTACCCAAAGTTCTGGTTTGATGCATTCTCTGTTCTTGTGTTAGAAGCTTGGCAATGCCAAAGTCACCTACATGTGCAACCATGTCTTCGTCTAGAAGGATGTTTTGAGGCTTTAAATCACAATGGACGATGGGGGATGAATGGCCATCATGCAAATACTCTAAAGCAGTTGCCACATGTACCATTATGTCAAATCTTCGGAAAATGTTTAAGGAGCAATCAGCAGAGTACAACCATTTTTCAAGGTTCCCATTAGGCATGAATGCCAGCACCAGGGCCTTAAAATCAAGGTTTGAGCAAG
The DNA here is from genome assembly GCA_026008535.1 of Perilla frutescens. Lineage (NCBI taxonomy): Eukaryota > Viridiplantae > Streptophyta > Magnoliopsida > Lamiales > Lamiaceae > Perilla > Perilla frutescens. Next base: position 17,641,670 of record BRKX01000007.1, on the reverse strand, counting down.
AAGTGATAACCTTAACAAGATTCCTATGGCGTATGCCGTGCAGTATTTGACACTCCGTGTCAAAGCTCACCAGTGCACCCTGTACATCCAAATCAAAGACCTTAACAGCAGCAACCATTGAGTCGGAAAAATATCCCTTGTATACTGAACCATAGCTCCCTCTGCCAATCAAGTTCTTGGCATCAAGGTTGCTTGTAGCATGGAGGATTTCATAATATGAAATCCTCTCATGCCCGAGTCTAGGAGGAATATCTGCAGGAGATGAAGGTGATAACTTTCCACGACAATTTCTGATAATCAGGATTAGAATAAAAGCAGCAACAAGTATTGAGCCTATGACTGGTAGTACGTATTTCAAAAGTTGGGTCTTTCTTGTAGGTGTGGGCATGCTACTTGTACATTCCTGCACTTTGAATCGCGGTGCTCCACACAAACCTTTATTACCCATGAAGGATTCAGATGTATAGTTGAGGAAAGGCCCTCCATCTGGAATTTCACCACTTAGCTTATTGAAGGAAACATTGAAGTAATTAAGATATGTAAGTGCCTCTAAAGACTTGGGAATTGGACCAGAGAGGTTGTTACAGGACAAGTCTAGATGTTCCAACCCCTTCAACTGAGAAAAAGAATCATTTAATGGGCCATCTAGCTTGTTATTTGACAATGATAAGGTTACTAGATTCTGAAGCTTTGTAATAGTGCCTGGAATTTCTCCAGAGATCTGATTCCCAGATAGATCTAACTCTATGATGTTCTTTATCTCTCCAATCTCTCGCGTCAAAGAACCATCAATGAAATTGTTTGACAGGTTCATCATTTCAATCTGCTCACTAAACCATAAAGATGTTGGAATGTAGGAACTTAATGCATTGCTGCCCAAATGAACTCTTCTCAGGAAAGGAAGGTCGCCTACACACCCTGGTATTTGTCCAGAAAAGTTGTTTTCTGACAAATCTACCAAGTACAATTTTTTAAGATTGCACAAGATATGTGAGATGGCACCCTGCAGCTTATTATTTTGGATTTCCAAGGACAGCATATTGCTCAAATGTCCTAGTGTTGTCGGGATGAGTCCAGTCAACTCATTGTCTCCAAGGCGTAGCATGAGTAGGTTGCTTAAGTTCCCCAGCTCATTTGGGAGCGGGCTTATGATTCTGCAAGACTGGAAGCTTAATCGTTCAAGTGATGCAGACAGATTGCTGGAGCCTAAGGATTTGGGGAGGATTCCTGTTATTGGATTACCTGCTACCTGTAAAACTTTCAGGTACTTGCAGTTTGCCAATGAAGAGAGGAAGTCCTGTTCAGGCTTGGATATATTATTTGTGAGCTGATTTGCTGCCAAGCTTATTAATTTTAGCTGAACCAAGTTCCCAAGATCTATTGGTATTTCTCCTGTGAACGAGTTAGTAGAAATCTGAAATATAGTGAGCCTGGAGAGATTAGATACAGAACTAGGAATCCTTCCTTGGAAACAATTGTCTGCAAGATCGAAATATTGGATATTGGGAAAGCTCTTGTCTATAGAAGATGGAATATTGCCAGAGAGGTTGTTGTATCCAAGAATAAGTCCTTCTAACCTGGAGAGATTGAAAATAGATTGTGGTACTTCACCATTTAGCTTATTCAAAGCAAGACCCAACCATGTTAAATGGGATAGTTGTCCCATTTCTTGAGGAACTGATCCCTCGAAACTGTTGCCACCAATTTCGAATATGTCCAAGTTGGAGAGATTGGCGATTGAGGGAGGGATCGTTCCAACAAGTTTGTTGCTGGCCAAATGAACTAACTGGATATTGGATAAGTTCCAAAGTTGAGTTGGGATACTTCCTTTAAGTCTGTTTCCCCCCAGAGATAGCCATTTCAGAGAATGGCAATGCATTAGAGCGGAATTAGGTATCTCCCCTGTAAATTGATTCATGTAAAGTCGTAAGTTTCGAAGCTTTGTTGTAGGTGTGTTGCATACATGCTTCGGAATCCTTCCGGACAATCTGTTCTCTCCCACATGAAGATCCACCAGAGAAGATATGTTGAAGATTGTTGTTGCTAATTCTCCTGAAACAAAATCAAATTAAACTAATTATATGTGCCCGTTGATAGGTAACAAAAATCATGAGATTAATGAAACATATATATATGTAGATACATACATACCTGTCAATTGATTACTGGTCAAGAAGAGTTGCTGAAGCTGAGAGAGGTTTCCAAGCCCCGCTGGAATATTTCCAGTGAGATTGTTATAAGACAGCACAAGTTTAGTGAGTTTGACACATGTAGATAAACTTGTTGGAATATCTCCGCTCAAGTAATTATTTTTGAGGTTCAAAATCTCCAATCTCCTTAACAATCCAACACTCTGGGGAATGCCATCACTCAACTGATTTAGTGCCATGTCTAATACACGAAGGCGTCTCAACTTACCAATTTCAGCAGGGATTGACCCGCTCAAGTTGTTGTTGCTCATATCCAAGTGCATCAAGAATGAGAGGTTGCCGATTTCTCTGGCAATGCTCCCTCGTAAAGACATGTTGGAAAGATCCAACATGACTACTCTTAGGTGCCTCCGACTACAAATGACACCAATCCAATTGCAGAAAGAGGTTTGTTGTGACCAGTTCTTAGCCAAGATTTCGGAATTTATGTGTTTTTTGATTGCTACAAGAGAGGACTCGTCTATAGTGGAGCTGTTGAGAGAAGCAGCAAAGCAAATTCTCAGGTATAATGCTCCCAAGAACAATAGCGTTGCAGCTTCTTTCCCCATTTCGTCTGTGAAATCTCAAGAGAGAGAGAGAGAGAGAGAGAAAGACAGAGAGCAGTAGATATAGGCTCCTTTTGCATAACCCTTCCTTTATATTGCGTGTATATAGAATTGTTTTAGTAGTTTTTTTCTTAATTTAATCGTCGTGTGAAGTGAAAAATAAGTTGAAATTAACAAATGAATATCATGGTAGTACGCGTCAACTTGACCGACTTGACTACGAGTCTTCGAGGAGTGGGGCTACGAATGTTACCATACAGACAACAAAAGAACTTGACTTGGGGTAGATTAATTACCAAGACTAAATTATTTATTTACTTCATTTTGGTCTTCAATTAGCACTAAAATAGAACAGGATAATTCAACGAATAATGTAATTTTTGTGCATTACAATTTACACATACAGGTTACAATATAAAAGAGTACCAAATAAAAAGTTTAATTTCTATTTCAAAAGTATTAGGAAATTAATTAGCACTTTTTTTTAATTTGACATGCTGATTTTATGAATTTTCACATTGGCATGCCGAACTTCTCAGAGCCACCAACAATTCATGTTTTTTGGGTGTTTTAATTTGGATTTTTTTTTTTTCCAACAATTTGCACGTTCAGAGAAAATGTAGCATGCCTTAATTCATAGGCATGAATTTCTCACCGAAGACATTTCCATCAACAAAATCTCATAGCTGTAAACATCCACCATGGTTGATACCAAACCTTCCGTCCCATACTCTACAAATTAAACTTGATGTATTAGAGTACATACATACATAGAAGTAGTAGCTAGCAAACTGATTCAATGAATTTTAGACAAAATCTAGATTTTATTACTTGTATATAAAGAGAGTTATTATAGAAGATTAATGTTTACCTGGTGCCATGTATCCGATGGTGCCCAAAGTTCTGGTCTGATGCGGCATTCTCTGTTCTTGTGTGAGAAGCTTGGCAATGCCAAAATCGCCTACATGTGCGACCATGTTTTCGTCTAGAAGGATGTTTTGGGGCTTTAGTGTAAATACTCTAAAGCAGTAGCCACATCTATCATTATTCCTAATCTTTGGAAAATGTTTAAGGAGCATGTTAGTATAGTTAATTAATTAATTAAATATCTAATTAAAAGAGATATTAATTAGTTAATTAAATGGAAGAGTTAAATGGGAAGTGCAACTATCCCACATCGGAAAAATATAGTTGGTGGAATCTAAATATAAGGGATTTCTTAATTAGTAAGTTCAAATAATTGAGCTCTATAATGGGCCAACTATGTGTTGTCTTTAATTAGTCTTTTATAGATTAATTAAATTGGCTACGAGGCACCATCCGAGCCGTGCGGACGCAATGATTCGCTAGTTGTGATGACTCTTGGCTCGATTCGAGCCAACCGTTCAGCCTTGGAAGCGAACAGTTGCACTGTTTCGATTATTGACCTTGTTGAAAGTCGTTTTATCTTGGAGACGATTGCTATAATCCGTTTGCATTTAATATACGGTGCAATTTCGTCTTGCGGAGAAAGAGTATAACTCTTGACTCGACTTTAAATATCCTACCCATTACTCTACCCAAATTACTTCAAAGTTTAATCCATATATACCCAACAATCGCAAAACCTTGTTTAAAGTCGTTTTATCGCAAAACCTTGTTGAAAGTCGTTTTATCTTGGAGACGATTGCTATAGTCCGTTTGCATTTAATATACGGTGTAATTTCGTCTTGCGGAGAAATAGTATAACTCTTGACTCGACTTTAAATATCTTACTCGTTAATCTGCCCAAATTACTTCAAAGTTTAATCCATATATACCCAACAATCGCAAGATGAAATTTTTATTGCGATTACTCTTTGAAGATGGCTACCGTTGTTGCTCCTGTTCAAGGTGAAAGGCTGGCAAAATTCACCGGCAAAGATTTCAAAAGATGGCAACAAAAGATGTTCTACTTCACCACCATTGGTCTCGTTCGCTTCCTCAAAGAAGATGCTCCTATTGTTGCGAAAACCGATGACGACACTCAACGACAAACTGCTCTCGATGATTGGCACCACAGTGAGTTTTTGTGTCGTAATTATATTCTTAATGCTTTGGATGACTCTCTCTACTTCGTCTATTCTAAATGTACAAGTGCTAAGGCACTGTGGGAATCTCTTGATAAAAAATACAAGACCGAAGATACCGGTGTGAAAAAGTTCATTATCGGTCGGTTCTTGGATTTCAAGATGGAGGATTCTCGAATTGTCCTTGATCAAGTTTGAGAAATTCAGTTGATTCTGCATGATATTCATGCCGAAGGAATGTCTGTCAGTGAATCATTCCAAGTGGCAGCTATCATTGAGAAATTGCCACCACAGTGGAGAGATTTCAAAAACTATCTCAAGTATAAACGCAAGAAGATGGGACTTAAAGATCTCATTGTGAGACTTCACATCGAGGAAGACAATCGGAAATCCGAGGAGAAGATTGATAAGCCAACTTTTGTGGCAAAAACAAATTTGGCCGAGGCTCGTCCTAACAAAAAGAGGAAGTTTGTAAACAAAAAGGCGGATGCCAAGAATGCAAAGAAAGCCAAAAAATTTAAGGGAAGCTGCTTCAATTGCGACAAACCAGGGCACATGGCAAAAGAATCCAAAGCTCCAAAGAAAGCCAAGAAATCCGAGGCAAATTTGACCGAGAACCGATTTGTTCCAATATACATGTCAGAGTTGAATCTATCTGTTGTTGTGTTTGAAGCAAATCTGGTTGACAATCCAAAGGAATGGTGGATTGACACAGGAGCCACCCGCCACATATGCTCCGACAAAGAGATGTTCTCATCTTATACACCTTTGAATGGTTGAAAACTATTCATGGGTAATTCTGCTACCTCCGATATCGTTGGATTGGGGAAGATTGTATTGAAAATGACATCTGGAAAGGAGCTAACATTGTATTGAAAATGACATCTGGAAAGGAGCTAACCCTTGTAGATGTATTGCATGTCCCAGACATCCGCAAGAACCTGATTTCTGGCTCTCTACTAAGTAAAGCTGGATTTAGACTAGTCTTTGAAGCAGACAAATTTATATTGACCAAATGTGGTCTATTTATTGGGAAGGGTTACCTAAATGAGGGACTCTTCAAGCTAAATGTAATGACTGTCCACCGAGACGTCAAACCAATCAATAAAGTTGTAGTTTCTTCTTACTTGGTTGAGTGTTCTAATTTATGGCATGCTAGATTAGGACATGTAAATTTAAATTCTTTACGAAAATTGGTTAATTTAAATTTACTTCCTCAAATGGAATTTAATTCACAAGAAAAATGTGAAATTTGTGTTAAAGCAAAAATGACAAAAGCTCTTTTTCATTCAGTGGAAAGAAGTCCAATACCTCTAGAACTTATACATACCGATCTATGTGATCTTAAGTTTGTGCAAACTAGAGGTGGTAAAAATTACTTCATCACATTTATAGATGATTGCACAAGGTATTGCTATGTATATATTTTGAAAAGCAAAGATGAGGCAATAGAAGCTTTTAAAAGATATAAAATAGAAGTTGAACATCAACTCAATGTAAAAAATAAAAGCAATAGAGATGATGAACGTCATGTTGATAAGTTCTGGCTTACCTCAGAATTTGTGGGGGGAAGCCATCTTATCAGCTAATCATATCTTAAATAAATTGCCTCATAAGAAACTAGATAAGACCACATGTTGAGTTATGAAAAGGTAGAAAACCTTCTTATAAATACACTAAAGTGTGGGGGTGTCTAGCAAAGGTAGAAGTACCTAAACCTAAGCAAATAAAGCTAGGTCTAAAAACAATAGATTGCATTTTCATAGGATATGCAAACAATAGTAGTGCATTTCGTTTTCTTGTGCACAAATCAGAAATTTCTGATATAAATGAAGGAATGATTATAGAATCAAGAAATGCAATTTTCTTTGAATCTATCTTTCCCAAGAAGGTTAGAATTGAAACAAATTCAACCAAAAGAAACCATGAATCTACGAATAATTCTCCCTTAGTTGAGGAAGAACCAAGACATGGTAAAAGGGCTAGGATAACAAAATCTTTTGGTCCAGATTTTCTAATCTATGCATTAGAAGATGATGAACCAAGGACTATCAAAGAAGCATTATCTAGTCTTGAAGCTCCATTATGGAAAGAAACTATCAATACAGAAATTGAATCGATCATGCAAAACCACACTTGGGAAATCGTTGATCTTCCAAAAGGTTGTAAGCCTTTAGGATGCAAGTGGATTTTAAAAAAGAAATATAAAGCTGATGGTTCAATTGATAAATATAAAGCTCATTTGGTTGCCAAAGGGTACAAATAACAAGAGGGTTATGATTATTTTGATACTTATTCTCCAGTCACGAGGATTACTTTCATTAGAATACTCATTGCTATTGCTGCATTGCATAACCTTGAGATACATCAAATTGATGTAAAAACTACATTCCTAAACGTCGAATTAGAAGACAAAATTTATATGGATCAACCAGAAGGTTTCATCTCTAAAGGTCAAGAAAACAAGGTCTGCAGGCTTGTAAAATCTTTGTATGGACTTAAACAAGCTCCATTACAATGACATGAGAAATTTGATAAAACAATGTTATCAAATGGATTCTAAATAAATGAGGGTGATAAATGTGTCTACATTAAAAATACTCCCAATTAATATGTAATTGTCTGTCTTTATGTAGACGACATGTTCATCATGGGAAATAATAAGAACGTGATCACAAATACAAAGAACATGTTAAAAAGAAATTTTGACATGAAAGATATGGGTCTAGCTGACGTTATCCTAGGGATAAAAATCTCTAGAACAAACGAAGAAATTATCTTATCACAATCTCATTATGTAGAAAATGTGCTTAAGAAATTAGAAGCTTTTAATCTACCTCCAGCTGCAACTCCTGTTGATATGAGTTTGCATTTAGCTAAAAATAGAGGAGAACCCATATCACAACTCAAATATGCAAGGATCATTGGAAGTCTAATGTATCTTACAAATTGTACTCGTCCTGATATTGCATATTCAGTGAGTAAACTAAGTAGATTTACGAGCAATCCAGGTAAAGACCATTAAACTGCATTAACAAGAGTGTTAAAGTATTTAAAACATACCATACACCACAGTTTAACATATACAAGATATCCAGCTATTATTGAAGGATACAGTGATGCAAATTGGATATCTGATATGTAAAACTCAAAATCTACTAGTGGTTTTGTCTTCACCATTGGAGGTGGAGCAGTAGCATGAAAATCTTCTAAACAAACGTGCATAGCTAGATCTACAATGGAATCAGAATTCATTGCATTAGACAAAGCTTGTGAAGAAGCCGAATGGCTTAGAACATTCTTAGAAGATATTCCTTGTTGGAAAAAACTAGTGTCTCCTATAATGATACATTGCGACAGTATGTCCGCAATTGGAAGAGCATAAACCAGCATGAATAATGGTAAATCTCGTCATATACGAAGATGACATAATACCATTAGACAAATGATTTCAAATGGAATCATTTGTATTAATTATGTAAAGTCAAAAGATAATATAACAGATCCGTTTACTAAAGGTATTAATAGAGATCTACTATATAGTGCCGTAAAGGGAATGTGCTTGAAAAGCTACACAAACAAAAATGTTCATAGCAGTAACTCAACCATACCAATTGGAGATCCCAAGAAGATGGTTCGATGAGACAACTAAGTTATGAATATTTACACTACAATACTTGGAATATTTACACTAAGAAACTCATTCTAGGCACTACACCAAGTATGACTACTAGGATGTGGTTAGGATAAACCTTAAAGGTTCTTTAATGATTCCTATACCGAGTACGAGGTGGGGTAATGGCAGTTTACTCTTAAATAGGAAATCACCTATATAAGTGAGAAGTGGGGCCGCTTCAAAAAGAATCACTTATGAAACAAGATACGGTCCAAGACCAAAATAGACAAAACGTGAGAACAAAATATTAATAGAATTGTTATTATGTTAGTACTAGGACGCACTGGTTCACCAGTTGCAACTCTTGGCTCGAATAGAGCTAACCGTTCAACCTTGGAAGCGAACCGCTGCACTGTTTGAAGCCAATTGGTGCACCACTTCACCACAACTCTTCACCTACTATAAATAAGACCATGAGACCTTTATTTCAAGAACGAAAAAATTTACAGTCCAAAATCTTCTCTTCTACTCTAGTAATCAATTGAGAATCTCGATTATTGTTTTGTTCCGTGTAACATAGTTTTGTAAAAGTGCAACAAAATCTTGTTAAAAGTCATTTTATCTTGGAGACGATTGCTATAGTCTGTTTGCATTTAATATACGGTGCAATTTCGTCTTGTGGAGAAAGAGTATAACTCTTGACTCGACTTTAAATATCATATCCGTTACTCTGCCCAAATTACTTCAAAGTTTAATCCATATATACCCAACAGAGCATTCGGCTGAGTAGAGCCATTTGTCAAGGTTCCCGTTGGGCATGAATGCCAGCACCAGAGCCTTAAAATCAAGGTTCGAGCAAGAGATGATGACCTTCACAAGATTCCTCTGGCGTATATTGCGCATTATTTGACACTCCATATCAAAGCTCACCACTGCACCTTGTACATCCAAATTAAATACCTTCACAGCTGCAACCATTAAGTAAAAAAAAATAACCCTTGTATACTGAACCAAAGCTTCCTCTACCGATCAAGTTCTTGGCATCAAGGTTGCGTGTGGCACGAAGGATATCATAATACGAAATCCTCTCATTCCCGAGTCTTGGAGGAACATCTAAAGGAGATGAAGGTGACAACTTTCCACTATGATTTCTGATAATCAAGAACGGAATAAAGGTAGCATCAAGTACTGACTCGTATTATACATTCCAAAAGTTGGGTCTTTCTCGAAGGTTTGGGCATGCTCCTTCTACATTCATGCACTTTGAACCGTGGTGCTCCACACAAACCTTTCACTACAAAAAAAATACAAAACGGGCGACGTAAATGATCACGAAATCCATTTTGTCATCACGGGTGACAGAATGGACAATGGAACGACAACGAATTAAATTAGTGACGCATTTTTCCGTCGCTACGTTATAGATAGAACATCCATTGTTAATTAATATTTTTTTATTTTTTTTATTTTAGTGACGGTTTTAGCTACGGATGTTTCCGTTACTACGTTAAAGACGGAAAAATCCATCGTTAAATAATATATGTTTAATTTTTTTATTTTGACAACATATTTAGCTACGGATTTTTCCGTCACTAAGTTAAAGACGGAAAATCCGTCGTTAAATAATATTTTTTTTAATTTTTTTAGTTTAGTGACGGATTTAGTTACGGAATATTTTTGTAGTTAAAATTAAATTTGATTTTTTTATTTTTTTTAGTAATTTTTTTAATTTTTTTATTATTCAATTACTACTAATTACGAATTTTAATTTAATCTTTTTAATATTTTAATTTATTTTATTCTTAATATTTTTTAATTTTTTAATATTTTATATTATTTTTAAATTATTTTTTAATTTTTTAACTTTTGTTTTTTTATTTTTCAATTATTACTAATTATGAATTTGAAATTAATATTTTATATTATATTTTTAGATTTTTTTATTTTTTTAATATTTTATATAATTTTTTATTTTTATTTTAAATTTTGAAATATTTTTATTTTAATATTTTATAATACTATAATATTTTAAAATATAATCATATTAAGTCATTTATTGAATACTTTTAATTTTGTTTTTGTATATGTGATAAATATATAATATTTGACAAAAATTAATTAAAATAATCTAATATTAAATAGTTATTAATTAAAAAATAAATAATAGATAGAAAATAATATTTATATTCATTTTATTATTATTATTATTATTTTTTATAATATAAATTATATTTTGAAAAGAAGAATATTCACAAAAAGGCATGTATTATTATAAATATATAATATTCTATACATTTCACAAGTAATGACTTTGGTCTGGTTGTTTAACGCTTGGTTGACCAATCGGGAGCGTTGGTGTTCAAAATCTTCCTGGGGCAAATTCGTTCCTCATTAAATGGCAAATGGTATATGTGGCAAATGGGCTGGGCCGGCAAAATGGGATTATCTCAGAATATATTTCTTTTAATTTTTTTTAATTTTATCTACGGAAATATTCCGTAGCTGATTTCGTGGCTATTTCTTTTTTATATATATTCTAACGATTGAATTTGGCGATAATTTAGCGACGGAATTCCATCACCTCAGCTCGTGATAGAAAAATTTCGTCGCCTGTTTTACTAATGACTAGAAACGAGTGACAAACACATTTTGTCACCATTTTCGTCGCCCATGGTATTGGCGACGGAATTTCAAGTTCAGGTGACAGATTTTTCCATTGCCTGAATGTTATTTTCTTGTAGTGTTCATTACCCACGAAGAATTCAGATGTAAAGTTTGCAAAAGGCCTCCCATCTGGAATTTGACCGCTAAGCTCATTGAAGTAACTAAGATATGTAAGAGCCTCTAAAGACTCAGAAAATGAATCAGTTAATGGGCTATCCACTTATTATTTGACAATGATACGGTGAATAGATTCTGAAGCTTTGAAATCGTGGGTGGAATATTTCCAGAGAGCTAATTACCAGATAGATCTAAAAGACTAAAACTATGAGAGCCTTCATATTGCCAATATCTGGAGACAAAGAACCATGAAAGAAATTGTTTGACAGATTGACCATTTGAAGTCGCCCATTAAACCATAAAGCTGATGGAATGCTGGAACTGAATGCATTGTTTTCCAAATAAAAACATTTCAGAAAAGGGAAGGTCCGTTAAACAACTTGGTATTTGCCTAGAAAAACTGTTTTCTGAAAAATCAACAAAGTACAATTTTTTGAGATTGCATAAGACATGTGAGATGGAACCCTGCAGCTTATTACCATTGATTTCCAACAACTGAAGATTGGTTAAATTTGCTAGTGCAGTTGGAATGAGTCTTGTCAAGTCGTATTGAAGGCTTAGCCAGAAGAGGTTGGTTAAGTTCCCCAGCTCATTGGGGATGGGGCTTATTATTCCACAAGAATACCCTTCGAATCTTCGGAGTGATGTAGACAGATTGGTGGAGGAGTCTAAGGATTTGGGGAGGATTCCTGTTATGGGATTATCCGATACCTCTAAAGTATCTAGGTAGTTACAGTTTGTGAAGGGATGGAGGAAGTTTTGCTCAGGCTTTGATATATTATTTGATATATCCATTTAAGTTGACGCAAATTCCCAAGATTTATTGGTACTTCTCCAATGAATGAGTTACAAAAAATTAAGCTGAAATCTAAGGAGCCTAGAGAGATTTGATACACAGGGAGGAATCTTTCTGTCGAAACGATTTTCTGGAAGATCAAAATTAAAATATATACTGTTGCAAAGTTAAAATCTCTTGCAATCTTGGCCTTCTTACTTTGAACTCCTGCGGCATCAGCTTTAGGAGTTTTCCACTTCAACGGAGGCTTCACATACAGTTTGGGCGGAGACATGTGTCTTTCATGCAGCCCCAACTGTTGGAGATGCTGTCACTCCTGCTTAGATGGACTCACAACCCCTTATCAAAACACAAACCAAATTCACACTTAATCTGTGAACATTTTAGCTAAAACTAACAAATAGAGAGCAAGTATTAGTTAATCATAAAAGCACATGTACTAACCAGACGATCGGCAAACTATGGTGCAAAATAACCCAATAAGTAATCGTGTTGATAGTATTCATCAACCTTCCAACGAAGGATCCTAAGGAACTTACTCAGATTCCCTTTTACATGACTAGCACAATCTCGACCTAAATCAGGCATCAATTCATAAGCCCATGTCTACAGAGTGAGCACAAAACCATAAGCATGATACGCCATCTTCTTCCGCTGTCTGATCAAATTATCAACAACTCGACGCCGGGAAAGAGTGGCTCTAACAAGGTACTCGTACGACACGCGTCTCTAGGGATACTCTTCAAATTTCTGGAGATCATTGACAATGTGTGGATATTGCATCTCAATATTCTTCTCCTTTCGATCACGAGGCAAAACAACCGCATAAAGAACAAATAGAAACACCAATTTCAAGGCCAAAAGAGAGTGGCCTCCAGTCTTCTGGCATTCAGTTCGAAAGGCAACAGATATGTTAATGAACTTAAGGCTCCTCCGGTTGGTGAATAATAGACTATGAATCGTCGAAAATTGAGGGCTCGTATATAACACTGAATTTCAACCCAGTGATTAGACCATACTCTACCGGCCCAAACTCGTGCACTCGACCATTGATATTGAAACAAAGTCGACTTTCAACTCTCTGCCATGATATTCTACCACATGTCCGACCGGTATATCACATATTTCATGATGTGTACATATATATATATTTTGCACTAGGTTAATTAAATTTGTAGTGCATAAGTGGTTGAATGATGATGATTAATTTTCTACCCATTTTTCCAACGCATGTGAAATTGCAGAGACAGCTCGTAATGGAGCAATGTCTTAGTTTCACACACTAAATGAGGAAGGATGCGAAGAGATCACCGGGGTTTTGGACGAGCTTCAAAATAATATAACTATATGGGTAGGTGTCAACATTCTTATAATAATAACCTTTTGTTGTATTTAATTTATTTTCTATTAACCGATAAATTGTGTGCATTTGGTCTTAATTTCATAAGCAAATGTTACCAATGGTGTCGACGGTCACAATTCTTCTACCAGTGGAGACGTTGACATCAAAATCCATCCAGTGGGGATGTTGATAGTCAAAATCCTTCAAATAGAGATGTAGACGATCTGAATTCTTCCGATGGTCGGAATTCTTACGATGCAGATGTCGAAGGCAACAATTCTTCCACTACTAGTATTGGAAGTGAAGATCATGGTGGAATCCTTTTTAATGTGTTGGTGGTTCCGAGATACCAGCTTCCTATCACTGCTACTTACATGTCTTCTTTCTTTTATTTTGAATTATGTCATTTTGCACCTGAGAAATTTTGAGATAATGATGTCTAAATTTAGACAGCTAATCATAGTCAATCAGAAGCTCCCACTTTGGAGACACATGAAATGTTGCACATGCATTAATGTAGTTTAGGTGATTAACTGTTTGTCTATTTCAAGAATTTGAAATTAGGGTTGTGTGTTGCGTCAACCGACGGGATTTTGTCGGAGGTAATCTAATTCATTTTTTCTATTTCACTTTGAATTTATTACTTCTTTTTTATTTCTTACCTTTACTTTTTCAATTTTATGCGGTTTAATTTATTTCATCCCATTAGAATTTATAATTATTTTTTACTATTTATTTTCTGTATTTTTAGTTAATAATTTATTATTAAAATTGATTATTGCATAATTAAGGTATATAAAATTTTTCATCTGTAAACACTAAGTTTTTAGAGTTATTTGGTAGTTTTCATGCTCTATTTTGTTAGTATTCTTCGACTCTTCTTATATTTTACTTATTTATTAAAAAAGTACATTGCATATATATAGAATTATAGATAATCTAAGCCAGTTATTTCTCCTCAAATCTACTTATCACATGGTTTTAATTAATTTATAGAGATCTCTTCTAATCTTTTAATCATTTGTTCACATGCGCCTTCTCTATTTTTATAGATTACAATGCACACATGGACTCTAGACTTTTATTTTCTTTTTTTCTAGATATTCTTTTATTATTTTTATTACTACCATAAATTAAGTTTATTCTCCAACAAATATAGTTGTTTCAAAAGCTAACATGTTGTGATACGTATTACCAAAATAACATACAACTCTAGATATATATTGACTTACTTAAAAGATGTTGATTAGTTGTCCAAGTATATACTCTCTCAGTTTTATAAAGATTGATGATTTAGGTTTTACAACAAAAATTAAAAATTTAAAAAGTGACAAATATACCCTCTCTTCCTATTAAGTTATATTTTCTTAATATATCTTAATTTCTCTCTCATTGTAATCTATATGCCTATAGATCTCCCCTTAATTTCCTCAACATATTTATGGAGGCAATTTTACAAGGGGTAGAAGTTGAAAGAAGAGTGATAAAAAGTTTAAAACATCAAATAATTGACAACAAAATTAAGAGGTTAAAACATCAATCTTTATGAAATTGGGGGATTATTGCTTATAAAACTTTATTGACCATACTTATTAAAATTGTATCAACATAAATAAATTTTTCAAAATTGAAGATATTATAGTCTTCGATCGATAATGCCACAGAAAATGTTGAATTAGCTTGTTTTGATATTCATTTAACAAGATTTGTTAAAAAATATCAATTTTGAAAGTATTATTATTTAGACAAAAATTGCTAGAAGAAGTGTATCTTGAAATGATATTTTCGTTTTTTAGTCTTTTACATGGTACTATTTAAAATAAATTTGTGTTCTTTGTTTCTTGTTTGTTCTGTGATTTGTGAACTGACGATTCACATTATTTCGAATGCTTCGAGCATATATAATTTTTTGGGGATTTGAACATATCAAACGAACATTTTCAATTTGAAGAACAATGATTTTTGTAGGTGTACGTGTTACATATGCATTTTTAACTTTTTAATGAACGTCCACAAATCGTATTTCTCGCTGTAAATTTAAAAGTTTATCATGGGCACTTTGTTTCCGTATTAGGTGTTTATACTGACATTACTTTGTATATATTAAGGAAATATTATTTTTAAAAAATAATTATTATAGCACTTAATTCAATTAGTTATTTTTCATAATAAGACATAGAAATAAGAAAAATAAACATGTGTTCTTAACTTCTTTATCCCACTTCATTAGAATGGATGGTAGTTTGTGTGTGATTTGTTTGGAATACAAATGCTTTATATTTTTTGTGATAGTAGTGAAAATTAAATATATTATATATGAATCAAGAAAAAAGATATATTTTATACACATCCGTACATATTACATTATACATGTAATATCCATATAAAAAAAAAAACAGAAAAACACAAACCACAACAAAAATATTATTTTAAAAAAAAAATACTTGAAAACAAGGGGAATCAATGAGTCATCAGGTTTATTTATGATAGAGGATTTGAAAAAATGGCTCAAAGAAAAAGTTCAAATTTCACTAATTCGAAAAAATTGCAAAATCTAACATTTTATCAATTTTACGACGTGAAAATTATATGTAATTTATTTTATTTAAATATTTTTATTTCTCAACCGCGTGCATAAAACTAAATTATCCAATTAATAAATCTTAATATACAATCAATTACGTAAAATTTTCGAGCCCTAAAATTGATCAAATGTTATATTTGCAAAAAATAAAATAAAAAATAGGTACTATTTTGTCGATTTTCAAAAAGTGGGCAATTTTTGAAAAAGAACCCAAAATGTAAGTATTAAAATGTAATTTACCACTACAAGAAAAATGCGATTTAGCGACGGATAATATTCCGTCATTAAAATAACAACAGATTAACGACGGATTAAATTTTTTTTGGTTAACGACGAATTTTTCCGTCTCTATCTTAACGACGGACAAAATCCGTCGTTACATGTTGTATTCTATTTTTTCATTTTAACGACAGATTTTTCCGTCTCTAAGTTAACGACGGAAAACACACCTTTACCCACAAATAACTATTTATAATTTGATATTCAACCTTTAATTTTTCTTAAATAATTATCCTGAAAACACACCGTCTAGTTTCCATCTGATCAATTTTAAAAGTGATAGGTAATTATCCTGAAACGTGTTAAGCTACCCCTGAATAATTGGTGCAAATCTAATTGTTACTTATAGGTGAAGAAAATATAATCCTCAATTTCATATAACGTTTCATTTATATACATACAACAAAGTAGCTTTCTTTAAAAAAGAAAAAGAAAAAAGAAAGTAGGTGTTTGAATTGAAATGACATATAGAGAAAAAAAAAATACGATGCGAAATGCGGGTAATTTCAGCAAGATTTCCTTGACAATAAGATCCTTTTGATAGCAAGATAATTGATGGCTCAATTGGTAATTAATTTCGAATTTGAAATTAATTTTTTTAATAAATTTTTTATTTTACATTTTCAAATTTATTTTATTTATTTTATTTTTTAATATTTTATACTATATTTAATATTTTATATTTTTTTATTTTTCAATTACTAATTAATGACGAATGTGAATATGTTTTTAATATTTTTATTTATTTTACTTTTTCTGATTTATTTTATAAATTTTTATTATTTTATATTATTTTTTAATATTTTTTTATTTTTAAATAACTAATTAATGACTGTTTTATAATTTTTTATTTTAATATTTTTATCACTTTAATTTTATTTTATAAATATTATTAATTAGAAATATATAATATTTGAAAAAATTAATTAAAATAATCTAATATTAAATAATGATATAATATAATTATTTTTTATAATAATTATATAATATTAAAATTTTTAATAGATATTTAAATAAATGAATAATATATAATGATTCAATTTAGAAATAAAAATTCAATCAAAATGTGTAACACCCCGGAAAATATAGTATTTAAATTTATTTTATAGGTAGAAATTTTATGAAGTTAGAATTCAGATTATTTTGTGTTAGTTAAATTATGGTCTTAGAGGCACTATAAGATGAAGAAAAGTCTCAACCTTAGTTGAGTTTTCTAATCAATATTAGAGTTCATGAACATTAATGAGATCGTTTTGATATCAAGATCATCTAAATCGAACTTCATTAAAGTTTACAGTGAAATTTAGTTTATGTGACAATTTGAGCCAAATTTATTCTACCATGACCACCAAGCCCAAGTAATCAATTCACTTTCAGCCCAATGTAAGCTCATCTTCGGCCCATTAGATCAAGCCCATTCTATTTATCAAATTTTGATGTATAATTATTTATTTGTAAGATTAGTAATTGGGATAAATATTCCAGACTTTTACCAACAAATTGTTTCAATTCAAAAATAATTTGGTAGAGATTAGTGTACTAGGGTACACATGTGAATGTGTGTGTAAATGTGAGGTTGCTTAGGTAAGAAGAAAAAGAATACTAATGGATAAAATAAGATAAAATTTTAAACTAATCAAAATTGGCCATTTGGAAATTTATTTAGAAGGATCAGTGTACAACTAAGTACACGTGTATTATATGTATGTTGAGTATATATATATATATATATATATATATATATATAGTTGGGAGGGATTTTGACTATAAGTAATCGAAATCTAAAACAAGAAAAACGGGAAAAAAGAAAAGAAAGGAAAGAAGAGATGGAGGATTTCAGAGGTAAGATTTTAACGTCTTCTTCATTTGGTTGTCATCGTTCCCTACTCAAATTTTAGCCAAATCTCATGAAATTACACCACAATATTTCTCTTGATGTATAGATCATGTAGGTACCAACCAGTTTTTGATTTGAGGTCGGGAAGTCGGGGAAGAAGACAATGAATGCTGTTGTTCGTCGATGTGCGACGCAATGACTTGTTCGGCCTTTTTCCGACGATCCGACTGTTGGTCTTTGATGTATTATACACCATTTCGAACCTATTTTATCAAGATTTCATTATCTGATCTCTGATCTTCGATCAGATATCATTTGGACCCTGATATTTAGGTCGAAAGTTCATCGAAAAATCTGTCGGAAAAATCTCAAAAGTGGTTTTCTTCCTTTCTTTCATCCGCTTACTCCTAGGTTGTTGTAGTGTATGTAAGTACTTTACATGTGTGTTGTGTGATCAGCTGTGAGCTGTATATGTGTGAAAGGGTGGCTATCGACGACAAGGGGTCGCCGGCAAAATGAGGGTAAGACGACGAGAGGGTGATGGTGATGAGTTGATTATCATTTTGGGTGTAGAGAAAATTTTAAATTATTGTGGGTTTTATGTACTAAGGTTGATTTTAATAAATTAGCCCACAACCTTTTAAGTAAGCCCAATTTCCAAATTTTTATTTTCTTTAATATTAGAATTAAATTGAAAATTTTAGAAATTGCAATTAAGTCTTATAATTTCCAAATTTTATATTTTGCCTCAAAAGAAATTCTAAAGTTTATAATTCACTCATAAATGTTAAACCAAACTTCTTAGTCATTGAATTTAGTTCAATTCATCTTTATCCATTCAATTTTATTCACGAAATCCGATAAATTCTCAATCTAAATGGATTCATTCCGTCAAATACGCACTATTCGCCCGTTTGACTTCATTTCAATTCAAAACGAATCCAAGTCATAGGAAATACTTACTTAAGTTATTTATGACCTAAGTTATTATCTTATTGGCCTATATTAGGATTCTAAGTTAGAATTCCATTTTTGTAGGTCGAGACGAGCATAAAGCAATGTAGCATTTCACGCATAAATTGCACTTCACTTTGAGATCTGTTTACGCAATGATTGGATGTTATGAGACTTCATGCACAGAGGAATTCCGACTTACGAGCATAGACGGTTTACTTTGTGACTAAATGTCTAGATAAGTGATCATAAAGTATCATGTGATCACATTGGGTCACTCATCCAATGAAGAAGAGTAAACTTTGTTATAAAGTACGTTCATGGTTGATTTTCATGATTTATGCAGCATAACAGTTTTAAAGTATGAAAGTATGACTTGGACGAATAATAATACCCACTGAGTGTTTTCTAGCATTCAACCCAAATATTTTCAAATGTTTTCATGTCCTGGTGATCAAGCTGGTTGATGACGAGGTGCTGTAGTGGGTTTGATGGTTGATCCTTGTGGGATTTTTGCTAAAACCATCTTTAAAGTCTTGTCAGTATTTAAATATTAAATGCTTCTGCCAATACTTTGCAAAACTTTTAAGTTTGAAAGTTATTGACCTCAGTGGTCAGTTTTTTATTGTATGTACAAATATTTGAATGTATAGAAGGGCTGACCGTTGAACTTTTAAACATGTGACCTGATTGGCTATGTATGTTGTCAGGTCATAATTTGGTTATGTGTGTGTTAGTGGTTTTAAAAACCTTGTTGAAAGTTGACTTTGTGAACGCTTGAGTACGTGGTTTGAACATTTTTAAGTTGAGGTGTTGCCCATTTACAAATTATTTATAAAGTTAAATCTTATTTTTGAAAAATATTTATCACGTAAGCATGTACGTATGTTTTTGGTGACGTTTTGGTCCTAGTGAGATTGGGGCGTTACAAAATGGTTTTCGTGTGTGTGTGTGTGTGTATTATTTCTATAATTTAATGTAAATGTTGGCTAGCTCACATGGATTGGAGTGCAAGGCCTAAACCAGAGGTCTTGTGTTCGAAACTCAGAAGGCGCAGGGATTTCCACCATTTATTCGTGGCTCGGCTTGGCTTGGCTCAGCTTCTACATGGGTGCGGCTCAGCTCGGCTCGCCCCTAGACTCGGCCCATATCAATTATTCTGTCACTAATTCCGTCGTTAAATTTAATTTTTTTTATTTTTATTCTTTAACGACAGAATTTGGGGATGATTTAGTGACGGAAAAAATCCGTCGTTAATTCCATTGCTAATGTTAATCCGTCGTTAATTCGGTCGTTAAAATAATTAACGACGAGATTATTAACGACGGGCCGAGTCCTCGTTAATTTATCATTAAAATGATTTAACGACGAAGTTTTGATGTTACGGAAAAATCCATCGCTAAAACGCGGATTTTTTGTAGTGTACCTTTGTAAATTTGTCAGCAAATTATTTGAAATGATATATTTTTTGCATGTAATTTGTGTTGGGACATTTTTGGGAGGTAATTAATATTGGGGATTGAAATTTCCTATTACACTCCGTGTTACACTTTCAATTAAATTACGAGTTTTTTTTGTATTTTTTCTTCAATTTTATTTTTTTGTGATTTAGTTTAATTTTATGGTTGTTTTTAGGGTTCACCCCACCCCCCTCAATTAGGGTTTATAATTATTTTTTAATTTTTAATTTTCAATTTCTAATTAATAATTCATTATTATGGTTTATTTTTTAAAAATTATGTTTATAATTTTTTAATTCATTTTTTTGTTGATAAATATTGACTATGATTATTTATGCTATAATTAATTTTTATTATTAAAATCATAAATTTGATAATGAAACACGGAGTGAAACACAAGAAAGTGTAATAGGAAATTTCAAACCTTAATATTGTTGGCCTACAATACCATTTTATTATATTAGATAGATTTTATTAATTAAGGGACATTATTTTTATTGTTGGCACGGGGCTTGAAATATCCGGCAGGCCGTGCACGCATATGATATGGTTGTAGTTAATTAAAACGAACTTTATGCAATTGTGATTATGCTTTTATGTAATGAAAGAAGATCGACTCGATAGATAGAAAATTATCTTCTAAAGTCTAATTAATTTCTGGCTCTGTAAGATTTGTACCAGAGAAACAAAAAACCTACGAATCTATAGCCGACGATGAAACTCAACATCATGAAAAAGTTGATCCATTTCTGCGACTCCTTCAAACCTTGGTGAATCAAGAATCCATCGCCATAAACCAAGCACTCACCTTCAATTTTTTCCAAGCATTTCGACTTCCCTTTATCTCCTCCAAACTCGTTCATCACAAAGCTTTCAAAGGGGTACTTGAAAACGCTCAAATATTGCATGAAATTCCAACATTTTGGTATAGAATCCTTGGTCAGAAAGTATCCAGAGAAGAGGAAAAATGATCCCATCACTCCAGAAATCACCGACATTCCTGTAATAAAATCTGGTACTAGTGCACTGAAGCATGCAACGAAAGAGTTCGCCATTAAAATCACCATCCAAACTACAATAGTGAAACAGACAAATCCTTCGATATCTTGCCTCAGGCCCACTAGCCAGTAAACTGGAGCGGCGTAGAGCAGCGCGACTATTAGAAGGAAGGGAAGAAACACAAGAGTGTTTGCCACCACATATGAGGAGATTCTGTATGCTCCTCTCGACGTTTCTCTCTCTAGAATTCTCCTCTCTTGCAGGAAAACCGGCAGAGCTTCTGTTGTTGATGAAATCAAGAATGTGAGGGTGAAGGCAAAGAAACCTACTTGGTTTTGTACCTTCTTTTTCTCACTGTTTCCAAAAGCATTGATGAAGATGGTGCCTAATACGATTCCTGCTAGTAATGCTTGAATCGTTTTTGCTGCGAAAAGCTGTCGAGATCTTAAAATATTACTCGAAAATCTCTGGCTAAGGATCACCACCTCATTGAAATGAGAATTGCAGTAGGAGTTATGCTTTCCTTGGGATTGATTCAAGTACTGGTCACTTTTTTGCTCAACTTCTTCAAAGTCTCTCTCTTGTTTGTGCAATGCTTCCGTTGCATCGATGGCGAATTCGAGCAGGTTGACACGTGGAGGGATGGTGTGGCCTACTGAGTTAAGCCGCACCTCTAGCAGATCCAACGAGCCATTGTGAAGGACTGCACCATTTGATAACAAAACAACATGATCGATTAAATCAAGAATTCGAAATCCAGGTTGATGTATGGTGACCACGATCGTCTTCTGTCGATTCTGAGCCATTGATTTGAGCAGAGATATAACATGAAGCGCTGATGCTGAATCAAGCCCCGACGTTGGTTCATCAAGAAGCAAAATAGTAGGATCGTGCACCAAATCTACACCAATAGACAATCTACGCTTCTCCCCACCCGAAATTCCTCGGCTCGACTCATTTCCAACCCTCATTCGAGCAATGTGTTCCAATCCCAGCTCCTTCAGCAGCTTCTGCACTCTTACATTAGCCTTCTCGCCTCCGGCCTTCAGCCGGAGACGAGCACTGTAAGTGAGCGTTTCTTCGACTGTGAGAAGCGGGAAGAGGGCGTCATCTTGTGTGACATAACCTGAAATTCTCCGAAAATGATCTATATTCATTGGCAGGTTGTTGACGAGGACGTGGCCGGAGAATCTAAACGGAACGATCATCCCGGAAAGAATCTCCAGCAACGTTGTCTTCCCGGCCCCACTGGGGCCGGCAATGGCTGTGAGTTTCCCCGGGTTGGCATCACAACTTACATTCTTGAGAAGAAATTTTGAACTCCGGGTGCCCTCCCTCTCGTTCGAGGACAACCAGTTAAAGTCGTTGTACCTTAGAGACGGTTTGTAAGAAACATTTTTGGTCTTGAGTTTGTAATGAGTTTCTAGGTGAGCGGACTTAGGTCTTTTGATGGGTAGCTCCATTGGTAAGAAAATGATTGGAATTGAGGTAGAGGAGGAAGATGAGCTAACTCTTGAAATTAAGCTTTTTTTTATAGTAAGTGAGTGAGAGGTGGTGTTGTGTATGAATGCATGCATATTCATTTATTTCATGACTCATTGCCCTTTTGCATGCACATGAGAAAGTTGAGATAATGATGTCTAAATTTGGACAGCAAATCATAGTCAATCAGAAGTGGTAATAATCATGTGGGCTCAAATTAAATATGTCCCACTTTTTGATGGGGAAGACACATGAAATGCTGCATGGTGGTTCCTGAGTAGCATAGTTTTTGTGATTAATTCTGTTTCAAGAATTTGAACTCAGGGTTGAGTCAATCGACTGATTTTTGCTCGAGTTAGGTAAAAACATGTGTAATTTGCAATGAATATCTAAAACTAAAAGGCAAAAAAATTCAGAAGTTGAAGCGACTGTAACAAAAAATAAAGGGGTTAATTGCATGAAAAAAATCATGAATTTTGGGTATAATAACAAATTTAACATAAACTTAAAAAATAGACAATCAAAACATAAATTTTTAATTGAGGAAAATTTTTAAATAGTCATTGTTACTTAGTAAATAATACAAATAACCACTTTTTAAAAAAAGTAATGTTTCTAGCCATTATCATAAAAAAAGTACTATAATATCCTTAATTCCATATTTATTGTTAAGAATTATTATTTATGTATATCTACATATTCATATATCAATACTATTAGGAAAAATATCTGATTTTCTCTCTCTTCCCTCTGTAAACGACATTATCTCGTCTCTCTCATTTTTCAATCTCTGTTTAATTAATTGAAACAAAACTATCATTGGTGAAGATCATAAAGCTATAATTTTTGACGATTATTACGATTCTTCCCCTCTATAATCCTCATTTCAACAATAAATTATCTATTGCAATATCGAAAATTAGAGATTCTTTGCGAATTTGGGATTTTTTTTAAGTTTTGTTGACATCGTGCGTGTTTTTTTTGCGGCAATAAGGTATATGATATTTACGGATCTGCACTCTTTTTATCGATCTAGATATTTAAGTTTTTTTAATCTTTCTTTGAAATGGATAGAAAAAAAATTGAATGTTCTTTGGTGCACGAATCAATTTCTTTCGGTACAAGAGTATTGGAGTTTATTCGTGCAATAATTTATTTGTGAACTCGTGCAATATCTCATTTTTAATTATTGCACGAGGACACGAATTAACAAATTCATGCACTCGTGTATCTATGCATTTTTTAACTAGTGCATGAATACATGAATAGGCATATTCATGTAGTTCTGTATCAGTTTAATGATCAACTGCTGCACATGTACACAAACGATCCTAATCGTGTTTTCGTGTATGAG
Source organism: Perilla frutescens (assembly GCA_026008535.1). Taxonomy (NCBI): domain Eukaryota; kingdom Viridiplantae; phylum Streptophyta; class Magnoliopsida; order Lamiales; family Lamiaceae; genus Perilla; species Perilla frutescens. Next base: position 17,617,383 of record BRKX01000007.1, on the reverse strand, counting down.
TTGTTTTTGAACTACCATATTGAACTAATCGTGTACCCATGTATTAAATCATTATTGAACTAATGCACGAAAACACGACTTTGACTACTCGTATTGTTGCACTCGTGTACTCATGTATTCATTATAAGGATGAGATTGTTCGAAATCAACGTCCATAATTGTTTAGTGATGAGGGCGTTTGAACTTTGGCAGAGACGACGGTTGAATCTTGTAATGTTCGTCTCCAGCAACATCAGTGACAGAAGACGGCAACAACAGCAAGACGGCAACTACAACAACAGAAGACGGCAACAAAACCTGGCAGTGTGACCTCTGAGACTTTGACGTAGAACGGTGGTGAAAGATATATTTTTTTAGGGTGCGTAAGATAAATTCTGAAATCATCGTCCATAATTTTTTTTTTGTTAATATATTAGGGTGTTTTTTTATAGGAAATAATTAATGTTAAAAATTATTTATATTATTACTAAGGGTATTGATGTATATTCTCATCCTAAAAACCTAGAAACATTATATTTTTAAAAAATGGCTATTTACATTATTTAATAAGTAATAATGGTTATTTTCTCATATTAACACTTTTTAATTTAGGTGTTATTTAACATCCCCAAATTTTTGTAAATAAATAATAATATTAAAATTAAAATTTCATATTAATTTACAAAAAGTAACAAAGTTCATCAACCTGTGAATTTTTAAATTTGTACCAATTCATGTTATCAATGCAATAATAATCTCTAGATAATGGTAATATTATTTTTATTATATTAATGCTTTGTCATCCCATTTCGATTTAATTTGCAAGTGCGCCTAAAAATATATTGACAATTAATACAGAATTGGTTCGAGCAGATATAAAAATAATTAGGAGAACAAAAAAATAAAAAATAAAAATAGAAGACATACGATACGACAGACATAAAAAACAGAGAGTAGATATAGTAGACATAAAAATAAAAATAAAAAAGAGTAGCAGTAGACATAAAAAAAATCTACAATATTTTTTATTTTTTTTCCAACAGCGGTCATAACAAAAATATGGGAGAACAAGAAAAGCAAAAAAAAAAAAATCCAAGTACAAAACGATTAATTTATTGTTTTTAATACATTTTTTTTAAAAGACAATGTTAAAAAAATAGTGTTTTAATTTTTCAATACATTTTTCAGAAAATTTAAATTTGGTATATTGAATAACACACAAATTAAAAATTAATATCTTAATTACTTATTTTTAAAATTCATGTTTAATTCATTATTTTTAAAGTAATTAACCAAAAAAAAATTACGTCACAATTTCGCAAGTAGGAGTTTTAAGTAAAGGGCAAATCTGAAATTCGTTAAAATATTGACGTCCGTGTGATAAACGGAAATTAATTATAAAAAAATAATAATAAAAAAAATATTGCGTCTTTTAGACCATCAGTCTATAATTTAAAAATACTCGAAATGAATTTTATTTTTTTTTAGGAAATAAATGAATTGCTTAATATATGTCAATTTCTCTAAATTTATGCAAGCACTGACTCACTGAATCGATTTGAATTGTAATGTAACATCACCACCGTTTTTACCTCCTCTCACGAGAGCTGGTATTAATTGTTGATACTACCAATGTGAAAGATAAAGTGTTTTAATTTTTTTTTTTTTTAACTTGTTTACTACTCATTCATTTTTATTTTTATTTTTATTTTATCTTTTACATTTTGAAGGAATCCTCATTCAATTTTCAGGGACCAGCATATTAGTGGTATGATATGACCTTCATATATTCATTCACTATAAACAAGGCAACTAGGGTAGCAATTTGTCACACAATGTCAGCCATTAAAATTATTGCTATGCTAAGAATTTATTTTTTATTTTTTAGTATTTGCTAAAAAAAACTCGTCGTGCAAATAGACAGCCGATTTTCAGTTTATTTTATTTCATTTTGGTAAAATAATATTAATAACAATAATAAAATATATGTCATCTTAATATATAAACATCGAAGTTGAGGTTTCATTGTCAAAAGCAGCTGCATGCTTGCAAAGAACAATGCACTTGACCCAAATATTATTTTCTTAATTTTAAATTTAGAAAAAGTCATAGGAAGATATTTTTCGACTATATATATATTTATAAACAATTTATCCATTTGAAGGCGCAATTTGTGAAACGGTCAATCCTCTTATGTACACACACACAAAAACAAAAAACAAAAAAAAAAATCAAATAGCTGATTGTTGTCTCTGTAAGTCAAACCTTTCGTCGAGCGATGAGTCGTTCTTTCGCTGTAAAATCTACAAAAAACAAAAAAACAAAAAAAAACTGCGTCATAAATAAGAAGGGGTCTGGAGTTTGAATCATTTTACATCGGTGCTAATAAATGTCGATTTCATAGTATATGAATTTATATTTTATTTCATTTGGGAACATAAGTCAACTAATAATAACAATATTATACTTAGAGTGAGTTTCAACGTATACAACAATATTATACTTGGAGAGAGTTTTGTATGTGATCGTACTACGGGTTAAAATTCATAAGATGAGTTAAAATTCAAATTGAAACACTAATAAAATTATAAATATATCACTAATTATTTAGGAAAATTCAATGTCAACCACACGGGCACCACCTGATTTTTTTTAATTTAATTAAAATACACATATATAATGTTTATTTTTGATGATTTAAAAAAAAAAAAAACTTGTCCGTATGATCAGCATCGAACTTTTCTTATGTAATATTAGAGATGTCATTCGGCTCGAAAATAGATCGGGTTTTGCCACAAAAATCATATCAGACCGCCCAACCCGAAATTATGAGAATGGTCCATTAGTCCAGCCCGACAAATTATGAGAATGATCCAAAAATGTTGTCATCTATACTTATATACTAAAACAAAATTGTCTAGCTATCATTCCCTCCCAAATGTCTCACCCAAATGTGTTTTCAATGCATGCATGCATGAAAAATAAAATAAAAAAATTCGAAAAGACTGCTCAATTAGAACATGATGGTATGTCAAACAAGTAAGCATAGCCATTCTTCTTTCACCAACTACACCTAAATTTCAGAGCCAATCCTCACTAAACCATTTCAAATTCAAATATTTCATTTTGGAGCCATTTAAGTAGAGTATAATCTATATAACCAAGATTCAATTTACATTTACTACTCTCCCATCCCTACTCACCTCTCACAAAAATTCAACATTTCACAACTCTAGATTGGTAATTCAATTTTTTTGCTTACACATTTACATTCCACAACAATACTGATTTTAGCATTTATATATAGAATACTTCATGTTCTGTTTTCTCATCCATATACATACAATGATTACAAATCTGTATTTACTTTAAATATGAATTTGGAGCATTTACTAACTTAGCATTTCGGAATCTTTGAATTTGTAGATTGAAGGCTGCTTCAAGGTTGCTACTCTCACGACAATGGCAATGTGGTCTGTATTCAACGATTTACGACCAACACACACCTCAACAGCTATTAAAGCCAGACTAATTCGATGCTATGGTGTCCCTTCATCAAATAATAGAAATGAATTAGCTACATTCGAGTGCATTTTTCATGATGTACAGGTACTAAATAATTATATATATGAAGTAAAAAATAGGAACAAAAGTGAATGTGTAAGCCTTTTTTTATTCCTGCAGGGTGTAAGGTTTCAAGCAACAGTTCCACGTTCATCAATACACTTATTCAAGGATAAGTTTGAAGAAGGTTTGTTGTATGCTTTAAAGAACTTTGTTGTTGCACACAATACCTCGAAGTACAAAACAACAACACACAAGTATAAAGCCACAGTCATGGGTGGAACACATATACGTAAGGAATCTGAAGATGAAAATGAAAACTTTCCAAAGTTCATTTACTCTTTCAAAACATTTGATGAGGTTCTATACATGGAGAACATTACAGATGTTGTACCCTTTGGTAAGTTATAGTTTTTTTTTTTATTTTCTTTTGGTTCTTTATATTATAATATAATAGCTAACAACTCATGTTATAAATGTATCACATATGTTATTGGAATACTCAAGCACAGAAGCGAGCCAAGGGAAGTGACTAATGGATCTAAAAAACGTGTTATGGATATGATTCTAGAAGACACGGAGTAAAAAAAGGCTTGCGTACACTTTTTTTTGTTCTATATATTTTCAAATAATTTTAGTTGACCATTATATTGTATCACATGATATGAAGGGGGAAAAGGCTTTGCTACTCACTATGGGAGGAATATATCGATGAATGCATCAACCAACTTAATGAACAAAAGGAAGAACTTAATATCATTATCCTAAAGATGTGTAGGCCAAGTGTGTTCCAAGGTAAGTATCTAACAAATAGCAGGACATAATGCATATAGGCTAAAATAAGTTTCTGTATTTATCAATCACACATTCAGTTGTCAGGTTTATTCTAATTTTAATTTTTAGCAGGAATGATTAAGGTCTCCTAATGCTTACCATGTGACCAAAATTGTTTTGAATAGTGATGCACCTGAAGTTATTGAATTCAAGCAAAGGTATATGAGTAAAATGTTTAAATGTATATATTTTAAATGTAATATAGCAACTAATGGACTTTTTTGCTGTAAAGACTTTTTATTGATTCTAGCTTAAGTACTTCTATTATAAGTAGCACTTCACACGGAACGAACTCTAATATCAATGAAGAGCTTTCAACTAGAGTTAGTTCTCTAAAAACTATACAAAGAACTAATTGATGAAGTTCAGGTTATTACATCATTGAATCTTTATAATCTAAACTTCAGTAGTTAAGTTTACATTTTTATTACTACAAGTATTGATTTAATGTGTTGTTTGGATAGAGTGGCTGCTTTTGGGTCTGTGGAACTGTAGTTCAAATTGATGAGGCTGAGGGGTGGTTCTACATATCGTGCAAGAAGTGTCATAAGAAAATGATAACATCAGACCATCGATTCTACTGTAAGAAGTGTAACAGATACGATCAGGCTGGAAATATCAAGTATAAGTTGATAATACATGTTGGAGATGACACAGAAAGTTCACCATTTATATTATGGGATAGAGAGTGTATGCAAGTAGTTGGAAAAACTGCTGCAAAACTCAACATGGATAACTCGGAGGTATATTTTGATTAATAAGTACAACTCATATGATATTGCCTTATATGATATTGATGGATTTCATAAATTTCCTCTACAGGTGGTTGATAGTCATTATATGCCAAAAGATATCCTCCAAGCCCTCAAAGAAAAAAAAATTTGTTCAAAATTAATGTTCCAGTTGCAGACAACAGGATGTACAAAGTTTTTCACAGTGTATCAAAACTAACAGTTGATCCTAATATTGTTTCTGCATATGCTACCAACAATTTTGACAGCCAAGAATCTGATTCCATTAGCATTCTGGAGAGTAACATTGTGATGGATAAGCTGGATGAAGATAAGTTGGATGAAGGTGCACCTAAGGAGGGTGTAGTGAATGTTGGGGTTTTTTCGAATTGAACCACCGCAAGATCTAATTGGATGTTCATTAATCCTAATGTCATGTAGATCATAAATTCATGCATCTCATATGTTTTAATTAACCGAGTTTAATTAACATGCAAAACCGATTTAAACGATTCTACTAAAGCGGAAACATAGAATCGAAAAATGACTTACAAATCAAACGACGGGTAGAGGACAAGATTAAAGGTCTAATCTTGTTGTTGTGTATGATGATGATCGGCGCCCACTGTGATATTCCACTCCTTGATCTTCTGTTGTATTCCCGGACTGAATCTAGTTTCAGGGTGGGCTGAAATCTACTAGATCGGTATGGAATCTGTGGAGATAAGGAGAACACAAGAGGAGCTGATCTGTAACTCTAAAATTTCATCCCCCACCTCCCTATTTATAGGGGAGGTGGTCGAAATTATCAAGCCCTAAATATACTGGGCTTGGGCCTCTATCTCTTTTCCAACTCCAGTCCATTAAAGTCATATTGGGCTACAACAGGGATCTAGAAGAATATTAAATTGGCCTGCTAATTTATTTAATTTCCAATATCTAATAAACTTAGGATATTATTAAATAAATTAAGTATTATTTTTATTCCACTAAAGAAATAATACTGACCTACCAATTTAATACATATTTCTGAATATGTTTTCTCCTTTAGTCCAGCCATTCCCCGCGTTTAAGATATAATGCCCATTAATTAATTATGTAAGCTTCTGACAGCTATAATTAATTAATATCTTATCCTTGAGTAGTACCACACAAGCTTTACTCATGCACGGAATAAATTTCACCTGCAGGGTTTCAGCATGAACTTGCATTTCCTCAAGGGGACACCATCAAACTGGCGCACCAGGACACGGTGCCCCTACATATTGCACAACTCATCATAAGTATAAATATTTCAACCCAAGATATCGAGATTATTGATCCTTATAAAAAAATCTCACCCTTTGATAAATCAAAGCTGCAAACACTACACGTATATGTCCACCAACACATAGGGGTTAAGAACCCGAACTCTGTGGATTCTTATTCTCTCATTTAAGGTCAGAATAGAGAATAGAATCCTAAGTAGATCATCCTCAATACACTTGACCGTGTATTAGAATAATCAGTTAGTCAAGACAAACTAACTATCAGATTATTCTACGGCGTACTGATAGCAGGTTCAGTGCCATCTAAACCGTGAGTCTTTTAATACATTACAAGGAACCGATGATATGATCTAACCATGTGTTTACCCACACCATATCATCTACAATGTAAGTATAGTGAACATGCATATAAAAATAACAATTTAAAAGCAAACAGTGACTGCAATAGTATTCATTCTATATCATCATAAAACCATTATCAATAAAGTATACAAAAGACAAGTCTTCTAGTATACAAAACCAACAGTGAATCCTAGTGTGATATATATATTTTTGTATTTTATAATTAATAGTGAAGATATAGTAGAGATATAGTAGCAGAAAGAGAGGAAGTTTGAAAGAAGAAATAACAGGGGGAAGAGATTAATTATCTCTAAAGTTGCCGATCATTTCATTAGAAAAGAGAATATATAGTACTAAGGGACCTCAGTCCGTACACAAAAGGGATATAACCCTAAGATGATTAAAAAGAGCTACTAGACATTAATAACATATGGGCCACGGGCCACTTTAATTAAATAAAACTATTAGGCCGTTTAGCCACTTTCAATACCCGAAACCTCCGCTCCAACCCGATTGCACGACCCGACTTCGAATTGGATTTCCTTTTGCCCCAAATCAAAATTAGATTTCTCAATCTTTCCAAATTCAAGATCGCGTTTTTCTTCTTCCAAGACCTTGAGTCTCTGATCAGCCACCTCAATTGTTGGATTCACGACAATACTCCCCCCATAGTGAGATCTATGTCCCCAAGGATCGATATTGAGCCTTGATAGGGGTGTAGCAGTTCCTCGGTGAAAGTTCGTGTCTGGTGTAAAGACTGGATCTTTAAGCGTGTCGGCGACGAACTGGGCGCCATCGAGGACGGTCAGAAGCAGAGTGTAAAGGTAATCTTCATCAAATAGAGGAAGATCTGCGGCTGGTTGGATATGCAGGCTTAGCACTCATTTTAGCAGCGAGACATGGAATACATGATGAACCTTCATCCCATCAGGTAAGTCGAGCTTGTAAGCCACCTTCCTAATTTTTTGCAGAATTTTGTAGGGCCCATAGTAACGAGTAGATAATTTCTGATTCTTGCGAGAGAACACTGAAGTTTGCCTATAGGGTTGTAGCTTTAGATAGAGGAAGTCACCCACTTCAAATTCTCTTTCGGTCCTATGCTTATTAGCATAAAACTTCATCCTGTTTTGAGCTACCAAAAGATTATCTTTGAGGTCTGCCATGAATTGTTGTCTGTCGGTAAGGAGTTCATTAACTTCTTTATTCATAGTCTGGAAATAATTGTGTAGGGCATGGTGAGGAGGGAGTAGCCATACAGGGCCTGAAAGGGCGTAGTTTTGAGGCTAGAATAGTACGTGGTGTTGTACCAGAATTCAGTCAGGGAAAGCCATTTGGTCAATTGCTTGGGTTGGTAGTGAACCATACAGCATAGGTAAGTCTCTAAGCACCGGTTGAGGCTCTCTGTCTGGCCGTCTGATTGGGAGTGGTAGGAGGAGATCATGTCCAATTTAGTACCCATGAGTCTGAAGAGTTCTTTCCAGAATGAACTTGTGAAGATTTTGTCCCTATTAGTGACAATGCTGACAGGAGCTCCATGTAATCTGAGATGGAGTCTAGGTAGATGGTGGCAACTGTCTGGAGAGAGAGAGAGAGAGAGAGAGAGAGAGAGAGAGAGAGAGAGAGAATGACCAAACTTGGTCAATCTGTCTACTACTACCAAAATTACACTCTTTTTGTAAGAATTGGGAAGCCCCTCGATGAAATCCATAGAGATGTAAGACCATGGCTCATTAGGGATGGGCAAGGGCTGGAGGAGTCCTGGATAGGGTCCTCCTACTGATTTGTTGAGGCTGCAAGTAGTGCAATCATTCACCCACTTAGTCACATCTTCCTTCATTTTAGGCCAATAGAATAACCTCTTTAGCTTGACATAGGCGGTGTATATCCCGGAGTGACCCCCATAAGGTGAGTTATGCATCTCTTCCAATAATATTTGCCTCAATCCAGAGGAGTTTCCCACCATAACTCGACCCTTGAACTTTAGCAACCCTCCCATAATTTCAAAGTCAGCATAAGATGTAGTATTCTGCTTCCTAGCCTCCAAAATAGGGGTGGTGAATGGGTCATCAATGTAGCTACTGATGACCTATTGTAGCCATGTAGGAGAGACTGTTGTGATAGAAAGAATGTCTGCATCAGAGTAAGGCCTTCTAAAGAATGTCTCCAACTTTGGATGTAGTTGAGTCAATAAACCAATACATGGTTTCTTTGAATCAATGTGAAGGTCGAGCTTATCTAAGTTTAGATAGTACATGCAGAGCATATTCAAATGAGTCTATTTTGCAAGATGTACACACGCCTTAGTTTTTAAATAGCCTTAAATGTTCCGGTGTACCAAACCATGAGCTATATTTGAAGGTAGGAACTCCAGTCATACTTTTAAGGAATATAGATCATGCAAATGGTCTATGCAATGATACTAGATTGGTTGTTACATGACTTGGCAATCATGTATTTGACGCAAAAGTTCTCACCAGATAAAATGCAGGGAACAAGGTTTTAATTCCAAGAATGTCACTCACACCGGTAGATCCAAGGTTGCCATTCAAGTTTCAAAGACGACAATTTCCTGTCATAGTTTCCTATGCAATGACCATAAATAAAAGTCAAGGCCAATCATTAAATCGTGTGGGTTTATTTTTGAAAAAACCAGTGTTTAGTCATGGTCAGTTATATGCAAGGATGAAAATATCGCGAAATATCGCGGATATTGACATTGCGATACGGATATTGGGGGGAATATCTTTTTTCCCGAGTATCGACGAGAAATCGCAATATATCGCAATATATCGCAAAATATCGCAAGATATCGCAATATATCGCGATTTTTTTAATATTTCTATAATATATTTTGATTTTTATTTAATACTATATATTTTTGTGATCTTTTTTAGGTCTTCAATGTAATTATTTGAGTTACAATATTCTTTGTTTTATAAAGACATTCACTTTGCAAAAAAATATAAGAGAAAGAAGACCGGAAAATCAACGGATGTCTTAGGAAGAAAAGTGAGATGCACATGCACTGACTTTATTTTTTCATTTTTTCAGTTAGAGGACATGATGGACAAATCACTAAAATTTTTCTCCCCATATATCACACGAAATTGAAATCTAAGATTGAATATAAATTATTTGCCAAATCTTGATTCTATGAATATGGGTGACACTGATCATAGTGATATGTCCCAAGATTCATATGCTTCTTACACATATGGGAGTTTACAAATTGATTGGACTACTCAAAATGTGTATCAACAAAATAATTGGGTTAGTGGACATTATCCGATTCATGATGAAGCTGTTGGAAGAAATCAAGAAACATATCAAGCGCATGTGCATAATTATATCAATAATTACTCGAACGTGATAAGTTGGTACCAATATTGTTTAGAACAAGATGGCATTCCATCTACTATATTTGAACCTCATAGATCCTCATTTTGGTATTAATTGTACTTTATAATGTTTATTTAGTCATTTTATGTTGTATTATGTATTATTTTGTTAAATGTATTGTCTCAGACGGTATTTATATAATGTATTATTCATATATTGCTTTCAAAATACAATTCTATCAAAAAAATTAGTGGAATATGTGCATAATAATATGTCATAATAGTTCCTAAAATTTCATGCTAAATTTCCAAGATTTTAATATGATTTCCGTCATTTTTTTCAATTTTCTGCGATATCGATATGCGATATCGATATATCCGTCGATATATCCGTAAAATTGAAGTTGCGATATATGTTGCGATAGCGATATTTTCATCCTTGGTTATATGTAGCCGTTTCACGAGTCACAAGTCGTAGTGGTCTCAAAATTTTAATTTCTAACAGTGATGGTGTTGATAGGACATCTACTTCAAATGTAGTGTACAGAGAAGTCTTTCAGAATTTATAATATAATAATTTTTTATTTTTTATAATTTTTTTTTGTTTGCGCATTTTTTATTCCTAACAATTATTACATTAATCGCTGTCCATTATTTTACTATAAATTAAAACAAGCATTGATGTCTATAAATATATAAATCGTTGCTAATAAATCATTCAAAGTAATAAACAAAAGTTGATTTACATGAACACTGTATATATATCGACAATTTTGATTTGCTATATTTAGAGATTTATAGATAAAGTACATATTCTATTTTATAGACACATTTTTTAATGATATATAAATAATATATATATATATATATATATATATAGAATTGCTAACATAAGTTTTGTAAAAACTTGGCCCGACCCAATTATTATTTTATATGGTTAGCCATGCGTTAAGAAAAAACCACACACCCTAATATTTTATGTTTTTTTCCATGTAAATTATATATTATCAAAATTATTTTATTAAAGAGAAGTTATTTTTTCATATAAAGAGAATTACTTTTTTATATACTAATAACACTTTTTTAGTATGAAACATTGTTTCAAAATATTACCCTTTTTAGCGTCAAACATTGTTTAAAAATATTAATAAATAGATAATGACAAAAATGTATGATTATAAAAAAATGCTTAATAGTTTCAGTATATATTGCATTTTTATAAATTTTAATTCATCTCTCATATATTAAGATAAATATTTTGTCAATAAATCACACACACACACACACATATATATATATATATACACAGATGGTGTCCTATTATTTAATTGGTAATTAAGTGATATACTAATTGAATTTGTAGATCATGAAGTGTTCCCCGTGCATCGCACGGATGTAACACTAGTTATATATGTATAATACGCTTATTGACAAACAAGAACTCTATGTAAATTACATGTTACAAATTTCTAGATTGCACATATATGCTTTTGGAGTATTGTTCACTACTTGGTGTACCATTGTTACTTATAATTTATAATTAAATACAAATGTACCCACTGTATGTTAATATTGTATCTGCATGTGGGTTAATAAGAAAAAAAAGGACTTCATCAAAAAATATAATTATCACCAATATTTTACATTTTTTTAAATGATGAAATTATAGATATATTAAGTCCATAACTCTCAGATTGGTGAATTATTAATATTGTTAAATCACAATGCTTAATTATTAGTAATTGATTATGACGAGTGAGAACTGAATTGATATTGTTAAATCACCATCATTAATTATCACTAATTGATTATGATGAATCGATGATTATCAAAGAGTAATAATGTAAGGACGCCGTTTGGCAAAAGAAGTATACTTGTGTGAGATCGTCTAATAGATTTCTTATATTAGAGTGATCTCTATTTGACATATGAGGTGGTTCCTCTTTTTTTTCACTTTTTAATTTTTTATTTTTTTATAAATATATATTTATTTTTTTATTTAATTTAAATTTTCTGAAGTAAATATATACCTTAAAATGAAATTAGTGAACCCTAAACTTGAATTGAATTAATTTAATTTTTGTATCTGGTGTCTCGCTTAATGGATTCGCCTGACGATAAAACATGGGTTCATGTACTGAGTTTGGTATAAAATGAAGATTTTAAAAAAGAAAAAGAAAAAGAAAAAATAAAGAAAATCGAAAAAATTGAAAAAAAAAAAAGAGAAAAAGCAAATGGGGATTGTCAAACACTTCATAGGTAATGACATTTCGCTTTATTGCTAGTGATATTTACTTCATACACGGTGATACTTGTTGTCTGGAGCATCAACAAACATATTTAAAAAAAAAAAAAAAGGAATCAACTTAATTAAAAGTCTACATTATGATTTATGTAGAAAATAATTCCTTTTTTTCTAGCATGTAAAAACACTTCATAGTTGATGATATTTTAATTGATATTTTGACACATAATTAGTGGCTTCATATATAGTCATACATGATGTCTAGACTCTGGAGAATCAACAAACATATTTAAAAAAAATATGAATCAACTAAATTAAAACTCCACATTAAGACTTATGTAGAAAATAATTCATTTTTTTCTTCTTAATATGTCAAAATACTTCTTAGTTGATGATATTTCAATTTCATATTAAAAGATATTTCGATATATAATTAGTGATATTTTACTTTATATATAGTGCTACTTTATTTTATACCTAATGATAAGTGCATGGATGAGTGTGTGGAGTCCACGCGCGTGTGGATCAGAGAGGGTTTGAGTCCTATTTAATCCGTCTAATAATTGGTGATCTCATGCAAGTGTTTGTTTGGCAGAAACATATGGTCAAAATTGAATTACCAATCACATTATTATCCACGTGTAGAGAAATGATTGGCTAGTGAGATTTATACACGGATGATACCCCTTTCCATCTTTAGCGCATTTCCCAACCGCCGTAACGACCTTAAGCCTCTCCGCCGCCAATAACTCCAAAACCACCACTCCGCCGCCGCGTTAAATCAGGCGCGAAAGCTCCAAAAATGGCCTTGAGCACAATCTCAAAGCTTAACAATGGGAATAACTGGGCTACAACCTCCACAAGATCCATCAACCACGATTCTTGCTCTCACAGAAGAAACGCACCACCAAGAATCCGAATTGCGGCGGCGGCGCAGCCAAGTGGCGGCGGACTGACGGCAGATTTCGAGGAGGGGCAGCTGGAACGACCCAAATGGACCGGCGAAACGCCGATTTCTCGCCTTGTCGGAGTTCTCATTTCCTTCAAGCCCCTCTATTCTGTCATGAAACTTGGCGCTAGACAAGTTTTTATCAGGTAAATTATAAGCCAGTTGGAAAATTGAAGAAGCCAGTATTAAAAAAATTATTAAATTTTGCTCGATTCTAACCTGCAAATATTCAGTTTTAGGAAGGTCACTCATTTTATTCGTGTGGTTGTATGATCGAATGAATTAAAGTAAGAACCTTGTCGTAATGTGTTTGTTAAATCTTGATTTTCTGTTCTAAATTATAATCAGTATTTTATAGATGTAAGTTCTTAATTAGGCGCATCCAAATGTGGTTTGTGTCTCTCATGTGATTTTCGGGCTATTGCAAGCATTTTTTTTTTTTAATTTTCGAACTCTTTCGTTTATAGTTTCCTCAAGACTAAATATATTTGCTGATATATAATATATGTGATTTCAATTTGGACAGTACAGCTGAGAAAACAAACATTCCTTGGAGGGATATGACTAAGGAGATTTTGGAGTCTGATGTTTACAAAGAGAAAGATACCATTGAGGATTCCTCCATCGTTTATCCCGATTGTAATTTCCTCTTTCTTAAGAATTTTTGTGTGTTTCATACATAAATTTGTCTGTCATTTTCAACTTCTTCGACCTTTTAATACACAAATCTATTCTTAATCCAAAAAAACTCTGTTTCTGATATATAACTGAGACCTGTCTGAAATGTGTGGTGATAAATATGTGATATGTCTTTTAAACTTAGAAGAAATACTTGGAAAAGCATTGCATGACTGGTGGCATTGTGAACGGTTCATCTTCGATTTTGTGCAGATTATCTCAATCCTTTCCATGCATATGATGAGGGGAACCTCTCTTGGCTGGTAACTGATTTTCTCTCGATGTATGTAGTCATCCTAACTACTAAAATTATGGTCACGTAAAATCATTTGCCTACTACAGGCTGCAGCCGAAGCAGAACCTGCCACAATGTCAATGGTGAGGCGGGCCATACCTAATGCTTCATCTCTGGAAGAAGCAAACCGGATTGTTCGTGGGAATTGGCTTCAGGCAATTGAAAACCATCACCAGCAATACTCTGGAAACTCAAAAATTGGTGATATTCTCGATATCGGATGCTCAGTTGGTGTTAGCACCGGATTTCTTGCAGAAAAATTCGCCTCAGCCAAAGTCACAGTATGTTTAGATAGTAAAGAAATACTGATTTTTTTAAGATCTTGTAGAAATGTTAGTAGTTCATATATTATCAAGATTATCTCTATAGTCTTGAATGTGCATTAGTTCTTACTTTGGCATATTTCTGCAGGGACTCGATTTATCTCCTTACTTCCTTGCTGTTGGTCAGTACAAGGATAAGAAGAGAAACCAGGGGAAGAACACCATAAGATGGATCCATGGAAATGGTGAAAACACCGGGTTGCCCTCAAAGTCCTTCGATCTTGTTTCAATTGCTTATGTGGTGAGCCTCGTTTTCTGACAATATTATCCCTTTTCATCAGCAAAACTAAGCTATTAACATCAAGAGGTTCTTACATGGGGCACCACTGTTTTGGTCGTCTCTCTTATACTACAGTTGTTAGAGAACTGATTTGAAGAGTAGTATATTCATTTGTTTCATCTAATATAGCTGTTGCAAGTGTATCCTACTCGATGTAGTATGGTTGTTCGTTTATCTGGTGGGAGCTTATGACAAGTTTCTTGTGTCCATCTTTACTGAATGCAGATGCATGAGTGCCCTGAAAGAGCAATCAAGAATATGGTGAAGGAAGCTTTCCGGCTGCTCAGACCTGGAGGCACCTTTGCTGTGACCGACAACTCGGTATAATAGCTAATAAACTATATATATCACGATTCATGAGCAAACTCCAAAATTTATTCTACTATAGTAATTCTAAACACTACTCACTGCACTTCTCTTTCTGCCATTTCTGCAGCCAAAATCGAAGATTCTTCAGGTAACAGTAACACTTAATTCCATCTCTGAAGTTTCAGAATACTAGGTTGTTTTGCGGTGTTGAGAGTCGAGAATTGTTTATTTCATATATTGTAAGAATCACATGATTTTAGCTGGAACAAATTTCTAGCAAATACTTATCAGATTTCAGCTCATGACCAAGCTTTAAGGAAATCTGTCACATTTCTGAATCAAGTTTACAAGGATGCAACTTATGCACTCCTAGACTATAGAAATAGATGCGATTTGAGTAAACCTCCGACTTCTCAAACATAACAAACGAAGCTCGACTTAAATCTCACTTGAATTTTCATGTATTCAGGAGCTATCACCAGTGCTGTTCACATTGATGAAGAGCACAGAGCCTTTTCTTGACGAGTACTACCTGACTGATCTTGAAGGAGTGATGAAGGAAGCCGGCTTCGCCAACGTGCAGACGGCCTTGACAGATCCTAGACACAGAACTGTCACTGCTACGGTGCCATTTTGATGTATAATTCATGTCACATTCTCTCTAATTGTGGAGAGAGGAGTAGTTTTGAAGGTATCAATTTTGTGCATGCTTATTTTCATGATGCATCAACTTTCAAAACTTCTCCACAAGTATGTACTAGCTCTTTCTTTCTTTAATTTTTTTCCAAATCATTGCAAGGTTTTGAGATCTTGATACTAAATCGGATTAAACACACACAAAATAAATAATAATTTAAAGAGGTAAATTTTTAAATAAATATTTTGACTTAGCAAAAAATGTTTCTAGCCACTATTTAAAAAAAAAAATGTTTCTAGCCACTTGGACAAAATAACTCTATGTCGTGCAACAATGTAAAATTATAATATTGCACGAATACACTTAGTTGTGTAACTCTATTTGTGTAGTGTTGTACGACTACGCTCAGTCGTGTAGCTTCAATTTGTGAAACAGTATATAAATTTATAATGTTGCACGAATGTACTTAGTCGTGCACCCCACTCGTATAGTAATATTAATTTGTACTGTTGCATGATCATAATTTATTTGTGCACCCAAATAGTGCACTTTAGTCTTGTTGCTCACAACTTTAATAAATGATAATTAAGTACTTTCAGCGAAAAAGTGACTATAAATAATTTATTTTTTTAAAAAATGACTAAAAACATAATTACTAAATGAAAATGACTATTTTTATACATTCTCACTAATTTAAAGCTACATTAAAACTTTAGAAGTTATAATTAGAAAAGATATATATGAAACTGACAGACTCGATAGGCTTGCAAGTTTGAACTTATTCACTTCAATTAGGCTCACAAGCCTTTCGAGCTTAGGGAGTATCAAAAAACTTGACACCTGTTCTACTATTTTTTTTTATCTTATGGGCCACATATGTATATATATGTTATTTTATTAGTTCTAAAGGACATATTTTAGAATTATTTGTATCTCATGTGTTATAATTCAAATGTAATTAAAGCCTCATTATATTGGCCCCTCTTTCGTTACATTACAGACGACAATATAATCATAGAGTATTATCTTCAAATACAAAACTATATTAATGCAATGTCGTCAGACCAAATAACATAACACTTAATCAAGTTCTGTATAGAGTATTGTCTTCAAATTCAAAACTAAATTAATGCAATGTTCGTACACACTTGATGGTGGGATTTGAATTAAAGCTACAATTTTCTATTCAAATTAATATGGACGCAACCCTATCAACTCCATGTCAAAAAAAGATCGAAAGTACTAATATGTCACGCAAGATTATTTAAACCATTTGATTATATCAAATCGTAATTTTCTTTGATTCTCACTTAATACTATAATAACATTTAATTTTGAAGATTCTATGATAATAAAAATAAGGAGAACATAAAATTCAAATTATGAGGTTATCGATCTTTGGATAAAACGAAATATTAAAAAATAACGAATAAAAAACTTCATCTATGATTGAGGTGAGTTAATCTACTCGAGAGTTAGATTAATGAAGCTCGACTTTTAAGTAATAAATTCGAGAATTAATATCAATTTGTAACATTCGACTTGTGAAATTGTTAACTTATCTAGATTATGAGTTATTTAATACTCCGTCCATTTCTTTATTATTGTTATTTTAACTTTTTTATTTTGTGTTAAAATATTTGTTGTTTTATATATTTTCATACATTCTCTTTCAATTTTAACCCTATAACCCAAACCCTATAATATCTCTTGAAAATAAACATATGTATAGATCAATCTTAAATTTATTGATGTCAATCTATTTACACAACTAACCGTAACTTCTATTTTGATCCATAAAAAGAGGAAAAAGGGCAAAATAGTATAAAACCAAGATCAACAGCTACACATAGGATAGGATGTTGATTTCTCTTCATTATTAATTAAATCCATTTAGATTTGTGAATTTTCAATATCTACTTCGAATTTAATTTTGTAATAAATTATTCAAGCATAAATTTGGTAATACTTGATTGGATTCTACGCATTTGTACCATAATCCACTATAATTCCTGTTTGGATTCATAATAAAACACGAGAAAGGGCAAATGTATAAAGCCAAAAATAAATTATGCTGCTTTAGGACAGTAATAAATAATAATAAATGTTGTGAATTAAATTTATTTCTTTTTCTGACGCAATTTAAATTAATTTCTAGAGTCAATGAGCAACTCTTTTTGTACACGTGTCAAGATCCCATGTTCGAAAGAAACCGGGTGAACTCCGCCTTTACGTTTATCATTCTTCTACTCAACCCTCTCTCTCTCTAACTCCTCCTCTCTCCCTCCTCTCTTTCGCGTATGTTCTTGTATTCTTCTGCTCATTTTATTACCTGTATGAATCTTTAAAAAATTCGATATATGAACGTTCCTTCTTTTGCGATTATCTCTTCTTTACTCTGTAAGTACCTCTTCTTCCACCCTTTACTAATTAATTATGTTTTTCACTTTTCTCTTGTTAATCATGTACAGATAATTTTCACTTTTTCTCAAGAGCTTCTTCTTGGCTGTTACTCTTTTAATCATGTCTAGAATAGTATCTCTGCTTCTTATTTTAAAATTTCTTTTTTGTAAGAAACCCTGATGCTGATGACTAGCTTGATCATATGTGTGTGAACTGATTTTATTTTTTTCTATTCTTTCCCAGTTGAAAGGGACATTTAGTGTAATAAATTTTTCTTTGTTGATGATCATGGAGTAAAGTTTTGAGCTTTAATGGTATAGATGATTGACTTAATGGGTTGAATTATTTCTGGGAAATATGATTCTAGTTTAGCTAAAAATGGAAAACCCCTGTCCCCTGCTTCTGGTTATGTAATATATGATTGAAGGTGTGAAAAGAATTCTGAAGAATTATTCTAAATACATAAAAGGGGTTCTCAAAAAGTTTTCTTTTCGGTGCAAAAAATTGTGGTGAAGTATTTGTAGCGCCATGGTATATAGGAATATGTGAGTTTATTCTCTGAAGTTACGGTAAAGGGTTTCTTGTTTAAGGGTATTTCTAACTGTTCATGTCTTTAGGATTTAGGTTTGCATAATATTAGTACAACAAGCTAAAGCAATTTAGTTTTTTAGGCCTTTCAATAATTCTTGTCTTCTATATCACGAGAAAAATGGGAAAGTTATCCTTAATTCTTGTTTTTCTGTGCTAAGCTTGTCGTGCATAGTTCAGGGTCATATTTGGGTATATGAGTATATCAGGATGCAATATTTATGTTGTGGCTGTTTTACTTGTAATCATGTGTTTTACGTATTATTATATTGCCAAAATAAGCATCTTGGTGCGAGATATTGCTTCCATATTTGTCATATTAGGCTTTATTGGTCTGGTTCTTTAGCCAGTGCAAGTATAGGTTTCTGTTTCCAGCTTTTTTGCTGTTTTTCTTGATCATAGATAACATTTCAGTGCTTTATTACATTCCTTTTTTTTTTCTTCCCAACTAGTACATTAGTTGGGAATTGGGGGGAAATATGCATGTAAGCACGGCAGAGAAGAATATGCAACTGATATAATTTGTAACATTTCTGTGATTGATGAGCATTCAGGAAGACTACATGCTTCACATATTCCTTTACTTGTTTTTATGTCAGTAATTAGTCACCTTTCTTGTGACTGAGGAAACATGAATATGATTTTTTTTTCTGCCTACAATTGGCTGAATGCTTATGAAAGTATACTGTGAGTGGGCACAAAATTTGTAGTCTGTTCGTGCGGGAAAATTCTATTAAGAAACCTACTAATTTGATAGACTCATTTGCATTTGAATTGATGCAGCTGTTTAGCCACTACACTAGGGAGCAGACAGAAAACAAAGCTGTTTGATATCAAAGTCATATCCTACTATGTCTTTCAAAGGTATAACCTGGGCTGGAAATGTATACGAAAAGTTTGAGGCTATGTGTTTGGAGGTCGAAGAAGCTATGTACCAGGTAAAGTCTTCCTCTCCTGGTCATGCGCTGCAACTCACATGCCTTAGCTGTAATAGAATTATAACCTATTTTCGCCAAATTGGCACACCAAGATTGTTGCCAAAATGTTTAAGCAATTGTTGTGGTCTATCCGTGGGGTACCCATGGGCCATGCTGATGGTGCCATTAATTCTCAATAGAGGCAGGACCACCCAACTCCAAAAAAAATGCTTAACTCTATACATTCAGAACTAGGGGCCTAGTTCGGGTTTTTCATGGATGTAGAAAGAAAATGCATATTTTTATGAGTCACTTGGATGGCATCATTGTTTCTATTTAATATATAGATGTCTATCTTTTGATCTATTTCTTTCTTCCATGTGTATAAGTGTGAAATTTGGTACAATTCTACCTGCCCATGTTGCCAATGCATCTGCTAATGATTCTTGTTTTTTCTCTTAGATTAAACTTGAAATAGGAAAACATGTTTAGTTGTGGGAAAATTTTCCTCTTGGCTCATATTTTAAATGAGATTTTTAACCAATGAGATTTGTTAGGGTGGTGATAACTTGATGGGAAAAATGAGTTTTTTTTTTTTTTCTTTTTAGCATATGAATTTTATATTTTCTGCTGCTTTGTTCATAATGACTGTAAAACATAATTGTTTTCTTGTACCCTTTTTACACTTTTCCATGTGTTGGAGGTGGTTAAAAACTGAAAAATTGATAATTTTTACTCTTCGATTGATTTTAGTTTGCGCTGGTATTTGACTATTTGATATATGTTTTCAGTGTTTCTTAGTATGCATATTTGATCATTTCAGTGCCTAAAATAAAATATTTCACCGTCATTTGACAGGATACTGTTAAATACGTGGAAAACCAGGTGCAAAAGGTCGGTGTTAGTGTAAAGAAATTCTATTCAGAAGTAATGGAAGATTTGAGTCCTCTATCTTGTGTAGACCCCATGAGCTTAGCTTCTGATGACCTGTCTCTTAACCCTCATGGTCATAGAGATGTCAACAAAAAGCCAATACCAAGCATATTGGACAATCGCCGTGGTCCAAAGAAGAAAGAGAATGAAGAACAAGTGATCTCTAGTGTAACTGCAGAAAAAGGATCATTGCAGAGTGGTTATGATGTAAACCTTATCTCTCCACAATCTCCTGGAATTTTAATTGAGAATAAATCCTCTGAGAAATGTGCAGCAAGTAAGAAAATTGGGGTACACAGGCGTCCAATCGGCATTAAAAGAATCTCTAGGAACAATCATCCTTCAAAAGATTCGCGTCAAATTACTTCTGTATCAGAAGATGGGAGAAGCAAAGTTGCAAATTGTGACATGAGAACTAGTTCCAGAGTGGCCTCTGATAATACGGATGTGGCTTCATCCACGGACTTTGATGGGAGGTGTGAACCTGGGGAAGCAGTCAATGGAAATGCACCCAGTCTTGATAATCCAATTGAGTCCCCTACTTCTAACAAAAAATTAACCTCCAAATCTGTAAGGAAAGATACTTCCAGGGTGGCGTGTGATGACACAAATGTGACATCATCCTCGGACATAGGGATGCAAGAACCTGGAGAAGCAGTAAAAGGAAACACACCTTTTTGCGAGTGTCCTGCTTCTGAAAAAGTCTCATCAGCTGAGCCCATGAGGCAAATTAAAGATGTTTCTGACTGCATTTCCCTTGCTTCTGACAATAACTTATCAGATGAATCTGTAAGGCTGAAAGGAGATCCCGAGTCTGCCTCATCCTGTTCTGGCTCACCCACAGAATCTACCGGTATTTATATTTCAATAAATTCTGCTTAATTTGCATGCTACTACTGCTGTTGTATGAATGAGTATTTTGTACGTTGGCAGGTGCGTCTGTGGATGATATTTCATTTTCTGCTTTGGGCTCAAGTACTAGAAGTAAGGTTTGCAATCTTGAATATGATGAAAATGGGGTTACTGTGTCTAATGAAGGTATATACTTATGGACTTGTGGTGTTTCAGATAAGTGCTATATGAGTAATCCCCTTTTTTTTGTCTGGTTAGAGGAAATGAGCGACTTTTTTTCTTTTTCTGTTGGCAGATACATCTGTGAAAGATGGCTCATCAAGTGCCGGTTCTACTCCATACGATACTGAGTCTTGCAACCAGGATCCTACCATGCCTCCTATGAAAGGTTATCTTAAGAAAAATGGTATAAAAACTATGTATTTGTTCGTGTTGTTTGAAAAGTTCTATTGAGATAAAAAAGGAAAAGTTGTGGATGGTTTACTTATATTGGTGCTGGAAAATATAGAATAATAGTCTAATATTTGTGGGAAAACAGAATATATAATCAACAAACAGTATGGAGAATAGTGGTAGATATATAGTAAATAGAAGTGCTTACCCCCTTGGTTTGATATATAGGCAGTCTGTTTTAGAAAGCAACCAATGAACTCCAATGCTAGAATGTAAAACCACAAACAACACTGATTTAGTGTTTCCTCTCTCCCATGCATCAATATTCCTATCCCTGAGCCGGGATTAGCTCAATGTGATTCAGTTCTGTGCTGATGTCTAATATTTGGCTTTCAGATAGCTTTGACATCGAGTTTGTAGAAAATGACGTGGTTGCTGAGCCAAGTCTAGAGAATTTTGAGACATCTGAAAGTGTTAAATTGGAGGAAAGCTGTATCTTGGTAGAGGGAGATGAGCTTCATTGTGCTCTTCAAGGGACTAGGAAACACAAGTCATACAAGGTTCTCTCTCTCTCTCTCTCTCTCTCTCTCTCTCTCTCTCTCTCTCTCTCTCTCTCTCTCTATACTGCATTGCATTTATGTGTTTTTAACTAAAGGGATGATTTCATTCAGAAAAGGATACGTGAAGCACTTTCATCAAAGTTGAAATCAAGGAAAGATGATCCGTTTGGCGGAGAGAAGAAGAAGCAAGAGATGTCGGTTCGCGATCATGCCGTCAACTCGGAGAAACAGAAACTATCAGTTCATGATTCTGTTGAATCGGATTGGGAGCTTCTTTAGAACACACAGATGGGGATAAAGATGCTCCTAAGTTGTGAATAATTGGAGATGTGCTCTACATCAAACAATATTACTTATATAATTAAATGCTAAAAAAAAAATGAAAGCATTGTGATTGTTATTGATTCAATATGTCAAATCAATATCATAATACGCAATTCCCTCTCACTCACGTTTTGTTGTATATAAAATGATTGTATAACAGAGTATTTATTTTGGTGTAAAACTTGGATAACATACTGGCAAGGTAAAATGTGGTGAAACTGGTAGCAAAAATAAGATGGGGGGAAAAGATGGTCCTCACACTCTCAGAGCAAACATGGGCATATCTAAGAAATATTTTTCAATTTGCCTTATGATTGAATTTCATGTATGTTTTACTATTTTTTTGTATGTTAATCCATATCAATAAAGCTAGACTAGAGGTGAAAGAAATTTGAACTCTACGAGAATAGCAAAATCTGGTCTTGAATGCTGGATTAAAGAAAAGCAACACGGAGGTATAAAACATCTCGAATAGTGATGTCAAAAAATTTGGAACCTATAAAATAATAGCAATTCTGTTTGTATGCATTTTTCTTCTCTTTTATTTGTTTGAGAAGATTGCACGTGTTTATGATAAAGTGCAAAACTATCTCCCTCCGCATTCATTCGCAATCTATAAAGCGGATAAAACTGCAAAAATGAAATAAAAAAATGAAAATGTCAGAATTTGGAAATGGATATCAACCAATTTGACAAAGGGTAAGAATAAGATACCAAGTTGATTGAGAATTGAGATGGAAACTCATGCAATTCGACACGTAGGCCACCACACACAATCTCAGCCCTCAGGTGCTTAGTTTCCCGACACGTGGCCTAAGAGATGATGCACCTCATGCAAATCTTTAAAATTCGACCGCCAAAAACCAAACGACTTGCTGTTTTTATACCGAGTTTTTGTGCATCATTTCCACCACAGACCAAAATCAAGCAAATTAATTATTTCTCGTACTAGTGTGTGTGTTTTTGATATTGTGCTAGAAAGATTTGGAAACAATGGCGTCGGGGCAAGCGAGGAGAGAGAATGCGAGGGATGAGCGTAAGGTTGAGGTGGAGAGAGATCGAGTTCCCAAAATGGCCACTCATTTCGAGTCACTGGTGGACAAGGCTAAGGAGGAGCAGCCTCATGAAGGCGAGAGATTGATTCACATTGAGGCTGTTCCAGTTAGAGTGGCGGGGATTGCGATTTCCGGCACGGCGGAGAGTGGAGGAGCCAGAAACGCCGGGAGAGAGAAAGAAGCTGGAATGCATGCGGGAGGTGCAGAGAGGCGGCGCCCCGGTGGAGACGCTGGGAAGCAGGCGCCGTCGTTGGAGGAGATTTCTAGATTGAGGGGGATGGCGCAGCAGAACTCGGCCGAGGCTATAAGGGCGGCGGAGGAGCGCTACGAGAAGACAAAGGAGAAGGGCGGTGCTGCTGCGGCGGCGAAGGGCCCTGCTGTTGGAGGGATGCAGGCACGAGCTCATAATACGGCGGAGAAAGCGTGGCAAGCAAAGGATCATACGGCGGAGAAGGCCACGGAGGCGAAGAATGCCGCTGCATCCAAGGGCGGATCTTTGATGGACACGGCGGCGCAGAGAGGCCGACAGGCTCAAGATTACGCAGCGGAGAAGGCCAGAGAGGCGAAGGATGTCACTGCATCCAAGGGTGGAGCATTGATGGACACGGCGGCGCAGAAAGGGCGACAAGCTCAAGATTACACGGTTGAGAAGGCCACGGAGGCGAAGGGTGTGATCTCCTCCCGAGGCGGAGCTTTGAAGGATACAGTGATGGAGAAAAGCCAACAAGCCAAGGACTACACAGCAAGGAAGGCAGTCGAAGCAAAGGATGTGATTTCGAGCAAAGGGCAATCTGCTTCACAATATGCTGCAGAAAAGGCCAAGGCCGCCAAGGATACGACGGTAGATACTACAATGACCGCCGCACAATACGCCGCCCAAAAAGCCGCGGCAGCGAAGGATACGACTGTCGATACTACGAAGACTGCTGCACAATATGCTGCAGAAAAGGCCGCCGCTGCGAAGGACACTACGGTGGATACTGCAAAGACTGCAGCACAATACATGGGGGAAAAGGTCGTGGCAGCCAGGGATGTAACGGTTGAGGGCGGCAAAGGGGCGGCAGGATATGCTGGGAAGGCGGCGGCAGGGGTGAAGGATCAGGCGGTTGTGGCAGGATGGGGGGCGGC
The DNA here is from genome assembly GCA_026008535.1 of Perilla frutescens. NCBI lineage: Eukaryota > Viridiplantae > Streptophyta > Magnoliopsida > Lamiales > Lamiaceae > Perilla > Perilla frutescens. The sequence goes on along the minus strand of BRKX01000007.1, from coordinate 17,592,458 downwards.
GCATTTTACGCTCGAAAAAGCAGCGGAGGCGACGAAGATGGCAGCGAATGCTACATCTAAGGTAGCGGGGTATACGGGTGATGCAGCAGTGGCGGCGAAGGATAAGGTTGCCGGTGCAGGGCAGGCTGTAGTGGGGTACGCCGGGGAGGCGCTGACGGCTGCTAAGGATAAGGTGGTGGCGAGTGAAGAGAATGCTGCTGAGTATGCTGCGAGAAAGAGGGAGGAGGCGAGGAGGGATATGGAATTGAAGAAATCTTCGCCCCAAATGGTAATCAATTCTTGTAACTAATGTTGAATCTATGATTTGGTTTGTGTTTCCAACCTTGGGTTTCCTGCAGGAAGAAGGGGGAGAAACATTCAGCAGTGAGGAGCACCGGAGAGTCCGAGGCCCGTCTGAGAAAATCGAGCAGTGGCCACAGGAGGAGTATTATTGGGGAGGAGGCGAGCACAAGCAAGAAGCAGGCAGAGGTGGAGAAGGGACGGAAGGCGGGGGAGGGATCATGCGGGCGATTGGCGAGACTATAGTCGAAATCGGGCAGACGACGAAGGATCTTGTGTCGGGACAGCACCCCCTCGGAGTAGTGAGAGAGAAGGATGAGGAAGAGAGAGATAAACGTCCTTTCAAAGGCACTTAGACAGTCAGTTGTTAAAAGAAATAAATATGGATGCACATGAACATCCCCTCGTGATTTTGTGTTTTTCTTTTGTGTAGTAGTAATGTTGTATGTCGGATACTTTTGGTCTTGAAGAACAGAACAGCTATTCTGTGTTCAATCTAATCAATTCTCATGTTTTTCTTCAATAATCCCTCTTGCACTTCTAAATCACAGCTTCATACATCCACCTATATATGTGTGTGTGTGTGGAAAAGTTGAGACATGCTAACATAAAAAGCACCTTAGACATTATGTATGAATCTGATCTAGAGAAAGAAGGGGACTGATTATGGAGTGTGATTCCAACTGTAGCTCTAAAAAGTATTTGCAGCGGTTTCTCCTCCATTCTTGAAGAAATTGGAGGTACCAAGTTATAATTCTCTCTCATTTGGGGGGCCTTCCCATACTTGAATTTTCTTGCTCCATGGAAATGATGCAAGCCAGCCTTTCATATACCTACATTCATGTCAAAAAAACCTTGACATCACCATCATCTGTTTCTTGAAAAAGAACAGGGCAGGATGGTAAATCGCACAAAGTTATCAACTCCAATGCGATGCAATGCATTGGCCGCATTGGAGATCTAATATTTAAGATGATCTAATATTTATGAATATCAACTTTAGTTTCAAGTATGGCATACCTCAGAGAGCTTGTTTTCTTCATCTTTCGTCGCGGTGGAACGATCATACCTGCAACCATTACAACGGCTAAGACAGTCCGAAAACATAAACAGAATCCGAGCAAGTATGTTTAGCTTACCATTCTCGAGGAATACCAGCTACTTCTCTAGCTGAATGGTTAAAAGGACCTTTTAGCTCTACATTATACTCTTTGAGAATATCTGCTCAACAAAGGGCCATTCCGAACATAGGGTTACTATCTCTCTCTCTCTCTCTCAAAGACTGACACTACATGTAATAACAAAGAATGCTCGCCTGCGAATGCAGAACCAGGGGTGCAACCCATTTTCTGGCAAACAGATACGAACCAATAAACACCAACTGCTACATGGGCAACCTCTTCATCAGCTATCTTTGCAACTATGTTTGAGGTTCTATGATCCCCGAAGCCAGTCAGTTTATTGACAAGTCGAGGTCCAGCATCTAGTCCCCTCGCTTCCTGCACCAACAATTGTACATCTTCAGAATATATGCAACAAACAATGACTTCTAATATAGTTGCAGATCGTTATGTTAAAAAATCACCTGAACCAAAGGGATGCATGCAAGCCGAGCTGCAACATTGCTTGATGATTTCTCACATTCAGCCCACAGAACACCATGCGCTGGCATGTCGCCATAACTATGTAGAGACACACTCTCTAAGTCAAGTGGGGAGAAAAATGAAGGCACTACTAAAGCCTCTACTTTAACCTATCCATACCTGAATCCGAGCTCTCCAAGTCTCTGTGAACACCAAGTGAAATGCCGGCTTTCATCATCAGCTACGTGAGCAAAATCAGCAAAGAACCCTTCGCCAAGAAGCTCCATGTATGGTGAAAACCGGACAACAGTATCCCATGCAAGATCAATAGCATTTAGCTCGACATGAGCGAGATTATGAAGCATATAGGCATTGAGAGGCAGATTTGAGCTTTTTGGAGGTGGAATATCTTTTGGGGAAACCTGGACTAAAGACATGCCATGAGTCAATGAAAGTAAACAACATACCTAGATTAACATCTAAGAAAACCAATGGAGCAGTGTCAAGTGTCAACCACACTTCATAAGCACCAACCAAGCAACATTTCACTCTCAGATTCTATTCCTGCTCAATAAATTAAACTGATGAATTTTCATTATTATCCCCAGGAAAGGAATAATGGTTAAATTATGTCAGTTCTACCATCGTATATCTTGACAAAAACAGCAAGAAAATAGGCTGTCGGATACACATTCCAACCTTGCATCAAATGCCAAAAAAAAAGGAACAGAGAGAGGAGGGGAATCATAAGCCATTTTTCTTTATTCATTTATATAAATGATGCATGAAAGCTTGTTAGGGAGATTACTAGAAATTACTACAACTTTTTCAGAATTCATCAGATATTCAGAGTAGCAATGTGGCATTTGTAGATGATCTCTCTAAAGTAGCAATGACACAGAACACTGAACAACGAAGCTAAAAGGGGCGAAAATTTAGCACAATTTTAAAATGAACTAAACAATACCAAGACTGAATAAGCAATAGTATCAACAAAAGTTTGATCACCGTCATTTATACATAAAAACCTAGAAATCAGTAGAAATTCATCGATAACAACCCCTTCACACAAATTCGACAACTTCACAAGTCTACATACGAACAATTTCCAACAATCTACAGCTTCTGTTACTCCTTAACAAATTAAGCAATCATGAAAAAACAAATCATATATCCCGACATTGCACAAATCAAATGACTTGATCAATCAAAACAACGTAAACAACGTACCAATTGGGGTTTATCAGGGCGAGCAGGCCGAGAAGGGGCCTCCGAAACTCCAATCTGTAAACCCTCGCGCCGCCATTTCGCGAAGGCAAAGTGAGAAAGCTTAGCTTTTGCGAGGGGGTCAGCGGTGGAGAGAACAAGACTGCCCATTTCCGCCAAAGAAGAGCAAGAGCTGAAAACGGGAGATGACGGAGCGAGTTCAATTTCATTACGCTCGTGAATTGGGCCGTTCGGGCCCCAATGGCGGTCACGGTTGAGAGGGCTGCGTCGCCAGTTGTGGAGGCCGGACCACTGGGGCTGGTGGCGGAGTGGTGGATAGTGGATGGAAGTGACGGAACAGAAGCACCGACGATGTTTCGGCGGCTGCGGTAGCGGTGGTTTGCGGTGGATGATGACTCTGTGTATGGCTGCGGAGAGCATCGCTCTCGACTTGAGTTGCTGCAACATTGCACGCAAAAAACTTCTTTTTTTTTTTTTTTAAAATTGGTAAACTATATTTATTTTTTATTTTTTTTGTGGGGGAAATGGAATTTCATCTTATATAAGCATCAAATTTAAATTCTTCTTTTAAAGTTGTTAATAAATATCTCATGCTATCGCTCGAGGATATTCGACAAGCAATATAACATTATATCATTTATATGGATGTCAAGTGGTTTCTTTTCTCTTAAATTTGAACATTAATCTTTTTTTATATATATGTATAATTTTTTGTAGGATTGCTTTTTTTTTTTTTTGGAAATTTTTTTCCGAAAGATTTTCGATAATTTACCTCCTGCAAAGTTAACCACATTGACATTTTACATCGCCTTAATGTGTCAATATGAATTGCACAAAAAATATTATATGAATGTGCATTTTGGATGTTTTTCTCGAATCTTTGCAAAAACATATGAAATTAAAATTATGTAGCCTTTTCTTCTCAAAAAAAAAAAAAAACAAATTATGTAGCCTTTTTAAAAATATGTTGGGCCGGCACGGCCCAGATAGTCTCGGTACAAATTTATTTGAGCCTGTTTCGCCAAGGCCTTCTCAAATGCATAATATTTTATTTTCAATATTTTCAATTTTACTTTGAATTGAGTTATATATATTTTTATTTGTAACCAATGATTTTATCCTTGTGTAAGAAAATATTAATCACTAAACTAAGCATCAAATTTAATTGTAAATTCATTTTTTACCAGTGAAAAAATGGGCGCGTTCCAAAAAAAAAAAATAATAATAATTAAAGTGCATCAGTATAAACTTAAATATATAGGTGTTTTTCCTCTAAAATGTTGAAGTCTACATATTTTTTATATGACTAGTAGAGAGTTGCAATGCTCACTAGTCAGACAAAAGTTCGCTCTCACCCCCTCTCCGATCAACGCGTGTTGTAATTGCTTTCAATAATGTACATTCAAATTGCATTAATGAAAATTTCTTTGCAATCAATTGTGATCGTGTGTTGCTTGCTTTGTCGAGACCACTAAAAACACCGGAGGGTGTGAATTGCGTCGTCATCATGCATCAAGCTTTGCGAGCAAAGCTTACGATAGTGAGGCGGACGTAGTCTAGGACAGACTACTAGCCGCACGGTGCGCTCTTAATCTAAGCACTACAAGCGTCCCATGACAGGTGGTATCAAAATTCATATGATTTTACTTAATAATGATATAATATGTGTAATTAACAGTTATAATGTATATAGCAATTATTATGTTAAATTTTATGTTGAATTTTGTAAATATTTCTCCTAAATAGAATTCAATTCATCATATGTGAATTAGAATGTAAATTTTCATAACAAAAGGAAAATATTTAAATTGGTCTAGATTTAAAAAGAAAATTGATTGGGAGATGATCTTGATTTAATGATTTCAAATAGTATATTTTATTTTTTAAATTATAAAAATTTTGAGCTTTTAACAAATAAATTTTAATAAGTGTATTTTACATTTTATTTTATTTTTATCATAATGTGTTATGAGTACAAAAGTTACCACCGGAGATGAAGGTCGGAGTGAGATTGGGGAGGTTGGCATGGCGGAGGAAGCTAAGCTGGAGGGAGAAGTGTTAAAGATTCGATCTTTAGAGTTTCCTCAAATTGGGAGTGAAATTGGGAGTTTGGGTCTGGATCGGGTCGAGTGAAGGTGGGTCGTGGTTCTGGATCGACAGTTGTTGGGCTCAGCATATTATTTAGCTTTTGGGCTTGTCTCTGTTTTGGGCCACAAGTTTATTTTAATCTATTAATATTGGGCTTAACTTTCCCTAAGTAGTCCCCTATGTGTACACCTTTAAATAGCTGTAATTGCATAGTTTGAAGTAAGAATGAAATTAGCCACCTTCTCCCTTCGTTCTCCCCTATCTGTATCTCTTCTTTTTTCTCTATTCCTCCTTCACTTCTAATTACAAAGATTACTTTTTTTTTTTTATTACACTATCCCAACTCAAATCCCACAAAAATACAGATCTAGCTACATCTTTACAAGATTGGGTGAAAGAAAATTAAAAATAAAATAGGCACAACCGAGGCCATTACATAATGTTTATTATTTTCAATAATTTCTTAAATTAAATGATGGACAATTTATGAACTGGTTTATATTTGATTAATTATAAGTGTAGAAAATAAAGAATAACTAAAGTATTTAACTATAAAGGATACTATTGTTTTGTTTTATATTTATCTTCCAAAAGGTACAATAAATATTTATAATTTAATTAAATCAGTATTTATATGTGGTTATATGCCAAATGAAATACTTTACAATAAATGCATGCAGTATATATATTATGAATTAAACGAGGATAACACAAATATTAGATCAACAAAAAAAATATCAAATTGTAAATTTGATCAATCAAAAGTAACCATAGAATGATTTTATTTTTGACGATCTACTATGATAATATATATCTATGCCTACTTGCAAATATTTTATTGATTTATATTATTATTTTTTGAGTTGGGGTAATGGGAATAATGTGGGTCTCAAATCACAAACATATTGTTTTCAATAGATAGATGTCTCCAGAGTTTGGGCGTGCTCAAGAAACCAAGTTTGTTATTAATATTTAATAATATTAAAAACACTAAAGATTTTGTGAGTACTAAACGATCATCTTCGGATAATTTGTCCAAGCCAAGAATTGTTATGATATTTTGAAAAATTCAAAGATTTTTCCTTTTCTTATATAATTCTTATGTACGTGAACACAAATCTATTTGCCTTTCTACATAGCCAATATATTCAGCATATATTCCTTTTCTTTTCTTTTCTTTTTATTTTAATTGCTTAAAATTGATTTTTTAAAAATTTTGGGTAAAAATGGAGAAAAAGTGCGATTGTAATGTTGTATAGAGTAAAAACAATAATTTTTTTTAAGATTGTGTAAAATATTAGTCCCAAAAAGATTACAACAATGATTGGGATTAGGAGGTGAATGTGACGTCTCAAAATTTCATATATTTATTTAAGAAAGAAAAAGGTAGAAATATTAAATAATATTTTAAAATTTATTCCAAAACATAATTTAGAATTTATTATAGCGGAAAATAAATAATAAAAATATTAAACAGTCTTTATTCCATCACTCCGTCTCTAGAGTTTATTATAGCGGAAAATAAATAATAAAAATATTAAACAGACTGTTTAAATAATATTAAACAGTCTTTATTCCAACCGTCTTTGTTGGAATAAAGTCTTTATATCTCTCTGCAGCCTTATGATACCTTGTGAAATACTGATGTATATAATAATTTTATTCCTCACAGTACCCAATCAATAAACAGAACTCAATTAACAAACAATTACAAAAATTGATTAGTAATCTCTAAGTCAAAGCATGGCAAAGATCACAATCTTGCAGCAAAAATTATGTTTCATAAACTAACAGAGAGAGAGAGAGAGTTTACCGCAGCTGCCTTGGTCTTTAACTGCAACAACGACACCTTTCTCTCTCCAGTCAATGGAGTCCGGCAAGCTGTTGCCGACGTCGGGAGTGTAGCGGTCGCTCTTCAAACCTGAAAACTCCCGGCTGGGGTCGAGTTTGGTGCCGAGAAAAGCCTTTCGGTACTCATCATTAGTGAGATCGGCGAAGCGGTTGAGGCTGAGCTTGTAGCTCCGATTCGGAAGCGCGTTTTGGTCGTCGTCGATGTAGCGTAGGTTTTCCTTGAAGATGCAGTACAGTACGCCCTTTTAAATCAAAACAATTCTTGAAATTCGTGAAGCTAATTCTATGGGATTTTGCAGAAAAGCGAAAATTGAGAGACAAGGAAGAAGAGGGTCGAGGAGAAGAGTGACTTATGCTCTAGCGCTTTCTGAATTAGGGGAAATCTGAAAATTGAGCGGTATAGCAGGATAATGAAAATTAAAATACCAAAAAAATAATTAAAAATACCAGAGACGGACGTAATTTCATCTCTAAAAATAAATAATTAAAAAAAATCAACGACGAATATATTCCGTCTCTAACATATTTTCCCTTTTACGACTAAATATCCGTCATAGATTCATTTATCGCTAACTTTGGCGCAAAGTATTGGCGCCAATATCCGTCTCTAGTTCCGTCTCTAATGTGCTCCAGCAATTTCGGTCTCTGTTCCGTCTCCAATTCCGTCTCTACTAGAGACGGATATTATTCCGTCTCTGATTCCATATGTACTTGTGATATATATGTTGAAAATTTTGTAGAAAAACTTAATTTATATCGACAGTCGATGTGTTCTTTCTAATGTTAATTATTGAAAATAATATAATTTAGAGATATTCATTTTATATATTTGTGACTCTTATATTCACGTTATAAAGTGTACACCTATTATATATTTTTGTTTCAAAACCAAACTGAGATTTCATGTATAGTTGTAGGACCAAATTAAACATTTTCCCTTAAATTAACGTTGTTAGTGACAAATGCTAACGGAAATTAGTTTGGAAGCTAACGAAAGGATTAAGGTGATATCTTGTAAAAAGGTTGAGAGATCGATTTGGGCGGAAATTTTATTTTGTGATCAAATTGAGATTTCGGGTATAGCTGTAAGACCAAAGTGGTCATTTTCCTTATAATAAATTTGATGTTTGATGTTTGAAGGTTATTGCCTAATTTGTTCAACCAGATATAATAATTATATGGCTAAATAACTCTAACAAATTTTACATTCACGTGTGTAAATAGGTCATTAATTACATAGATGATATATAGTAAACCATTGAAATGCAAAATTAAATTAATTCAAATTGTACTCTAATAAGTAGTTTGGTTTAACAATTGTGGACTCAAATAAATATTTATAAACCTAATTGGTTATGTATATAAATTAATTAAGTATTCCATTATGTATATATAGTTCAACAATCATTTTCCTAAGCTATAAAAAAAACTATATTATTTTATATAATATTCATCAAGTTTTTTTTATTTAATTAAGTGAATTCATGAGGTATAACTGTTACTAATTATGATTAGACATTTTGACTCATGACATGTACAGGTGGAAATTAAGTTTAACCAACCAGAAGGCACCACCTAAAGGTATAAAAGAATTTTAGAGTAATAATTAATATTGGTGGTTGAAAACGGACATAATAGCATTCATTATCAAAGAAAGTTGCCCATACTTAAAAGTGAAAGTTTTGTCTGAGAAAAAAAAAAATAGTGTATGTCTGGTTCTTTGGAATTTTGACTTTAATTTACGCCCTCTAATAAATTAATATTTTAATTAATTAATTAATTAATTAATTAATTATTCCTATGTGGATCCAAATAACAGAAACACGGTCTTATCTGTGTGCATGTCTCATACTTGTCACCTTGCCCTTTAAAGTGCCACATGCAATGAATATTCTGCAAAATAGTATCTAAGATTGTGATTTATTGCATAATTATGTATATGCTAGCTACTCTCTCAATCGCAATATTATAAAAATCTATTTTTACCGGACATAGATAGAAAGGAGAAAATGACCTAATGAGATTAGGTGAGCTAGCTAGGAAGAAGTCGGTATATATATATATATTCAAATTTGTTTGGTTTTTATTATCGATTTTTACCTTTAGAGATTCTATATAACGAAGTCGATTAAGAGTTTAGGTCAGTACATTGATCTTTTTTATACAAAATTAATCTTAGTTTCATATATATCTTCTTCGCGTGGAATACTGTATTTATTTCGCAACATATTTTAGTTTCATTTATATTAATTTTCATCTGAATTTGTCAAACATATATGCAGTATGATAAGAAGAAAATAGAAGATCTTGTGACATTTAATATTAATTAATAGAGAGATCGAGAAAATGATGGATGGTCTGAAATGCCGATCGAATTGAAGAAAATCAATTAGATGGTGGTGCAGTATAATGGTGCTGAGGATCCGGTCCTCCCGGCGCGACTCTGTCGTAGCCTCCATTCAGTGATCTCCTCCAGTACTGCTTGAAATCATCTCGATTAAACCCTAGTTTTCTCCGGAAAAGTTGCATGTCAGGGCCATTGTTGGTCGTGCCCAACGGGACACGTGCCCCGGAGGAGAAGGAGAAGATGAGAAAGAAGACGAAGAGTGATGAGTAGACAAATCTTGAGAAAGCCATATTGGAAGATTAAATGGGGATCAACTATGGAAGAAGAAATGAGAGAGAAGAAATGAGAGAGAGAGAGAGAGAGAGAGAGAGAGAGAGAGAGAGAGAGAGCCCTAGCTAGCTTGCATGGATAAGGATATAGTTTGCATGGCTATTTATAGGATGGAGATTTTAAATAGAGAGGGGGACAGATAATAGTGGAGAAAATGTGTGGCTTCGATTTTTTATTAAATGGACAAAAGTTCTTGCGTGGATGATTGTTTATTCCATATAGTATATTACCAATGTGACAAGGATATGATGAATTGGGTTTCAGAATATCTTATAAATTGATATATGAATCATATATCATCCATCAGTGAATCCTTGATTGCTTTTCGTTGATCTGCAGGTAGCTATATATTTAATTCGGTAATAGGTTTAATAATATATATACACACACACATACACTTGATTTATTTGATGAGCATAATAATTAATTAAGTTGCTAAAATTAGATGGCCCCCCGCAGTAAGACAAGTGGTATATATTTAGAAGTGTTGCTTTAATTTACTAATGTAAGACATAAGAAACACAACATGCTATAGTGCTATAAGTCTATAACGTATATTTACAATGAAATTAATTCAAGTGTTGTATACATACATTATTTGTTCACTCCTTAATTTGTGATGTGTAGCTAAGATATATATCAAGTCCGAAGAATGGCAAAGTGCTCGCGATTTCGATGTACACCATTTTTAATGGAACTAATTACACATGAAAATTATAAACTCAAAGTTAATTTCATGAAATCACCCATATAAACTTTGATTAATTGATATAAAATTATTTATCATTTTTGAGTTATTCTTTATGAAAAAAAACCCCTACAAAACTCGATACATTGTCACGACCTAGTAGCCTAACTAAGTCAAGAGTTTAATTCTGGTGAAATTAATTAAAGGAAAATTAAATGACTAAATTAATGCACTTATGAAAGTCTTGGGTACGTACTATTTTTTGCCAGCCCTTAATTATGAGACTAAAAATACTTCCTCCGATTACAAAAAGCCATGATTAATCACATGCACGTCATATTCATACTATTTACTAGATGTTCGTAATCGATACTTATATAGACACATTTTGGATAAATCAACTTAAAAAAACGATGTTGATCGATATTCAAACTCGTAATATTATTTGAATATGAAGCCATCCATTCCAACGTATTAATTTATGGTGTCCCAATTAGAGCATCTCATATGTATTATCAAAATTTTGCAAGAAATCGTATTTTAGCGGTAGGTAGGTAGGTAGGTATATATATATATATATATATATATATATATATATATATATATATATTTCCAAAAGTGGAAAGTGGGAAAGGGTCACATCATATATATGATGAGATACAAATTTACCTAGGATTTGGTTGATGCAGCTAGCTTGGCAATCCTGTTATAAATGTTCACATTGGTCTGACGGCTCATTTTTCGACTCTCTCTCTACACTTTTCTTTACATTCGACCAATTCTTTTTGGTCGTCCGATTCATCTTTCATTTTATCACTTAGGTCAAATATTTATCATCACACTTTCATTTGTCACTCAATCTTAATCAATAAATGCTCTCTTTTATTAATTGGTGCCTAGCTACGCGCATATCTATCATGGGCTGGCGGCGCTAATTATTTTAATTAAGACAAGCGATGAATTATGTGTGTGTGTGTGGGCGGGGGGGGGGGGGGGGGGGTTGTGTGTGTCTCTGTGAAATTACAATTTGCATGCTCACAACAAATGAAATGTGTGTGTTTGTGTGTGTGTGTGTGTGTGTGTGAGAGAGAGAGAGAGAGAGAGAGAGAGAGAGAGAGAGAGAGAGAGAGGCGGAAATGTGGATTAAGGGGAGATGGATGGTATACCCTTAATTGGAATCGGATTGAAATGAAATAATTAAACTTAGCAATGTATAGAATGATTATGAGAATGGAGTGACTATTGATATTTATATGATTGATATTCATAACGAATAAAATATGAATGAAACTGACAGTCGTGAATTGATTTTATTATCATGGTTTATAATTAGTAAATAAAATATATGAATTTGTTTATAAATAACAAAATTATTATGAATAAACTAATAGATTATAAATGAGTAGTTTTTAAATTATTATAAAAAATTTCTATAGTAATATTTGTAGTAGTTTTTAAATTATTATAAAATTTTATGAATAATGAATAAATTATAACTTAGGTTTTCAAAAATTTCATCAATTTCCCAAATTTAAATATTTTATATTACTTATCGTCAAATTTATGTTTTTTAGAAAAAAAAACTACTAATCCTATTATATTTCATTTTTTTATAAAATATTCGATGTTGGATTTCGATCATTTCTAAAAACTAAAAATAAACAATCATAGTTTTGTAATAAACAAATAATAAAATATTTTTTTTGATGATTAGAAATGCATAATATCATGAGACGGAGGAATAACTAATCTTATACTTATAGGAACGATGATTCCTTCGGGGCTGGGATAATATTTCTCTATAGAAAATCTGTTAACCATGGAATTAAGAATGAACATGAAATCGTAATTTCATTTTTATTCCATTTTCGCATATGTACTAATCATGTCCTTAAAATCCACAAACTAAACCCGCGAACCTAATATAAGTGCACTTAGGTTGTGGGTTTAAAATTGAATTAAAAGGTCGAATTAATTCCGTCAATTTAAATAAGGGAGTGACTATTTGCACTATCAATATTACTCTTTGCACTTAATTCATTTTGTGTACTTAACTTTTTACTCTTTGCCCCATACTATATTACTCATTTACCCCTTACTGAATAATACTAATTTAACTTGATAAAAAATAAAAACATATCCCTTCTTCTTCTTCTTCTTCTTCTTCCCCAACTTGTTGCAGGCCGCCTTCCAACTTATTTCCCACCCCTTTCGATGACCTGCAGACTGCAGCCACAACAACGGCTCCCCCATCTTGTAATGTCCCACATCGGTGGAAGAATGGAAGTTAGATAAGTATACAAGTGAGCTTAATGGACTCTCTAGTAACTTGGGTTAACCATTTTGGCAAAACGAGGACGGATGCCAAGTAGTTGCTAGCAGAGCCCGTTATGCCGTCGTTTCATTACTGGGCCCCACCACTGTGGGCTTGGGACGTTACAAATGGTATCAGAGACGACCCCGGGTACGCTCGACCGGGCCCTGGAGCCAGTCCAAGCGTGCTCAAACTGGACCCCGGGGCACGGTCCTACAGATGAAAGAGCACGACGAGGACGTTGTGTCTCCAACGGGGGAAGAATGTAATGTCCCACATCGGTGGAAGAATGAAAAGTTAGATAAGTATATAAGTGGGCTTAATGGACTCTATAGCAACTTGGGTTAACCATTTTGGCAAAGCGAGGACGGATGCCAAGTAGTTGCTAGCAGAGCCCGTTATGCCGTCGTTTCATTACTGGGCCCCACCCCCGTGGGCTTGGGACGTTACACATCTTCTTCTCTGGCGAGACATTCATGCCCGCGGGCCAAATCTACAAATTTCAAAAAGTACAAATTTTCGAAGCTCTAGTTTGGTTGTGAATATGCTATGGCGTCAATAGTTGTTGTCCATGGTGGAGGCTTTCGCTGTGAAAAAGTCGCACGCCAAAGAAGAAATAGTTGGAATGATGGATTTTTTTTCTTTTTAATTTTTTAAATTTATTTATTAATTAATTTTTATTTAAAGGTAATAACTAATAAGGATTTTTAATTAATTTTATATTTAATTAATTTTAAATTGATTTATTTTTTAGTACAAAGAGTAAATTTCGTAGTGCAAATAGTATCTCCCTTTAAACAATTGTTAAAAGTTGCAAAAAAAGGAGTTTCTTTAATTACTTTCCAATATAATGTTAATACACACACATGTATACTTGTCATGCGATAAACATATTTATTTATTTTTTAGTTTATGATATTATGATTATTTTGATTTTATGTGTGTGTGGTGTAATTAGATAAGAATATAAATTTTACGTAGTTGTGACAAATAAAAAGATAGTTAATTTTAGGAACTAAATGAAAAAATCTACATTATAAAGATTTGGAGTATTTGAAATTACCTAATTATATTTATAAATAACAATGTATAATTGTCCATGATTAAAAATCTTACACTAGGTTGACTCGATCATCACTCCAAAATTTCGAGATATCATTTAGGTCGAGTAAGACCGAGAAATCTATCAATACCCGCTTGATACAGACTCAAAGTTGGGTATTTTGTACATATCTTTTTCGTTGTTTTTAAGTCTTTTTATAGAATCTAGAGTCTGATGGGGAGTTTAAGTGAAACAGAGGGGAAGAGATGCAAAATGATCCAGTATGGGCATAAACCGATGCTATATATGACAAAGGCATAAAGGAGAGAGCCGAAGTTTGGAGAGTTTGTTGCAAATTCAATGCGGAAGTTCAGCTCCAATCACTCCAACTAACTGGATCCACGTCAGCAACCATTCCTAGAGGTGGGGGAGTCGACCATTGAGTAGAGAAGGTGGAGAAGAGAGAGAGAGATGAAGAAGATAAGGAGAGAGAAGGAGAGGCCGAGAAATCTGCACACTTTGTTGGAAGATTGAAGAAGTCAAGGCTGGATCGTGCCCCTGCATGGGCTGAAATGGGCCGTTTGTGGCAATTCCATACTCACTATAAATACTTGATTCGATTTCATTTTCATACAATCAGCATTTTTACATTAAGGCAGGCAGATACACTATAGTTATTTCAGTTTTATTTTATTGTTCCGGTTCAGGATATTCGGCATTGCTGTTGGCGATTTGCTCTCAGTCAATGTGCGAGTTGTTTTTGCCTTTTGTCTGGAGTTAGATCCAGAAGTTAATCCAGTTTATTTCCTTATGAGCTTCCAGATTTCTTTTGCTTTATTTGTAATTATATTTTTCGGCTAAGTAGATCGTGTTCAAGTTGAGTGAAGTGAGGATTGAAGAACACTAAAGTATGCATGAGGCTGATTGAGCTTAATTTATCTTAGGATGATTCCCAACTTCAACTTAGGAAGAACGATGACACTGTAATGGGGAGACTATGTGGCTTATCACTCATAGTCAAACCATTGTTAATGTATGTCAGGGTGGAAGTAAGGGCGACCGAACCCTGATGAGCCACTAAGTGATAAACCGGATGACGAAGCCTAGAGTCGACGAAGCCCAGAGATTGGAGTATAGGTAGATATGGGCACAACGCCAAAGAGGTCTCATATACCAGCGTTGGGTTCCTCCGATCGAATGTTGCTATTCTTGCAAACCCTCTGTATGACTCTCTTCATTGGGTCTTGGATAGTTAGAGACTAAGAGTCGCCGACCGTATCGCTCTTAGCGTACACAGTAAGAAGGAATTGGGGGGTGTAAGACGACCGTACCTGCTTCCTATAACCAAATGGTCTGAATGAGGTATCCATGTGTTTGTGCCCGAGATTGCATACATAGGCTCAGTCCGAACTCACACTCGACTTGAACATGTCTTAATTATTATTTGATTTAGTTTACTTTTTAGTTTTAGTTTACATTAAGTTGTAGGAACGAATTAGTGACAGTAATTCTCTCAAAGTTCCAGAAGATATGCCTTAGGATAGAGGAGTTATCACTCCTTGTGGGACGATATCCACCTTCTTGGTACTATACTAGCCGCTGGAGGCACATTCAAGCATCTGCCAGATTTTGCCCATAGGTGTAATTTTGCACGCTAAACGACGGCGTGTCACCGCTCAAGACCATTAACAAGATAAATTTATCAATATGTCAACAGTTTGGGACGTATTGTATAATTAATCATAGTTTTGGACATTTTTTTTGTTACAAACTTAATATAGTTTTACTTATATATTTTCCTACTTCAGATATTACATGTCACCAACAACGAGCCACGTCATTTTTTCATGGTCCGAATTTAGCTATTGGGATAAATTTTTTAATATGTCAATAATTTGGGACATAAGATGTAATTAGACATAGTTTAGGACATTTTTATTACAACTTCAAATTAATAGTATAAGGTGTAATTTACCTAATGCAATATAAAATTGACAACGCATAGTGTCACTATTTTGTATGTTAGTTCAAAACCATTGTCTATTATATAAAATTTGTTGCCTAAAAATAATTATTATAATATAAAAAAAATACCAATTTATATCAGAATTATTGTCTATGTCACGATCTTACCTTGATAAATGTATAAATTTAATTCCATGATCTGCTACAGTTCTTATTAAAACTTAAAAGACACCTCATAATGTGGCACTACCAACTTTTGACCACAATTAATTATAGTAAAATCATCTTAAGAGTCTTACCTTTTTTGAAATCGATCTCGTGTCGATATAAAAATGGACATTTGAAAAGGTTGATGAGGAGAATTAATATATATTGCTAAAATAATGTTGCTTTACTAAAATTTAAAAGCTTTAGTTATAGATAATAGATCCAAAAATAGATTGGAGGGACCATACACAAAATGAATCTGCTTTTAAGTTGTTTAGTATTATGTAAACGTGTAGCTTTGTCATCATTTGGATTTCATATATGTAGTGAGTTTCATGTGAGATAAAGTGTCCTTTTATGTTTAATTTCCTCTTTTTCCCTTATTTTATGCATTATAGATTATCTGTTGTAAATTAATTAGTAGTCTATTTTAGTAGTGCACAAATTAATTCTATACTAATTACTCGATCCATAAGTATACATAAATATATATTATATATATAACTTAGCTTATGTTCCAATAGAAGTATAAGTTGAAATGCACTAAATTCTGTGGGTTCATGCGTTGAATTGTAAATTAAGGACAGACATGTTACGTACTAAAAATAAATATTCAATTACATTCATCGAAATAATATACTCCATATATATAACTACAACTATAATTTGAAAAAAAAAAGAAAAAAAGAAAAGGAAATAGTGATGGAATCTCTATTGTAATATTATATATATTTAAAGAGAAACCTTAAATAATTACAACAAAATTAAATGAGAAGGGGGATCCGGATCCCACGTCAGTCCATATGTAAGCATTTAATTTTAATTAAAATAACAGATAAAGAGATTCCTTCGACACTATATATTTCCGCCCGAACCGCCCCATACACACATATATTGTCTCTGTGATTGTGTGAGGTCGAAAATATATATGTGCATTGGCAACTTAGAAGAGTCAAAATTCTAAAATATTTCTAACTAAAAAAATATATACATGGTTGAAAAGGAAAAGGAGAGAATAATTTAGTCTAATAGTACAACAATAGAAAATATAAACATAAAATCTTATCAACATGTAGATGTAGTGCACCCAACTCAATATTTTGTCTTGATAAAGGAAAAAAGAAAAAAATTTAAAAAGTTAATAAGGTTAATGGGGTGTTGACTTGTATATGTTTCAAATGTCGGCACAATATTCATGAATAACGTACGGTTATATTGTGAATTTTTCGATTGTAAAAAGGTTAGTGTATCTTCAATTTAACGTACGGAAAGATTAATTCAATATGGCATCTTGTTGGGATTTTCACAAATTATCAATAAAATACAAGATACACCATGAGATGGAAACAATATTTTATAGGGTTAATTATGAACAGAAATACATAAACTTTGATACAATTTAAATTTGTAATTTACACACGGACTTTGAAATGTTAATTTGCAATTATATATATATATATATTGCAAAATTGTATATATGTAGAAGAATTATGATCTGATTTTCATTATCATAAAGATTGGTATTGTGTTTAATTTTTAAAAATTATATTAGTTGTAATTGCAAAATTTCAAAGTCTAAGGTTAAATTGAAAATTGTGTCAAAATTCATGTCTTTTTTTTTCGTAATTAATCTTATTCTATATATTGAAATTAGGGGGGATTCCCTAAAAAAAATAGGGGGGAATAAATCTGGTGTACGTCTTTCAGTCTTTCAGTTGGAGTGATGTGAATTAGGTCGCATGCTCGAACGGTGAATATTTCAGCAGTTTAATTTACATACACTCGAAGCAATATTTCTTCAATACAATTTCAATTTTGAAGTCGTACCATCATATTAGACTATGAAATGGAGATGATCGTACGTGCGTATTATTGAATTAATCCAATATAATGAAATTCAGTCGAGATCACAAGCCTATTTAGGCTTGGCAAAAAATACCGTCATACCGGAATACCGATCATATCATATTAAAAATATACTGAAGATATCAATATTTACGGTATACTGATTTTTTTGGTAAAGTATGATGCCTTACCAGAATTTTACGGTAAGGTAACAGTATGAATTTTCAAAAAGTAAGGTATACTAGCGTATACCAAAACTTCGGTATACTATTATATATCGGCATATACTGTGGTACGGTATATAATGTACTTTGAATTTAATATACATATACATATACATATATATTGCATATCTATAATATAATATTTAGTAAGTTTATCATAAAAGTTATATTTTGATATTTAATTTAATACCTAAATTATAACTAAAAATGAACTATTTGTAAATGTAATAAATATTAATCTCTTATTTTTTTCGAACAATAAAATTAAAAATTAAAATAAAAAGATGTAGACATAAATTATAGGATGTAAAATTATTTCAATAGAATAAAAAATAAATTAAATTATATAATGCATAATAATCTGTTCCTCTTCAATTTTTTTAAAACTAAAAGTTAACAAGAACGATTGAAACGATTAAATGTTCAGCATAAATGTTTAGGGAAAATATTATATTTGTTGAGATGTTGGAGGCTTGGAGTGTCAAGAATTGTTTTGGATTTTAAGATGTTGGAATTATATTTTTATATTTTTAATATTTATTGGGACTTGAAATTGTACTTATAAAGAATTTGTGTGTTTAATATTTGTCAAGATTTTAATATAATTGCATTTTTTTATTTTATTGCGTTGAAATTTGATTGTTGATTTGTTGATTTGGTGTGTTGGTATTTGATTATTATTAGGGATATTTGATGTCGTTACTATTATTATTTATGAATATATTTTCTTACTAAATACTTTTTAGCATAACAATAATTTCAGTATATCGTGAAATGTTGGTATTGTGCGGACCGAAAAATTGGTACAATTTTGGTATACCGTGAAATGTTGATATGGTATGAACCGAATTATCGGTACAGTAAGGTGTACCGAACTATGGTGTGGTAAATGTATGCATTATGTGTCATACCGAAATTAAGATATGCTGGAGGTAAAAATACGACAACGGTATGATTTTTATCATACCGTAAATTAAAGTAAAATATAAGGTATGATAAAAAAAAAAGTAAGGTATACGATACCTTATCACCCTGGGCCTATTTCAAATGATCCTTTATTTTTTGTTCCATGTTATTGGACGGAGATGATCATGTGTGTTTTGAAAATTTTATTTTTTGGATAGTTATTTTAACAATTAGTTATGAATTAAATTTATAAAGATACGCATGGTTGAATTACATTTTGATACCTTATCTTTCACCCTTTTAACAAAAATGTCTCGATTTTTGAATATTTACACTTTGATACGTGATCTTGTAAATTTTTATCAAACATATCTCATGGTTAATTATCCGGTACCATATAACTTATGTGGGCTGTTGAAAATTTGATGTGGATTTTTGTAATGCACATCATATAAAAACAATGAAGAACTTAAATTAATTTCCATATTTTAATCATTTTCCCCCAATTGTCAAGGCAATATTTCCAACATACAATCTATAAGAAAACTAAACAAAAAATAATCATGAACTTTTAAAAATTAATTAAAAAATATTTCCTACTATTTTTTTTTTAATTTATGATTCGACACCATCTTCTTCATGTAAATTAATAATTACTTTCGTTTAAAAATATAATAAAAACGCGGTAATATTGACGAGAAGATGAAAATATTGCATGGATTTTATAGCCATAAACTAAAATCATAAATAAATATATTGAAATATTCGATATCATAATACACCAAAATGATTTTTGTTCAACTAAAATAAAAACTTGATTGTAACTTCAATAATAATCCCGACTTCAAAAATATTGTGATCATGTTTCAAATATATAAATTTTAATATTTTTTTTTATTATTTTTGGGTTTGACGTGGAATTTAAAAAATCCACATCAGATTTTCGACGGTCCACATAAGCTATATGGTATCGGATAGTTGATCATTCAATAGATTTGATAAAAGTTTACAAGGTTAGGTATGAAAGTGTAAATATTCAAAGGTCGGGTCATTTTTATTAAAAATTTGAAAGGCCGGGTATTAAAGTGTAATTTAGCCTAATAATTGAAATATGAGATGAAATAAAAATAATATTGTATAATTTATTTATATTACTTGCATGGCTCATGAACTTCATGAAATTGAAGTTAATTTATAGAACTGAGCAGTGATATAGGGCATAGCCATATAACTAAATGGAATAGTTGATCACGAAGATTAAAGATATACAAGGTTCATGAAATTGAAGTTAATTTATCGAACTGAGCAGTGATATAGGGTATAGCTATATAACTAAATGGAATAATTGATCACAAAGATTAAAGATATACAAGGTTCATGAAATTGAAGTTAATTTATAGAACTGAGCTGTGATATAGGGTATAGCCATATAACTAAATGGAATAGTTGATCACGAAGATTAAAGATATACAAGGCTCTCTCTCTCTCATTTTATATCCCACTTTTAATCCCTATTTTATTTGGGAAATAAAATATAATATATCGGTTCAACCCTTTTCAAATAAAAAAGTGGTGTGACTTTAGATGCCCATACACGCACCAACTTCAATTGTCAACACACAACACACGCACTAACACACACACACACACACACACATATTAGCGAACAAACGCCCAATCACACTAATATAAAATATTTCTACATTTAGCAATACATGAAAAAACCAAAAGTGGCTAGATTTTAACTCCAAAATACCCATTTTCAGTACTTTCAAATGGGAGTACTAAACTTGATCATGGCATTGGGATATTGAAGTGATGTTGAGGATCTGGTCCTCCGGGGCTCGACCTCCTGACTTTGGTTCGGATGCTATTCAAATCACTATTGCCTTCGTTGTCTTGCTCGAGTAAAATCTTTCTATGAAACATTGCTCGAAAAGATTGAGTTATTGTGCTCACCTTCCTCTGATCATAAGGTCGAGCCTCAAATCTTACCAACATTGTCGACAACAAAAGAAAACATAAGTAGAACTTGAACAAACTCATTGTGCTTTGGGGCTTTTTTTTGTTATTGCTTTTTTGTTTTGTTGGGGTTAGATGAGGATGAATGAAATGATGAGAAGCTAAGCTATATATAGAAGTCCACCAAGAATTAAGTTGCTATGTATGTGATTGTTATGTGCTGATTGGCGATTAGTGTTCTTCTATCCAATGATGTTTCTCTTGAGATTAAATTGAGATTAACCTAGTACGGCAGTACCTCGTACCTAGATATATTGCTAGCTAGCTAGCATATATCATTGTTAAAAATTTGTTTGAGAACTAAATTAAAACTCCACTTTCAATTTCTTGCACTAGCTAGCTAGTGTAGCTAGTGGTTGTCTACTAAGCGTTTTTTGGCCTTCATATATATTGCCGTCTAATTTTTATTCGTGAACTTGAAATAGTTCAAAGGGTGTCAACTTAATTACTTTAATTGCTTAATTAAGCATTATAGGGTCACATATATTCGGAGTCTTAATGTAGTGACAAAACTAATTATTCTGGGGTATAGCGATAATATATAAGTCTTTGTGATCATTTAAATTACAACATGTGATTAATTAAATTGCTCAGGGCATACTTGTACGACCTTTAATATGTTGGAAGAATTCATAAATCATAATGCATTCATTAACAATATTGTTATTTTCCGTCAGTATAACTAATTTACCGACCTACTCCTTCTTAATATATATCGAATTGACATGATAACAATTTTACAATTAGCGACATTAACATATTTAGTAATTAAAAAAAATGGAAATTCGTTATTTGCTACTTTTATAATTTATTGAAAGTGTTTTTATATGACAAAATTAATTAATTAGCAATCCAAGTTGTACAGACCATGTGCTAAAAGAAAGGCATCTCCAATTTCTAGATGGCCCGGCGGGCATTGCTCTCCTTGCTCAACTAAAAAGATAATTAATTTATATGAATTGGTTTTCACCCGTTATATAATATGCATGTATGCTATTTTTTATTTTTATTTTTAGAGGATAATATATATGATATTGTACAGTTTCCTTTTATTTTAAATAAGAAAAAAAACTATGTTAGCCATTAAATCTATACATATATTAAGGTAAAATCGTGTGATAGATAACAGTTTTGGTACAAACTGTTGTCTATATTACGATTTAACAATTATATTTTAGACAACAGTTTTTGTATAATAGACAACAGTAATCACATTTATTGTTGTAAATTTTCTTTTTTTTTGCATTTTTCACAACGGTTTAGATTACAACCGTTGTATTTTAACAAATTTTTGGAATCTTATTTCTTATTTTTTTTTTACTTGGAAATTTGAGATTTATAATATTTTTCATTTTATTTTTTTATGCATAGGTGGATAATTTGTAGTACTCTACATTCATCTCCTAAAAAATACTAGTTTTCATTTATGTTGTACTATAATAATAATAATAATAATAATAATAATAATAATGATTTATTAATTTTCTATTTCAATTTCATCATAAATAATCATATTTTTTATACATGTCATATATTCAAAGAAATCAAATTTTCTGTAATTGTGGACGATTATACACCGCTATTTATAATCGTGTCATTTGAAATATTTCAATTCGATCTTTTTAACATGGATTTTTATTTAGTTCCTAAAATTTATTTTTCTTTTTATTTGTCGTAACAACATAAAATTCATTTTATTAATTTTAAAAAATTGAACTCAATATATAAAATTAAAAAATAATTCTAATATTATAAATCTAAAATAATAATTATTATTTATGTGCATCCCACAAAGAGAAATAATAGTTTACAATTTAAAGGAAGATCTTAGTCAGGCAATTAATGACACTCTTTCCATCGTAAATTTCTCAAGGAAAAGCAACCATAGTATTTATGAAATTTTATTAAGGGTGTTGCTATATACACCACATTTTTTTTCTTCACACCACAAATTCATTTTTTTCTTTTGTTATTAATTTTAAATTTACTAAAATATCCTTCTTAAAACAAAAAATAAATAATTAAAAATCGAAAGAAAAAAACCGGAAGTCATCAATTTCAATTCTTCATCTTTCTTCTTTCTTCTCCCTCAACTACCACTATCGCCGGAGATGACGGATTGATTTGTCAGTAACTGGGTTTAAACTTTAGCATAGCCGGAAATTAGTAAAGGTATTTGGATGAAAACGTCATCCCTACAGCGGAAATTTAACGGAACACTGCAGCGAACCTGGGTGAAGGTGAAGTCTTGGACAGAGTGGTTGTTGACGAAGCTCATGTTGGAGAACTCCGGTGATGAGACGGCGTCGAAGAGGGAGTCGACGGGCCGGGAATGAGCCGCCGCCATGCGAGTGGTACTTATGCATTTCCGATACGATTATGTTTGAATTCACCATAATCGGCTTGAGAAAAGGTCTGTTGTCATCAGCTTGAAAATGAGGAATGATGGGATCGAAGATTTTTTTTTGTTGGAGAAATGGTGGGGCAGTGGAGGGAGAGGTTGAAGAAAATCTGTACGTGCAATTGTGCGAAGAAGATGAAGTTGCACGATAATTATTATTTTTTTAGTTTTTTTTTTAATATTTTTTTCAATTTTTATTTATTTTTTATTAAGGATATTTCAGTAAATTTATAATTAATACAAGAAAATAAAATTAATTTGTGGTGTGAAAAGTAAAAAATGTGGTGTATATAGCAACATCCTATTATTAATAACTTAAAAAAGAAGTGGTTTTGGACGACAATATGGCAAAGGATTTTATGACATTCAACGACGGCTTTTTTTCCCTCGTTAATTTCAAGTGACAAATTTTGTTAAACTGTAATCCTATTCGAGCACTTTTTTTTTTTAACACCCGATCTATGGTATTGAGGACATTCGAACGACCTTTAATTTCCAAACAGTCTCACTCCACTACTAGGTTATTCCCACCAGGACATTCGATAACTCTTTTTATTTTATGTTTAACGACATAATTTTATGTTACTAAGACACTAATCAACAATTTTTTAATTAGAGTCGAGTTACACAAAATGAACTTATTTATAAATAACAGTTGTGGACAGTTAAAAAAATATTGTGATAATGTATTTAATTGTTATAGGTTAATAGGTAGCTACGGCATATTCTTTTTCTTTATTTTTATTTTTATTTTTATTTTTATTACTTTATGTTTTGAGAAAGTAGCTAGCTAGGACATAATTAAACTATTGCAATTTTCAATGGATCATGGCTGGAACATATCGATCAACTTGTAATAAAATAGGCTGCAACAAATTATCATGAACTAAATAATAAACTTCTATAGTACACCCCGACATTTGGCTCATATCAAGACTATATAATCAAGAAAATATTGCTAGTGGAAAGCAAAATAAATAAATAAATAACCCCCCCCCCCCCCCCCCCATATTATGTAATAAGGGATCCAGGTAAGTAAACAATTCTTGTAACCCTATTTATTTGGATTGTAGCATAAATTTTATACTTTTAGAAATGAAGGACAAAAGGTAAAATTGTCTTTATACAATATGTATTGCATAAGCAATAAAAAGAGTTTCACTTTTGTAGTGCTCTATTTCATCTCTTTTACTTCACACTAAGCATTAATTTGCAGATTTGGGCCAAAATCTTGGGATTTAATGATATCTAAAGAAAAACTTTTTTGTTTTATTCACACATTCATATTCACAAATGCTAAAATAAATTTCAAGTCATTTGTTTTTATTTAGGCATAAGTGTGTTGACTTGATTATGGTCGATGCCTTTTAATTAGTGAATGTCAGACAAAGAAAAATATTCATCTAGTAAATCTTGTGTCGTTTTCTATTTTTGCACAGTTTTGTATATATTAATGTTTTGGTTCTTATAAAAATAATGTGACGATATATGAAAAACTAGTCATTTAGGATAGTGAACAAAAGAGCCACAAAGTTTTTTTTTTTAAAGGTAAATCTTGTGTCGTTTTCTAATTTTTTACAGATTAGTATATATTAATGTTTTGGTTCTTATTAAAATATTGTGACGATATTTGAACGTTTTCAAGAATATATATCCCATCTCTTGATTCATTACAAATTAGTACACATCATTTCACTTTTTCTTTTTATCAAATATTCTAACTTTTAGTGAAATTTTCAATCAATCATTTGCTGACTTGGAATGTTTGACATGGAATATCCATGTGTGTTCCGAGTAATCTAGTCAACAAGAGATTGATCGAAAATTTTACTAGAAATTAGATTTGATAAAAATAAATAAAAAAATCATGAAATGATGCTACTAATTTTTAATTGATCAAACAATCGGAGATATTCGTATAATGCTCAAACAATAAGATATAGATGGATATTTACTCAACTTAAAAAACATTAGTTTTTTCAACCACTTTTTTGGGGTGAACGGACAAAAATGTTATTAATTCAATTGATATTTTGGGCTTCGTCCACCAAATCTGAGTTACATGGTCTTTAAATAATTTCTCAATAAAAGCATATAAAAGATGGCTTTGGACAGCAAAATATGAGCCCTAAACCTGCAATTGCACCATATGGACCTACAGAATCCAATTGAACTCAATTAATTCTGGAATCTTATTTAAAAAAGTTACCAAAATATTTAAGTCACAATCATAGTAATATGATAAAAGAGAGACATTGATAACAAATAAATGAGACAGACTACCCATGTGTCACGGGATGGGAGTTTCTCATTCTCTGACGCAGGCTCACTTTTCCCCCTCTTGGGGCTTTCCGGACAACTACTTGTTGGGTATCAGGCCCGACTGGGGGTACACTTCTTGCTTTCCGACCTCGTGCGGTCCCTCTCACGGCTGCTCAGGCAGCAAGGAACTCAGATGAGAGAATTGCAGATAGGAACTCCAAGTGTGCAAGGCATCAGACATTAGATCTAACAGATCTAAGGAGTTTTCTTCACAGGCTTGCTAACACAAGTGTAGATCTGCAAAATGAGTTCAAGCACAAGTTAGGAAAACCAAGCCAAATACAGAGATGAAAACTCTGAAGCAGGCAATACATCAAAATAATGAAGAAAGAAAATAAATAAGTGAGTTAGAGGTGGGAAAAGTGTGCTCAAGGGCACAGCGAGCTCAGGTTTTCCCACAGTCGCGGCGATGGAGTTTCCGGCGACAGATAAGACCCAGACCAAGCGGGGATGGTGAAATGATAGGCTTGAAGCTCTCACGGGTTATCTCAACTCACAATCTATACTGCCGTCTCAACTCACAGGCCAAACAGGATTCCGGCCAGAGACACCGATTAACGGGCAGAGATAGATCGGAGAAGAAGATCAGGGTAAGGGGTTTCTACTGTGAGGCTTAAGGAAGGAGATGAAGCGGCGCAGGTTAAGTAGAGGGATTAGGGGGTGAAAATAAAGTAGATTAGGGTTAAGGGTGAATATAAGGTAAGTCCCGTGGGTCGGTTTTAGGGTTTAGGGTCATTGGGCTTTTAGAGATGGGGCCACAGATAAATAAGGAAATAAAACAACTTGGGCCAAAAATAAAATGAGAGCAAATTGGGCCAATACTCCACATATCCACCTTTGGCCCTATTTGATCCTTTCTGTCACCATGAAAACACCTGCCAAAAAAGACTTGAGATTATCATCATTGCCCTTATTTTTACTCATTCACCATCACAGAGACAGATTATGAGAGAGAGAGAGAAATGCTATGCGCATTAATCTCAATCTCAACACAAGAGATCAACCCAACAATAGTAACAAGTCTCCAGTCATTAATTGACTATCCTAGAACAACTTACTTCCTAGCATAGTACCAAATGGAAATAACCACTACCTTATGTGGCAGAACAGATATCCAAGCACTTGTGCTTGGAGCATTATATACTTCTCATAGTTCAACCCAGATCCATATTCAAGGATCTCTTGCAGCCTATCAACTTTGCAACTGGGAGGCACTTGGTGCCCATATCTGTTGGGTTAAACTCTGAGGGTATTTTATCGAGCAGCACATCTCTTTTCTCTACAATATCTCCGATGGAGTGGAATCTTACATCAATGTGTTTAGTCCTGTCATGAAACACATGGTTTTTGTATGGTTATATGGCAGATTGACTGTCAGAGTATAATAGAGGTTTATCATCAATATATTTGATTTCAGACAAGACACCATAAGCCAAATAGCCTCTTTCACAGCCTCAGTTGCAGCAATATATTCAGATTCAGTAGAGGACAAGACAACAATACTCTGCAGTTGTGATTTCCAACTTATACAAACACCAAATAATGTAAACACATAAGATATTGTTGACTTTCTTTGATCTTTATCATTTGCATAGTTAGAATCAACATATCCCACACAATTTACACCATCAGTAGATCTAGTGAACATTAAGCTATTAGATAAAGTGGATTTCAGGTATCTCAACAACCATTTTAGAGTCTCCCAATAAGGCATCCCATGATTAGCCATGTATCTACTTAAGCATGAAACATCATAAGCAATGTCTGGTCTGGTGCTAATCATTAGATACATTACAGATCCTATAGCATTGGCATAAGGAACACTTTGCATTTCATTTATTTCAAATTCAGTTTTGGGACATTGATCTTTACTTAGCACAAAATGAGATGCAAGAGGCACAGAAACAGGTTTGCAATTTTTCATATTAAATTTATGTAAGATTTGTTCAACATATGTGGATTGATGCATGATAAGTCCATTTATTTCGTGTTTTTATGGGCATTTTATCCTCTATAAATGTCATTTTTAGTGTGTTTTGAGTCGAAAAGAACCAGGTTGCGGTCAGAGGGCATTCCAAGAGTCGAGTCTGGCGGAAGGGGCATTTTATGCCCAATTATTCACGTTTATCTCACACATATGTTCCTCAGAGGCACAGGGGACTTCTTCAGTATCCATCCAACATTCGGTCGGTGAAGTGGGCATATCAAATACGGATGGAGCTGACAGATAATGCCGTGCCCACAGTACTCGCACAGACTCGACCACAGATCAGAATAGGCATTCCCGTGAAACCCAGAAAGCAGTTGGAAGAGAGATGGTGGAAGATAGCTACATATCCGAAGGAGAGTTGGAACCAAGCTGGACTCCTAGAAGGCGCTGCAACAAAGAGATAAACGCAATCCCTAAAAAATAGGGATTTGATAAAGCTGAAGCTTATCCAAACAAATCAGAGAGGGCACGCTGTTCCGGAATTACAGCAGAAGACCCCCGCCTGTGGGGAGAAAATCTACTCAGAAAATATAACTATTTAAGCAAGTTTAATTATTGGGAAAAACATCTTTAGACAATCTGAAACATTTCTACATTTTATATTTTTGCACTTCATTTTCAGTACGCTGCTTAGGCAGCCAAAAACAATCCGAAAGGTCTTAAACCTTCGGGACTTAGGTTATGTTTATGCTTCTCAACGTTGGAGTTGAGATTTTACTTAATTAATTCAGTAAGTTCTTGTTTATTTTATGTCGATAATTTCTGCAATTTCAATTATGTCTAGCCTTCTCGGCTAGATCTTTAATTCTGGCATTTGAACAATGAAATTGGTTTGAGCATAAATCTGGACTCGTGAGGCCAAAATGGGCATAATAATGCATGATAAGTTTCCGTTAATTCTTGAGCCTTGCTCCACATGACTGTGTGTGTCTGAAGTGCCCAATGTGGCTGATCACTCGTTAGGTAAAGAGGGCACACCACTATTAATTGAATTGGTGAATCGTGACTGTGTGTCGGTTCACATAGTAATAAGGGAATTAATGGGGTGTTGTGGGCACAAGAGGAATCAATTGAACACAATAGATCTGGGTCCGTCTAGGGCACACTGCTGCTTGTTTGCTTATATCTCTTAGAGGAATCGGGAGGTGGGTAACTGGTTAGGAGTTTAATAGAAGAGAAATCACTTTTAAACCTAAAATGAAAGGATGGATGAGGAGACACAGAGAGGAATCCGGTTACCATAACTAGATGATCTATCATGTATGAAAATCGGTGTGCCCATGATCGAGTTGTTTTATGTTTAAACCAAATTCTAATTCGAATGCCAGAACCTTTTGTTATTTGATATTTTCTTTAGTTCCTTTTGAAGATTTAAATTCAGTTTAGTGACAACACCAAACCCCCCCTTTGTGATTGGTTACTTGAAGATAGAATCGCAACAGCTCTCTGTGGGATAGACCTGTACTCATTGGCTAGCTACGCTCGCTGTGGGCACAAGAGTTTACAAATATATTTTTGAGCGCGAAACGACCGCGCGTCAAAATTGGCGCCGTTACTGGGGAGCTGGTTTCTAGTGATTTTATCTTCCACAATTGGTGAGCCTGGAAGTTGATGCCCAGGGGCTCTTCAGAGGAGACTCTATTGTATGATCCGAAGATAGAGAAGACTTCGAAGAAAAATAGGGCAGTAGTGAAGAGGGCACGCTAAGCAGCAAATAGATCTCGTGAGCCCACACTACCACTAGAGGATCAAGAAGATCAAGGAGCCGAAGGGCACGAGGAGGAAGGACAGTTTGAGAAGGGCCACAATATCAACATGGCTGCAAATGGAAATGCCGCGAATGACAATGTGGATGATAACAGGACTTTAAGGCAGTTGGTCTTTCCGACCAACATGAATCTGCGCCCAATGGGCATTACACTCCCAGCTGTGACTCAGAACTGGGATATTCATACACACTTTATCCAGATCTTGCCGAAGTTCCACGGAATTCCTGGAGAGGATCCACAAAGGCACTTGCAAGATTTTGAGATGGTTTGCCAAACTCAACCATCCGACCATGGACGAGAAGAATATGTGCGGTTGGTCTCGTTCCCTTTCACTCTTCAAGATGGGGCACGGGACTGGTTGTACTCACTACCCACTGGCACTGTGACCACATGGAGACAACTTCAACATAAGTTTTTGGAGAAATATTTCCCAGCATCCAGAGTGCAAGAAATGAAAAGAAGGATAGGGAGCCTGAAGATGGGAACTAATGAAAGTTTCTATGACTATTGGGGAAGATTCCAGGCGATGCTGGCAAAATGCCCACAGTACCAGATTACTGAACACGATTTGATTCAGTATTTTGTCAGAGGATTGAGACCACATGAGAGGACGATCGTGAATGCTTCATGTGGAGGATCCATTTTGAACAAACAACATGTTGAAGCATTCAGAATTCTCACAGAAATGGCTGAAGACAACCAAGACTTCAGTGGAGAGGGCATTCGGGTTGTAAGTGAATCAGAAAGGGCACCGAACCAGGACAGCAGGATTGATAGATTGTGCAATAAGATCGAAAAAATCTTGTTCGGTGCAAGCATGGCAAGGAATCCCAGACCTTGTGGGGTATGCAAAAGCATATCTCATTTCACTGATGAATGCCCTATTCTACAAGACGAAATGGAAGAAGTGAATGCTATAGGGGGGCAGAATGGGCATTCCAGAAGATATGATCCCCATTCCCAGACTTATAATCCTGGCTGGAGAGACCATGAAAATTTTAGATGGAGAAGGCCAGAGGATGGGCATCCTGCACGCCCATTGCCACCACCAGAGGAAAAAAGGAAGCAAAGGCTAGAAGATCTTATGTTTGCTATGGCTGAGGAGAATGAGAAGTCTAAGCAAGAGACTCGAGCTGGTCTCTCGCATATGAGCAAGCAAATCAATCAGTTGGCTCAAGCCATGCACAAGATGGAGGAGAAAAATGGAAAGTTACCCTCCCAGGTCAAGAATCCAAGAGAACAAGTGAATGCAGTAGCATTGAGGAGTGGAAAGGAGCTTCCGGAGATGGTCAGGCCAAGAGAAGAGAAGGATGATATGCCATTGGAGGAAGAAGTGGAAAAAATTCCCACAGAAGACAAGGCACAAGAAGCTGAGCAGACTAATACTGTGCCCATCCCGGAAGTGAAGCAGCCTGCCAAGGTGCCCATTCCAGAGAGACGAAAACCTCCCTTTCCAGGGAGATTGGCACAAAATAGAAAAGAAGAAGAAACCAGGGAGATGCTAAAAGTATTCAGCAAGGTGGAGATCAACATCCCACTGATCGAAGCAATCAAGCAAGTACCGCGGTATGCCCGGTTTCTAAAGGAGCTAGGGATGGCAACGGGCCAGATCTGGAGTGGATCTTATTAAATCAAAACAACACTGTCAACATAATAATAAACATCGAAAATAAGTCGGCAATATCCAATATTCATTTTAAAGGAAAGCATTAAACACACATATTCATCCATTACATCACGAAATAAGTCAATATGATCAACTAGACAACTAATCTTGAGAATATGAGAACAAGTCTTCCATGTTACAGCTATTTTCAACATCATTGACGTCCTTAAAAAGTGAAAAAAGAAAGATCATGAGCAACACAAACTTATTTTCAACTTCATTGTTGATCAATGAAGTGTGATGTCACAGCCATATAACCTTTTTTTTTTATTGGAAGCCGTCCACATGTCAGTGGCTATTGCAACTCTTCCTTCAGTATAATTGAACAGGGCTTTCAAAGAACTCTTGGCATCATCATAAGTCTTCATAATGTCATTCTTCAGTGTATTCCTCGATATCATTTTGAAAGATGAATTAAGGCCCTTCACAAACTTTCTAAAGCCAACATGATCCACTATGGATAAAGGGTACTCATGTACGACTACCTTATTAACCAAGTCCTTCCTTGAAGTGTCTTGATCAAATTTGATAGGTTTTTCCCTATCCTTCAATTCCACAACACTGGTTCCATCAGCTTCAGTTTTAACATTCAATTGGGTTTGGCCGATTCCCATCCGTAAGTGCCTTCTTGAACAAATGAGGTTTGCATGCTTAAGAAGATGAGAAGTTCCATTTCTGCCCTTGTAAGATAGAAGAGCCGAGCAATAGTTACACTTTGCCTTTTCAACACCCTTCACCGAAATCAGCTTGAAATGGTTCCAAGCATCAGAAGTGAGTTTCTTACTCGATTTGCCATCTTCTTCTTTCACCGACGAAGACTCAATGATTTTAGCATTGGTTGTATCATAATCTCCAAGTACAAAAATCTCATTCCCAGGCTGTTCAACAATGTTTTCTTCAACCGTATCCTTAATTTCCTACAACAATCCCAACGAACCAAAAATAAGTCAAAAATCACCTAATTAACTTTGATACAAATTCTGACTTTGTGCAAATATTGATCGAGATATATCATATTTACTAATTTAATTAATCTAGATACAAATTCTAACTTAGAAAGAAAGTAAAGTAAAATTTTGACTTACAATCTGATCATCAACAGCTTTGGCCGAACAAATCAAAAAATAAAATATCTAGAAATTATAAGAGAGATAAACACAAACCTTTGGAGTAGAGCTTCCAGAGTCGTCAGCCATGGGGTTGTTCTAATGGAGGCGTCGATAACCTAACTAGCCTGAAGGCCCTGAAGTCCTGAACTGATGGCGGCGGCGGTAGGCTTATACTCGCATGAGCAGCGGTGATAGAGGTGGGCTAAATTCGCAAAGGGGAGAGGACAGACGGGGGAGACTGCGTTGGTTGCTGCCCGCATGGGAAAAGAGGAAGAGCCGAGATTTGAGAGGAGACGGGAGAGAGAGTTAAAGCGGATATATATATATATATTTATATCCCTAAACCCTATTATATATATACATACATACATATATATATAGATCCGCGGGTCGGATCTGGAGCGGATCTTTTAAGATCCAGATCCGCAGTAAAAAAATTATAGAGATCCAGATCCGGTCCGGATCCGTCGGATCTAAAATTTTATGATCCAGATCCTTAAAAATGGATTTAGATCTGCGGATCTGGAGCGGATCCAAGATCCACTGCCATCCCTAAAAGGAGCTTTGTACAAGAAAGGTGCAATTCAATGACGATGCAAGGTTCCTAGTTGGGGAGAATGTATCGGCTGTGATACAGAAAAAATTACCCAAGAAATGTGATGATCCAGGGATGTTCATGACCCCTTGCATTATTGGAGACAGAAAAGTCGAAAAGGCCATGCTGGATTTGGGAGCATCAATCAATGTAATGCCCCTATCGGTGTTCAAAGAAATGAAGATTGGACCTCTGAAGGAGACTCGTGTGGTCATTCAGCTAGCTGACCGATCGAATGTGTATCCAGAAGGCCTCATTGAAGATGTATTGGTTAAAGTGGACGAGCTTATTTTTCCAGCAGATTTTTATGTGCTTGACATGGGCACAACAACTTCAAAATCTTCAGTTTTGTTGCTGGGAAGACCTTTCATGAAGACAGCTCGAACCAAGATTGATGTGGACAAAGGCACACTGATGTATGAGTTTGATGAGGAGAAGGTGACGTTCAACATTTTTGAAGCCATGAAGCACCCCCCCGGATACAGAAAATTGTAATTTTGTGAACACATTTCATTCCCCGAGCCGTTCTACCTTATCTAAGGTAAGCAACAGAGAACCACTGGAGTGGGCATTGTGGGATAGACTGAATGACCAAGATGCCCTAGACGAGGATGATGACATAAGGGATGGAATTATGATGTTGTACTCATTGGAAGAAATGCCATACATATATGTGGACTATGGTGTGCCTATTCGAAAAAATGATGATAAGATGATGCCTTCTATTATCAAAGCACCCACGCTGGAGCTGAAGGCATTGCCAAGGCATTTGAAGTATGCCTACTTTGGAGATAATGAGACACTCTCAGTGATCATAAGTGTGGGGTTGAATCAAGCTGATGAGGACCGCCTTTTGAGATTGTTGAGACTGTACAAGGAGGCACTCGGATGGACTTTGGCAGATATAAAGGGCATTAGCCCAGCGGTTTGCATGCACAAAATATTGTTGGAAGATGATGTAAAACCCGTTTGTGATCCATAAAGCAAGCTAAATCCGGTGATGAAGGATGTGGTGCTAAAAGAGATAATTAAGCTACTGGACCAGGGCATTATATACCCAATTTCAGACAGCAAGTGGGTCAGTCCAATCCATGTTGTACCCAAGAAGTCGGGCATTCAAGTTGTAAAAAATGAGAAATGAGAGCTTGTGCCCACACGACTGCAAACTAGCTGGAGAGTTTGCATCGACTACCGAAAGCTGAACACGGTCACGTGGAAGGATCATTTCCCACTTACGTTCATTGACCAGATGTTGGAAAGACTCGCAGGAAACAAGTTCTTTTATTTCTTGGATGGATACTCAGGATACATGCAGATTGCAGTAAGTCAAGAGGACCAGAAGAAAACAACATTCACGTACCCATTCGGTACATTTGCCTACGGCAGAATGCCCTTTAGCCTATGCAATGCTCTGGGCACATTTCAGCGTTGTATGATGAGCATATTCTCCGACCTACTTGAGAACTGCATTGAAGTGTTCATGGATGACTTCACAGTGTATGAGAGCTGTTTTGATCGATGCTTGGACAATCTAAAGAAGGTGTTGCAGCGTTGTGTGGACAAATGCCTAATGCTGAACTATTAAAAATGTCATTTCATGGTCAGAGAGGGCATTGTGCTGGGACATGTGATTTCTGAGAGGGGCATTGAGGTTGATAAAGCCAAGGTGGATATAATAGAAAAATTGCCATATCCCACTTATGTGAAGCAAGTGAGAGGATTTCCGGGGCACGTTGGATTTTACAGGAGGTTCATTAAGGACTTTGCGAAAATTGCCCAGCCTATTACTCACTTATTGCAGCAAGAAGTTCCCTTTGAATTCGATGAAGAGTGTAAGAAGGCATTCAATTTTCTGAAAAAGCAACTGGTCACGGCACCAGTCATTCAACCTCCAGATTGGGGAATGCCCTTTGAGATTATGTGTGACGCTAGTGGCTACGTTGTGGGCGCGGTACTGGGTCAGAAGAGAAGAAAAGAAAGTCATGCAATTTACTATGCCTCCAAGACTCTGAATGGGACACAGTGTAATTATACCACTACTGAAAAGGAGCTATTGGCAGTAGTGTTTGCATTTGAGAAGTTTCGATCTTATCTCTTGGGAGCAAAGAACATTGTCTATACAGATCATAGTGCCCTGAGGCACTTGATGGCCAAGAAGGAGACAAAACCAAGACTAATTAGGTGGATCCTGCTTTTGCAAGAGTTTGATGTCGAAATAAAAGATAAGAGTGGGGCACAGAACTTGGTGGCTAACCATCTGAGTCGGGTGCTGAATGAGAAAGGTGACGAAATGCCCATTACTGATGATTTTCCTGATGAGCATTTATATTCAGCAAAGGGCACATTAGCACCCTGGTATGCGGATATAGTGAACTACCTCGAGTCTGGAGAAATGCCTATTGGGTACTCAAAGTACCAGAAAAATAAACTGAGGTATGAGAGCAGGTTCTATGCATGGGATTGCCCTATTCTATGGAGAAGATGTGCTGATCAAATCATCAGAAGATGTATCCCTCATGAGGAGATATATGAAATTCTAAAGCATTGTCACTGTTATGCTTGCGGAGGGCATTTCGGACCAAACCGAACAGCGAGGAGAATTTTGGATTGTGGGTTCTTTTGGCCCACAATATTCAAGGATGCCCACAATGTCTGCAGAGGGTGTGACCAGTGCCAGAGGGTAGGGAACATTACAAGAAGAAACGAAATGCCCATGACGTCAATCATGCCAGTGGAGATTTTCGATATTTGGGGAATGAATTTTATGGGACCCTTTCCAAATTCAAGGGGGAACCAATACATTATCCTGACAGTTGATTACGTGTCCAAATGGGTAGAAGCAAAGGCCACTCCTACCAATGATGCAAGGGTGGTAGCCACATTTCTAAAATCCCACATTTTTAGTCGGTTTGGTGTGCCCGGGTCCATCATCAGTGATCAAGGGACCCATTTTTGCAACCAAACGCTGGAAAGATTGTTAAAGAAGTATGGGATTCACCATAGAGTCACCACACCTTACCATCCCCAAGGAAATGGCCAAGCTGAAATCTCAAATTGAGAAATTAAAGCCATTCTTGGAAAGGTTATGGCTCCGAACCGAAAAGATTGGAGTGTTCATCTGGAAGATGCCCTATGGGCATACCGAACTGCATTCAAGTCTCCAATTGGGATGTCCCCATACAGGATGTTATTTGGAAAGTGTTGCCATCTGCCAGTCGAGTTAGAACACAAAGCACGATGGACACTTCAGAAGCTGAATATGGATCCTGATGCCGCTGGGCATTTTAGGAAATTTCAAATTCAAGAGCTGAAAGAAATGAGAATTGAGGCCTATGATAATTCGGTGTTGTACAAGGAAAAAATGAAAATGCTCCATGATCAAGTAATTCGCAGGAAGAGATTCATCCCAAGACAGAAAATGCTTTTGTACCACTCAAGGTTCAAACTTATAGGAGGAAGACTGAGGACCAAGTGGGTTCGTCCATTTGAGGTATACTCGGAATGCCCAAATGGGACAATTGAGCTGATAAATCCCGATACTGGAGGGCATTTCAAAGTGAATGGTCACCGTGTGAAAGCTTACCTTGGGCACTCTGATGAAGATGTCACAGTGATTTGGCTCACGGAGCCCACTTACGTCTGATCTGGGGTGCTACTGGGAGGCAGCCCAGGTGTCTATTTGTCTTAATTCATTTTTATTTATTTTAAATAAGTTTTCCAGTTAATTAAACTAGTTTAGGGAGCAATTTTACGCTTGTTTTGGATAAGTATGGTGCTTGCAGGTTTAGATAATGAGAGAGAAAGATGAAGATAAAATAAATCCCTTGGAAATAGGGATTCTGAAGTGAGGCACTCTGGAGAGATAAAGTTTATTCTGATTTTTCAGGGGATAAGATTTATCCATTAGTATGGGGCATACTGATCCGGGAGACTCCTAAGGAATCTGAAGAGTCTCAAGTCAAATCATGAATAGTGATTTCTTTTATATAAAAGCCTTACCCCACAGAATCCCCACTATTGTTTTCACTCGCCTATTTCAAAATCAGAACACACTCTCTCTCTCTCTCTCTCTCTCTCTATTTCTTCTGCATCCCTAATTTCTGAAAACTCTAAAGCTCAGCAATGGCGAAGACCAGAGGAAAGAAGGTTGCACCCAAGGCTGGACCCAAGGCACGCTTGGATTTTGAGACTTCTACTGCTTCTGAGGAGCCTGCTCCAGCCAAGGTCATAAAGAAACCTTCTACCAAAATCAAGGAGAAAGATGTGTCTGAAGTAGCCAATTCGAGCAAACCTGCCAAGGAGACTCCACCGGAGAAGGAGCCTGCGCCTGAGGTTGAGGCGACGGAGAAAAGTTATGCAACTCCTACTCAAACGGAGCAGTAAGATGATGAGGCTACTGCAGAGGGCATGCAGGAGGAAGAGGCTACTGAAGAGCCTGAACCAAAACCTAAAAAAGGGGTTGAAAAGAAGAAAGCTAAAAAGACAGCTAGGGCTCCGACCCCTGTGCAATCGGTAGAGATCGAGGACTTGGAGGATAACGAAGAAGGAGAGGAAGTTGAAGGAAGAGAAGAAGGTGAAGAGGAAGGATACAAAGATACTGATTTGGACAAGTATTTGAATGAAATAGAAGACATTGAGGCTGAGCAACAACCGGAGAAGATACCGATTTTTAAACAGCAAGAAGAGGATAAGGCACCCGCTGACATCAAGAAGCGGGCACTAGAGAAAGTAAAAGGAAAAAGGAAGGTTGGCGAGCCCATTCCAAAGCCAACCGAGCAGCCAGAAATATCCCAGCAAGGGGATACCGAAGAAGAGCAGGAGCAGCAAGAGACCAGTGCGCCCTCCCAAACTCGGGCAGGAACTGAAGAGCCCTCGGAGGACTCCTCACCCAGGCGAAGGGTGGGGAAAGCTGTGAGCATGAAAGCCGGAGCCAAACTGGCTGGAGAGGCCTCCTTACACAAGAGGAAGGCTTAAGAGGGCATTTCAGCCTCCGCGCCCAAAAGGGGCAGAGGTGTGGGGAGCCCCACACCAAGCAAGCCCAGCAGTGGCCCACCACCAGTCAGGGACATTATAAACTCTAAGGAAATCCACCGTGAGTCGCTCGTAGCTCTTGGTATAGAACATGAGGTAAGGAACTTGTTTGCTGCAATTGGTTGGGAGTGTTTTCTAGATATGGAATGTGTGATATTTGCTTCTCTGTCCTGTTAATTTGTTCAAGATTTAAAAATTAAAGCTGTAAATAAGCCTGCCACATCTACTAGAGTCATGTCTTTTAAATTGCTAGGTAGAAGTCTGTCTATGTCTGCTGACAATTTAAACATGTTGTTGGGCATCGTGACATACTTGGGCCTCCAGGATGAGGAGTATGTCGATGCTGTAACTGTGGTGCCCGACTCTGCAAAAGGAGTCGATGCAAAATGGGGTGACATTGGGGATGGATCTATTTATAGAAGCGGATCCACAAAGGGGCACTGCCTTAATAATGATGCTTTGAGATTTTGCCATAGGGTATTGACCTATAACTTTTTTGGCCGAAAGGATAGCTCGAATTCAATCACTAATCAAGAGCTGTTTATTCTGTGGTACATGGTGCATAAAATTAGAATTAATTTCGGCTCTATGGCCATTACACATTTCCGGAAGATTAAAACACACCCTAGGCATCGTATTTCATGTGCCCAATTGATCACCCAAATTGCTGTCAGACATAGGCTCCTTGATTTGTATGTTACTGATTTAACCCCTCTTCCCCGTGAATATTATGATCTTAATTGTTTGAGAAGGATGCAAGATGTGGACGATGATGAGGATGGAAAACCTGTTTTCTTTGTGCCAGGGGAAGACCCCTCGAGCATGCTTTTAGCAATGGCAGGTTCATAGAGGAAACCACCAGCAGAGAAGGCACCGCAGAGGGAACACCCAGTCGCAGTGATCATGAGAAGACTTGAGTTGATCGAGAATGCCCAGTTCCAGACCAATGAAAAACTGACCCGAATCGAAGCAGCCCTGAAGGCCTATTTCAAACATGTTGGGTTCTCTTACCCAACGCCTGCAACCGGCTAACCTGGTTCTTTCTATTCTTATAGATTAGGTTTTGTTTTTTCTTTTTTCTTTGTTGATTAAGTTGTTTGAGTCTGTGTCCACACTTTGCAAGTTGCAAAGTGTATAGGTGGGTAGTTGAGTCAAAGCATGCTATTTTGTGAGTTTGTGTGGGCATTTCACGTGATGATCCAACTTTAATTGCTTTACAGAAAAATCAGCATGCCCACTTAAGATAGGGATGACGAAAGAGTTTAGCATGCCCTGTGAGAATTGAGCCTTAATGATGTATGCCTCATTTTACAGCTTTCTTTCATTCATGAGTGTGAATCATTCTGTACTTATGAGTTCTAGAATTTGCCTCTGTTCTACGTTTAACTCAGGGAACTGTTGATGCACATATAGATGAGATATGCCATTTTTTGCTAAGCCTCGAAAATAAAATACTCCCACCAATGACACAGCCCTTGCAGCCCGTTGAGCCTATAAAATGCCTTGGTCAACTCTTTGTTTTGGGATGGTTTATATTCAGCCAGGGCATTATAAAACCTGAAAAGAAAAATGGGAAAGCAGAGCTGTTGTTGGGGAAGCATATATATATAAATGGATAGAAAAGATAAGGGGAAAAAATATATATAAAAAAAAATGACTAGAAAAAGAAAAAAAAAGAGAAAGAAAGAATCTGAATGAAAAAATCCCCCGAGTCTTAAGTGTTCAGAATGCCCAAAATAAAAAAAATTCAGTGCCTAAACTGGGCACAGTAGGGTAGTGAATAGAAAGGAGTTGGGGAGGGGTCTGTACAATCAATAAAAAACCCCCACTGTAGCCTAAAAAGCCCTATTGATACTTATGCATCATGGTTTCTGGAGAATGAACAGCAAAACTTTGGCAAACTTATGGGACGAAGTCGTACAGAATTGTAACTAAATTGAGTGTATACACTGAGTGAAGAGAGTCTGTGAGGAACACCAAGCTAAACTCATTTTTGACCTATTTTTGGTATGCTGAAATTTTACAATTTTGTTGGATTATCTTTGATGTGCCCACACTGAATAACAGGTTGCATGTTTGTGTTTCGTGTCTTGTGTCTGTTTTCTTTTCTCCTTTCTTTTCCTTTGTTTTTTCAGGATGCGTTGCACCCCATGCTTGAGGACAATCATGCTTAAAGTGTGTGGGTGTGATAAGTCCATTTATTTCGTGTTTTTATGGGCATTTTATCCTCTATAAATGTCCTTTTTAGTGTGTTTTGAGTCGAAAAGAACTAGGTTGCGGTCAGAGGGCATTCCAAGAGTCGAGTCTGGCGGAAGAGATATTTTATGCCCAGTTATTCACGTTTATCTCACACATATGTTCCTCAGAGGCACAGGGGACTTCTTCAGTATCCATCCCACATTCGGTCGGTGAAGTGGGCATATCAGATACGGATGGAGCTGACAAATGATGCCGTGCCCACAGTACTCACACAGACTCGACCACAAGTCAGAATAGGCATTCCCGTGAAACATGGAAAGCAGTTGGAAGAGAGATGGTGAAAGATAGCTACATATCTGAAGGAGAGTTGAAACCAAGCTGGACTCCTAGAAGGCGCTGCAACAAAGAGATAAGTGCAATCACTAAAAAATAGGGATTTGATAAAGTTGAAGCTTATCCAAACAAATCAGAGAGGGCACGCCGTTCCGGAATTGCGGCAGAAGACCCCCGCCTGTGGGGAAAAGCTCCACTCGAAAAATGTAACTATTTAAGCAAATTTAATTACTGGGAAAAACATCTTTAGACAATCTGAAACATTTCTACATTTTATATTTCTGCACTTCATTTTCAGTACGTTGCTTAGGCAGCCAAAAACAATCCGAAAGGTCTTAAACCTTCGGGACTTAGGTTATGTATATGCTTCTCAACGTTGGAGTTGAGATTTTGCTTAATTAATTCAGTAAGTTCTTGTTTATTTTATGTCGATAATTTCTGCAATTTCAATTATGTCTAGCCTTCTCGGCTAGATCTTTAATTCTGGCATTTGAACAATGAAATTGGTTTGAGCATAAATCTGGACTCGTGAGGCCAAAATGGGCATAATAATGCATGATAAGTTTCCGTTAATTCTTGAACCTTGCTCCACGTGAGTGTGTGTCTGAAGTGCCCAATGTGGTTAATCACTCGTTAGGTAAAGAGGGCACACCACTATCAATTGAATTGGCGAATCATGACTGTGTGTCGGTTCATATAGTAATAAGGGAATTAATGGGGTGTTGTGGGCACAAGAGAAATCAGTTGAACACAACAGATCTGGGTCCGTCTAGGCACACTGCTGCTTGTTTGCTTACATCTCTTAGAGGAATCGGGAGGTGGGTAACTGGTTAGGGGTTTAATAGAAGATGAATCACTTTTAAACCTAAAATGAAAGGATGGATGAGGAAACACAGAGAGGAATCCGGTCACTATAACTAGATGATCTATCATGTATGAAAATCGGTGTGCCTATGATCGAGTTGTTTTATGTTTAAACCAAATTCTAATTCGAATGCCAAAACCTTTTGTTATTTGATATTTTCTTTAGTTCCTTTTGCAGATTTAAATTCAGTTTAGTGACAACACCAAACCCCTCCTTTGTGATTGGTTACTTGAAGATAGAATCGCAACAGCTCTCTGTGGGATCGACCCGTACTCATTGGCTAGCTACGCTCACTGTGGGCACAGGAGTTTACAAATATATTTTTGAGCGCG
The DNA here is from genome assembly GCA_026008535.1 of Perilla frutescens. NCBI lineage: Eukaryota > Viridiplantae > Streptophyta > Magnoliopsida > Lamiales > Lamiaceae > Perilla > Perilla frutescens. Next base: position 17,550,928 of record BRKX01000007.1, on the reverse strand, counting down.
AAACGACCGCGCGTCAATACAACACAAGAGTGTGTTTATTTCTATCTCTCTCCATATTCATGCCAAGTATTTTCTTTGCATCACCAAGATCTTTCATGTCAAAGTTGGCACATAGATAAGTCTGAATATGCTTAACAGTTTTCAGGTAGAGACTAATTAAAAGCATATCATCTACATAAAGTAGAAGGAACACACGGACCTCAGAAGACATATAGTATAAACAGTGATCAAATTTACTCTTGGTAAAATTCAAACTATGCATACATCTGTCAAATTTAATATTCCATTGCCTTGGAGATTGTTTTAAGCCATATAGGGATTTTTTCAGCAAGCAAACATGATTGGGATGGTTTTTATCAATGAAGCCCTCAGATTGATGCATGTAAATGTTGTTCTCTAGATCACCTTGCAAAAAAGCAGTTGTAACATCCATTTGTTTGAGTTCCCAATTAAAGTGAGCAGTCAAGACAAGCATAATTCTCACAGTTGTGAATTTTACTACAGGAGCAAAGATTTCATTATAGTCTATGCCTTCTTTCTGGGTGAAGCCTTTTGCAACAAGTCTTGCTTTATATCTGACATTGTTAATTTCTTGCTTTATTTTATATAACCATTTGCATTCAACCACAGAGCATTCTTTTGGTTTTTCAACAAGTATCCAAGTGTTGTTAGCATGCAAAGAATTCATTTCACATTTCATGGCATCAATCCACTTCTCAGATTCAACAGAACTAACAGCCTCTTTATAAGTTTTAGGTTCAATTTTATCAACATTATTGAAAATATTAAAAACATATAGAGACAGATTATAATCATCATATTTTCCAGGGATTCTCACATTTCTCCTAGGTCTATCTCTTGCCAGTTGGTAATTTTCTAGGTTCTCATACTTAGATTCATGATCAGATTTGTTCTCAGGTTGAGTACTCATATCAGTTTCAGAAACATTCATGTTATCAGAGAAAGTATTTCCAAATTTATTAGAAGCAGAGTCATTAGTATCAATATCATCAATCACATGATCATTGTCATTTTCATTATCAGGCTTAGGAGTTATAGGGTTTGGAGCATCCACCTTAGAGGCAACATGTGGAAACATGAGATTAGGAACCTTCTCCACCTCACTTGGAGTATCAAAGTGTGAGGATTCAAGTAGATAAGGGAAATCAAGTTCATTAAAAGTAAATCTCTGCTTATACAAGTTTTAAACCCATGTGCTTCTTTATCCCAAAGTCTGTAACCCTTGACTCCCTTCAGGATATCCAAGGAATATGCATTTTCTAGCCCTTGGTTCAATTTTACTCAATTTTTTATGAACATAAGCAGTACAACCAAACACTTTCAGATTAGACAGACACACAGGTTTATTCTAAAAAACTGACTTAGGAAGTTTACCCAAAAAAGGCACAGAGGGAGATCTATTAATTAAATAGCATGCTGTCATCAAGGCTTCTCCCCAGAATTTCTTATCAAGACCAGAACCAGATAGAAGACTCCCAACTTTCTCAAGAAGAGTTCTATTCATTCTTTCAGCAACCCCATTTTGTTGAGGGTTGTATGACACAGATTTATGTCTTTTAATACCCTTATTAGAGCACCAATTATCCATGGCAGTATTGCAGAATTCCAACCTATTGTCTGTTCTTAAACATTTAATGTGTTTATCAGTCTGAGTTTGAATTGTAACAGCCCAGTTTGAAAATTTTTGAAAAACTTCAGATTTACTTTTCATAAGAAAGACCCAAGTTTTTCTTGAAAAATCATCTATCATAGTTAGAAAATACACATTACCACCATGAGTAGGCTCCTTAGAAGGGCCCCAGACATCAGCATGTAGGTATTCAAGTATTTCAGAGCTAACTTGCATTCTAGGATAGGGAACAGAAGCATGAAAATGCAATTTATGTTGTTTTCCCATTAGGCAAGGTTCACAAAATGGCATACTTGTCACTTTATCATTTTTGAAAGCACCAGCTTTATTCAGAATGTCAAGACCCTTGTTACTCATGTGCCCTAGTCTAGCATGCCAAAGAGCAGTCATACCATTATGCACCACATTAGTTACATGAATAGGCACAGAGACAGCTTGCACAGCATATAAATCACCCTTTCTAGGTGCATTGAAGTAAAGCATAGAGTCCTTTTCAAGTCTGAATCTCAAATAATTAACAGAACCATCAAGTATTTTATCTGCCAATTTAGAAACAGACAGTAAGCTAAATTTCAACTTAGGAACATATCTAACATCATTTAGGGTGAGCATACTTCCATTTTCAAATTTCAAACATATATCTCCTTTTCCAACAATCTCACAGTGTTGCCCATCAGCAAGTGCAACATGACCAGTACTCAAATAATGCAAGTTATGAAACATGTGTTTATGAGGAGTGACATGAAATGTGCAACCAGAGTCAATTAAACACTCATTTTCATGCACATTTTTAGATATAGCATTTGTGTAATTGATGAATTAAAAATCATATGCAGCATGAACCATATAAATGCTATCTTCTTCAAAATAGTCATAATTAACTGCCTCTTCATGCACATTGTTAATTTGATTTGCACTATCATAGACATGATTTGCATGATGGTTATAATTCCCATAACCTTTGTTATTTTTAGGCATTTTGCATCTATTAGAGAAGTGGTCTGGTTTACCACAATTCCAGCATGTTTTCCTTGGTTTCTGATCAACATTGAGGTTCTGAGCATGGTTAGGATCAGACTTGGATGCATGAGCATGATTATGCACATAATTTGATGCATGATTGTGAACATAGTTATGATTCATATGCTGATTTTGTCCTAGATGCATATTTCTTCTATGTCTTTCAGCAGCAAGCACACTGGGGTTCTCAGGATTCAGAGATTTAAAACCATGGTTTCTGTTGTTGTTCACATACATGATCTCATTATGCATGGGTTTTGATTTTAATTTTTTCAACTCATTTTCTTTAGCTTTCAAACCAGTCATAATCATGTCATATGTAACCTTAGACCCACCATAGTTTAGAGTAGATCTGACTTCAGAGAAAGACTCAAGAATGGAACCAAGTAAGATTTGAGAGGCATACTTTTCATGAGTGTCAACACCAGCAAGTTTCAAGTCTTGCAAAACTTTATTAAATTCATCCATGTTTGCATCAATGTCTTTAGAAGCATCCATTTGATAATTCATAAATTGATCTTGCAGAGCATAAATAGATTCTTCAGAAGTAGCAGTATAAAGAGAATTCAAGTTATCCCATAAATCCTTAGCACATTGATGGTGAGAGACTTTTCTAAGCACATTACTGCTCAGATTTAATAAAATTGTAGCTCTGGCACTGTCATTCATATCATGCAACTTTTCATCATCTACAGTTTTGTCAATTTTAGTGTAAATAGCTTTGTGAATTTTTTCTTTTGTCAGATTACACTCAATCCTAGTTTTCCAATCCTGAAAATCATTTTTTCCATTAAATGGGACCATATGAAGATTGTTCAGGACAATCCCTCACTTGATTTAGCAAGAAAAATAACTGTCTTTCAGACGAAAGTCAGTTCATAGGAACTCAAAAAACACAGAGTTCCACACAACTCTCTCCAAGATCACAGAGAGACCAAGAACAAGAATCACCAGGTAAAACACCCAACATACACAGGAAAAAACCCACAGCAGAAAGCAGATAGGACACCAGAAACACTCTAGAACCCCCTTTCCTAACCCTGCTATCCGGGCAACCCGCTTTGAGAAAATCCACAAGGGAGTCCAGACAGTCCGAACTGTAAGTTAGGGTTAGAGATAGCTTGGAATACCAAGGTGGTTCAAGAGAAAGCAAAACGGAAGCAGGATATGAAGCAGGATCGCAAGATACCACACATAGGAGTTTTAGGGTTTTAGAAGTAATACCAGAGCCGGCTCTCCCAGGCAGGGGAGAGACCGGACTTACTGTTTAATTTGAGCCCATCAAGGGCGAATACAGCGCAGCCCTTACCGGCGGCGGGGTGAGAGGGATGGAGGCAGGAGAGTGCCCCCGGCCAGGCGAATCTGGCTTTGATACCACTGTTGGGTATCAGGCCCGGCTGAGGGGTTCACTTTTTACTTTCCGACCTCGTGCGGTCCCTCTCACGGCTGCTCAGGCAGTAAAGAACTCAAATGAGAGAATTGTAGATAAGAACTCCAAGTGTGCAAGGCCTCAGACGTTAGATCTAAAAAATCTAAGGAGTTTTCTTCATAGGCTTGCTAACACAAGTGTAGATCTGCAAAATGAGTTCAAGCACAAGTTAGGAAAACCAAGCCAAATACAGAGATGAAAACTCTGAAGCAGGTAGTACATCAAAATAATGAAGAAAGAAAATAAATAAGTGAGTTAGAGGTGGGAAAAGTGTGCTCATGGGCACAGCGGGCTCAGGTTTTCCCACAGACGATGGTGATGGAGTTTCCGGTGACAGATAAGACCCAGACCAAGCGGGGATGGTGAAATGATAAACTTGAAGCTCTCACGGGTTATCTCATCTCACAATCTATACTGCCGTCTCAACTCACAGGCCAAACAAGAACCTGCTGACAGGATTCTGGCCAGAGACACCGATTAACGGGCAGAGATAGATCGGAGAAGAAGATCAGGGTAAGGGGTTTCTACTGTGGGGCTTAAGGAAGGAGATGAAGTGGCCCAGGTTAAGTAGAGGGATTAGAGGGTGAAAATAAGGTAGATTAGGGTTAAGGGTGAATATAAGGTAAGTCTCGCGGGTCGGTTTTAGGGTTTAGGGTCATTGGGCTTTTAGAGATGGGGCCACAGATAAATAAGGAAAGAAAACAACTTGGGCTAGAAATAAAATGAGAACAAATTGGGCCAATACTCCACACTACTGGTTTCGCCCTGCCATCGGGCTCATTAAGGAAGCGGCATCAGGACCCAACCAGTGTACTTCCACCTTGTGCTCAATGCCCTCCTCGAATCTTATGTAGGCGCCCAGTATATTGTCCGTCAATCATATCAGAGTACGCTCGCATGCGTTCCCGTGCGCCACAGCCGTACATCCTCGGCAATCCCCGCCAATCACGGCTGAGGATGGATTGTGCGTGATAATGCAAGGTGCGACCTGTGACATCCTCCCCCACTAGATTTGTGGCCGTCCTCGGACACAATATGCACTTGCCTAAGGACTTACATGCATTGCCTTACGCACCGAGGCACCTGTTTACTTGTCCATCCTCCGCAAGGCTACGCAGGTCCTCCTCCTGAGTGCCCGGATCACCACTTACGGGGCACCCATGGTGGTTACGCAGGTCCTCCTCCTGAGTGCTTGGATCACCAACCACGGGGGGACCTCAGGAGGATCATCGTCCAGGAACCGACCGGCAAGTAACACCCGCAATACCCATACATGACGGGTCTACGAGCCGGCCCACTCTGATACCAAATGTCATGGGATGGGAGTTTCTCATTCTCCGATGCATGCCCACTTTTCCCCCTCTTGGGGCTTTCCGGACAACTACTTGTTTCGCCCTGCCATCAGGCTCATCAGGGGAGCGGCATCAGCACCCAACCAGTGTGTTCCCACCTTGTGCTCAATACCCTCCTCGAATCTTATGTAGGCGCCCAGCATATTGTCCGTCAATATCATATCAGAGTACGCTCGCATGCGCTCCCATGCGCCACAGCCGCACATCCTCGGCAATCCCCGCCAATCACGACTGAGGACGGATTATGCGTGATAATGCAAGGTGCGACCTGTGACACCACGACACTTAGGGGGTATATTGGATTGAGATTTTATTAGATTTTAAAGGACTTTAGAAAGTCCATGGATTTATAAAATCCATAGACTCCACATGGAGTCTCCCTGACTTGGGTATGGATTTCGGACGGATTTCAAACGATTTTAATGGATTTGAAATCCTTCTGTTCAGCGCTCACTGAGACACAGCAAGCGCTGAATATGTAACCCAGCGGCCGCTGGAAGCCAGCCGTCGAGTAAATTAAACCCAGCGGTCGCTGGAAGCCAGCGGCCGTTGGGAATTAGGCATTTGAACGCCTTAGCGGCCGCTGGGGTACACCACGCCCTGGGGTGTCCGAATTCAACTCCTCAGTGGCCGCTGGAGTACACCGTGTGCTGGATTTTACAAATCTATGAAAATCTCGTGTAAAGGTCGGATTTCATCCTTTGTATTTTTTACGTGATTTTGAGATGAAATTCAATAGAATCGCTGACTTTTTAAAGTCCATGGAGTTTTGAATACAATTGGATTTTTATAGACATTTTAAAATCTGTGTTGAATACCTCTGGATTTTTAAAGACTTTTAAAAGTCTAGATTGAATACACCTGGATTTTGAAAGTCCAATAAAATTCTACAGAATCTCAATCCAATACACCCCCTTAGAGTCGAATCGAGTATTTTACTCTATTTAATTTCTTTAATTGTATTTTATATTTGTAGTTAATATTAATTATCATAATACTGTAGTAATGTACACGGTGAAATAAACTATAATATATAAATTAATTTTGTATTTTTTTTTTGAGGGAAAAATTAATTTTGCATATTAAATAGAAGGTCTCGTAAAAAGTAAAAATGAATATACAGAAGGAGATTCAAACTGGAGGCAATCAGGCAACTCGTAAAAAGTAAAAACGAATATACAGAAGGAGATTCAAACTGGAGGCAATCAGGCAACAAATCATTAATCATGTGCCAACTGCCACTCTGCCAGTATCATGTTGTCAAGGTAGTTTGCTCAAAGTTAGTTAATAATTTAATTTAGTATATTCTAATACTCTATTATTTTTCCCATTAAAAAAAGATACTCTATAGTTTTAAAATCAATATTAATCTAGCGTAATTATTATTAGCCTAATAATCGATGTGCTGCGACAACATGTACTTATAACTTTAAAATAAAACTTATGTGTTGGACATGCGCAATTAACATAATTTCTAGGCTTCGATCCAGATTATTCGCAGATTTAATGTCTATTTAGCGTACAAACCATCTGTAAATTAATTATGAAGTGTCACAACAATATAAAAATGTAAAAGTCAAAGTCATCGATCGGCTTGTTAATAAGATTATACTATAGGATTTGTTTGCTAGGCGTTATGGTATTAGGTTGAATATACATGTTTGACTGAAATATATAAGGTTGAATATATATGTCTTTTACAGTTTTACTATATGAGATATCAATAGTGTGCTTGTTTTGGTGTATTAAAATATATGTATCATATATATCTATTAAATAACATATTGTTTGGTTAAATGCATTAAAATTCCAATTCATTATATCATGTGAGTACTCTATAATAGGATTTTAATTAATATTGGTAAGATTATTTTAGTGTAAGATTTTTAATAATTATATATGGTATTACATATCATACATTCATGGTGTGATATGTAATCACAAATAAATGGTTAGTAAATGATGATTGACCCTTTCATAATCATGAGTTTTGATTTTGCAAGCAAGCACAATATTATGGCGATATAAGTATCTATCGCACCTTTATACTACGTGTCTAGCATTAAGGTTGTAAATGAACCAAACTGTTCGTGAACTACTAGGGTATCGGCTCGAAAAAAACTTCGATCGGATCTCGATCGTTTATTAAACGAGTCGAAATCGAGCCTTTTTTTGAGCTCGATAATTTTCTCGAGCCGAACTCGAGCTACTCGTGAGCTTCTCACGAGTAGCTCGAGTTTGACTATAAACAAGCTTTTATCGAGTAGCTCGCGAGCTTGTAATCGAACTTTGTCAAATAAACCCCAAAAAAAAATCACCCTCAACAAGATTCAAACATTAGCCAAATGTATTTCAATTTGTTATTATAGTCATTCGACCAAATTATTAACAATTATGTTAATTGAATCAAATAATGCATGCTTTTATAACAATTCTCCAAAACTTAAATATATGCAAATTTTTATATATTATATTCTGATATTATGTTTATATAAACATATATAATATCATATTATCAATTTTTCAGATAAATATATTCATTCAACTAATAATAATAGACTATATGAACTATACGAAAATTAAGAATTAATATTATCATAAAAATGAAATCAATTAATGATATTTACAAGCATTAAATTAAGCTTATTTTATTAAATAAAAAATAGGAATATGTAAATAGATATATATGATAAAAAATAATATAATCAAAAATTGATTATCCAACTTTAAGATATACATTTAGAATTTATTTAGTTATAATATTAATATAAAATAGTATATTTGAATTTTGAAGTAGTCTAATAAAAAAAAACTATCTAATTATGAGGTAAATAAAATTCTAGTTCATAGTTATAATTAAGAATTGAGATTTGATAATGAAACAAACACAACTGAATTTGATTAAACCTATGATATCAAACAATTAATAGTGTCTGATAATTACTTAGTTCATTTGATTTGACAATATATATATTATATCAATTTACACAATTATTATATAATATATAAATACTATGTATACTTTAGCGTGCTTCATTCAAATATTTAGTTTATATACCAATAAAATAAAAGGAAATTGAAATATAATAACAAAAATAAATTATGATTTATAAATCATATTATAAACACTACTCCGGTGGATGTCTGTCTATGAGTTAGCTCTTTCTGCCTCCAAAAAGAAGAATCCGTCTTAAAATTTATATTTGAATTATGATTATTGTAAATATTTACTTATTAATTGGAACATGTGTGAATGTGTCGTAAAAAATAATAAACTAACAAGAATAATGAACTATATCATCGATCAACTAATATGATTACAATTTATATTATGAAAATGAAAATGAATAATCGATAAAATAGTAAGAAAATGAGATATGAGCGAATTGTGATTTATAAATTGCATAAGAAAAAACACTTTGAAATTTGAATTTGAATTAAGATGATTGTAAAATATTTATATGTCGAAGTTTGAAAGAAAAATAATAAGCTATCATGGATAATGAGATAAATTACTAATTAACTAATGAATACAATTTTTAAATAAAAAGTAAAAATGAATGATTGATAAAATAAAAAGGAAATGAGATATGAGTAAATTATGATTTATAAATTATATAAGAAAAAATATTTTGAAATTTTAATTCAAATTAAGGTAAATATATATTAAATTTTGAATATCCTATATTAATAATGAAAAATAATAAAATGAGTAATAAGCATGACTACAATTACATAATTAAGTAATCAATAATAAAAATAAAAATAAACACAATTAAAGTAAATATGGAAAAGAAAAGAAAAGAACTCTATCACAAATTTTATTATTATCGAGCTTTAATCGAGCTTTTTGTCGAGTTTTTTCTATTGAACTTGAACATATCCTTATCGAGTCAAACTCGAGTTGAGTTCGAAGCAAACTCGATCACGAATTTTTTTAGTCGAGTTGAACTCGAACTCAAACTCAAAGCTCGAGCCGAGTATATCTTAAATGAGCCGAACTCGAGCTTGAAAGTATTCGGCTCGACTTGACTCATTTATATCCCTATCTAGCATACAAGTCCTGTATATATATATATATATAAAGTTTGACATTTCTCTGATCCGTCAAATTTTTTGATAAGTGAAAATTGACTCAATTGTCAGAATTTTAGCCATATGAAAAAAAAAGGAAAAGTCCATATGAGCCAAAACGACGTTGTTTTGATTTATGTTGAATTATTCCATGTAAGATTTTGGAGGCTAAAGTTAGATTTTAGTCGCTAGAAAATTTAACCGGTGATAAAATTGTGAAAAGAATATTGAGGGTCATGTTGCTATTATGCATTAGTAAGAGTATTATTGTGAAAAGTTACATACGTTGAGGGATCCAATGGGATTTTCTCTTCTAGTTTGTAACGAATGTGTAAATGTCCTTCATTGGATGGGAATATCATGTTTCAAGAATTTACATGTGGGTTCAATAGACTTCTTTAACAATTTTAGTTAATCATTTTGATAATTCGAGGACGAATGTCAAGTAGTTACTAGTATATTGACAAAGCATGTTGTGTCATCATGTCCTTATTTGGTTGTACCCTTGTCGGCATGGGGCCGGAATGGTCAAATGATATCAGACAATGAATGTCAAGTAGTTATTAGTGGAATATGTGTCGTCTTATAGATACTGGGCCCTACCCCCATGAGCCTGGGTTCAGGGAGTTACTGAATGATGTCTTACCTATTTCCAAAGCGCTCAACTGGACCCTTAAAGTTTAACAACTTAGATTAGTCATTTTGGCAATGTGAGAGCCAATGTAAGTACAAGAAAACTTCTTTAAATTAATACTCGATTAATTAATAACATCTCTATGATAATATTTTCTCTAGTTCCTAGCTACTTGGGCCAGTTGAAAAAATTATTAATATCGATAAGAAAATAAAATAATATTTTTCGGAAGACCGATTCTAAATATGACTCAATAATATCATAAATTAATAGTTTTTGGATACTACAAACATAATTAAGATACTTTAGTGAAATATGATTGTAGCGTTGTTTGTTTATTCTTAAATTAATGAATATGATACATACATTATTTATGAATAATACATAAATTAGTGAAACATTTTTGGAGTTCATCCCTTAACTTTTCTTACTGTATCCAAAAATAGAATGAATAATATTGGATTATTAAGAAACAATGAGCATTACTAATTAACTTTCAATAATCTTAATATATATAAAAGCAACAAGTTATGACTCATTTAGTAAATACCATTTTCCCGTCAAAACCACATACTATATTTAGTAATTAAATCTTTTTAATTTTTATATATTAAGATATCAATTAATTAATTGTTTTGGCGTTTTAATTAATCATATCATATTAATCTAATACTAATAGTTTATATATAGTAAGATAATTAATATTAATTAATTAATCAAATCTTCCAACAATTGTCGCAATGCGTAATAGTTTATATACATGTTAAGATATTAAGATTTTAAAAAATACGATTTACCAAAAATTATCATAATCTGATTTATATTAAAGCAGATGCTATTCCAGTTGATCAGTTTTTAGTTTTTTCATTTGTAATTACATTAATATGTATTTGATTTTTTAATTATATTTTAGAGAGAATATATTATCGATCATATTATGAAAATTAAAATTGAGTGTAAATATTAGAATATGTAATATAGATATAGTATAGACATAATTCATTGTAAGCTAAATGAGTAAATTTCAATCAATCAATCTCAACGCTTGAAAAATTAAATCACATTAAATATTATAATTCTATTGTATTAAATAATAAATATTGTCCATAAATGAAAAGAGTCCTTAAAAATATTTTGGTAAGTTTTATTAACTAAAAAAGAATGTTTAAATCAAGAAGTTGGTCAAAATCAGTTATTTCGAGTCATATTGACAATTTTAAAATGTTCCTCATTCATGTATGAGATTTACACTACTAAAAAAAAAAAAAAAAAATTCTTTAATTCTATTGGAGGTGGATTCCGAATATTTCATGACACATCTTTAAATTGCTGATAATTGGGACCAGTTACAATATATTCAATTAATTCTTATGAAACAGTTCCCACAAAAAAAAAAAAAATCAAATTTTGAACGGTAGACTTGTGAAATAGATCCCTCCCATGCTTATAAATACAGTACATGTTTGGAAGAAATCAATGTACATCTTCGAATTGTGTAAGGTTGTAATTTTTTTTTTTGCTCTATTCGTATTTTGAATAAACCTCAAATATTTTTGTTAATTTGTCATTTTTTCATTTTGTTTTCCCTTTTATTATTTTGCAGCAGATAGAATTTCTCACTTTGTTTTGCAGTTTTGAGTGGGATGTTGATATAAATTGGGAGTTTAAGAGCTCCATTCGATCCAAGTCGATCTATAATTTATTTACACATGACAACAATATAGTTGTTCAATTATGTAATTTTAAGTTTGTATTCATAACAAATCAATGAACAAGATGCTCAACATGCATAGTTATTTCAATTTTTTGAAACAACGAATGCATTTTAGTAATATTATGGTTTTGTTATTGCTCAATTTTATTAATTTATTTGGTTTTTTTATATATTTTATTGGTTGCGTTCAAAGCAAGATATAAAATGTAAATATCTAGAATTACTTGATCTACTTTTATATAAAAAAGTATTTTACAGTACGTGGTACTCTCTCTCTCTCTCTCTCTCTCTCAAGTATCAAGTTGTATTTTTTAAAATATTGTTTTGGTGTTGTAATATATATGCTTGGTATTTATTATTCAGTTTTGATATTTTTTTCATTTATGTATCTTAATTTTATAACCCATATTTTTAATTAATTTTGAGCTAACATATTTAAATGAGGACTGGTTTTTAAAAAAAATTAGGATAAAGATGAGAACTATTAATTAAGTTGGTTCTAAACATAATAGATTCAAACTATGCAATGATTAATGTCCCCATAAAATATATAATAGTTTCAACTATATAAAAATTATTTATGGAATATCTTAAAATTTGATGTTATTTTTTTATATGTAATTGATTCTTTGATATATTTTATTACCAAGACCATATTTTGAGATTCGTAGTTTTTCTCCCTATGAATTTTCATTTTATATGACTATAACAATATTGTGCATCATCTACAACTTAATTTTATCAGGCAAGTAAAAAAAAAATTATTCCAAAAGTATACAAAAGTATCAATTGTTTGAGAAAGACTAATTATTTAAGTTGTCTTGACATGAAATGTATATAAAGATACAAATTGTATTATGCAACAATTATTAATTCGTATATCATAACATGTTCCCGCTATTAATTCTTATATCACAAAATGTTTCCGTGTATACAAATTCTTCCCACAATCCCACTCATTTGCAGGGTATTTTGGTCAATTAACAAAAATTTAATTTTAGAATTAGTTAATTAATTAATATATAAAATTATATATATATATATATATATATATAAACTACTTAATACAATGATTGTTAGAAAAATAAACGTGAGAGAGATAGTCCATAATTTTAGAATAACTAGATTTCCCTTAAAATCTCTATTATCAAGGTGGCGCCATTTTAGCCCATATATATGCATGGGAAATCAGTTATATACATAATAATTTAGAATAAATAAATATTTTTTTGAAAATTATTAATTTAGCTAGCCATTTTCAGAAGTCAATAAAAAAAATATGAGAGTTCAAAGAGGTAACATTAATGTTTGTGGATGCTGATTTGTGAACGGTTTAGTGTGATATTTCGGTGCACACTATACTGAGTAGATAATTTTCATAGTTTATGTTTTATTAAGAGTAATTAATTTGTTATAATTTATTTTTTAAGCTAAAGCATATAGCTATATAATATATATATATATATATATATATATATATATAGAGAGAGAGAGAGAGAGAAATTTCTTTTTCTTTCCGGCCCTCACAATGTTATGAAGTTTGAGAGGAAGTAGAAAAGATTTTGAAGAAGAAGAAGATGATGATGATGACGATGAAGAGCGACATTTGTACTGATGAATATTTTAGGATTTTCTCTTGCATTTATTGTCGTGATATGTTTCTAAGTAAAATTATCTAATTTTATTAGTATAATATTAAATCTATTTTAATTTTACAGATCTTAATTTTTTTAATGTCATTTCAATATATTAAAGAAATCAAATACAAATATTTTTAACTAAAAAATTAAACATTTTTAAGTTTGTAATTTTTAACCCTCATACAACGTATTAATTTATCAAACTAAACCTATTCTACATCGATGAATCCCAACAAATATTTTATTGAATGGACATATTATAAATTTTGAATTAAATATATTATTAAAAGTTCAAATAAATATATTTATAGTCTCAGAAATTAGATACACACATGCACATTTGCAATTTGAAATATTTTTTATGGGAAAACAACAAGCATATAGACGTTTACTTTGTGTGATAAATTAGATAGATTAGATTGATAAAAATAATATAACATAATTCACCACATACTTTGATGGATTACATCATTTTAAAGCTTTAATCCTTCAAATACTCAATAAACCTATTCATTTATTCAATAAATTTATTCAAAGTGGAACAACGTACTATACTTTCTTTTGTAATTTATATTTCAAATGTTGAATATTATATCATATGTTGAATTACATTACATCTGCTAATTTTTATTTTTACGTTATTTTATATGTTCTAAATAATTTAATATATTCCAAATATATCAAATGTAGAAGATCGACAATCATGCATTCTGTTATTTATTCTTTGAGAATCAATCCACAGACCTAATTTATTATTTTTTTTTTATATTGGTACATTAAAACTTTTGGATCTTTTGCTATCAAAATTTACGCCTATCAATGAATCTTTTATAAAATATCAATAAACTTATTCATTTATGAATTAAAAATATAAACAGACAAGACCAATATTCATTGATATATTGGAATAATGGATCACCAAAATGCTAATGAGATTCAAAAATTATCAATATATATAATTTTACATTTTGAATTCCATACACAATTACCAAGTGATGATCTATTTTATAATAGTCCACTATATTTTATGAATACTTTGTGCAATATAATATGTATTATAAATAAATTAAATGGTTTAAAAAGAATGCAAAATTTATGCTTAAATTGTATTCTTCGCAACACAAAAGATAAACCGGAAGGTGAAGATGAAATTAACATAGCGGTGTTAGTAGAAAATGACAAAGAAAAAAATTAGGATGTGAAAAATTCTTGAAGAAGAATGAAACGGTGGGCGCCAAAAATGGGACATAAAATCAAATAGTGACAAACCTTAAAAGGTTTGAGGTATTTTTTGGGTTGACTTTTTTATATTTGGATATGATTTCATTATTGTATTAATTTTTTTAATATTTTTAAAAGTGATTAGGTACATTCAAATTTATTTTATGCTTTCCACGCATTTCACAGTTGAAATAAATATATTTTTATGTGAAATGTTTGGTTCATTTAATAAATAAAATATTTCATCGGCGAATTTAACATAATTAATGCTATATATGTGATTTATAATTATATAAAATTCTTAATTATTTTATTTAGTATAAAGTAATTAATATTTTTTTTATGTTTTGTTTTTTTATGGCATCATATAAAAATGATTTATTTTAGACAAATAATTTCACTTATTGATATTGTATTGTTGTTTCGTGAAGTGGTTTATGATGTCTATCAAGTCATAATATATTGAGTTTCACTTATATGCGTGATTGCATGCCTAATTTTTATAATTTTGATTGTTGGGGTTTCAAATTACGCTAAATCATGTCCAAAATGAACAAATTTTTAGTTAGCATATTTATATTATAAATAGCTTCAAATCTAGGAGAGCATGTATTTAAATATATATACTATTTTATTTGATCGAAGAAATTTTTTTACACAACACATTTCTTTAATAGTTATATATAATATATATGTATATTTTAGATATTATACATAAAAAATGATTAATGTTTAATTTCACACTAAGTATAGACTAATGTATTACGGCAATACAAATTAATACATTAATACACACGTGTTCGGAGACATAAAATCATGATATGATCGAAGATAGAGAGAGTTAATTTGAGGTGTTCTCTACAAATAAAAGTGATAATGATGAAATCAAATCGTGGAAGTGTGTTGTAGATTGCATATTTCCTTATAACATTTTGTACAAAATGATATTGTAGATTGTATATTAATTATCTCATACAATTAATAAATTATTTAATGATTGATGTATTGAAAACCACCATTAATTAAACACGCTCAATTACCTACAAAATTTTCCGAACGGTTAAAGTATTAAAAACCACCATTTAAGATGTCAAATTATCCACACAATTTGTCCAATTTAAATTCAAATTTTAAACTTTCCAAATTATTATTTTCTATTCGATTATTTAAGTAACAATGAGTACCCGAATTTTCAACTTAGAAAATAATCATCGATTTCATTAAAGTCTTCTAATTCAAACTATATAAATGTTCGAATCTTGAGCTTTATCTTCTTGCATATACACAATAGGAGCAATTCTAAGTTATGATGTATCATGATTCATGAGTATGTAGTTCACAGTTTCTTACATAATTTGATATTTTGATATGGCAGAATTTGATATTTTGATACGGTGGGATTTATAGAGGAATGATTGTTGAGATCTCAACTATGAGAGACTTCACTCCGCACCAGGTTGCGTATTCTTTTAAGGGATAATCTCTCATCAAATGGGCCAAAATTTGTCTGGTGCGTAGTGATTCTCATATAATTATGAGTGAAATGCAAAGTTGATTTAAATATTTGTATTGATTGATGGTTTTTAACTCATCAAATGATCTCGTACTAATTTTTATAATTATGATGATTCTTATACACTTGCAACTTATTTGAGTGTCGTCAAAACATTATAAAGCGTGCACTTGCGAACATCTAGACTAATTTTATGTTGTTTCTAGAGATATATAAGGCTTGTTGGTTTTGTTTCCAACATCAATTTTCTGTTCAATTTACGAGGTATATTGATTATCGAAAAAAATTTAATGATTTTTTATGATAAATGATTTAATGTTTAGAGTTATAGGTTTGAAAAATGAAAATATGTTTTTTTGATTATTGTTTTCAATTTAAATATGTGGTTGAGATGAAAAGATAATATTTGTGTGGTTAAGATGAATTGATGGATATTTAAATGATGAGTCCCATTGTGATAATATTTATATAATTGATAGATTGTATAGGATTGAAAAAAGTGAAAATTCAAATAAAAAATGAATAAAATAAACATATTTTTAGTATTTTAAATAGTAAAAAATTGAAAATTTTCACTTGAAAATAAAACGAAACAAGCCCATAATTTTATGTTGGTTGCTTCTAGAGAAATATACTCATGATAATATTCCAAACACAGATTTTCTTCCAATCACAGTGTGTGTGACACACATATGCGTGTGTAGGTTGCTAAAAAGTCTAGAGGTTTGACGAAGTTGCCATTATAAAGCAGCAATTTTCAACTCTACTACAAGAATATATATATATATATATATATATATATATATATATAAATATATAATATCGTATGCTCTATTTTTCAAGTCAAAGAAAAAATGTTTTCCTGCAAGCAATTGATTCCCTTACCCATACGTTATTACAAGCAAATTCGTTGCAAGATGAGGTTTGGTTATTGCCCTCTCAAAATAGGACATTATGTCTTTATTCACTTAATTAGTATTTCATCTATATGGATATAAATTTTTATTTTATTGGACTCTAGTTTGGCCAAGTATTCAGTTAACTCCTGAATTTTAAAATGCATTTTTACAGGATTTCTTTTGCTACAAAGTATTTTAATCATCACTTTAATTACATTTTCAAATTTATTTCACTTGTATATATTTTAATCAGATAAAGTATCCCCATAAAAATTAAAATTTGCATACATTCCATGGCCGAGAACTTTCTAGAATTTTTTTAGGGGAAAAAATTATTGTTTATTATCAGATAATATTTTTTTTTTTATTTTCTTCTCCCCAGTAATATAGACATAATATTTTAAATGATATAAAAAAACACACGGGCATTTAATTTGATTTTAAATTATGGGATGTTGTACTAAAAAAAGGTGATGTTAAAACTAGGATGGTGTGAACAAATTCTGCTATATATATTCCACAATTTTCCGCCAATGATTACAGTTTCACATTTAGCTAGAAACCTAAAATAATGACCACAAGAAAATCATGCCTTATTTACATACATTTTATTGTGAATAAATCATGAAAATAGCACAGAGTTTCTCATTTGAATATTAAATTGATTTGGTTTTATGCTTTGGGTTTTATTTTTAACTCACACACCCAACCTATGCTATTGAGGAGATTCGAACCCGTGACCTTTGGTCTCCAAGCAACCTCACTCCACCACTAGGCCATCCCCACCGGGACATTATGCTTTGTTTTTGTTAACAGATTTAGTAAATTAAGTTATATCCTTCTAACTAAATATAACGTATTAATTAGTTTTAATTTGTCATCCATCAATCTTGCATTTGGCTTACCTTGTTGACAGATTTTTTGGGATGGCAGTAGATAATAATCCAAAATCACAACAAACATGTTCATCAGTCTTGGCAATGAAGTGCATTGATTAGTTATGAGTGAATCTGAGATAGTGTTGCGCTCAAAATCGATAAGATCGGTCAAGATCCAAATAGTTAAAACACTAATAAAAATAAAAATAATTAAACAAATGAGATAAAAATTTATGTGAAATCTTCTTACGGATCAAAACTCGAAAGACGGGTTAAGATTCAAATCAAAACTCATATTCCACTTCCAATATTTCAAATAATACTAAAAAGAAAAAAAAAAGTTGAAAATTGGTAAAAATATTTTGAGAAATTTTTATTAAACTTGCACTTTGTGAGGCAAGTTGAGATCTTTTAATCCATACTTTCTCATTGTTTTCATGATAGGACGTATCTTATAAATTGCACATACATACCCATATATGATATATGCGATCTCAAATTATAATTCCCAATCAAACGCGTAAACAAACTTTTCTTGGCAACTTAATTGCTTCTTTAATGCCTAGAAATTTCATCAAAGAAATATGTCTTAGAAATTTTGTCTAGGAACAATATTCAAAGAGGAAAATAATTAAGTCATTTTGTCCAAAATTCAACATTCCTAGTCAACCCCTTTAGTAGAAACCTCAAAAAATAGTTAATTTAGAAATTAAATTAGTAGGTTTCATATTGTGAATAGTGATGAAATGTGTTTAATTTGTATTGACGCCGTTTGAGATGAGGGTTAATTTTTACTAAGACATACCAAAGTTATTGTTACTAAGAGGTGGCACAAGCGTCCCTTTGGAGATGGCCTAGTGGTGGAGTGGTGTTTCTTGAGGCCAAAGGTCTCAAGTTCGACCCACCACCAACACCGCTAGATGTGAGCCTGTCACACCTGGCTTGCCAAGTGTGGTTTACGTGCGCAGCCGGCTGCGGGTTACCCTCGACATCCAAAAAATAAAAAGAGGTGGCACAAGCTGCATTGTTTTTAATTTCTTGCCAGACTTTTTTTATGCACTTTCTATAAATTTTAAAAATTGATAAAATAAAATAGAAATCCATTTCATATACTTATAATCAAAAGCCCAAATTAAAGTCCTATAGAAATACCCAAATTAAAATGAGACATCTCGAATTCGAGATTCACCCATCCTCCTCTCTCCCAACACAAATAAAATAAAATAAATAATTCAATTTTTATTTTTAATTTTGAAGTCAAAGTAAATCTTCCAAATTAAAAGTCCCTCATTAGTCATTTATATTTTCTCCCTTCCACACAAAACAAACCCATAATTCACTCATTCACACAAATCCTACACCAAAACTCACATTTCATTTATAACCCCATAAAACTCACACACAAACACAACTCTCCTTAAACTTATCACAACTCTCTAACAGCACACTAAATCATAAATCCGCCATGGGTGTCGGCGACGACGACGGCGGCGGATTTTTTTCTCGTAAAAACAACTACGATGTCAACAGCAAGATCATGCTCACCGCCATAATATCTCTCTCCTTCGTCGTAATACTCGTCACCATCCTCCACATCTACGCCCGCTGTGTGCTCCGCCGCCAAGCCCGCCGCCAGGCCTCCCTCCGTCGCCTCGGCTTCATCGCAACCTCCGCCACCATCCGCACCCTCGACCCACCAAAAACGGGCCTCGACCCGTCGGTGATCGCCGCCCTGCCCAAATTCCTCTTCAAACAATCCTCCGCCGCTGCCGCCGCCGTCGAATGTGCCGTTTGCTTAAGCGCGTTGGAAGACGGCGAGATGGCGAGGAGTTTGCCGAATTGCAAGCACACTTTTCATGCAGAATGCATCGATCAATGGCTAGAATCAAATTCCACTTGCCCGATTTGTCGGACGGAAGCGGAGCCCCGGCTCGTGGCGGAGCCGAGGGAGGGAGCGGCTGCGGCGGCGCCGCCACCTTCTGCTCCGCCGGTAGAAGGTACGTCCGACGGCGGCGTGGCGCCACCAACGGCTAAAATCGGTGGCTCAAGCTCGAGGTTGAGCTCGTTCCGACGGATTCTTAGTAGAGAAAGATCATCTAGAAGAATGCAAATTCAATCTTGCGGGCAGGAAGAAGGTCTGCCCGATCTTGAGAGGCAGTGATTGCATGACTGATCGAGAGTACAATCATTCATAGCGTTGGGTGCGCTTCTCCGGTTTGTACCAAGCTATCAATTCCGATTTTTGTGATCATACACATACTGCACACAGTTTAATTGAGAAATTATTTGAGACAA
Organism: Perilla frutescens; assembly: GCA_026008535.1. Lineage (NCBI taxonomy): Eukaryota > Viridiplantae > Streptophyta > Magnoliopsida > Lamiales > Lamiaceae > Perilla > Perilla frutescens. The sequence continues at coordinate 17,530,608 of BRKX01000007.1, read as the reverse complement.
AATGGATTGAGTTTTGGCGGATGGAGAATTTGGAGGGGTATTGAGGGAAAAAAAAGGAGTTCATTTTTTGGTTTGGTTTGATTTTTTTAGTTTAATTATGTGATTTTTTTAAATATTTTTATGTGTTTTTAGAATGTATGTATGAGACTTGTGTATAATATTCAAACTATTGAAGTTCATTGCGTGAGTGAATAAATTTTTTAGATGCCTTTTTTTAATCTTTGAGGATTAGGATAAGCAATTAGTAATTAATATAAGAAGATTAGAATTAACTTTCGGCTGATTTTAGTAAAGATTCTCAAGTAAAAAAAAAAATGTAAAGATTCTTCTATTTTCTTTTCTTCTATATTTCAATTTTGTATTTTATATCATCAATATAAGATATATATATATAATATATACTCCCTCCGTCCCGATTATATAGTCTCTTTTACTATTTTGAGGTGTCCAATTATATAGTTCCATTACTATAATTATTATTAATTTTCATTGTAATATACAAATAAACCCTTGTTGAATCTTGAAAATTAAAAAAAAAAAACAACTTAAAAGTTGAAAGTCATAAATATTCAATGAGGGTGTTATTGGAAGTTTAGCTTTAATATCTTATTTTTCATAAATATTTTTAATCTACGTGCGGGGAGAAATTGGACTATATAATTGAGACGGAGGGAGGGAGTATATAAGTAGAATTAAACAAATGATGTGTACTAATTACATGTATATAATTAAGATATATATACAAAACTAATAGGAGTGGCACAATGAAAGATTTCCCTAAACAAAGTTTTAGAGTAAAAGATTATAGAGGTAACTATCCGCATGATCATAGGAAAAGAAAGTTTCTATATATTTGGTAACCTAATATTGCGGTCATAATTATTTATTTAATTCATTAGCGTGCAAAAGATTATCGAATTTTAATTAACTCATTAGGTAAGGGCGGCAGCATGTGAAATTGAAGACTCGGGGAATCTTCAATTTGTCAAACCATTGACTTGAAATACTCTTTAATATATATATATATATATATATATATATATATATATATATATATATATATAGATCTGGTGAGAACCGGTCACCAGGTGGGAACCGGGAACCGATCCCCTCCGTCTATTCCGAAAAATGAATGCACTAGATGAAAGCAAATTTTCGGTGGCAATTTTGTAATTAAAACGAAAATCTTCAATTCACGCGTCTCATTAAGGGTAAAATTGGAACAATTGACTTTTAAAAAAAGTGACATCATCATGTTTTGAAAAAATTCTTAAAAACTTTAAATGATCATAATCTATTCATTTTTAATCGGATTTACGCAAATCTTATATCAAATTAAAGCTCTTTTCATACTCTTTCATTTAAGATCCATATTGCATATGTTTATTTGAAAAAAATAGATAAAAAATACAAAAAATCATTTTTAGGCATAATTTTCGCATAGAGCAACCCCATATTTATATTAGCATGTTGTATACAACATTTTAGCATGACCTACATAACATTTTAGCATATTGTGTAATACATTTTAGCGGGTGATATTATGAATATATTTCTAACAGTTTTATATAAACACTTACACCTATATAGATACTATAAAATGAAACACACGAGTTGATAATAAAAAAGAAAAAAGAATGAGAAAATGAAGCAACGAAAGAGATGACTGACAACTAAGAAAGAAAATGCGTAAATATTTTCCAAAACGAGATAAAGTTTATGAGAGCAAAATATATGTTGCAATTCTAAGTGCAGAAAGTAACATACAAATTTAGCCTCCTACTTCGCTCATTTTAGCCTCATTAATTTCTTATTTTAGCATGTGTTGATAAACAAACTATGGAACGATGATTTCATTGGAATGAAACACAATACACCCAATTTGGGGACAGTGAACCCTAATGAAAACCTCATAATTACTAATTGAGATCAGATGATCCATAATTGGAATGTACTAAACCCTAATTGGGAATGGTGAACCCTAGTGGAAAATGTCATATCAAATTTAGTCTCATACTTCGTTCATTTTAGCCTCATTCATTTCTCATTTTAGCATGTTCTGATAAATAAAATATGGAACAATGATTTCATTGGAATGAAACACAATACACCTATTTGAGGACAGTAAACCCTAATGGGAATCTGATAATTACTAATTGGGATCAGATGAACCCTAATTGGAACGTAATAAACCTTAATTAGGAACGGTGAACCCTAGTGGAAAATGTCACATCAATTTTAGCCTCATGCATTTCTCATTTTAGCATGTGTTGATAAATAAAAATGGAACGATAATTTCATTGGAATGAAACGCAATACACCCTATTTGGGGACAATGAACCCTAATGTGAATCTCATAATTACTAGTTGGGATCAGATGAGCCCTAATCGGAACGTAATAAACCCTAATTGGGAACGGTGAACTCTAATAGAAAATGTCACATCAATTGTAGCCTCATACTTCGATTATTTTAGCCTCATACGATTCTCATTTTAGCATGTGCTGATAAACAAAATATGGAACGGTGATTTCATTGCAATGAAACACAATACACCCTTTATGGGGACAATGAACCCCTACTGGGAATCTCATAATTACTAGTTGGGATCAGATGAGCCCTAATTGGAACGTAATGAACCCTAATTGGGAACGGTGAATCCCAGTGGAAAATGTCATATCAAATTTAGCCTCTTATTTCAATCATTTTAGCTTCATGCGTTTCTCATTTTAGCATCTTCTGATAAACAAAATATGCAATGGGAATCTGACAAGGTATTTAACATCATGCTTCCGTTATTTTAGCATCATATTCTAAACAGTAACCGTGGTTAATAAAACTTAATAATAATATAATTACTGCAAAGAAAATGTCATAAACACTTTTATTAAAAATCATATATATTCTTAAAAATGAATGTGTTGAAAACAATTCACAAACATGGTAAAACATGATATTAAACTATGCCCAATCGCTATAATAACATCAAGTTGGACAGTTCCTAACATCATGATCTAACAACTTGTAGCAATTGCTGCACATTCTGAGTGGTTTGTTCTCCTTTCTCTTTGTTGCATCCTTCATAGATATCAAACAACTGTCGCTACCTTTTGTTTTAACTGGAATAGGTGGATGAACAACAACTTCAAAAGGGGCAGGTAAACCGTAAAATTGCTCAAACATCATTGTCTTGCTATGTGAAGTAGAACCCTCCATATCACTATGTGAGTAATCTTACTATGGTCACTTCAAACAAAAGAAGCTGACACATTAAAATAAAAAAAAAATTATAAACTGAACAAGGTAAAATAATAATACAATTACATCAAGAGATGTTCAGACACATAAATTGATTTTTAGCATTAGGTATGTACCATTTTAGCATCATGCAACATACATTTTAGCACCAAAGTATTCTAATATTTATATGGTGTCTATAACATTGTGTAGCCGAGTCACAAAAAAACACACACACACACACAAAAGAAAAAAAAAAAGCAAAGCATGGTTTGTATGACATGTTTCACAGAGTGCAGTAGAAATAACATTAAACCAGCATATTATCATGCTAAAACATATGTGACGACAGGCTCAAACGACTACATTAACATGCTAAAACATATGTGACGATAGGCTAAAATGAATACATTAACATGCTAAAACAAATAAACAGATCAAATTAATGCATATTTTGTATATTCTCATACATACTAAACCCTAGAATTCCTAACAATTAGAAAATAACTGATATTTTTCTCAAAGAAAAAAAATTGATACAACCCAGATCTGAATGAAAAAGATCAAATCAATCAAAAATATCGAATCTTCGTAACAAAACGATGAAGCCATAAACTAAAATAAGATGAGAAATAAAAATCACGAGAAGAAACGAGAAATAAATTGACATACCAAACTGCTAAAATGAATTGAAAAAAAAAAACACATACATGGAGTCACCATACAAAGACAGCGCCGCCGATGAACTCTACGAATCACAGGGTCGAATCTTCGTGATAAAAAGATGAAAGCAGATGCTGAAAAATAATGAAAAGAGAAGAAGAAGAAGAAGAAGAAGAAGAAGAAGAAGAAGAAGAACGTAATCAGCGAGAGATGAAGAGAAAAGGGGAAAAAATCTGAAGGAAAGTTGAAGAGCTGAATTACTATATTGCCCCCCCTTTATAAAACTTGTCAAATATTACAATTATGCCACCGTCCCCATTAACTTAATCTGGGCCGTCCAGATTGAACCAATGAAGGGATAAGATTGGTTCCTAGTTCCCACCTAGGGGAAGGGTTCTCATTTGATCCCTTCCCTATATATATATATATATATATATATATATATAGGATATGGATCATATGAGAAGACTTTGTTGGTGTGAGAAATGAGAATCCATCTTACACCATCCAATTTAATGATCCAATGGTTGAGATTTAAGGTGGCAATTTCATAAATAATAGGGCAAAAAATAAAGGAAGGAGGGCTATTTTCGTCCATATCCATTAAAAATGATGATGTCAGCAATTAAAAAAAACTTAAAAACTTTAACCGACCATAACTTGCTCGTTTTTAATCTAATGCACACAAAAAATATATCAAATTAAAGCTCTCTTCATGCTCTTTCATTTAAGATGTCGAAATGCTATGTTTAGATGAAAAAAATAAAAAAGAAAAATTTTTACGCATGCCCAGGTTGTAAATGCTTTCGTTAGCATATAATAATTCTTCGTCAGCATTATAATAACATATGATAACGTATGCTAACGAAGCATTTGTCATATGCTAACATAATGTATTCACTGTGCTAACAAAGAATTATCATGATGCTAGCGTAGTATAAATTTATTAGGGTTTATTAAATCTCAATTATGATTTATTTAATCTCGATTATGGTTTATTTCATCTAATTATCATTATTTTTTTAAAATTTAATTTTTTGTTTATAGTTCTTAATTGATTATTATGGTTTATCCCATCCAATTATGGTTTATAACGTATGTTGACAGAGTATTGTTATATGCTAACATAGTGTATTCGCAATGCTGACGAAGCAAAACCATAATGCTAACGTAGTACAAATATATTATTATTATTATTATTATTATTATTATTATTATTATTATTATTTGTTCCAACTCATTTAGGGTTTACCACATCCAATCAATGTTTATTTCATCTAATTAGGTTTATTTCATCCAATTATGATTTTTTCCATTTAATTAGGGTTTATTAAATCAAATTAGGTTTATAATTAATTTTTAGAAAAAAAAATTCGCTAACAATATTTGAAAACTTTAATTAGCATATCTATAATACTTCGTTAGCATGATGATAATAATTCGTTAGCATAACGATCTATTATCAAATCCTCCGCGATTTTTATAAGAATTACCAAATTACGTTAATACCCCCGCGCGAAAAACTTTTCAGATATTACAGAATTGCCACCGCATTTTTCATCAAATCTGGACCTTTGATTTTTTATGGATGTGTGTTGTGAGATGCATTCTCATTTCTCACACAAGGGGTTGTTTTTATATAACCCCACCCATATATATATATATATATATATATATATAATTTAAGATCGTTTCCATATGTTCAAAATTTGTTACATGAATCCCTTGGGATGGTCTAGTGGTGGAGTGATGTTATCTTGAGAGTCTAGTGGTGGAATGGTGTTATCTTGATATCAAAGGTCTCAAGTTCGAATTCCACCACCCACACCACTAGGTGTGAACCTGTCACACCTGACCTGTCAAGTGTGATTTATCTCCCCTGTGTGGTTTGTAGGCTATTACACATGGACGGAGTTTACCTAGTGTGCACCTCGGTAATGACTGCGGGTTACTCTCGACATCAAAACATAAAGATAAAAATTGTTACATCTATTTGTTAAGACGTATCAATGTAAGTGTCAATTTTCCTAAATCAATTTTATTTTGTTGACACATAGTTTCGGACCACGTACGTGTTTAAAATATGAGAATTAGGTCTCATGTACATTAAGATATATATAATCATTGTGTTATATGTATATCAAGGCGCGTACAGTAAATGCATTGAGCGTCTGTGCGGTACATTATATTTTTCAGTATTATAGGTAATACTTTTCAGTATTATAACTTATAAATGATATTTTTTTCAATCAATAAAATGTAGGAATAATTATAAAAATATCACCATTTTTTAGCAATATGTTCTAATAAAATAAATGTAATGCTTCTCTTTTGATCGAACCAAATCTAGAGCAGCGTTGAGTTGGGTCTGAAGCAGTACCCACCTGTCTAATATAATAAGACTTATGTATATCGGCCTTAGAAGAGAATTTTCCTTAAAATACTTGTAGTACTATTTTTAGACACAATTACAGAAGCTAATTGTAAAATTTGAAATTGCAAGTCTAGTCTCAGGCAAAGACAAAAATGGAAGAGTGGGGAGTTATGTAGGAAAAAAAAATTGCACACCCACGCGCTAACCACTTGAGATCCTCTAATCCAAACTTGTATGTGTCAACCGTGTGCCACACCTCAAAATTATTATTTTTTTTTTATTTTTTTCTTCAATTTTAATTTCTTTTGATTCAGTATAATTTTACATTATTATTTAGGGTTTATAATTATTTTTTAATATTTAATTTTCATTTTTTAGTTAATATAATTGATTTTTGGGGTTGATTATTCCAAACTTAAGGTATATAATTTTTTAAAATTTTAATTTTTTTACAATAAATATTAATTATGATTAGTTATGATAAAACAAATTTTATTTTTATAAAAAATATTATTAACAATATATAATTTTCATTGTGGCACACGGTTGGCACACATAAATGGGACTAGAGGATCTCTGCTACACGTTAACGTTGTTTTGACGATCTCCAACACAAATCTTGTACGACTTTTCCTATATCTTTCACTTTTGCCAATAAAATTTAAATTATGTGAATATTAAGTGAAAACATATCTTAAATTTCCAAGTGTCTCACTCAACTTTTTCTATTCATTTTTGTGTGTTTTCAAGTTATATAGGCTTTTATGAAAATGACTTGATTGAAACAAAGCGAGATGCCGGGCAACTTCCACTATGTATGTGCAAACCCCTGAAATAATTTACAAGTCAAAATAAGCCAAATGGTCAAGATTTCGATAGTAATTTCTAATCCAATCTAAAAACGCCACTAGCTTGTTCCAAATGTTTACCTAGCACTTAATTTATCACGCGTGGTTTACGGAATATTAAACGAGATTATGATTTATCCAGAGCGCCTCTTCAATTACTTAATTGATTGAGTAGACAGACTCATCACTAAAATATCGCAGGTAGGAATGATAATGGGTAGGGTACTGCAGTACCCGTCTCTATGCCCGCATTTTAAAAAAATATTTGTATTTGTGCTCATACCATTTTTCTTATACGATACATGAGAAATATTTTATAGTATTTAATAAATTTTAAAATATTTTTATAAATTAAAATAAAAAAATTCATAGTTATATATATATATATATTATATGTATGCTTTAAATATATCAAAATAATTTGAATACGAAATGTAATTTATGTAGATGATGGAGTAAAATAACTATTTATTTTTAAAAAGAGATCAAAAGAGACTAAATTAGGTTTATAAATTCTAACTTTTTTATTATAGATCATTTCTATATAATATATTTGTGTACATATAATAAATAAATATTTTTTAATGTACATATATTTATGAACATCTTCTTAAGCATAGTGAGCATAAAATTAATAATATCTTTTCTAATAAATTTAATGATATTTTTCTAAACATACTTATATTTTTATTATTTTATCATACAAGTTTTTTAAAATACATGTAGTTATATTTTTATGTAAGAAATAATTTTTATAAGCATTTATTTATCAAGTTTACAATATATATATATATAAGAATAAATAACATAAGTTACAAATTAATATTTCAAGTAGTCCAAATTTTATTTGTGTTCAATTATCATTTTATTTCTAACAAATGTCACATTTTAAAAATAAAATATATAAACATACAAATTTCTTTATCACAAAATATTTATTGAATATTTAATTTAGTAATTACTATTTGTAGTAAATAATTCAAAATTACAATTAAATAATTTATAATTTTAAAAATATTAATTAAAACTAAATCTTAATACAAAGACCCTTCATGAAAATGCGACATTACATACAAAAACTACAAGCAAAACAATGCTATGAAATCTTCAAAAAAAAAAATACCATATCACATTACATTTCAATACATACAATGTAATAATAATAATAATAATAATAATAATAATAATAATAATAATAATAATAATAATAATAATAATAATAATAATAATAATGTGGGACGGGTTGGGTACTAACGTATCCGTACCCGTACCCATCTCCGTCAAATTTTACGGATAATTACCCGTGCCCGTGTCCATACCCATTAAGTGAATAATTACTCTACCCATCATGGATAATTTTGACAGATACTCAAAACATCCATCACCCAACATCCATCACCCATTGTCATCCCCCATCATAAGTTTGATCTCAACAACCCTCCTCTAGGTAGAACACTAGAGTTGCTAATACAATTTACCATACTTCGTTTACTTCTCACATGTGGCTTGCTGATTATTATTCTCGAAGAAATTTTCTTAAAACGCACAACAAATGGGAGGTGCAAAAATTATAATATTTGTTGCAAAATAATAATTGTTTTGCGAATACAAATTTCCAACATTTACAATTGTTTAACAAAAATGGAATAGGACCAAATTTCCGACAATTGTCAAAATTACTCTAGAGCTTTTAAAGTTTTTAACATAAATTACGTGACCTCTTTTGTTTTTTTTAGTACAATTTACGTGACCACGTGAAACTGACAGTCCACCTCAGCAATATATTGCCAATGTTTTGGCCAGATTCCAAATTTTTGTCCAAATATGCAACTTTTGGGAATTCTTTTGGAATTGCTGAAACATGAGTTATTATTATGAAAAAACTGAGAATTCAAGGTAATTTCAATATTAAGCTTTTTGATTACTGCATCTGCATTATGTATGATATACTAAATAAGCTACAATAATTCAATACTGTATTTCAGTATTGCTTAAATCTTCCATTGCATTCCATTTTCCATTGCATATATCTATCCTCTGCAGATTTAACCTCACGTACGCTCATCAAGATTTCGGAAACTTTAGAGTTCTTCAAAAAATTTATAACCATAAACAGCAGAAGAATCAGATGGCATCCACCATTTCCAAAATCACACGTAATTAACTTGAACAAAAGGGTTTAAAACTTGATCATCAGCTAAGCACCTCGTTCGAACTAGTTCACGAACCTGATATCCGTGGTGCGAGTGCATTCATCTTGAACTCATTAAATCTCTCGACAACATTGGGTGCGGACATCAGAACATCGATGGAGACAGAAGAGTTGGAACCAGACAATCTGTAATCCTTCAGCCATAGAATTTCATCACTTTGGACATGTTTTGTGATCACTGGAGCAATATGCTGCATTCAAGTAAAATCCAATCAGCAATTTACATGTGAAATGCAACCACTGCCATGATACCATGAAATATATAACATGCAAAAAATTTCAAGATCAGTTTCTAAGAATGGTAAGAAAATGTTCCAACAGCAGCTAGCATGAATTCTTGAAATGATTTTAGTTCACATGTGCTTATTCAATCAATGATTTGAACACGATGGGAGGCAAACAAGTTGTGATCCATGGTACCTTATGATCATTCTTTTCCACATTTGCTAGATGATCTGCTAGTTTATCGATTCTGCTGCTTCGGGTGGCTTTACTATAATTTGCACCAACACGTCGAGTCTGACTCCTAATGCCAGCTCTACCCCAGGTAAGTAAGTTTGTGTTGGCTGGAGATGAGGAATTCCTCGTGTATTCCATAGAACGCTGGATGCCTTCCGTATCTTCCTCATCAACAGCTATACATGGAGATCGGATAGGAGAGATTCCCTCACATTGCTCATTAGTATCCTGACTAAACACGGAGTGATTTTCGCAGATTAGTGCATTTATTTCCATATCACTTTCATTACCATTCTTATTTGAATCACCAAACTTGAAGCTTTGGTCACTCCTCCTAGAATAAGACTTTCCACAGTTTCGATCCACTCTTGATGTTGAAGCAGCTTTACCTCTACCCATTTTGCGAGCCTTGGCTACTGCTTCTGTTTGTCGGAGGAAACTTTGAGCAATGGATGCTCGAATCTGTCAAGAGACGTGTAGAAGTAACATTTAATGAGAAACAGCCCAAAGCAAACATTTGGTTCTATTCCTGTATGCAGCACAAATTCATATTAGGAGACAGAGACCCCTCACATGTTCTAAAGATTAAAAAAATTCATATTAAATAGAACCTACGAAGCTGATGCTTCTAGCCAACTGCAAGACATGGTACAAACTTATCATCACCGGTTCGGAGCAATAAGAAACGAGAACTTAGCCACAACTAGAAAAATCATTACCAATACATGGATGCATATGATAAGTACATACTGCTAGTTAGACATGTTGAAGCTATCTAACCTGCTCATTAACTGCCTTCTCTTCTTCATACAGAACCAATTCCTGAAGAAGTACTTTAAAAAGTAAGAATTTGATCAAATGAAGAAAAGATAAGGAAAAGCTAACCAGAAATGATTAGTCACTCAAGCCTCCATTTTCTCTTTTTGGACTCATCGTATTTAGGGGCTGATCATGAAGAGAAGGATAGAGGAAAAGGATTTGGGCATTGCTGAATCTAAGGATAGAGATGGACTTGAATCTACCTCTTGCTCGTACTTCTCCACATCAGGATATACAGAGTTTACAAGGGTATCAAAGTCTAGATCATCTCTCAAGGAGCGACGGCTTGCACAGTGTATACGACAAGCAGGACATTCGTTGTTCCTATAACAAGTAAGTCTCCGCCATTTAGAGAAAATAAATCATGGTATGTGGAGGTCGTATTTACTTGATTGGCAGAAAATATCAGAAAAAATTCATATATATGATGTACCCCAGTCTCATAGATTTGTCAATGCATTCCCTGCAAAAGCGGTGCAAGCATCCCATCACAGTCCGAGCTTTCTTGATTATGCCTGTGTTAGGCAAAAAAGTTTAGTCAAAATACATTTCTTTTCTCCAAAGCGACAACAGAAAAGTTCGGATTGGAAACACTGGTGTTATCTCATTTCAGAGAGTCGTCTGTTTCCTAACTATGATATCTAATGATACAAGATTAATATGAGCTACAATATATCAGAAGTGATTTTTCAACCTTATATCTTAAGTTAGAGACTAGTCAATGATTTCAAAGACCAAATGACACAGTTGATGAGTGCTTATATCCTAGCAAAAGTACTTAAACTACGACTGAAACTAAAAAAAATAAAATCTTTCCACCACTGCAAATATTCTCAACCAACAACACTTGATATATTAACCCCGAGTCTTCACAACAATAAAAAAGGAACTGAGAAATTCCAGTTTCAAGGCCAAGATATTAAGTCCAACTCTAGCATTAGAAATAATATCTACTCAAACCAGCACCCTTCAAAAAGCAGAAATACCTAGCCATATTGGAGACTCAACTCTTTTCGGGATTCAAAGAATCGAGCAATATAAGGCATCTCATTGAAATTAAATGGTACCAAAAATTTCGAAGCATCAATATGTAAGTAGTGAAAGAAAGAACAAAAGTACCTAGACAAATAGGGCATTGCACATTGTTACGAAGTTCAGCTAAAGACACGGCAACAACTCTGCATAAGAAAACGAAGATAACAAGTTATCACAAGATATACTCAAACCAAAACGAAACTTAAGAAAAAAACAATGTGAAATCGGTAGAAAGGGAAGAAGAAAATGAACATTGATCACATTTCATATCATCAAGAGGAGCACTATTAGAGAAGAAACATCAATTATTCGTCATAAACTATCGTAAACGGCAAATAAAACAAGAACCAAAAAGATTGAAATGTATACGCCTAACAGCTTAAGAATCAACCAAGCCATGCGCAAGAATGTACATAAAGGTATAACTGTGTGTACCTACACATCTTCACGGTGTAATCTACGGTACATATTCATCATTATTTGAAACACAAAAATGTGTAAAAAAACGATAGCTACTGACAGAAACTTTACGCCCCAAAATGGAAATAAACACGAAAAGAGGTAGAAAGATAAATGATTACTCATCAAATTCTTCTGGGTCAGTGCCACTCCCATCGGAATTCATGTCTGAAGAAAAAAGTAAATCGAATTCAAATAAATCGGTGGAGAAATCAAGCAAAAAGAAACCACACATGCAACCCCCAATACACACACACACACACACAAATCAATAAATGTCGGCGTAAACGTAAAACACTAACACAACCTGCTTCTGGGTTTTCTTCGATTTGGAGTTGCTGCGGAACATGTTGGTGTTCCTGAGGAGGTGGATGCGGCGGAGGCTGAGGAGCAGCGCCGCCAGAAAATCGAGCTGGTGTCTGCTTGCGGCGGCCGCGGCCACGGCGGTAGAGGAGGTCATCCGACCCCTGCCCGCTCGCACCACGCTCCGGCGTTGGCATTGATTTCTCTGCTTTGCAAATATAATCGCGATTTTATCAGTTTATATTCAATTTTGATGTTTTTTTCGAGATGGTTTCACACCTGACTTCAATCAGAAAACTTTTGCTTCGTTTCACTTTTGTATACGTGCTGTAGAATTTCAAACAGCATCGCCTACACAACTTTTTATACAGTTTTATTTTTTCCAAGGATATCATATTTATATTCTAATTTCTTATAAATTTAATTGCAGACAAATAAATTATTATTATTTTTCATGTATTATTTCCATTCTAAAAGTTTGAAATTTTAAAAACTTATATTATAACGTTGCGAAAAAAACAATTATAAGCTATTCTATACTCATTTTATGTACAAAAAAGTTATATTTATTAAGTATAGCGTTAATCTTTGAGAGAAATGTTTATTTAGACAAAAGTAAATAAGATTTGGGAAAAAACAACAAGATTTAAAATTAGGGTGTTATATAGGCAATCTGTATTTATTTTTAATTCAACCTATCTCAATGGGCCCACAATATCTGAAAAAGCTTACAACTTCTTCCAAATGTGTACTTATTCCTGACAAGTTGAATTTGGTCATGCAAATGGAATATTTATTATTAGGGTTTGGACTTTAAAACACACAACCTCTCTTCTTGAACCGAGAACCGAGAATATTTATGATTTAGGGTTGAAAAATTAAAAACATTCAACTACCCACTTCTCTCTCCTCCTCATTGTATCTTCTTCACAACACTACAAGCCTCGATTTTTTTAAACAACCCCTCGATTAATTTTGCAAAAAAATAGCCGACAATTTACTCCATTAAAAAAAAACGGCCACATCTCCACGATTAACGCAGCAACCTCTCTTCCTCGATTGAACAACGGTCGGCGATTGAATTTAAAAAAAAAAGGCGACTCCTCCAGCAGCCTCTCTTCCACGCTTTTGAAGGTTGCTCTCTCTCTCTCTCTATCGCTTTCTCTCCAACTCACGATATTCATCTCTCAGTTGAAAACTCACGCCGGCACCGGAGATGGAGCGAGGACCTGGAGAACCACCGGAGGCGACGTCATCTTCTCAAGTAGGCCTTTCGATCAAATTTGTGATGTTTATTTTCACAGATTATGCTTTATAAGTGTGTATGTTAGTTGTATGTTATTTGTGAAGTATTATGCTAATCGTAGATTTATATATTAGTTGTACGTTATTTGTGAAGTATTTTGCTAATCGAGGACTGAATTATATTATTTGATGCGTTTGAATTTAATCGAGTAACATCTCAAAACAATCGAGGAACTATATTAGACTAATCGATGAACTATATTTGTTGTTAGAAATTAATCGAGGAGCATAAAATATAATCGAGGCCTTCCTCGATAATTATAATAATAATCGAGGCCTTCCTCGATTAAATTACAAAAATAAAAACTAATCGAGGCCTTCATCGATTAATTTGAAAAATAAAAACTAATCGATTAATTAAAAAAATTAATCGAGTAACTAATCGATTAATTTTAGAAACAAAAACTAAATCGAGTCCTTCATCGAGGCCTTCCTCGATAATTATAATAATAATCGAGGCCTTCCTCGATTAAATTACAAAAATAAAAACTAATCGAGGCCTTCATCGATTAATTTGAAAAATAAAAACTAATCGATTAATTAAAAAAATTAATCGAGTAACTAATCGATTAATTTTAGAAACAAAAACTAAATCGAGTCCTTCATCGAGGCCTTCCTCGATAATTATAATAATAATCGAGGCCTTCCTCGATTAAATTACAAAAATAAAAACTAATCGAGGCCTTCATCGATTAATTTGAAAAATAAAAACTAATCGATTAATTAAAAAAAATTAATCGAGTAACTAATCGATTAATAGTTGTTTAATGAAAAAACTAATTGATTAGTAGTTTAATAAAACAAACTAATCGATTAGTTGTTTAATTAAAAAACAAACTAATCGATTAGTTATTTAATTAAAAAACAAACTAATCGATTGATAGTTTTAAAAAAAATTAATCAATTAGTACTTTAATTGATTAATAATTTTAAAAAACAAACTAATCGATTAATAGTTTTAAGAAAAAACTAATCGATTAGTACTTTAATTAAAAACAAACTAATGGATTAATAATTTTAAAAAACAAACTAATCGATTAATAGTTTTAAGAAAAAACTAATCGATTAGTACTTTAATTAAAAACAAACTAATCGATTAATAATTTTAAAAAAAAACTAATCGATGGTGGGTTTAATTAAGAACAAACTAATCGATTAATAGTTTTAAAAGAAACTAATCGATTAGTACTTTCATATAAAACAAACTAATCGATTAATAGTTTTAAAAATAAATAATCGATTAATAGTTTATTAAAAAGAAAACTAAAAAAGCCTAAAATTAAATTTTAAGAAATTCCAATTTATATGAAATATAAAAAGAATTTACTTTATTAGTTTTAATTTTGAAAATGTTGTTAGATTGACTGGGTTAGACTGCCGTTACGGAGCCGGACGCCCTCGGTCGTCGTGTACGCCATCCCCGGTGTCATTGACACGATTAGAGACACACTGCTCGCGATTGGTGGTGACGCCATGCGATTGTTTAGATCGGGGTGTTTCGGATATTTTCTAGACTACAGAGGTGGTGACGTCCAGAAGAGGGTCATGCACGCACTGATGACGTTCGAGGTGCACGCGCCGGATCGTGCACGTGTGGGGCTGGAGGCATGGTTTCACATTCATCGTTCCCAGCTGCGGTTCGGTGCGAGTGAGTACGCCTTGGTGTCGGGTTTACGCTTCGGCAGCTCGACATTCGATCCTCATGGCGCTCATATTGTTCCGAGGAGATCGGTCTACCACCGTTTATTCGAAGGGAAGCGTACAACAGTGAAACAGATGGAGGACAGGTTCTCCGCCCTGGGGATGGCCAGAGACGCTGCGGATTATGTGAAGGTTGCGAACATATTGTTCGTATACCGGATGATTCTGTGCCTAGATCCGCACCGGGCCGTGGATCCATGGGTGTGGGCGCTAGCGGAGGATGTGGAGGGATGGAACTCATTTCCATGGGGTGCATATTCTTACCAGTCGTTGATGCACTACATTGGCCTCCTCCCCAGGACTCGAGAGGCTATGGGCGGGAAAGGATCGGGACAGTATCATTTTTACGGGCCGATCTGAGCACTCCAGGTAATTAGTTTAAATTTAATTCTTCTAAATTAGTTTAAATCAAGTGAATACGTAACTAATCCATTAATTCACTTTACAGGTATGGGCTTGTGAGGTGATACCGGAGTTGGCTACTGAGGCTGGTCTGCACAGTGGACAGCTCACTGTGCCTCGATGTTTGAGGTGGACATTCAGACTCCCTGCCACCGACCCAGCCATCTTATTACAGCGAGTGGTACATTTTGATGTTTCTTGATATATTTAGAATCTTCGATCTATATTTGTTAATTCATCTTAATGATATTATTAATAATTCCATGCAGTCACGTGTGGTTACGTTGGTGCCATCTCCCGAGGAGACGGCAACTTCATATTACATGAGCCTGCAGTTGGAGCCTGGAGCTCAGAGCGTGAGATATGTTCCCGCTCGATCCGGGAACAAGAAGAAGATGCTTGCAAATGTGGACAGCTTCTGATATTACACAGCTTCTGATATGCATTTGGACAGATCTGCTCCAACGTCGACATACTCTCCTGGAATGTCTCTCTCCGATATGCGTAGGCAGCCTCCTGAAACAGCGTCGTCACGTGTTTCCCTCTCTTCGTCATCTTATTCTTCAAATGGTAGTAGCACAGTCCGTGCGTCGCACTTGGGAAAACGGCCTCCACAGCATTTTTAATGCTCTGATGCTGATCCGAAACGATTAGAAGATCATCTATATCACCCAGAGCCATGTGCACGTGGGCCAGAAACCATATCCAAGATTCATCGTTCTCTATCGGTCCGAGCCCAACTGCAACAGGTAAGACCTGTTCGTTGCCGTCCTTCGTCACAGCAACAAAGAGAACCCCCTTGTTCTTTCCCTTCAGGTGGGTCCCATCGATCACAAGCACTGGACGAGCATACTGGAGAAATGCATTGACACACGCACCTAGAGCAAGGAATGAATGCTTGAACCGACCATCACTCGTGATCTCCATGTCTACTACAGTTCCCGGATTCATCAATTGCAGAGTGTGAAGGAAAGCGGGCAACTGTGCGTAGGACTTGTCAAAGTCTCCATATACCATCTGAATGGCAATGTTCCTCGTGCGCAGAGCGAAGCTGTAGTCGATGTGGATGCCAAACTCACGCACAAGCTCCGCCATCATCTCCTTCGGCTTCAGGACAACCCGCTCGTCCACCAATCTACGAGCAAAGTATTTTCCGAGCACTCGTGCAGGTACCTGTCGCGGAGCAATTCGACCCATATCAAGATGGCATGTATGAGAGCCGTTGAACTTGTATATTCTCCACATATGCCCATCAGCAACCGCAAAGCACTTGAACGGGCAATCACCACCATGCTTGCAAACATAGCCCAATCGTGACCTGTTCGAGCGATACACGGCATACTCCACTCGATTCTGCATGTGATAGATACCGACCGCCAGGGCGAGATCATCCTTCGTCCGAAAAATAGCTCCCTGGTGCAGTGTATCTGTTTCTGGTGCTGGTCCCTCATCCCAAGATAGTGGGCCCGCAATGTCCCAGTCAGCAAGGGGAACCACCCAATTGCTCGAAGGCCCGTCAGATCTAAACGGAACACCGGTGGTAGATGGTGGGACGACTCCCGTCAAACATAGCAATCTGTCTGTACGATCAGCAGAAGAACGAAGCCAGCCACTAAATTCTGTCAACAGTGACTCCACCAACCTCGTTCTATCATTCACCTCTTCTTCTTCTTGTTCTTCTTCTTCTCCCTCTTCTTCTCCTTCTCCCTCTTCTTCTGCAGTAGGACCATGCGTCTCTGCATGTGAAAAGTAGGGAACATAGTCGTCCCTCGTAGATGGTCCGGCTCCAGAACCGTCCAACTGTCTTGAAATCACGTACACGACCATCTCAGTAGTCTGCTCGTGAAGCAAATCGAGCAAATCTCCATCATCTTGCAAAGATGCTCTGATCCGTCTGCCAGTATTGGTGCTGGTGAGGTAAAATAATTCATACTCGATCCTGTTCGGGTCAGTACGCAACAACTTGTGAACCTCCCTCACCAGTGAGCTAAAACACAGCTTCTCGGATGACATCGTCACGAGTTGCTCGTCCCCATCTACATATTCTGATCTCTCCCATCGTCCACTGTGTCGCACAATAATGCGACGTCTAGCCATCTACAATTTATAAACAATTTAGTAACTCGATTAATTTTTTTAAATATTAATTGATTTTTTTTTAATTGTTAATCGATTAGTTTTAATTAAACTATTAATCGATTAGTTTTTTTCAAATTATTCATCGATTAGTTTTTTTTAAAACTATTAATCGATTAGTTTATTTTTAATTAAAGTACTAATCGATTAGTTTTTTTTAAAATTATTAATCGATTAGTTTTTTTTAATTAAAGTACTAATCGATTAGTTTTTTATTAAAACTATTAATTTTTCTTAATTAATAAATTAGTGCCTCGATTAATTTTTTTTAATTAATCGATTAGTAACTCGATTTAGTTTTTGTTTCTAAAATTAATCGATTAGTAACTCGATTATTTTTTTTAAATAATAATCGATTAGTTTTTTTAAATTATTAATCGATTAGTTTTAATTAAACTAATAATCGATTAGTGTTTTTTTCACCCAATTCATCGATTACTTTTTTTTAAATTATTAATCGATTAATTTGTTTTTAATTAAAGTACTAATCGATTAGTTTTTTTATTAAAACTATTAATTTTTCTTAATTAATAAATTAGTGCCTCGATTATTTTTTTTTAATTTATCGATTAGTAACTCGATTTAGTTTTTGTTTCTAAAATTAATCGATTAGTAACTCGATTAATTTTTTTAAATAATAATCGATTAGTTTTTTTTAATTATTAATCGATTAGTTTTAATTAAACTATTAATCGATTAGTTTTTTTCAAATTATTCATCGATTACTTTTTTTTAAATTATTAATCGATTAATTTGTTTTTAATTAAAGTACTAATCGATTAGTTTTTTATTAAACTACTAATCGATTAGTTTTTTTATTAAACTACTAATTGATTAATTTTTTTTAACTAATCGATTAGTTTTTATTTTACAAATTAATCGAGGAAGGCCTCGATTAGTCTTCATTTTTGTAATTTAATCGAGGAAGGCCTCGATTATTATTATAATTATCGAGGAAGGCCTCGATTATATTCATGTGTTCCTCGATTATATTTATGTGTTCCTCGATTAAGTTATAAAAAATATTGAAGTGTTCATCGATTATATTAAAGTGTTCCTCGATTATATTTATGTATTCCTCGATTAAGTTATAAAAAATATTAAAGTGTTCATCGATTATATTTATGTGTTCCTCGATTATATTTATGTATTCCTCGATTAAGTTATAAAAAATATTGAAGTGTCCCTCGATTATATTTAAGCCCACGATCCCATTTAAGTGTTTTTTTACAAAGCCCTCGATTATATTTAAGTGTTACTCGATTATTTAAAAATTACCCTCGATTAATTATAAAAATTGCCCCGATTAAATTTGAAATAGCCTCGATTAATTCTACGAGCCTCGATTAATTCTAACTAAAACCTCCATGAATTCTAAAATAGCCTCGAATAATTCTAATAGCCAAGATTTATAGTCTACCACATGCAACTCTTCAAAATATAAAAGATTAAAGGGTATGACATGCAAATCTCTACGTCACCTATTTTTAAATTAAATCTAACAACACATGCAATGTATAATCAAAACAATAAATATTTGCAAAATAAGTGGAAAAAAATAGAGAGTACAAAACGTACCTTTGAAAGTTGCTCGTGCACTACTTTTTTCTTCAGAAAAATCTCGTCTTTCGCCCCCTTGCTCTGAAAAATTTCTCCAACTTTTGCTCTTCTTTCGTCGCTTTGTTGTGTAGTGTGAATAAAAGTTTGTACTGTAGTGGAGATTTGTATTGTATTGTGAATAGTGAGCTCGTCTATTTATTCAAAAATTTAACCTACCTCGTCACAACACATTAAATTGTATTAAATTCGGTCCTACCTTCCCTTCTTTTCATTAATTGGGTCCAACCTTCCCCCTCTTTTCATTACTAACCTGTACATGTATTAAATTCGCCCTCCTACCTTTCTTTCTTTTCATTTAATGAAGCCATTTACCTTCCTTCTTTTTATTTATTGAAACTAGTTACACAAAAAAGAAATAAATGCATTCATTACTCGTGGCTAGTTAAGATATTAATCGAGAATCTCTTAAAATTAATCTATATATTTTTTAATAAATAATCGAGGCCCATTAAAAAATAATCGAGTCAATTTCAAAAAAAAAAAATCGATGCTTTTTAAAAAAATAATCGAGACAATTTAAATTAATAATCGAGACTTCATTTTAAGGGTTCGAATCTTCTTAAATAATCGAGGCTTGTTATAAGCCTCGATTAGTTTTATCTCAAGTAATCGATGATTGTGCACTAATAATCGATGAAGTCTAAAATAATCGAGGCTTCTAGTTAATTGGGTCAAGTTAAATAATCGATTAAAGTTAAATAATCGATTAAATCTAAAAAAAAACAAATCTTCTTAAACCATCATAATCGAGGAGCCTCAATTACTTTTAACTAGTAATTGAGGCTTCTTATGAAATATTCGAGACCACTTTTGTAAACTATTTTTTAATATATAATCGAGGCTCAACTTATAAATTTAATCGAGTCTAAGAATTAATCGAGTCTTGTAATTTTAATCGAGGCAATTTACAATAAATAATCACGGCTACAAAATAATCGAGGCTTACTATAAATAATCGAGGCAGTTAGAATTGTTAGGGTTTCGTTTTTAGAATTAGGGTTTCGAGTTGTTAGAGTGCATTTAATACCTGACAAAAGTACAATGTGTCAATCATTGGGTGTGGGGACCAAGTCTATTATAGTACAAATTGCCTAACAAACTACCTATTTTTAAAAATTGTTGTTTTTTCCCAATTACTATTTACTTTTGTCTACTTTTATCCATTTAGACAAAAAAAAAATGTAAGTTTTAAAATCCGTCAGATTAAATTTGATGATTTTATTTTATTTTTTTGTGTTAAATTTTTAAAATATAGGACAGGTTTTAAGCTGTTAAAGTTAAAATGAATTATATAAAAAAGGGAAAAAAAATCAAAATAGAAGGGGGAAAAATAAAGATTAGGATCACAAAGTGGTAAAACTAAAAAAGTTGACCTCTAGAAAAGATTTCTAAAGAATCTCTAGACGAATTTGTCGAGATTATTATTATGGAAATAAATTTCCGGAGTTATTCGGAACTCGACTCGATAAAAAGTCATTCATAGCTCATTCATTTTTTAAATAAATCAAGCTCGAGTTTTGAATCGAGCTTGATAAAATTATCAAGTTGAGCTCGAACATAGTAATATTCGGCTTGATCAACTTACAAACATGTTCAAACTCAAGCTTAATCGAACATGTTCATGAATATTATAAATTCGAATGTAACTGGTAAATTAAATAGGCTCTCTTTTTTTGAGATTGAATTTGAACATGTAAATTAAACGAGTTTTTTTGGAGCATTTGAGCTCAGGCTCGATTAGTAAAATCTTGAGCATTTCACAATTCGAGATCAAACTGAATTCGAGCATGACAAATATTGTCGAGTTGAGCTCGGACAAAAGAAAAAAAAAGCCTCAATCAGACTGAAGCTTGAAAAATCCTAAATGAGCCGAACTCAAACATCAAGATGTTCGGCTCGGCTCGGTTCATTGAGAACCCTAATTATTGTTGGCTAGTTAACACGGCCGGCATTTATAGACGGGGACACAAAAATCCTATACATTCATACGAGTACTCTGGTGGAAAATGCATAAATTGTGTTATCCTATTTTTCTAAAATTGGTGGTGTGACACAATCTAAACAGTTCAGCAGATAGTACCTGCAGAGGGTGTAAAATTTTGGATGATGCATCACTAACGATCAAGAGTAGTACTTTTGCTCTGCTCATATCATATATTATAGAATCTCGACAATTTTTAGCTCGAAACTATTTAAGATTAAAGTTAAAATGGGTAGTCTTCTATTATATTGTCTAACAAATCATAATTTATCAGATGGTCCTCTACTAAGGTCCGGAGAGATCATGTCTGTACATTTATCATTGTCTATGAATGCAAAATGAATTTGAATATGGATATCATCTAACATATTTTTTGTTTAACACAAATTTTTGTAAAGTTAAAAAGTGTATTTCACTATTGAATTACTGTATTTTAGTGTATTTTTATTATTAAATTAGAGTTTTATCTAATCTGAACTAGAAAGATAGATTATCTATAAATTCAGAACTTAAAAGATGAAAGCTATCAATCCAATATTATTTAAAAGATGAAAACCATCAATTCATGATCTGAAAGAATAATAAAACTATTAATTTAGGACTCCGAATTAAAATCTTATATTTTGATTCCTTTTATTTTTCAAATTATTTATATATTAATTTCCAACGAATTTTTTTTTTGTTAATTAGCTATTAATTTGAATAAATAATTTATTAAAAATAGACAAAAGACAAAAATTAATTGAAATATATAATTTTTGAGGTTTTGAATTGATAGAAAACATATATGTCACGTCATAAATTGATAATGGTCCTCTGAATGTTTGGAGATTAATTAATGAAATTTCTCTTTCTACTAAAAAAAATAGAGGCCGATCATTTCGTGTATTTTGTGATTGAAATTATGTGCGTGGTCGTACTACAATTTATCGGAATTGCTTACCTTATAAACAAAACATTATTATATATTAAATTGAGTTTGGGCATTTTTTTTTTATTTTTTGCAAAAAAAATAAATATAAATACATAGTTTTTAGCTAAGAGAATTACTCAAATGTATTCGCTTTCACACTAGCTATATATGTATCTACGTACACAAGTTTTATTTTGAAATTGGATTAAAAATAAAATGACCAAAATAAAAATGAAAATGAAAAATAAAAGTAATTATAATTTGATAAAAATAATAGTGGCTCATCTCTAGGATGTAAAAAAAAAAAGAAAAAAGAAAAAAGATGAATGTATTGGTTATGGTTTAGTGGAATAGAGGAGTCTGAGGTTAAATGGTACAAAATTCGAATTACATCAACAGCTTTTTTCAGTCTAACACATTATATACATTTTAAACAGATTATTGCATGGGATGAGGATTAATATTGTACCCAAATATTCCATGAGAAGTAAATTATTACAACGGATAAGGGTTTTATCCGGAGTTTTAGTGTATATAAATAGAATTTACTCAGGATAATATTTGAAGACTACATTAAATGATATTACCTAAAACACACACCCAACAAATTTCCGCCCAAAAAAAAAATGATATACCAACTGTAGGAGCATTCATTTATATATGCTTGCTGAATTATGGGGCGCACTGCGCACACTTAACTAATAATTTATGCTGCTCCAAATTAACATCTCTAAAACAAAGTCTACCAACAAATTTCAAAGTGAAATCTTGATAGAAAATCAGTTCATAATAATAATAGTAAGTTAAACGATCCGGTCAAAAACTCGATTTTGATCGAGAAATTACAATATTTTCCAAAAATTTAAATATCTACACATCAAAAGTCAGCTCCTCTGGGTAAATTTCAAGCTGCCATAGGCGGCGCCAGATTGAGATCAAGATTCAACTCTCTCTCCACATCAGATCCATCTACTTGATTCTCATCCACGACCGAGGCGGAATCCGAGTCGCTCTGCACGCCGCCGCCCGGGTAGCCCACCGCCACCACAGGCTGCATGTAGGGCTCAACATAGAAAAGCTGCTGCCCAACGCCCGGTTCTTGCCGGAAACACTGATACCCAGCGGCGGGAACGGAGCCGAGGCGGCGCGTGAGGTCGAGCTCGACGGGCGCGTGCGGGGTGGTGAGGTCGGCGCCGAACGACTCGACGGTGCTGCTGCGGCTGGGACTATGAGCGGCCGCGGAGCCGAAGGAGACGGTGAAGTTGGTCTTGGCCTTAGAGCCGCGGAACTCACGAGCGGCGGCGTCGTAGGCACGCGCCGCCTCCTCGGCGGTGTCGAAGGTGCCGAGCCAGACGCGGGTCTTCTTGTAGGGGTCGCGGATCTCGGCGGCGTAACGGCCCCACGGGCGCTTCCTGACACCTCTGTAGTGCACCTCATTGGCGGCGGCGCTAGGCTTCTCTTTCATCGCCATTGACGTATCTGGAATATTTTTTGAAGTGGAGTAAATAATGAGTGTAGGAGAAAGGGGGAGAAGAGTGTATATATAGAGGGGTAGGAAAGATTAGTTGGGGGTGGGCGCGGTCAGCGAGGTGTTTGACGTGGGGAGGTGGCGCCGCCCGAGTAGTTGAGTGTGCTACTGTGGCGGATTCATTTCTGCTTTAGGTTTTCAATTCCAAGCCTACATTTTTAATTTCAATGCACATACAACTGCGGACTCATTTTTCTTATTTTCTGTAAAATTAAATGATGGAGATAATTAAATATTTACTCTGTTTTTTTTTTGTTTTGTTAGATCATCGTAAGGATGTGTCATTTTTTGGAAAAAGAATAATATTTTTATAATTATTTTAATAGAAAAAAGTGACATTATAGTTTCTAATGTTATATAGCCTTTTTATAATGGTAAAAAGGTATTATATATGTTTTTTTTAAAGACGGTGATATTTCTATAATTATTTAGATAAAAAAATATTATTTTTATTAGCTAAAAAGTGTCATTTTCATTTTTGAAAATGATTCATATTGGATATGAGGTCGATGAAATTATCTGCTACATTCTGTGCAACACTACTTTATGATACACACTTTAATTTTTAATTGTTATTCTATTTTTTCTTTGATTTCAATCGATTGTATTTTAGTTTAGTTTTACACTTGTAAATTAGGATCACTTTATCCCATTAGGCTATATAATTATTTTTAATATTTAATTTCATTTTATAATTAATAATTCATCATTTTCTATAAAATAATTATATACCCTAATTGGGTAACGTGAACCCTAATTAATAAGTGTAAAATTAAGCCAAAAATAATCAATTAAAATTAAAAAAAATGAAATAAAAATTAATAATTTAAAGTGTGTAGCATAGAATGTTATGCCGAATGTAACAGAGAATTTCATTCGAATATGAGATATTCATCTAACGATTAGTCACTAGTCAAAAGTATTAAAGGATAGTCCCTCCAGAATTTTTTAGATTGTCTAGTTCTAGCATATTTCCACTTTCTTTATATTTATTATTCCTGTTTTTTTACTGTCATTCTTCTTTTCGTGGGATAATTTGTTGTTATATTTCCTTATTTGATTGTATTTTCATTATTATATATTTAAGTAATACCTATTTATAGAAATGATTTTATTTGACTGGATAACTTTTCTCAATTTTTAATCTTTTAACTTTATTTGAATGGATAACTTTCTCAACTTTCTTTATTTGATTGAATTATTACATTTGAACAAGAAAAAAATAATTGCTGAAACCCTTGTGTTTGCAAAAGTTATTGAGAATTTCCTTAAAAAAAAACAAGAAACAGTTAATTGAGAATTTAGGATCTTGAAAATAAATTGCATGCACATTTATAAGCGATAAAGGTAAGGTAACGTGGCAGAAGAGGACCGCCGGCAATTAGCGCAAGTGTTGTCATTTCTCACTCTAAGAGCATATAATTATTACACACAGTAATTTAGAGAGGGAAAGAGAGGGAGGAGAGAGAAAGCGGGGGGGTGGGGGGGGGAGAGGGTCAAAGATGCGGCAGCAGTAGGCCGCCCCGCCCATTTGGTTTTGTGAGGTTATGTTAGGTTCCTGGTCTTAATCTAATCTAATAATTAGCTTTCCCTCAAAAAAAAAAAAAATCTAATAATCAGCCGCCTTTAGCCGCCTCGGATTATCCGTACTCAAATGGGCCGACATTTCTTTGTGCTGCCCACTTTCTCAACGACGCGTGGCCCCCTACTCCAACCTACGCGTCTCTCTCTCTCTCTCTCTCTAGGAAGACGACCTTCACTTTGTCTTGGTCTTTCCTTCACTACTCGGATCTTCTACCATTAAATATTCCATTTTATATTTTATTAATTAACTTAATTAATATATTTCTTAATTGATAGTGATATTTTGTGCCTAAAAGTTAAAAATTATTGATTTTGACTCCATAAAAATAAATGCTTACAATAATATATATAAAGGTCTTTTTTTTTTTACGATTTGAAAGTAGACTTTGAATAAACACTATTCATACACAGTAATAAGAAGGTCTCATGTACGTCAAAATATTTGTATGTCTTAAATCGGGGCACATGCATTACACGTTTTTCATTGTTATGAGTGATATTTTTTATTATCATAAATTTTTCAATTAAAAAAAAGTATTAATAAATACAAAAATGCCAGTACATTTTTTTAAAGTTTTTTTAGTACTTTTCAATAAAATAAATGCATGTTTTTTAATGTTAGAAATAATACTTTTTCTTTTAATCGGATAGCTCTGGGATGGGGTTGGATCAAGCCTGAAGTGGTACCCGTCAGCCATTTGATAGAAAACTTGTGTACATCTTAGACTAGAGCTATCGGTGACTCTTGCACAAGAATCATGACAAAACGACAAATTTCATAAAAAAAAAAAAATCAAAAGTTACGGTTATGCGTGACTTGAGGCGGCCATCCGACTTAAGGCATCAATTACTTTACTTGCCATGTGGCACCCTCTAATTGGGTGTCACATATATATATATAGTGTAATTTAAATTATAAGAATTTTATATAATTATAAAAAATTAAAAACATAAAATTATATCAAAATTCATTAAAAAAAAATATCTATAAATAGAGCCTAATATTGATATGCTTTATGTCTAATTATACTATCAGATTGCACTCTTATACTATTGTTCTGTCTAATTATACTATCGGATTGCACTTCTATACTATTGTTCATTTTATGTCGTCTATGTAATATTTATGCTATTGTTCTGTCTAATTATACTATCGGATTGCACTCTTATACTATTGTTCTGTCTAATTATACTATCAGATTGCACTCATATACTATATATTGTTCATTTTATGTCATCTATGTAATATTTATACTATTGTTCTGTCTAATTATACTATCGGATTGCACTCCTATGCGATTGTTCATTTTAATAAAATATTCTTATTAAAAAAATAAAATGATAAATATTTTATGTAGGTTGTAAGAAAAAAAAAATTAATATTTTATTTGAAGGTTGGGTTGAATGAAAGTCACTGATGGGAGTATAAATTATATAAAATTGGAGGTTGTGGATGTGGAGGAGAGAGAAATTAATATTTTATTTGAAGATTGGATTGGATGAGATCACTGATGTGGATAGTCTTATATACATGAAAATTTACTTACAATAACTACAAACATAAAATAAGAGACAAATTATGCTAAATAAATTATGTACACCAAACTTAAACCGATAATCCAATAATAGATGAAGTCTATAGGATAACTAGGCATAATATAATGTAATTAATTACCAATGCAATAAAGTTAAGGGGGTCTATTTTTCCCAATACGATTATATGGTTTGTTTTGGTACCATATCGTGTTTCATACTCTAGTATTAAATGATCCTAATCGACAGTTGGTTGGACGAGCTTGATGACTTTGTATGAATTAAAAATATATATATAAACTTATCCTTCATGCCTGAACGAGATAATCCGCACGTCATGACTACTTGAAGATACGTACTGAATAAATCCCATTCATGTAGCCCGCAAACCAAACAGAATATGATCATAGTTGAAAAGCCAAACCGACAAACTTAAACCTAACTGTATATATTGGTGGGATAATTCAAATTAATTATGGTCTTATTCTTAATCTATTAAGAAGACAGTGCATCTTCGTTATACCTTTTGACCTTTTCACAACTCGTTTACAAGCTAAGTAACCAATTCATGAGGATTTGGAATATCATAGGAGGAACTGTATGTAACAAATCCAAAGATTTGAAATTACGATATAGGCATTTATTATCAAAGATGAGTGACACATCACATAAAGATGGTTTACCTTGCTAGATTGTACATCTAAACGACCAAACTTTGTGTTGGATTCAATCAATCAATGCAACAAAGACAATCAAGAGATGAAGAACAAAGATATGAACACGAGGGTTTAGAGTGTGATTGGGGTCCAAATTTACTATTTATAATTCCGGTTTATGCTCACGAGACAACTACTTAGGACCACACCCGCAATTGGACGGGGTCAATTGTAGAAGCAATAAGCTTAACCCGAGTCGATCTCTCAAGGAAGACTTTATGGGAAAGAATTATCTAAAGACTACACATGCTTTCAAGTAAACAACTAAAATGAAATCTAAACATTCTAACAAGGGGGTTTGATGATGATTATGCTAGGAATTCAAAATGGACAATAAAGCAAGACAATTAAATGCAAATACACAAATTAAATTAAGATTGGAGGAAATAAGTTGGATTAAGGTATTAGGGTATAGATTCTCTCAATAGTTTTATCACTATGCTTTATTCAAGTTGATGAGGCTACTCTCACAAATACGATAGACCCTTCCAATTAGTTTAACTTCAATTACTGTCACCGTCTATCCGTTAAACCTCTCTTACCTATATCGTACAAGCAAGATTGACATATTAGGCTTAGAAACCCCATCCACCTAACGTCGAATGAACCAATTTCTGAATTTAGATTCACAATCAAGACTCCTCTAAATCCTATCAATGTTCAAGTAGTGATCAAGTACCTAAACATGAAAAAGCACGATTCCAACAACAACAATCAACAAGAACAAGCATAGATCAAAACCACATCGATCATCTACCCCCTAATAGAGAGATTAGCCACTAAACATGCTTAAAATAACACATACACCATAGAAGAAAGTCATCTCATAAATTAAATGCAAATAACTCAAACTTCTACAATATTAAGTGTCTTTCAAGAGTTTGGAACAACCTCCTCAAATACATCCAAGAAATGTAAAGAAAAACACAAGATAAACCTCCTCCGAGCTTAGCTTCCGCGGATGGCTCGTCGTTGGTCCATCTCGTCTCTTCTCCGTCTCCCTTGGTTCGATCCCTTGCTCTTCCTTTTCTTCTCTTCTCTTAGGTGAAGATGGTGATGGTGAAACTGGTGTAGAGATTTAGTGTGTGTAGTGTGTGTGAAAAGAGAAAGAGAATGGAGAGAATGGAATATGAGATGGTTAGATGATGGGTGGAATAGTAGTGAATGGTAGAATCCCCCAAAAGAAATGAGAGATATGAGAGAGGGAGGAGAGATACGATAGATAGAGAGAGGGAGGGGGGGGGGAAATGTGATGTGAGATTGATGGTAAGAGATCAATTAATGAAGGGGATTTTTGTGGAAGATTTGTGCCCAAAAGTCCACTCTAAAAGTTTAGGTAATAATAAGCTATAAATTCTAGGAATTAAAAATGCAGCTCAAAAGAGTCCTTAACTGATTAGAATCAGTTGGAACTGGAGTGAAAAGGAAACATGGGGGAGAACTGGACCCGAGAGGGAGAGGGAGCAGCCCGCGCGCCGACGGGCTGCAGGGCGCCGCGGGGCGCACAGCGCGCGGCGGGGGCTAGCCCCGCGGGGGCCTTGGGCGCGGCGGGGTTTGGGGCGGCGGCGGGGGCGCAAGGCTCTCGGCCTTTTCGTGCCCCGCCCGCGCTTCTTAGCCCGCCCGTGCGGGTGCTTTTTTCTCAAATTCTTTAGCAACCTTGATCTTCTTACTAAAATAATCCAGCTCAATTACTCGATTTGCACTTGCCACCTTATTGCCGTAAAATACCTGCTTTTATGATTAAAAGCTCAAGTTTTGCAACACTTCGCACGATCCACCATTAGAGCAATAAACACAAATAAACACATAAAATCAACACATAACAATATAAAATTAAACAAAAGAAATACTAAACACAATAAAATAAATAAATTAAAATAACACAATTAGACACTATACAACTCCCCCACACTTAGCTCTTTGCTTGTCCTCAAGCAAATAAGAAATTAAAAATATGAAGCAAGAAGGAAATATTCGCAAGGTGATCATGTAATCGACAATTTGCATGGTTCCCTCAAAAGCATTCATTACCCGAGAATGTGAACACAATATCTTATCAAGTGAATTGCTTGCCTCCCCAAGTCTAGGAAAAGCATGTTAGCCCAAATTCAATTAATTTACATCTCCACAAATCACATCCACATTTATTAAGATACTTCATTAAGCGACAAAGGGGATTGCAAACACAGGACAAGGATCATTAGGTCAAATCATCGAGCATAACCGAGCTTCCTAATGTGGTTTTCCATACTCATCATGCAACACGTGAAAGGATTGACACACACATGAGAGGAGTAGAATCCGGAATGCAATCTCATTTATTTAAACACATTCATGGGGGTATGTATCAAGAATCACAAGGTACAACCATAAGGAGGACATCCCCAGTGTCTTTGCGTGGTTTCCCATACTCATAGTCGAATAAATCAACTAGAGAAGTAGAGATCCTTATTTTTCCCCTTTTTTTATATAATTATTATTATTATTATTATTATTTTATATATCATAAACACTAGGATGAATGATTAAGGGGAGAAATTTTCAAGAACAAGGCCAAGCATGCTTCCTATTCTTTCAAGAGCAAGACCTTTCAACGTCGATCATCAAATTGTGATCACATTCAAAAATAATTCATGCTAAAGAGTGACACCACGAAATAATTCCTTCATTCATGATCAACTTGAAAGTAATTCCTTGAAGATTCATATGAAAAATTGTTCAAATTTGACCATCGGGCAAGTCAAAATACTAAGTGGGAGAATTACACCATACTTAGATAACTAAAACAAATAATCATGCATATCAAAATCAACATAATTAACATAACATTATCAACACCAACATATTTAAGCAAAAACAACAAAATTCACTACATAACATAACAAGCTCTCCCCCACACTTAAAACATGCATTGTCCTCAATGTATGAAAAACGAATGCAAGCAAAAGAGAGAAGAGAGGAGAGAACGTCACAATTTTGTAGAGAACCGGCAACGTGCGCGAGCTCCTACAAAATAACACTAGGAAACACCAACGGAAAATACGAACAATATATTACAAAAACAACGCACACAAAACACGACAATACATATATAGAAAAACACAAAACATATGATTTACTGCTCTGGAGGTGGTGGTGGAAAGGATGAGGCAAGCGTCCAAGCGTCCCAGCTCGCTTGCAGTGCTCGAATGCCCTCCTTATATCTATCAAGGCGGGTGCGCGACTGCGGGATGGTGCGCGGTCGCGGCTTGGTACTTAGCCAAAATTCACCTCCTTGCTCCATTACACTCCATCCTTTGCCCCCTACGAAACAAAAACCAAAAACAAAAAGAAACATAACACACAAAATAGCATAAAATTGAAATGATAAACACCTAAAAATAAGAAAACCATGGGTTGCCTCCCATGCAGCGCTCATTTTAACGTCTCGAGCTAGACATAGCATCAGTTAGAGGTCATGGGGGTTCGTGGAGTGCGATGACTTTGTGCCCCTTGACTTGGATGGAACATTTCATCCATGGGCTGAAAATCTCGAGTGCTCCACAAGAAAATGCTTCTTCATCCATCGACTCCGTATTCTCTTTAGACTTTGATTTGCCCGGGAACCACCTCTTTCGGGTGTGAGATACAAGCTTTTGAGGCTCTTGGGCAACCTTCTTACTCGAAGTGCATTTATCAGGAACTTTCTTCACTTTTTCCCTCTCAATCTCCTTGCACTTGCTTTCCGAGCTTCCTTCCTGCACAAGGGAAGAACAATTTTTGTTTATGGGGTTAGCAGGCATAAGAGGATCAAACATAGAGAAAGATAAAGTTTCTCCAAAAATAGACATTTTCAATGTTCCATTTTTAACATCAATGAGGTTGTTTGTGGTAGCCATGAAAGACCTACCCAAAAGCAACGTGTATTCTTTCTCATTTTCTTGGGCTTCCCCTATGTCTAAGACAACAAAGTCAACAGGGACTATCAACCCCCACCCACTCTCACAAGGATATCCTCAACAATTCCCTTGGGATATCTAATGGATTTATTAGCAAATTGTAGGCACATTGTAGTAGGTTTCAAGTTCCCTAACTCTAGTTGCTTAAATAAGGCGTACGGCATCAAGTTTATTCCTGCCCCCAAATCTAACATCCCATACACTTCCTTACCATTCCCCAAAGCAAGTTTAAGAGTAAAACCACCTAGATCACAGAGCTTTGGCGGTAGTTGTTGTTGTAGAATCGTGCTTGCCACTTCGGACACTACTATCTTCTCATTCTCCCCAAACTTCCTCTTCTTGAAAGCTAGTTCTTTGAAGAACTTGACATAGGCCGGTACATTACGAATGACATCAAGGAGTGGAAGGTTGACGTTCACCTTTGAAAGGAGCTTGTAGAATTCTTGAAACTGGGTGTCTTGCTTCTCATTCCTCAACCGGCTTGGAAATGGAATTGGAGGATTATAGGGATTGGTAGCCTTGTGGAGTGTGGGCTTCCTCACTTCTTCTTTTTCTTTTTCGAGCTCCCTTTGTGGTTGTCGAGGAGCTTCATCTTCTTTTTCAAAGGTAACTTTCTTCAAGTTGGGCTCTCCAACCTTGTTCTCCTCAATGCCGCCACTTTTGAACACAGTTATAGCGTTCACTTGCTCAGGCTGACTTGGCAATTTTCCGCTCTTTAGCCGCTTGGACAGGTCACTCACCGTATCTGCAACTTGGCCTACTTGGACTTCAATCTGCTTGACAGAGACTTTCACGGACTCGAATCTTTGTTGAGTGGCCTGCATGAAGGGCTTGTAGTGTTTCTTCTAAGGGCGGCCTTGTGGGATGGTTTGGTTGAGCTGGATACTGTTGCGGCCTCGGATAAGGTGGAGCTTGGCCGCCTCCGGCTTGTTGAGGTGGAGGCGGTTGTTGTGGTAGTAGAGGTGGTGGTTGAGGTTGTCTCCAAGAGAAGTTTGGATGATTTCTCCACCCCGGATTGTATGCTTGGGAGTATGGGTTGTAAGGTTGGCATGGTTGGAATCCTTGAAGGGCATGTACTTGCTCTTGAAGAGCATGGAAATGAGCCTCTTTACTTGACTCCGGCTCGATCGACCTTTGGCACAAGTTGGCCCCATGGCCATACTCTCCACAAATCCCACAAGTCTCAACGGTCATCACTTGTTGGGGTGGTCTCTCGGAGGTTCGGAGCATCTCTACTTGCCTTGTCAACTCGGCAAGTTGTTTCGTCACATCATAACTAGGGTCGGCTTCATTGACGGAAGCTCTCTTCCCCCTAGAACTCTTTTGTTGAGAAGTAGTGGCCATGGTCTCATAGATGTTGGAGACCTCTTCGGCGGTCCGTCCTCCAATGTCTCATCCCGATGCATTGTCCACCATATATTGGAAATTTTGTGAAAGCCCGTCGTAAAAGAATTGGTTGAGCAACTCGGGTGCAAGATGGTGGTGAGGGCATTGTTGTTGGAGACCTCGAAATCGATCTCAAGCTTCATGAAACGATTCACCCGGAGATTGGGTGAAAGTAACAATTTGAGCTCTCAAGTCTTGGGTCTTTTGGTTGGAGTAGTAGTTGGCCATAAACTTCTCGTAGACGGTATTCCAATTGGCCAATGAGTTGGCCGGTAGGGACATGAACCATGTCTTGGCTCGATCCTTCAAGGTGTAGGGAAAACACCTCATCTTCAATTGATCTTCGTTCAAACCTTGTAAAGGAAAGGTTTGAACAACGGAATAGAACTCCCAGATGAAGTTCAAAGCATCTTCGGCCGGCATCCCATAGAATGAGGGAAGTTGGCTAAAAGGAATGTTCTTCAACTCGTAGTTCCTTGTGGCTTCACCAAGAACTATGCAAGAAGTCGACGCCCCAATCACGGGATGAGCAAAATCTCTGATGTTCCTAGCCGCATTGGCATTGGCATTGTCGGGGTTGTTGAAATGGTTAGCTTCCATCTCTCTTTTCCACTCAAACACGTCGAATCTCCTCGGTCGATGGATGTTGTTAAACACGGGGGCTACTCTCCGATTGAGGCTTCGCCTCCCTAGAATACACAAACACAAACAAAACGGAGATCAAACGTACCTTGCGGAAAGAGGGGTGAGACCAAACAATCAACACAAGAAAATAAAAACAAAACAACAACAACACAAACATGACACTTAAACAAGATCACTTTCACAAATACAAACAAATAACACAAAAGCAAATATAGTACCAATAAGACAATTTAGTGTGTGTAGTGTGTGTGAAAAGAGAGAGAGAATGAAGAGAATGGAATATGAGATGGTTAGATGATGGGTGGAATGGTAGTGAATGGTAGAATCCCCAAAAGAAATGAGAGATATGAGAGAGGGAGGAGAGATACGATAGATAGAGAGAGGGGGGGGGGAAAAGGTGATGTGAGATTGATGGTAAGAGATCAATTAATGAAGGGGATTTTTGTGGAAGATTTGTACCCAAAAGTTCACTCTAAAAGTTTAGGTAATAATAAGCGATAAATTCTAGGAATTAAAAATGCAGCTCAAAAGAGTCCTTAACTGATTAGAATCAGTTGGAACTGGAGTGAAAAGGAAACATGGGGGAGAACTGGACCCGAGAGGGAGAGGGAGCAGCCCGCGCGCTGACGGGCTGCAGGGCGCCGCGGGGCGCTGCAGGGGCTAGCCCCGTGGGGCTGGGGCGCGCGGCGGGGGCGCAAGGCTCTCGGACTTTTCGCGCCCTGCCCGCGCTCCTTAGCCCGCCCGTGCGGGTGCTTTTTCCTCAATTTCTTTAGCAACCTTGATCTTCTTACAAAAATAATCCAGCTCAATTACTCGATTTGCACTTGCCACCTTATTGCCGTAAAATACCTGCTTTTATAATTAAAAGCTCAAGTTTTGCAACACTTGGCACGATCCACCATTAGAGGAATAAACACAAATAAACACATAAAATCAACACATAACAATATAAAATTAAACAGAATAAATACTAAACACAATAAAATAAATAAATTAAAATAACACAATTAGACACTAAACATAGTGGTTCGATCTCGAAAGATCTACGTCCACTATGAGAAAGATTTGCTTCTTTATTGATGTGTAACACAAGATTACAAAACTTCAATGTAACTCACTCAAGAACTGAAATGAGAATACAACTTTTTGCAAAATCTGAGAATCAACACATGAATATTTCTCTAAGATTTCTCTCTTTCTCGCTGCATGCTTCTCTTCTTTTTCTCTCTTTTCTTAACTGCTCTTCTAAGCTGCAGATCATACCTTTCAACTGCCAACATAAACCGCTCATAACAAACCAATCCACGAGGCAAATCAGTTGCATCTACTGATAACTAACCCTAGCTAATTAACCTCCTTTAGTATGGCGGTTAATAGCAAATTGATTCTTGAGCTAATTTCCAATACACTGCGCATGCATAGAACTTACATGCAACCCTTTGATTATAACCGTTGATCACATGCTTCTGAATTTACAAGACTATTGAATCATGAGCTAGATTCTAACTCAAGATCAACAATTCTCCACCTTAGCTCTTGATTCACTTCTTCAAGAACTAAACTGTACTTCAGTTTCTTGACTACTTGAATACAGCTCCACCTGCTGCTACAATTCCTCTTACTTCATCTTCAGATCACTCCAATGAGACCAAGACTCAGCTCAAATTTAGTTGTTGGCAAAGCCTTGGTAAAACAATCTGCGGGATTAACTAAAGTGTCTATCTTGCCAACTGTTATGCTTTCCTTCTCCACCAGATCTCTCATAAAATGAAGTTTAACATCCTTATGTTTAGTTCTCCACCAGAATCTTTAGAGTTTAAGGCAGCTTTATAAGAAATTGGTTCACAAGCATCAAGATTATTGAACACAGTAAATGCAAGCATGGACAGATGATTGTCAGTAAGCCCAGTAAACCTTTGGGGTTGCCTAACGGTCTTTCTCACTCCGTCTCTAGTGAGTTGATAATTCTGAAGAATATTGGAATCTCCCACTTCTTCAGAATTGACCAGGTTTTCATTAGGATTATCCTGGAGATCATTGAGATCCCTGCCATCTTCAGGATGATCTCCATTACCATTTTCAGGCACATTATCAAGTAAAGACACATTATCATGCTTATTAAGTTCACTTAGCGCAAGCAGATGCTCCACCTCACTAGGAAATGTCACAGACACAGGATTAGGAGAAGATAAACTAGGAAATTCATTTTCATTAAAAATAACATCCCTGCTTATTATGGTTTTAAAACCAGGAACACTCTTATCCCAAAGTCTATATCATTTTACCCCTTCAGGGTAGCCCAAGAATACACATTTCCTAGATCTAGGATCCAGTTTATCATGCTTTTGGTGAACATAAGCAGAACAACCAAAAATTTTGAGATTTGAAAAATCAATGTCTTTATTTGCAAATACAGATTCAGGAGTTTTTCCATGTAAAGGCACAGATGGGGACCTATTGATTAGATAGGCATCAGTCACAACTGCTTCCCCCTAAAAATTCTTGGATAAACCAGATGTAGCCAACATGCTTCTAACTCGTTCAAAATGAGTTCTATTCATTCTCTCAGCAATGCCATTTTGCTGAGGGGTATAGTGGACAGTTTTATGTCTCCTCATTCCAAACTCAACACACAGTTTTATCAATCAATGCATTGCAAAATTCAAGACCATTATCTGTTCTCAAGGCTTTAATCTTTTTTCCAGTTTGGTTTTCAATTTTCTGGAAAAATCATCAATAATTGATAAAAAAATACCAATTTCCACCATGAGTATCAACTTTTGCAGGACCCCATACATTAGCATGCAAATATTCAAGAATATCAGAGCTAGCATGAGATTTGGGGAAACCAGAGATAAGGAATTGAACCCTATGTTATTTTCCCATCACACAATTTTCACAGAAAGGCATATCAGAGATGAGATCAGATCCAAAAACACGAGTTTTATGCAACATTTTCAGACCTTTATGACTCATATGCCCTAATCTAGCATGCCATAACATAGTTTTATCACTTTACACAGAGTTAACAATTGAAGGGACCAAATTCAAGGGGCTAACATTGCACACATACAAATTATGTTGCCTAGGTGCCTTAAACACCACCATAGCACCTTTTAGGAATTTAATTCCATCCACTTCAATTTTCGCAAGTAGACCATCATCAGTTAAGCATGCAACAGAGATCAAGTTATATCTCAAATCAGGGACATGTGTCACATTTTTCAAAGTAAGTGATGAACCAGAGTCAAATTTCAAACAGATTTCACCTATGCCAACCACATGACTTTTCTTTTCATTTGTCATGGACACAGAGCCATTTTCAACAATTTTCAGATTAGAAAACATGCTCTTACAAGGAGAGATGAAATGTGTATCCAGAATCAATAAGCCATTTATATTCTGACAAAGAATTAGACACAAAGTTCACAAAGGGCTCAGAGAACAAATCAGAGACCATAAGAACATCACCATAATTCTCAGAATCAACAGCCACATTTGCATGATTCACTACAAGAAAACCATCAAATTCCAGCGCAATTATTCCAGCGGTCTTCATATACGCTGGAATTTTTCGAATTCCAGTGGTTATTCCAACGAAAAATATTTACTGGAATTTTCCAACGAACATTCCAGCGAATTTATGCTCGCTGGAATTTTCCACCGGATATTCCGATGGATTTATATCTGCTGGAAATTCCAGCGCTGGAAATTCCAGCGTATATTTGAGTTGATTCCAGTGGAAAAACCCAATTGGAATGATTTTTATTTATTTTTTTCAACCCTTTTCAAATTCTAGTGAAAAAAATTACGCTAGAATATTTTAATAATTTATATTATTGTTTTTTTTTTGTTTTTTTTCCATATTCCAGCGCTATTTTTTCGTTGGAATGTTTTAATATTTTTTATTTATGATTTTTTCGAATTCCAGCGGTATTTTTCTGCTGGAATATTTTAATATTTTTTTTATTTTTTTTTTCAATTTTTTTCCAAATTCCAGTGGTATTTTTTCACTGGAATATTTTAACATTTTTTAGTTATGATTTTTTCATATTCCAGCGGTATTTTTTCACTGGAATATTTGATATTTTTTATTTTTTTTATTTTTTTCGATTTTTTTTCATATTTCAGCGATATTTTTCCGCTAGAATATTTTAATTTTTTTCATTTATAATTTTTTTTCGGATTCCAGCGGTATTTTTCTGTTGGAATATTTTAATATTTTTTTTAATGATTTTTTCGGATTCCAGTGTTATTTTTCCGCTGGAATATTTTATTGTTTAGTTTAATTTATCATTTTTTAGTAAAATTTCAACATTAGTTTTTTGCTGGAATTTTTGAAATTTTTACTATTTTTTATCATTTTAGTGTACAATGTTTATTTAATATTATAAATCAATATAAATAATACATTACAAAATAATATATTAAAATGTACTTTAGTCTTTTTAACTAGATAATGAATATTAATATTTTTAATTACAGGAGAAATATTTACTTATATAGAAGATAAATTGATCATAAAAATATACGATGAACTCGAGATTTATATAAAAGGATTTTGTTCTTTTAGAACTTCTAAAATCACTATTCAATTAAAGTTTATGAAATTAAACTAATAGTTTATTTAATATATATTTAACGCAATTAATCATTTAAAGTTTTATATAACTAATATAGATAATGTATTTTAAAGTTGAAAACTGTGTATTGTAATGAATTATGAAATTTTTAAGTTATAAATTGTAAGATTAGTAATTCATTATTACATAAATATTATTTTATAAATTTCCAACACTTATAATAAGTTTTCTTTAATATATAATCACAATACAATTGTCTCTCCTGCATTTTAAGTTTTAATTAAGTTAATTTGGAATTATAATTTACTATGAAATATAATATACACAAATAATCAATTAAAGTTTATTAAGCTAATATAGAAAATCTAATTTTAATCTTAAAATTTATGTATTCTTGTGAGTTATAAGTTATAAGATAATGCAAGTTATGAAGTATAATTTTTGTTACATTTCTATATAAATGTTATAAAGAATAATTATTAAAATTAAAATTAATTTCTAATCTTGATTATATTTTTTAAAAAATTATTCAATGACACCAAATAAATAGTATATCATGTGAACTTTTATAAATTAATCTAACAAATTTAATATTAAAAGTTGATAAATCATGCATCTATGATAATACATAATATATAAGATATACACATAATATATAATAAATATAAAATATATAGTATTATTAATGAATTCATCACTTGGTGCAGGCGGTAAAAGCTTGCACATATGTACGAGAGGTCTTGGGTTTGAAACTTCAAAGCAGCAAAGGAGGGGGGATTTTCAGCGGGTTTAGCGTGCGAGTTGGGCGGGCTTTCCTTCAGTGGGGGTGGTGCCCCGGGTTGGGGTGCTTTTTTTTAATAGTTTTGAACAATTCCAGCGTTTTTCGCACGCTGGAATATTATTCCGATGAAAAAAAAAGCGCTGGAATATTGTTCCGACGAAAGAAAAAAAAAGCGTTGGAATTGTATTCCAGCGAAAAAAAACAATGGAATTGTGTCCCAGCGAAAAAAAAACACTGGAATAGAATTTCTGCTGGAAATTTTCGATTCCGCCGCACTATTTTCCAGCGTCCGAGATGCGCTGGAATAACCGCTGGAATTGAGCATTCCATCGAAAATTTAGCCCATTTCAGCGAAAATATGTGCGCTGGAATTTATGGTTTTTCCTGTAGTGATTATCACTGGAATTTTCATATTTCCTTTTGATTTTCTTTGGCTGATCACACTTATTGGCATGGTGACCAGGTTCATTACAATTATAGCACTTTCTGTTACCATTCTTAGATTTTGATCTAGGCTTTTTCGTATCAGATGCATGATGAGGATTAGATCTTTCAGTAGTTCTTCCCCTAACATGCATAATTTCATCAAAATTCTTGCTACTGCTGCTAGACCCATGTTTCATATCAAGTTCTTTAGATTTAAGGCCATTAGCCACAATATCATAAGTAACCACATATCTGCCATATCTAATAGCATATTTAACATCATTGAATTTATCAGGAATAACATTTAAGAGCACAGTAGCAGAATATTTCTCAATTGTATCATCCCCTCCCAATTTCATAGCCTGAATTAATTTGTGAAAGTCATCCAAATTAGCATCAATATCTTTATACATATCATGCCTGAATTTGAAAAACTTTTCTTGCAGGAAAGACAGAGACTAAAAAGATGTTTGAGTGTACAATTCATTCAATTTTGTCCATAATTCTTTAGCACACGTAATACCAACAACCTGCCTCATCACAGAATCATGCAGACTCAACAAAATTGAAGACCTTGCACTTGCATTCATCTCAATTTTCTTATCATCAGTTCCAGTTCTATCACATCCACTCAGAACAACATTATACACTTTTTCTTTGATAAGAATGCATTCCATTTTAGTTTTCCAAATTTGAAAATTACTTTTGCCATCAAAAGAAGCAGTGTGATATGCAGAACCCATGGCAATCACACAGATAGACACAGACAGACAGAGATATCCAAGAAAAAGAACAGAGGGGAGAAGATAAAATCAAAGGACTCTCACAAGCAGTGATGAATGCCAAGGAGAGCCCAGATTACAAACAGGTTAACCTGCCGTACAGAGTTCACTTGGGTCCTTTTGTGTGTGATAAGTGAATCACACAGCACACTCAACAAAAAAACAGCCACGAGAGAAGGAGCGGAAGCAAGAAGGGCCAAGCACACAGAGCGAGGAACAACAATACCCAAAGAATCACAGAGATTCACAGCCAATTTTAAGGAATCACAGAGATAAGATGAAATTAGGGCAAAATCACAAAGATTCACGAAGAGATACATAGAATCACACAGATCTCAAAGAGAAGGTAGAAAATCACAAAGATCTCAACAGATAGCACCAAAACCCTAATTTTATAGGGTTTAGAGCACAATACCAGAGCGAGAATCCCCGCGGTTGGGATTCTCGACTTACCAGCCGAATTTTCACAAAGGCGATCGGATGTTAGCCCGAAGTGCGACGGAGGATGCCTCCGGAGAGTATCCCCATGGCTCTGATACCACTGTAGGGTATCAATGCTCCTGGAGGTTACACCTCTTGCTTTCTGCAGCCACAGATCGTCCACTCATCCCTCAAGGGACTGAGAATCGGGCAGGTTGGTCGCAGCAAGGCCCAGGGTTACTTGAGACCAAAGACTCCTCCAAATAGTGACCAATGCACACCGAGACCAAAAAAGGGAAGAATGACAGACTGATGCGGTATTTAATACCTCAAATAATATATCGTGCCAAGTGCAAGTGTACACGAATGTAGTAAGTAATGATACGAGTCGAACCACAAGGAATAAGAGTTATAGTTTCAACAATGCAAGTAATGTTAACCCTATTTACAATCACTATTTAAACAATCAAAATTTGATAGAAATGATTTTTGTTCCAACTTCAACAAATAACACAAGTTGTACTCTTTAATATAGAATGATAAAAAATTCAAATGAAAGATTTAAATGGAAATAAAAGGGAGTTCTAGGGTGCTAGATCCTTGATGAAAATATTCTCAAAAAACCATATGAATCACATATCTCTCCTCTCTCAACATGATTTGGACAATAGATCATCTAAGCACTTTCTCAAGCAACATAGACATACAAGCAAGTGTAAAACTTACTATCTCTAGCAAATATTTCACTCAAGCCTTCTAGCGTCCCAAATCACCATTGACATGCAAAATACTCATACTTATCTCAAAATACAAGTAAAAGGTCTCATAGATCAACTACACGTACATAAT
Source organism: Perilla frutescens (assembly GCA_026008535.1). Lineage (NCBI taxonomy): Eukaryota > Viridiplantae > Streptophyta > Magnoliopsida > Lamiales > Lamiaceae > Perilla > Perilla frutescens. Next base: position 17,488,971 of record BRKX01000007.1, on the reverse strand, counting down.
GAGTAAATCTCATTACACATTAAGTACAAAAATGAATCTAAATGGAGGCCACCCACATACATTCACAAATCAACACATTGATCCATAAGATTTAAAGAGGGAGGGGTACATTCATCACACATTCATCTAAAACACCCATCATCAAAGGATCCAACACCACAAAACCTAAATAGATTAGTTACTAATGCTCTTGAGATTAAAATCACAAACTTGAAAATAAAACATAAATAGGGTTTAGATTAAACCAATAGATTGTACAAAAATATCCACAAAGATCCTTCCGCTTCAACTTCAACTCTTCAAGAACAATATCTACCAAACCCTTCTCTTCCTTCTCTCCTTTCTACCTTGGCTATTTTCTAGTTTTTGTTTTCATTTGGAGGGAAAAGGTTTCAAAGGGAATAAGAGCTCTCTTCTCTATTAGGAAAGTTAGGTAGATATATCCATTTTCAAAGATGGATCAAAATTCGTCCAAAAATAATTTAGGGAAGAGGAAAGGATAAGGTCCGTAAAACAAAGCACCAGGGCGCAACACGGGCTCAATCGCGCCCTCACTCGTGCTGTGGGTTGAGCCAAGCCTATGATGGAAATGGGTGCGGGCGCGATCGGGTCGGTTGCGCCGCCTGTCGCGCAGTAGCTCGCGCCAACTTAACGGTGAAACGGGTCGCGAGCGCGAGCGGGCTCGGTTGCGCCACCTGTCATTAGGGGTGGCAATTCATACGTGTCGGGTCGTTAACGGGCCGACACGATAATGACACGATACGATAAGGCCAAACACGAACACGATCCGTTAAGAATCTGCTCGACACGAACACGACACGAACACGAAAAACACGATTTCTTATCGTGCCAACACGACATGATAGAGACACGAGAAGAACACGAGCACGATAATGACACAATATAAAATAACTAATAGTACATATTTAATTAAAATTATAATTTAAATAAATAAATTTTAATTCAAATAAATAAATTTTAAATTAAATAATTAAGTTTTAACTAAAATTTTAGATTAAATAAATATTTTAAACTATTATATATAATTAATATATTTATTTATGTATTTATATAATATTAGCGGGTTACACGAATCCGACACGAACCCGACACGAACACGACATGAAATTTTCGTGTCCTTATCGGGTTGACACGATAAGGACACGAACACGATAAGACTAAACACTAATCCATTAATTTCGTGCGTGTTCGTGTCGTGCTATCGTGTCGTGTCAAAAATTGCCAGCCCTACCTGTCATGTTGTGGGTTGCGCCACGGGGCGTGACCAGACTCGCGCCTGTGCTCAGACTGTAGCTTGCGCCTGCAGTACTGAATACACCGGTTCAGGCCCGTGGCACTCGGGTCGCGCCCTAGCTCACGCTATGGCTCGCACCTGCGCCTCGAATTCTTGGTTTTCTTCTATAACACACCTGGAATTGTACTTGAATTAAATATGGGTTTAGACATCAAAAATATACAATTGGTTTATAAAATGGTATTGAAATAGCCTTGAGTTGCAGTCAAAAGAAGCATAAAAATCCCGATTATCACAGATCACACACAACCCTCATAACGGCTCAAACTTCCGGTGAGCCCACGACTGACCCCTGCCATCCCAGGATACTCGCACAAAGAGACAACGTAGGAATCCAGATGAACTAGGACCGTAAGCAGAGGGACAGTAAGAGCACAAAGCTCTCAAGCCAAGGTTTGAAATAAGGGATCGCAAGAAGCAAAGAATAAGAACATTCAGAGAGAGAAAAAGAGATTAAATGTAGAAGGTGAGTGAACAGTGAAGCCCCAGGCTTCTTTTAATGAAGCAAAGCGTAGCCAAAGAGACGTGAGGGAATCAGTAAATGGATGGCTAGTCAACGGGCCGAGTAAATGATGAGAGATGGGCCAGCAGTAATTGGGCCTCAGCAATGGGCCAACAAACACCCAACATCTTGGATTCAGCTGTCTTGCTTGGTTGCAAACCAGTCAGTACACCTTTCTCAGCAGGGCTCACTTTGCATAAGGAAGGAGAGCAGTTATCTCAGGGTGATTCTTATAGGAGAATTGTTGGGAAGCTTCTCTATTTAAATCTTACACGGCCAGACATCACTTATGGCATGCAACAACTTTCTCAATATGTGAATTGTCCCACTAAGGATCATTGGGAGGCTGCCATACATGTTTTAAAATATCTCAAAGGCAGTCACTCCCTCGGCCTCTTCTATGTTTCTTCTTCTAAATTTGATCTCACAGTGCATTGCGACGTAGACTGGGGTTCATGCACTGATACGCGCAAGTCACTTACGAGATATTGTATCTCTTTAGGGACATGTCTTGTATCTTGGAAATGCAAGAAACAAGACACTGTTTTATTATCTACTATTGAGGTTGCAGCCTCAGCTTCACTACACGGGAGTTGTTTTGGCTTTCCTATATGTTGCATGATTTCTCTGTGCCAGTTTCTTTGCCAATTCCCATTCACTGTGACAATAAAGCGGCAATCCAAATAACACAGAATCAAGTCTTACATGAGAGAATGAAGCACTTGGATATAGATTGTAATTTTGCTCGCTCTCAATTTCAAAAGAGGTTCATTTTTCCTATGTATGTGTCTACAAAATCTCAACTTGCAGATGTGTTTACTAAATCACTTCCTGGACCTTGTTTCAGGACCTTACTTTCCAGTCTCTATCTTAGTGATTTGCACCGGCTTTAGCCTGCGGGGGACTGATGAAATTCTCTTAAACCTTACGTGCTGCATGGCTGAAGACTATTGTTGTTATATCCGCGGCTATCAACTACCTTTCCACGTGTCAACATTGCATGCATGGACCACTTAAGCATGCATTCAATACCGTTGATTAGCTGGTCACAAGGATCATGAATTGTAGCCATAAGATGTGGTAGCTTGGTTAGCAAGTTTGTATCTAGTATAAATAGCAATTAGCACACTTATGCAGACTGATTTGTGGTTGTATTCTGTACAAGAATAATAAGCATTCACAGATTATTGAACTCAGTTTCCAGCTTTCAATCTATCATTTTATCATTTGATGATACATTGAGATAATCAACATTCTTTTCCAGTCAAAACATTTTAGTTTTGCAGTGAAGTTCCATATTTTGTTTATTAGGGAAGGCGCTTTTTAGATTCTCAAAAGTGAATGTTGGAAATTTTCTTATTTCTTCATGCAGTGTTCAAATTAATAGAGTATGTCAGTATATACTGGCAACTGGGCTTCCTTTGTCCTCTGGTTACTTGATCAACATTCTCTTCTGCATATTCTCTCAAACTGACACGTTTTTTATTTGCTTCGAGGGACCCTTCAAATTGTTCATGGTACTTGAGTTCTGTTTGTAAATATTCGAATAATAATCACAAACTTCTTGCCTTAAGGCCAGACTTTTAAATTTAGTAAATGCTAATAGATTGCATGACCAATGCTTTTTTCCTTATTGATTTAGCTATCTAGCGAAGACTGTAGAGCTTTTTTTTGTTGTCCTTCACATTTCTGTCTCTGGTGAATTGATTTACAATCAACAGCTTAGTAATTGCATCATTGATTCCTTATAGGATATACATGAGTCTAGCTGAAATTATTTTACCTCATATCCCCGATCCGCCATCTTCCGTGTTAGCTTTCCTACTTATGGATGATTGGTTGTTTAGAATTCTTAAGGATGATTATGTCGTTTATCTCTTAAAGTTTCATGCTATATTCATTTTTTCTAATGCAAGGAACATATTCATATGTCTACAGGTTGCAGAAGCCTGCTTCATGATAGGAAATTCTTAGTTGTATCATGAGGTACTATCTCATGTGTCACGATATCTCTATCGGGACACTTAAAAGTGTCCCAATAGGAGATGCGGCTAAGAATTTCCATTTTTCCTGATTTTGATAAATTAGTACTTTCTTTATTTTTCCTATTGTATGCGACTGGCGTTTGAGCGGACTAGATGAAGGCGCAAAAGAACTCTATAAATAATACCTTTATAACGTTATATCAATTGATTGAATGGATCTTGTCTCGTTGATCCTTTTGTGCGCTATTTCAGATTCTTACTTTTGGTTAGATGAAGTTTCTTCCACAAACTCTTTGCTATGATGGTGTACGTGTGAGGATATGATCTTTGGAAGGCAAGGATCGTTTATGTAGAAACTCTCTTTCTAACACTGGTTGTGCTGGCACCAAACTTTGTGCCTTGAAGGACTATTATGTATTCATTTCCTTTCACCGTGAATGCATACTGTATATATATTTGCACATGTGACTAACTCTTTTTTATTCTTCTTTGAATTATCAAAGTCTGTGAATATGTGATCACTGTCATCTTTCAAGGGGTTCCATCTAAAAATTGTTCTGCTCATCATTTTAGTTCGATTCATTAATTGTCTAAAGCATTCGATCATTTAAAATAATGTTATAAAAATTAATAATACATAAATGATTATAAAATAATGTAAAATATTAAAAAATAATATAAAATATTAAAAAAAAATAAAAAAATCAAATAAATAAAAGAATAAAATTTTTCAAAAAAGTGATTTCAAATTCATAATTAAACAGTAATTGAAAAAAAAATTAACAAAATAGAATTAAATTTAGCGACAGAATTTTCCAATGCTAAATCCATCGCTAATATAAAAAAAAATTAAGAAATAAATATTTAACGACGAAATATTTTCTGTCGCTAAGAAAAATTCATTGTTAATATTAAAAAATAAAATTTGAAAATTAAAAGTCGATCATTAACGATGGGTTTTTTTGTTGCTACGTTAGCGACGGAAAAATTCGTCGTTAATGTCAAAAAATAAAATAAAAAAATTAAAATTCGCGGTTTAACGATGAATTTTTCCGATTAATCTGTCGATAAACGTCTAAATTTTAATTCGTTGTTAATATGTCGGATTTTAGCGATGGACTATAATCCATAGCTAACTCCGTCGTTAAATCGCGTTTTTCTTGTAGTGAATTCAATTTTTCATTTTTATTTATTATTTTTTGAAAAAATTCAAACAGTTGTTTAAAAAATTGTTTTTATTTAATTTAATTTTTATTCTATTTATGTACATTTATAAAAATTAATTTTTTTCAATTTTTTAGTTATTTTAAATTAAAATAAAAAAGTCGTACAATAGTTTTTAAAAATATTTTATTTTTTCAATAAATTTTATTTATTTAAAATTTAATTTTTATTTTTGTTTTTGAATTGAGCCCCTATATTTTCAATTTAGTTAAAATTAAGTCTCTCAAATAACCGAAGACTTGATTTTAACCAAGTTGATAGTATATGAATCTCATTTTGACTAAATAAAGTAGAGAACCCAATCCGTACAGAGCTTTAAGGTTTTATTTCTTTTTCTATAATAAGATTATTCTACTTTCTTAGTATCAAAAGATATGTATTATTCCCCTTAAAAAGAAAAAAAAAGATGCTTATTATTATAAAAAATCTAAGATTTAATAAAAAAGATCCAAAACGATGAAGAAAGATATCCACATAAGACAGGGATCCTGATCTAAAATTTGGATCGATTACAATTAAGGGTGTGCACATCGAACCGAAACTAAAAAATTAAAAAAAAATTGAACTATTTGGTTCGGTTGGTTTGGTCATCTTTACTTTAATTTTGGTTTGGTTTTAAATATTAAAAGCAAAATATAATTTAATTCAGTTTCGGTTTAAGTAAAAATTATTTTGGTTAAAATTGAACCAACCAATATATATATATACACACTATATTTATAATTTATAATTATAATAGTAATTATACCTAAATTAATAAATTTAAAAGGTATTATATATATATATATAATATTAGTAATTCTAATATTTATTTTCAATTTTCTAGTTTTAGAATGTTTAAAACATTTACTTATTTAATACTACCTCCGTCCCAATAGCAAGGTCCACTTGCTATTGGGCACGGAGATTAAGGAGAAATGAATTAGTTGGTTAAGTAGTGAGTAAAGTAGATGAGGTCCATTTATTTAAGGAGTAGTCTAATAAAAAGTAATATAAAGTAAGTGGGGTCCACTTTGATGTTGATATTAATTATTTCCATATTTGGAAGTGGACCTTGCTATTGGGACAGCCAAATAAGGTAAGGTGGACTTTGCTATTGGGACGGAGGGAGTATATCATTTGTTATCTATTGAATGCATGTTATTTTCTTTAGATATAATTATTTTGGTGTTAGATTTAAGAGATAGTGAGAGAAAGAAAAGGGAAAAGATTTGAGAAAATTTTATATCTGAATTTCTTAATCTGAAAACTTACATTTTGATTGTACATTGCTTGCTTTTAAACAACTGAAAGAAGAATTTGGAAGCAGAAACTATCTTGAACTAATTTCTAACTAATAGCTAAACTTCTAACTGATAAACTCATGTGCTCTTAACTTAATCCAATATTTGGAAAAAATAAAAATAATCATTGGAAATTCAGTTAAGTCGAAAACCAAACCAAACTAACCAACGAATTATGGTTTGGTTTGGTTCGGTTATATATATTATTTTGATTGGTTTGGTTTGAATTTTTTTTAAGAATTTTTTTATTTAGTTTTGTTAGTTTGGTTCAATTTTGTAGTGAACCAACCATTTGCATACTCCTAATTACAATGACGAACGATAAATTTGACGAAATCCTCCGGTTCATAGTAGGTATCCCACTTTGTATTTAAATTATTTTGTTGGGTTAGGAGCCACACATCCCCCTCGACTAATCTACAAGACTCACATTACCTTTTTTTATTATTTGGTGCATTTAGCCCCCTCGACTATCTAAAATGGTTCATATTGCCCCTTCTATGGATGGAAAAATTAACACCATTAACAAATACACATACCAATACACATTTTTCTCATATACTTTTACACACAATACAATTAGGGATGTAAATGAGCCAAGCTACTCGTGAGATACTCGGAGATCGACTCGAAAAAAACTCGCTCGAATGTGACTCGGCTCGTAAACGAGTCGAGCTCGAGCTCGCTAAACGAGCTCGAGCTTTTTGTCGAGCCGAGCTCGAGCTTGGGGGTGCTCGGCTCGAGAAGCTCGCGAGCTTACTCGGCTCGTGAAGCTCGCGAGTAGTTAACCGAGCTGTCTCACGAGTAGTTAATCGAGTTGTCTCGCGAGTAGTTAATCGAGTAGTCTCCCGAGTAGTTAATCGAGTAGTCTCACGAGTAGTTAATCGAGCAGTCTCGCGAGTAGTTAATCGAGCAATCTCGTGAGTAGTTCTCACGAGTAGTTACTTAAGTTAGTTCATGATACAACTTTCGAACTATACTCAATTTGAAACTCGAAATATATATTTTTTTATTTTTTCTAATGTTTTTAAAATAAAATTTATTTTTGTTAAAATTTCCAATTAATAATAAAATGGAATCAATGGTAATAACATTATATTACTGGTATTAAATTTAAAACTTCTCAATTAATTAAATAAAAACTATGAAATGAAATAATATTTCAATTCATTGACAATTTGATATGTGTGCATCGATCAAGGTGGATTAAATAATATATATAAAATAAAATAATAGTTTTATTTAATACTATATTATCAAAATAAATATTAATATTAACCAAATATTATGAAAAATAATACTTTACATGAAATATTAATTGAAATTAATAATTTTTAATTGATATTAACAAAATCAATTAGTTGATCAAAGTCAATACAAGTTAGTAACAACTAACAATACTATCGAAATTAATAGTAATATATCATATATACATTGTAAACAATAATTTATATATTTATATTACTCTATTTTATATATCCTAGATCGAGAATCGAGATAATATATACTCTAAGTATATATATATATAATATTTCTTAACTAGATTTTAAATTATTATATCTTCTTAAGTAATAATGAAAAAAATAAAATAACAAAAATCAAGACTAATATTGACAAATTAATATTCTTCATTCTTCATTCTTCAATCTATTAAGAAATAAATATAAAATAAAATTATATTTTTAACTAATATAATGGAAACAGTGACTAATATTAATAGAAAAATATACTTAATTGAAATCAATAATTGTTATTTCTTAACTAATATTTCAAGGTCAAAATTTTAAATTAATTAGCAATAATAACACATTTTACAAACAAAAGACAAAATTGTTGAATATATCGTATATTAATATTATATATACATAGTAATTAGTAATATTATTCTATCCTATATTCGAAATAATATTTACTCTAACACTAATACACTATATATATAATCTATCTTAACTAGATTTTAAATTATTGTATCTTAAGTAATAAAGAAAAAAAAAAAGAAATAAAAAAAAAATCAAGACTAATATTGACAAATTAATATTCCTCAATCGATTAAGTAATAAAAATAAAATAAATCCAAATGATAATTTTATCTAATATTAAAAATAATGACTAATACTAACAAAAAATATATTTTACCTAAAATATTAATTGAAATCAATAATTGTCATATCTCAATTAATATTTTCAAAGTTAAAATTTAAAATTAAGGAGCAATAATAACACTTTTATAAACAAAAGTCAAAATTATTGAATATATCCTACATCCTATATCATATATACATAGTAATTACCAATTAGTAATTAGCAATTTAGCATAGTAGTATTATTCTATCCAATATTCGAGATAATATTAACACTAACATTATATATATATATATATATATATATAATCCATCTTAACTAGATTTCAAATTATATCGTAAATAATAATGAAAAAAAAAGAAATAACAAAATCAAGACTAATATTGACAAATTAATATTCCTCAATCAATCAAATTAGAAATATAAATAAACCAAAATGATAATTTTGTCTAATATAATCAAAATAATGACTAATACTAACAAAAAAAAAATATGACGTATGTTGAACTTTGTTTGAAATAAACCAAATTTATAATTTTGTCTAATATAATCATATTCGACTTTGTCACGTATGTTGAACTTTGTTTGAAATATTTTAGGAATTTTTTTAATATGCGGGGTTATTATTGTCGATTTTTTTTAGTTCCAAATAAACGAGTCGAGCTTAATTTTGAGTCGGACTCGAATATAACATAAATGAGTCGAGCTCGAGTTGGACTCGAATATATCATTAATAAGCCAAACTCGAGTCGAGTAATCAAGATCGAGCTCGAGTCGAGTGTTCGAGCTCAAACTCGAGTCGAGTATCGAGCTCGAGCTCGAGTTAGGCTCGAATAACAGTTAAACGAGCCGAGCTCGAGTACATATTTTTCTTCTCGAGCCGAGCTCGAGCTCCCGAGTAGTTAAACGAGCCGAGCTCGAGCTCAGTGATACTCGACTCGACTCGGCTCGTTTACAGCCCTAAATACAATTAACCAAAATTGCTACAAATTAATAAATTATGATTGATAATTAATAAAATAATAAATACCAATAAATTTATTAATAAATTAATTAACACATAAAAATAGTAATATAGTATGAAAATTTCAAGATTTATAATACGCACACATATCGAGATAATTTATAAAATTATTTTGAATTTTGAAACTCGGCGATTCGATGATGAATTCTACATTAGAAATTGAGTTTTAGTTTATAATGATTTAATATTTTGGAAATGGAGTGTGATTTATTAATTTCATATTTGCTTAGGTTCTCATCTTCAAAAGTCATTATACAGTGATATTAATTAATTTGTGAGTTTGTTTTACCATTGAAAATGAAGTCGAATGTTTAATTGTAAATTTGAAATACGCGGATGATGGTTTTTAGATGAAATAATTTTATAAATTATCTCAATATATATATATATATATATATATATGTGTGTGTGTGTGTGTATTATAAATATTAAATTTTTCATACTAGATTATTATTATTATTATTATTATTATTATTATTATTATTATTATTATTATTATTATTATTATTATGTGTTAATTAATTTGTGGGTATTTATTATTTTATTAATTATTAATCATAATTTATTAACTTGTAGCAATTTTGGTTAATTGTAAAATTGTGTGTAAAAGTATGTGAAAAATCTTAGCATGTGAGAAAAATGTGTGTTAGTGTGTGTTTGTTAACGGTGTTAACTTTTTCATAAATATAAAAGGGGCAATTTGAGACATTTTAAATAGTCAAGAGGGCTATAGACTAAATAGTCAAAGAGAAGATAATGTGAACCTTGTAGAATCGTCAAAGGAGCCATGACGCCCTTAATCCTATTTTGTAATGATTCTTATTTTTTGGAATGAGATTTATTTTCTACTTTATTACAAAAACTTCTTAAAGAGTGGCTATAAAGTTGACGAGGGTAGAAGTATCCGAGGCAAAATGAAGAAACTAGAGCGCAGGGACAAAGGTTCCCCCCCCCCCCCCCCAAAAAAAAAAACGTATAGGAAAAAACATATTATCTCGTGGCTACCTTTTTTTGTTTTTCTGAAATAGTTTTTGTAATTAGCCTAGTATTATTTCATCCAGAAAGAAAGAGCATTATCCATCAATTTTCATGTACAGAAAATTGTTATATCTTTTGATTATTCATAAGCTTGCTAATTATTAAAAAAAAAAAAAAAACACCTAATTTGAATTCCATTCATCAATTTTTATGTACTGAAAATTGTTATATCGTTTGATTTCAATGAACGAATTGAACGTGACATATGAAATGATTATTCTCTTGCTCGTCGTCGAAGTCATCCTTCATTCATCGCTCGCATGATTCCTAAAATAATGACCCATATAACTTTTCCTTCAAAATTTATAATTTTCTCTGCTACATATATATGTGGCTATATGTACATTACCATATAAGTATGTGTACGATTAAAATGAAATATGAGATTGGAATACACCATGAATTTAGGATCTCATTGAAGCAATCTGAATGCAAGAAGTTCCATTCATCAACTTGACAATTGCCGATGCTAAGCAAAAAAACAGAGCAAAAAAGGGCAAAGAAGTTGGAAGTATTAGTCTACAACAGAACCTCATTGCAAGTTAATCTTGCTTTCACCAAAACACAGACACTCTCTCTCTCTCTCTCTCTCTCTCTAAACTCCAGCAAAAACATGAACCTTAACATTTCAAGGATTAATGAACTCTTGTTGAACATCTCCATATCCCTCCTGTTTCTCATACTCCTCCATGGAATCGAACTCGTATTTCGATTTCTTGTAATTGCCATTATAGTAGTATCCCTCCTCATTGTTGTTCTCACGCTCACTGGGGCTGTAGTTTTGTTGTTGGACGTGGTAGTAGTACTGACCGTTGTTCACTAATCTTGTGTCACTCAATCCCTGTGGCTCACTCGGGGTATAGTTTTCGTGCTCGAAGCCGTTGTAGTACCTACCGTTGTCTTCTATTCTCGTATCACTCATACCCTGTGGTTCGCTCTTGTAACCACCGTTGAGATCATAGGCGTTGTTGGTGTCGTAATAGCTCTTGTGATTCGATGTCCAGAAGCCGTTGTTGTTGCTCAATTCGCCGTTGTTGTAAGTGTTGGATTCTTTGTTGTTGTTCAGCTCCTCAGGATTTTCACTTGAAAACTCCTCCTCTTCTTCATCGCTGGTATTCTTGCCATAGAGACCGTAATATGGTATTTCGTTCTCAGATGGGGCCGGGGTATAATCGGCACCTAGGGTTGTAGGGGTCGGAGCCGGGCTATAATCGGCTCCTAAGGTTGTAGGGGCCGGGGCTGGACTATATCCGGCCCCTAGGGTTGTAGGGGCCGGGGATGGAGAGAAGCCCGAGTCGGCCCCTATGGGTGCGGATGCCGGTACATTGCTGATTTGGCTTGGGATGGGAGCTGAGGATGGAGTTGGAGCTGAGGGAACATCTTTTTTCAGATTAGTACTACTAGGGATTGTGACATAATTGTTTGTGGTGAGATGAACGTATTTGGAGAAGAATTTGCTCTCTCTTGCTTGAGTTTGGCAACAAGTGGATAAAATTATGAGAAAGAAACAAGAAAATTGTTTGGTAAATGTTGCCATTGGTGCTAAGAGAGAGAAGAAAAAGAAATGGAAGTGGTTTTTGATTTGGTTGATGGGAAGATTGGTTTTTTTGAGACATGTATATATGTAAGAATGGAGTTTCAAATGTTGGGATTTTAATTTTATTTTTTGCGAAATGTTATGCGTAGATTGAGGAAATTGGAGAATTGTGGGGCATGAAATCACGACATTTTGTAAAGGCTGCATGTGGGAGCAATGAATTTGTCTAATGGAGTGAGCACCAAACTTTAATAGTTAACTACACTTAACATATCAATTTCATCAAAAACACCCAAGCGATAAAAAATTTTGTATCAAATGAGGACGTCGAATCGAAACAATGATGCCCTTCCCCAACTGAAAAACTACTATGCCTCACTATCATAATTAATTATCATGAAATTTTAATTTGACGTTGAGTTTCAAGTTAAAAATAAATTATAATTTTCATAGTAAGTTGTGTGAAATTTCTTTTCTTTTCTATTTGGAGAGAAGGTACGGTTTTGAATTTCTGATTGAGCCATTTAGTTAAATTATATTGTCCTCTGAAATAGTTTAGAGACACTAATTTATTATGAGCTCCGAATACGATTAATATTTTAATTTAAAAGCGATTTCTATATATATAATGAATTGATATATTTTTCATAATATTTCAGAATATTAACTAAAACCTAAATTGAGGCACACCGCCCTTAATTAACAAGATTTTGGAATGCCCTTTTTCAAAGAAAAGGGAATGCCCATCAAGAAAAGAAGAAGAGAGAAACAGGAATGATAAAGTAGTAATTATATTGTTGAATAGTGTGTATGGTCAAAAAGTGCTTATTATATTTTGAAATAGTTACCCATGTCTGAAAAGGGCAATTCCCAAATGGGAAGCATGAAATTAAAGCAAAAGGTCAATTATAGCGTCGGCCGTTGAGTTCGTTATATTCTATGTTTCCAACCGTCAATTCGCATTTTTCTTTGGCCCAAATTGCGACCGTTGATTGCGTTTACGTGAAATTTGGTGTTTATTTACTATCTTTATCAAAATAAACAATTACCAAGTAAACATACTGCTCTAGTTATTTAACTAACCAAGAAAATCATACTCCCTCCGTCCCATAATTATAGTTCACTTCTCATTTTCACACAGATTAAGAAATCACATTTAATATGTATTGGAAATATACAATTTACAATAATTATCCTATATTGCCCTTATTTTTTACTATATTAATTGCATTCATACTATATTAAATAGGGTTTTATTTGTAAAAGAATATTTAAATACAATCCCAATTTAGAATATGACTATAATTTTGGGACATTCCAAAAAGGAATAATGGACTATAATTATGGGACGGAGGGAGTATACTCTTTTGTTTTATTTTTTTTATCTAGAATTAATAATTAATTTTATGGACTAATATATACATATCTCATATATGACATAAAATTTTATTTACTTGTATTTTCCTTAAAAATAGACAATATTTTCTCTCTCCATATTTTTTTAAGGTTTAAGATATGGTTAAAATTGAGAGAGAGAGAGAGTGTGTAAATATATAAAACAACAAATATTTTGACACAAAATAAAAAAGTTAAAACAACAATCATAATGAAAGGGGGGAGTATATAACAATATATTCTCTTGCGCACCTGGTAACATTTTGCAAAAAATTCATGCTTATTTTGTTAGATTTGATTTTTAATTTTTAATCCGGAAAATCTTTTCATAGCCCATATATATTTTTGTAGATATTTTTATGTAAAATTTTGAATAAGAAGATACAATTTTAATTTACAGATGATAGGAAGATTCGATGTAGCCCTAGATGGCAATACTTGGATTTTTAAGAAAATTATTGAAAATATATATTTATGCAATGTTTTTTTTTATAATAATTTATGTGCAATCCCTATTGTCATATTAACACGAGATTAATCATGTGTGATGTGATGTTTTTTTGTTGTCGAAGATAACCCGCAGCCGCTAGGATTCGAACTTGAGACCTGTGGCCTCAAGATATCACCACTCTACCACTAGGCATCTCCAAGGGGACGTGTGTGATGTGATGTTTATTTTTACTTCATGTTGTGTTAATGATATCATTATAAAAGAACACCGATATCATTAAAATAGCAGGGGATAACAAATAATATCACCGTACACGTAATTAATATCTCTTACCTATTCCTTTGAGAATTTAGATATTCCTAAATTTCTTAAATGGGCTTTAGTACAGACGTCTTCTAATCGGGCTTCTTAAATATAATTTCTTGATCGGGCCGAAATTAGATCGGGATCCATAAATATGATTATCTTGAAATGGGGGAGCTTTGGAGTCTCATACGCTGGATAATTCGCTTAAGTGGGTGTAGGGTCATTTTTTTTATAGGTTAATTACATTTCAGTAATAAACGTTTCTCCCTTTTATATTTTTGTCCCAAAATTTAAAAGCTATATATTTATATAATATATAATAACGACTCCGCCATCCGAAAATAGAAATCTCTATTTTCCCACTCATTTACACCTTTCAAAAAAGAAAATATAACATTATTTATTTAAAATATATTTATATTAATTATTTAATTAATTAGAAATTCATAGTTATTTGCAAATCCACTGTTGTTTGAATGTTTGCCAAAAATATTGGGTTCATAGTTAACATGAGTGAACGATGATGCTAATTCAATAAAATTCTGACAGTGTTTTCATGATTGGTTTATAATGTTCTCGATAAGTTTTCATACTAATACTAACAAGAGTTATGATAATGCTAAAATAAGCTATGACACTGTTAAAAGTTATGAATGACAATGTTAATACTACAAATTATACAATTGAATCATACAATGCATACAATGAGTTTTACATATTCCTACAAATTTCCTGAGGTCAACAAAACAAAATCAAACTGCTAAATCATCATAAAACAAAGTTAACACAATTTGTTCAAGATTATATTTTATATGTTTCGGCAAGTATTGTAATGTTAATAAAACAAAAGGAAACTATTAAATCATTATGAAAGAATGTTGAATCATTTTTTGTATGAAAATAAAAAAAAAAATACAATAAAAGATGGAAAAAATTAAACAAAATATCACCTTGATTTTTCATCTTTTTCTGATATCAAGATTCAATCTTTCGTTGTTGTTTATCATCGTTCAAAAGATATGAAACATCTATAGAATTGTTGTTGCTGTTATGTTTAGTCTTTTTCTTCAATTTCCGCGAAATCTTTTCAAAAGATATGAAACATCTATGAGTAAGCTATGTGAGCGGTAAATGGTGATTGAATCTTTGCAAAATCTAATTGTTTTTCGATTTTGCCCTTACTAATCTCACAGGTTGTTGGATTGATTCTTATTCGGAATTGTCACTGTTTAATTCTCTTAATCTGAGCCGTAAGTTTTGGTTAGATTAAATGATAATGATTGGTTCTTAGTTCTTATATAGAGCTTGATTCTCTCTGAAAACACTCCATATATGTTTGTAATATTTTAATTTATCATATATTAGTAGAGATTAAAAGTTCGTTTCTAAATTACAATTTGTATCAAAATTTATATGTTTTTTGGTTATAAAACTCATGCATTAGTGCGGTTGGTAGGTTGATGCCGAATTGCCGACCACTTTATCAAAACATAATCCGCCACATAATCTCACCAACTTTTGAATAATAGAGCATGAGTAATGGGAGAGACTTGATATACGGTATTAAAGGAAAAATGTCTGATGATATTCACTTTTATTAATGACAAAAATTTGTATAATATCATCTAATCAGTCTAATCCGGCCAAATCCATTCATTTTAGCCTGGCGCGTGCCAGCCACGTCCGTCGGTGCGAGATTTTTTTTTTTCAGATTTTGTTTTTAATTTAGCAAACTCTCTTAAGGGTTTATTAATCCAATTAAAGTTTATATTTAATTCAAAAAAATAATTTTTGAGCTCAACCCACGAGTAATTGGATCTAAAAATTAAACTAATTCATTTTAATTTTAAGATTAACTAATTCCATTTTAAATTATATATTTATTTTGAAAATATTAATTAACAAGCCAGCGTGAGACTTGCTCCAAACACGATAGTATCAATACTTTTTTGGAGGCAAAATTAATTAAAAAAAAAAAAATCAAACATTGCAGCGGAAACTTGGTAGACGACGCATTTGAAGTGAAATCTTTTTCAATATATCAAGACATAAATCATGTACATTTTTTTCTCCCTTAAAACCAATTATATATATATATATATATATCATATATGTAGTAAAAACTACGTGCCCAAAAAGATCATCGTGTATCCGCAAGAATGAAGATGTATGTCGAAGTTATCTCATATTCATTACATGAAGAGCTCCCCTTTTTTTATTGAATACTTTCATAAATTCTTCTAGTGGTAGTGACTAAATTCGTTTGCTTCAACTCTAGCATCTCAACTATTGAAAACTCAATATTTCCATAGCAAGGTCGTCATAAGAGAAGCGAACGCACTTGGTCATTACCAATAGAAGAATTAACTCCGACATATCATTCACGTGAACACGACAATCTCCGGCCACCCTGTTTTCGCTACACATTTTGTTGTAGGGAGGATCTCGCTTCCATTGCCAGCTATTAACCCTCCAAAGGCCTACTTTGCATCCAACCTAATCTTCTTTGGAGCAGCCTGCACATAGCCCACCTGCAGATCACATAATAATCAAATCTTTCACAATGTTACAAGAAATTTAATTTTCTCATAGACAACACGTTAAAGATAAAGTTTAACGATACCTCATTCTAATCAAACACGTCAAATCTAAGAGAACAAATAAATGGGGTAGTAAACAAGGTTTTCAAACAAATTGGGGGGGGGGGGATGGGCTTATTACATGCGCTTCCTAACCTGATTTTTTATAGAATATATCATGAGTTTTAAGTAATCATATTCTAGTACTTAAACTTTAAAAATTGTAACAAATCTAGTATGAATTTAAAATTAGATCACCGAAAAGTGACATGCCTCGCTGGTATCCTGCATGGAACTTCAATTCAAAACTTTTTTCTTCTATCAAGACGGTGTCAATTTTCAGTTTCCTAATTTTATGTCTCATTCTAGATTTGTTAAAATTATCAGAGTTAGGTATTAGAATGTAATTGCTTCAAATTCATGAAATTTTAAAAATTTCGCTAAAACTTCAGGTTATGACGAAGTATAATTGACCAAAAAAGAAAAGAAAATAAAAGATAGATTATAGCATTCTTACAATTTCTGGGCATGCACTCACAGATTTATTTTGGTTATTGATTGGCCTGAAAACTCTGAGAAAGAAAGATGAGATGGAAGCTGCAGAGATCGAAGAGCTAAGCTGGAGGAATTTTTGATACGCCTTGGCGTTGTAGTTCGACGATCACGCCCTTGATCGATGGCGGCTTTAGCCCGAGTGGCAACGGCAGCCATGGCTTTGTTATAACATCTCCGATGGCTGCATCTATACTCTCCTTCGACTGTTTATAAAGAATTCACATACATGTTAGGAAACTAGTTATTCACTTATTCTAGTACTAGATGCTTACATGCAGTGGCGGATGGAAGGGGGTCTCAGGGGCACTTGCCCCGCCACCCCACCCCACCCCCCCCCCCCCCCCCCCCCCAAATTTTTTTTAATATGCTTATTTAGTTAAATTCTATTTTTACCCCCTAATTTTATTTTACTTTTTAATTTAAGGTTCTTTTGTTAGGCTTGATATATTTTAAAAAAATATATGATATTAGTTTATATATAATTGTGCTTGAGAAATTGGGTCTCACTCAAATATATAAATAAATGTTGGAATAAAATTAAATACACATAAATTAAACAAATTCTCTCCAATCAAAACAAATTAAACAAAATAGGGTTGAATTAGCAATTCGACTTTTATGAATTAGATTACATATTTATTAAATTGATATTAATTTCAATTTAATAATGAATCATGATTGAATTGCATTATTTATTTATTTTAGTTTTTTATTTGAAATTATTGATCTATGTTATTCACATAATTTATTTTATAAATTATATATTGTGAAGTTTTCATTTTATTAATTCACCACCTGGATTATAATTTCTACCTCAAATGATTAGTATGGATGAATTATTTTTTGAAATTTTATTGTTGGTCATAACCAATTAAATTTCAATTAACAAATTAGTTTATATTAGAAAAGAATTCAATTCAAATTTTAATTATTTATGTTATTATTTTCAGTTATTTATTTTAATGAAAACGACATTCTTTTCTATTTAATTTGGGGAAGGGATAGAAAGACGAAAGTGTAAACTGATCCTAAAATGACATCGTTTCACTAGAAAAATAATGAACAAATGAAATGGTGTCATTTCACAAATCATCTCATTTTTAATGTTCTTTCTTAACGGCATGAATAAATAGGAAGTACGAACAGTTGCCATTTCGCCCCCCTAAAGAAAATTTTCTGGATCCACCCCTGCTTACATGATCATGTAATAGGGAAGAAGATGTGGTTTCAAAACACTAATCAACGGACCTTGTCCTCATGTCCTAAGGTGTGTGTATATATATATATGTTTGAATTTTCTGTTACAATTTTTAGTTAACTTGTGTACTTGTGATGGGGTGATATATGTGCTGCTATATATCGCTTAGCTCGCTAGGTACAATTGAATTTCTCCTATATATTATATTTGTTGTTAGATAATTAGTATTTAATCAAGTGATTTAATTGACTTGGCCCGAGTTTTACAATAGAAGTTTGTTAGAAATGGATATTAAGTTTAACTCATCATCATAATTTTTAACATGGTATCAGAGTGT
The DNA here is from genome assembly GCA_026008535.1 of Perilla frutescens. Classification (NCBI taxonomy): domain Eukaryota; kingdom Viridiplantae; phylum Streptophyta; class Magnoliopsida; order Lamiales; family Lamiaceae; genus Perilla; species Perilla frutescens. The sequence continues at coordinate 17,470,160 of BRKX01000007.1, read as the reverse complement.
GTAAGAGAAGAAAATTTTCACCGGATGAACATCCGAAGGCGGATGGGGCACGGATTGTGCTGCTGGTAAGCCGGCAGCCGCTGGTGGTGGAAATCTCTGCAGAATATATGCATAAAATTCACTCTCAAAAACTAGATATTTATAGGAATCAAGAAAAATATTAAAATCTAACATGAAGAAGAAGGACGCATGAGACGCCATGATTTAACTAAGTGAGAGATGTGTTATCACCGTGGGTGGAAACTGCTGCGGAAAAAATAGTGTTCCCGGCGGCGGAACCTATATATAATTAGATACAGAATATATATACATGTTAGTTGGGAGATCGATGAGGTTGGAGGATGCCACGGCGTGGTGTTGTATATAAGCTAAACTTACGTATTGGTGGTGGGGATGCCAAAAAGGAGGGTCAGCGAGTGGCGGCGGCGGCGGCGGAGGCGGCCAAGCATGCGGCGGAGCTACGTGTTTTGGCCACATGTACATCAATGATTGGTCGACGGATGGATGACCCCATACATGTAAGGGTCTAAAATGATGAGGGACTGGTGTCACCGGAGGAAAGCCCATTGTCGGTGCAATCCAAGAATTCACTTCTGTCTGCGCCGCCGCTGTTCCGTACATCTGCCGCCGCCGGCTCCAGCTCGCCGCCTCAGCTTCTCGCGCCAGCAGATGTTTCCGGTGTGACCGATATTTCTGCAAAATCAATTTAAGTAGGTTAGCTAGCTACTCTACTAGAAATATGTCCAAATTTTGAAATTTAAACATTTGCGCCACGATAAATCATTCTATATACCAAGTTTGTCCTCTTCAAAAGAAAATTATAATAAAATTCGTCTCTATTCTATTTTTATATTATATTTTATAAATTTATTAATACATGTTATATGTGCTTTTACGCTGATGGGGCTCTTTATTCCAAATTTTAATTGTGTTCCAACCCGTATTTCACGATCCAATTTATAAGTTTAATAATAAATATTATAATACTAAAAATTAATTATAACATAATCAATCTAGTCACATTTATCAACAAATTAAAAGATTGAAATTTAAAAAATTATAAATCATATTTTTAAAATAATCAACCATATTAATCATTTTTTTGAAAATTAAATATTAAAAAATAATTATAAACCCTAATCGATCAGGTGGATGAACCCTAAAAAATAATTATAAATTAAACTAAAGTATAATAAATTAAAATTAACGAAAAAAATGGAAGAAAAATTTATAAATTTGATCGCAGAACACAAACTGGTAAATTTGGAGTAAATGATCCCATCCGGTTTTATGATGTCATTCAACATAATAATTATACATGATATTATTTTATATGCATGACGTGTTTTAGTGATACTGAAATATTATATATTAGTATAACATAAAATGGGGTGTACGTCTTGTAATAATTTGACACAAATTTTTGTAACTAGAAAATTATACCGGATAATCTATTACAAGTCAATATTTTATTTTTACATTGAATAGCATATTATGAAATAAAAAATATTATATTTTTCCGGTAAAAACATTCATTATTTGTTTTATCTTATATAAAATTAATGTTGGTTCCATATAAAAAAAAAATGAATATATAATTTCCAATATAAGGGGGAGCACAAAATCATCACGAAAATCTACTTTTGGGAACCCTATCTAATCTGAACAATTATTAGTAGCATTTGAAAAAAGTATTTCCATACACCAAATAGCTTTTTCCACTTCGAGACAAATATAATCAACCAACAAAAGGAAACTACCGAAACGATGGGCTGCCAAACACTTTATGTGCCTTGTTTTCAACTTTTCTATCATTTCAACTGAGAATCTACATTTGCTACCGTCAAATTATGTCACATTTATTTTATTAGTTAGTTTTTGGTATATATACGTGTATATTACTTTATATACAACATGTCTTGATTAAGTAAATTATGAGATAAAATAGAGTTAACAAGGAAGATAAATAAATTAGCAAAAAAAAGGTTGGATAAAGTACAAGATTTGTAACTTTCAATTACTACCAGCTGAAACATTTGTAGAAAGAAAAAAACTGATAGCATCAACAGAAATATTTTTTTACTTCTGAAAATCTGGATTTTTATTTTTTTTTTTTGAAAAAATTCCTTGGAAATTAAACTAATGCATGCAGCAAAAACAATGTAAAGTTGAGGGGGGAACAACATAGAATATGTTGGAAAAATTAAAATATTAACGGATAATTGGCTTAAAATATACGAGCCGATAATTTTTAAAAAGAAAAAAAGAAAAGAAGAAGAAGAGTTTAGAAATTAATGGTACTTGAAGATGGCTGGCAATGTTATGCCGTGTGAGGCAATCTGTTCCCATAATTTCCAAAATCCTCGACGGCACCGCCTTATCAATTCCGAGCTGCTCCACCGCCTGCACGAATCGCCGGTGCAATTCTGGCGTCCAATCCACCTACACCCACACTTGATAAATCAGTTCAAATCATTCTTTAACCGTGATGATGCATGATGCCTCCTTTCCCGTGACAATCCTAAATCTATGAGAGAGAGAGAGAGAGAGAGAGAGAGAGAGAGAGAGAGAGAGAGAGAGAGAGAGAGAGAATTCTCAATGGATAAGACCTCCCAATAAATGAAGATTATTCTTCTTTAATTTATTAATTAATTACCTTGGCTTTCTTCTTCCCCGGCGGCGGATTTTTAGAGTGAGCCGACGATTTCTTACTACTACTTCTGTCTGGATTTTTCACGACGGGTTCGGATTCGGGCTCCTCGGTTTTACACGCGATTTCTTGGCCCGGAATCAGGCCCGATGATTCCAAAACGACGTCGGAAACTGAATCTGCTGCAGTATTTAATTCTGAATGTTTTTCGTTCTCCATTTTGGTCTCGGATTCGGAGCCTGAAAATTGAGCAAGAATTTCATGATCCATTTCCAAATCAGGCAGAGACTCTCCGTCGCTGATTCCAACGAAGAGGTCGTCGAAATCAATGGCGTCGAGCATATTTCCGTCGACGAACTCGCTCTCTTCCATTGAGAAACCCTGCATCTTGCTTTCTCTCTCATCAATCCTCAATGGCGACACGGCGAGAAGCATTGATTCCGTATACGAAAATCTTGAATTCTTGCAGCAAACTATATATATACACTACAGATTAATACATGAATCTTCACTTCTGCACGGGAGAAAACCAAGAATGAAATTCAGAAAATAATGGAGAAACTGTTAGCTGCAGGAAGCTTGATTTTAGTGCAGTATGAACTGGCCTTGTTTTTGGTGCTGTAATTTTATTTATTTTATTTTATTATTTTCTCTGACTAGTTAGAGTGTGGAGAGAGAGTGGAAGAAATGGATTTCCACCACAAATTGTGTAGGAGGGGGGCTCTGCAAATTTGTTTTCATGTCTTTGTTTTGGTTTGTATATATACATATATAATATATATATATAGATATAGATATATGATATGTATGTATTGATATATAACATGAGTAACTCAAAGCTACTGACTACAGTGTTTGTAAATTATGTGGATGCAGTTTTTTACTTTTTTTGAGGTTTCTCAAAAATCTGTAAAGTGGTGGTTTCTCGTGAAATGTTTTAATGAAAATATATAAAATCGATTTTTAATTTCAACATCAAATATCTAGTCAGTGCGCTAGCTATATAAAGCATATACGGATCAGAATTATAACGTTCTAATTATTAAAATTGGTGTGACAAATTAGTTTTTAATTATATAAGGATGGTTTCCCATAAGAATAGTAACATGTAAATGAATTGAGATTAATTAATTGTTGTTTTAAGTGTTATCAATTTGAATTATCAATTTTGGAATTATGATTTTCCTCACACGATGATGAAGGGAGATTGTTTGTTCGAATCATTGATTAATTAATATAATTAAGTTGATTTTGTTTACAAAAAAGTCATCAATTTGAAAAAAAAAACATTTAGTTTTGAAATATGAAGTTTTTTTTTAGTTAACAAAAATTTAACACTAACAAAAGAATTAAGATGTGCAAAATACACATTGAATTTATTGAAGGGTGATTCTATACCTAGCCTCCATTTTTCTCAACAAAGCCCCAATTTAAAAAAAAAAACAAAAACATTTAATTTTTATATACTACTTTACCCATGTAACCCTAACTTAAATTTCCTAATAGCCCACGATTATCTAAGACCACGCCGATAATTACAAAAAAGGATTGAAGTTTCGTCAATGAAGAAAAGTCAGGCGCAAATTGATTGTCATACAAATTAATCAATAACCCTGTTGTGCTCTTGCATCAAGGAATCTATTTCAATTTGATGAAATTGTTTCTGATTTTTGCCCATAAAACCAAAAATGAAAAAATAGAAGAATATGTAACCGTGACTTCATCACCCAAATTGTCGGACTAATTTATTAATAAACATTCAAACTATGAAAACATCCGAATTTAATATAAAAAAATAGCAACTTCATCAATAATTTTTCTTGTTGATGAACTGCCGTCTTCTTCGAGTATTTTTAGTTTCTCTTAAGATTTTAAAATGAGTTGGGGGCTATAATGTTTTATTCTTAAATTTTAATGTTGAGTTAAAAGGCTATAAGGGCAATGAAGTAAGTTAATATTTTTACTTTTTTTTTAAATAAGAGACTATATTGAGAAAAAATGAGGCTATGCATAGAATCACCCTTTATTGAGTTCTTGTTTTAATGGCGATATTGAGGGAAAAGATCCAACAGATCGGTGATGAATTGAACATTCACGTGCGAGTGTTATCACTGTCACCAACTTGGACCCCTGTGTACGAGGCCCTCCCACACTTCATTTAATTTAAATGGTTGTTTCAAATTTTGAGAAACAAAATCTACTATGTTTTCTTGTTTACATCTCCATCTTGTGCGTCACCCAATAATTATAGGAAGGAAAATTTACATTGACAAAATTATATTAAAATTGGTAAAAAGAAAAAGATTTAAAAAGTAGTAATTTTGGAGACAATCTGTACTCATTTTAATCTCAACCCCTATCAATAGCCCACCAAATCAGTACTTAATTCTGACCGAAAGTAACTGCCAAAAATGGAATATTAATTATGTAGGATTTAAATTGATTTTTACCCCAACTACCCCCAAGTTCTCTCTCTCCTCCTCACTGTCATCTTCACAATTTTGAATTTTTACCCCAAAACACTTGCAGTCACCGTCTCTTTCCTCCTCACTATCTTTCTCTTCCTCACTATCTTCTAGATTATCCTGTCTCTCTTCATCGCCGACAATGGAGCATCGAACGGGAGCACAGTCGGGGGAATCGTCTTCTTCATCAAATGTAAGTTTAGATTTTTCATTTAAATTTGTAGTTAGTTTCGATTATGTTAAATTTGTGGATTGTGTTAATAATCGTGACCCTAAAACATTAATCGTGGGTTGTTGAAATCAATCGAGGATAATATTATGTTAATCGTGGCCTGTTTTTAAAAGTTTTTTTTTCCAATCACTATTTACTTTTGTCTACTTTTATCTATTTCCATATGATTATATACAAACAATGACATGTACTAATTGTAAATAAGTCTTATTTCAGATGGGTCAACTATATTCGCGAGTCAACAAGTTTTAGTCCGGGTCAACCAGCAAAAAAAAATATTCGACAAAATCAGGATTAACTGTAACACTAAAAAATATTATTCAAATTCATAAAATATTACCTGTATCCATAAAAAGTAAGGGGTCTACTAGTTATCTTATACTAGTTTATTTAGTTCAAATTGTGATTTTTTCTATTCCAATAAATGTTTAGAATTTAGGAGAGTTTAGGCTTTTTTTAGGGTTCATGATTTTTTAGAATTTTTTAATATTTTTTAGATTTTCCAGGGGTTTATTTTGTATTTTTTAGGATTTATGTCTTTTTCTAATTTTAATTAATCTTAATTATGGGTAATATTTAATTTGAAAAAATTAATTATTGAGAGCGATGCACGAGCCCACGCGTTGCGCCGGGTGATTGATGTTCCGAGTTTGACTGCACACGCAGTAACTACAAACCGGACCCGCAAGAGGACGGGGTCGGTTGTAGAGTGGTGAGTTAACCCGAGTCATGTCTCTCGAGGAAAGCTTAGAGGACGATTTGTCCCTCTCGTGTTACACACATGAAAATAAATACAATCCTAAACATTCTAAACAGGAGTTGGGGAGATTAAACTAAAATCTATTAAACTAAAGCAAGAGAATGACAAGAAAGTAAATAAGCAGAAAAATAAAATAAACTAAGCTAATATATACGGACATTAGGGCATATGTTCTCTCCTTAGTTTTTCTCCTAACTCGATTTAAGTGATTTCGTTAATCCTAGACGTACAATAGACCCCTTCAAGTGACTTAACTTCATTTACTGTCACCGTCAATCCATTAAACCCCCATAGGCTATATTATACGAACAAGATTAACAATTAGGCTTATGTACCCAGTCCACCTAACGTTGAAGGAACCATAGTCGGGCTATAGAATCTCCTCTCGGTCTCATCTAGAGCCTAGCAATGCTAAGTAGTGATCAAATACCCAACATAAACAAGCACAATTCCAACAATAAGAAATCAACTATCATAAGCATGGATCGAAACCAAATCAATTATCTACCCCATAATCTAGGGAATTAGCTCATCATCATGCTTGAAACAACACAAGGATCAAACAAGTTCTTTATTTCATAAATCAAAAGATAAATAAAATACAAACTTATATAAATCTTGTTTGTCTAAACAGTTTTGGGACAAATCCCCACAAATAAGATAAAGCTAAGAAAATAATACCAAGGAATGGAGATCCTTGAGCAACCCTAGCTTCCACCTCAGCTTGAGCTTGGACCCCTCTTCTTCTTTTTCCTCCTTAGCTTCAGATCATCTGCCTCTTTTTCTTCCCGAACTCCTCTCCAACTGGTGACCCATGGTGCCAAGCTCTCCAACTGGTTGCCAACTTCATCTTCTCCCAACTGATCAGTTTGAGGGTGTCACATCCCCCAAACTGATCATCTCTCTCTTCCTTTCTAAGTGGTAAACATGAGAGAGTGAATGAAATGGACCCTCCCAAACTGGTCTGAGGTCCTCTCTTTGGGGGTCTTCTTCTCCCCTCGGGAGCCTCCCTTCTTTTTGCTTTTCTCTGCTCCATAAATAGGGAAACATTCTCTCATTCTCTCTCCGCGTGAATTGAATGTGGTGGTTGAGAGTTGATGGAGAGCAAGAGCAAAATGTGGAGTTATTGGTAGATGGTAGATTGTTCTCCAAACTCCTCCTACTCCTAGCTCCAAAAGTCTCTGTATTTAATTCTCCCATCTGGCAAAGTGGTTGGAGGGCATAAAGATCAACACTCCTGAGAAATGCAGTTGGAACTAATCGAAAAGTAGGCCAAAACGGACCGTCTCATGCCGGCGGGGTTGGGAAGCCCCACGCTGGCGGGGTGCCGCACGCGCGTGGGGGCATTTCACCGTGGCCACTGCCCACGGTCGCGGGGGTTGTGCGTCAGCGGGACTACTTCAGCTCCAGCTTCTGGCTTTGTCTTCAGTTTGGCGCTTCGTCAGTTGGGTCCTCCAGTTGGCTCATCCAGTTGGCTTAATCAGCTGGGGATTTTAGCTCATCTCATCAGTTGTGCCTCCAGCTCAGCTCCAAACTCTTGACTCTTCAATTGCAGCTCCAGTTGGAGCTCAGTTTGGCCATCAGTTTGGCATCTTGGCCATCAGTTATAACCAGTTGGCCATCAGTGTGGAGCTTAGTTTGGGTGTGTTCTTAGTTGTGGCCTTCAGTTTGCCCTCCCCTTCAGCTGGACTTCCGATTTTTCCACCTTTTGTGCTATAAAATACCTGCTTTTGGAGCAAAAGCTCAAAGTCTACGCAACACAGACATAACACACCAAGGGATTAAATATGAAGCTAAAAACACTAAAACAACACGAAAAAAAGAAAACACACGCACAAAAGACATACAATCCATATAGGAAAAACATCACAAAAAGACACTAAACAACCCCCCACACTTAACCTTTTGCTTGTCCTCAAGCAAACACAGTAATTTAAAATATGAAGCAAGAAGGAGTTGCTCCCAAGTAGATCATGCACAATAAACCATTAACACGGCTTCAAACTAGAATACTCATTATCAAAGAGAATGAAGATAATTATTAAATCAAGCATGTTGCTTGTCCAACAAGAATAAGGAAGATCGATTTGTCTCAAAGCAATTGCGATAAATATCCTTTCAAAACATCTTTCACACTAATTTCATTAATTTATTTAAGCTTAACCCAGGGGTGCAATCATATGACATAGATCATTAGGTTAAATCATCAGACTAAGCCGAGCTTCCTAACGTGGTTTCTCATACTCATCATGCAGAATTTCATTTGAATTGGCACACATGATAGGAGTATAATCCAAAATGCAACCCCATTTATTTGGACAATTATTTAGGAGGACGTGGATCAAAATTCACAAAGTTTAGTCCTTAGGGAGAAAATCCATAATGTCCTATCATGGTTTCTCATGCTCATAGTCGACTTTGTCGACTAGCGGAGCAGAAATCCTTATTATCCTCACTTTTATTTTATTATTGATTATTTTTTTATCACAAGAGGAAGTGTGAGAATAGACAAGTTCAAAGAGAATAACTATCACCTTTGTTAAGATAACTAAGCATGATTCCTAATTCTTGGAGGACAAAACCCATGACATAAGTTTTCTAATTATAATCATTCTCATGATAATTCATGTTCTAGAACGAAACAATGGGAACAATCTCATGTAGCATGATTGACTCAACAACAATCCCTTGAAGATTCACATCCTAAATATTATAGTTTGACAAGTGGACAAGACAAAGAATGCTAAGTGCAAGATAAAACACAAAACAAGACACGAAAACACATTAAAAGAACACAAAGATAACTTCACTGATCCGGTGGCTGGTAAGGTGGTACAGGAGTTGAGCTTCAGCTGAGCTGAATCTCCAGCGGCGGGTGACGTGGAAGCGGCAGGTGGATCTCTAAGCTTGCAATGATTTTTCCTTCAGTTCATTTGAGCGGATCCAAAAGAACCACAACATTATTCCTGTGAGACAAACATCAAAATACAAACAAACAAAAGTAAAAATTATTCAAGCTACAAAAGTAATAAAATCATAGATTGCCTCCAATGTAGCACTCATTTTAATATCCCGAGCTGGATAGGGCCTCAGTAGCTGGTCATGGGAAATCATTGAGCACGATCGGCTCAACTCCGTGCTCCCGAGGTTGGTCCTTCATTTCGAGCTTCGTTACTCAAAGAGTAAGCTTCACTCAAACTTTCTCCTTTCCAGTTGGGCATTCTTATTCTCCTTGGTCTGTGAATGTTTTTGAACATAGGGCTAGCTTCCTGTTGAGACTTCTTTGACCTAGCATACACATACTCAAATAAGAAAGGAGATCACACGCAACTGGGGAAGAAATTATGAAAACATAAACAAAATAAAATAAACACAGAAAATAATATAACACAAAAAAGACAAATATTCCTAAAGCTTTCCCCGGCAACGACGCCATTTGATTGATGTTCTAAGTTCGACTGCACACGTAGCAACTATGAACCAGACCCGTAAGAAGACGGGGTCGATTGTAGGGCGGTGAGTTAACCCTAGTTGTGTCTCTCGAGGAAATCTTAGAGGACGATTTGTCCCTCTCGTGTTACACACATGAAAATAAATACAATCCTAAACATTCTAAACAGGAGTTAGAGAGATTAAACTAAAATCTATTAAACTAAAGCAAGAGAAAGACAAGAAAGTAAATAAACAGACAAATAAAATAAACTAAACTAATATATATGAACATTAGGGCATATGTTCTCTCTTTGGTTTCTCTCCTAACTCGATTCAAGTGATTTCGTTAATCCTAGACATCCAATAGACCCATTCAAGTGGCTTAAATTCATTTACTGCCACCGTCAATCTATTAAACCCCCATCGGCTATATTATGTGAACAAAATTAACAATTAGGCTTATATACCCAGTCCACCTAACATTGAAGGAATCTTAATTGTGTAGCACAATGCACAAGCCCACGCGTCAGCGTCGGGCAAATGCCTTGCGCAAGTCACTGAATTTAAAAAAAAATCAAATTGATTCACTTCTATTTTAGAGTTTATTAATATCATTTTAGAAAAGAAAAGAAAAGGAGAACCCAACACTGCGTTGTTCTTCATAAAATTTCTGAACCAGTCTCTCTCATCTCTTTTTGTTTTCACTTCTTCCTCTTTGTTCTATTTATTTGCATCATTATTCAATATGTTCCTCCCTAAAATTAACAAACTTGACACTCATGATTTGAAATCTAAAAACTTATGCGATGAACTGAGTAATTCAACCAAACACATCGATTTTCAAAATATATACTTCGACACTTTCTCTGATTTTCGAAACTAATTTTTAGAGCACAATATAATAGTTCGACAAAATTCTCAACGAAAGATGTTGCACAATAGTCTTTCACCTTACTTTTTTGGTGGGATTTACTGAATATAACAATATTCGGTCAAGGATCTCAAAGATAGAAAATCTATCAATTACAAATCCGAAAGATGAAAAAATTATTAATTTAGGATCGAAAGATGAAAATTATCAATTTAGGATTTTAAAAATAATGAACTTTGATGTTTTTTTTATTAATAATTTTTATATTAATTTTCAACTAAAATTCTTTTATTAATTATTCTCTATTAAATATAGTAAATAAATTGTTAAAGGTAATTTTGAATTTTACAGAGTAGTTCGAAAAATCATTGTCGATGGTTTGTTGAAGTTCGAAATATGATTTTCGAACTCTTCTTTGTTTGAATCATGAATTATGCGTGAGGAGATCGTTAATCTACAAACATTGACAGACTAATTAACAGATGGGTATCAAGTTGCAGAAAAATTAACAGATGGGTATGAAGTTGCAGAAATGGAACCATGGAGGTAGAGGAAAGAGAAAATGGAGCTGGGGAAGAAGGTTTTACTTAAATATCCTTATTAATTAAAACCTAATTATTTAAAAAGCAATCACTACTCAACTCTTCTTCTCCAACCCCATTTTCTCTTTCCTCTACCTCGATGGTTCTATTTCTGCAACTTCATACCCATCTGTTAATTTTTCTGCAACTTGATACCCATCTGTTAATTAATATGCCGATGTTTGTAGATTAACGATCTCCTCACGCACAATTCATGATTCAAACAAAGAAGAGTTCGAAAATCATATTTCGACCTTCAACAAACCATCGAAAATAGTTTTTTGAACTACTTTGTAAAATTCAAAAATTATCTTTCAAACATCTTTCGTTGAGAATCTTCTCGAACTATTATAACGTACTCTAAAAATTAGTTTCGAAAATCAGAGACAGTGTGGAAGTATATATTTTGAAAATTATTATAATGTACTATGTAATTGAAGAGCATAAACATTTTCTATTAAAGAGGATAAAAAATGAAATATTAAAACAAAAAAAATGTTAATCTCTTTGTTTTCTTAAATTTATAGTTTGATCATACAAAATAATATTTATCGTTTCTTCGATGTGAAATAATTTTATTGAAAAAAGATTTATTTAATTATTTAAAATATATTTCAAATTGCAAACTCAAATGCATTTAAATTTTTAAAATTTTCAATATATTTAATTGATTTTTTTGCATATTTAATTAATGAAATATTATTTAAATATATATAATAATAAATTGATAGATATTTAAATTAAAATAAATAAATAAATAAATAAATAAATACAAAAAATAAACATATCTAATTAAAAAAAACTAATATAATTTTAAACTCAAAATAACAATATAAATAGAACAAACGAAAAAAGACGATTGCTCTTAGTGTTAAATATTAATATGAATATTTCTACATAATTATAAAATAATTGTTCAATAATGACAATTTAAAAAAATAACATTAAACTGTAGTTCATCATAAAGAAAAATAGGTATCCGACAAATTTACATGTATATATCATTACATGGTTAATTGCTTTAAAAATCATGAGTTTTGAACTTAGTTGCAAATATAATATAAACTTTAAAAGTAGGCAATTAAAATACAAACTTTGAATTTGTGTGTCATTCAACATCCTCAATTTTTTATAAAATAAATTGATCCCCGATCCAACATACAATTGCTCGTTTTTTCGAACCCGTCATGAATCGACCATCAATTTTTAAAAATAACATCAAAGTGACCATAATTATATATTGGATTGAAGGTGAATTTGTTTTATAAAAAAATGGGGATGTTGAATAATGTGTGTGTATATATATATATATATATTCAAAGTTGTATTTTAATCACCTACTTTTAAAGATCATGTTAAATTTCAACTAAGTTCAAAATTAATGATTTTTAAAGTAATTAACCCATCATTATATCAGCAAAATTAAGTCCCACAACCATCCCAATAACAAAAAATGAATAAAAATATTTATGGATGAAAAATTGACAAAAATCCATTTAAAAGGACATGTTTTATGGATTAATTCTTTAAAATTGTAGTAATAAATTATCATTAACTCACGTATAAATAACTATGGAAAATAGATGTTATAGCATTAATTTCATTAGATATTATCTTAAATTATAGTATTAGAAATTGACAAAAATACCCATATAAATAGGAAGGAAAAGAGTTGTGCGTTATAATATATGTATAGATAGATATGGTGTATTTTGAAAAAAATAGTGGTGCAAATAGAATGGAAACACCCTTATATTTAAAAGGAAACTTCCATTTGTTCAATCTTTTTTCCGAATCAAAATTCTAGAAAATTAACAAATTTTTTTTGTTGATAAATATTGACTATGATTATTTATGTTATAATTAATTTTTATTTTATATTAAATTAAAATCATAAATTTAATAATAAACACGAAGAAGTGCAACATGAAATTTGAACTGCTATTAATTATCATATATATTGATATGACTATAACATGAAACTTTTTTCTTGAATAGATGATGTAATCATGTTTATGCTCTTGAACTCTTATACATATATTGGACGCCATTTGATTTATTACTTTACGCGCAATGAGAGTTACTAAATAATTACTATTGAGGCACACATCACATAATATTTGGAAATAATGAATATAGCCATATATATGTTTTGAGTTTAATTCAATATAAAGAACAAAAAACGAAAGGAATTGATTCTGACAATCTTAAAAAAAGAAACAAAAAGAGATTCCAAACGCTGGAGGAGTTTCTACCACTCGATTTAGATTTTATTGTGTCAATATTTGTCCACGCACCATCACCACCTAATCAACTCCATCTTCTGTTTCTTTCTTCTTATTATTACTATTTTTAATTTATAAATTGGTATAAAACCTGCAGTAGAAAGTGAAAAGTGTACCCAAAAATAAAAACACAACAATATACGTGGCTCGGTCAAAATCAATTTACGTTCACAGATAGAAAAATTTGTTTATTTCTTTAATCTGATCAACAGCAAAGTGTAAATGATCCAAAGAGATTAACATTTATATAAAATCCAACAATAAGAATTGGGCCTCTGTCAAACCGATCGCACCCTAGTACTACCCTTAATGGATCAGATCTCCTATTATATTTTGTATTATATCTTATGTTCCACTATCACTACAAGAATACATCATTATAGCGACGGAAATGGTAACATCATAGATTCCGTCAATACAGATGACGGAAAGGTGACGGATTTAGCAGTCGCCAAGTGTGGCAACGACATTAGCGACGGACTTATTCTATCGCCTTATGTTATTATTTTTTTTTTTACTTTTTTTAATAACGAGAAAATAAGGCGACGGAATAGTTCCGTCGCTTTATTTTATTTTCCGTCGCTTTATTTTATTTTTATTTAAATTTTAATTTAATAAGAACGGGTGACGGATTCGTGATTTTCTTGTAGTATATCATTTAAGGGATGACACATGTAATAATTTCAATACTCATGCATGATGACATCATAAATGTACACATGATGAGTAATTAATGATAATGAAACAGAAAATGTAACACAAAATGTGACAGGAGATCTGATCCGTAACATTACTTCCATACAATAGGGGCTACACCCCCGCATCTCGTCCATCCGCACCACGTATTTGATATTTCTATGAATTTTCAGGTTGGATTATAACTTGTTGGGAAAAGTTTGAAATTGGAAGAAATGTGGTTGTCCCACATTGGCTATGTATTGGAAAAGCCTTCCAATTTTTTCTATAAATAGCCATTTAACCCATTTGAATTTTCACATCAAGAAAAAAGGCATTTTTGATATTTCTTAATCTTCTTAATTTTGCTCTTTAAGTCCAAATTTCGAGTCGATTTTAGTTTTAAATATTTTCTAGTTCAAGTTCGGGCATATCTCAGTTCGCCAAAAGTTGCTCTGGTTGGTCCGTTGTATCCTGTAAATCAATCGCTCATACGGGGCGAATTCGGTAAGGAAACTGTGATCTCCACAGGCCTCCGATTTTTTCTAAACTTATTCTTGTTATTTAATTTATTATTTAAATTGTCTTAGTTATTTAAATTGTTCTAGTTATTTAAATTGTTTAGTTATTTAAATTGTTCTTGTTATTTAGCTTTATTATTTGTAGTTTTACTGTATTATTATATAGTTAGTGTTAATTTTATTAGTTCAATAATTTGTATTGCATTGTGTAATAATAGCATTGTATTTTTGTCCAGCTTATTAGTATAATAAGTTATTGTTGCATCTTTTATTGTTGTTCCGAGTGAACAAGATAACCTACAATCTTAAACCAAAGTAGACTCGAAAACTTTTATTTTCAAAGATGTCTACTGAGCAGACAAACAGTGTTGCTACTACTACCACCGCGAGGATCAGTGCTTTTAATATTCTTGTAAATCATGCTGATAAGCCGAAAAAATTCAATGGTCTGAATTTCAAACGATGGCAATAAAAGATTTTGTTTTATTTAACAACGTTGAACCTTGTGAGGTTTTCTGGGAGAAGATGCTCCGACGTTGGGGGCAAATGTCGATGCTCAAGCTGTCAATGCGCTTGATGCTTGGAATCACTCTGATTTCCTGTACAAGAATTATGTGATGAACTACTGTGGATACACGGTATAACATGTATTCTTCAATCAAAACTGCTAAGGAACTGTGGGGGTTCTTAGAGAAAAAGTACAAAACTGAAGATGCTGGAGCTAAGAAGTTTCTTGTAGGTCGCTTTCTCGACTACAAAATGGTTGATTCAAGAGCTATAATAAGTCAAGTGCAAGAGCTCCAAATCATTTTGCATGACATTTATTCAGAAGGAATGATTGTGAATGAAACTTTTTAAGTGGTTGCTATCATTGCGAAGCTACCACCGAGCTGGAAAGATTTCAAGAACTATCTAACTCATAAGAAGAAGAAGGAGATAACCGTTGAAGAGCTCGTTGTTAGACTTCGAATCAAAGAAGACAACAAGTGCTATGACAAAAGGTAATTCAACCCTCCACCGACTAAAGTAAATGTAGTTGAGCATGGCAAGAGCTCAAGGAGAAACTCAAACAAGAAGCCTAATTATGCAGGAAATAAGGCGTTAGGACCAAAGAAGGAGAACTTCAAGAAGAAGTTCAACGAGAAATGCTTCAAATGTGACAAAACTGGTCACAGAGCCTTTGATTGTACTAATCAAAGCCAAGAGGCACACATGGTGGAAAACCTTACCATGGATGTTGATAAGATGCACTTTGCTGCTGTGATCTCTGAGGTAAACTGTAACACCCCAAGATTTTATAATAGGCCCAAATCTATTTTTTAATTGTGATTTCATGGCCCAAATGAAAATTTAGGCATTTTATTATTTAGGCCCAATTCATGGGCTTTTTAGCCCATTTATATTTTTAATTATTTTCGAGAATTATAGTTATCGGAACGAGACGATCGAATATGGTAGATGATAGTGCTCGTCGATACGAATCCATAGAGACTAATTTCACCTAAGTGGGACTTCATTTGACCAAGTTATGATTTAATTAGGAATTTAATTAATTTTTAGGTTAAAATGTGAAGGGATATAAATACCCCTTTCATTCCTCAGCTAGCTCACTTTTGGAGGATCCACTTTAGGTCAGCCCCCCCCTCTCCTCTCTCTCCCTCTCCTCTCCTCCTCCTCGCCGCCGGCGCCGGCGCCGCCGTCATCGCCGCCGGTCGAAAAAATTCCGGTGACTTTTTTTTTTACATGCAATTATATTTTTGGATTCCTCTTCTTCTCCTCTTTCTTGTTCTTCGATTTTTTTTAAGAAATCTTGAGGTTTAGGCTTCCGATTTTCGGATCTAAAAATGGGTTAATCCCTAGCATTTTAATACCTCATTTCTTTCTTTATATTTGAACTTTATTTTCGATTTTAGTTTATATATTGTTATTTAGGGGCTGTTTTGGATGAGTGAATTTAAATTACATTTTTAATTTTGTTTATGGTGTTCTTGGTGTTCTTGAACACCTTAGATATTAAATGGTTGATTAATAAAATGAAAAGGAAAAGAAAAGAAAAAGAAAAAAAAGAAAAGAGATGGATTTGTGCTTGTGTGTGCGTGTTTTACCGTGAGTATGTGTGTGTTGATTGTTTGTGTGTGTGTTTGAGCGTGTGTTTGTATGTGTTTATTTTTATTTTTTTTAGATCTATGAACTATTTAATAAAGAGTACAGATTAATATTTTCATAAGGTTGTGTAGCCTAATGGTTGATGATTAAATTAATTCTAAAAGATCTAAGGTTCAAATCTTTTTGCATGCATTTTATTAAATCTCTTTTTGTAATTAATGTTCTCTGTTTCAACTTTAAATTAATTAAAATCATATGTAAATTTTGAAAATTGAATCTAGCTTAATGGATAGGTTCAGATTTATTAATTAAAAGGGTAAGGGTTCGACCTCTCTTAATGTAGTTTTATTTCATTTTAATTATTTTTAACTCAGATGATTTTAAACCTTATATAATTAATAACATCAATTAAATTTTGAAAATGACATATTGTTTAATGGTTAGTGTTTAGATTAATGCCTAAGAGGTCAAGGGTTCTAATCCTACTGAAGTAATTTTATTCCTTTTTAATCTTTTTATCATAAAAGCTTTCTGGACTAAATATATAATTAATTAAAGAGGATTAGTTTTGAAAACATGGCTTAGCTTAATGGTTAAGTGCTCTGTTGGTGTTTAGGAGGTCCAGGGTTCAAAACCATTTGGTGCAGTTTTAATTCTTATTTTGTGTAATTAATTCACTGCATTTATGAAGCTATTTAATTAAAACAGTTTGTTTTATATTGTATTAAATCATTTGGTATAGTGGTTAAGGTATCATTATTTTACATTTAAGGTCATGGGTTCAAGTCATTTTGACTACAATTTTATTTATGTATTTAATTATTTTATTTCTTTTTCTATTTTTGTTTAATTTTGAAGTTAATTCAAATTAAGCATATTATATTATAAGTAATACTTTATTGGTGTTGTATTATCTTTCAAACCTTACTTTAAGTATTATGATTTTAATCCATATATTATACTCGATCAAGGGCTCGGGTATAGCTTAAAGCTAGGATTACCCGTTTGATCTTTAGGCGTCGTCTTTTCGTGACTTTATTTTATAGATATACCTTATACCCTTATTTATATTATAGAATAGGTTAATTACCCTAATAAGTTTCTAAGACATAGCCCTTATGTGTAGGTCTTAACCCGAGGCGGCAGGCTTAGCACGTGCAAGTTGAGATTAAAGCGTCAGCTACATTTAGCTAGAAGGTGGACTTACTTACCAAAACTCTTTCGAAAATGTATTTAAACTTTCGTCCAATATGGAAAAATGAATTATGATTTATGTTTATGTTGCTCATTGTGGATTTGATACGACTCATATGAGGATATCCGAATATATTATGAATATGCTATAGATGATATGTGATCACATTAGGGTCGGTCTCCACTATGTTTAATGAGCGTATGAATTGTGACGTCAAATGTGAAATCTTTATTATGATTATTGTTAATTCTTTTATGCAAATTATGGGACGAATGTATGAGTATGTCCACGGAGTATTTTCTGACACTCAGCCCCATTATTTAAAATGTTTTACAGGTAATTGATGATGGCGGGTGGCGGATGTGGACCAATGGGGACCTTTTGTTTTTAGTTGACCGTCTTTTGAATTTATTTGTTATGGTCAAACTATTATATGATTCATATGCTTCCGATGTAAGCTTTGGTGATGGTCAACTGTATGATTCTTAATTTCTATGCTTCCGCTGAACTTTGACTTTTGCCACGTGTACGCCTATGAGCGTTTTGGTCACATTATGTTTCACGAATTGACTATTATTATTTTGATGTAGTTGACCAGTCAGTTTTCTTAAGATCTATTTATATTGGTTCTTGATTAAGTCAAATATATTGATTATTGGTGTTTGACTAGTAAACGTAAGCTTCTTGATATAGCAAATCTCAATTTGATTACTCTAATTGGAAATTTTTCTATGGGATTTTCTCCTTCGCGTGTGTTTCCATTAGCACCTTGACCCCTCCGGGTTTGGGGTGCTACATAAACCTTGTTGGTTCAAACTCACGTGAGTGATGGGTTGATACGGGTGCTACCCATCATGTGTGTTCAAATAAGGAACTATTTAGTGTCCTTGATGAACAAATGGATGGAGAGAAACTCTATCGGAAACTCTGCTACATCCGATGTGAAAGGTCTTGGAAAGGTGGTTCTGAAGATGACTTCAGGGAACGAGCTAACTCTCAACAATGTGTTGTATGTGCCAGAGATTCGTAAGAATCTTGTGTCTGATTCACTGTTAAGCAAGTTTGGCTTTCACATTGTCTTTGAGTCAGATAAGGTTATGTTGACCTAGAATAGAGTATTTGTCAGAAAGGGTTATGAGTGGAATGGACTCTTTAAACTCAATGTAATGACTGTTAAGTTGATTATTAATGACAAAGTGAACTCTTCCGTTTATATGCTTGAGTCTTCCATTATGTGGCATGATCGAATAGGACATGTTAACTTTAAAACCCTGCGTAGGTTAATGAGTTAGAAAAGCATTTCTATACTCCATATTAATCGATACTTAAGTGTGAAACTTGTGTTAAAGCCAAATTAGCTCGGTTGTCCTTCCAAACTATTGAGAGAGATAGTGAACCACTTGACCTTATTCATACAAATGTGTGTGATTTAAAGGCTGAACCCACACGAGGTGGCAATAAGCACTTCATTACTTTTATAGATGATAGCACTAAATTCGGTTATGTGTATCTTCTTAAAAGTAAAGATAAAGCGATAGAGAAATTTGTTCTCTATAAAACTGAAGTTGAGAATCAATTCAGTAGAAAGATTAAGGTGTTGAGAAGTGATAGATGAGGTGAGTATGAGTCACCTTTTGCTAATTTATGTGCTAAAAATGGAATAAGGTACAAGACCACTACACCTTATTCACCACAATAGAACGGCACTGCAGAATGGAAAAATAGAACGTTGAAAGAAATGATGAATGCATTGCAATTAAGTTCTAGACTATCTTCTGGAATGTGAGGGGAAGCGATTTGACTGAAAACTACCTTTTAAATAAGGTGCCCTGTAAGAAGTTAGATAAAAGTCCATATGAATTATGGCATGGAAGACCACCGTCCTATAAATACTTATGAGTATAGGGGTGTCTTGCCAATGTAGCGGTACCTACACCAAAGAAGTTGAAAATTGGACAAAAAACTTGTTGATTGCATATTTATTGGTTATGCACAAAACAATAGTGCTTATCGGTTTCTTGTGCATGAGTCTAATATTGAAGACATACACAAAAACACAATAATTGAATCAAAGAATGTTTCATTCTTTGAGCATGTGTTTCCACGAAAGTCAGAAATGGAATATGCTTCCATTAAACGAACTCTAGAAATAGTGGAAGAAGAACAACATGAAGATTCAGTGGTGGAACTACGAAGAAGTAAGAGAAGTAGGATTGAAAAATCCTATGGCTCAGACTTTTTAACTTACATGGTTGAAAGTGAGCCTCAAAGATTTTCCGAAGTAGTGAAGTCTTCGGATGGTCCTTAATGGAAAGAGATGATTCAATGTGAAATTGAATCTATTTTGTAAAATCACACTTGGGAGCTAGTGGATCTTCCTGAGGAAAGTAAGCCATTTTGGTATAAGTGGATTTTCAAAAGGAAAATGAAAACTGATGGAACAATTGATAAGTATAAGGCCAGACTTGTAATTAAAGATTACAGACAGAAAGAAGGTCTTGACTACTTTGATACTTATTCCCCTGTGACAAGAATAATATATATTAGGATGGTTATTACTTTTGCAGCTTTGAGAAGTCTTGAAATACATCAGATAGATGTAAAGACTGCATTTCTAAATGGTGATTTAGAAGAAGAAATCTATATGGAGCAACCTAAAGGATTCTCTGCTTCTGGGAAAGAGAATAAAGTTTGTAAATTGGTGAAGTCTTTGTATGGCTTGAAACAAGAACAAAAGCAATGACATGAGAAATTTGATAATGCCATGATGGGGTGTGGATTCAAAATTAATCAGTGTGATAAATGCATCTATGTTAAAGAAACGGAAAGTGAATTTGTAATCCTATGTCTTTACGTAGATGACATGCTTATTGTTGGGAGCAATGATAAGATGATTAATTCCACAAAAGAGATGTTGAATTCAAGATTTGACATGAAAGACATAAGTCTAGCTGATGTGATACTTGGAATTAAAATTCTTCGTACATCACAAGGGATTGTGTTGAGTCAGTCACATTATGTTGACAAAATTCTTGAGAGATTTAGCAAGAATAACTCAAGTGTTGCTAGAACCCCGATAGACACAAGTCAACATCTATTGAAAAATAAAGGTGAAAGTGTTTCTCATGTAGAATACTCTAGAGTCATAGGAAATCTGATGTACTTAATGAGTTGTACGCGATCAGACATTGCTTGTACAGTGAGTAAGCTAAGTAGATATACTAGTAATCCAGCTGATGCGCACTGGAAAGGTATAGTGAGACTACTTAGATACTTGAGATATTCACGTGATTATGGACTGCACTACGGGACATATCCAGCAGTTGTTGAAGGCTATTGTGATGCCAACTGGATATCTGATATGAAGGACTCTAAGTCCACAAGTGGATATGTATTCACTTTGGGAGGTGCAACCATATCATGGAAATATTCTAAGTAGACGGTTATAGCCAGATCCACCATGGAGTCTGAGTTTATAGCATTGGAGAAGGGTGGTGAAGAAGCTGATTGGCTACTTCATTTATTAGAAGACATTCTGAGTTGGCCGAGACCAGTGCTTGCAATCTGTCTACATTGTGACAGTCAATCTGCAATTGGTAGGGCACAGAGCAATATGTAGAATGGTAAGTCTAGACATATATGTCGAAGACACAATACCATTAGACAACTACTCTCAACTGGTGTTATCTCAATTGACTACATGAAGTCAAAAGATAACTTAGCAGATCCGTTAACCAAGGGGTTAAACAGAGAGTTGGTTGCGAAATCGACAAGAGGAATGAGACTAAAACCTCTAGAAAAGAGTTGATACAATGGAAATCCAACCTAGTTGACTGGAGATCCTAAGATCTAGGTTCAATGGGGACAACCTAATTGTAAAAAGACTCGCACGATCTCTGTGGAAGTCGTTATCCCTTTGTTAAAGTGATACCCGAATGGAGAAGGATAAGCATATGGATTTTAATGATTCTTACGTGTCGATGAGTCGAGCGAAATAGTACGGGCTATTTGAAAATAATCACCTATATAAGAGAGAAGTGGGGCCGCTTGGAAGAGAATTGTGTAAGGATCAATTCTTAGACCCTCTTACAGAACCATGCGGATGTCCAGGGCCATGAATGAACATAACAATGAGAACTGAGATATGTTAGGGAGAATCCTATGTAAAGTATATCATCGTTTACGTAAATGGCAGATCAGTTCAAGGGCATCACGTCTACTGAGAGCTAGTAAAGTCGATATATTTTATGAGAAAAGGTTCAAAGGGTTACACCTACCTATCCTATGTCGGGTTCAACTGTTGAACTTGATAGCCAATTTCACTCTTGCGGGGGATTGTTGGGAAAAGTTTGAAATTGGAAGAAATGTGGTTGTCCCACATCGGCTATGTATTGGAAAAGCCTTCCAATTTTTTCTATAAATAGCCATTTAACCCATTTGAATTTTCACACCGAGAAAAAAGGCATTTTCCCTATTTCTTAATCTTCTTGATTTTGTTCTTTTTGAGTCCAAATTTCGAGTCGATTTTAGTTTTAAATATTTTATAGTTCAAGTTCGGGTATATCTCAGTTCGCCGAAAGTTGCTCCAATTGGTCCGTTGTATCCTCGGAATCAATCGCGCTTACGGGACGAATTTGGTTTAAGAAAATTGTGATCTCCACAGGCCTCATATTTTTTCTAAACTTATTCTTGTTATTTAATTTATTATTTAAATTGTCTTAGTTATTTAAATTGTTCTTATTATTTAGCTTTATTATTTGTAGTTTTACTGTATTATTATATAGTTAGTGTTAATTTTATTAGTGCAATATTTTGTATTGCATTGTGTAACAGTAGCATTGTATTTCTGTTCAGCTTATTAGTATAATAAGCTATTATTGCATCTTTTATTATTGTGCCGAGTGAACAAGAGAACCAACATAACTTTGGGTCATATCCTTCAAAATTCAAGTTAATTAACAATTTGCATGTAAAATTATTGTATAATTTTCTGGACTACGTTAAATTATGCTGCTTAGATTATTGAATATTTTTTTTATTTTTTTGGTAACTCGATTATAATAAATAGGCAACAAAAAAGAAAATCCCTTATATCAGAAATATATAATGATTAATGATCAATCTGCCGAGGCACTCAAATTAACTCAAATTAAATGGGGGTTGAAATTTTCAATTACACTTTTTTTTCCTGTTACATTTTATTGTGTTACACTCCTTGTTTCATTATTAAATTTATAATTTTAATAATATTTATTATAAAATAAAAATTAATTATAACATAAATAATCATAGTCATTAATATTTATCAACAAAAAATGAATTAAAAAATTATAAAACATAATTTTTAAAAAATAAACCATAATAATGAATTATTAATTTGAAATCGAAAGTTAAATATTTAAAACTAATTATAAACCCTAATTAGGTGGGTTGAACCCTAAAAACAATCATAATATTAAACAAAATCATAAAAAAATAAAATTGAAGAAAAAAAATACAAGAAAAACTCGTAATTTGAAAGTGTAACACAGATTAAAGAGTGTAATAGAAAATTTTAATCTAATTAGGCAATGTTTGGTATACTGGTACGGATATACCCACATTAATAAAATCTGGATTGCTTTGAAAGATAATTGCGTATTAGTTATTTTAATTGTGTGTTTGGTTATTAAGATAAATATACTAAGATTGTTTCACACATGTGTTTGGTACATTGTTTTATTTGGTAGACTAAGTTCTGGAATGAGTAAATTAGTTTAGGCAATGTTTGGTAGCCTAGATAAAGGCATATATACTAAGATTGCTACGCCAGAAACTGTATCCGAGGGGGGCGTCAGATACATTATCCAGCCGAATCAGTAAATTACACCCCGGGCCTCACGTTAAGACCGGGCCTCGCGTGAACGAATAATGGCTACCAAACACACGGTTCTTGCTGGATACCTATACTAATATACTTTTATCCAGGCTACTAAACACACGGTTCTTGCTGGATACCTATATTTATAAGCTTTCGTATCTTACATGTCGGCGCAAACTGATACGCTGATAGGCACAGGTTTCTTGCGATGACATGTCAATACAAAATAAATAAGAAATATGTATTATCATCAATCTAGTTTTTTGCTATGTAAAATCTTTAAGTGTTGACAATACTTTTTTGCGTTGAATTATTATTAATTATTTTAGGGGAATTGCTTTGAATTATTGGTGTCGGACTCATTTGCGTCGTCATGTTAAGACAAATAACTTATTTGAGTCGAGTTCCTATTATTTTCATGTACATAAACTGTTACCACTAAAAAAACGCGTTTTATCAATGGAAAAATCATCTCTAATTATTAAAAATTCGTCATTGGATGAAACTACGGAATATTGTTGAATAATATAGTCGTTTACAATTTTAATGTAGTTATCCATCTCTAAAATCAGTCTCGAGTGTAAGAAATGATTAGAGTATCGGGCAAGTGCACATGCGCCTAACGGTCATATTTGGTAGTCTAGATAAAGGCATATTAGTAAAAGTATTCAGCAAGAACCGTGTGTTTGGTAGTCGTTGCTTGTTCACGCGAGGCCCGGTCCTAACGCGAGGCCCGTGGTGTAATTTACTGATTCGACTGGACAATGTATCCGACGCTCCCTCGGTTACAGTTTCTAGACAAGGCACCCAACGCCCCTCTCAGTCTACCAAATAAAACAATGTATCAAACAGATGTATGAAACAATCTAATATATTTATCTTAATAACTAAACACACAATTAAAATAGCTAATACGCAATTATCTTTCAAAGCAATGTACTCATGCATGTTTTATGTTCATGTTATTAATATAATATATTCTATTATACTCTGTGTTCCTCAAGCTATATATTAATACTTATGAATTAATAACAATTATTATAAAAAAAAAATATTTATAACATAATCAACTCTATTCAACATTTATTACAAAAATAATAAATTAAAAATTTATAAATTCTAATTATGCAATATAATAATCAATATTAATTAAAAATTGAAACTTAAATATTCTATTTTATATTATGTGTTCCTCTATTAACTTATGAATTTAATATTTATTATTGTAAAAAAATTATTTATAACATAATCAACTCTATTCAACATCTATTACAAAAATAATGAATTTGAAAATTATAAATTTTAAATGTAATATAATAATCAATATTAATTAAAAATTGAAACTTAAATAATAAAAAAATATATATATATCTTAATTGGGTCTAATGGATTCTAATTAATAATTGTAAAATTAAACTAATATATAAAATAAATTAAAGAAGAAAAATAAAATAAAAATCTAAAATTTCATAGTGAAACAGGAAATGTTACACATTTCATGCGTTGAGAATCCTATAGTAAAAAAACTGAAAACTCAAATATAGTTAATAAAAAGGAGAATGGTAAAACGTAGATATCTAAACCTGCATTCAATGGAAGTACAGGTTACTCTCAATGGCCACAAAGAACTTATCTAAGCAAATGGTGGGGTCCTTTGCACAAATAATAATTAAAAAATGACAAAAACCACAAATAATCATAATATTTTAGATTTGTAATATTATGATTATTTTTAATTCTATATGTTGTGTTTGATTATTTTTAAATTCTATATGTTGTGTTCATTTTTTAAAAATTAATAAAATGATATGCAGATACATTAATTAATTAGATAAGAAAATCAATTTTGTGTAGTTATGTCAAATAAAAAGAAATTAAATTTCAGGAATTAAATGAAAATCAAACTATACGATTTTTTAAATAGCAATATTTGTTCACGATTAAATAACATTTGAT
Organism: Perilla frutescens; assembly: GCA_026008535.1. NCBI lineage: Eukaryota > Viridiplantae > Streptophyta > Magnoliopsida > Lamiales > Lamiaceae > Perilla > Perilla frutescens. Next base: position 17,444,571 of record BRKX01000007.1, on the reverse strand, counting down.
TGCTATGAATATATGACATGCATAAAAAATATATTTATTTAATTATGTTAAATGATGAAATTGAAATAGAAAAATAATTATTACAAATTATGTTATACTTATGTGATTGTCATCATCATCATCATCATCATCATACAAATGAAAAATTATTTTTAGGTGACAAACGTAGAGTACTACAAATATGTGCATAAAAAATAAAATAAAAAATATTAAAAATCTCAAATTTCCAAGTTAAAAAAAATAACTAAGATTGCAAAAATTTGTTAAAAAAACAACGGTTGTAATCTAAACTGTCGTGAAAAAAGCAAAAAAAGAAAAAGTAGAAAGTTTACAACGGTACATATCACTACTGTTGTCTATTAACTCAAAACTGTTATTTATTGTGAAAAATCTGTTGTCTAAAATATAATTGTTAAATCGTGTGATAGACAATAGTTTGTATCAGAATCATTGTCTATGATACAATTTTGCCTTAATATATGTATAGATCACGAAAATCTATATGAGACCGTCTAGCGGGCGTCTTGCGTTAAACGGGTCAAATATGATCATAACCCTCCCAAAAAATTCATCCAAACCCGTCCACGCCTGCAACAGTCAGACACGTGGGCTCCACGCGTGGCCACACACGTATCATTAGGTATAAAGTAAAGTATCACTATGTATGAAGTAAAGTATTACTAATTATATGTCGAAATATCACTTAATATAAATTGAAGTATTATCAACTATGCAATATTTTCACATGCTAAAAAGAAAATAAATGAATTATTTTCTGTATAAATCATAATGTAGGGTTTTAATATAGATGATTCATTCTTTTTTTGGAATATGTTTGTTGATTCTCCAGACGTCACATATTGCTATGTATGAAGTAAAGTATCACTAATTATGTGTCGAAATATCACTTTATATGAATTGAAGCATCATCAATTATGAAGTGTTTTTTCACATGCTAAGAAAAAAAATAAAAGATTTATTTTCTAAATAAATCACAATGTGGACTTTTAATTCAGTTGATTCATTTATCTTTTTGTTGGAATATGTTTGTTGATGCTCTAGACAACAGGTACCACCATGTATGAAGTAAATATTACTAACAGTGAAACAAATTATCATTACCTATGAAGCGTCTCACATCCCCTGGCCATTTCCTTTTTTTTTCGATTTTTATTTTATTTTTTCATATTTTTTAAGTTTTTCTTTTTAAATCTTTATTTTATCGAACTCAGTGCATGAGCACACGCGTCATTGTGGGGCAAATGCATTGAGGATTGAGCGAGACGCCAGATACGAAAATTAAATTAATTCGAAAAAAGAGATGAGAACCACCTCGTGAGCTAACGTAAGAGATCTATTTGACGGTCTCACAAAAGTGTCACCCCTAAAGAATTTTGGAACCATGGCATCAACATTAATTGGCATAGTTAAAAGATAATAAGAAAATATTTTTTTAGGATTTATGCAAATTCATTAACAACTTATCATTAATGAGTTCATCTTTACTAAAAGATTATATTTATTTTCCCTTACAAAAATATTTTACTATCTCATTTTTTATATAAAAATTAATCAATAATCCAAAAATGGGATCGAGTTCAATAATTTGAAATTCAGTCCAACATATATAAATATTGAGAATTATATTATTATACAAGAACAGAAAACTCTTAATCAAATATTATGTAGGATAATGCTTGCCTCTCCATGGATTACGTGGTGGCGTCAAATGCACCAATTAAGTGATTAACATGCATTTGAGAATGATAATATTTAATTAAATAATAAAAAAATAAACACTAGCTATAGCACTGTGGAGTAGACACGTTAAATAATCATTTAATTATATACATGATTTGACTAACTTTTATAAATGCTAGACAGGATAAGGTGAATTGGGACCCCAAACTAATGAATTATTTTTATCATTTGTGATCATGTTCCATAAAAGGTGTTCAAAATTTTCTCCATTCTTACATTTAGGTCACATGCCATAATGTTCCAATCTCTACTAAAAAATCTAAGATCATCTAAGATTGGGTCCCAAATACAATAATTTTAATAGACTCATAATTGAATCACCTCAAATTTTCTCAATCAAAACACTAATTACGATAAATGTTCGAATTCCGCCAATACTTTTAAGGTCATGCCGGTTTTGCAATGTAATACTTGTCCATTAAAGTTTATTTATTTAATTTTTTTTTCCGATTTGCAAAAAAAAAAAATGTATTTTACAATTTTACTTCAAGAAAATGATGCTCATCACTGACAGGTTGATGGAGAAACAGAAACTACTATATGAAGCAAATTGGTAGGCTGTAATCTGTATGCAAGTGTTTCTTCCTATTTTTTGCAAAAATAAAGAATTTATGTGGCCATAACAATTTTGTACCTTTTTTAGGTTTTATACGGTGAAAGTGACAAATGCAAATTGAATTTTCAATACATTGGGCAATGTGAGAAACCGCCTACATTCAGCAGACAATTTCTTTTCTCCACGTCTTCATTTTTTATTTATAGAGAAATGACTAGACTTTTTTTTTTTTAAGGAAAGAAATGACTAGACTTAAAAATTAGGCTAAACCGACTAAAAAGAAAAAAGCAAAGTCTCTTCTCAAATTTTGAAAACGAAAATAAATAAAATCGGATAATTAAGCGGGTAGAGGGCGTCAGGGCGCAGGTCAATCTGATCCGATCAATCCCACCGAAAAACAAAAGGAACTCGCTAGAAACATAATCACATTAATAAGTATGTATATCAATTCAAAGTCCAAAAATATTAACCGTAGCTATAAAAAAATTAACATGTCTGTTACTTATTTTATATAAATTTAATTAATTTAAATTATGGTTTATTCTATTCTAATTAATGTTTAGAGCTTAGAGGTTTATGATTTAAGAGTTTTTTAGGGTTTAGTGTTTTTTTAGAATTTCGTTAGATCTTTTTTTAGGTTTTTTATGGTTTTTTTACTTTTTTATGTGTTTTTTAGGGGTTATTAATACCAATTAGGGTTTATATTTAGTTCATAAAATTAATTATCGAGTGTCGGGTGAGTGCACTACGCGAGTCGTCAGATCAAAAAAATTAAACTAATTTACTTAAATTTTAGAGTTCACTAATTCATTTTTAAAGTATATATTTAATTCAAAAAAATTAATTGTCGAGTCAGTGTATGGGCACACGCATTAGCATCGGAAAAGTGCACGGCGCGAGTTGTTAAATTAAATTAATTAATTTTATTTTAAAAGATATATGGTTTTGGGGGAAAACAAAAAAAGAAAGAAAAAACTAACGAAAAAAACCAAAAGACAAAAAAAAAAGTCGGGCGCATAACATCCACGCGCTCGTCTGACCTCTACTACGGTGCAGAAGGTCTAATAGGAGACTGTAGAACCAAAAATTCTGCAATTAATTTCGTCTGGATCCGGGCTCCGTCGATCTACAAAACAAAGGCAAAAAGAATTGTGAAGCCGAAGGACCGTCGGAGGTTGACGATCGAACGGACTCCGACGCTCAAGTCAGAATCGAGATTAGGAAAAATAAATGAATAAAGCAGTAAGTAAGATAGAGGAATACAACCATAAAGTTGAATGATTGCGTAGTGTTTTAATAATATATGATTATTCCTAGCCCCCTCTCATTATAAAAGGGACGTATATATAGAGGAATGTTTCACCCATTTTCCCTTTTCAAGGGATCCTTTCTATCCCTTTTAGGATTTTGACGAGATCTTACTTATTTTCAACGGACATGTTTGACTTGGTCTTCTTTAAGAGTCTTGTTCAAACTTGGTTGAGGCCTCCGGACCTCGAGGCTTCTGGACCTCAGGACATCGACCTCGACGCCTCTGGACCTCTGGACCTCGAGACGTCATCCTCAATTAAGGCTTCGACCTCTTGATTTCGGCTCTTAAGCCTTTGACCTCTTTATGGGCCTTAGTTTTGGGCCTTAATCGAAAAAAGGCCTCTACAGAGACCAACTTAAAAAAGGCTAAAATTGTCATTTATATTCCAAACTATTTCCATTTTCTCAAATCTATCACAAACTAATTAATACTTAATTTATCAATTAAATACCTAAATTACTAAAAAAAATAATCAAATATATCACCGGATACATTATTTGGCCAAAATTAAATCTAAAAATAAGTTAAAAATATTAGAATAATGATATCATGTCATAGATATTATAGATTTGACCACAACATAAGAAAAAGACCCAAGTAATTGTCGAAATATTAGGTAATTTTTGGCTGAAAATGTATCTAGTGATATAGATTAGATTATTTTTTAATAGTTTTGGTATTTAATTGATAAAAGTGCTAGTTCATTATAGATTTGAGAAAATAAAAATAGTTCGGAATTTAAGTATGGTTTAGCCTAGAAATTCTTGGAAAAATTATATTTCATATTTATGTATTGTTATACCGCAGGCTAATCTATTGTTAGACCATTGTCGAAGGCCCGATGAGGTATGCCTTCAATTTCCGAGGTAATGTTTGCGTGTGAATTTGTGGAGCATCTGGCATCGTATTCCCTCTGTTTCAAAATATTTGTTCTTTTAGAAATTTTATTTTATTTTAAAATATTTGTTATTTTATATATTTTCATATTATTTTTTCAAATTGTACCCTGTAAATATATGGAGAAGTTTTTACCAATATTTTAGAAAAATATAAATGAATATGATTTTATGTGATATAGAAGACAGGAATATTTTAATTCAAAAAAAATAATTGTTAATTCTAAACTAATATTCTAAAATAACAAACATTTTGACACAGAGAGAGAGTAGTATTTTTTTTATAATGATGAGAGAACAAGTAAGAAATCTCAATTAACTCAGAAAAGGAAATCAATTTTTCAATTAATTGACTGTTAAAATTGTGTATAAATAGAATAAAATACGATTTACTAATGGGCTATATTTCTTGAAACATATACTTACGGGAGTGGATAAGCCCAAGTAAGAAAGAAAGGTTTTAAAAGTATCCTAAATTAGAGGTTTTGCACACATTCAAACAAGAGAGAAAAATTAAAATACCCATATCCCTTAACTAAAAATCCCCTTTACCCACTTTCTTACGCTCATTTAAGAAATATCCACTATGTCTATTATATGCCTACTTTTTCATTTTTCAATGTATTCAGACGTGAGTCCTCCCATTTTTCAGAAATTGTAAGACAAAGTACTCATTTTCTGTCTCAAATCAGACTCATAAATACGTAAAGTTATTCCTCACGTGTGCGCTCAAATCTCGGAAACTACAATACCGTTCGAAACTCATAATTTTGATACGGGCGGTATCCCAGCGGTATTGCAAGGGAACTGAAAAAGAGTTGAAATATTTCAATACCGCTCCAATACCGTAATTCTATTATGGGCGGTACTCAAACGGTATTGGAAGGGAGTCGAACTTGAGTAGAAATATTTGGGGCGGTATTCAAGAATTATCGGGCGGTATCCATTTTAAATAGAATATCGTTTCAAAAATGTTCAATACCATTCTTATATTTTAATACCTTCCACAAATATAACAAACGGTATCCATTTTAAATAGAATACCGTTCGACTACCGTCACACATTCAACGGGCGGTATCCATTTTAAATAGAATACTGTTTCAAAAATGTTCAATACCGTCCTTATATTTTAATACATTCGACAAATATAACGAACGATGTCCATTTTAAATAGAATACCGTTCGAAGACTGTCAAACATTCAACGGACGGTATCCATTTTAAATCGAATACCGTTCTTTTACCGTCACACATTCAATAAGCGGTATCCCTTTTAAATCAAATACCGTGGGTTGGTGGTAGTTATTTATCATAAATTTCAAATTAATATTCTCACCACTCCTTAAGTCAAAAGAAATCAAATCCATTTCAAATACCGTCCCCAAATAGAGAGCCCTAAAATACACGAGCCCTAAAATCAAACCAAAAGCCAAAATCCCCAAAATCTATGACTTTTTTTTATCTCGAAGAACATCAATGGAGTTCGGCGAAGGAAGTGGTGCTCATCAATCTGACAATGAGCAGGTTAGTTATTACATCTCTCTCCTAAAATACACGAATACCGCCGAGATGACCGTAGTCGGCGGTATAAATTTTTTTCTAGACGACGGTATCCAAAATTTTATTGATAATTGATGGATTATGGGTGTCTTTAAGTTTTTAGTTGTAGTTAGATTTTATTTCCTGCTAGATTAGGAATCGTATACAGAAAATACCGTAGTCAACGGTACAATTTTGTTTGCTAAAACGAATGGTATTTGCTAAAAATTTGTGATATTTGTTTGATTAGAATACCGTCAGTTTACATAAAATATATGTTTGATTAGGATACCGTCCGCTTAGCAAATACCGATAGTATACCGCCCGTCACTATCGGACGGTATACGAGCGGTATTACCCCTTGCGACGAGCGGTATTACCGATAGTATACCGCCCATCAATTAGGATATTGTAATTTACTTGTTCAAATTTTAATTTAATTTTTGGACTTGGATATTATGATTAGTTGGTTAAAAACATCGAATACCGTCGACAATGGCAAATACCATTTGTATATCGCTTAATAAAGACGAGCGGTACGCGACCAGTATTGTACTTGAATGACGGTATTGGCCTCATTTGATTATTTTTCTCATTATTTTTACTGCTTAATTGGTATAAAACATTGAATTACGTGGGTTTGAACAAATAACATGCGATATTCAAAGTTTTTTGAACAAATGAATACCGTCCATCAACAACGGTACCGTGTATTAATTATTTATCTTCTTATCAGGCGCCTTGGAGTTGGAAGAGAGTAGATATGCAAAATTATTTCCAAATTGTGAATCTCTACTACAGCCAAACGGTTTTAATGTCGATATGGACAACACTGTTGAGAGTTGGTGGGCAAGAACTCACGGGGAGATTCTAGGAGGGGTGCTTCGGTCACCTCATACGATGGAAAAGCAAGTCGAGCAACGGTAGAGCCTTGCATGCTTTGATATCTCGTGAGATCACTATTCCCGGTGCTCCAGCTCATGAGGTATGGTTCCGTATTAATGAGAGTCATATCAGATTTTCATTCCTCGAGTATGCTCTGGTGACCGGATTTCGATTCGGATCATCGACTTTTGATCCGAATGCCGAACACAATCATTCCAACGTGGGAGTGTTTAGGAGATTCTGTGGTGGCAAGGATCTTAGCATTCTGGAGCTGTGGAATATTTTTGATGGAAAGGATCGCAGACCTTTGAAGAAGGCTACCCAGATGATTATTTGAAAGTGGCTAACATTTTTGCCCTTTATTTTTTTGCTTGTGAGTACGACACTCCAAGAAAGGTCGATAGTTTTGCGTGGGTGTTGGTCGATGACCTTGAGGCATGGAACAGATTTCTATGAGGTGCCTACACCTATCCTATTTTACTCCATTACATTGCTCGATTGCCGAGGTCGACTCCTAGAAAGTATCATTTCTATGGCCCTGTGTGGGCTCTACAGGTATGCATAATTTGATGAAAAAATATTGAGAATAATACTAGTATTAATTATACTGATTAGGTTGATTTTAATATCACTTTTACAGATTTGGGCATATGAAGTTATCCGGCACTTGGAAGAGAGGTTGCGGAGGTTGCGGAACCAGTGGCATTGCCTCGTTGCTTGAAGTGGTTTTTTACTCATTCAAATATGCAAGATTTTCATACACTATTGAATGATGCATTAATGTATTTTAACGATAAAAATATTAATTTTCTATTTTAATTAACTAAATATGCACTACCGCCTGGTACCGCCCCAATACCGCGTTGTACGGTCTGGTACCGCGGTGTTACATCCAATACCGCTGTGTACTGCTTGGTTACCGCTCAATTTAATAATTAATATTTCATCAATTATTTTGTAGGGTGAGTGTCTAGAAACGCTTCATGCGGGCGCGGATGAAGAAGTACGTGACTACTGGATCAGCGTTCTAGTCCCCGATGCACTGGGTGTTGTTTATCGTGCACCGGTAAACCCTGTGAAGGCACAATGCCGCGGCGATGATGTTGTGCAGCGCGTCGTGAAGACTGCGGCACAGGTGCGAAATATATCATGTCGCTCTGCAGCTTCAGTTTCAGCAAGTGCACTGAAACGACAGCCCCGGAAAAAGCAGAAGCAGGCTACTCCATCAGAATCGGAGCCAGAGACTGAGACTGATGGTGATGTGCGTGAGACAAGGAAGAAGCATACTCCTCCACAAACTTCAGGAAAACGGGCTAGGGAATCGAGCTCGTCTTCTTCAGGGAGTCATGTTTGGAAAAGACGTGAACGCGGTCTTATTTCAAAGTTGAAGGAAGCAGTACTACCAGATTTGAAAGATTACATGAGGTATGAGTTGTTTTCTGATCTGAAGAGTTGGATACAATCACTTTACCATGGAGACCGTCGATCTCGATCAGGGCACAATCATCATTCGCATAAGCCCCATCCGTCTCATCATTCTACGTCATCACATCATTCTGCCCAGCCATCCCATCAGGCTCATCATCCCTATCAATCTCGTCAACCAGAGCCGTCCCATCACTCTCACCACTCTCCTCATCTCCATCAGTCTCACCACTCTCATCATCCAGAGTCGGAGGATCATTCTGCAGTTCAGTCCCATTATTCGTATAAGTGAGATCAGTTCGATCAGAACTATCGGTACACTGGTCATCGTGCCTCCTCTTACATGCCAGAGGCAGACCACACATCTGTAGACGGAGGACATACTCGGAGATCACTACAGATGCAGATAGACCCCCGTGAGCTAATTGACATGGAATCATTTTGGAGGTCTATGGTGGGGATACATGCTACTGAGTTGCCTACCGCTTCTGCTTTCCCGGACCAGGATAACCAGGTAAAGTATAGAATTTTTTTCAAAATTATAATTTAATTTGTCTATTATTGTTATTAATTGTTAAATTAGTGTTAACATTAATTTTTATTTTAATTTTTGGTTTAATTTTTATTTATTTCAGGATATTGAGATTGATGTTCCCGCTCAAGAGGTAGGTGTTGACTCGGATGAGGGTATTCCACTCCGTTTCACTCGTGCGGATAAAGGGAAATAAATTGTAGAAATCGATAATCCTCCACGTCGAGTGAAAAAGCAATCTGCCGCGCTTCGCACACCATACGTAAGCACGATGCCGACTCCAATCAAAGCTGCAGCTCGTAATGCTTACATAAATTGGCGAAAGAAAAGACCAACTCCATTTGTCCGTACCCTCGCGACTAATTTTGAGTTGGATCATACATTTTTTGATCGAGTGGAGAACGTGAAGTTCGCCATGGATGCCACAGTAAATCTTTATATATTTTTTATAATTATTATTCTGTGCCAAATATGGAAACTATGTCGAATTGAAATAACTTTTTAATTAAACATAACGTTACTATTAATTGATCTCTTATGCGAAGCTATGGTTGCCAAATTGGAGAGGGGCAAACAACTATTAGATGGAGTAGATACATGGAGTACACGCATCGTGGGACCTTCATTCTTTGTGAGTATCTAATTTTATTTGGTTTACTATCTTATTAGCATGCAATTAATCTAATAACATCGGTACAAATAATAATACCGCTCGATATTTTCAAGTGGTATTTAATGGTATTTAGCTATACCGTCGAAAATACCGGCGGTATTCAACAGTATTCAACTATACCGTGTGTCCATAGTATTATACCATTCGATAAATACCGTTGAATACCGCTTGAAAATATCGGTGGTATTCAACTAATACCGTGTGTCCGGTGATTCAACTAATACCAGTATTCAACGGTATTCAACTATACCGTGTGTCCATAGTATTATATCGTTCGATAAATTCGAGCGGTATCGTCCAGTGATTTCCCTATACGGCTTGATTTTCAATATTTGGTTTAATATCTAGTTACCATACTATTAATCTAATTTTCAAGTATTCAAGAGTTTCAGTTACAAAAAGAATGGCGGCACACTGTCGACCAACCTTACTCTGGGCACTGGAGAGGTGAACATGTAAATGTTTATTGGTGGTCTCCTATCTCCAGTATGGCTCAAATGGTTCAAGGGCGAGACGTTCCGGGGGCTCGACCGTGGTGGGATGCTAAACAGGTACATACACCGCTCGACAACCGAAATACCGCTATATTTTTATATTTTGATATATAATGTATTTTTTTTCAATGTAGATAATCTTCGTGTGCCGCGTTGATTCACATTGGGTCACCATGTTGCTTGACTTGATCGAATGGAGAGTCGACGTATACGACTCCCTGTTTCATAGGTTGGAGCCAGAAGACTGCAAAATTCGAGGACTTCAACTGAGGCCACTGACAAAGTTGATGAAACAAGTCTTGCACTATGCTGGTTGGTTTGTGCAGAATGTCCATGAGATTAGGAGACCCGGAACACCTTTCTTGCCCTGTCGGATCATGACCAACAATTTCAAGCAAAGCGATGATGTAAGTTGCGGGACTTATGCGTGCATGTATATTGATCGACTAATCACAGGTTCGCCAAAGCTTAAATGGGGGAACAAAATTGCTAACGTAAGAGATTATCGTTTTCAGATGGCAGTTAGAATATTTGATTTGTGTTCTCAATAGAAACGTACTTTGAGACATTTTTTTTAGAATCAAACTAATTTTCGTTCTCGTTCTTCAATTTATTGAATATTATCATATTCCAAATATATGACTATGTATTTCCATAAATATTTATATTAAAATTTTGATTTTCATATAGCGGTATCTGCTCGGTACCGCCCGTTACCGGTCAATACCGCTCGGTACCGGTCACGCCCGCTACCGGTCGGATATCGGGCGGTACCGCTCGGTACAGCTCTACCATTTAAGTAATTAATTTAATAGTATTCATAATGACTTTATACATGAATACTATTCATAATAACTTTATACATTGAATTGTCTCTTCAACACCTTGTTTTCTTGCGAGACAACATATAAAGACGTGCAATATAGTGATTTCAATATTGAAATGTCATGTCCAATCACATTTCATATAGTTTGTTTTCTTTATGTGACATAAATAGTGGAATCCGAAATATATAACTATATATTTCCATAAATATTTAAATCAAAATTTTGATTTTCATGTAGCAGGTATCTAGTCGGTACCGCCCGGTACCGGTCAATACCGCCCGGTACCGCTCGGAACATTAAATAATTAATTTAATAGTATTCATAATGACTTTATATATTGAATAGTATTCATAGTGACTTTATACATTGAATTGTCTCTTCAACACCTTGTTTTCTTGCGAGACAACATATAAAGACGTGCAATATATTGATTTCACTATTGAAATGTTATGTCCAATCACAATTCATATAGTTTGTTTTTTAATGTGACTAAAGAGTGGAATCTTATGTACCGGTCACATAAAGACGTGCAATACCGGTTAATATCGCTCGTGTATCGAACGGTATTCATATGTACTTTATACATTGAATGGGGAATCTACATTGAATTGTCATTTCCAATCATAACTGATATAATTTTATTTTTTTATGTGATAAATAATGTGGAATCTTAAATAGTTTACTATTTGTCCTCATATTTGTCGTCCACATTCAAAAATAATGCAATGATATGTATTTCTTCACAATATAAATAAGAGTCCTCATAACGTAAACTTTATTTCGAGCTTAGTAAATATCTTTACCTATATTCTTAATTCCAAAAGTGGATGAACGTCAAGGTTTATTGATCACGCTTTCAGTGTTAAGAAATTGGTGAAGAAATTTACAAACTCCGCTTCAAGTGCACAATTTTCTTCACACATAAATATGAATTGAAAACCTTATTCCGAGTTTGGTAAACATCTTCTCCAATTTTCTTTATCCCGAAAGCTGATGAATGTCAAGGTTTATTGATTGTGTCAAGCTTTCGGGGTAAAGAAATTGGAGAAGAAGTTTTTTGGGGTAGAGAAAATTGGAGAAGAAGTTGGCGGATACCGCCCGGATTCCGCCCTACACACCAGATCTCTCTCTCCGGAAACCTGGCTTGTTGTAACAGTGAGAAGCAACGAGCAATTTCCGAAGATAAGGTTAAGGAGAGACCAGGCATATGCCTGGAGAAGATCATTTCCCAACCTCATCAAAATTTTTGGATTGGAGAAGTAGAAATGCAAATTTATGCTACATGCATTGTTGCTATTTCTCCAATAAAAAAATTTATACAACACCGCTCAAAGGTATCAAAGTAATTGTCATTTCTCTGTCTCCCTTTTATATTTTATTATAAAAGTAGTGGACTCACGAGTGTACCGTCCGTATACCGCCCGGATTGGAGAAGAAGTTTTTCGGGGTAGAGAAAATTGGAGAAGAAGTTTTTCGGTCTAGGAGAGACCAAGGCATATGCCTAGAGAAACAACGAGCAGTTTCCGAGATAGGTATAGGAGAGACCAAAGTAATTGTCATTTCCCCCTCTCTTTTATATTTTGTTATAAAAGTAGTGGACTCACGAGTGTACAATTCAAGCTCTCAATTGAAAGATTACATTGTAATTTGATAGTCTTGTAAAATGAATATATTTCGCATAATTATAAAAGCATTTGACTCACGAGTGTACTACTCAAGCTTTCGATCACATTGCCAATGATCACTTGCAATACTACACTAATGTCTCTAGAGTGTAGTGCTAATGCCACAAGTGCATAGTGCCCGGTCCTCACAAGTGCGAAATCCATAATATCTTGAAAGATTACATTGTAATTTGATACTCAAGTCATATATGATGGATAATTGAATCCAACCCGCCCCTAATTGGCTTTAGAATTCACAATACCGCTGAGGAGGCGCAGTACCGCTCGGATACCGCCCGGCGGTATCCAAGCGTGATTCACCAGCTTATAGCGGTATTTAATTGTCCAATCATAGTTTTAGTGTAAATTTAGTCCAAGGAACATCTGGAAATGAAGGAGTATGTAATTTACAAAGTAATTAATCATTCTCTACCTCTTTTCGCATAATTATAAAAGCATTTGAATCACGAGTGTACAATTCAAGCTTTCGATCACATTGCCAATGATCACTTACAATACTACACTAATGTATCTAGAGTGTAGTGCTAATGCCTCAAGTGCATAGTGCCCGGTCCTCACAAGTGCGAAATCCATAATATCTTGAAAGATTACATTTTAATTTGATACTCAAGTCATATATGATGGATAATTGAATCCAACCCGTCCCTAATTGGCTTTAGAATTCACAATACCGCTGAGGAGGCGCAGTACCACCCGGATACCGCTCGGATACCGTCGGGCGGTATCCAAGCGTGATTCACCGGCTTGTAGCGGTATTTAATTGTCCAATCATAGTTTTAGTGTAAATTCATTCCAAGGAACACCTGGAAATGAAGGAGTATGTAATTTACAAAGTAATTAATCATTCTCTACCTCTTTTCGCATAATTATAAAAGCATTTGAATCAAGAGTGTACAATTCAAGCTTTCGATCACATTGCCAATGATCACTTGCAATACTACACTAATGTCTATAGAGTGTAGTGCTAATGCCTCAAGTGCATAGTGCCTGATCCTCACAAGTTTGAAATCCATAATATCTTGAAAGATTACATTGTAATTTGATACTCAAGTCATATATGATGGATAATTGAATCCAACCCGTACTAATTGGCTTTAGAATTCACAATACCGCTGAGAAGGCGCAGTACCGCCCGGATACCGCTCGGATACTGCCAGGCGGTATCCAAGCGTGATTCACCGGCTTGTAGCAGTATTTAATTGTCCAATCATAGTTTTAGTGTAAATTCAGTCCAAGGAACACCTGGAAATGAAGGAGTATGTAATTTAGAAAGTAATTAATCATTCTTTACCTCTTTTCGCATAATTATAAAAGCATTTGAATCACAAGTGTACAATTCAAGCTTTTGATCACATTGCCAATGATCACTTGCAATACTACACTAATGTCTATAGAGTGTAGTGCTAATGCCTCAAGTGCATAGTGCCCGGTCCTCACAAATGCGAAATCCATAATATCTTGAAAGATTACATTGTAATTTGATACTCAAGTCATATATGATGGATAATTGAATCCAACCCGCCCCTAATTGGCTTTAGAATTCACAATACCGCTGAGGAGGCGCAGTACCGCCCGGATATCGCCGGGCGGTATCCAAGCGTGATTCACCGGCTTGTAGCGGTATTTATCATAGTCTTTGTTTTTTTTATTAGGTTCAAAGATTTGACATGTGGGTCCCTTGAGAGAATATTAGGGTCCTTTTCAAACCCCAAAAAAATCACTCTCTCTTCAACTCCCTCCTTCAAACCCAAAAAAATCACTTTTTTTCGAATCCCATTCTAAAACGGTAATTGCTTGGACTACCTCTTCGATTTTCACCTAGCGGCAATGTCGAGCGGCGGAAGTACAAGTAGTCGAGATGATTCTGTAGAGGTATTTGTGAACTAAAATTCTATTTATTAATTTTTTTTGTGATTTATCGGATACCGCCGGACGGTTACGCACGGTAGTTACCGATACCATTCGGAAACCGCCGGCGGTTGACGACGGTACTGGACAATACCGTTTGAATACTGCCGGCGGTACCGATGGTATGTTCTATTTCTTCGGATTTTTCTATTTATTTTTCATTTTTCGCTTGTCTTTCGCTTGTTTTGTAGCCTTCTTGGACATGGAAGAGATTTGAAACGCAATTAATGGATCCCGTCATTAATCTTTACTGCAAAGGAAAGATTTTGAAGAAAATTACAACACGATTATTAAAAGTTGGTCATTTGGGCTTACTACCAAGGTTTGAGGAAGATTGTTTCGGCCATCTCTTGAGATGGAAGGACAGTCGGAGTTGCGGCAAAGCACTACATGTTTTGATTTTGCGGGAAATAAATCTTGGAAATGCTTCAAAGTATGAGGTATGGTTCCGTATTAGTGGGAATAATATTAGATTTTTATACCCCGAGTTTGCGCTCGTGTCCGGATTTAGATTTGGTACATCTCATTTTGATCCAAATGCTTACCACGACTATTCTAATATCGGAGTTTTTATGAGATTTTGTGGTGGGAAGTTGATAAGAGTTCAAGATTTATTGAAAAAATTTGAAAGCGATGTGGCTAATGCAACAGAAGATGATTATTTGAAAGTTGCTAATGTGCATTATATATGTTTGCTTTGGGATATGACCCTCACCGACAAGTTGAGAGCTTTGTTTGGGTTTTGGTCGACAACCTACGAGAGTGGGACAGATTCCCTTGGGGTGCCTACATATACCCCACTTTACTAAACTATATGTCTCTATTGCTGAACACAACTATCGAGTGTGGCTCGAAATATCATTTTTATGGACCAGTGTGGGCTCTACAGGTATTTTACAATTATTTAGTGTTTTTAAGTCGCAAAGTAAATAATAACAATATTATTTATAATTTTCTCATATATTCTGTAGATTTGGGCCTGCGAGGCCATTCCAGATCTTGCCGATCAGATTGCACAATGCGTTGACCCGCATGCTTTGCCTAGGTGTTTGAGATGGTTTTTAGTGTAGTCTTCCATTGATGACTTTGATGCATTTTTCAAGGCCGGGGTAAAAACAAGTACTTTTAAAAATTCAATTTTTTTGTACGTATCATTACTGACTTGTTTTTCCTATCATTACAGTTCGCGCATCCGTGTCAGCAAACATTTCACGTAGAACCCAATGAAGAGCAAAACGACTACTGGATCAGCATTCAGAGCCCAAATGCACTTGGTGTTCGTTTCCAGCCCCCGGTGATTCGATCCAAGAAGATGGTGGCTAGAGTGCATGCAGGAGAAAAAAAAATGATCCTCATTATTTTGCGGAAAATGTCGAAGTTCGACGCAAGAGAAGAGAGGATAATGAAAACCGTCATCAAGAGAAAACATTCTCGTCTTCACACAGATGAGAGAAACGCGAGGCTCGTTTCATCTCAAAAGTTAAGAATGAATTTTTATCCGACTTGAAGGACTTTATAAAGGTTGAGATGAAGGACATGATCAGAGCTATCTGGCCTGGTTCGAGATAATCAAAGTCGCATCGCAGTCATCATACTCACCGCACATCCCCGAGAGCTCGATCACCCCCCTCCGTCCACATCTCCGCTCGTGCCTCGTCATATGTTTCTGGCCGCCAATCTCCAAAGCAAGATATCCCTGAGAAGAGTTCTCTACAGATTGAAGTAACGCCGATACCTATGGATATAGATGAGTTTTTGATGACTGCACAGCCATTGCAGGTACTATTCTAACACGTGATATTTTATTTTTACGATTGATTAATTTAAGAATTTTAATTTAAATTATTTTACATGTTACCAGGTTATATCATTCTGTCCAGACCTCGAGGCACAATATGAGCTTGGTGTTGATACATTCTCTAGAGATATACAAGATCATGGTCATAAGATATAAATTCTAATTTCATTAATTTAATTATGCAATACCACTCGGCTATCACCTATTTCATTAATTCAATTATGCAATTTCTTATTTTAATTTATATCATTGTGTCAGGATGTAGTATTTGGTCCTGTACATGAGACGGATCATGCGTCTCACACAGTAATTGAGGTGGAGGAACCTCATAAGGTATAATTAGTAATTTAGTTAACTGATATCGTCGGTATAATGTAATACCGTTTGAATACCGGCTGGTATCATATGATACCGCAGGAATACCGGTCGGTATAATATAATACCGCTGGATTTCTGCCGGTATCAGGAATGGTATTCAAGCGATATACCGTAATACCGCTCTCGTAATACCGGCCGAAATTAAGTAATACCGTTAAGATACCGATCGGGTACCGTTCCCCTACCGCTCAATACCGCTCCGCTACCGCCCGGGTACCGTCCGAATTTTGCAAATTATTAATTTAATTTATATCATTTTTTCAGGATATTGAGGTGATTGAGATGGAGGAAAATAGCCCTCCGCCACGATTCACACGTCGGACTAAAGTCAAAAAGGAGGGAGAAAAAGGAAAACAAAAAGTGGTTGAGCCGACTCCTTTTGATTATGCTATCCCGAACATATACCTTTCGCTAATATCGCACCTCCGATGCTCCCTATCGAACGCCGGATTGCATATACGAGCTTGGACCGGCTTCTGGATGTGAGTCTACTTTGGGATATCAACCATTCACAGTTTCAGCGACCTCAGAAAATGTTGGAAATTAAGATGGCAAATTATTCAGAGCAGTTTTAGCAGGTTGATAATTTTAGTTGTGGCCCATATTCGTGTATATACGTTGAGCGCCTACTAAGTGGTAGACCAACTATATCTTGGGGGAATGTGGTCCAAAATGTAACCTTATATCGGAGGTACATTGCACAATTGATATTCGAGATGTGTAACGGTCGTGTGGATCCATTTTGACTATTTCTTTAGTTATGTAATATAACTTGTAATTTATTTTCACTTCCAATTTAACTATTTCTTTTGTGATATTTATTTATTTAGAAAATCATTAAATACTGCTAAACAAAAATGAAATTTCAATACAAAGCAAATATTAATTAATACTTGCCATACAACTGATTACCAAATTAACTAATTAATGTCTACCATTTTTTCAAGAAATAAATACGAAATATGGTTCATCTATCTCTATTAGGGCAATTATTTCTGGTGTGATTTGGATCACGATATATGATGCACTTTCTCGGTCCTTGACGTCTGTGATTAGCTGCTTCCGCCCCAGATGGATGGCGACGTCTTGGGGGACGGCCAGCTTGACAGGTCACTATAAGTGGCGTCACCTTTTGCTGTGCAATGTGAGTTGGTACCACCCACTCATCTTGATGAGGCAGGAACCTTACTGACCCTTCGTATGTTTCACGCCAATTATCCGTCGTGTAGTATGAAGAGACATAGTCAAGAATTGATTCACCGTTTTTCCTGCATAAATAATAATAAAAAATTAAACAGTTGCCCACGTAAATATTTGATGTACCGGTGCATAATATATAATCTGTACATAATAGCAGCAACTGCATGAGAGCATGGCATCAAGTCCAGCTGAAACTCGCGACATTTGCATGATTTATGATGAAGATCAACAATGAATGTTTACCTGCCATCATGAACTTTGAATATTGAATTTAAGGTTGGGATAACGGTATAGGCCCGAGATTTTTCCACTTCCTCACGCAGTTTATTTAAGGCTTCTTCAGTCAAAGCATTATCACGTGCATTTGCACGTGCTTGTCTAGAATCGAACCACTGCTCGATCACATGTCTAATGCACTCAATTAATAAGCAGATTGGAAGACGCCTTGCCCATAACAAACATGCATTCAAAACTTCTGCTGTATTGGACGTAAGAAAACCATAACGGTGAACTGGACATTTTGATCGTGCCCATCACTCTGGTCTAATGTCCATCAACTTTGTATAAGCTCCATTTGGGCTTAGAGCATGTATAGCCGCCATTGCCTTGTCATATGCTGTTCGGCGACAACTGTATGCAGCCTTGTAGAACATGCTTGTAACGCCTTTGCCATACCGCGTGAACTTGTTTAACAAGTGATAGTAGCAAAGTCCGTGGGGTGTGCCAGGAAACAGTTCTTGAACGACATTACTTATACTGATGTGAGCATCAGAGACAATCAATGTCTCGGGATTGCATCCAAATGCTAGTCTCACCTTACTCAGAAAACAAGTCCATGACCGATCATTTTCGATTGCACCAATACCAATTGCTAATGGAAAGCACTGCTCATTTTCGTCTTTCATTACTGCAAGAAATAAAATGCCCTTGTTCTTTCCCTTCAAATGTGTTCCGTCCACAACTATCATCGGTCTTAGAAACATGGCATATGCAGTACGACAAACACTAAGAGCAACAAACACGTGTTGGAATTAGTTATCAGGCCCAACTTCTAAGTCAGTAAACGTACCAGGATTGGCTTGTTCCAACATGTATAGGTAGCTAGGGAGCATCTTAAAAGAATCTTCATGCCCACCATAAATCATCTCGATCGCAGCATTTCTGGCACGAAGTGCAACACTATAACTGGTTCGGATACCAAACTCTTCCAACATCTTCGCCCTGATGTCTTTTGGTTTCATTATCTGGCCCTCACCGCACATTTTATTGGCAAAATACGCTGCAATCACTTTTGCATGGACTTGTCTCGGAGTGACACGACTCAAGTCATTCATGCATATATGTTCTTCCTTGAACTTATATACAATCCAAAATGTTTCTCTCAATGTGGCGCGCACCTCAAAAGGACAACGATCTTCATGTTTGCATACGATAATCAGACGCTTTGAATCTGAACGAGCCACTTTATATTAAGCACGATGATGAATATTCCATAATCCCACCGTGATTGACAAAGCATCTTTGGTCCAAAAAGTGGACCCTTTACAGAGTTGGTCGTCTAGTACCCCCTCCAAATCAGATATCAGAAGTGAATCTGAAACATCAATGGGAATCATCGGTATTAACCAATTTTCATTTAGCTCTTCAGTTGGATTTGACTCTTCGGGTATTGGTGAAGGGTTGTTAATCTCTAACATAGATAACAGTTTATTTATGCCACCCTCTCTGCGAATCCATGCAGCAAACTCTACAAATGTAGACTGTGTAAACCTATTGGCAAAATTAGCTTCTTCATCTTCCTCATCATCCTCATCCTCATCCTCATCCTCATATTCATCATAATCTTCATCTGCATCATTATCATCATCTTCCGGTCGCTCAGCCTCAGTATCATATTCATTTTTATCTTCATCATCATCATCATCATCGTCCTCACCATTGCCTCTCCTGTCACCATGTATATTCTGTGAGGGGTTGCCTCCAGCATTATCTTCCTCACCATTGCCTCCAAAATCACCTGCATACTCATGTGAGCCTACTGGTTCATTATTCGATGTGGTAGTTGGCATACTGCGGCTAACACTACAATGCGGGTCACTAAACCAATCAAATTGTGAATATTGTGTGCCACAATTATCAAACTGTGAATATTGTGTGCCATAATTATCAAACAAAGGACTTGAGTAATCCACTGATGGTACATATGGATCTTGCTGATGGCTTGTCCTGATGTCATTTTGTATATTGTGAACAACATATACTGTCGGTTCACCTTCTCAAATGCACAACCCCTGCAGATCTTGATCAGTACTCAAGAGAGACCTCAATAATCTACCATTTCGAGTACGCGATAAATAATAAAAAAGTTAATCTGCACCCAGTGAATTGGATCGCATGATGTAATTGATGCGCTGAATTAACTCGCCCAAAGATATAGATTGAGCAGGAATGTGTACAAGTTGCTCATCACCGCCTTCGTAGTCGGAATTTTGCCATCGCCCACCATATTGTACAATGACACTTACCAATGATCTATCTGTAGATCCAACAAAATATAATATCAATGAAAGCATTAGTCACTTAAGATACCGCTCGTTACCGCTATTACAATGACGATACCGCTCGGTAGTGCTATTACCGCTCGAATACCTTTTAGATAGGGTTCTGAATGGTATTCGAGCGGTATATATTCTGCATGAAAGATTCAAAATATACCTGATGAATTTGTGTTAGACTGCACGAGGATTGTTTTTCTTTTTGCTAGATATTGTTGTGTTGTGTTGTGTTTTGTGTTTGTTTGAAATTGATGTATGTAGTATATCCTATATATTAATGCTTGAATATGAAATCATCCAACGAAAAAGTTTTCGATCTCACCGTTCTCTTACATCCAGCATGTGTGTAAAAGTATAAGGTAATATGATATGTCACTTTCAATGTACAAACTATTCAGCCTACCATGTGATACCGGTCGAATACCGCTGGATTTTATTGATATCATATGGTGTAAATATGACATGTCTTCAATCTCACCTACCCCTTTTACATCCATGTACTTCTTCAATTGTTTTGTTATAAATCAAAGTACATGCGTATAAGAAAACAGATAAAAACAAGACATGCTAACAAGACAATCTTCAAAAGTGTGGAAAATCTAATACCGTACGAATACCACTCACATACCGCCGGGCTACATTGATACCGCTCGTGTATTATGTAATACCGGCCAGTATTATGTAATACCGCTTGAATACCGGCCGGTATTATGTAATACCACTAGAATACCGGCCGGTATTGATCCTGTAATCCAGCGGTATCAAATATACCGCTCGCATACCGGTCGGTATTATGTGATACCGGCCGATATTATGTAAGACCGCTTGAATACCGGCCGGTATTATGTAATACCACTGAAATACCGGCCGATATTGATCCTGTAATCCATTGGTATCAAATATACCGCTCGCATACCGGTCGGTATCTCCAATACCGCCCGTATACCGGCGGTATGATGTTATACCGCTGGAATACCGACAAGAATTTTTCATTCGGGATCTGTGCAATGATTTTTCAGCCAATGAGAAGTCTTCATTGTCACATGTCTCTGTAAAATTTCTAAGTACATTTGTCTTGGTTTTTAGCACAATCAAGTACACTTGTGTAAGAGATGTGTAAGTAACACATTTTTAAGGGTATTTTAGGGACTTTACACTAAAGTTGGGTAATTGTTAGATGTGGATAAGGAAGTGAGTAAAGGGGATTTTTAGTTAACAAATATGGGTAGTTTTATATATTTCCACTTCAAACAATATTACATATATCTCTTTCATCTTCTATCTCATCAACCAGTAACGTATCACTCTCAAATAATTATTATTTGGGTTTATATTTTTTTCAAGTGATATTTTATTTACTTCTCACGCAACATTTGCCAACACGTACAATGGTGATGTTACCATTGTGTAGAAAACGTAATTATACGGAAATATCTAATTCATTTTAAGAAATATAATTCTTTTTATTTTTTTGGAACCCAAAAACAAAACGTATAGATCTATTGAGAACTTCATCCACAAATAAAAGAGGATCGACCAATCGAGATTTCGATAATTATCTAATGATATTTTTCATCTTTCATTCATTTATTTATTTATTTTAAAATTCAGATGTGTACACACGTATTTAGACATTAAGATATACATTGGAATTGGGCTACTAATAGCCCTTCTCATTGGCCCAATAAGCTAAAGCTTTTGGATTTTGGGTATATTTGGCCCATTGTGAACATTACTTATGAAATCCACATATTAACTTTTTTTGGAAGAAATCCGTATATCTATTGATATATCATATATCATATATTTGGCCTAATTTTTTTTAGCCCGACCCGGCCCAAAATCGGGCCGGGCCGGGTCAAAATTGCCGGCTCTACATATATGTATATTATAATAAATTTCAAAAATATGATGGATTCTGATCTGATGATTAATTTCTCACTATGATCTATAAAACTGGTAATTTTAAACTCGTTGATTTTCATATATAGTTTTTTTTTTCTATAAATAAAAAAAAAATGACAATAAACTATATTATATATTGTATACACATACATGACCGTCTACAATTGAATTAATGAGGGTGTAAATACATTATACATATAATTGGCTCGCGATGGTAAAATATTAAATAAATGTAAGTGCCACAACGCCAAAGGTTATGAATTTGATTTTTCTGAGATTTGAATTTCAAGATTTATCTTACAAGTAGAATTGAAAGTTAATTTAGGTTCGACTAGTAATTACTAATACGTGGTGGTACATAGTAAAACGCATGCTCTGAATGAGGGGGTGTCAGCCATTTTGTTCTCTTTTTCCCTCCCAATAATATAATTATAATATGCCTTTTTTGATCTTTTTGTAGCAGTAGTAGTGGCTACCTGCTTTTGGGGTTGTGACACAGATCAAGAATCTTATGAACATGTCTCCATATATAATTAATTAACTAATTAAGACTATGTTTTATTAATTTAATTTTATTGTCTCACGTTTGCGGGTTTGATTTTGTTAATGCAATATATTAAATCATGTATTCAGCATGCAGTTGAAAGGCTAAGAGTCGAACAAATTAATTAGATAAGTATATATCATGAGCTTTGTAGTTTAGTAGTATGTTTAATTTCCCCCCTCCCCAACTTATAAAATGGAAGGATAATTGAATATATAATATCGATCGTGCTACTAGTTAGTGATTCAATATTCACTGGATCATTCCCATATATGAGTAGGTCCAAGTCCAACCAATTTTAGTGAGAATTGATTTGAGTGGTTTTTACTTTCATATTGTACGAGAAATAGTATAATATGTATATAATAATATATATGAATATGATAGATCGATTATTATTCGGTAATATTAATTGAATGTTAGCTATAGGAAAAAAAGATTATATATATATATATCAAGAAAAAAGTTAGTTTAAAGTGTGGGACAATTAATTAATTGTAGATATGCAAATTAATCATCTACTATAAATTTAAACTAGATATATATGTCAAGAAGATTCATTAAGTTATAGTATATATCAAAACATCAAGAAAAGTTAGAAACATATATGTAATGAGTGGAGTAGATACTTTGTACACTACTTTTTCCATTTACAAGATTTGTGGGAAAGGCTAATTAAGAAAAAGGCAATCACTGCAAATTAATTAATATTTTTCAATCTTGTTTAAATCATAATTAACAACTAGCACTTAACTAGATTTAGCCTTTTGTAACACTCAATTTATTTCCATAAACAACAATAACAGCACAATTAATCAACATAGCAATAATGGAGTTAAAAAGGTGGCCAATCCCCTTTGCCTCCACTATCGTTTCCCTTTTGCCAAAACCCCTAAAATTCCACCAAATTTCCCAAAGGAAACAAATCTGGCCTCTTATCTCTCTCTCTCTCTCTCTCTCTCTCTCTCTCTCTCTCTCTCTCTCTCTGAATGCTAGCTGATTCTCTCTCCACATTCCACCCCTCATCAGCCACTCAAACTTGCCACTTTTTTTTACTTCAAACTGATCAAGATTTGACGTTGAGGAATCCCATGATTCAAACTCGATCTATAGTTCTTGGATGATATTGATCATATCCATCCATTGAGTGATGATGGATGGCAAATGGGATTGATCCCAACTCCAAGAAAATCCCTTGTTTCTCCTCCCTCTACATTTTCATGATCATTCAGGAGGCGACGGCGCTTGGAAGAGAACATCTGCAGGTGATTTACGGCAGAATGATCATTGACTGAGCTCTCAACATCACTCCCAAGGCCACTGGTTACTGAGCTTGTACTAGTGTACAACCCACAAAGCTTGTTCCCATCTTGCACTGAATTATTTCCACTGCACTTGAGCCCAAAATTTCCTAGGATTATTGAAGGGTCATGTGTTGTTGTGGTGGTAGTGGCTCCTATTTGGGCAGCTTTTTGTAATAAAGCTGTTGCAGACATTCTTGCAGCTGCTTGGTGATCACCATGATCACTTTGGTTTTGATGAGTACTAAACAGTGATGGAATGCTAACTTCTTTGGGATTTGTGAAAGGGTTGTTGGGCATGTCAATATTAATGGAGGGATACTTGACGTTGCTAAAATTATCCCAATTCAGATTGTGGTATGTGGATGGTGGAGGGTTCGAGAATGGATGGTCTTGCGAGAGGCCTAGGGGTCCGATTAATCCGGTGGTGGAGTAGTGCATATCTTGAAGAGTTTTGGGTACGGAGTGGGTGAGTTCGTGACTGAAGGAGACGGGGATGGGAATATTATTAATTGGGTCGATGTTAGAAATAGGCTTGAATATGGAGGGGAAATGTTGGCCCATGCCTCCTAGGAAATGATAATTGAGGTTTGAAGCTGCATGCTGCAGGGTAGTGTTCACATGTGTTGCTGCTGTTACTCTTGCTGTTTCTTGGGCTAATGCATCACAAAATGCACGATGAGTGATGAAGCTGTCTCTCCTACAAATTCCAATTTCCAAACCAACAAATTTAATTAATTTAATTAAACGACGAAGATCGACGACCAGCTTTAAATCCTTTAATTACTTTCATGCACACCATCTATATAAAGATTTCAATTTTGATGCATGCTATACTAATTAATCATCAAATATGTATATTAATATATTGCTTGTAAATAATCGATCGAAAAGCCTATTAATACTGCAGGAGCTATCCTATCATATTTTAATTTGGAAATAAATCTAGGACCCTAGCCAGTTCCAGAGATGTACAAGCATCCTAATTAATTAACTAAATATTAATTTAGGAGCTAGCTGCTGAGAAAATCAATACTGGATGCCTTTCTCTCTCTCTCAAGGTCATTGTTATTGAAGAGAAAGAAAGCAATTAAGAGAGAGAGAGAGAGAGAGACCTTGAGAAGATAGTTCCGCAGTCACATTTGTATTCCCTAGTGCCACAAGTCTTGGAGTGAGCCTTCCAATCGGAGTGGACGGCGTAACGCTTGGAGCACTTATCACACTTCCATTTCTTGTCGCCGTGCTTCCGGCAGAAGTGCTTCTTGATTCCGGTGAGGTCACCGAGAGCCCTTGAAGGGTGGTTGTGGACGCACGTCTTCTCCGGGCACACGTATACCCTCTTTCGAACTTCTTTGCTCGTCCTTTGCTTCAGCTTCCATGGCAGGTTATGCCCTCTTCTGTGCAGCTGCAAATTCTGATCTCTTTGGAAACCCTTCCCACATATTTCACACAAGAATCTGTTTGTAGCCATCAACGTCTTTGGTGATAACGCTATCACTTCTGCTTCTGGATCTACAACCAAGAATAATTAAAATTCAGATTCATTTCATGGGGTTATTAATTAATTATAATTAGGAATACATATATATATATATACCTGGGGTGCCTGGAAGGTTTCTCTTCTTCTTTGGTGGAGGATTAATGGATCCATTTTGTGGATCTTGACTCGAAATAGTTGATTCATCTGTCATCTTCTTCTACCTATGAATAAATTTTCTCTAAGTAAGGAACAACTAGCCAGTTTATTACAAGCTGCTAACAGAATTGAAATTATAAATATCTTTCTTCAATCAACACAAGATGATCGATTCAATTGTTGAGTACTCGAAGGATCTCTCTCTCTCTCTCTCTCTCTCTCTCTCTCTCTCTCTCTCTCTCCTATATCTTAATTTCTCTCTCTTACAAGGAGAAGGATGGTAATGCTAGTTAAGCAACTTAGAAAAGGACCCTAAAGACAGAATGAGTGGCTAGCTAATTAAGGTTTTCATTCTCATTTAAGTAGCTAAAGCTATAGGGAGCCATATGCATATGTTACCTCTCTCTCTCTCTCTCTCTCTCTCTCTCTCTCTCTCTCTCTCTCTCTCTCTCTACCTCGTATATTACAAATATTTAACAGCTTCCTGTCGGAATAGAATAACATAAATTCTTTTCCCCAAAAAGAGAATAATGATTTTTTATTTTATTTTTTTCAAATGAAAATGAGAGTGGGCTGGGGTGACTCTCAAAGGGTTATGATGACACATATGATGAGGAAAAGTTGGACTACATACCTTTCTGATTGGAATCATTATCCTATAATTGCTACCATTTTCTTTTGGGGTAATAGTTGTTGCACTAATTAACAACTTTTTTCCAGCAGTAACCAAATATCAATATATATACTTATATATATGTATATATTCAAGTGAAAATATATTCATGGTTTTTTTTTAAACCATATATGGTCGGACTCGTATGGGTTTCAGTTGTGGATAAGGAAATATTTTGTTTAGCTATTTATTTCTGTAAAAGTTAGTTTTTTAATTGGTCGATTTTTTTTTTATGAAAACACTAATTAAATGAAAGAGCGTGGACGAATTTGTGCATGATATGCCATCCTTGAATTCATGTGCGCTTTATTTAATTCTTATGTCGGTAGATAAATTCAATTCAATCATCTCTATGATACTTAATGTGATAAAATTGGTTAATTTGATTAATCAAATTAAACATTCTAATTAATTAATTAATTATTATTATGTAACTAATAACACCAACCAAAGAATTAAGAAAACACGCACAAAAAAAAAAGAAAACTTTCTTGGACAGAAAAAAATGCATTGACTAGCAGTTGAAACTCCAAGAAGAAAAAGTTGGCACAGTAAAAGACAGCCCTCATGAAGAAGCTAGCTAAGAGAAGCAAAAATATTTGATGGATTCAATTGAAGAATGCAGAAACCATGCAGTTGCCCTACAACTGTTAAAATCCAAAGTAAACGACAAGAAATCAATCGTATATAAAAAGGGAATAATCGTCCTAATCACTATATATGTAGACCCCATTTTCTCATTTCAACAACATTTTCTTTTTCTATCGTTTTTAAGTTTGAACCTCAGTTCAGGTAGGTCAAAATTTGGACTAATGTTTAAATTCTTAAGCTATATATGGTTTTTTACTTTTTTTTTTTTAATTTTTATTTACCAATATAATTAATGAACTCCAATATTAGCTAGATAATTAAATATATATGAGACGAGTATTGCACTTAATTCATTAATTAAAAAATGTATTGAAATAAGTTTACTTTAATTTATGTAGGCGGTGGGTATTGATGAGATGAAATTGAGATTAGTTGGAACGAAGAAGTGGGCAAGGGAAATTGGGAAAAGGGAATGAAAGAAAAGTGTTTTAACACTTGACCATTTGTTGAGACACCAAACCTTTGTGTTGAAGGAGTGGAGATCAATATTCAACAAGGACTTTGGTCTTAGTCTCTTAGATGAAAAATGATTCTTTCTATTTTACATTCCTTTTTATACTTTTCCTAAAGTTATGTATTAAAGCACTCTTTTTTTCGAAAAGGGATCTATCTGTTGGGATTCAACTTCTAACTTTTCTACTCCACGTACATTATTTTATATAAATATATATATGCAATTTCACCAAATTGATCAACTGTGTAGCATGTGATACTATATCTCAATCACACATCTTCCCTTTTTTATTAGAGTTTTTCTTTCCCTCTAAATAATGCCTCTGATTCATTGAAACTCCCCATATAATTAGGAACATCTAGATTTATAATATATAATTGATATTACTGTAATTAACCTGATCAAGGACATGAAAATAATTAATTTTGTTATTCGATCTTTTTTTTTAAGATTCTAATAGTACATAAAAAAACTCGGGCATCTTGTATAATTAAATTATAATAATTCAAATGCAAGCTTGTTTTATACGAGTAAAAGAAAAGGTTGGCATTTGACTGAAGATAAAAGGTAGCCCAGAATCAGATTTTACTAAAGGTTAATTAAAGTAGAAACAGCATTAAAAATAGGATAATTAATTAATTGATTGAGAGAGAGAGAGAGAGAGAGAGAGAGAGAGAGAGAGAGAGAGAGAGAGAGAGAGAACTGACAAAGGCAGTGAATTTTTTGGAGAGTGAGTGGTCGTCTCCTTGTGGGCTGACTTTTACTGGCAACACTTAATCATAATGTAATGATGTTTTTGCCTTGATTGTTTCTTTACAATTTAATCTTTGGAGTTTAGCTATTGAACTTTGGCGACTACAGAATATTCTTGCCCCTCCCCATAGGCTTCAACTTTCCATGTCCAGCTCTTTTTATACCTAGCTAGTTTAAATATATATAACATATATTATACATACATATATGTATATCTCTGTGTATGGATCGGAGAGAGACAGGGAGAGATGCAATGCGTGTTGTATTACAGTAAAATCGATCATTAAGGTATACCATCTTCAAAGTTCAAATTAAAGGTATGTGAGGGTATATTACGGGTGAAATCATCTGCTACATTCTGTACAACACTCTATGTTATACATTTAAAAATAATATTAATGTTTAATTTTTTTTTATTCTTTGATTTCAATTGATTATGCTTTAGTTTAATTTTACACTTTTTAATTATGGTTCATTTTTTTCAATTAGGTTATATTTTTTTTCAATATTTAATTTTATTTATAACTAATAATTGATTATTTCTAAAAAAATTATGTACCCTAATTGGAAAAAAATGAACCCTAATTATTAAGTGTAAAATTAAACTAAAGCACAATCAATGAAAATCGAAGAAAAAAGTGACAAACTTAATACTCCCTCCGTTTCATTTTGTTTGTTGTTTTAGATTTTTTCTTTTGTGTCAAAATGTTTGTTATTTTATATATTTTGACACTCTCTCTCTCTCTCTCTCTCTCAAATTTAACCTTACAAATATATGGAGAGAGACAAAAACTTTAACTTTTTAGGAAAATATAAGTGAATAGGATTTTACGTAATATAAAATGGGGGATATATTAGTCCAAAAAATTAATTGTTAATTTTAGATTAAAATTCTAAAACAACAAACAAAACGAAATTGAGGGAGTATGTTTTAGTATGTAGCATAGAGTATTGCACAAAATGTAGCAATGATTTCATCCGGTGAGGATACATATCCTAAAATTTAATAACCCATTGTTTTACTAATGCTAATCAAAATAACTCAATTTATCGATAATTACTATAAAATATTTGTCGTTTCATTTTTTGAACCAACTTCACCTACATGACTACATCCTAAAATCATGAGACCAGAGTATGACTAGACTCACCAGAATCCTATGTGGATATTTGAAAAAATATAGAATAAAAAAATGTTATAATTATTATAGGATATTTATATAAAAGAATAATCATATAAGTGTATGTGTGAGCGCGCATGTGTGATTCTATAAATGCACCATTAACTTCAATACAGTAAACTATTAATTTATTAATTAATAGTATCCACATAATCCACATTTGGGAGCCCAGCTTATATCGACAAAAGCAAATAACTAAATGGAAAAAGCTACAGGGTTTAAAAGTTATGAGTTTTATCGATAATATGTACTTTTTTTCACAATATTTATCTAAGGGTCCCACAATATCTGAAAAAAACTGACACTATTCTGCTTGATATAAATTATCCCAGCTTTTAAAATAAAGTCCCCACCAACCCCACGTTGTCTCTCTCTCTCTCTCCTTTTCACTCTCAATTTGAAATTAAGGAAAACAGAGCATAAAGCATACCCAACAGCAAAAAAAAAAGAGAGAGAGAGAGAAAAAACACAACCCACCGTCATCGATTGTCGTCGAGCCTCGACTGGAATAATTTAATACTAATTGAGGAATTTTAATCCATGAATAATTAATTAAAAAAAACTAACCGAGGAAATCCTGAAATAATTTAATACTAATCGACGAATTTTAAAAATCATAATCGATTAATATTTTATTTTAAAAAAAATAATCGATGAATATTTAATTAATCGATTAAAAAGTAAAAAAAAAACTAACCGATTATCAAAGTGATAATCGATGAATATTTAATTAATTGATTATCAAAGTGATAATCGATGAAATATTTAATTAATCGATTAAAAAGTGAATATTTCACATGTGAGAATATTAAAAAAAAAAAAAACCTAACCACAACTGATCATCTTCTCATCAAGTAGGCTTCCTTTTTTTTTAAATATGTAAATATCTTCTTCGATTACAATCATCGGTTAATTTGATGCTATTGTATTAATCGATGAACTAAATTAAAATAACTGAGGCCTGTTAAAACAATCGAGGAACTTTAAAAAATAATCGAGGAAATAAAAAAATAATCGAGGACCATTTTTTATATTAATCGATGAACTAAATTAAAATAACCGAGGCCTATTAAAACAATCGAGGAACTTGAAAAAATAATCAACGAAATAAAAAAAAATAATCGAGGATCATTCTTTATATTAATCGATGAACTAAATTAAAATAACCGAGGCCTATTAAAACAATCGAGGAACTTAAAAAAATAATCGAGGAAATAAAAAAATAATCGAGGACCATTTTTTATATTAATCAATGAACTAAATTAAAATAACCGAGGCCTATTAAACACAATTGAGGAACTTGAAAAAATAATTGAGGAAATAAAAAAAATAATCGAGGATCATTTTTTATATTAATCGATGAACTAAATTAAAATAACCGAGGCCTATTAAAACAATCGAGGAACTTAAAAAAATAATCGATGCTAATAAGTTTCATGACTTATATATATATATACACACACAATCAAGGCTAATAGTGTATAGATTGTATGTCCACGATTAATTCGATTATATGTCCACGATTAATTCATTTGATTATATGTCCACAATTAATCGAGGCCTTGTTATGTTGCTACGATTATATGTCCACGATTAATTCATTTGATTTTATGTCCACAATTAATTCATTTGAGTATATGGCCACGATTATATTTATAGTGCATATGTTGTTTCGAGAATTTATAATCAAGAATCCATTTGATTATACTATATAGTGTATAGGTTGTATTAGAATTTCACATGTGAGAATCAATCTAATTATACTATAGTGTATAGGTTGTTTCGAGATTTCATAATCGATAATCAAAGTGATCATCACAAGTAAAATTCCGATACAACATATACACTATATTAAAATCAAATTGATTACACTATGGTGTGTAGATTTTATCGAGATTTCACTTGTGAGAATCAATTTGATTATACTATATAGTGTATAGGTTGTATTAGGATTTCACAAGTGAGAATCAATTTAATTATACTATAGTGTATAGGTTGTTTCGAGATTTCATAATCAATAATCAAAGTGATCCTCACAAGTAAAATTCCGATACAACATATACACTATATTAAAATCAAATTGATTACACTATAGTGTGTAGATTTTATTGAGATTTCACTTGTGAGAATCAATTTGATTATACTATATAGTGTATAGGTTGTATTAGGATTTCACTTGTGAGAATCAATTTAATTATACTATGGTGTATAGGTTGTTTCGAGATTTCATAATCGATAATCAAAGTGATCCTCACAAGTAAAATTCCGATACAACATATACACTATATTAAAATCAAATTGATTACACTATAGTGTGTAGATTTTATTGAGATTTCACTTGTGAGAATCAATTTGATTATACTATATAGTGTATAGGTTGTATTAGGATTTCACATGTGAGAATCAATTTAATTATACTATGGTGTATAGGTTGTTTCGAGATTTCATAATCGATAATCAAAGTGATCATCACAAGTAAAATTCCGATACAACATATACACTATATTAAAATCAAATTGATTACCCTATGGTGTGTAGATTTTATCGAGATTTCACTTGTGAGAATCAATTTGATTATACTATATAGTATATAGGTTGTATTAGCATTTCACATGTGAGAATCAATTTAATTATACTATAGTGTATAAGTTGTTTGTAAATTTAATATAGCATCGATTAAATTTAAAATAGCTGCGATTAATTTTAATAGCATCGATTATTTTAATCAATTATTTACAATCGATTATTTTAATCAATTGTAATATTTACAATCGATTATTTTAATCGATTATTTACAATAGATTATTTTAATCGATTATTTACAATTGATTATGTACAATTGATTATTTTAATCGATTATTTTTACAATCTTCCTCGATTAAATTAAACTTAATTATCAACGATTAACTCTAATTTTTAAATATCCTCGATTACTTCTAAGAGTCTCCATCAATTAGTTTTAACCTATACCTCGATTAATTTTAATCTATGCCTCGATTAATAGTAATTTCAATTATGCCTTTATAATTTAATAAGGTCCTCGATTAAGTTAAAAAGGTCACGATTACTAATTCAAATATCCACGATTATTGCTAAAACAGACATCGATTAATTTCAAAGGACCATCGATTACTTTAAATTTAACCTCGATTAATTTAGCAAATTATTGAAAACAACAAATAATAAAAGGTTCATAGATTAATAAAAAAATTCATCAATTATTCTAAAATATTTATCGATTAATACTAACATCGATTAATAAAAAAATTCATCGATTATTCTAAAAGGTTCATCGATTACTAAACTCTTCATCGATTATTCTAAAATATTCATCAATTAAATTATAAGTGAATTCAATTTATTCATTGATTATATTGTGGCTAACATCAATTAATCTTACAAGCATTGATTATTCTAACTACTTCCTCGATTAGTAAAAAAATGCATCGATTAAATTTAGAATAGCATAGATTATTTCTAAGAGTCTAAGAGCCACCACTAATTCTAAAAAATAACTAGATTAATTATAATAGCCACGATTATAGTCAAAAACATGAAAATCATAAATATATTACATATAAAAGGGTACGACATGCGTATCTCTCTCTGTCGCCTATTTTCAAATTAAAAAATAATCTATACTTCTAAAAATTAGTCGATGAATCTTAAAAATTAATCGATGCTTCTTATAAAATAATCGACGCTTCACAAAAATAATCGATGCTATTTTAAAATTAGTCGATGTTGCTTAAAAATTAATCTATGCATTACCAGAGTTAATCGATGAACCTTACAACATAATCGATGAACCTTACACTAATCGATGAACCTTACAAAGTTAATCGATGAACCTTGCTTGACTTTTTAAAATAATCGATGCATTACTTTTTAAAAATTAATCTATGCATTACCAAAGTTAATCGATGCCTTACTTTTAACTAAATAATGGAGACACTTTTTACAATTAATCGAGACATTTTTTACATAATAATCAATTCCAAGAATTAATTGATGCGTGCCCAATAATAATCGCGAAATTTAGAATTAAAGTTTCGATCTTAGGCTGTGCATTGTTTAAATAAATAACTAACAAAAGTACACTGTGGTAATGATTGGGTGTGGGGATCAACTATTTAATAGTACAAATTGCCTAACAAACTACCTATTTTTAAAAGTTGTTGTTTTTTCCCAAAAACTATTTACTTTTGTCGATTTTTACCTATTTTGACATCCACATTTCTTCCATCATATCATAACTATAATGAACAGGTATATAAACTTTATCACCATAATTGTTGTATGAATTTACGAAATGAATGAAATTCTCATTAATTAGATGTATCAATAGACAATTTACGAATATATAAAAAAGAAATGTACAATAATGGATTAATCATCTTCTTTAAATTGCAAAATTAGGTGCATATATAGGATGTTATATATCTATAAACACTTTGTGACAATTTTTTATTTTTGAGTTGATCGGGCACTTTGCACAAATTATATAGTGATGAAGTATTTCTATAATTTAAAATTTATCACTATAATATTTTTGAAACTATATAGAAATTAAATTCATATAATAAACATTAGCATCTGTATATGTTGAATAATGGTGGTAGATGTGGAAGCACAAAAAGGTGCAAAAGATAGCGTATATATATGGTAGGTGGTTTAAGGAAAAGTGAATTGTTATCATCAAGGGTATGTTTGTTTCTTTGTTTGTCTTTTACCTAAACTTTATTTAATTTGATATTATATGAATCTTGAACTTAGGAATTTTGATACTAAGATCTTGGAGTTTGAGAGTATTTACTAGTTTCAAGGATTGAATTTTGTCTCCAACTATGTATTCATCAGCTGCCTTGAAGCCTTCATCTCAAACCTCAAAGTGGGATTTACTTCTCTTCTTTTCATCTGTCCCTTAATGTATTATTATCTTTATTAATTTGCAAGCCAACAATTTTTGGAATGGAATATATGTCTTGTAAAAGTTTTCAAAACTCATAGAGAATATCCCATGTGCATTTCCCAATTTTATTAAATAAATTAATAAATCATGTGTGGAGCTATGAGGCTATAGCAAGTAGCTTTTCTCTCAAACCTACCTATGTGAATATTTCCAATTTCACCTTACAATTGTATGTGTGTGTGTGTATCATTACACCTTTTTTTTTCTTCCTCTTTTTCTAATTTTGATGCAGCCCGTTACTTATGGGTACACGTAATATTTTGACCTAAAAAGTGTTCATGAAATTTAAATTTATATATAATTTATCCATCATTAGATTGTCAATCAGAGTCATGAGCTTCCCTACACGCTATATATGTTAATCCTAGTCAATATTGATATCGTAAAATAGAACGAAAATTTGTGCGTGCGTAACAATTTAATTGATATGGTATCTGATATATGAATATCGGATCCACATCCTTTTTTTATCAAAAGAGTAGGGAATCTTTGCCTTTAGAGAAACCTAATTTTATGCTATTACTTGTCTCGCATCTTTACGTTATTTAATAAGAAAAGTTGCCAACAAAAAGCCAGTTACTAATTTTGACGGTAGAATTAATTGACATAATTAAAGCCGCAAAAAAAAAAGTGAGAAAAAAAAATGTAATTACAAAATTATCAAAATTGCAAAACTAATATATATAAGTGCACCTGTTTACTTTTTGTAGTGATAATTAATCAAGATTATCAATTATCAAACTAGTTTGCGATTGAAAAAAAGAAAATCAAAACTATAAATTAAATAAGTGAAAGTGGTGGTCTCTTGTACATTACGTACATAAGAACTTTATATCAAACAGAAAAAAAAATATC
Organism: Perilla frutescens; assembly: GCA_026008535.1. NCBI lineage: Eukaryota > Viridiplantae > Streptophyta > Magnoliopsida > Lamiales > Lamiaceae > Perilla > Perilla frutescens. The sequence continues at coordinate 17,409,222 of BRKX01000007.1, read as the reverse complement.
ACTTATAATACTGAAAAAGTATCACTCTTATTTGACTAAAAATTATTGCTAAAAAATGTAGTGATATTTTTGTAATTATTATTATATTTTTATGGATTGAAAATGTATCACTTCTAACACTAAAAATATCATAAATTTTTGTTTGATCAACATAAGCATTGTGGTATAACGGGTGTACCCAAGTATTTGCCTAGACGAAACAATTATTATGCTAATCAATTTGGTTACTGATTAGTGATTCTGTAAATTGCATTATATTATTATAAGAAATAATTCATTATTCAATAAGTTTCAAAGATAAGAATTAAGAAAAGTAATTAATAAAAAAATGCATATTCTGAAATTAATATGTGGGTATATATAATAAAGCAAGTATCAATTTAATAAGTATTGTTTATGGACCCCATTTAACTGTATGACATTACTCTCATATAATTTAGTGAAAAATAATGATACTCTTTCTTATGTATATAATTTTATTGCTAATTTAAAATTCGTGAAGATTAATTTCCTTCTATCTAATACAACGTACTGGATGTGAGCACTAGAATTTTTTTTTCTTACTCAATGCCACTAAATATAAGTCATTAATATATACATAGCATAGTACTTCTTTTTACGTACTAAGATATTATTTTGTGTTGGCAAGCATTTGATGGATTTCTTCTATACTCGATTAATATTTAATGATTAATTATATTAATAGGTTCACTATTCATTGTCAAGTTTTACATTTAATACGTAGGTATACGATAAATATATATTATATATTCGAAATAGCATTTATAAAATTGATCAATTTTGGGGGTTTGTTTTTTTGAGAAAGATTAATTTTGGTTAAATAATTCTTTTTCTTCCTAATCATTGTGATAGGGGGGAATTAATTTGGAGGAAGAAAGGATAAGAAAAGCCTATATTGTTCGTGACCTAAAAGGTGTTCAAACATTCAAAGCAAAGGGTCCACCTCCCACCAAAATTGTCACTAATTCGATCTTAGATTGAAGAATGTGAAGCCTAGTGCACAATTTTATTAAAGTGAAAAAAGGCAATATTGATCATACCACATTATATAACTAATAATATTCCATTTGTCTCATTTTTATGAATCTCCAATTTTATTTTTCTTCAAGTTTATTGATCTATTGTTTTCTCTAAGCAATGATATTAATCAGATGAAAACAAATTAAGAACTATATATCCATATCCATAATATTTCCTTTAAAAGTTTGTAAATTCCAGAGTTAATATATATATATATATATATATATATTTATATTTTAGTTTATAATATTTGAAGATAATAATAATAATAATCTACTAAAAAATAAAGCTTGAGTGGCAAATCTGGGTTTGGTGTTGGTACTGCTATCTAAAAATCGAGTAAATTAATGCCTAGAGACCTAAAGATAAAAAGTGCATTTTGTAGAAAGTAGTAATATATAAGTTTGATATAGACAGTTAATTAGTTTCTGTGTTGGACAATAATTGCGGTCAAATATAGGCCCCAATTTCCTAAAGGATATCTACTAATATAATTGATTATTTCGAGTTCGCTTGTGGCATTTTTGGCATTGGATATGATCAACAATTATCAACATCAGTTTGGATTGCTAATATTGTTCCACCTGAATTGTATTTAGGCGGTACACTCTAAATTATTTATCAATAAAAGGTTGAAAACTGTCAATCTGAAATCTCAATAATGAGAAAAAATATCAATTTAAGATTTGAATGATGAAAAATATAAATTTAGCACTCCGAAGAAGAAGAAGAAGAAGAAGAAGAAGAAGAATAATAATAATAATAATAATAATAATAATAATAATAATTATTATTATTATTATTATTATTATTATAATAATAATAATTATTATTATTTATTGATTAATTATCTATTAAATGTCATAAATGATTTATTAAAAAAATAAAAGTTTTGAAATACATGTGTATTTTTATGTCATAGATGGATAGTTTTCACCTTTGGAGTTCTGGATTTATAGATGACATATCTTTCGGACTCTAAATTAATAACTCTCCTAATTTTAATTTAAAATAAATAATTCTAAAACAAATTAATTACTCTAGGCTTGAATTTAAAGATGAATATAAGTAATAAGATATTTATTTAAATTGTAAAAATAATAATATGAAAATCAGCAAAAGTATGGGTTTGCCAGCGGCCCAGCCCATCTAATTAAGCCGGTCTAACATCTTTGACCCGCTGAAGTTTGGACCCGACGGGTCAGGGTAGGCGAGGCGGGCCATCGGTCAACCCTTTCATAGTTTCATTATTATTGTATTATTTTTATTGGAGATGGGCCATATGGCAATGGATTAAAACCAAAAGGAAAGTAGTGCATCGTACATTGAAGGAAAATAAATAAAAATCCCTAACGAGAATAGCAAAAGGAAAATATAGAACCCAATGCAACAAAAAAAAAAAGAAAGAAACTTTGAATTATGTCGGATCTCAACAAACTACATATAAAATTATTACTCCAGCCGTTTCAATAGCAAGATCCACCTTTTTATTATTTACTCTCTCTATTTTAATAGAAAGTGGACTTTGCTATTAGGATGGAGGGAGTATTTATGATGAAAATCATCGAGAAAAAAAGAGAGTATACCTTACATTCTACGAATAAATTAATAGATTCTTGAATAATATATTTGCCAAAAAAAAAACCCTAATTTTTCGTGCAGTATGTTGTAATTATGGAAAAGTATAGAGTTTGAACGAGATATAGAAATAGGTGAGTGAGTGAGTGAAATGAAAATGAGAAGGAGAAGAGGATGATTTGTTGAATGAAATGAAGTTTTTGTAAGTGGAAATTGTGGGGTAGTTAAGAAGGTGGGGGTGTGAATTGTTACTCCCTTTCAAAAATAAAACAGATGTACTTTTTAAGTTTTACATGAGCTACATGAAAAATAAACACACTTGTGAAAGATCCTTTAACGAATTTTTTATATTAGATAGATCTCTGTCTGATCCATGGGTTGGTCTCCCTTTTCTTTTTTTAGTGGTCCACTTTCCCCTCTCCCTCCCTTTTTCGTTTTCCTTGTAGTTTTTTTTTTCACTTTTTAATTTCTTCATTTTTTTCACAAATATATATTTAATTTTTTGAATTTAATTTAATTTTTTAAAATAAATATATACTATAAAATGGAATTAATGAACCCTAAAATTGAATTGACTTAATTTTTTTTTTTTTATCACACGTCTCGTCCAGTGCATTTGTCCAGTTCTAACGTGTGTGCTCATACACTATACTCGATACAAAATGAAAATTTAAAAAAAATGAAAAAAAAAACAACAAAAAATCGAAAAAAAATGGGGACCGTCAGATGCTTTATATATAGGTAATAATATTTCGCTTCTCTACTAGTGAAACTTTAATTCATATATAATGACACTTATATATTATTAGTTGTTGATCTTTTTTTTTTCAAAGAAAACTAAGAGCTCGTTATTTTTTGTTTAAAAAAAGTCTTTATTTGATCCGTCTAACACAAGAGACCAGTTAGACTCAGTGTATTTAAATCCAGACCGGATCGGCCTGTCCGACCAGTTTAACCGCAAACCAGTCATGTGTCTGGTCTGGTTATATTTGGTTTTCGAGTTGAAAATGACCCGCAATGAGCCAGTCAAAAACTGGTCGAACCTCTTAAATCCGGTGGAAACCGGTTGAACCAATCAAACCAGTCCATATTTAATTCTTCCATACATAAGAAGGATTCGAACCCACAATCTCCAAAAAATATACAATTTTGTATTATGCACTTAACCAACTGTGCTAATGCATGTTTTTTATTATTTTTTGGATATTAATAGTATATATATATATATAACTTGAAAATGATTAAATCTCATTTTAATTAAAATCAATGTTTAATATATAATAAAAATAAATGTTTAAAAACATCTAATCTATCATTTTAGTTAAAATAAATGGAGAGAAGAAATAAAATCTAAAATAGTGATTTATAAAATAAAAATGAACAATGTTTTAATTAACTGTTATTAATTATACAATATTCTTTATAAATAAAATTAATATTTACTTTTTTGACATTTAATTATATATCTTCTCATAATCTAATATTTTGATGTTCTATGTTTATTTTAATTTAATAATTACTATATTTTTAATTATTTAACTATGGAAAAAGTATTGATAAACACTTTATACTTAGCATTGATATAAATTAAGTGCATTTTTTAAACTTAATTTAATATATTTATCATGATACAAGTTTGTTTATTTTATTTTATATTTTAACCTATACATAGATAAAATATAAATAAATATCTTATAACGGATCATCCGATTTTTTTAAAACGGTTCAATCGGTCGAACTAATAACCCAGTGACCAAGTAAATTGACCGGTTCGATATCCGGTCCAAGTAGACTTAGACGGTCACATACAAGTTTTTGTCTATAAATAAAATTGCCAAATTTTCTCATAATAATACTAATAAGGAGAATTGTCGATTCAGGGCCTGAAAGATGAGTAATCTATCAACAACAACAACAACAACTACAACAACAACAACAGCAACAGCAACAACAGCAGCAGCAGCAACAACAACAACAACAAATCTCGCATAAATGACACTGATTACGGGCTTCGGCCCGAAAGTCTGGGCTGTAACATATAGATATATACTTAAAAAGGTTGTATAACATATCAGATAAAAAAAGGGGTAAGGTTTTCTTATTTAAAGGGAACTAGAAAAATATAGAAGGACGAGGATCAATCTTCCTCTCATGATAATGCTCGTAAGTTGGGATTGACAGAGTTGTGAACTGAATCATCATAGAACAAAAATGACGTCTTCGAATTGTATCGATGAGTTTACCTAGACCCCACCTACAAAAATGTAATGGCAAATTCTCTTGTTAGATGGATCTAACGCAAGGCTTGCGTCAAACGGTCGGGTCGCCCAGAAACCCGGCCCAAATATGCCGGAGAAAAATATTACTTCTGCTGCTGAAAAGTATAACCCGTAACGAACACTAAAAAAATATCAATTTGATATTTCATTCCAATCATGGTTTATTACTTCTCAATTTGAATTTATAATTATTTTTTTTAGAAATTTAATTTCATTAGAGCTTATACATGCGTGAAAAATGAATGTTTTGTATTTTTTGTTAATATTTCTTGATCTAAACACGGTCATGTGTAACATCTTAAATGAAAGAAAGAATGAAAAGATATTTAGTTTGTTATATTTTTTTCATAAATTCGATAAAAACCGGAGAAGTTAAGGTCATTTGAAGTTGGAGGTAATTTTTAATTACGTCAACGTTGACATATTATTTTTTTAATTTTTAATTTTTAATTTTTTGGGCCGCGTGGGTTTACACAATCTGATGCAAGCCTTATGTCAGCTAAGAGACCAGTCCAAATATAATAGGTGGGTGATCCCCCTCCCCCAACCAGAATAATTTTCTTCTATTTTTAACGCTGTGTCTTGACTCACGAGTCGTACTGCAAGGTCCAAATGCAAGAATAGAGGCACCATTCAGTTATTTGTACCCCTCCAATTTTTTTTTTGTTTTTTGAATACTCATGACCGAATGTCTGAATATAATTTGTATCACACTACATATATACGTAGTTAGGGTTTTAATTTTATATTTAAGCATATCGTGATCGGCAAATTATCCTTATCTAATCGTGCTTGGGTTTTTGAAATATCACTGCCGATGCGTCTTTCTATAATTTAGTTGCAAAAAACAAATATTGGGTCAAGAGATTTTTGCACCACATAAATAATATCATCCATGTAAAATCAAAATAAAATACTATGTAATTAAGTCTTAGCAAGTCAGGTTATATTAAAAATTGAAAATTTAAAAATTCTCAATAATTTCGATTCACGAAAACCAACCATAACAAAATGAAAGAAAAAAAAAAAAGAGTAATTAATAATGAAAAAGTGACGAAATAGGAGATATATATCACAACCACAAGGCTCCGGCCTGTTTCAACAACGGAGTCAACTCGCCGGTGATATGAGTGGCCATGATCCGATCCAAGCCGCCGAAGCAGCGGCCGCCGATGAAGACCATCGGCAGCTGCACCGCGGCGTCCCTACCTCCGGCGCAGTCCCGGACGACGTCGTCCTCGAAGCTCTCCTCCACCTCGTAGACGGCGGGGTTGGCCCCCAGCCCCTGCAGCAGCCGCTTCACCACGTGGCTCATGCAGCACCCCTTCCTTGAGAAGACAACCACCGCGTTTTCCTCCACCATTTTCCTCACCTCATTTCTCCGCCCATTGTTCATCGCTAAGCGCCCGTTTAAGCTCGTCGGAAAATGGCTTCTGTACGCCATTGCTTCTTGCATTGTCTCTACTCTCAACTGTAGTTTTTTTTTTCTTCTCGTGTTTCTCTTGGTAGAGAGATATGCGAGGCGTAAGCTTTTTGTGTTTGGTTATATATTTAGTTATTTACATAATACTTGCGTGTGTGTATATATAGAGAGAGAAGAGAGAAGAGAGAGAGAGAAGGTTTGTTAGGAGAGTGGAGCGTCAAAAGGCGGTTGCACGTTTGTTACGCGTCAGAGATGTGGTTTTGTGATGGGTTATACGTCATAACCTTTGTTTTCATAAAAAAAAGTTTTAAAATTTATACGTCATCACCTACATAAAAATTAGTCGGTCCGAATTTTTCTATTATTCATTTTTGTTTTTCGACCAGTCTCATTTTAGAGTAGACATCTTATAATCTCAACTTGTGTATACCAACGTCGTGCCAACATTAAAATTATATATTGTTAATAATGTTTTTATACAAATTAAATTTATTATATTATATTAATATTTAATGATAAAAATTGAAATTTTTAAAAATTATATACCCTATGTTTGGAATAATCAACCCCAAAAATCAATTATATTAACTAAAAAATAAAAATTAAATATTAAAAAGTAATTATAAATCCTAATTGGGTAGAATAAACCCTAAATAATAATGTAAACTTATACTAATCCAAAAAAAATAAAATTGAAGAAAAAATGAAAGAAAAAGTAATAATTTTGAGGTTTAGCCACGGTTGATACACACAAGTTGGGATTAGAAGACTTCAAGTGCTCATTTTATTAATATAAACTAGCACATAGAAGTTTTAAAAAACTTTTTTTTTCATCACAAATTTTTGAAAGTATTTATTTTAATCACCTTTACATCTTAATAATATTTTTAATATTAATATTAATTAATTTATTTTTTTGAAAATTTTCACTAAAAAAAAAACAATCTCTCACCGGGTGCGCAAGCCTCGGGTGTACGTGGGCACCTGGCGTGTAGGCCATGTCGTGTTTTTTTCTTGTTCCTTTTATCTTCAAGTACGGGCATTTTGGATTAAAATGGTTAAAAATAATTTTTTAAAAATCTTAGGCAGCTAAAAGAAATGGCTTAACTAAAAATCATTAATGCCTAGCCGTTTCCACGAGTAACAAATTCAAATTAAATTCTACCAACTTCTAAATTTTATATTGATTACACGAACTCAGCAATTGTCCTTGATTCTTTTATTTAGTGAGTTGATTATATGTCATGTGTGTTACTTCACCAGAAAAAGAAAAAGAAAAAAAATATCTAGACCCATGCCTCATTTTAATTCACTATATATGTATATATGAGGATTGATGCGTTAGTCGACAAGAAAAGGCACCTCATATGAGAAAGTGTGGAGACAGATGAGCAGAAAACATGAAAAAAAGGCTGACTTGGATGTGCGCTCACATAAGATGCATATACTAGTCCTTCTGCATATTAATCCTCTCTCTCTCTCTCTCTCACACACACACGCATACATACATATATATATATATATATTCTCTCCGTCTCGATTATATAGTCCCTATTACTATTGGGGCAGACTTGGGTGAGACCGTCTCATACATGAGACGGGTCAATACTCACATGCGGGGATCATTATTTATGAGTGAAGTATCATTAACTCACATGTATCATTATTTATGGGTTAAGTATCATTATTTATGGGTGAAGTATCATTAACTCACATGTATTGATCCGTCTCATGTATGAGACCATCTCATACAAGTTTTTGTCATTACTATTTTAGGGTGTTCCAATTATATAGTCTCATTACTATAAGTAACATTAATTTTAATGGTAATGTACAAATACACTCTTATTAATTATTGAAAATTTAAAAATTAATTGTGGTGGGTTGGCCCAATGTTCTTTATTTATTATTTTGGCCCATGTTGAGCCCATTATCCTAATCTAAGCACATTAGCCCATTTCTCTTTATTACCCCTTAACCCTAACTCACCCAAATCAGAACACTAATCTCTCTACTTATTCACTGTGCCCATTCACCTTCTTCTCTAAGCCTCACAGAAACATCTCCGATCTTCTAGAAGGGCTCTGCTATTCCCTTCTGATAATCTTGCCGGAATCCTGTCCATCGGATTCCTGAGTGGCATCTGAGAGTGAGAGTTTCGTGCTGAGGACTATCTAAACCCCTTTGTGGTCTGGAGTCTTTGTCTGTCGCCGGGAGTGCAGCACCGCCGTGGAAAAAATCAGAGCCGCCGTGTCCCTCGAGACACATTTTTTCCACTTTCTAAATCTCTGATTTCATTCTCTCTTACTTTTCTCCTTACTTTGCTTTACTATCTTCTGACTCTTGATCTTCTCTCTCTGTTTATCTAACTAGATCTTGTTGCTAACTGTTTACTTGTGATCTACTGGTAAGTAGAGAGATTTGAGGAGAAGACAGTAAAAATAGTGAGAAGAAAAAAGAAGGGCTTGAATATGAAGTTGCCCTAGTTGCTTGAGCAACTATGAACGGAGACCGATCCGGTCGGGAATCAAGAGGTGTAACTCCGGCTAGGCTTGATACCCAACAGTGGTATCAAAGCCACGGGGACTTAGCCGGGGCACCCTCCGACCGCATCTCCTTCACCCCGCCGCCGTCAGGCCGCACTGAATCGCTCCCGATGAGCAAGAACTTAGGTAAGTCCGATCTCTCCCCTGCCTGGGAGAATCGGCTCTGGTAAAGCGGCTGAATCCCTAGCCCTCTGTGTGGTATCTTGCGATCCTTGTACTTGCATCCGTATTACTGTTCTCTGTGATCTTTCTGAAGGCTTTGGCTCACCTTCTTGTGAACTCTGGTATTCCAAGCATGTGGGCCTAGTGCTCGAACTACCCCTTGCTTACAGTCCAGTTCATCTGGATTCCCCTGTGGGTCTCCTCGTGCAAGTAGCCTGAACAGTAGGGGTAGTGAAGGGTTCACCGGAAGTCTCGAGTCTTTTAGGTATGTTCTGATGGCTTTCTATATTATTTTTCCTGCTTGTGTGACTTCTTGATCTGGTGGTTTCTCTGAGTTGTTTGTTGAAATCTGCTTGAAACTCATTGGTTTGTGAGTTTCTGTTGAACTGACTCTGTGAACTGGTCAGTTCTTGTCAAAAATAAGCTTTAGGATTGTCCAGAGTGAATTCTTGCTCCACAGATAAATCTGTGCTGAGAACTGGACTAGACTCAGCACTTTATCCCTTGTTTGTGCTTGTTTATGTGCCCTGAAGAGCTTTTCCCTTGTTCTGTGGGTGTGCTGATGTGTTTTCTGGCCTCTGTTTTGGTGCTTTGCCTCCCTGCTGTCTCTGTGTTTGCATATCATCATGAATAACATGTATATGGTGCCATTTAATGGCAGAGATGATTTTCAAGACTAGAAAACTAAAATTGAATGCATTTTGGTAAAAGAAAACGTGAATAAAGCCATTTTGACGAAAATTGATGAATCTGTGGATGATGAGAAACTTCATGATATGAATGATAATGTTAGGGCCACTATTTTGTTGAATTTATGCAGCACTGTTGTCAGAAAGGTGTCTCATCACAAATGTGTTAAAGAACTGTGGGATAATCTGATTTCCTTATATACTGCTAAATCTGAAGAGTCTGCATGGTCTTTACAAAATCAGTTTATGTCTTTTCAAATGGATGCCTCAAAGGACATTGATGCAAATATGGATGATTTCTATAAATTGCTCCAAGATTAAAAACCTGCTGGTGATGATTCTCTTGAAAAATATACTCCTCAAATCCTGTTAGGGTTTATTCTTGAGTCTTTTGCTGAAGTCAAGTCTGCTTTCAAATATGGTAGGTCAAAAGTTACTTGTGATATGATTGTTATTGGCTTAAAAGCAAAACAAAATGAGATTAACAAATTGAAATCCAAGCCCTTGCATGGTGAAATCATATATGTTAACAAGAATAATAACAGAAATCCTCACCACAGTTTTAATAAACCCCTGAATCCTGAAAATCCTAGTGTTTTGGCTGCTGAAAGACATAGAAGAGAAAGGCAGGTTGATCAAACTCAAAATCAGAATCAACATCATAATCAAAATCAGAATTTTGATCAAAAGCCTATAAAAACTTGCTGGAATTATGGAAAGCCTGGTCATTTTTCAAATAGATGCAAACAAACAAAAAGAAATAAGGGTTTTGTGAATTATGAGCCTAAACATCATGCTAATAATGTGTATGAGGATGATGTCATTTATATGGTGTATGATGTCTATGATTTTTAATATATCAATTACACAAATGTTGTGTCCAAATCTGTGCAAAATAATGAATGGCTTATTGATTCTGGTTGCACATTTCATGTCACTCCTTTTAAGCATATGTTTCACAATTTGCATTATATAAATTCTGGTCATGTTGCTCTTGTTGATGATCAAAACTGTGAAATACAAGAAAGGGGTGATATCTGTCTAAAATTTGAAAATGGGAGCATACTTATTTTAAATGATGTCAGATATGTGCCTAAGTTAAAATTTAGCCTCTTACTAGTGTCAAAAATTGCTGATAAAATGCTTGATGGTTCAATGAATTATTTGAGGTTTAAATTTGAAAAGAACTCTATGCTTTATTTCACTGCACCTAGAAAATGTGACCTATATGCTGTTCAAGCTGAATCTGTGCCTTTGCATGTTGCTAATGTGGTCCAAGAGGACAACACTGCATTGTGGCATGCTAGACTAGGGCATATGAGCAACAAAGGTCTTGAAATTTTGCATAAATCTGGTGCATTTGGAAAAGACAAAGTGTCTAGCATATCCTTCTGTGAACCTTGTGTGATCGGAAAGCATCATAGAACTCCATTTCCTGTTTCTATGCCTTATCCTAGGAAGCATGCTAGCACCGAGATCCTTGAATACTTGCATGCAGATGTCTGGGGCCTAGCTAAAGAGCCCACCCATGGAGAGAACATGTTTTTCTTGTCTATCATTGATGATTTTTCTAGAAAAAATTAGGTGTTTCTCATGACAACAAGTCTGAAGTGTTTACAAAATTCTCTAATTGGGCTGTTGAAATTCAAAATCAAACTAAAAAGAAAATTAAGTGTATCAGAACTGATAATGGGCTTGAATTTTGCAATCATGCTATGGATAACTAGTGTTCTGTTAAAGGAATAAAAAGGCATTAATATGTTCCCTATACTCCAAAGCAAAATGGAGTTGCTGAAAGAATAAATAGGACTCTCATTGAGAGAGTTAGAAGTCTGCTTGTTGCTTCTGGATTGGATAAACATTTCTGGGATGAAGCTCTTATGATTGCATCTTATCTGATTAACAGATCTCCCTCTGTTCCCCTGTATTTGGTATATATTTGTCCAATTTTATCATAGGCATTTTTTATCTTTAGTAGGTGTTTTTTCTTTGTTTTTGTGTGATTTTTATGTTATTTCATTCACTTTTGCTCTTTTGGTGAGTCGTGTAGATTTGCACAATGTCTTGAGAAAATGGAGGATAAATGACTGAAAAATTTGAGAGATTCAAGACAATGGGAAGATAGAAAATTGAATAAGGAGCGTGTAGCAAGTTGAATCGGGTCAATCGGCCAAGAAACGAGGGAGAACGAAGTAAAACCGTGGAAGCTACCGAAGACGGAACTGTCACAGCCCGCCGCGGCACATGGCCCCACCGCGGCGCATGGAGGCTCTCGGCAAAGAGCCCCCACACCCGCGGGTGGCCCCGCCACAGCACACTCTCCCTCGGCCCCGCCCGCGCAGCACCCCGCGGGCGCGTGGGTACCCAGTTTCACCTCCCGGATCAGTTTTTGACGCAGATTAATTTTCTCCCTCTCTCCAACTTCGATCAAAACTTTAATTTTCCCTCATTTTATAGCTGGATTTATTTAATTATTAGGAGAAGATTTTTGGAGTCTAGGTTAGTAGGGAATAATTCCCCTAATTCATAGCCTTTTGATTTTTGTCCCCAAATCTCCCAACAAATCTTCCCTCTTTTCTTCCATATCTTTTTGGAAATATATCACACACTCCATCCCACTTCATCCCACTCTCTCTCATCTCTCACACACAATTTCCCACTTTCTCTCTCTTCCACAAATAAATAAGCGATCTCCCCATTAAAAAAAAAATCTACCATCTCTCATTTTTTCTTTTCTCTCCATTCACCACTTCTCTTCACCTTCACCACCTTCACCAACATTCCAAAGAGAAAGAAAGGAGGAGGAGAAGAGGCAAGAGGGCTAGAGCTTGAGGAGGAAGGCCCGATAAGAGAAGTCCAACTCCAAGCCGTCCGCGGAAGCTAGGCTTGCGGAAGGAGTTCTACTTTGATGACGGCCCAAGAAGAGGAGTCCAACTCCAAGCCATCCGCGGAAGCTAAGCTTGAACGAGGACCTCCACTTTGGTAATTCTTTCCTTTAACTTTAGCCCATTTGTGGATATTTGTCCCAAAACTCTTGAGACAACAAATAATATTGTAAAAGTAGTATGAATTTATCTTTTGGTTTATGAATAAATGACTTTTATGATTATTATGTGGTTTTAAGCATGGTGTTGGGCTAATTTCTCCATTAGGGGGTGGAGAATCGATTTGGTTTTGATTTATGCTTGTGATGGTTGGTTGTTGTTGTTGGAATTGTGATTATCATGTTGAGTACTTGATCACTACTTAGCATTGCTAGGCTTTAGATGAGACCGAGAAGAGATTCTAAATCCCGATCTAGGTTCCTTCAACGTTAGGTGAATTGGGTTCATAAGCCTAATATATTGATCTTGCTCGTATGATATAGCGGATAGATGTTTAATGGATAAATGGTGACAGTAATTGAAGTTAAACCAATTGACGGGTCTATTGTATGTTTGAGATCAATATAACCAACTTGAAGCAAGCTTAATGAGAAACCAATGAGAAAATCCGCACCCTAATGCTCTTCTCATAATCCGATCCTCTATCTTTGTGATTGGTGGTGTTGCTAGTTAGTTTTAGTTGCTTTAATTAGGTAGTTTATTAAAAACCCTTCTTTCCTTCGTGATTAGGATGTTTATGTTGTATTTAGTTTAATGTGTCTGTTAATAATTATGGCATAGAAAGATAATTTCCCACATGAAGCTTTCCTCGAGAGAGAAGACCCGAGTTAGCTCGCCACCCTACAATCGACTCCGTCCTCTTGCGGAGGTGTAGCCAACCGGAAAGAACTACACCGTTCACCCTGCATAGAAAATTGTCTGAATCTGTGTTCTTGAATAAACCTATTTGTTTATCTAACTTGAGAATTTTTGGTTGTTCTGCATATGTGCATCAAAAATTAAGTAAACTTGATCCTAGGGCTAGAAAGTGTGTTTTTGGGATACCCTGAAGGTATGAAGGGTTATAAACTGTGGGATAGAAGTGTGTCTAGTTTTAAAACATGTATTAGCCGTGATGTTCTATTTAATGAGCATGATTTCCCTTGTCTACCTGAATGCCCACATTCTGCTACTCCTAGTGAGGTGGAGAAACTGAATAACATGAACCAAAACATGTTTGAATTTATGTTTTCTCCTGTTGTTCCTAGTGAGGTGGATGATTTGATTCATATGCAGCATGAGCCTGAAACTGTGAATCATGATGAACCTGTTGAACTTGCTTCTGACAACTTTGGTGAAAATGATTTTGTCTAATCATGAGGCAAGTGATGAACCCACTAATAATATGACAGTATCTGATTCTGAAACTAGCTTTAGTTCTGAAATTAAGCATGAAACCATTCATGAACCTGAGAATCTAAATAACTATTAACTTGCTAGAGATAGGGTAAGAAGGAATGTGAGATTACCTGTTAGGTATGATGATTATAACCTATCTCTCTATGCCTTTAATGTGTTTAACAATGTTGATAAATTTGAGCCTAGTACTTATACTGAAGCTGTGAATTCTCCTGAATATGACAAACGGCTTGATGCAATGAATTGTGAAATCAAATCTTTGCATGATAACAACACTTAGGTGCTTTTTGAAAAACCTGAAGATTGCTCTGTTGTTGAATGCAAGTGGCTATTTAAAATTAAAGAAGAAATTGATAATGTGAGATACAAAGCCAGATTAGTTGCAAAGGGTTTCACACAAAAAGAAGGCATTGATTATAATGAGATTTTTGCTCCTGTGGTCAAATTTACTACTGTGAGAATTATGTTTGCCCTTGTGGCTCATTTTAATTGGGAACTTAAGCAATTGAATGTGACAACTGCATTTCTTCATGTGAGCTTGAAAACAACATTTATATGCATCAACCTGAGGGTTTTGTGAAAACAACATTTATATGCATCAACTTGAGGGTTTTGTTGATAAAGTTTTCCCTAATCATGTATGCATGCTTAAGAAGTCCATGTATGGTTTTAAACAGTCTCCTAGACAGTGGAACATAAAATTTGATAAATGTATGCAAAGCATGAACTTTACTAGAAGTAAATTTGGGCATTGCTTGTATTACATGCAATCAGATGTCCCTATGTTTTTGTTGCTTTATGTGGATGATATGCTCCTGATTAGCCCTTGTCTGAAAAATGTGAAGCATCAAAAGTGCATGTGTGCTAATTTTGATATGAAGGATCTTGGTGATGCAAGAAAAATACTTGGCATGAATATTAAAAGAAATAGAGAAAAGTTTACTCTTTTGTTGCATCAAATTGCCTATGTTGATCAAGTGCTGAAAAAATTTAATATGGAAAATTGCAAACCTGTTTCTGTGCCCCTTGCATCTCATTTTGTGCTGAGTAAAGATCAATCTCCTAAGAATGAATCTGAAATGAATGATATGCAAGATATTCCATATGCTAATGCCATTGGCTCTGTTATGTATTTGATGATTAGCACTAGACCTGACATTGCATATGTTGTTTCATGCTTGAGTAGATATATGGCTAAACCTGGTCTGCCTCACTGGGAAGCACTTAAGTGGCTTCTTAGATACTTGAAATCCACTATGAATAGTGGTATGACCTTCTCAAAGGCAGTTGATGGAGTTAAATGTGTTGGTTATGTTGACTCAAACTATGCTAATGATAGAGATCAAAGAAAGTCAACTACCTCATATGTATTTATTCTATGTGGTGCATGTATTAGCTGGAAATCTCAATTGCAGAACATTGTTGCCTTATCTTCTACTGAATCTGAATATATTGCTCCTACTGAGGTTGTAAAGGAAGCCATTCGGCTCAATGGTGTGCTATCTGAAATCAAATTCATTGATGATAAACCTCTTATTTATTCTGATAGCCAATCTGCAATTTAATTATGCAAGAACCCTGTGTTCAATGATAGAACAAAACATATTGATGTGAGATTTCATTTGCTCAGGGATATTGTGGAAAGAGGTGATGTTTTACTTGATAAAATCCCCTATGAATTCAACCATGCAGACATGGACACTAAGTGTCTCCCAGTTGCAAAGCTGAGTGCCTGCAAAAGATCCCTGAACATGGATCTTGGTTGAATTCTGTTATGTGTTTTGCTTGTGTTGGTATTCCGGGCTAAGTGTCTGAATACCTATCTGCTCCTATGGTTTTCTAGTTTGCTGGTTATTTTACCCTGTTGGTTCAATGCTAGGTTGTAGTTAAATCAATGATAGTCATTAAATGGTTTGAGATGAGCTGCTGTCATTGGGTTGGTCTCTAGTGTTGAGACTGAGATTAATACGCATAATATTTCTCTCTCTCTCTCTCTCTCTCTCTCTCTCTCTCTCTCTCTCTTATCTTGTCTGTGTGATAGATAAGAGTAAAAAGGCTATGATGATAAAATCCAGTTGTTAGTGAGCACTCCCAAGGTGACATAAAGACCAATGGGCCAAAGGTGGATATGTGGTGAGTTGGCCCAATGCTCTTTATTTATTATTCTGGCCCATGTTGAGCCCATTATCCTAATCTAAGCTCATTAGCCCATTTCCCTTTATTACCCCTTAACCCTAACTTACCCAAATCAGAACCCTAATCTCTCTACTTATTCACTGCGCATCTGAGAGTGAGAGTTTCGTGCTAAAGACTACCTAAACCCCTTTGTGGTCTGAAGTCTTTGTCTGTCGCCGGCAGTGCAGCACCGCCGTGGGAAAAATCTGAGCCGCCGTGTCCCTCGAGACACATTTTTCCCACTTTCTAAATCTCTGATTTCATTCTCTCTTACTTTGCTTCACTATCTTCTGACTCTTGATCTTCTCTCTCTATTTATCTAACTAGATCTTGCTGCTAACTGTTTACTTGTGATCTACTGGCAGGTAGAGAGATTTGAGGAGAAGACAGTAAAAATAGTGCGAAGAAAAAGGAAGGGCTTGAATCTGAAGTTGCCCTAGTTGCTTGAGCAACTGTGAACGGAGACCGATCCGGTCGGAAAATAAGAGGTGTAACTCCGGCTAGGCTTGATACCCAACACTAATAACTTAAAGTTTGAAAGTCATTAATATTAAATAAAGGTATTATTGAAAGTTTAGCTTTAATACCTTATTTTCATAAATATTTTTACTCTACGTGCGAGGAGAAATGGGATTATATAATTGTGACGGGGAAGTACATATATATTATTTTATTTGTAAAGTGCAGGAAGTATGATTTGAACTCTGCTCTTTTAATTTCTAAGGTAAGAACTAAGAAATATCACTAAATTACATCATTCTAGCTCAATATCCTATCCTATATTAGTCGTTGTGCCATGAACTCGAAAGCTAGACGGTGCAAACAAAAGTACAAAATTTCGAGTTTGTATGTTACGACATGTAAAATAAGTGGTCATAAAAGCAAAATCGATCCCCATGAACATAAATAAACAAGTACCCGAAAATAAGCAAAATTGTGATAATTCTCTACTCCAATATATTTTTTTCTCGAGCCCAAATATATAAGAAAAAGGAAGAGAATTATACATTAGGTGTACATTAACTGAGAGAATTGAATATTTATTGATTTAATAAATATAAGGATTCATGGAGTACAACGGCACCTACTCTCTATTAATTTGAATTGAATAACAAGTACTAAATAAAAGCTAATGAGTACTGTATATGACGAGTAAAGTGAGAATTGGTGATAAATTATTACGTCACCATTTAAATGTGATGATACCTATATCTACAGTTCATAATTATCAACAACCTAATCTTCACGATGATGAGACATCTTCGTAAACTTTACGTCTCTCTAGCCCCCTTAAAAGTTAGGAAAAAAAATCTAAAATGCTTATTTTACTTAATCTGTCTATATTACCCATTTTGTTACGCATATTCAAGAATACTCGATTTACAATAATATTCACAATAACTCATATATTTTTTTTTTTTTTTACCATATTTCAGTAATTTCAGATATGGATCGGAATTTTTTTAGGAATTTATCGGCCTGAGCGGATCTCGTTCCCTTTCACAGGAGTAGAGATCCTCTAGTCCTACTTGTGTGTGCCAACCGTGTGCCATCATTAAAATTATATATTATTAATAATATTTTTTATAAAAATAAAATTTATTTTATCATAACTAATCATAATTAATATTTATTGCAAAAAAATTAAAATTTTAAAAAATTATATACCCTAAGTTTGGAATAATCAACCCCAAAAATCAATTATATTAACTAAAAAATGAAAATTAAATATTAAAAAATAATTATAAACCCTAATTGGGTGGAATAAACCCTAAATAATAATGTAAAATTATACTAAATCAAAAAAAATTAAAATTGAAGAAAAAAATAAAAGAAAAAGGTAATGATTTTAAGAGTAGTGATTTTCAGCCAGATTCTGGCTAGCCAGAATCTTTTATTATTTTTAATAATTAATTAATTTAATTAATAAAACATTAATTATTCAATAAATTTACATTGATGTCTTCCATAATAATTAGATCTAATCCTCCAGTTAATTTCCGCTTCTAATGTCTGCTAAAAAAAATCCGCTTCTAATGTCTGCTCAAAAACAAATCCGCTTCTAATGAATATTACCGATCAAATATTTCCCAAAAAATCAGTAATATTATTTGGGACAATTACAATCACTAATTTCATGATAGAAGGACAATATAGTAAAAACATAACATTTAATAATTAACATAATTAATCTGTTAATAATACAATTTTATTAATTATTAAAAAATCAGATTCTGGCTAGCCAGAATTTGGCTGGCTAGCATTATTGTAATTTTAATGTGTGGCACACGGTTGACACACATAAGTTGGGACTAGAGGATCTCAAGTGCTTTCACAGGTGGTATATCAAACATGTTCTTTTCGCACGCGGTATATCAAAACGAGATCTTTTTCACAAGCCAATCCCTAGCTTGATAAGAGTTTTGGATTGATTTCAAACATAAAAAAAAAATGCGAATACAACTTTCATATATAGTGTTAAAATACTAACATTGAGTGCATTTTTGTTTTGAAATTTTGGTCTACTAAATACAACATCTGTAAATAATTTAATCAAGTCAGCCATTAAGCCGGATGGGATCCTCTATTCCACAATTGGTGTTTCAGCCCGTAATGCACGATCAAATTTACAAGTTGAATAATAGATATTACAAAAATAAAAATTAATTTCAACATAATCGACCTAGTTACATATCTATCAACAAAAGATTGAAATTTAAAAAATTATAAATCATATTTTTAAAATAATCAATCATCATAATTATTTCTTTGAGAATTAAATACGAAAAAATAAATATAAACCCTAATTGGGTGGGGTGAACCCTAAAAATAATCATAAAATTAAACTAAAACACAATAAATAAAAATTGACAAAAAAAAATGAGAAAAGAATTCATAAACTTGATCGTGGAACACGGATTAAAATATCAAAGTGGAATAGAAAATCTCATCTACAATTATGCCACTTCCAAATTGCTTTTTGGAGAAATACATTAAAGTTGAGCTATTCTTGAATTTGGGTAATGAGGTGGATACTATAATTTTTAAATTAAGGAAATTGCGTTTTTTCAAGTATTAAGACTAAAAGTTTTTTTTTTTTTTTGAGTGATATTAAGACTAAAAGTTAAATCCACGTCCACATGCAATTTTGGAAACCAAAAACGTACATTCTTTTTTTTTTCATATTAGCCATTTTTTATTACTTTTTAATTCATGAGATTTCAATTTATTCAAAAAGGGAAAACGAAACTGAGATATATGGAACATTGTTAAAAAAACAAGCAGCATAAAATGAGGAAATAAACAAGAAGAAAACACGTACAACAATATACGTGGTTCAATAAAAACCAGCCTACGTACTTTCAGACAGAGAAAATTCATTTTTTTTCAATCAACAATCGAGTATAGAGGATTTAAGCATGCCATCATATTATACGAAACCCTAATTAATGTACTAACGAACTGGATTGTATTAGAAAAATGATTATCATGCTAGCTCTCAGCATCGAGGTGCAACACACCTCTATGAAAACTCTCTTTCAGATCAAGCACCAAACTATTTGACTGGGGTTATAAATCTTAATCATGCTTATAGTTCAAGTTGTTTGACAGACTAGCTCTTGATTTTCATGACTTTCATGCATTTTGAGGTCTAGTTGGATGGTAGTTCATATGCATTGCATGCATAAATTGACTAGTTGCGCATAATTTTTCATATTTTGTGTAGTGTTACGTTTTTACTCATTTTAAACAGATTTATGGCCAAATATTTTATGAGATGAATTAAGCTTTAGAAGTGCCTAAGAAGATAGATAATCAAGTTAGGAGCATGTTGCAAAAAAAAAAAATCAAGTCAATCGGATGAGAAATGAGCGAGAACGGAGTAAAACGGTTAAGTGTGTCGGGTGACGAAGAGGGAAGCATGGTCCGAACTCCATAGAGCACGATCTATGCTCTGTTTTTTCCTCGAGGCCTGAGTTCTTGTATTTTAAGCACGGCTAGTGCTCCTTTTGGTGACTTTTGACGAGTTTCCTTCCTAAACTGGGTTTTCTTCCATTCTTGGACTTGAACTTCCTCCACTATATAAGGGTTCAATATGCACAAAATTTTAAGAGCTTTTACCCTATAGAGAGAGCATTGAACTTTTGGAGAAGACGGAGAAGAGACTGCAGAGATCAAAGATGCATCATATAGACTAAGTTTATTTATGTTTTATTCGATTATGATTATTATGTTGACTATTTATTTGTGTTTATCGTCTTTGAATTTTGAACACAATATGCGCAGCTAAATTTCTAGAGATCCTAGGGTTGTTGATTGATTTATGAATTTTACGATTTAAAGTGATTTAATTTATTGTTCATTTTTATTTCTTGTTTGTGCATCCTTAATTAATTACCGTTGTCTTCTGTGAATGAATTGATCAGCATTTACATTTGTATATAATTTCTTATTCACTCGAGAGAGGTTAATAAATTAATGGATTAAGATTGCATAACATGAGTCTGCTAGATCGAGAGATTAATTGGTAGGTGTCGTGAGGAAAATAAATCTGAGGTGCTAATTGGAGTTAGATAATAATTCAAGATCGAGATATAAGAATTAGAATCTAATCTACTTTCATAACTTACTCGAGAGAGAGACTATGATTATATTAGTGATTCTCCTACAAGATTTAAAATTAAATTAGTTGAATAAATTGTCTAGAATTGTGAAATCCATTTAGCAACAACACCTTATGATCATTCTCCTTATCTGTTTATCTAGTTTCTTTGTTTGATTTAGTTATTTAATTTACAATATTTAGTTAATTAAAAATCCAAACTTTTAATTCGGCTCTCTAGATAAATTAAGACAATAAAATTGGGTACTTAATGGAGATACATTGTCAGTCCTTATAGATATGATATTTGTTCTAACTGCATTTTACTATTCCCTCCATTTCTGAATAAGTGTCATTCTAGCATTTAAATTTTGTTTAAAAAAAATGTCATTCTACAAATTTGAGACAGAAAATTCATATTTTTCACACATTTGCCCTCATTTAATGCATTCGTACATCTATATTTAACTCATTTAATGTATTCACACAAGAGTATATTAATTAACTCTATTAATTTATTAATCTGGGTGCATTCATTCAAAATGATACTTAATTAGAAACGGAAGAAGTATAATTTACCTCATACACTTGCGAATTATTTTTTAAGTGACATAAAAGAGCTAACACAAATATTAATATAAATTTTAGCTAATGCTATTTTTTTTATATGAAGAATGCAATCCACCGCTGATATGTTGATTTAATGTTTCACGGCATGCTTGCAAACCGTAATTAATTTCGAATAAGTTAGGTATGATATTTTATATATTTTATTTTATATTTTATTTTATATATTTTATAGCTTTTGTTTAGAGGGGTGTCAGTGAAGATTGAATGCTCCTTTAACTATGGCATTGATGTATTACTAGAACGTTCGTATTCATTAATTTGTTTATTGTTATAATTAATTTTTTAGGAAAGTATTCATTCTCAATATTTCATTCGTTCTGTATATAAATTAATTCAAATTTGGAGGCGGTACGATGTTACTTTATATTAAATTGGATGTAAAAGTTATGGTGGTGTGATAAGTATTAATAATTTATTTCCAAACCTAACATGGTTTTGGTGTTCAATAAATATAAGGCAAAAACGTGCATGTATCATAATGCAAATAACACTATATGAGACGGGTCGGTCAAATTCGCTTTTGACCCGGTCAATGCGGGTCAACCCGCGCTTTGACCCGGTCAATGCGGGTCAACCCGCTTTGACTGGATCAACCCATAAAAAAAAAACTGTCCAAAGTGAGTATCAACCTTCCTATTAAAAAGTATCACAAAACATTCGAAAAGTATTATCTGTATCATTAAAAAGTAAGTGGTCTGCTAGTTATTTTATACTAGTTTATTTAGTTCAAATTCTGATTTTTTTTTTCAGTTTTTATATTGTATGTGTTGAGATTAATCTAAACAATCATCATTCCAAGAATTTGCAAAGGAAAGCAAAACACGAGTTCGGTAAAATAAAAAGTACCATGTGGTACGAAGAAAAGTATCAAGTATGATAAAGACAGGTATCAACCTGAGATTAATATTATCATCATTCCAACTACAATAAAAAGTACCATGTGGTAAGAAAAAAGGTATCAAGTATAATAAAAATATGTATAAAAAAAAATTAAAAAATCGTAAAAAAAAAGAAGGACACATGGGCCTCACGCGCCGCGCGTGGGCGCCACGTGGCACGCCTGCGTGGTGCCACGCGTCCGCCTGAAATAGGCGGAAATAACAGCTGCTGCATGCAGGTGCACCTCTAAATATAATGAATAAATATAATATATTAGTTTCGTTTTGTAGACAAAAATATTAATATTAATATGAGGTGCACTTGCATGCAGCACCTCTTATTTCCAGCAATTTCAGGTGGGCGCGTGGCCCCACGCGGGCGTGCCATGTGGTGCCCATGTGCGGCGCGTGAGACCCACGCGTCCGTCTTTTTTTTTGCGATTTTTTAATTTTTTTTTATACCTGTTTTTTATCATACTTGATACCTTTTTTCTTACCGCATGGTACTTTTTATTATAGTTGGAATGATGATAGTATTAATCTCAGGTTGATACCTGTCTTTATCGTACTTGATACTTTTCTTCTTACCACATGGTACTTTTTATTTTACCGAACTCGTGTTTTGCTTTCCTTTGCAAATTCTTGGAATGATGATTGTTTTAGATTAATCTCAACACATACAATATAAAAACTGAGAAAAAAATCAGAATTTGAACTAAATAAACTAGTATAAAATAACTAGCAGACCCCTTACTTTTTAATGATACAGATGATACTTTTCGAATGTTTTGTGATACCTTTTAATAGGAAGGTTGGTACTCACTTTGGACAGTTTTTTTTTTATGGATTGACCCAGTTAGTGGGAGTTGACCCGCGTTGACCGGGTCAAAAGCGGGTTTGACCGACCCGTCTCATATAGTGTTATTTGCATCATGATACATGCAAGTGTTTGCCTATTAGTATACATGTAGACATCATTGTCGTCTATGCCATCATTTATTGGAAATTAAAAATTCAGAACTTGGATTTTTTTTTTTTTTAGTCGAAAACGCACACGCGGAAAATGAATTATAAGTCATGCACACATTTATAAATTCTTTCTTTTTTCTTCAACTTTAATTTCTTATATTTTATTATATTTTTCTCAATTATTAATTAGTGTTGATTATGTCCCAATAGATTGAGTTTATAATTATATTTAAATTTTAAATTTTATTAATAGTTAATATTATAAAAATTGATTATTCCATTGAAATTATTTGATATTAGAATTCTAACTTTTTCCAATGGCTATATGCAGATCATCTAACGAGTAAAATAAGAGATGAAATATCGAACAATTTGATAGAGTCATAGAGAGGTTCTTGTTTGGATATTGAGGGGCCGAGAGAGTGAGAATGGCGTCA
The DNA here is from genome assembly GCA_026008535.1 of Perilla frutescens. Taxonomy (NCBI): domain Eukaryota; kingdom Viridiplantae; phylum Streptophyta; class Magnoliopsida; order Lamiales; family Lamiaceae; genus Perilla; species Perilla frutescens. The sequence goes on along the minus strand of BRKX01000007.1, from coordinate 17,385,529 downwards.
TTCGCCCTACAGATGAGGTAAGCGACGTTGATCTTATTGGAAATTGTTTTTTTGCTGGACTGCCAAGACTACTTTTAACAACGACCATTTCAACCACCCAACCATTTTAATATTTAATTAATTTATCTCTTTTTCACATTATCAATATTCATCCAACTCAATCACATCCATTTTACATGTTTTATCAATGACCACCCAACCACACCATTATATATAATTATTTTATTTTATTATTTTTTTTATTTTTTTTAATTAAAATATTACTTGTAATAAAAAATAATATAAAAATTTATAATTATAACAAGAAAATGACAATATTCCAAACTAAATTAAAAACATAAATTACAACATACTTCACACCAATTACAAACTAAATTAAAAGAAAAAAATTACACATTCAATTTTCACGGCCAAACTTTTGCCAAATATGCTCGATCAAGTCATTTTTTAGAGCAATGTGAGCTTCTCTGTTACGAAGTTGTGCTTTTTATGAATGGTTGAGATTTATTACTTTATGATGAACGGTGGAGATCAAATTGACATGGATTGTGTTTTTTATGAATGACTGAAATTTATTGTTCGGATAAAATAGTCAATTTCTAAAAATATTACAAAATAATTAAACGACATTCATAATTTATTGTTCAGATAAAATAGTCAATTTCCAAAAATATATTAAAATTACATGAATTTTTATTATTATTTGGATATATATAAAATTAGAGAAAAAATAGTTAATTTTAAAATGTGTTGAAATATAGCAAAATTGATGTCTATTTGTAAAGAATAAAAAAATATGAATTTTGGTATATTTTTTATTTATTTTTATTATATTTTATATTAAAAATATATCAATTTTATATATATATATATATAATATATATATATATATATATCAATATAAAATTAATTGGCCAATAGGATGGAGACAAGTGTCTCTATCCTATTGGCCTTTGCATTTGGTTGGCAAGAGATTTTTTGGTTGGGGAAGCCATATGGCCGACCATAATCTACCACTTTTTCTTATTTTATTTTATTTTTTATTATCCCATGTGGCAACCAGGGTCCCACAGACATGGTTGCCGTTAGAAGTAGTATAAGCCGCATTTGGTACGAATTAGATTTCTTATTTTCATATTTATATTATATTTTGTGTTACAAGACTAAATTTTTTATTATTTTTTTAATATATTTTGATCGGAAATGATGAACTCTAAATAGAAAATTTAAATTAAAATAAATCATATATATTAAGAAAATTAAAGAGTTAGAACAAGAATTATCACTGGTAATCTTATTTCCATTTGGTGGGCCTCACAAATTTCGGAATAGGAAATTATACCCTACTCGTTGCCAGTAACATGTTATTTAAAAATTAATAAAATTATATTTGATAAATAATAAAAATTTAATAAAATGTATTAATGGTTGGAGATGTAGGGTAGAATTTCTCTTTGTGGATGAAGTGATAGATTCCACATCTCCAACAATGGGATCGTTTCCTGCCCAAAAATGTGCATATGAGAGAAGATATAGTAATGAGATAAAAAAATAAAATTGTGCGACACTGTTTAACTGATCAAAATACGTAACATCGGTGAAAATTTGAATTCAAACTTGATCACATTCAACTTGTGTATATTAATCATGTGCCAATATTAAAATAGTATACTATTAATGATTTTTTATAAAAATAAAATTGATTATATTATAACTAATCATAATTAATATTTATTGCTAAAAATTGAAATTTTAAAAAATTATATACCCTAAGTTTGGAATAATCAACCCCAAAAACTAATTATATTAACTAAAAATGAAAATTAAATATTAAAAAATAATTACAAACCCTAATTGAGTGGAATAAATCCTAAATAATAATGTAAAATTATACAAAACAAAAGAAAATTAAAATTGAAGAAAAAAATGAAAGAAAAAGTAATAATTTTGAGGTTTGGCACATATAAGTTGGGACTAAAGGATCTCAAGTTTTAAAAATGAGGGAAATTATGTTATTTATTACTCCATCCGTTTTGAAATGTTTGTTGTTTTAGATTTTTTATTTAGAATTAACAATTAATTTTGTGGACAAATATACTCATCCCTCATATATGCCACAAAATCTAATTCATCTATATTTTTCTAAAAAATAACAACATTTTCTCTCTCCATATATTTTTCTCTCTCCATTTTGTTAGAATCAAGAAATCTTGTAGGATTTAAGAGGGTTAAAATTGAGAGAGAGGATGTCAAATTATAAAAAATAACGAGCATTTTGAAAAAAAAAAACTTAAAACAACAAACATTTCGAAACAGAGGGAGTATAACATTTCAAAAAAATTTATCAAGACAAATCTATACATATATTAAGGCAAAATCGTGTAATAGACAATAGTTCTGGTGTAAACCGTTGTCTATTACACATTTTGCCTTAGACAATAATTTTTAAATAATAGATAACAGTTTTGAATTTATCGACAACAGTAGTGACATTTATTGTTGTAAATTTTCCTTCTTTTTTTTTTTGCATTTTCCACGACAGTTTAGATTACAACCATTATATTTTAAGAAATTTTTGCAATCTTATTTATTATTTTTTTACTTGAAAATTTGATATTTGTAATAGTTTTTATTTTATTTTTTTATGCATAGATGAATGATTTGTAGTGATCTACATTTGTCTCCTAAAAAAATAGCTTTCATTTGTATTGCACTATAATAATAATAATAATAATAATAATAATAATAATAATAATAATAATAATAATAATAATTTGTTATTTTTTCTATTCCAATTTCATCATTTAAAATAATTAAATAATTATATTTTTTACACATGTCATATATTCAAAGAAATCAAATCTTCTATAATCGTGGACAATTATACATTGATTTATAAAATCGTAATGTTGGAAATATTCCAATTCGATCTTTCTAACATGGATTTTCATTTAGTTCCTAAAATTTAATATTCTTTTTGTTTGTCGTAACTGTACAAAATTGATCTTCTTGTCTAATTAATTAACGCATGTGCATATCATTTTATTAATTTTTAAAAATTGAACACAACATATAAAATTAAAAAATAATCATAATATTACAGATCTAAAAAAAATACTCCCTCCGTCCCAATAGTAAGGTCCACTTTTTTATTATTTACTCTCTTTATTTTAATAGAAAGTGGACTTTGCTATTGGGACGGAGGTAGTAATAATTATTTGTGCATCGCCCCGGAGAATACTAGTTATATATATATATATATATATATATATATATATATGGAAAGATGATAGTCCCTTTTTATTAATTTTATAGTATTTAAATATTATTTATTTTTGTATTGAAACATTTCTTTTTTTTTTTTTTTACTCACACACCTGACTTGTGGTATTGAGGAAATTCAAACCCGTGACCTTTGGTGTCTAAGAAACCTCACTCCACCACTAGGCCATTCTCATTGGAACGTATTGATCCATTTCTTTAGGTAGCTAGGTAGTTTACGTTATGATTTTTTTTTTCTTGTTTAAATTATTTGGGTTTCTTGCCTATAAGTTGTTCTAGAATTTACGTATATTTTGTACTCCCTCCATTTCATAATGTTTGTTGTTTTAGAATTTTAATCAAGAATTAACAATTAATTTTTTAGACTAATATATCACTTCCTTCCATATCAAATAAAATCTTATTCCCTTATATTTTCCTAAAAATTGAGCAAACTTTCTCGCTTCATATATTTGTAGGGTTAAGTTTGGGAGAAAGTGGGCGAAAATATCTAAAACAACAAACATTTTGACACAATAATAAAACTCTAAAATAACAAACATTATGAAACGGAGGGAGTATCAAATTAATAAATTAATTCTTCTTATGGTAGTTCTTCACATTTAAAAGTGAACTACTTGCTCAAAAGGCGAAATTGAAGTTCGTAGTTACTTAAAAAGTACCTTATCCGATATGATCTCAAATAAAATCTTATCCAATATGATCTCAAACAAATAACGTATCACAATACTTGCTTAATTGGTCATTGGGAATAGTTAAACCCATAGGGGGTGGTGGAATGGCTATTCCCCTTTCTTTGGGAATATTGATTTCATCGGGAATGGTGATTCCCGATTTTAAATCATACCAATCGATGGAATGAGAATGGACATAGGAATGATGATTCTATTCCATTCCATTCCACCATACCAATCACGTCCTCAACGTAATTAATCATCAAAGAAATTGAAATTCATGATAAACTTATCTATATATTGAACTATAATATGTATATCATGCTGCCAAAGGCGAAAAAATAGGCTTCTTCTTCTACTTATACAAAACAAAATTATTACCATCTCTAATTAAATTTCTCTTGATAGTAATAGAGATCGATGTTGGGATTCTATTGTCATTATATACTCATATTAGACACAAACTGTCTCTAGACGACCACCTAATTAGAGAGTCAAATCACATCTATTCATAGCATATAAATTAAATTAACGACATTATAAACTATTTGCAATTAATTAAGATTTCGGATATATTTTTCAATTTAAACGAGATTGTGGTCTATTTTTTGTCAGTGGAGTTGAATAATCTTTAATGTTTTTATTAATTTTTTAGCTGGTCGCGCCATACATTTATTTTCACCGAAAATATTAGATGGTGTAACAGAGCGAGATTTGTGAAGTATCATTAATATAATTATAGCATATAAGTACTGTTTCACCCACTTTATGGTAAAACATAGTTGGAAAGTTTTATTTCCCATCTTTAATCACATTAAAAGAGTAGACCCCTTCTGCTTTCATTTCAACTGCAATCTTCTTTTCTTGGCAACACATCTAGGGTTTGAAGTGTCATTCATAAATTTATGATTAAATATTAATTATATTTCAGCATTAATTTCACTGTTAAATAAAAAAAATTAATGTGGAGTGTTCTATGCCCGCAGATTTTTTATATACTACAGAGTAATCTAAATAACCCAAAAAATCATATAAGTCTTTTCAAACGAATCATTGTAATGTGGTTGGGCTTTATTGACATGGACCTTTGAATTTGATGTTCAACCAGATACTATAAATTATTAGGTTAAAATTTACTATATATAGAACGTTTAATATCAGCAATTTATATTGAATTTTACTATATTTAGTACTTTTAATATTAGAATACGTTATACGCACCTACAATAGAATTGAAGTTGCTGTCACCGAACAAAAAGTATATAATAAACTCATGACCAATGAATTCTCTCAGTTATGTAATTGCCCCCTAATTAATTATTGCATCTCTCATGAAGTTTTTGATGTATGGTATTGGATTTGCATGTTATTCCACAAAAGCAAAACATAGCTCCTTGCATTTTCATTGTTTGTTTTTTTGGTCTCTATAATATTTTCATTCCAACAGGTTCTTATACTTTAAAAAAAGACTTTCATTAGGTTCTTGTGCTTTTATTTTTCTTCTCAACGAATCCTTATAAATATGAAAATCACCTACACGTCTGAAACTTTTATGGATATAATACAAATAAATCTAGTTGAAACTTTAGGGGTTGTTTGTTTAAATATTGTATCAAAATATATATATATATATATATATATATATATATATATATATAGAGAGAGAGAGAGAGAGAGAGAGAGAGAGTGTGTGTGTGGTTCAAGAGAGAACCATACCCTATGTGAGAACTAGGAACCAATCCCTCATCCAATCTCCCTATATCAACGGCGCCCCAGATTAAAATTTGACACGGTGACATTATCGTAATAATGTCAAAATTCACTGCTCCTGAATTTTACTAAGGGTAAAATCGAAAATTTTGAAAATATATGAATACTTAGAATTTAGGGCTTTAGCATTATCATTTCTTGTTTTATCATTATCATGGTTTTTTTAGCATTGTCATGACTTATTTAACATGACTCTTTTTTAGCATTAGCATAAAAAAATGTCATCGGCATTGTAAAAAAACTATGAACAAACAATGTTACATGTTGAATTATCAATAGAGTGCAACCACTATTAGCATTAACATAACCCTTTTATAAGCATTGTGATAAAAAAATTGTCATGGTCATTAACCAACAAATTTGATTTGTGATAATAGTATTATTGTTAACTGTATTTGCATCATCATATCTCATTTTAGCATTATCATTAAATTATAAAACACAATAATGAACAAATGTCATTACAATTTTATTGAATTAACAATGTCATAAATCCCACCGTAGCATTGTTTCATGATGATTTAGTAGCTTCATTTTTTATTTTTTTTGGTAAACCTACAACTGTTGTCAATCTGTGATTTATGTGCACATTTTCTTGCTTTTTAGCACTATCGTTTTATAGTTTTAGCACTGTCATCTCTCATTTTAGCATTACGATAACACTTTATTTACCATTAGCATAAATTATCTTAGAATTATCTTTGACACTATTGTTCATTACTTTTATCATGTTAATAACTAAATTTAATGCATTATCATTAAAGTAAGGGACTTATTAGCAGTATAAAGAACTATATTAGTAGTACAAACACTCTTGTTAGCATTATCAAACTCTTTATTAGCAATGAAAAAAGAATATCAACTATGTGTATAGCATTACAGAAAAGAATATTAGTAGCATTAATAAAAAATGAGTATGAGAAGTACAAAAAAAATTGTATCTATTTCTTCCCGCAATTCCTAGAATCATGACTGCACTTTTTGTTACACTTCTTCCAGGTCCTTAAAGGTTTCTTTTTGCATTCGGCGTGCGCATCTTCTTTTGATTTTATACAACTTCCACTATCTTTAGTCTTCACACAGTCAGGTGGAAGCACCTCAACTTCACTAGGTGCAGACAACCCATAAAATTCAGAAAAAGAATCCATATAGTCCTTGAATTTCTAAAGAACCCAGGAATAAGATTCAGCATCCTCACCCGACATTAAAGCAGCCCCAAAGGTGACAGATCTCCCATGATTGTCCTTTCCAGTAAATGATGTAAAAATTATTGAATACCTGCCAACATATAAAAGATCACAAATCTTTGTTATTTTAATGTCTTTCTCATCATAAACAAAAGACTACAAATGCTAACATTGTCACCTACCAAATATTCAAACATCAACTACCAATGCTAAAAAGGAAATGGAAGTGCTAAACTTCAACTACCAGTGCTAAAACTTCATATGGAAATATTAAAATCACAGAATGGCAATTTAAATAATTAGTAGTCTAACATGTTAGTCATATATGTTGCATCAAATGACACAACATACCAAAATAACGAAAAGTTCCTTCTTGATATTGGAACAGCCTAAAACAGACATCTCAACTGATCATTCTTGTTAACTTCATAATCAAATGTAAAAGCATAGCACAATTCAGAATAAAATTTTGATATGAAGGGTCTATATTCCTATTCAAATTCATAAACTGTTTGTGTGTATCCAAAATAAGAGAATGTGAATGACTTTCTTCAAATAGTCCAACAATGTACCCATCAGAACTAATATACTTCAACCCTATCCTAGCCATACAACAAGTCCTCTTAGACACACGACGTCTTTTTTCTTCGATGTTTCACCAAAATCAACAGATTTATTCTTAAGTCTCTCGCGGTTACACAAAACATACTTCCAAACTATAGTACCATCTTTAGACCTCTTTGTAGTAGACAAACGAATATCAAATTAATCCACATGATGAAGCATAAACCTTGTAAAAGGTTATACCAGCATCCAAAATAAGAAAATTTTTGACCAATGCAAGCTTCAAAGACGATTCGCAGTTAGATGTATAAAATTCAGAAAATCAAGGAGAAAACTCCAAAATGGAGCCAACACAATTTGCACATTAAAAATATACAACTAATCACATTAATGCTAAAAAAATATATATTCTTTGATCATGCTAAAAATGGTCACAATAGTGCTAAAACTAATCTACAACAATGCTAAAACTTGTTTTACAATGCTAATAACTAGTTTCATAATGCTAATAATGTCTCTAATTCTAATAACTCATGTTGTGATGCTAACAAATCTGCAGAACTATAAACACATGTTGATCGTGAAAATTTAAAAGTTTAACTTAATCAACTTCATCGACATTATCGAACAAATCTAAAACAAAACGGATAAAAAAACTCAAGAAAAGTACAACGCTCGTATTTTTACCTGGCGTCTTCATCCAAGAACGGCGAATAAAAAAAACTCACATAAAGAACAGCTACATGGAGAAAGAGAAAGAGAGAGAGAGAACTTACAAGAACCAGAAAGAAGACAAGAGAGAGAGAGAGAGAGAGAGAGAGAGAGAGAGAGAGAGAGCTTACGAGAAGGAGAAAGGGAGGAAAATCAGAGAGAGAAAACTTACGGGAAAGGGAAAGGGAAAGAGAAGAAGCTCACATGTTCTAATTAGAATTATCAAATTACATAAATAACCTCACAACCCTAAAGTTTATCAAAATTACAAGATTGCCACCGAAAATTTGAAGCAATCCAGACCGCTCAAATCAACTAGATTTATGGATGAGATTGGTTCTCTGTTCTCACATGGGGCTTTGGTTCTCACTTGATCCATTCCCTATATGTATATATATATATATATATATATTAAAAAGGATAAATGATAAATAATGACCCAACATTTTAGAGAACTTTTATAAATATCCCAATAATATTTGAAATTAAAAATGTCATTTTCATACTCAACGCTTCAAAGAAAATTAAAAAATGTTCAGAGTCCAGTCATCTGCGACAGAAAACACATGTGGCCGCAAGTGATATGTGTTTCCGCTTGAGAATCACTGCAGTGGAAAATTTGTTGATGATACAAAATACAGTGGCGGAGATGTCGGTGTATTTTTCATCGCTAGATAATTGGATTTTTGTGACATTTTTGAAGTTTTTGTAAAACATTGAATGTATATCAAAATGTAAACATTGGGATATTTTTAAAAATTCACATAAACATTGAGACATTATCTATTATTTGGCCAATTAAAAAATAAAATAAACAGGGACCATAACTATCATACATCATGGATATTAAAAACACATGTATGTGACGCGTTTGGCGAAAAGGAAGACAATGAGTAGCTGCGGACGGTGCGGTGCGGAGTCACACGTACTATTCAATTTCTCTTCTATATCTCGGCTTAGCGGCTACTTATTTAAAACGTTACATTGCCTTCATTAATGGGATGACTTTGTTCAAAGGAGGCCATGATTAAAAGGTCGCAATATTTTTTTTTTAATTATCAAATTGTCGGATGAGTAAAGATTGTAGACGATACCATAGTCTACACTCGATGTCATATTTATAATTTTACGTCTAATATGGATATAATTTGATAAATTTTGACCTGTTAAATAATCTAACAAAATTTTCTCTCAACATGTTATATTGAGATAATTTGTATACATTTTCAAGTAGCAACTGCGAATTATATTTGTGTGAAACTAAAAATAAAGATCGGTTTACATTGTGCACGTACAAAAAGACTATCTTATACTCATGAAATTTATATTTTATATGCAGATTGACATCGTTGTCTTTGAATTATTGGGAATTTGAAATCAGGATGCTCGAAACATTAAGGTGTACTTCATTTGGAGGTCTTAACACATTAAATCAGTTCAACCACGAAATTAAAATCAAACGTCCATGTCGGTGGACAAGTGTACTATGTACATTCTTCAAAGTGAGCAATAATCACATTATAAGAGGAATAAATTTTAACAATAACAGGCTTTTTTTATTGTTGAGATCAGATGATAATTAATAATTATTGTATTAAGAAAATAATTATTTGTTACTTGATTATTTATATCCTTGCTATTTAGTCAATTATTTATTTTAAATTCATGATATTTTTTTATAAAAATAAGTAGGTAAAATTCGCGTGATTATGTTGAGATAATTAATACAAAAGCTAGAGAGTTTTTGTGAAGGATTTCAACTGAATTGATTGAAGAAGATTAACTGTTTACAGCTAAGCATACATCTATGTAAAACTAAGCTCGCTAGAAAACTAACAACTCCTTGATTTAAGGAAATGACTACACTTGTCGTGTTCAGGCTATGCATACATGCTCATGAACTTAATTTACACATCTAATACATTATAGGTTAACCGGCTCTAATATCACGAATTTTTTCACTTTTTTATTTTTATTTTCACACAACAAATAGTGTCAAAATTTTATTTTTTTGTTATAATTAAGCCATAAGATGAAAATTAAGCTGACATGACCTAAATTTTACACACGTGCACTCTTAACCTGATGTGGTATAAATTAAACTAGAGTGTCTCTTCCGTATGATGCATGGATGTGATATATATAATTTTATTTGGTAGAAATTATAATTATGAAAATTTTAATAAAATTATTACAATAAAAATAATTTATAACCTTTCGAATTATAGAAATTTTCGTATTGTTCATTTTTTCTAAATTATAACGTATCTTTGTGTGCACTATTAATTTAATGTGGCATTAATTAAACTAGAATATCTCCTGTGCGATGCACAAATGTGATATATATAGGTTTATTTGTTAGAAATTATAATTATGAAAAATTTAAGAAAATTATTACAACAAAATAACATAATGCCACAGCAAATTAAGAGTAAACATATGTAAAAAATTTAAGCAACCTCATATTAATTTTTATATCATGACTTAATTGCAAAAAAAAATGTAAAATTTTAAAATTATTATAAAAATTAAAACTTTGTGTGAAAAAACAAAAAAGAAAAGAATTTTTTTGATATTATAGCCCATTAACCCTAGATTATATTTGAAACTCGCAACAAATAAATCTGCGTGTCACCAATACAATACATGCAGTAAATTGCATTATCGATAAATACTCAATTAAATATACTGCATTTATTTTTTTTTAGGGTAAAATATACTATACTGAGGTGTATTGTGTATTAATAGGATCTTCCATGTCACATGCCCTGATAAGTTTGCATAGAGAGAGTTGCCATATTGAATTTGGGCTTCATATTAAAGGCCCAATTTTGTTTAATGGATAACAAATAAATACCAGAATCCATCCAACAATTTTAGGGAAGATTGGATGGTGGCCGAACCCCCAATTCTTACTTTTAATTAAAAAAATGTTTTTATATAAATTATTTTGGGGACATTAATTGAGACATTAGTAGATATTAATTATATTGATCCCGATTTTTTCGCCGCCTACTATGTAAATGATATTAGTGTATTTTTATCATGTAAAAAAACGTAACATTGTCGTTAATATAGCAGGAGATGGAAAAAAGGACCAACATAATTAACATCTATTTAAAGAAGTAAAATATGTCATCAACAATTATTAAAATAAACATATTAAAAATATATGTTTTTAATTAAAATATGAAAATTGGGGTTACGGTCACCATCGGATCTTCCTCAATTTTAGCAATATTATCAAGCTGGAAATCGCTAATGGTAAGTAATATATAGCCCAAGAAATGGATCTGTTTGGAGTAAAAATTGGAATCACGACTCATTACGTAATGAATAAATAAAATTTACCCTAAAAATAATTTAGAGATATTTCTATACTTTGTTTATGTCCTATAGTAGTTTTTTTTTTTTTTTTTTTTGTACTCTGACACCCGACTTGTAATATTGAGGATATTTAAATCAGTTACCTTTGTTCTTCAAGCAACCCACTCCACTACTAGACCATCCACATTAGAACTTGTTTGTCTTATATTTTAGGCGAATGTAGTAGACAAAGCATATGAGTATTATACATATATACCCTATATATATAGCAACAAAGTATTACATTGAAAATTTTTATATTCAAAATTACTATTATATATATATATATATGACAAACACTTGTGTTAGACCATCTAACGGATCTCTTATGTTAGATGGGTCAAATAATTCTCAAACCCGCCCAAAATCCATTTCCATGCGCCCTTGCAGATTTTTTTTTTTGCAGTGCCATATTTGCTTTTTTTCTTCTTTTTTTTTGTTTCTTTTGCCTTTCTTCTTTCCTTTTTTTAGGGTATATTATTTATTTCAAAAAAAAATTATCGAACGCGTTTTGAGGGTGCTTTTAGAGGTTTATTTTGTGTTTTTTAGGATTTTTTTGGGTGTGTTTTTAGGGTTTTTATTGTGTTTTTTAGGGTTTTTTGGGGGTATTTTTAGGGTTTTTATTGTGTTTTTAGGACTTTTTGGGGGTGTTTTTAATGTTTTATTTTGTGCTTTTTTAGGATTTATTAATTTCATTTTAGGGTATAAATTTATATTTATTTCAAACAAATTATATCAATTCTTTAATTTTAGGGTTCACTAATTTATTTTAGGGTATAAATTTTGCTGGGAAAAATTAAAAAAAAAAAAAAGAAAATCGGGGAAAAAATAAAAAAAATCACGAGAAAAAAATTAAATATATATATTTTTTTTAAAAAGAAGAAATTAAAAATTGAAAAAAAAAATTGAAAATAAAATAAAAGAGAGGAAGGGAAGGGAGACCACTAAAAGACAAAAAAAAAATGAAAAAGGAAGGGGACCACTTTATTGGGTCAAATAATTTAGTGATAACGTAAGAGATCTGTTAGACCGTCTAACACAAGTGTGCCTCTATGTATATATATCTTGAATCCTGAATTATATTCTAAATCATGAATCATAAATCTCTCAAAGCATAACTTCTGCATTTCGATCAATATCATATACTTATATGATATATATATATATATATATATATATATAACTAACGTGAACATGAATAATAACTTGAGAATTATATTTTGAACCATGAATCCTAGATCTCGAAGCATAACTTCTGCGTTTTGATCATATACTTATACTAGTGTATCCTCCGTACGATGTACGGAACACGCTATACTATTTATATAGGTATAGATAATGTAATAACTAAATGATTATATTTTTAAATTTAATGAGTGTCATATAATATATAATAATAGCCAAATTACATATGAAAGTAAATAAAAATAAAAATAATGCAATCGTGAAATTTCATATAAATCTTGTAATACTTCTTTATATATAACATTTTAGTAAAAGTATTATCGATATCGTCATCATTACTTATAAAGTCATAGTAAAATGATTTATATATATTTTATATATAACAATTAATAAAGTTGTGACAACATATTTTGAATGCAATTTTTGTATTAAATTTTTAGCGGTTATAAATATAGATTGTACTTATGTGTGGAATAAATTTTTTATCTTATTTATTTTCATTGTGTATTTATCACATATTATTTGTACAAATTTTGAAAGTTTAGCAAACTCATAATTTCACTGTGAGAACTAGTTATTATATTTTTAATCATTGCAAATTTATTACTTTTGAATCATAAATTCAAAATTCTATAGTACCTAAACTTCAAAATTATTCGATATAATTCTATTATGAAAAAGATTCAAGCTCCAATATCAATATTGTAATTATTTTGAACAAATGCTTGTCATTATAATATGTTGAATAAGATAAATTAAAATGAAAATTAAATAAAAATTATCATGCGTGTTGAAATGTCAATGATCTTCAATATTATTATTCAGTTGCAGAACAATGTCTAACCTATAAATTAGGATAAGAAAATATGAATATGAAAATTATGGGCCAACATTAAATATAGAAAAAGACACGGCTCAAACGAAATGAAAAATATATAGAATTTCAATACTCAATATATTCACCCATTAAAAACTTAGAGTCATAGTTTAATGATTGTTAAAAGAAAACACAATGAATTTGCTTAACCTTCAGCCTAATGAGAACTTTCAATATTAGAGTTGAAAATTCAAATTAAATATTTTCATATTTCAAATGGTTGCAATGTGTCAGTTTCTTCTTTATTTCAAATTTAAGTTTCGTCCTGCCTTTACTACACAAATTAAATGCATTGATTATTGCTTAAATATAAATTAAATGAAAAAATTGAATAAAAGGAAAAAGTTGAGGAAAACGGAAAGAGAGGAAGAGAGAGAGAGAGAGAGAGAGAGAGAGAGAGAGAGAGAGTGTTAAAAGGTACACAAAAAAACACACACGAAGGGTTAAAAATGAAATAAAAGAAAAAAATTAAACAAAGGGCAAAACAAACTTTAAGAGTAAGTTTTTGTCAAACTTTTAATACAAAAATTAAATATAATAATCAATGCTTAAATAAAATTTAATAACCTAAATGTTAAAATAAAATAATACAAATAAAAATAAAAAAAGAGTTGAAATGAAATAAAAGAAAAAATTGAATAAAAAGAAAAAATGGAACAAAATGAAAAGAAACACAATGATTATTGCTTAAATAAAAATTAACAATATAAACACTAAAATGAAATAAAAAAATAAAAGAGAAAATGGAATGGGGGGTAAAGAAAAAAAAAAACAAAAGGTGAAAAACGAAAAAATTGAATGAAAAGGAAAAAAATATAACAAAAGGAAACTAACACAATGAATATGAAACTAAAAACGAAAAAATTGAATAAAAAGGAAAAAAAATACAATGATTATTGTTTAAATAAAATTTAACGTAAACACTAAAATGAAATAAAAAATAAAAGAAAAATTAAAATAAAGGAGGCCGACAAGAATCGATCACAGGTCATGTTTGGATAACAAGACTTTTATGCCAACCACTAGTCACTGCACCAATGACTTACTTCTATCGATCAAATATATGTTCTAACTTCTAAGTAAATTTTGGATTGACTTTTCTTATTACAATTTTACCCATGCAATTTTACTTTAATATATGTATAGATAGATATATTTCACATGAACATGAATAATAACTTAAGATCAGTTATGCCATGTATAATTGTGTAACTCCTCGAAATAATAGTAGCAAGTTACCCATGGTGGTTTTATTAGCTTTTTTTTAATTGGAGAAAAGGAATGATGATTGACTTCTCACTCTTCAATGAGTGACGAATACAAAGACACAACTAAACACTAATTTTTATTTATTTATTTTTTCTTTTAAGCAATAATCGCTTAGAGATAAGAAAACGAATTATAGAAAAATTGATATTGATTTTAAATCTACTAGTAAACATGTGTCGATATTTGGCGAGTTAAGCATAAAAAATCGTACTCAATATAAGTTGACCTTAATTATTTATACATACACATATCAAATTATCTGATAGGACTTGCGTATGGCTTGATAAAATTTTATCCAGAATGAACTCATTTAGCAATAACGACAAAGCTATTAAATAGAAGTATTTAAATAAGATCGGAATAATATATACTACTATTATTTATTCAACATGATTTAGTTTATTTATACTTTTACGCTAAAACTAAATAAGAATGACAGCGAAAGCCCGCCAACAACAGCAGACAAAGCTCTAAGTCTATACATTTTTTTTACTATACATTTTTTTAGGGATAAGCCGGTGATTGAAATTCAAGTTAACCATAATTAATTAAGCCGAGTCACAGCAACTACTCCCGAAAAAGAATAAATAAATAAATTTATGAGGATAACAATTTCATTCATAGTCATAGTAGGACCTACCATAGTCCATATCATGGGATATCGTCTATAATTCTACTTTGATAATTTGGTTGGTAGCAGTCATAATAAGTTGTCATCCTTAAATTGATCTGAAATTCTGATTATGGGCAATATGTTTACATTCTATATGTATGTGTGTGTATATATATATATATATATATTTGTATGATTTTTAGTTATATATATATATATATATATATCTGTGTGTGTGTATTCTCTTTTAAAGTCCAAATATTTTAATAACAAAAACAGTAGAATTGTTCTATTACAATAAGTTAGTGGCTGTATGAAGCAAGTGAATTTATGATAAAAGGATTACGACTTCAAATTCAACTAAACTAGCATTGCTCCCGTACGATGTACGGAATTTATTTTATGCGTGTAAAGTTTAAGATATAACCTTATATTCATAATTTTTCAAAATTTAATTATAAGCACATTTACATTTTTAAAAAAATTTAAACTTAATTAGATTTTTATTGTGTAACATCATATTGCGTTAGGAATAAGGGTTATAAGTACATAAGAATCATACATATACACGACTTATATATATATATATATATATATAAATGGGCAAGTCTCATGTACATAAGATGTACATCAGATGGTCAAAGCATTGACCGGGTCAACGCGTATTGATCCGATCAATACTTTGACCAAAAATCCGTCAAAATTAATATCATTCATAATAGTGAAAAGTATCATTTCAAAGGCCCAAAAGTATCATTTGTATCAATAAAAAGTATTGGTCAGAAAAAAAAATAAAGAAAAAAACTGTTAAGATCAGTATCAATTGAACCACTAAAAAGTATCATTCAAAATTAAAAAAAGTATCAGTTGTATCCCTAAAAAGTATCACCCATTTTCACAATTTTTTTGATCAACGCTTTGACCGAGTCAACGCGTGTTGACTTGGTTAACGCGTTGACCGTCTGATGTATATCTTATGTACATGACTATTTGTGTGTGTGTATATATATGAGCTAAAATGATATATGAATATTTAGTTGAGAAATAAAATTATATATTTATAAATAGTGGGGATAATATAATGATATTGTACTAATAATAATTAGAAATATACATATACATATATATATATATTAAAATATCTAAAATTGAGTTTATATATTTTATTCAATACTATTTTTATAAACCATATAATTACTTTATAGAAATGAATAAAATCACATTTAAATAGTTAAAAGTGGACTGATTAAAAACTTTGAGTCGATCACATAGGTTCAATTTGCCCTTCATAATTTTTCGTTTACATATGTACAGATAGATGGTGAATAATTGATATTGAATAAAGATATAATATTTTACCCATTTTAATGGGGAATAAACAAACTAAATTAAAGGGAACATCGAAAAACTAAATATACTTTTTTAATAAATTATTAAACAAACTATTGAATAATTTTATGACAAATAAATACATTTATAAAATAAATTTTAAAAATATTTTCTTGCTGGGGCATTTTTTTTTAATCAAATAAAATTCATAATATCTAACGTAATCATGAAATTAAATTATTAAAATTTCTGACTAACACAAAATTTCAACTTGAATTATACTTTGGAGTTTGGACTCATTTATACTGTTGCATCATTCTAAGAATAGTTAAACATTTTCCACAAACCTCTAGGTGCATAAATAACTTGATGATTTGAGGGATAGACTACAATCTAATGTTGATGAAGTGCAAAAAAAAAGAGAAAGGTTCCCTACAAGTTGTGTACTACAAAATATGAAAAAACAAATAGTATTTAATCAATCTAATTAGCTGCACACAAATATTTTAATGTGTTAAATTTAAAAAGGTAAAAAAATGATCAAAATTCTATGAATAATTTCAAATCTCATGATTTATTTTTAGGAGAAATTTTATTAGTTTGATTATCTAATTACAAAAAAAAAAATGACAAATTTGAAAATATGCACACGCACATATACATATAGGCATATAGTCACACATTCACAATACAATCTTTTAATATATATTATTTATCATTTGCCACAAAAATAAAATAAAAATGTATAAATTAAAAATTACAAACAACAAATATCTTGCATGATTATGAGTTATTAATAAAATATGTACAAATTAAAATTATAAATAACATTTACTAATGTCCCAACAGTCCAACACCAAAATATGGCTCATACTAATTCTAGATTGTGTATGGTTATGTTGTTGTGTATTGAGCATCAATTGAAATTTTATATTGGAACTTGGAAGTGATTACTCATCACCCAACTTTGAAATGTAGTCAAACTATTCCATCTAGATTCAAATATGCTTCATCAGTCCATCATCCCATCTCATTTTCTCTCTATTTTATATTTTTTATCCCCTAAGGTTGAACCCCGAACACATGTTTCTTGTTGTGTATCTTCATGACTTTTTGTTGTAAAATTGAGCTTGAGATATGAAGGTGTTCGAGTGAAATTTAACACAACTATTTATACAAACCACGGAGAGTTCAAGCCACCTTGAATCATTAACTTGATGATCTGAGGAATATACATATCTATGTTGATGAAATACACAAAAGTGTTGCAGAAGTTGTGAGCTCTAAAAATGAAAAAAAAAAAAAGAAAAAAAAACATGTATTGAAAATTAAATTAAAAATATTTAATCATTCTAATCAGTTGCACCCAAATTTAGTAAATAAGATATACTCTATTACAACTATTTATACAAATGATGGGGTAGCCCAACAAACAAAATTCAATGGATACTAAGAGTCATCCACATATTAATTAAGTTACATTTTATTTAATAAAGAAGTAATAATCGCAATACCACCACTTAATACTCTGGATACTAAGAGTCATTTCATTAATGACATTCCCAAACAAAAACTAAAATATGATATGAACATGTGACTTGGTATGAATTTGAATTTTTAAAATAATCAAAATATGCTTATAATAAATTGAATGGATGAAAGTTATAAAACAAACCGCTCACCTTACCGTACGGTTACACACTTATCCTTAGAGAAAAAAATAAAATAAAACCAAAGGGTGTGTTAAAATAAAAAAAAAACACAACAAAGAGGTGTCTTAAGAAAAAAGAAAAAAAGGAAAAAAAGCGGTGTGTTAAAAAAAAAGAAGGAAAAGTTGGAGTGTGTTGACAGGAAGGATCGAACCGATAAAGTAATCTAAGCAAAGAGTTTAGGACGTAGATAACCACTGGGCCAAAATTAAGTTCTTGTTTAATTTTTAGCCAAACAGTAAATTTTAACAAATTTTTATCAGACACTTTTTTAGGAAAACTTTGCCCTTGCGATTTTACTTTAATATATGTATAGATACTAAGAGTCTAAGACTATCTCTAACCGCAATCACATCCGCATGTGATTGCCTGCCAAGTTAGCAAAAATATAAAATGGTAGAAGAAAACAGTTGATGGTTGATCAGGTATATGAGGAGATCAAATCTGATCTCAATTCAATCATTCCTTTGATCATGAGATAGTGACACTTGTTTTCATCTTATCAACCAATTAATTTTAACAAATTTCTATCAGACACTTTTTTAGGACAACTTTGCCCCTGCGATTTTGCTTTAATATATGTATAGATACTAAGAGTCTAAGACTATCTCTAACCGCAATCACATCCGCATGTGGTTGCCTGTCAAGTTAGCAAAAATATAAAATGGTAGAAGAAAAAAGTTGATGGTTGATCGGGTATATGAGGAGATCAAATCTGATCTCAATTCAATCATTCCTTTGATCATGAGATAGTGACACTTGTTTTCATCTTATCAACCAATTAATTTTATTTAGATTTATAAATAAAATTAGTATATTTTTTATATAATATAATAAGATTAAATAAAAAATATATCAAAATTCATATTTTTTCATTCTCTATAAATAAATATTAATTTTGCTATAGTTCAACACACTTTAAAATTATTTATTTTTTTCTCTAGTTTTCTATATATCCAAATAATAAATTTTTATTTTATGTAATTTTAGAAAATATCGTTTAATGAGTGTGATTTTATTTTATGTAATTTTAAGAAATGTCGGTTAATTAGTGTGATTTTATTTTTTATAAAATGTTAGTTTGTAATATTTTTTGTATTGACTATTCTAACTAAACAATAAGTCCCAGACGATAAATCCATGTCAATTTGATCTCCACCATCATCATAAAGCACAATCTATGTCACTTTGATCTCCATCGTTCATTACAAAAATAATAAATCTCAGTCATTCATAAAAGCACAATCTCTATCATTTTGATCTCCATCGTTCATCACTAAAGTAATAAATCTTAGTCATTCATTAAAAGCACAATCCATATCAATTTAATCTCGACCATTCATCACAAAAGCAATAAATCTCACTCATTCATAAAAAGCACAATCCATGTCAATACATTCTTAATTTTTTCCTTTATAAATAGAGATTTCATTTGCTATATTTTTACATATAAAAAAAATCATCTCTTTTTATTTCTAATTTCATCCATTTTCATTATTAAAATTTCATCTTTCTCAAATTTTCAATGGATCCAAGTAATTCAAATAATTTTTTCTCAATCCTCAAAATTTCTCTGTCTCCCAATATTATTATCCTAATCTTGATAATATTTATATTCAATATTTTGGAACTAGTTCGAATTCCCAATTTTCAAACAATCTCACTCATGAAAATGTCCGACCTACAAACACTAACGCAAACACAAACACTTCAAACGGTCCGAAAAGTTGGACTGATCAAGAAGACATGTCACTAATGTATGCTTCGGTTACCGTCAATCAAAATTTAATTGTTGGAAAGAACCAAAATAGTCAGACGTTCTGGAAAAGTATTTGGGAAATATATTAAGAATTTCGAGCGCTTCACCCACGACTTATAGGAGACAAAAGAAGCATTAAGTCATTGAGAAATTTTCAGAAGAGGTTGAATACAAATGTAACCAAGTGGGTGGCTACCTACAAGGAAACATATTCTTGAAAAAGTTGCGGCATGTCGGATGCAGACGTTGAGAAAGAATCTCAAAAACTTTATAGCAGCGGAAAATCTACTAAGTTCATGCACCATGAGATTTTTGAAAGGATCATACGTCATTATCCGAAGTGGGAATTGAAGTTGGGCGCCGAACGTCATCATACCCGTGTAGAGTATGCTGATGATGCTAATGTTGAAGAAGATTATGGAAGTTCCAAAAAATCAAGAACCACTGAGGAAGAAGAGGATCCAAATAACTCCACTGTGATACCCCGACCCTTTTTGATAAATTATAAATTTTAATTTTGGAAAAATGATGTTGAATTAATATTGTTTGAATATTAATTATGATGGTATGTTCGTATTATATGCCGTTATTTCAATACAGGTTGTTCCATTCGAACCGATA
Source organism: Perilla frutescens (assembly GCA_026008535.1). Classification (NCBI taxonomy): domain Eukaryota; kingdom Viridiplantae; phylum Streptophyta; class Magnoliopsida; order Lamiales; family Lamiaceae; genus Perilla; species Perilla frutescens. Next base: position 17,364,613 of record BRKX01000007.1, on the reverse strand, counting down.
CGTCTTAAGTACGGTGATATTATACTGAGTGTATAATACATGTTAACATTTTAATATTAAAATTGTCGAGTTATATGTTAATGAATAAGTGTGATTATATTTAATTTTATGTTTACCATACCTTGAACACCCTAACGCTGAGCCGGACGGGGGTCTCACTGCCCAGTCAACGAGTCGGGGGAGTTCAGGGGGCAACGCCCCCTGCTTTTTCAGTGTATGTATTAAATGTGTATTGATTATGTTTTGAAAATTTAAGTTGTGTTTTTAAAATTTAAGCTTAAGTTATGTTTAAATTAGAAAGTTAAATGGAGTTGGAAATGTCCGGGAGTCGAACTGAATTTGAAAACCAAATCGGGTCTGAAGCGCGACCCATAAGCGCAAGTACACCGAGTCGCGCCTCGCAGTGAAGCCGAGACGCGACTAGAAAATGCGACCTCCTTCAAGTCGCGTTCCGAGAGGTCTACAGCGCGACCTTGAAACGCGACACCTCCGGTCGCGTGTTAACAGCTTCAGAGAGCCATTTTTCTTCGACTAAAACGCGACCCCAAAACGCGACCACCTTGGGTCGCGCCTCACAGTGTTTTTCAAGCGCGATCTCTAAGCGCGACCCCTTCAGGTCGCGCCCTGCTTCGAAATTTTCATCCTTTAAATATCACACTTAACCATTTCACCCTCATTTCTTTCCTCTTGGGCGATTTTCTCCCAAAGCTCTCTCAAGAAATTCTTCAACTTTTGGGATTGGATTCTATCATCATCATCCATCATTTAAGGTAATCTCATACCACTTCCCTCTTGATGATTAAGCTCCATTTCTTGTTGTTTTGAACTTAGGGTTATGTCCAAAATTTAGGGCTTTTCGATTCTATTGATCCTCATGCTTTGGTATCTCAAACATATGGTTCATTTACTCCATTGAAGCTATATGTGTTATTAAATTGAAATCTCTAGGGTTCATTGTTGCTAAAGATTGGATTTTTGCCCTAATTTTCCCTTAATATGTGATAGTTGGTTGGGGGTGTTATGATGATTGTATGGAGTTGATTTTCATGTATGTTAGAGCCTTAGGATGGAGGTATTTGTCTTTAAAATATTGGGTCTAAAGGATTTAAATTGAGTCATGATCATGTGGTTTAAATGAGTGCACACAACGTGCTCGATTAAATGTTTCAAAGAGTTTTAATTTGTAATTTGAGTCCAAAATCATATTGTGAGTTTGTATATCTATGGTCATGAATATGGATACGTATGAGGACTTTGGAGCAATGTGATGATTATGTTTGATCGAAATTATGATATAATTGTATAACTCGACATCTGAAATGAGAAAAGGAAATTTAAAGGGTGTTTGGTGACGTATTAGGGCTCGAGGTGGACGACTTGTGTACGGCTAAGAAGTATCTCAAAGGTTAAGGATTTTGAAAGCGTCTCATAAGGTGGGGTAACTCTAAACTTTGAACACGTGTAAAGTTATGGTTATTGTTGTGCTTTGATTGTATAAGTATGAAGGGTCTTCGGACCAGTTATAAGAATGAGACCCTTCGGGGCAAAACAGAGATCCTTCGGGGTCGATAAAGAGGTCCTTTGGGATCGATATAGACTCGTTAATGTCCTCCCTGGGGGATAATAAGCCTGCGGGCATCCCTACAGGGATAAAGACGTTTATTAACGGGGGCATCATGATGTTTGGACCCTACGGGGTTGAGGCTAGTCTCCACAAAGTAAAGAAGTATCTATATGTTATATTTTTACTTGTGCAATTGACTATAACTGTTTACAGTGTTCCCCACTGAGTATGTTGTTAAATACTCACCCCATTCACTTAATGAATTTCAGGTTGAAGAGTCGAGGCTCGAGTAGGAGCGTTGTGAACACAAGAAAACCCCCACAAGCTTGTGTTTTTCTTTATGTGCTTTTGAAATACTCATGATATTATTATTACATTGATCATTCTTTTTGCTTTATGATCAATGATTATTGGGGATGGGAATAACCCGATCTTTTGTAGGTACGCTATGTTAACTTGATATATTTTGTATTCATATTAAAGGTGGGTCGTTTGACCTAGGAGCCTATGATGTTCAAATATATGTCGTCAAATTCCTATGCTATGTTTGTTAATTTAGGGTGCTAGACGGGCGGGTTGTCTAAGACCTATGAGCCCGATAGGTTAGATGATTGTATGAATGATGTAGATGAGTTTATTCTATGCTTCCGTTAAATACTATGTTTCGTGACAGGGTAGATTTTGATAGGTTGCATGTTATAATTATAAAAAAAATTATATGGGATTTATGATGTCATACTATATTATGCTTTTTGACCTAAGCTTCCGCTAATTTTAAAATAAGTGCATAAAATTAAGTAAGTAAATTGTATGTTAAGTGATGTGGCCAAACGGAGTAGTTTGGGGCGTTACATCCACCTCAGAAACTCATACTAGTGAAGCTTTAACAATTCATCGGTCTGTTGGCAAAGACAAGGCGAAAATAAAAAAAGGAAATGAAAAGCCACTGTGTCACAACAGTCAGTTATCCTTGATGAATGCATTGCAGAACTTCAGGCGATAAGGATCGCATGTGAGAAGAAAGTGGATGCAATTAACAGGATGAGAAATATTAGGTTGCAATCGTCAAAAATGAATATGTTCAACACTTTGTTGGGTAAAAGCAACCTGTCTCCTCAAGAAGAATCTCAAAAAAATCATCGTATAGCAGAATTATTTCCAAGCTGAGGTGGTTGTAATTTTATAAAATGTCGTTTCATGAGTGTGATTTTATTTTTTGTAGTTTTAGGAAAAGTCATTTACTTGATGTGATTTTATTTTCTGTAATTTTAGGAAATGTAATTTAATTGGTGTAAAACATGTTGTAATTTATGTTATTAATTTAGTTTCTAATATTTTTGGTATTGACTATTTATTTCTATTTATTGCTCGATTTTGCAATATTTTCATTTTTTATTATAAGTAATATTTTAATCTTAAAATAAAATAAAATAAAATAAATAAAAAAAATTATATATAATGTTGTGGTTGGGTAGTTGGGTGGTCATGATTAAATATGTAAAATAGATGTGGTTGGATTCGATAAATATTGATGATTTGGAAGAAGATAAATTAATTAAATGAGTGTTTCTAAATACACCACTAATTTTTCTTGACAAAAACTTGTATGAGATCGTCTAACTGGTCTCTTACGTTAGACGGATCTCAACTCGCCCCGACCCGCCCAAACTAAATATAAATTAAAAACAAAGAATTGCTATTATGCGGGATATATACTTTGGTTGGCTCTCTCTCTCTCTCATGCGATTTGCTGCCTCCGAACTGATCACCTTTCACGCTTCGCCCTTCACCACCGTAGCTACTGCAACACCGCCGCCTGATGCATTGTCGTCATCTGCTTTTGCTTGGGCCTTGCACACAATGTGGTTGTACGCGTCACTAAGCCAAAATCATGTTGCACGTGGCCGCGAGTCGTCGATCGTGCTGCCATAAATTTTTTAGTTCTACTACTCCAACAACCTCATGTTCGCCAATCTTCTCCGATTGTCCCTGATTTTCAATTTCTTATTTTTCGATTCAAGGTTCCCTGATCAGATCCCCAATTGAAAGCAAAAAATTCTCAAATCAGCGTGGCTAGAGTTCTCTTTATCAAATTCTCATCTACAGTCAATTGAGTCATATCTAATCTAATGGGTGGAGTATCCAATAATATTATTCGTGTTAATGTGTGCATTCAAAGGGATTGATGGGGTTGTAGATATTGAGAGGATTGGTGGAGCTTAATTCTCATTTTATTCTTGGAATTTTATCCCTTTTGGTTCTGAAAATTCATCACATAGTGTTATTGACAACATATTTTAAATTAATTTTTTCGTTGAATTTTTTGTTTTCATAATGTAATTTTTACCTAGGAAATTATTTCATTTGGTTGTCAGCACCATAATTGACCAACCATTTTCTTATAATTTTATAGGAATTTTAATGATGTTGCTAGTCTAGTTAATATATAAATTTTGAAATGCTTCATAATTTTAGTAGTGTACATTTTCAGACCGGGAGACAAGTGGAAGCTGATCTTCATGCAAAAAGGAATCAATACTTGCACAGTTTGAATTTGATTTGGTTTTAAGTGTAGTGACCATAGACGTTGGATGAGAAGCATCATGTAGCACCTGCCTAGTTAATTATATCTGATGCTTATTGTGCAAAATAGCTAACATTTATGGCAATAATCTTTAGGATATTCACAAAGTCTTGACGTTTAAAGCAAAGAGCTCTTATTCTGAATCAAAATGTGAATGAGCTCTTAGAACGTCCTGTTTGACTTTTATTATACAATTACCAGCAAGAAAAAAGGCAGAAGTTGAATACACATGAAAAATGCCATCCCTGGTTATATATGAGACGATGGAAAGATATCAGAATAGGAACTTTAACCTTCGTTGGTATGCTAGTGTCATCCTCTGTCAAAATAACAATGCAGAATGTTATCAACAGTGAGAATAACTCCATGATTAATTCTCTATAGGAAGCTTACCAAAAGTGTCAGTGCTCGAAGAACCAAATAGAAAATGCATATCTGTGAAATTCAAGAAAGAAGATGCAATCATTCTCAGTATGGATGTGAATTAATATGATAATATACAATTAACTATAATATGTGAATTAATATATTATTGATAATTAAATATTAATTATTAAACTAAGAACATAGAAGTATCATTAGATATGGGGTGAAGTGTCATTATCTTTGATGTTAAGTATCATTAATTATGATATGGAATGTCATATGATATTATCATTAGCTATAAGGTATTAACTTGAATGTGAAGTATCAGTAGCTATAAGTAATTATGATGTGGAATGTCATATGATATTATCATTAGCTATAAGATATTAACTTGAATGTGAAGTATCAGTAGCTATGAGGTGAAGTATCATTAACTCTAGCGTGAAGTACTCATATAATATTATCGAACAAAAAAGTATCATTAGTTATGCATTACAGTATCATGAACTATGAGTTAAAATATCATTAACTTTGCGATAAAGTATCATTAGTTATGAGGTGAAGTATTATTGTCTTTGAGGTTAAGTATCATTAGTTATGGGGTGAATTATCATTATCGATGACATAGAATATCATTAACTATTAAATGAAGTATCATTATTTTTGTGGCAGGTATCATTAGTTACAAGATAAATTATTATTAGCTATGAGATGAAGTATTATTAACGATGAAGTGAAGTATGATTAACTCAAAAGTGATGTATCATACGATATTATTGATGGTTAAACATTACTTATCAAATCAAGAACATAGAAATAACATCAGTTATGAGGTATGATTAACTGTGATGTGAAGTATCATTAATTATGGATGAAGTATCATTAACTCGGAATTGGAGTATAATATGATATTATTGATTATTAAACATTAATTATCGAATCGAGAATAGATAAATGTCATTAACTATGAGTGGAGTATCATTAACTCAAGTATAATTATTTATGAGGTAAAGTATCATTAACTCACACATGAGTATCATTATTTATGTGGAGAAGTATCATTACCTATGAAGTAGAGTCTCATTACTATGGAAAAAAGCATCACTAATTGCAGAAGAAAGTATCACTAATTATAAAGAAAAGTATCACTAATTGTAAAAAAAAAGTATTACTAATTAGAAAGAATAATATCACTAATTGCAGAAAAAAGTATCACTAATTATAAAGAAAAGTATCACTAATTAGAAAGAAAAGTATCATTTCAAACATATTGCAATTCAAAAATTGAATCATTAGCTACATAAAAAAATGTTGCAATTCAAAAATTGAACACGATAGTGAGTAGTAACTACTCATTATATTAGTGATGCTTCAATTTATTAATAGTGCTACTTACTTCATAATTAATGATACTTCTCTGTTGTCAATTTAATAATTAATGCTTAATTATCGGTAATTTTCATTTTAACAAAAATATAACTTTTAGAACTATTTTGATATTTAAAAAAAATAGAAAGCAACACACACATAACAGTTAATTTTTACGAAAAAATATTTCATATAAAAATAGGCAATGTTAAGCTCGTTCCAGCAAAATTACTCTCATAATTGATCGATGTCCCAAAACAAAACATCAACAATTTTTGTTTGAACTACAATCTTTCGAACATTAAATAAGAATAACGAAATCCATCATAACCTTCCAAACCACAACTGCGAGTTTGAGGACCAGAATGACAAATTATAGCCTTCTTTCCCTTCTACCACCCTTTCTACGGGTGCTGTCGGTAGGAATCGGAGTCACATCCTTTGCAAATAGGAACAAAATATCAATCATGTAAGATTAAATTGATAATATAGTCTTTCACGATGAAATTCATTGACAATATGCTGCCAAACATAAACTGATCGCAAAGTGCAAACAAAGCCAAAACAATAGAAACATTGTTTGGAGTTCTTCTGAAGTGAATTACATAAAAAAAATATATGCGGCAATTAAATAAACAAATTCGATATTGTATTATAACTGCTCATTACATTAGTGATACTTTACCCCATAATTAATGATACTTGACTTCATAGCTAATAACACTTCTAGATTGTTAATCGTTGATAATTTTCATTTTTAAGAAATATAATTATTTACGAATCTCATTGAAGCATTTTTTCAAACACCACGTGAACACACTATTTGGTTAATAAGAATGCAACAATTTTTTTACCAATCATCATCACCATCAAAAAATAGTAATTTCTGATACATAATTAAACATAATCTCAAATTGAAAGATTTTGTATCTCTATTGGCACATCATCATCTTCGAACGAGGCCAAATTTTCTAATTCATCTTTGGCGAAGTAAGAAACCAGAGAATATGCAGTTAAGTGCGTAGGATTCCGCATTAGGTATTGAAGCAACATCCTGAACCATCGCAGCCATCATCGAATCATGAATGACGACGACTCTCTTGAATTTTCCGGCGATGTCGTTGAGGAATGCGGCGAGCGGTTCACGGAGGCTCAATGATGCCGTCCAGGCAGGCTGGAGCTCGAGGGGAATTTGATGGAGGAGTTTGGATCGGGAAGAGGAGAGGCGAAATGCAAGAGCAGTTCTCATAAATTAGAAGTAATTCCATTTTTTTAATATATATATATATTATCGGGTCGGGTCAGGTGGAGATCCATCTAACGTAAGAGACCCGTTAGACGAACTCACACAAGTGTGGCCCAATTTTCTTTATACACACACCACTTTTACTTTACACACTACACACAATTTTTCTTTTTCTTTTTTCACATTTTTCTTTATACACCACAATAAATATCACTTTTGCCCTTTCGTTTTAAAAACTAGATTTTAATTATTATTAAACATAAAAGCTAATTACAAAAAGAAAAAAATTGGATGCATAGTCTTCTTCTTCGGCACTTCACTTTTGCCATTCAACAATGGTGTTTTCTATTTGCAACACGTATCCATCCTACCGAATCCCACCGCCTTTTCCTCGACAAAAATTAAATCTCCATCCCACCAAGACCCAACCCATCTTCTCCGGCGGAACGTTGCTGTCGACGACCACCCTTGCCCAAGTTCGAACACGTACCAAACTGACCGCCTTCAAACCTGTCGCCACTGCTTTTCTTCCTCCGTCCCGCAATAGCCTTTCTTCCCAAAGACCCAAACTCACCACCTATCGCTTTCTTTTCCAGAAAATTTGTTTCTCGAACTTGTTGGAAATATTTATATAAGTGTATTTTTCTTGTTTTATCATTGATGGTAGTTTAGTCTTTTCTATTTTGCCCTAATGTATCTCTTAAGGGTATTTGCATAGGACTTGTGTCCTAGACTTTTGCACTTCACTTTTGCAAGCCTCCTTTTGTTGAGCAACACTTTTTGCAATACATCTTCTTCTGCTTCTTCCTTCTTTGAATTCATGAGTTATACTATAATTATTGCTTAATTTACAGAACTGAGTTCAATTGTTTGAAAATTATTTTTCTAATTTCGACGATATAAAATTAACACCTTTCTTCGTTGTTTAAATGTACGGGTGAGAAGATCGGGGAGAGGGTGGCCGGTGGTGGTGGTTGTGGTCGGCGGTTTCTATAGATTGGAAACGACTGCAGTATGGTGCAAATGAGAAATGGCCAACAATATGTTGTGGAGGCGGTTGGTTATTGGCTGATAATTGTTGTTGTTTTTTTTTTTCCTTCATTTTTCAATTAATTTAATTTTAATTCATTAAGGGCATTTACGTAATTGTATAAATAATTATTTTTAAATTATTTTATTTAATGGTGTATTTTGGAAAAGTAATGGTGTATATAGAAATACTCTAATTAAATATTGAAGTGATTGGGTGATTGAATGATTGGAGTGGTTGCTGTTATTTGTAGTGTAACAAGTTTCGTGTTAATTAACAAACGACGTCGTATTTCTTCTCATCATAGACTAGAGTACGGTAAAGATAAAGTAGGATTTGTAGAGATGCTTTCTTCTTCTTCTTCTTAAATATATAGTAAAATTCCAAGCACTACCCTTTTTAATTATATTAAAATTAACAAGTGGGAAATCTTAAAGTAGTTTGCTTAGGGGTGGCTCGAGGGCCATCTATTTTATTTCATAATGTATTTTAATTTCATATTTTATTTTGTAATTGCGACTGTATATATGTATTTTTACAATATCATTACATTCGTTATAGTGTCCATGAAATTTAATGTGTAATTATCTAATAACAAAATAAAATTCACAATGATATTTGGGAGCAGAACATATGGCAATTGTACGTGTATGAAATTATCGTATGCATTGAATATCATATCAATCATATTTGACTTTTTCCAAATTATGTGATAATGGTGCAGCTTGTTGTGAATCTAATTGTGCAGTACAATGTGATTGTTGATGAACAAAGAAGAATATTGTTCAAATACAGATTATGATATTTTGTTATTGTATTCTAGCATCTGTATCACATTGTGATTTGTGAATGAGGTCATTAATTTGTTAACTCAACATGTGTCCTTTTCATTTTAACATTTGGTTGTCTGACTTTCCTTGTTGACTTGTTGATTCGCCAATCTGAAAGCTTAATATGTATGTGATTCAATTTATTTCTAGGGAAAAAGGAGAAAATATAGTATTTATTTTGTAATTTAGGTGGTTCTAAGATCCAAATAACATTGTTATCCATCTTTGCTGGTTTTGAGGTTTAACTAAAATTAAAATTTATTATTTATGCAAAAAGAAAAAAAATCATGTTATATGCATATGATATATGACTTGATTATTACCAATTAGAGTTTCTCTCTAAACGTCAAATTTGACGGAAAATGAGGAAATTTTTTGCTCCAACAGAGGCACTAAAAATGGTTGGGAAATGACGATTGTTGCAGTGCTGTTCCATTTTTCCAGCGGCATTATAGCTCCACTGGTTCACTATTCATCTATTTTTTTTCTTTTTCGTTCATATTTCTTTCCTCTTTATTTACTTATTTATTTTATTTGAAATATTGAAATATAAAATTGTACATCAAATTAAAATGACATCAAATAAGGATGCTCATATTTTTTTAATGTTGAAATTAAAATAACATTTAATAAAATTACATAATAAAAACATAAAAAATTATTTTTTTTCTTCGCAATACTATTATGTTTTTTTTTGTACGTAGCAATATTATTATGTTTAATAAATTTTAATAGTTTTTTTTTTTTTGCAAAATTAAGATTAAATAAATACATGAAAAATAAATATTATGGAATTTTTTTTTTACTGCGGAATTTAGAGCAAACTGATGAAATGAAAATTATAATGTATGATAGAAGTGAAGCCGCGGTAAAATGAAGCAAGCCGTATAAGAATTTAATTAAATGTATAAAACTGAGAAACTTTAATTAATTTTATCGAGTAAGAATCGAATTTGACTAAGTAGATAATGTCTCTTTAATCTACTATTAATCTTGAATTCAGGTGTTGCTAAAAAAAATCTTGGATTAAGGTGTCAAAAAGAAAAAAAAATAACGTCTTTGTTTAGTTGTTATAACTTATATTTAACAAATAAAACTTGGGCAAATTTTAGAGGATCAATAAATATTAAATATAAAATAATATAAACTAAAAAAGAAAATAAAAAATAATATAATTCAATTTTGGAGTATAATAATTAATATTTTGATGAGGATGAATGAATGATTGTATTGTATTTGTATTTGTGCCTCTCCTCCAACAAAAACCGAATTAAAAATTCAATTTTTCAGATCTTAAACGAAACACAGCTCTTCTCGCACGCGAAAACTCCTCTTCTCCTCCTTCGCAACGGTGGCTAACGGCGGCGCGTGCGGTGGTGGTTGTGCAGGTGGATGGCAAGAAGCAACAAATACACCTCCCTCAACTTCAATGGAGTTTTCGAGAAAAAGCTGAGCAACAACAATCAATCCGCCGCCAACAGCCCATCCTCCGCTAAATCGTTTTCAAATCAGAGCAAAACTGTTTTATCCAACTCACGGATCCATGGCCATATGCTCGTTTTGACCCGACCCTCTCCCAAACCCATATCCATTCCCCAGAAGTCGGAAATCAAGGAGCAGGTTTCTCCCGCTTCTCCTACGCCTTCGCCGCCGCCGCCATCAGATCCGATCAAAGTCGGTTCCGAACCGGATTCGATTTCTCTCCGCCCGCAGGGCCGGACCGGCTCCGCTCCGGTGGTGAGTTCGTCCCCCTTGCCTTCTCCGGTGTCGCCGCTTCCGTCGAAGTTCGTGCCGCCGCATCTGAGGCCGGGATTCGTGGGGAAAGAGGAGAGGCCTGGGCCGGAGCTCGTGAAGAGCGGTTTCAAGGCTAAGCCGGATTTGAGAGGGCACAGACCGGGTCAAGTTCAAGATCCGGGTAATTACGGGCCGGGGACGCTAGAGGGAAGGCCGAAATCTGGAGGTGGGTATGACCCGATAAGGAGAGAGCGTGAGCTGTCGGATCTGAACCGTCCCGGTTCGAGTGGGGCGCGGCCCAATTCTAGTGGATGATGGTATAAATTTTTTATCCTTACAAGAATAATCGGATTTATATTTGTTTCTAATTATTGTTTGGTTGATTGCATATGATTTATTGTTTTAATGATTCTTGCGTTATGGGTTTCAGTTTTTGTTCATTTATGAGAACTCGTGATATTATCTGTTTTGTTGTTGTTATCGGTAGAGGATATTTAATTTGTGTATTTGGGCATCCACATACAGAGATGAGATCTTTGTGACATTTGGCCTCTGAATTGAATGGCTATTTAGCAAGAAAATACTTTTAGAAAGGTATGATTTTTGTAATAGTTTTTATGCTTGTTGGCCTTTCTTGGCTACACTAAGTTGTAAATTTTATGTTCTTTCCTCGATAAATGGTTGACGCATGATTACTACAAGGATTTACTATTGGGTGAACAGATAGTTTAGAAATGAGAATGGATAAATTACATCCCACCTATAAGCACTCAAAACTTAAAGCACTCAACTTATTAATCACGGGCCTTGAGTTATCCACCATTTTAATATCATGCAAAGTAAATATTGAATATAGTTGGATAGCTTATTAATCCACCCTTATCCGTCAAAGTAAACAAGGCCTTAGGTCATACTTGTGTTGATGATCGATATGATTAACTAATAACTGGTTTCGAAACATTTGGGGTTGAGACTTTGAATAAGATTTGGAGGGGAACAGGAAGTAAGCTTGGTGAGAGTAGTGTTTGGATGGTTTATCTCTAGGTTGATGAGCAGAATGTGTGCGGCCTAGTCGGTTAAGGATCTGGTGGCGCTATGAATAATATTTTTCGAGCTATTTGTCTTGCAAAATAAATTGATAATGGATGGGAATATTGTGATTCTATGTTAATGGCAAATTTTCAGACTGAAAATTATTTACTTGTCACTTTTCCGTTTGATTTCTATTGAGTTGTTTTACTAATTTCTTCTTCTACAGTTAGCTTTTTTTACATGTGTTTGATTGCATATCAGCATTAGCATCATCGTTTATCAATGATTCTCACTAACTTATCATTTTACAATCCAGCCTTTTGCTAGGCTGACCCCCTTTATCGACAAGTGCAAAAGCAATCTATAGCTCCATTGGCAGACGCATATAATTGATCTCCACACTATTAATCAGCTTGGATTTCAGTCTCTAGTCGCGGTGGTTGTAGAATGCTGTAAATCTTTCGGTAATGGAAGATGGATTCGAACACAGACGGGCTTTAGCACCATAGTTCTGCGCTCTGGGTTTGAGGCTTGATCAACATCTTTACATTTTAGGTTATTTTCAAAGCTATGTCAATAATAAACAAGGCAACTTTGAACTATAATATTTGCTTTTGTGATGGTGTGTGTTACGATGTCTGTTGTGAAACTATTTGGAGGGGGTCACACCTCTTTCGTATCTGTACTGAAACAGCCTCATTTTATTTGATTGTTGATTGGTTGAAATTTTCTGGGTTTCTCATATTAACTCTTTTTTACTGCTACTGCTATAATACAAAAACTTTAAGTTGTTTCGTGAACATGTTGGATTCGACATAAATGTCATTTGTAATTATCATTATGTTGAATCATACAATTATCACATTTTAATAATAATATGGAACTATATGAGTTATAGCATATAGGCTACCCTTAGACTACGTGTAAAAAAAAAAAGCCCTCCACGTGTAAAAAAAAAAAATGGTTGAAAACTTGAAAATGGGGTCGACCACCCCTCATTCGGGGATTTGTCGATCCCATTTCAACCAATGATTTGTCGATCCTAACGAGCCCTCATTTGGGACCAATTGTGGTTTCATTTCAACCATTCCTTAGGCCAATGGGATGGTGACTCCTACTGGTCAATTAATTTTATTTTAATTTATAGATAAAATTAGTATATTTTTTAATATAATATTATAAAAATAAATAAAAAATATATCAAAATTCATATTTTTGTATTCTTTATAAATACATATCAATTTTGCTATATTTCAACACACTTTAAAATTATTATTTTTTTCTAGTTTTCAATATATCCAAATAATAAATTTTTATTTTATGTAATTTTAGGAAATATTGTTTAATGAGCGCGATTTTATTTTTTGTAATTTTATGAAATGTCGTTTAATTAGTTTGTTGCAATTTTTGGTATTGACTATTTAGTTTGTAATATTTTTGATATTGGTTCTTGATTTCTATTTATTGCTCGATTTTTCTTTTTGGAATATTTTTATTTTCTTGTTATAATTATAATTTTTATAATATTTTTATTTCAAATAATTTTTTAATATTATAAATAAAATAAAATAAAATAATTAGATATAATGGTGTGGTTGGGTGGTCATTGATAAAACATGTAAAAATAGATGTATAGTAAAACCTCCATATAAGAATACTCTATATAAGAATAACCTCCTTATAGTGATAAAAAATGATGGTCCCAACTCGGGACCAGTTATAAATAAGAATAACATCTACATTGTAATATTTCAATATTTTTTTAGGACCATTCTTAAAAAATTTACCTCTATATAGTAATAAAATGACATTAAATTTTAAATATATATTTAAATATCTATATAAAATATCTTGAACTATTTAACTACATATGTTACATTAAAACTTAAGATTGTATGAAATACTTATCTAAAGTTGTCTATGATAATGCTTTAATTTTTTAGGTTAATACTAAAAAATCACCTTGTGCGTTCGAAGTAATTCTTCAACACAATCACCTTCTTATTAAATCCAAAACATTTCCAGATTGTCCAACATGCTTGAAGATTCTTGACATGAGACTTTTTTTATTTTTACACTATCATCATCTGAATTATCACCTTGCGCTTCTTGCCTGATTCATAGAATGATGTCTTATTCAGTTAAAACACTTATATACATTTTAAATTCATGTGTTTTAAAATATGAAGGAACATTTCCGAGTATTGCATAATATATATTAATTTTTTTTAAAAAAATAATTTTTATATGTAAACTCTATATAAGAATAACCTCTCTATAGTAATATTTTTCTCTGGTCCCAACAATATTACTGTATAGAGGTTTTACTGCAGTTGGGTTGGATGATATTGATGATATGAAAGAGAAATAAATTAATTAAATATTGAAGTGGTTGGGTGGTTGCCGTTAGAGTGGTTGCTAATATTGGTAGTCTTACAGGGTTATAATTATAGTTATAGGTTTATAATTTTTTTTATTTCATTAAAAAATCAAAATCGTATAAACTATTGAGAGCAAATATATTGCTAGAAAATAAAAATTGAAAAATTATTTATGAATAGCATAATTATTGAACATCTTCATAACAATATGATGTTATCATGTATACAAATTACAGTAAAAATATATTTACTTCAAATATGTTGTATTACGTGTATAAATTACTATAATTTTCGTTGTTGCTTCGTTAAAATATAATTACATCAAATTAAGTTATAATAATAATAATAATAAAAGAAAACGGCAAACAAAGGTTTCTAAATTCTAACACTAGCAAGTAGCAACTCACGAGTCACGAATTTCTGAAAAAAAAAAGAAAAAAAAGGAACTCACGAATTAGATCCCCAAATTGAAAAATAGAAATAAAAAAAAAAGAAGACAGGCTTCTTCCCCCGTGGCCGTCCTTCAGCTCGCCTTCCCGATTTCTTCTTCTTCCCTCGTGGACTTCGCCGTCCTCCAGGTATGACTCAACCGTTGTCGTTCAAATCAAAATTTATTGGATTGGTTGTGTTTTTCTCCTTTTTATTTTATTTTAATTATGTTTGCGAGTTGATTTTATTGGTTGTTTAATAGAGAGTATGTTCATTGTAGTACTAGTATATCGTCTAGTATCTTCTTTTGTACCGCTGTAGCCTGTATTACTAGTTTAGTGTGGTCAATGGCAGAGTTTAGTGTGTGTGGTAAGTGGCTTCATAATCTAATTAGTTCGTGTTACTTACATGCAATCTATTTTCTTATCGTTAAATTGTTTTTGCAAGTTTTTGGTCTCTTGATCTGTTAAACGAGTTTTTTTATTACAAGTATATTAAACTAGCTTTTAATCGAGCTCGAAAATGGAAATTGAACGACCTATTTTTCAGCTCGATTAGGAAATTATCCAGCATTTCATGAGCCCAGCTCGGGCAGAATTCGAACATGACGAATATTAATCGAGAACAAGACGAAAATTGTCGGAAGCCGAGCTTGAACACACCTATTTCCTAACCAGCTGAGCTCGAACATCGTGGTGTTTGGCTCGGCTCGTTCATTTACTACCCCGATGTATAATTCTGAGCTTGAACTGAAACTACGTTAGCTTCTAAAAAATTTCAATTCAGAAAGAAAATATTCGTTTTTTTTTTCCGCTCAAGTTCGATTCTCAGAGGCTTAGAAGCTTCCCACTTTATAAAGCGCCACGGCTAAAGAGGTATAAAATGTCTCTTAATTTAGTCCTTTTTCTCGTATTGATGCAGAATTCCTGTTGTTGCCCATCGTTTTTTCTCCACTCTTATTTGTTCGGTTATGAGAGCTACGATTGATAGTAGTTTGAATTTGTTTGATTTGACTCGTTATTTGTCGTATTGGAGCTTATTTTCCTTAATTGGGACTGTTGAAATTTGTGTTTGATGCATTTCTCTAGTTGCATGAATTAGTAGGTGAAACTATAGATAGAGGTGTGTTGACAAGATTGATTAATCTTTTGCATTTTTTTCACTGATTCTTTATCTCTGATGCTTGAAGTTTAGAAAGATTACAATTGGCAAGTTTAACATTGTTGAAAGAGAGCTTATTTAGCTGCTGGAATTATTAAAAATGCGTTCAATTTTTTTTGAGGTAAAAAAAAAGAAGAATTCAAATTATTGTTGGGATTTGTTAGCCTTGGATTATTTGTAATGACAATAATTTGTATTTTCAGGAAATGAAGATATGAAAAGAAATAAAGGCTATACTGCTATAGGATGGTGGTTGTTGACTACCACAGAAGCTTAAAATGCTGGAGTTTTTATATGCATGCATCACCATTTCATTTCTATTTGCAAAGACGATTTTCCTTGTGGTCAATGAAGAAAGATCCAGATCTTGAATCAGCCCCGTCTCGAAACCGTAGATGGATGGTGAATAATCAGATCAAGAACATAATTCTCAGATGCCCTGATGAAGTTGTGTCTACTGATTACCTTCAGAAGAAGTTCAAGAGCCTCGATCTTCAGGGTCAGGCACTTAATTGGCTTAAGAAGTATCCCTGTTTCTTCGAAGTATATCGTGAGAACAATGAGTACTTTTGTCGATTAACAAAACGGATGATGTTCCTACTGGAGGAGGAAGAATCTGTTATGGATTTGCAGGAACCGGTTTTTGTTGAGCGGTTAGCAAAGTTGTTGATGATGAGCAAAAACCAAAGGCTAAATGTTTCCAAGGTTAATGAGTTGAAAAGAAATTTTGGGTTTCCTGATGATTATTTGCTCAGGATTGTCCCTAAGCATACTGACATGTTTCGGGTTGTGAATTATACTGGGAGGCGGAGTTCAATGGATATCGAGCTTATATCCTGGAATCCAGATTTTGCAGTTTCTGCAGTTGAGATATCATCTAAAGAAAAGGGTTGTGAGCCGCGCTTTTCCTGTTCATTGCCAACTACATGGGTCAAATCATGGGAGAGATTTCGAGAGTTCAACTCGACTCCATATATTTCACCTTATGCAGACTTGAGCGATATGGTGGAGGGATCAGTTGAAATGGATAAAAGAAATATAGCTCTGGTGCATGAATTGCTATCTCTGACTTTATGGAAGAAACTCTCTATTGCCAAATTAGACCATTTCAGAAGAGAATTCAGTTTTCCCGATAAATTGAATGTTTTGTTGCTCAAGCATCCTGGTATATTCTCTGTCTCAAACAAATGTCAGATTTATACAGTTGTTCTCAGGGAAGCATACAATGGTTCGGAATTGATTGAGAAGGATCCGCTTGTTGTGGTGAAGAATAAATTTGGGGAACTGATGCAGGACGGGCTCCATGAGTATAATCAGAGGCACTACTTAATGAACTTAGAAAAGAAAAGGAAGAAGGGTGTTGTTACAGTGGGTAGGCCTATGAGCAGGAAAGGTGACGACAAAGAAATTCCTGAACAAAATGATCAAGAAGGTAATCTAGGTGGCATACTTGATGTAGAAGAAAGGAAAAGATTTTACAAAGTTTTGTTTGATGATGATGGTGAATGAATTTGCCTTGACCTTATTAATTTACTTGGTGAAATACAATGTGAATGTACATTCACATGTACATGGGATATATATCTAAGGATAAACCTCAATGAGAGACCTGACACCAAAAGCAGGAGTAATCTTATAGCTAGTGAAGCCAGCATCAGATAGCAGCTTTGCCCATTCTTTCTCACTTCTTTCTTTCCCATTGAAGTAAGACATCATTGCCATATCAAAGTAGAGTTGATCTCCCACAACCTCATCATCTTCTTTGTTGATATCCACGACAACGTCGATGATCATCACCTTCCCTCTTGTTCCGTTGCTCGTGACAGCATCTTTGCATCTCTTCAAGATTTTGAGACAACTTTCGTCGTCCCAGTCGTGCATTATCCACTGTTTATTGTCTGTACCTCGTCAGTATTGTTTTCCAGGTATGATGAATGCATAACAGTTGGTGGTGATGCTTATTTCTGTTAAAAGGGGATTACAATGATAAAATCATAACTTGTTCATACCTTGAGAAGAACAGCATCAGCAGGAGGGATAGTCTCAAACATGTCTCCCCCAACAAAGCTCAAGTTATCAGTGCTTTTCAAGCCAGCCACAACATGTGGGAGGTCAACAACAATGCATTTCATGCCAGACAATGCATCGACAATAGCCTTAGCCATAGTCCCTGTGCCGCCCCCGATGTCCACCAATGACTCGATTCCATCGAGCACGTGCTTGTAGTCCCTAACAAGTACACGAGCCACAAGCCTTGAGTCACTACACATAGCTTCATCGAACAAGCTACCCATGCTTGGCTCGTGTGCTGCACGCTCCCAGAATGCCAACCCATGTGCCGCCTCAAACTGCGTGGGGTGACATTCGTTGGCAAGCCATTCACTCATATGGTGCCATGGCTTTGTCAACATGGGATCCAAAACAAGCAGCACAAGAGGTGCCACAGACAGAGGCGCCTCCTTCAAGAGGAGGCGCGAGGCTGGTGTGAGCCAGTAACGCGTCTCCTCATGATCATCGGAGCCCCCGTCTTCGATGAAGAAGTTGGAGTGGACCAACACACGCATCAAACGATGGATGGATTGGGATTTGGCTTTGTCGGCGGGGATGGATTCAACTAATTGGGAAAGCGACATTGGCTCGCCATGTTTGTGGATGATATCGGGTATGCCTAATTGAATCGCACATTTTAGGGACATTGAGTTTATGAAGGCGAATGTGTGGTTCCACACATGAGCTTGAGCTTGAAGAAGTTGCTCCGTGGAGAGTTCTCCATTTGGGTATGAGGTATCTCCATTTTGCAATGCCATTTCTTGATCACTGTATTATTTCTTGATGTGAATTTTGCATCGTATATGTAGCTTGATGCCTATTATATATACATGCATTATGACCTTATAGTTTCTTATGATTTTCATGCCAAGTCAATCTCTCTCTAGATATATATTTGTTTTTGTGTGCTCGTAAATAAGAGAGATTATACTTGTCAAATGACAATAGGGAAAATGAGCCAATTAGGATAGTGAAAATGAGATTCCAGCGACAATTCTAAAAACATAAGTTTTAGTCAAATTGATAAAAAAACCTCTCAGATTATTTTGTTTGCACAGAATTCTAAAAAAAGGCAATTGCTTTCTCTTTTTTGTTAATAATTTTTGTTTTCAGCTATTCGTTTTTTGAAATCATTTTTTCTTTTGTTATGGCATAAAATGATTCGGGTGCTGTGTTAAAGGTTGAGACAACTTGGCTATGCAATCCAATACTTTATTGTATTTTATTAGCTTATTTAATTTCCTTACTGGACCCATCTTATTACGCTGAGCATGATTCATGATTCATGATTCCTGATTTTTTATGAAATACAAATACAGTAAACAATATTAAGTGTGATTGAGTTCTGATTCTGATTCGTGAATTCTAATTTCACATTGAGGAATACAAAAATGATTGCGTTTTTTATTATTATATTTAATATAATAGGTGATGAATACATGAAAGATTTGGTAGATATAGAAACGAAGACAATATATCAAAAGTTTGTAAAAATGGACCAGTAAAAGAGTTTCCACGCTGCAATAATCGCCATCCCTTTCTTTAGCCACATTTACACTCTTGTCAATCAAATCAAAGAAAAGATCTGCAGGCAACTAATCCAAGTTTTCTATTTTTTTTTTTTTTTTGAAAGAGAAATGATCTCTTAAGATTTATAAGACCAGCAACTAATCCAAGTTTTCTATTGTGTTTTTCTTTTGAAAGAACTGATCTCTTAAGATTTATAAGACAATTAATTAATAAGAATGTACAAAAAAAAAAAAACCAGAAGTATGTAGATATTCATCTCATTGTTAAGGGTGAGAAATACAGATACCAATTCTTCAACCAAAGAAAATAGTTAAAAAAGGTTCACAAAAATGATTAGAAATATTTATCAAACGTGTAGAGATCTGCGTGGCTGCTAATTAGCGTGACATGATAAAAACTTGTAACTTGAAAGTTGTGTTGTATCAGTTTAATTTCTTTTCTATTTCTTTCTTTTTTTCTGCTTTTGGGAATTAAAATATGAACACATGCTCAGATTTTAAATAAAGAGTTAATTGCTAAAATAATCATCACATTTTTATTCATCTCCAAATCTTTTGTCCTGATGGGAATGGTCTAGTGGTAGAATGAGCTTGTTTGGAGATCAAAGATCACAGATTCAATCTACTCAATACCACAATTCAGGCGTGTGAGTAAAAAAAATTAAAAAAAATCATCACATTTTTATAAAATTGCAAATTCAGATGACCCTTAAACATAGACCTTTATAAAATTACAAATTGCAAATATGAACACATTCTCAGATTTTAAATAAAAAGTTTATCTCTCTCTCTCTAGAGAATCTGTAAAATCTATGATTGGTGGTTATTAGTTATCTTAAATTTAGTCAATCTTTTATTTTTCATCATAAGGAAGATCTTTAATATATAGTTTTTATTATTTAAAAAAAACTTTACTTTTTTTAAGAGGCATAACCATCAAACTCATGAAACTTTTATATATATATATATATATATATATATATATATATATATATATATATATGTGGGTCGATTCAAATAGGAATCAATCCCCCGTGAGAATCTAGAAACCAATCAAATTTAAGGATTTTGATGACATGGCGGATAAAAAGGCGGTAGCATAGTTGTAAATATGTAAAATTCGAAATATAAAGGATAATTCCAGATTTTTTTTATAAAGTGATGTCATCATTTTTTAAAAAATTCTTAAAAACTTTAAATAATCATAACTTACTCTTTTTTATCCAATTTACGCAAAAAATATATTAAATTAAAATTTTTTCCATGCTCTTTCATTTAAGATTCATAGTGCATATGTTTATTTGAGCAAAAATTGATGAAAAATACAAAAAAAAAATTTCACGTATATTCAATTCGTAACTGTCAGATATTGCTAATATGATATCACAATATTGCTTATATCTTGTGTTTATGTTGCTAACATGAAATTTTTTATGCACGGCTTTGAATCTTAAGTTGCTTTCATGAAAAAATAGTTAAAGTATGAGCTATATATAGTTAGGTTCATAAACAATTATAACTTTATCAATGCTTAATATTATTTTAAAAATTTGTAATATTTGAGAATTTAAGCCATACTAGCATATCATTATTCACATATTAACAATATGTTACTAACATATTACCAAATTATTAGTTACCCATTAGCAGTGTGTATATTTCTAACATATTAGCAATATGTTGTATGTATGAATGATGTTACATATGTTACACAATATTATTTTAAATGTGGTCCAATGTTACATGTGTGGTACTGTTTAATACGTGTCAATTTAATATTATGGTCTCGTCAAATTATCAATATGAGTTTACCTCATGTTAGCAACAGAATCTCTTGATGTTAGCAATATAAATTTCTCATATTAGCATATTAATTCAACGCCAGAAAAGACAACAGTTTTAAAGTATTGTCTATTTAATTCTGAGAATTGGGCTTAAAATATGAAAAAACATAACCTAATTTCTAAATTATGAAAATAACCCCGCCTTCATTAAGTTTTCAAATATTACAAGTTTGCCACCTTACTTGGACTAAAACTTTGAGTAAATTATGGTCATTAGATCTAATCAAATCTAAGGTTAGGATTGGTTCCTAGGTTTTCACGAGGGGATTGAGTTCCTATTTGAACCATTCCCTATATATATATATATATATATATATATATAGTAATTATTATACTTCTCATCTATATACCTATATAAAAAGTGTGGATGTTTCTTACAAAATATGATTTGCCAATTATATCCATGATCTACACTTAATTTAAGGGTAAAAAAATAATATAATATATCTAACTATTTATAAATAATTATTTGTAAATATAATATATTATATTTACTTCAATAGCATTGGTATAATTAAACTCTATTATATAAAATTACCCCAAAATAATAACAAAATTATTTATATAGTATATTATATTTATTTCAATAGTTTTGTTATAATTGAACTTTATTATATAAAATTATCCCACAATAATAACAAACTTATTTCTTTAATAACGTATATAGATATAAGATTAATGTTCGGTCGCCCAGAGGCATTTTCAAAGCTTCCCTAAATTAATTTTTTTTATTACATTTTTTTGTAATATAATAGATTATATTTAATTAATTTGTTACAAAATATGATTTGTCTATTATATCCATAATATCCACTTAATTTAAGGGTAAAATAGTAATATATTATATTATATAATTAATTATTCAATATAGTGTATTATATTTATTTCAATAGTATTGTACTATTTCAATTCTTCTTCCACACCATATTAATTTTCCACCAATTATTTCTCTATCATATCAACCATAGCAAATAAGAAAAAAATTCAAAAATATAATCCAACAAAAATATAATATATTAGATAATTAATTTGACACGTATAATATATTATATTTAATTTTATAATTTAAATATAAAATTAATAGAATTGTGCAATCATAATTTTTCATTCACCTACATGAATTAATTCTCCATCAATTACATCCTCTATATAAATTACATTCGAATGAAGAGATTGAAAAATAAAAGCTTGAATTTATAGAAAGATTATAAACTAACATGATGGTACTAAACAAGTTTTCTATCAAAAATTAAAAATTTATTCTGCATCAATCATTATATAATTAATTATTCACTCGTAATATATTCTATTTATTTTAATAGCATTGCACTATTACAATTCTTCAATCACATCAATTAGTTCTCCACGAATTATTTTTCCATCATATCAACCATAACAAACAAGAAAAAAAAAATAAAAACACAATCCCACAATAATATAATATATTATATAATTAATTATCTCATATAATATATTATATTTTATAATTTAAATATTATTTCAATAGAATTATACTATTACGTACAGATTACAACCCAATGAAGGGATTGAAAGATAAAAACTTGAATTTATGGAAAGATTATAAACTAACATATTGTTCTTAGTTATTTGTCAATAATCAAGAATTACATCTTCACCAAATATTAATGAGAGGGGAAAAAGATAAGAGGAATGACATTCAATTAGTGATTTGATTAATTTAATATAAGTTATTTAAGTAATTCTTAATAGAAAACATGTAATTTTAGTTGTGGCAACTACAATGTGTGTGTGTGTGTGTGTGTGTTCTTAATCATATTATATGGTGTGAAAGAAAAAATGAAAAAAAAAAATAAGTTGATTCCATAATATATACAATAAAAAATGTTAAGTTTTAATTTATCCCTTGAAATTTATGTGTTCATTCTCATTCATATGATTAAGAGTGTTTCAATTAAATTTATTGAAACTAAATTTCAACTTCTTTATTTATGGTAGGGCTCGGATAATGTTGACTGCACCAAGAAGATATGTCAGATAATATATGCTGAACTATTAGAATATACTCCTTCTATTTCGTTTAGATTGTTGTTTTGTTTTGTTTTTTTATTTTATCTAGAATTAACAATTAATTTTATGGACTAATATAACCATCTCTTATGTATAGCATAAAATCTTATTCATTTTTTTTTAAAATAAGATAACATTTTTAATATATATTTTTAGAATTTAGGATATGGTTAAAATTAGAGGTGAGAGTGTAAAAATATATAAAATAACAAACATTTTGATACAACATAAAAAAACTAAAACAACCATCAAAACGAAATGGAAGGAGTATATATCTATTAAAGTGAAGAACACCTAAAAAAAAGTCAATGGTGAAGATAAATATAAGAATTAATTAATGTAGAAAATTTTGGGAGACTCTATTTAAAAGTTGCTGGACAAAGTTTTAAAAATATGGTTAATTGTAAAAAAATTCACCAACTTTAAATGAATTTACAATTTTATACATGACTTTTAAAATATTAAATTAATAGATGGTTGATTGGGAAGATAGATTTAAAATTATGGTTCAAATGTTAGGTTTTTCTAGTTATTAATTTATAATTTGAGAAATTTAGAATATTGGTTGGTTTGATAATTATATATAAAATATTTTATATTAGATTATTCAGTTAATTAAGAATAGTTAATTAAATTCATTTGGGAGAAGGAATGAATAGTGCACAATTTTTTGGAATATGAATTATGTTGACTATCCATAATCATATGACCGAAAATGAACATAATCCAATTACTTATAAAAAGAGTTGAAATAGAAGAATTGAATATTTTCTCTTAGATTGAACTACTAATTATTAAAAATATTTCTCAAACTATATATTTAGCTAAACATAATACATAACATTAATATAATATGTAGTTATATGTAGAAGTATTATACATTATGATTTTTTAATTAAACGATATATATTATGTATTTTGGTTGAATGAGAATGATTAAACTCCTTGGTAGAAGGAATATATATTCCACATTTTTTGGAATATAGATTTCCAAGAAAATGGTGATTACCAATTTTATTTGTTTGTTGAGGAAATAATTGAAATTGAGAAATTGAATAATTTTCCCTTAGATGCCGTACTACTACTAATTAAATTACTTAGTTATTGAATCAAGAATTACAACTACCAATCAAATTATATTTTTTTAAAAAAAATTGTAAACAATGTATAAATTTTGAAAAATATATTGAACAAGAAATCTTAAACGCAAATTTATCGCAACAAACTATTAACCAAACTTTGAGATTTTATCATTTCTTTATCGTTGAGCAACACATGTTGCTATAATATATATATATATATATATATATATATATATTATCTTTAAACACATGATATTTATACATTCAACACCATTTTAATTTAGTTAAGTTATTTTTAGTTTTATTTGTTCAATGTAATCATTTATTTTACAATAAAAAATATAGTATTAAATGTATGTTCAGATAAAATACACACAAAAAATAGTTAATATTTTGCGACAAGTGCAATAATTAAAATAGTTCAATCAATTCAGTGCATGATATCATACATAAATTAATTGATAACATAGAGTGAGATATAATTTACTTATAAGATAAACTATATCAATTGATGTGATATAATGTGTTTTGTCATGATATTAAAAAAATTATATAATTATTAATATTGTGAACTCATTAACTATTTAAATTATTTTAATAATTTTAATTAACTTTATACTAATTTTTTTCTAAAATGGATGATGCAAGATTTTGTGAATTTACATTAATTACAAATTTATTTTTTTATTAGACAGTAAAATCAAAATAAAAATTATTAAATAGAAGATTTGAATTTTATGAAAAGGATACATGCATCTGTGTGTGTGTGTGTGTGTGTGTAAATATTAAAAGAACAAAAATATAAATAAATGAAAAGACTATAAATTCCGAGTTCATGTTCGAATAGTTACAATTTATATTTATATTATTTTTTTAATTATTGATTAATCTAGAATTTTCCGATATTATTATATTTATAAAGTAATATAAATATATAATAAAATATTTTTTTTAATTGACTACTCAAATATAGTATAGTAAAATTATTCAAACTTTAATAATTAATTTAAGCATATTAGTTGAATTGCGTGTAATGCACGCAGTCTCAGCTAGTACCATTAAATATATCAAGTAATATTTATCTGCATGCAGAAAAATATTTTCTTCAATTTTCTTATACTATCTTTTTTTTATATTTTTTTTATGACGAGAATAATCATCAGTCACTACCTGAGGATGCGTAATGGGTAAACCATGTTATTGTGCAGTATAGCCATCAAATTCTGCAAAAGAGGTAAAACCACACTTGAAAATCGGGACTTGACTTGTTCGCACTTAATGGTATTAGTGTGATTTGAGTTTGAGACCATCGGATCCAAACTGTACTACTCTACCATTAGATCATCCAAACCGACTTATTAGACTCCGTTCTTATTATTAGAGAACAGGGCCAACCAAGACCCCCGAATTATTTGGAAGGAGGATCGAACAACAAACCAGTATTCTTTAGAAGGATAACATAAGCTAATACACAAATAAAAATTGAAAAACAAAAAGAATCATGGGAAAACCTCAATGACAGATCTTAATCCTAGGGCAGCAGGATTCATCTTATAATGTCCAAAGCCAGCAGCAGAAAAGAGTTGACTCCACTCTTTCTCACTCCTCTGTTTTCCTGTTAGTCCAACCATCATCAACACATCGAAGAAGAACTGAGTTTGAGTTGCCTTTTCATCTTCAATCTGATCTTCCAAAATCATTTCCACAATAATCACTTTCCCACCATTAGGAGTTATAGCTTCTTTGCATTTTTTCAGTATTTTCACACAATCCTCGTCGCTCCAGTCGTGCAGTATCCACTGTAACAAAATAGTTAATGTGGTACGTGGGCGTCGTTGTCGAAAATACTATACGTACTATTAAATCACATAATATGATAATACTCATAAGTCATAACCTTCAAAATTAGGTTGATCGTTTATTATATTCATACACAACGGGGCCGAGGGGCACTGAACCCTCCTCAAATGTTAAAGAAATTAAAAGGAAGTACGGGTATTTTGGTAATTTCACAATTTTTAATTTCAAAAAATAAAAATCTTCTTTACTAATTTTTCATGTCAAGCTTCATTTATATACTATAGTTGCTAAAATCTGTCGCTTCTCACCGCTTGTGTATTTTTTTAGAGTTTATTAATTAGTTCTGAATTCAGGTCTTTTAAGTAAGGTGCTTCACCTTTACACTAATATTAATGTATTTCTTCACCTTGAATATGTATAGTTTCCTTAGTTATTATGGAACGCTTATTTTAATTTATTTCTTATTAGTTTAAATGCAAATAATTAAAATATTACGACGTTATCAATTTTTTTTTAGCAGTAATCAAAATTATTGTTAATGTACGTACTATTTCATCTTTTAAAATTATGTATGTTACCGCGTTTTACATTAGAGTAAGTAATTAGATCCCCAAATAAATGATCCATATATAGAGACTGCAAGTAAAGTAAAAGTAATTATACCTTGAGGAAAACTGCATCAGCATTAGGAATGGACTCAAACATATCTCCACTGAAAAACCTCAAATTCTCACACCCTTCCAAGCCACCCACAACATGTGGAAGATCGAGCACGATACATTTCAACCCGGGAAAGGCGTCGGCGATGCTCTTCGCCATCGCCGTCTCTCCGGTGCCGCCTCCGACGTCCACCATCGATTCCAGCCCTTCAAACACCTGCCTACAATCTGTGGTAAGTATGCTAGTCACAAATCCAGCATCACAAGCCATGGCCTCATTAAACTTCTTATTCAAATTCTGATCAACCCCTGCTAACTCCCAAAATGTCTTTCCATGTTTGGTAAAAACCGGATTGAGACACTCATCTTGCAGCCATTCGCTTAAATGATGAAACGGGTCCATCATGATCGGGTCGATCATCGAGATAACATAATCTCAGTAGGAGACGCGAGGCCTGTGTGAGGCAGTAAGCCTCTTCCTCGTCCACGTCCTAGTCCTTATTGGTCCTGACCTTGTTGAAAAGCTTGGAATGGACCAGAATTCGCATTACGCGGAAGAGGCCGTGGGATTTAGCTTTATTGATGGGAAGGGCGTCGGCTAATTGAGAAAGCGTCATGGGCTTGCCGTGTTTGTGGATGATATCGGGTATGCCTAATTGAATCGCGCAGTTTAGAGACATTGAGTTTATGAAGTTGAAAGTGTGGTTGTAAACATGAGCTTGAGCATCAAGAAGCTCTTTTCTCGATGACTCTGCTCCAACTCCATTAGCAGATGCCATTTTTTAAGTGATGAATTTTGTCCTTGTTAATTTCTACAAGTGCCTTATACCACATCAATACATGACGGTGTTATATATTTATATATACAAAAACTTGAAGACATATTAATTGATTTTGGATTAATGCGGTTTTCAGTCCTATACTTCAATAATTTTTGGATTTGATCCATGTACTTTATTTGGTTAAAATAGATTTATGTATAATTATTTTTGTTAAAAATAATAGGCGAAATATATACTTATGTCCCGAACTTTGACCTTTTTTTTAAAAATGTCCCGAACTTTAAATAATACTAAAATATGTCCTGAACTTTGACATTTTTTCTAAAGTTCAAGACATATTTTGGTATTATTTAAAGTTCAAGAGTGAGGCAACAAGGAGACTCGATTCTAACTAAAATGTAGTATATGAACTGATTTAGTCGAGTAATAGTGTAATACATGGATTTAATCAAAAAAATATGTAAGTAGACACATAAAAAACAGTATTAATTCAAAATGATGCTTAATTAACTCTAAATAATACTCCCTCAAAAAAACAAAAAAAACCTCTAAATAATACAAATGATATTTTCATAGGAAATCAATTACTAAAATAATCATCACTTTTTTCATGAAGTTACGAGAAATTCTAAAGAACTTATATACGGAACGAGGGCGACCCGTGGATGCAAGTTTGACACAATCTTTAAACGTAAGCAATTAAGTAACTAATTTTTCATGATACTGAGTCTGAATTTTGTCCGTTATGCCTTCCTATTTTAAGAAGTTGAAGGTTGGGCACCATGGGCTCAAATAGATGAACAAGGTGGAGGTTCAAATTTCAAACTACATCAATTAAAAATTTGGGAAACCATTCAATAATATTTAAATTAAAAATTAATATTATAATTGTTAAGAGTATATGATTAGGATGTGTCAAATTATTCAAAAAAAAAGAAATATAAAGAAAATAATTTTTTTGACACCCCAAAGGCCCAAACTATTTTCAAAAGTATGCCTTTAATTTGCCTAGCTAATAAGGACATTTTCGGGCCCTGTCGAAAATTCTAAACACAACTTTCATTATACTCTTTACAGTTCCGCTATTTATAAAATATAAATATAAATATGAAAAGACTTTTTTGTCCCTTATCTTAACCCCCTAACTATCATAGTCACTACACATAGGCCCCATCATTGTCTACAATTAAAAAAATAAAATAAACAATGAGATATAAAGATGGGCGTATCCTCTAGTCCATGTTCTCTTTGTGTATCATTATAAAATTAAATATTTTTAATAATGTTAAATTTTTTAAAAAATAAAATTTATTATAGTATAATCCTTTCTAGTTACATTTATTACTAATAATATAAATTGTAAAAAATATACCTCCGTATATTTATGGAATAATCAATTATGTTAACTAGAAATTTAAATTAAATACTAAAATATTATTAGCAACCCTATTTGTGTGAAATAAATCCCAAATAATAATTGTAAAATTAAAATAAACAAAAAGAAATTGAAATTAAAGAAAAAATGAAAGAAAAACTAATAAAATTCTTAATGGGACACCAAATGGAATTGAGAAAGTGAACTAGAATATCTCATCCGGACAACTTGAATTAGAAAAACGAAACTAGCCATGTGCAACCCAAGTGAAATTGTCTATTGCATTTTTGTGTTGTATTCCCTAAATTATTATTATTATTATTATTATTATTATTATTATTATTATTATTATTATTATTATTATTATTATGCTTTGGTTTAATTTTACACTGTTTATTTAGAGTTCATCATATCCAATTAGGATTTATTATAATATTTCAGTGTTTGATTTTTTTACTTTTTAACTAATAATTGATTATTTCAAAAATTAAATACTTAAAAATTATAATAAACTCTAATTGGTTAGGATGAACCATAATAACAAGTGTAAAATCAAACTAAAGCAAAAGAAATTGAAATAGAAGAAAATGAATAAAGAAATAACTAAAAAAATTGATTGTGTAATAGAAAATGCTACACGAAAATGCCGTAGACGATTTCATCCATCCACATGAGATTTTCTGTTGTGCTCTCTGTGTTTCACTCTGTGTTGCAGTTTTAAATTACAAGCTTTTTCTTGTATTTTTTGTGAGTTAATTTAATTTCATAGTTGTAAATTAGGGTTCACCCCACCCAATTTGGATTTATAATTATTTTTTATTATTTAATTTTTAATTTTTAATTAATAATTCATTATGATGGTTGATTATTTCATAATTAAATTTTATAATTTTTTAATTCATTTTTGTCGATACATGCTGATGATGAGTATTTGTGTTATAATTAAATTTTATTTAAGAAAATACATTATTAAAATTATAAATTAAATAGTGAACAATGAGTGACATGTTAACAAGTGCAACCGGAAATTAAATTTGTAGCTGGACAACTGGGCTTTAATTAGTCTTATACCTAAAAGCTATAGACGAAAAAGTATTTAATACACCATCTAATTCCTAATTGCTACAAAGTAACTAATAAAAAGAGTGGCAACCTGTTTTTCAAAGTTTTAGCCAATCAAGTGTTTGCCTTAAAAATGTTTTCCCTAGTTAAGTCACTTTTATGCTAGCTTTTGGTCCCAAGATAAATTAATTAAGTACTCTTAAATATTTGAAAATTAGGAAAACGTACTAGCGTTAGGATAGGAATTTAGAGTTGGGAAGGTATGTATATTTTATATTTTATTTTAATTTATGCTATAACAAAATTATACCGTTGTTATATTTTATTTTTGATATATCTTAGTTCAGTATACCACATAATGCATATTCTTATTGTACCTACTTACAGTATATTTTACCTTATTGATATTTCAGTATATCATACCAGACGAAACTGTTATTATATCAAAAAATATTTATTAAGAAACTTGTGCATAAATAATAATATTAACGACATGAAACATTCATAATAGTAATCAAACATCAATACAACAAATCATTAATTCATGTCCCACCAATCAAACTCTAACACAACAAAATAATGCATGTCTTAACAAGTCAACAACCAAACTCCATTAATGCAAAAAAATAAAAAAAAAAGAAAAAAGAAAAAAGAATACAATTATGTTAAAATCTCAATAAATATTAAAAACACAATCCAAAGTCCCAACAAATGTTAAAAATATAATTTCAAACATGTTAAATTAAATATAATATTTTTGCTAAACTTTATAAAAAACTTACTTAATTTTAATATTATATTACATTTGCATTGCATTATTCTTATATCTCATAATGTACATATATCTCATTTTCTTTTAATTTTCTCGATTATTCATCGGAACTTTTAGTTTTAAAGATTGAAGAAGAATAAAAGATTATTATTTATTAAATTTACTTTTTTTAGTTGTCATTTAGGTAATAAATTAGATTAAATGTCGTAATTAAGTTACATAATTGTATTGTAATATTATTATACATCTCATAATTTACGTATATCTCATTTTTTTTTAATTTTTTTCGATATTCATCTTAACTTCTAGTTTTATTGATTGAAGAATAATAGAATATTATTATTTATTACATTTAATTTCGACTTGTTCATTTTTTAGTTATAATTTAGGTATTAAATTAGATTAAACATCAAAAATTTGCTAAACTTTTATGATAAACTTACTAAATATTATATCATTTCATTGTATTATGGATGTACAAATTAATTAATAAAAATATATATTAAAGTTATGTATATACTGAAGTACCAATATGGCGGTGTATATACTGATATATGACGGTATACCGAACTTTCAGCATATGTCCATATACCTTAATTTTGATAATCCATATCGTTATCATACCGTAAAATTCCGCTAAAATAACATACTTTACCAAAAATCCAGTATACTGTCAATCTTGATACTTTTAGGTAGGCCCGACAATTCGTGTTAACAAGTCGTGTTTCGTGTCGACACGATAATGACATGACACGATAAGACCAAATACGAACACGACACGATAAGAATCTGTTCGACAC
This sequence comes from Perilla frutescens, assembly GCA_026008535.1. Taxonomy (NCBI): domain Eukaryota; kingdom Viridiplantae; phylum Streptophyta; class Magnoliopsida; order Lamiales; family Lamiaceae; genus Perilla; species Perilla frutescens. Next base: position 17,333,085 of record BRKX01000007.1, on the reverse strand, counting down.
GAACACGAACACGAACACGATAATTTTGTATAAACACAAACATTACACAAACACGATTTTTTGTCGTGTTGACATGACACGATATCGACACGACACGATAATAACACGATATCGACACAATACGACAATAAAGCAACACTTTTTTAAAAAAAAAAACTACATCTTACATAAATATGTCAATATGCATAACAACTAGAAAAATAAACTTAAAAATATATTTATTACATAATTATATTAATTATTTAATTCATTAAAAAATATGTAAAAAAGAGAAACTGAAATAATAAATATATATTTTTAAAATTTCAATAATATTCTCGTGTAACAGGTTATCAGGTTCTTATCGTGTTATCAGGTATTATCGGGTTGACATGTTATCAGGTTAGCAGAGAACCCGTTAATTTTATCATGTTTAGCAGGTTGACACGAAACACGACACGATAATTTCAGGTCGTTATCATGTCGACATGATAACGATACGAATATGATAAGATCAAACACTAACCTGTTATCTTCGTATCATGTCGTATAGAAAATTACCACCCCTACTTTTAAGTATGATATGAGTGGTATTCTGACATGTTCGTTATTTTTGCCCGCCCCTAAATAGGGTCCTATATATTTCAAACACCACACTAGAGCTAGAATAACCTTTATTTTTTCCAGTTGGTGGAAAGGGGCAACGGTGAATATCAAATTAATTCATATAGGTGAATAGTATGACTTCAATCTTAAGTTTGTTCTCAAAAACAAAATTAAAGTTAAGTAAACCTAATTTCTAATATGAGTACAAAAGAAAAAGTAGCAGCCTATTTTTCAAAATTCTACCTTCCCTAATCTTTTGCTTAAATTTATTTAATACTTATATAATTAATTTTGTTGAATATTGAAGAGGAAAAAAGTCAACCTGGCCCTTAGCTATTCAGATTAGATCCCATATGTCCAATTGTGTTAAATTATGTGTGCCATAACTAGCTTTTGTTTTTTATTTATTTTTTATTTTTTAATATATTATAATTGGGGAAGGACAAACAATAAATAAAAAATTTAAACTAAATTAAATCACACTACATTAAAAATTAAAAAAAATAATAATAAAAAAATGAAGATTTGGCAGAGAAAATGACACATGGAATATCATAGGGGTCTGATGTGTTATCTATTTGGCATGACCCGAACTTTGAAAAATGGTTCAACCTTTTATTACTTGGAGGAAATTTGACGGAATTGAGTTTGAAATTTGTTATAGGTGAAATTCGAAGGTTAATTATGGTGTCTCCCATCATCAGTCAAATAGATTGGCATCACTAGTGTCGTAATCCAAGTTCCTATGTTTGAAACCATTTCTTCAATTTCAATTTAATATCAGATTTTTAAATTGATGCTGTAATTTCAAATTAATCTAAGTAGAAAATCACGTCATCAAGATTTCTTCGTCCAACTACTTTTTCAAATTAGTCTAAGTGGAAAATCACCTCATCAAGATTTCTTCATCCAACTGCTTCATCGTCTGACATTTAGTTTCCGCATTGAGGATACAATTGAAAAGCCGACGACGTAAATTTTCCAATCATAATTACATCGTATAATATGCATGCCTGTTGGAATTAGAAGAAATTTGGGCGGAGAACGTTTGCACACAATTCTTCTAAACTTCCTTTAAGTTGAAAAATAACACATGCAATTCAGGGCCGGCCCAAACATTTTGGAGGCTCATGGGCAAAAACAAAAAAGGGGACCCTTTATTTTTTTCCCAACGAGCATCTTCAACCTTCTTCAATTTTTCCAATGAGCATCTTGAAGTTTCTTCAAAAAGTTGTTGCGTGCTCCTAAATCTCAAAAAACAATCAGCCCCTACATGCAAAAAAAAGGTCAAATAATCATTGAAATAGTTTAGTTCTTCTAGCATTTTGAGAAGCAAAATCATCAATTACATCATCAAAATCAATTTTTTCCACCATCTCACTCTCAATGCTCAAAATAGCTAAACCATTTAATCTTTCTTGAGACATGGTTGACCGTAAATATGTTTTGATTAACTTTAATTTTGAAAAACTTTTTTCTGCTGATGCTACTGTAACCGGAATAGTTAATAAAATTCTATATGCAATGGAAACATTAGGAAAGCAACCCAAGGTTTTAACATACTCAAGAACATCCATGGCTGAATTTAATGATGCTGGTAAACAATTTTGTAGCACTTGCAACTCAGAAAACAAATCATTAGCATCAACATCAAATTTATCATTATATTTCAAGGCGTCCTGAAGTTTAAAACAACAAGTGTGCAAAGTATGCTCATCCAACAAAGACAACTTCTTATGATAAAACAGAAAACCGAAAATATATTCAAAAACTTGCATTTGTTCAAATCTACTCCTTAATGATGAAATAGCAATATCAACCACAACAAGAAAATAGTTTATCCTAAAAGACTGCTCAGCAGATAGTGAAACATCTTCATGAAAATTTTCATCAAACTGTTTCTTCATACGACTTATACATTTTTGAGGAAAAATAGGATCTATTTCCATTTTAGATGCAAGTTCTTTAGCAGATGTCATGGCTGAATCAAAACCTTCTTCCCTATATTTTTCAAAATGTGCAATCAATCCTTTCAAAATGATTAGAGCAGCATCAATTTGCATATCATCAGACTGCAATTTTTTGCTAATCAAATTAATCTTTTTCAAAACATTATGCCAAATAGTCATGCCAAGCAAAAATTCAAAGTTCTCAAGATCACTAGTTGCTAAAATCTCTGCTTCACGTTTAGTTTTTAGATCATCACTAGCTCTTGACAGTTCAAGTAAAGCATTTCTTATCTCATTTGGTTGGGTTATTATAGCTTCAATGCTATTGACATGACTTTCCCATCTTGTTGCTGACAATGACTTTAAAGTTAATTTGTTAACATGATCCTTTAAAAATTTCCATCTTTTTGTAGAGCCAACAAAAAAGGTATAAAGATGTTGTACAGTAGCAAAGAATGAGACAGCTTTAACACAAGAATTTGCCATATCACATACTATCAAATTAAGAGAATGACAAGCACATGGCATATAGAATGCTCTTGGATTAATTTCAAGAAATCTCTTTTGCACACCTTGATGTTTTCCTTTCATATTGGAACCATTGTCATAGCCTTGTCCCCTCACATCATCAATATCAAGTTCAAGAGATTCTAAAGCAGATTTTAAAGTATTAAAAAGAGCTAATCCTGATGTAGCATCCACTTTTAAAAACTCAATGTAATATTCCTCAATTTTTATTGGAGAACTTGACATATCAACACATCGAATTAATAAAGTCATTTGCTCATCATGGCTTGAGTCTGGAGTACAATCAAGAATCACTGAATAATATTTGGCCTCTTTTATTTTTCCAAGTATAACACTTTTAACTTTAGAGGCAAGCTTTGAAATCAACTCATTTTGGATCTTATGACTAAGGTAATGATGGTGGATTTCCTTGGTTTTAATACGTCTAAAATGTTCCTGCATTACCAAGTCAAATTTTGCAATTAATTCAAGTATGCCCAAAAAATTACCATTTTTATCTTGATAAATCTTTTCATTATCTCCACGAAAAGCCAAATTATGTTTAGCAAGACATTGTACAACAGAGATAATTCTAACCAATACCATTTTCCAATGCTCTTTCTCTTTCTTAATTTGCATTTGCAACTCACTGTCGATTGTTTCATTTTTTTCAGTCTAATATGCAAATCATTCCAAGTTTTCATATTGTTCATATGATCAATACTGTTCTCATGTTTTTTTAGTCTTTCACTTAAACGTTTCCAATCGTCCACACCTTCATTTGCAAATAAAGTAATATTTTGAACTGATTTGAACAATTTGCAACAAAAACAGTACACTTTGTTAGCATCTTTTGAGCATACTAACCATTTTCTATCTTGTTTTTCACCATTTGGTAATTTTCTTATATAATAAGATCATGAAAATTGTCTAAGAAACTGATCCTCAGGAAATATGTAATCATAGTCTCTTAAAGGACCTTTCTCTACCAAGATATCTCTAGTTTTATTATCAATGCTGTCCCAATTTTTTTGATCAAATATATTGAAAGAATTATTCTCATCCAAAGTCTCATGCTCACTCAAATCATCATGCTCAGTCAAATTATCATTCAATGTCTCATGCTCATTCAGAATATCATCAAGTTCATTAACATTCAAGTCATTAAGCTCATTCAAAACATCATTCTCACTCAAATCATCATTCTCATTCAAGTCATCAAGTTGATTCAAAACATCATTATCATTCCCAACTATATCAACTTCTGAGACCGAAGAACTAGTTTTAAAAAAATTATCAAGTGCTCCTCTTTGAGATTTAATCACCTCTTCACTTCTTTTTCGTTTATTTCTCTTTTGACTTCCAGATGGATATTTTCTACTAGGCCCCATATTTGACTATTTGCACATCACAATGAAACTGAAATATGAAAAGTATGAAGCAATAAAACCTGATTTCGACAAAATTCCAAGCTGATTTCCTCCAAATTCCTATCTCTTAGTCAGTTAGTCTCAACTCTCAATCCAGTGCTCACTTCAGGTATATTGCTGCACATCAAGAAGACAAGAATGGAGTTGGAAAATTGAGATTAAAATTAGGGATGCCCAGATAGAATTAGAGATTAGAGAAGAGATGAGAAAATATACTGACCGTTGGCGTTGCCATTGCGAGCGATTAGGGTAGATTGAATTGAAGATAAATTAGGCCTCATATTTGATTTTACCGTTGCTGCATTGAGATTTTGGCTATTAAGTAATTTTTTTTACTAAAGGGTATTATTAAAAAACAAAAAATTTGGGGCCCCTCAAATTTGGGGGCCCATGGGCAAGGCCCACCCCAAACAAGTGAGAGGGCCGACCCTGATGCAATTGAGCCCCAACGTACTCGTCGTAATACAAAGCTAGTACAATTTTCTTAACAGGATACATCATACATTGATACCAAATTAAAAACAAAGAATCATGGGAAAACCTAAATCTCAGATCTTCATCCTAAGTGATTAATTAATCTTATTGTACTTACGTCAATCTTGGTGGCTCTAGTCATGCGATATCCACTGTAACAAAATAGTTAATGTCGAAGATAATAATCTATACATATATTAAAGCAAAATCGCAGGGGCAAAACTGTCATAAAAATAAATCAGTCAAAATTTTGTTAAAATCGAATTGTTTGCGGAAGACTTATTTAAGAGGGCCCATAGAGCAGTTGGTTGGCTGGCGTTGTAACACTAGCATGTATGCGGGTTTAGTTCTTCATGCCAGCAAGTGAACATTTAAATTTTTAGAGTTTCTAAATTCAAAATATTACGAAAATTTACCTTTTATATTTTCTAAATTAAAAATATATATTACCAAAACTTAATACAACTACTTATGGCGTAAACTGTGAGCATTCATATTTTGAAAATTTTTAGATTTTTTTAGATAAAAATATATCACCAAAACATGCATAGTTAACTATCGATCAAGATAGAGATTTTGAATCAAGAATTAGCAGCAAGATTGACTATGCAGCAACAAGAAAGAGAACAACACTAGAATTTATATGGTTCGATCTTAATAGATCTACATCCACTTGAAGCATTCTCAACTTGTTTTATTGAACTTCAAAACAAATATACAGTGTGCAATTCCTCTCACTCTACATGCTTTCTCTCTCAAGCTACTAGAGCTACTCTCACGAGATTACATGAGAATAAAACCGAAGAATTGATTTTTCTCTCTTGCTACTTTTCCACAGAGATAAACTGTATATATGCTTTAACTTGAAGTATAAAAGACCAACCAACTAACAACATAACCTCTGCTAATCAACCCCCGTAACTTCCGATGCAAGCCTTTGAGAATCTTGACTCGCCAACTGCCAATAACCACTTCACTTCAGCTAGCTTTAACCATGCAGCATGCACGTAAGACTTAGCTGAATATCTTCTGAATTGGCTTTGATAGTTTTGCTGTCATACTTCACAATTCTCCACCTTGATAGCATAACTAGGATATATCATGATGAAACATGCTTCAACCAGTTATTCAACATAGAACAACCAACACAGCTACACTTAGACCTGCAGCTGCAACACTGATCCACCTTGAGCAGCAACCTTCAATATGAAGAATTTAATAGAAACCAATAAGACTTAAACACTGTTCCAATTTTGAAACAGGTAAAGCCTTGGTAAAACAATCAGTTGGATTATCAGATGTGTGCACCTTCTCCACTGAAACTATTTTCTTTTCAATTAGGTCTCTAATGAAATACAGCTTCACATCCATGTGCTTCATTCTGTCATGATATCCTCGATGCTTAGACAAGTGTATGGCACTTTGATTGTCACAATAAACAATAACCCTATCCTGAAACAGACCAAACTCTGCAAGAATCTCTCTAAGCCATGTTCCTTCCTTTACTGATTCAGTTAAGGCAATGAACTCAGCCTCTATTGTAGATAAGACAACTGTGTTCTGATAGGTTACTCTTCAGCTGACTGCTGTGCCAAACAAAGTGAAGACATAGCCAGTCAAAGACTTCCTAGTATCCACATTAGCTGCATAATCAGCATCAACAAAGCCCACTAAAACATCTCCTGTCATGAGACTTTCCTGAAACTGAAGTCTTTTCTCAACTGATCCTTTAATATATCTCATAGCCCATTTCACAGACTCCCAGTGTGCCTTTCCAGGATAGCTCATAAACCTGCTAATCACACTCATGATATAAGTCAAATCAGGCCTACAACACACCATGGAATACATCAAGCTTCCAACTGCATTTGCTTATGGAACCTTACTCATTTCAGCTGCTTCTTTCCCTGCAGCAACACTTTGTTGAAGAGATAACTTCTAACCTTGTTGCATGGGTGTGCTAACAGCTTTGCACAAATTCATGTTATACCTTTTAAGAACTTTATCTAGATAAGATAATTGAGTCAATCTCAGAGTTCTAGTAGATCTTTTCCTTCTTATTTCCATTCCAAGAATCACCCTTGCTTCTCCAAGGTCTTTCATATCAAATTCTGCACTTAGAATCTCTTTTGCTTTCTGAATTCCCTTCACAAAATCACTAGCAATCAACATATCATCTACATATAATAGTAGATAGATTGTTGAACCCCTTTCATTCCTGAAATAAACACAGCTATCATGGCTGCTTCTAACAAAATCATGTGATGTCATATATTCATCAAATCGAAGATACCACTGTCTAGGGCTCTGCTTTAGCCCATACAGTGACTTCTTGAGCTTACATGCTTTGTTTTCAACCTTCTCAGTGAACACACCATTTGGAATTTTCATGTAGATAGTTTCTTCTAACCTTCCATGCAGAAAGGCTGTTGTTACATCCATTTGGTGTAACTCTAAGTCCAGCTGAGCTACCAAAGATAACATAATTCTGATAGAACAATGCTTGACTACCGGAGAGAAGATCTCATTGTAGTCAATTCTCTCCTTTTGTAAGAATCCTTTTGCTACAAGTCTGGCCTTGTATCTGATCCCCTTGCCTTGTACAGTCTCTTGTTTCTTTTTGTATATCCATTTACACCCCACCAACTTAACATTTTGAGGTTTATCCACTATATCCCAGGTGTCATTCTTTTCAAAGGATATTAACTATTCTTCCATAGCTACAACCCATTTTCCTTTTTCTGAACACCTTATAGCTTCTGAGTATGAGCTAGGCTTATAGGCTTCTCTTTCTAATGCAGAAAATAAAGCAAAGGAAACCATATCAGCTTGAGCATACCTCACAGGAGGTTTAACCACCCTTCTCTATCTGTCCCTTGTGAGTTGATAGTTGTTGAAGTCATATCTGTCTTCTTCATCTTCCTGAGTCTCAGTATTAAATTGTTCTTCTGCAGTTGTAGGTCTCTGAAGAGAACTCTCTGTTGACTGGGGCTTCACCTCAACACTGACTCTAGGAGTGACAGAGCTTGTCCTTTTATGGGAGGTTTTGAAAGGATACTGTGACTCATCAAAAGTAACATCTCTTGAAATGATGAACTTCTAATCTTGTAGGCTCCACAGCTTAAACCCCTTTACTCCCTTAGGATATCCTACAAAAATACACTTGAGTGCCCTTGGCTCAAGCTTATCTTGTTTCACATGAGCATATGCCAGACAACCAACTACTTTTAGCCCTGAGTATCACCTGTTTTTGCACTCCACTTCTCTTCTGGTGTTTTAAATTGAATAACAGATGAGAGACACTTATTGATTAAGTAAGGAGTTGTGGTGACAATTTCTCCCCAAAATGACTTTGGAAAGCCACTGGTGCGTCGTTTTTCACCAAAAATAAATTTTTCGACTTTCGTCGGCAAGCCCACACTGCAGAGTACAGTGGCGAGCAGGATCGTCTCCCAAAGGACCGGTGAGGATTACTCTTGACTTTCAGTCTGCGTGCCCAAACCTACAGTTTCGCGTGAATTTTATAACAAAATAAATTGAAGAATGAAATAACCAACTAAAGAAAATACTAAGGCAAACGAACTGAATTAAACCAATTATAAAAGGGTATTCCGGATCTAACGAACTCCACTCCACTTATAACACCGATCACAGATGCAAGAATTAATTAATCAAACCATGCAAATCAGTTATAGTCACCGAAGACGCTTCTGACATGACCTCATCTCTCCATACTGTGTCGATAATTAAGAAGACACTTCATTAATTATTTCCCTAATCGACTGACAACTGTAAGAGACGCTCTATAAGTTTAATGAGCCGACAGCAATGAGCACGAGAAAGACCCGATTCTTAAATTACAGACTCTGACGCAGGACTGTAAAATTAACTCTGTTATTCCCCTAGTTATTTGAGCAACCGTTTTACCACTTATTAAACCTAAACTACGATTACGTATGGCCGATTTAAATTGGCTAGTAATTAATCACAACCTACCAAATATTTGCAACTACTCGATAGACTTAGAACAATTACGACCCGAAATCCAAGAATAACAGATACATGCATCAATTAATTATGAACAACAATTAGATCTCATAGTTATATAAGCGGAGCTTCATCGTCGTCACCGGAATACGAGTAATTTAGCTACGTTGCATGCTTGAATCGAGCAACATAAAATATCGAAGAGTCGTAAATAATGTTACGGAATAAAACTGAATTGAAAACTGAATAATATCGAGTACTGCTGCTACGTTTCTCGCGTATATGATCTGATTCATAAAATAATACTGTAAATCCTAACATATATCTACTACCTTTAAGAGATAGAGTTCTAGAAGGAAATAAAAACCTAATCTAGATAAACTTGGAAATTCCCATGCAAAATAACTGTTCGAGGCGGCTAAGGATCTGAAATCCGCGTCTAAGTGTCGAGCTGGGCCGAGATCTGAATTTAGAGAGCCCAAAACGCGTGTACAGGCCCAGCTTCTAGAATTTCGCTCTAGTCTGTCTGCTGCATGCCCTTGCAGCGTGCCCTGCTCGAGCTTCTTCTTTTTACTTTACTTGTATCTTTTTATTCCAAAATGCATCCCTTTTCTCCACTCCTGCACATCATCCCTACACAACTCCACAAAACATAATACATCCAAAATATACATCCAGGGGCTAAATAATAAAGAGAAAAAGTGCCAAAAAAACATAATAAAAACAGGTAGAATAAGTCCCATCAAATCCCCCCACACTTAACCCTTGCTCGTCCTTGAGCAACACAAACGAAAACAAAGACCCAAATACGAACAAAAGAACAGATTTGACAAAGATGATTAACTAAGCATCAACAACCCAAATCGATGAGAACTCAAAGCATAAGCTGTGATATATCAACCCTCAAACCACCAACCAATTTGTTCAAGAAAATATGCCAACACTTTGTTAATCAAGTTAGAATTATGCTTCACAATCCAGCCTCACCAAGATTCACTCATTTTTCACTCAAAGAAATTGGGTCAAGAGGCATGTGTTTTCACTCGAAAGTCATGACTTGATATCATCAACATAGAATTGCTCATATGCCACAACAAATATCACACTCTAATTCACTCACAAATCAAAAGGTCTTTCTTTTTGGTTGTAATGGGGCTTAGGTGCAAGAGGTAGGATATTTTTGGCTAAGTAGCTGAGTACAGAAAACAGTGCAATTATTAGTATGAACATCTTTGGTAAATCTCGGTTGCAGCTAAATCAAAGTAGCACATAGGACCTCATTTGAGTAGTCAATTCTTTTGTTTCCTTCACATCCCACTTCCCATATTTTTTTGCATATTTTTTTTTACGAATAAGCTTTGCTTCTCATTTAACCCCCTTTTTTTTTCTTTTTTATTTTCGGAGGAATAGGATTCATTCTTTTTTCTATCCTTGGTCCTTACAGCTTCAAATGCTAGTTCACATTATAATTGCACGTTTCCAGGGACAAAAAAGTAGGCCAAAATATAGGCTTAAGGCTCATTATCTATAGTGGCTGTTAACAAGAAATTATGGGACATTTAGGCTCAACTTGGCTCACTAATTGGCAATATTCGGGCCGGAGATATCTTTGGGCCAAAAGCATGGTTAATCCTAATGCCTTAATCATTTTTGTGAGTGAAGTTAGAGGTGGCAAAAGCTAAGGCAACAAAGCAATTCAAGTATCCAAAAACCAAGTCAGACATCACTCTTTCAAGAACAAAAATTGGAGCAGTTATTATGCATGCTCAATAGGTTCAAATGCTCACAATCTGTAGGCTAGAAACAAAGTGATTGAAAGCACAATTCATCATCCCAGATTTCATCCAAAACCTAGCATATTTCTATCACAAATCCAACCTCTCAACCAGTCAAACCATCACAGCTCATACATCGTCATTCTCATCAATTCAGACCATCAACACTTAATCAGAAATCCACGAAAAAAAATGACTTTTTTTTTGTTTTTTTTGTTAACTTCAATAATTAATAAACTGACAAGGTAATCCCCCCCACACTTGAAGGTCACAGTGTCCTCACTGTGAGAAGGGGTACGACAAAAAACTTAAAACACACAACAACAAAAACAAATAGCAAACAAGACAAGAAAAAGCAACGAATAAAAGGAAAGGGGTAAAAGAGAACTAACTCGGATCTGCCAAATGGCGGATCACCTACTCCATCACGTCAAGGCGGCTATCAATCTCATCCAAACGGCTGCCAAAGTTGTCCTTTGGTCGGGCGGTAGCAGCAGTAATCAACTCCTCAATCGCTGGGAGGAGGGAGGAAGCAGCAGGCCCTGCAGAAGCAGAGCGACGCGTATGCGGTATGCCCTTGCGGCCTGGAATATTGTGGTTCCTCTGATTTCATTATTATTATTTTTTTGAATTAAAAAGACAGAAAAGTAAGAAAAATAAAAATAAAAATAAAAGAACAAGAAATCGGGTTGCCTCCCGAGAAGCGCCCTTAGTTAACGTCGGAGGCTCGACGTGGGGAGACACGATCAAGAGACAATTTCAGGGGTAGCAGATCTACCCCTGTCGAAAGGAATCGTTTCCATCCCCGCACTTTTATGTTTCTTCAAAAACTCGACCAACCTTGCTTCTTGCCCTTTCAGCCCCAACACAGGGGCCTTCACATGAGATGGTAAAATTGGTTCCGAGTTGATCGGTAAGGGCATACGGCCTGTCAGATTTCTGGCTGAAAACTCCTCGGCTGCGTACAGCTGCTGGACTATCTCGCGGATTGCCCTTTCTTCCTCCGAATCTGGATCTTGGCATGTTTGAGGTAATTTCTGTTGAATAACGGCTGAAACAGTCTCACCAACCTTGATCTTTGCATCTTTCCCATATCTTATCTTCTTGGAGCATAGTTCTTTCAAGGATTTCACGTATCTAGGGACTTGCTTGATAGCATCGATCAGAGGTAGGTTGATCTCGACTTTCTTGAAAAGCTCGAAGATCTCTTTCTCATCATCCTTTTTCTTGTGCCTGGTTAACCTAGAAGGAAAAGGAGCTGCATTAATAGGGTTAGGAGTTTTAGACAAAATCAGTACCTCACTAGGAGCAAGCTGTGCAGCAGATTGTTTGCCCTCTGCGCTTGGTCTGTCTTCAGCTTCTGCAGTTTGCCCACACTGCGTGTTGTCTTTCTTCTTCTTTGTTTCAACCTCAACCAATTCTTTGCCGCTTCGAAGGGTCACAACACTGATGTTCCCTCGTGGGTTCAGCTCGGTTTGAAAGAGAAGAGACATAGCAGGTTGTTCATTCTTTTTGCTAGATTCTTTTTTCGGCCCTTCAGTATGCCCTTCCGGCTTCTTTTCGTCCTTCTTGGCCTCCAACTCGGTTAACTCCTCCGTACTTCTCAAAGTGATAGCGCAAACATGCGCTCTTGGATTCATTTCAGTTTAGGATGGGAGTTTGCCTTGATTCGCCTGTATCTTGTTCATTTGTGTGGCGAGCTGAGTGATCTGCATGCCCATACTGCCCAGGGCGGCTTGTGTCTCCTGCTGAAAGGCCTTTTGGCTCTGCGCTAGACTGTTTACTAGGTTTGTGCTCTGCTCGAGACTCTTCATGATCTCACTCATAGATGGCTCAGATCGGTCCGTGTGGGCATACAGCTCATCCCTTGGGGGCCTTGGTGGCAGATCTCTTACTGCTGGTTGGTCTCCTGGCTGGCTCCAACGGAAATTCGGGTGATCTCTCCAACCTGGATTGTAGGTATAGGAGTAAGGATCATTATTCCACTTCCTCCTAAAATTGTCTCATCGCGGGGCATCATAGTTGATGCCTCTGAGAGCATCTTGCTGTGCATCGCCCGATCCATAACAAGCTTGTTCAGTTGAGGGCCCTTGCAAATTGGGACACTCATCAGTGAAGTGTCCGTTCTTGGAACAGACTCCACAGCGGTTTGGCCTTGTCTGCGCCACAGCAAGGCTTCGGACCAGGGAAATAAGAGCATCTATCTTTTCATTCACTCCTGACTCTTCAGCTCGGCCGAGTGCTCTTACAGGTCGGTGTCTGCTGTCATCTTCTTCTTCGTATTGCTGTCCTCCAGAAGCCATGTCGATTATGAGCTGTTTGGCCTCGCTGAGGGTCTTATTGGTAAGAGATCCCCCGCTGGCAGCATCGACGATTTTCCTATCAAAAGAAGACATGCCACGGTAAAAGTAATTAGTCAGAAGCTGATAATCAGTGAATCCATGGTCCGGGCATTTGCGACAAAGCTGTTGGAATCTCTCCCAATACTCGGCCAAACTCTCATTTGGTTTTTGTTTGATGCTGCTGATTGCCATCCTTAGATTTGCAGCTCGAGATTCAGGGAAGAATTTTCGCAAAAATTGTCCTTCTAATTCCGCCCATGTGGTGATAGACTCCGGTGGTAAATCAAACAACCAATCTCATGCCTTTCCCTGCAAAGTGTGAGAAAACGTGAGTAACCTTAGGTTATTCGCAGTAAAACCAGTAGGTCTTAAAGTTGAGCACACGAGATCAAATTCAGACAAATGCTTGTGTGCACTCTCTCCCGGTAGATCACCAAACTTCGGTAACACTTGGATGAATGCAGGTCGGATCTCTGCATTATTTGCAATTGACGGCAGCACAATGCAGATGGGACGGTTGCTTCGAAGTCGACCCAACTCTCTGATGAGAGGCTCATGTTCGGGCTCATGATCAGCAGCATTAGGATTGAGGAGAGCACGTCCTGCGGCAAGGTCTTGCGGGTTTGGTGGATTTTCATTATTATCCATGTTGAGGTGTTGATCAGCTTCGAGAGTCTTTGTAGACTCCTTAATATTCTTCCTCAACCGGTGCAATGTTCTCTCTGGCTCTGGATCGAACACTAAATCTTTATCTGCAGAGGAACGGGTCATAGACCAGAAAAATTAAACAAATAATTAAAAACAAAGTAAATAACAAACTGAAAATTTTGAGTAAGCACTGCTTTAAACCGATCCCCGGCAACGGCGCCAAAATTTGGTGCGTCATTTTTCACCAAAAATAAATTTTCTGACTTTCGTCGGCAAGCCCACACTGCAGAGTACAGTGGCGAGCAGGATCGTCTCCCAAAGGACCGGCGAGGATTACTCTTGACTTTCAGTCTGCGTACCCAAACCTCTAGTTTCGCGTGAATTTTATAACAAAATAAATTGAAGAATGAAATAACCAACTAAAGAAAATACTAAGGCAAACGAACTGAATTAAACCAATTATAAAAGGGTATTTCGGATCCAACGAACTCCACTCCACTTATAACACCGATCACAGATGCAAGAATTAATTAATCAAACCATGCAAATCAGTTATAGTCACCGAAGACGCTTCTGACATGACCTCATCTCTCCATACTGTGTCGATAATTAAGAAGACGCTTCATTAATTACTTCCCTAATCGACTGACAACTGTAAGAGACGCTCTATAAGTTTAATGAGCCGACAACAATGAGCACGAGAAAGACCCGATTCTTAAATTACAGACTCTGACGCAGGACTGTAAAATTAACTCTATTATTCCCCTAGTTATTTGAGCAACCGTTTTACCACTTATTAAACCTAAACCACGATTACGTATGGCCGATTTAAATTGTCTAGTAATTAATCACAACCTACCAAATATTTGCAACTACTCGATAGACTTAGAACAATTACGACCCGAAATCCAAGAATAACAGATACATGCATCAATTAATTATGAACAACAATTAGATCTCACAGTTATATAAGCGAAGCTTCATCGTCGTCACCGGAATACGAGTAATTTAGCTACGTTGCATGCTTGAATCGAGCAACATAAAATATCGAAGAGTCGTAAATAATGTTACGGAATAAAACTGAATTGAAAACTGAATAATATCGAGTACTGCTGCTACGTTTCTCGCGTATATGATCTGATTCATAAAATAATACTGTAAATCCTAACATATATCTACTACCTTTAAGAGATAGAGTTCTAGAAGGAAATAAAAACCTAATCTAGATAAACTTGGAAATTCCCATGCAAAATAACTGTTCGAGGCGGCTAAGGATCTGAAATCCGCGTCTAAGTGTCGAGCTGGGCCGAGATCTGAATTTAGAGAGCCCAAAACGCGTGTACAGGCCCATCTTCTAGAATTTCGCTCCAGTCTGTCTGCTGCATGCCCTTGCAGCGTGCCCTGCTCGAACTTCTTCCTTTTACTTTACTTGTATCTTTTTATTCCAAAATGCATCCCTTTTCTCCACTCCTGTACATCATCCCTACACAACTCCACAAAACATAATACATCCAAAATATACATCCAGGGGCTAAATAATAAAGAGAAAAAGCGCAAAAAAAACATAATAAAAACAGGTAGAATACGTCCCATCAGCCACCATTGCTGATCATGCATCTCACCCTTTCTAACAGTGTCTGGTTCATCCTCTCAGCTACTCCATTTTGTTGAGGGGTTCCAGGTACTGTTCTGTGTCTAATGATGCCCCTCTCTCTGCAAAATGATGTGAATTCTTCAGACAAATACTCTAAGCCATTGTCTGCCCTCAGATGCTTCAGTTTTTACCCTGTCATATTTTCAATCTCAACAAGCCACTCTTTAAACTTTAGAAAAGCTTCTAACTTAGCTTTCAGAATGAACACCCATACCTTCCTAGAATAGTCATCTATGATTGAGAGAAAGAACCTGCCACCTGCCTTTGTAGAATGTTTGGCAAGCCCCCAGAGATCTGAGTGAACATAATCAAGTTTCTGCTTTGTGTTATGTTCACCAACTGGAAATGTTACCCTTTTTGCTTTCCCATAGGTGCAATGTTCACAGATGCCAATCTGTGATACACTTGTCTCTCCAAGAAGATTCTGTCTATTCAGCTCCATCAACCCTTTGATTTCAACATGTCCAAGCCTGTTATGCCAGAGAAGAGTATGATCCTTCTCTCTTGCAGTATTTAGATGCCCTTCCACAGTGTTTCCAATCAGAAAATACAAATCATGCTTTTGCCCTTTCACAGTGTTTCCAATCAGAAAATACAAATCATGCTTTCTTTTGCCTTGTATCACAGTGCTTTCTCCTTTAGATACAAGAAGTTTGCCATTTTCTAATTAGAACTTGTAACCGGCCTTATCAAGAACTCCTAAGGATATAAGATTTCTTCTCAAGTCTGGAACATACTTGACTTCAGAGAGAGTCCTTATCACTCCATCAAATATCCTTATCTTAATAGTTCCAATTCCTCTAACCTTATAGCTGTGATCATTGCCCAAGAGAACAGACCCTTCATCCTGGTAAGTGAGACCAGAGAACCACTTCTTTATTGGTGTCATGTGAAAGCTACATCCTCAATCCAGAACCCATTCTGCACCCACTCCTATTGTTGATATAGTCAAGGCCTCAGATGACTCATATCCATCTTGACAAGTGGCTCTAGCAGTCTGGTTTGCTTGACTTTTCTGGCCTTCATAGGTAGTTTCCACAACTTTTCCTTCGAGTGCTTTCCACTTTGGACAATTTCTTTTGTAATGTCCAGGTTCATGGCAGTGGAAGCACTTTCTTATTTCTGGATCATTTGGAGTTTTTGAGGGCTTCTTGGACTGTTTCTTGATTCCCTCATTTTTCTTCTTTGAGCCATCCTTTTTCTTGACACTTAAACCTTCTCCTGCAGATGAAGAGCTTGCATTGGCAGTTGATTTTTGTAACTCTTTGGACTTCAGAGCCAGCTGCACTTCTTCCAGCTTGATAGATTGTTTACTTCCAAACATCAAGACGTCTTTAAAGTTTTCAAACGATTTTGGAAGTGCAGACAATAGAATCAATGCCTTGTCTTCATCCTCCAGTTTAACTTCAATATTTTCAAGATCATCTAAGATCTTGTTGAACTCATCCATTTGAGGTAGGATGGGTTTATCATCAACCATCTTGAAAGAATATAGTTTCTGTTTCATGTAAAGACGATTAGCTAGAGTCTTTACCATGTATAGACTTTCAAGTTTGGACCAAACCCCCACAGCTGTTGTTTCCTTGGAAACCTCACGAAGAGCTTTATCTCCCAAGGAAAGAATGATTAAGCTGTGAGCCCTCGGCAACATTTGAATGTGTTCATCAGACTTCTCCTTTTCTTTCCCTGATGAACTTGTTGCGTCTGGTTTGAGAGCATCTCCAAGCCCTTGCTAGATCAAAAGAGCCTTCATCTTCACCTTCCACAGACCAAAGTTGGATTTGTCTGTGAATTTTTCAACATCAAATCGTACGGCGCTAATCTTGATTCCTCTTGATCTTTCCCACAGACGGCGCTAATTGTCGATCAAGATAGAGATTTTGAATCAAGAATTAGCAGCAAGATTGACTATGCAGCAACAAGAAAGAGAACAACACCAGAATTTATAGCGGTTCGATCTTAATAGATCTACATCCACTTGAAGCACTCTCAACTTGTTTTTTTGAACTTCAAAACAAATATACAGTATACAATTCCTCTCACTCTAGATTCTTTCTCTCTCAAGATACTAGAGCTACTCTCACCAGATTACATGAGAATAAAACTGAAGAATTGATTTTTCTCTCTTGCTACTTTTCCACAGAGATAAACTGTATATATGCTTTAACTTGAAGTACAAAAGACCAACCAACTAACAACATAACCTCTGCTAATCAACCCCCGTAACTTCCGCTGCAAGCCTTTGAGAATCTTGACTCGCCAACTGCCAATAACCACTTCACTTCAGCTAGCTTTAGCCATGCAGCATGCACGTAAGACTTAGCTGAATATCTTTTGAATTGGCTTTGATAGTTTTGCTGTCATACTTCACATTAACAATTAACATTTAACAATCATTCACATCTTCAATTTTTTTAGATTTTCTAAATAAAAAAATATCACCAAAACATAACAAAATATGCCCATGAAAAATATTTAAATTTTTAATTTTTTTTTAAATTCTAACATTACGATTGTGTAAATATTCATATTTTCAACTTTTTAGATAATTTTAAATAAAAAAATATCACCAAAACAAGCATAGATAACAATTAACAACCATTTACATCATTATTTTTTAGATTTTCTAATAATAGATATCGCTAAAAAATAACAAAATGCCCATCGAAAATATGTAATTTTTTTAATTCTAATACTATTTCTTTTGGTGTAATAAATGACTTATTATTTTTTTAATTCTAATACTACTCGTGGTGTAAACAAAGAGACACGGGCTTAATATTATGCAATTAATTGAAAAGAGAGGAAGACTCGAGGCGCATGATAGTGAAATCTTGCTAAAGTGCGCTGATCTCCGATGAAAGGCAAGAGAGGACGACCGAGAAAGAGAGTAATTCCGGTGACAGCTCAGAAGGTCTTTGTGAGTACAATTCAGACAAGTGAGAAATAAATGGATCTAAAGGCAGTGAACTTGAATGTAACAGTAGAAAATTGCGATAAACCAGAATCATCCAAAGCTGCAGCTGACAGAAATAAAATTCAACGAGAGGAGGCTCATAAATCTGAAGGTATCTCAGAGAAATCAGCTCAATTCAAAACTATGAAAGGTATGCAACTGGATTATATAGCTCTAATTCTGAGAAATGGTGTTCCTATTGCATGTTTGGATAAAAATGATATTGACTTTGAAGCTAAAAAATGGAGAAATGCAATTATTTTGTTTGTTGTTGGGGAATCACCATCTATTCGGTATCTGCGCACATTTTTTGAAAAACAATTTCAAATGGAAAATCTGCAAATTTACTATCATGTGGATGGGTATTTTATTGTTAAGTTCCAGAAGGAGGAGGATAGAGATCTAATTTTAGCTTCTGGACCTCATACAATTGCAAACAGACCAGTGATAGTGAAACGATGGGAAGCTAACTTCAGCTTTGAAAAAGAAATACTTAAAGTGATTCCTCTTTGGATTCAACTTCCAAATCTGCCGTTGAATTGTTGGGGAGGAAGATCTTTGAGTAGAATTGGTAGTATTTTGGGTAAACCAATTTGTGCTGATGAATGTACTTCAAATCAAGATAGGATTTCTTATACAAGAATGATGATCGAAATTGATGTTACAAAACCATTGCAGCATCAGATTAATATTGAAGGAGTAGGGGGTGAAAGAATTCTTCAGCGAGTTATCTATGAATGGATTCACCCTTACTGTCAAAGCTGTCAAATGGTAGGTCATGACTGCAATTCCAATAAGAAGGAGGACAAACAAATAATCAAACAACAATGGAAGCCTAAAGAGCAGCAACCAAATAACAACCTTGCAGTTGAAGTGAAAGAAACTGAGAAGAAAAAGCAAGGAAACAGTGCAGAATGGACAGTACCTAAAAAGACTTATAGTCAAGCTATTACAGGACACAGTACAACTCCTGTAATGCTTGGTAACTCATATAACATTCTGGAAGGGCAAGAGAGGACTTCACAGGAGCTTGAAAAGGGTGGGGACCTTTTCCCCTTTGTGGAGAAATTAAGCTACTTATTTGGAATATTAGGGGCTGTAATAAGCCCTATAAACAAAAGGAATTAAAACACCTTTTGTTTAAACTTAAGATTGATGTAGCAGCTTTATTGGAAACAAGAGTTAAAGAAGGGAATTATCACAGAATAACAACAAAGTTGAATAATAGATGGGAGTATTTAAATAACTATTCCCATGCTAGTAATGGGAGGATTTGGATTGGATGGGATCCAAGGAAGGTCAATATCTGTCATCGAGCTAATCATGAACAAGGTATTCACTATGTTATCTTGGATCTAATCTCTGGAAAACAATTTGAATTTGTTGCTGTTTATGCACTCAATACAAATGCTCAAAGAAAAGAGATTTGGAAATTCATATCCCAAGTGAGTCAAGCAAATAATAGTCCACTGTTGATTGGTGGAGACTTTAATTGTGTTCTTCAAGTTGAAGATAGATTTCAAGGGGCTGGTGTTTCTGAAGCAGAGATTAAGGATTTCAAAGATTGTCTGACTGAGAATAATCTATCTCCATTGAGAAGTATTGGAAATGATTATTCATGGTGTAACAATCAAAGAGGAGAGGATCGCATTTTATCACTCATTGATAGATGTGTTGCTAATCAAAGATGGTTTTTGGAATTTGATCAAGAAATGGTGGAAATTTTGGAGGAGTCTCTGATCACTGTCCTCAATTAATCAAACTTGAAGATGATCAGGTAATTAGGAATTCTCCATTCAGATTTTTCAATGCTATTGCTGATCATGAAGAGTTCCTAATTATCCTAGAGGAACAATGGCAATCTCAAATGCATGAGAATAAATTGCTCAATATCTGGTTCAAATTCAAACAGCTGAAACAACCATTGAAGAATATCAATAAGCTCCATTTCAGGAACATTTCTGAGAAAATAACTAGAATCAAGGAGGAATTGAAGGCTATTCAATCTCAGCTCATCTAAGACAAACTTAATGAGATCTTGATTACAGAGGAAAAAAAGGCTAATAGCTGAAATTGAAAAGTGGAACAAGGTGGAAGAAAGTATATGGAAACAGAAATCCAGAGTTGATTGGATTAAATTTGGTGACTCCAACACTAAATACTTCCATGCCTATGCTAAAGCCAGGAAGAATTGTAAAGCTATCAAAATGCTTATCAAGATGAATGGTGATAGATGTACTACTCAATCTCAGATCAAAGAAGAGATTAGAACATTCTATTTGAACCTGATGGGAAGTGCAGCTGAAAGACTACCTATGGTGGATCCAACAGTGGTGAATCAAGGACCTGTACTTACTCATGAAGACCAACTGAAGCTATGTAAAGAAGTCACAGCACAGGAGATCAAAGCAGCTCTATTCAGCATGAATTCAAATAAAGCTCCTGGTTTAGATGGTTTCAATGTTTTCTTTTTCAAGAAATCATGGGGAATTATAGGAGAGGAAGTCACTGAGGCAGTTCAACAATTCTTCAGAACTGGATTCCTCCCTAAAGCAATAAATATTACTCTGGTATCACTCCTCCCTAAAACTGAAAATGCGTGTTCAACTAAAGATTTTAGACCTATTGTCTGTTGCTCTGTTCTGTTTAAGATCATTTCTAAAGTGATAGCAAATAGAATGCAAGATGTTGTGGGAAGAATTGTTAGTGAAAATCAATCTGCATTTGTCAAAGGCAGATTGATATTTGATAATATCATCCTTAGTCATGAACTGATCAAAGGCTATAATAGGAGAAATATTTCTCCTAGATGCATGATTAAGATTGATATCCAAAAAGCATATGATTCAGTGGAGTGGCCTTTTCTTAAATTCCTTATGCTACAGCTGGGATTCCTTTATACATTTGTGCAGTGGATTATGGCTTGTGTCACCACAGTGTCATACTCCATATGTGTGAATGGAGAAATCACTGAGCCATTTGAAGCAATGAAAGGATTGAGACAAGGAGATCCTATGTCTCCATATTTGTTTGTTCTCTGTATGGAATATCTAAACAGATGTCTACAAGACCTTAAAGCAAACAAGGCCTTTCAGTTTCACCTAAGGTGTAGGAAGTTTGGATTAGTCCAAATCTGTTTTGCAGATGATCTTTTAATGTTCTCCAGAGGTGACTTGAGTTCAGTTAGACAAATGATGAAAGCTTTTAACAAATTCTCTGAAGCTTCAGGCCTTCAAGCAAATCCAGCCAAGAGTTCAATCTATTTTGGAGGTGTTGCAAGCAATGTGCAGGACATGATCCTTCAAGAATTTGGTATTGTAAAAGGTGAATTGCCTTTTAAATATTTGGGAGTTCCATTGTCATATAAGAAGATCTCAATTAGTCAATGCCAAGGATTGATCAATAAAATTCTTGCACGAATAAACTGTTGGTCATCTAAGCTGCTGTCTTATGCTGGAAGAGTGCAACTTATAAAATCAGTTCTATTTGAAGTTCAATCATTTTGGAGTCAAGTTTTTCTACTGCCTAAGAAAGTTCTGAAAGCTATAGAAACAGCGTGTAGGATTTTCTTATGGACAGGAAAATCCAATTATTCAAAGAGAGCTTTGGTTGCTTGGGATCATATATGACTTCCAAAAGCTGCAGGAGGTTGGAATATTGTCAATATGCTCATTTGGAATAAGGCTGCAATTTGTAAGTTGCTGTGGAGCATTTCCCATAAAACTGATAAACTATGGGTGAAATGGATTCATGGATATTACATTAAGCATCAAGATCTCACTACTATGAATATCCCCTCTCAATCATCATGGGTAGTGAGGAAAATACTTGCTGCTAGAAACACTATCTTACTCTCAAGATCTGGTGTTCAAGTTCTGCAACAGGCAAAATTCTCAATCCAACAGCTTTATTGTGATCTGAGAGGAGAGGTGCACAAGGTTGAATGGAAAAAACTTCTTTGTTCTAACCTGGCACCTCCAAAGAGTATTTTCATATGTTGGCTTGCTTTATTGGGAAGACTAGTCACCTCTGATTATCTGTTGAAGATTAATATACTAGTGGATCCTAAATGCAGCCTTTGCAAAAAAGAAGATGAAACCATATCTCATCTTTTCTTTAAATGTGAATTTTCTGCAGAGGTTTGGAGGAAAATTACTAAATGGTGTGGCTATCCTAGACAAGCTTATGAATGGGAGGAGGAGAAGAGGTATATGATCACTCAAGCTCGGACTAAAAGCAACAAACAAAGGATGTACAGACTTGTATTTTCAATAGCTATATACCAGCTTTGGCAAGAAAGAAACAAGAGAAAATTCAAAGGCATTGAAATGGGGAGTGAGCAAGTGATTCGAAGTTCTCAAATTCAGATTGCAATCAATTGTCAAGGACATCAAGGACTGCTTCAAATGATTGCTGCATAGTTCTAAAGAATGCTGGAGTTTCTGTGTTGTGAAGTTTCAAATTTGTGGTTTTGTTTTGATAGTTTGAATTTGGTGGATTTCTGATTCAGAGGTTGTGTACTGTAAATGCAAAGTTTTGGAAATATATATTATTTACCAAAAAAAAAAAGAGACACGGGCTTTTAATGGAAAAAAAGGATAAAAGAGGCCAATTCGTTTAAAACAAAATAATGAAAAATTAGACTTTTTTTAAATTCTAATTAATATACTTCTTCAAATATATTTAATATGTTAAATATATAAAACTAACAACGTAATCAATTTTGTCTATTGAAAACTAACATAGTATGTGTTTATACGTAATAAATGTATATAAATATTCAATTGATACAACTTAAAAATAAAAAACATTCTAAATGTGTTTATGAATATATTTTATAAATATATTAATGTTATGTATGTAAACTATCATTTTATAAAGTTTTAATTATTTCTTATCATATACTAATACTATTACAACTGACATTTCAACTATTAATAAACTTTAAACTTAAAATATGTAAATCGATTTTCGTACATCATACGGGAGATATACTATTTAACTATTAATTCATATAATAGTCTGAGCTTTAATTCGAAATTAGGTGGCTGTTCAATATGACATCACCATTCTACCGAAACTTGGGCCAAATTAACATATATAGGTTAAATGAAATTCTGCCTCTACCAGCAACTTAACTTTAAAACAAGGAAATTATAATTGTATCTTAAAATTATTGTAGGCATAGACTAGGCCAAGGGGCATTGGACTGTCAAAATTTTAAAATATGGAGGGGTATTTTTGTAATTTCACATGGTCTAATTAAAAAAAATAGAAATATTATAGACTAATTTTGCATTTCAAGCCCCATTTATTTACTATTGCACAGCTTTCCCTTCAATTCCCATCATGTCCTTGTATTATCTTTGTCAAATTCATTCGAAATTTATCAACAAAAAACTAATTATACATATACTCGTCAAGAAAATTATACATATACTCATTTTAAGTTTAAAGTGGTTGTAATTTATGTTTTTATAAATCGTTCCCTTTTTTTATTGGTTTTACCATTGACCGTATTTTTTATTAATTTCGTGTGTTCGTATCGTGTCAAAATTTACCAGCCCTACATTAAATTATATAATCGTAAAAAAAAACTTAAATCACATGGCACTTCGTAATAAATTTATTGATCATTTATGGGATAAATTTTAAAATTCTGAGGGTTAATTGTTATTAAAATCTAATTTATGCTTTTGTTAATGTTAGTTCATTTTTATAATGTAATTGTTCTTTTATATTAGTAAATGTTGATTTTATGTTCAAATAAAATACAATTTTTAAAATTAACTTAAATTATATTATTTTTTTTATTATTAAATAATATTAAAGAGTAGACGTAAATATATTTGAAAAAAATATATGCTACACAATAATTTGATAAAAAAAATCAATATTAGGAATCATAAAAGTGGAATATTCCATTCTAGAGTGAATTGTAGAGCTGATGGTTGTAGATGTTTTTGCTCCCACACTACATTTTCCTTTAGAATAGAGGTAGAGAGACAAAAATGATTGGAGATGCCCTTAGTTGGTCCTCTTGTATATGCACGAGAGACATGTAGTTAATACAAATGTTGAGTGATCGAACATCATAGGGCACTCTTTTTTTACCTTAGATTTTTCTAAGGTAAGGTTTTAAAAATTTTCACTCAAAGGTGTTTTTGTTGTATTGATTTAAGGAATACTAAATCAACGTAAGGAATGAGCTTGAACATGTCTCCACTAACAAAGCTCAAATTCTCACACACTTGAAGTGTAGCAACATGAGGAAGATCCAGCACAGTGCTTTTCAAGCCGGGAAAGACATCGGCAATGACCTTGGATGCAGCGCAATTGCCGCCATCGCCGCCATCTACCATCGATTTCAAACCTCGGAACACATGGCTACAGTCATTGATGAGTATGGTAGTCGGAAAGCCAACATTGCATAGCTTGGCGGCAGTGAACAACGTATTCAACTCTGTTTTAGCCTCTTGAAACTTATATTTTTTTTAGTAATTATTATACTTCTCATACTATTAAATATATCAAGTAATATTGTTTGTACAATATATAGAAAAATATTTTCTTCAATTTTGTAAGACTATCTTTTTTTACTTTATTTAATCACGAGTAATCATCAGTTACTACGTACTTGAGGGTGCGTACTGGGTAAATCCCACTATTGTGCAATAGCCTTCAAATTCTACAGAAGAGGTAGTAAAACAACACTTGGAAAACTAGACTTAATTGACACGTTCATACTTAATGGTATTAAGGCAATTTAAGTTTGACACCTTTGGCTCCAAATTGTACTATACTCCACCATGCATTAGGTCATCCAAGCCAAGTTGTAAATTAAAACTTGATTCTTATTATTAGAGAACAAGGCCAACCAAGACCCTGAATATATTATTTGGAACCCCGGAGGAGGATCAAGCAACACACCACTCTTTAGAAGGATAACATAAGCTAATACACAAGTAAAATTAAAAACAAAGATTTAATCATGGGAAAACCTCAATGACTGATCTTAATCCTAGGGCAGGAGTCAACTTATAATGTTTGAAGCCAGCAGCAGAAAAGAGTTGACCCCACTCTTTCTCACTCCTCTGTTTTCCTTTTACTCCAACCATCATCAACACATCGAAGAAGAGCTGAGTTTGAGTTGCCTTTTCATCTTCAATCTGATCTCCCAAAATAATTTCCACAATAATCACTTTCCCACCATTAGGAGTTATAGCTTCTTTGCATTTTTTCAGTATTTTCACACAATCTTCGTCGCTCCAGTCGTGCAATAGCCACTGTAACAAAATAATTAATTAATACCGTACGTGGGTGTCGAAAATACTATAGTATTAAATCACATAATACTCCTAACCTTCAAAACGAGGTAGGTCGTTTATGATATTCATAGATACAAAGGGGCCAAGGGGCACTGGACCCTCCTCAAATGTTAAAGAACTTAGGTAATTTCACAATTTTTAATTTAAAAGAAAATAAAAAACTTTATTACTAAATTTTCATTTCAAGCTTCATTTGTATACTATTGTTGCTAAAATCTTTCGCTTTTCATCCCTTGTATCTTTTTCAAATTCATTCTAAATTAATCAAGATCCATTTAAGACCTACATGCATATACTTAATTTAAATGGTTGTAATTTTTCTCTCATAGATTTTGTTTTTCCTTCATTGGTTTTACTTTACCATTGAGTGTAATTTTTTTTCGAGTTTATTTCCGTTTTCAATTCGGTTCTTTTAAAGTATGTTGCTTCACCTTTGTACACTAGTATTAACGTATTTTTCACCTTTGTACACTAGTGTCCTTAACTATTACTGATTGCTTATTTTGATTTATTTCTTATCAGTTTAAATGCAAATAATTAAAATATTACGACGTTATCAAAATTACTATTAATGTACCATGCATTTCATTTTTTAAAATTCATATATATAGACTACAAATTTCAATTCATATATATGGACTACAAGTGAATTTACCTTGAGGAAAACCGCATCAGCATTAGGAATGGACTCAAACATATCTCCACTACAAAAGCTCAAATTCTCTGACCCTTCCAAGCCAGCCACAACATGTGGAAGGTCCATCACAATACATTTCAACCCGGGAAAGGCGTCGGCGATGCCCTTCGCGGTCTCTCCGGTGCCGCCTCCG
Source organism: Perilla frutescens (assembly GCA_026008535.1). Taxonomy (NCBI): domain Eukaryota; kingdom Viridiplantae; phylum Streptophyta; class Magnoliopsida; order Lamiales; family Lamiaceae; genus Perilla; species Perilla frutescens. The sequence continues at coordinate 17,306,620 of BRKX01000007.1, read as the reverse complement.
AGGTCCACCATCGATTTCAGCCCTTCAAACACCTGCCTACAATCTGTGGTGAGTACGCTAGTCACAAATCCAGCATCACAAGCCATGGCCTTATTGAACTTCTTATTCAAATCCTGATCAACCCCTGCTAACTCCCAAAATGTCTTCCCATGTTTGGTGAAAAACGGATTGACACAATCATCTTGCAGCCATTCGCTTAAATGATGAAAAGAGTCAATGTGGATCGGGTCCATTTTCAAGAGAACGTAAGGCGCTAGACTAATCGGGTCGTCTCTAAGTAGGACACGTGAGACCGGTGTGAGACAGTAACCCTCGTCCTCGTCCCCGTCCTCATCCTTAATGGTCCTGACCTTGTTGAAAAACTTGGAATGGACCAGGATTCGCATTATGCGGAAGAGGCCGTGGGATTTAGCTTTATTGATGGGAAGGGCGTCGGCTAATTGAGAAAGCGTCATAGGCTTGCCGTGTTTGTGGATGATGTCGGGTATGCCTAATTGAATCACGCAGTTTAGACACATAGAATTTACGAAGTTGAAAGTGTGGTTGTAAACATGAGCTTGAGCATCAAGAAGCTCTTTTCTCGATGACTCTACTCCAACTCCATTGGCCGATGCCATTTTTTAAGTGATGAATTTTGTCCTTGTTAATTTCTACAAGTGCCTTATACCACATCAATACATGATGGTGTTATATATTTATATATACGAAAACTTGAACGCATATTAATTAATTTTGGATTAAAGCGGTTTTTAGTCCTATACTTGAATTTTTTCAGGATTTGATCCATGTACTTTATTTGTTTGGCTACAATAGAGTAGAGATATTCCTCTAGTCCCAATTTGTGTGTGCCAATATTAAAATTGTATATTGTTAATAATATTTTTATAAAAATAAAATTTGTTATATTATAACTAATCATAATTAATATTTATTACTAAAAATTGAATTTTTTTAAAAAAATTATATACACTAAGTTTGGATTAATCAAACCCAAAAATCAATTATATTTAACTAAAAAATGAAAATTAAATATTAAAAAATAATTATAAACCCTAATTGGGTGAAATAAATCCTAAATAATCATGTAAAATCATAGTAAACCAAAAGAAATTAAAATTGAAGAAAAAAATGAAAGAAAAAGTAATACTTTTAAAATTTGGCACACATAAGTTGGGACTAAAGGATCTCAAGTGGTTAAAATAAGGTCCCTGCACAATCTTTTTGTTAAAAAAATCAATTCCCCAGTTATCATCCAAGAGTGAGGTAACAAAGAGACTCAATTCTAACCAAAATGATAGTATATGAACTGATTTAATCGAATAATACACGCATTTAATCCAAAAAATATGTAAGTACACACATCCAAAACTGCTTAAATATAAATGATGTTTAACTTTACTCTAAATAATACTTCCTCAGAAAAAGAAAAAAAAAACTCTAAATAATACAAATGATATTTTTAGATGAAATCAATTGTTAAAATAATTTTTAAATTTACACAACCTTTAAACATAAGCAATTAAGCCACTAATTTTTAATGATATGAGTAGGAATTTTGACCGTTATGTCGTCCTTTTTTAAGAAGTTGAAGGTTGGGCACCATACACTCAAATAGATGAGCAAGGTAGAGGTTCGAATTTCAGCACAGCAATTAAAAGTTTGGGAAAATGTTCAATAACATTTAAATTAAAAATTAATATTTTAGTTGTCAACATTTATAGGATTAGGATGTGTCAAATTGTTCAAACTTAAAGAAATATAAAGAAAATAAATTTTTTGGCACCCCAAAGGCCCCAACTATTTTTTTAGTATTTAATTTTTTACTTTTAGTTAATAATTGATTATTTCAAAAATTAAATACTAAAAAAATATAATAAATTCTAATTGGGTAGGATGAATCATAAATAAAAAGTGAAAAATTAAATTAAAGCGCAAGAAATTGAAATAGAAGAAAAATAAAGAAGAAAAAACACTAAAAAGTTGATTGTGTAATAGAAAATGCAACATTTAAATGCAAAGGACGATTTCATCCATCCACATGAGATTTTCAGTTGCACTTCCTGTGTTTCATGCCGTGTTGCACTTTTAAATTACGAGCTTTTTCTTGTATTTTTTTTTTTTGTGATTTAGTTTAATTTTACAGTTGTAAATTAGGACTCACCCCACGCCAATTTGGGTTTTTATAATTATTTTTTACTTTTTAATTTTTTTTTCCAATTAATAATTCATTACGATGATTGATTATTTCATAAGTAAATTTTATAACTTTTTAATGCGTTTTTATTGATACATGCTGATTATGAGTATTCATATTATGATTAATTTTTATTTAATAATAAATATTATTAAAATTATATATTAGATCACGAAAGAAGAGGTGAAACGTGAACAAATGTCACGAGTTCGGGAAATATTTGTAGCGGGACAACTGGGCTTTAGTCTTATTCCTAAAAGCTATAGACGAAAAAATATTTAATAAACCAGCTAATTCATAATTGATATAGAGAAACGAATAAAATGGATGGCGGCCCCTTTTTCAAAGTCTTAACCAATCAAGTGTTTTGCCTTAAAAACGTTTGCCCTAGTTAAGTCAATTTTATGCTTGCTTTAGGTCCCAATATAAATTAGTTAATTTTTAAATAGTCATTATTACTTAGTAAATAAGGTAAATAGTTACTTGTTAAAATAGTAATGTTTTTAGTTATTATTATAAAAAATGTACTACAATACCTTTAGTTCCATATTTATTATTAAGAATTATTATTTATGTATATCAATATATTCATATATCAATACTATTAGGAAAAAGATTTGATTTTCTCTCTCTTCTCTCTTCTCTGGCCTCTCTCATTTTTCAATCTCTATTATATCAATTGAAACAAAACTATTATTGGTGAAGATCATCAAACTATGTTTTTTGAAGATTATCAAGATTCTTCATCTCTCTAATCCCCGTTTCAGCAATAAATTATCTGTTGAATATCGAAAATTAGAAATTCCTTGCGAATTTGGGATTTTTTTTGAAGTTTTGTTGACATCTTGCGCGTTTTTTTTTGCAGCAATAAGATATATGATATTTACGGATCTGTATTATTTTTTATCGATCTAGATATTTAAGTTTTTTGAATCTTTCTTTGAAATGGACGGAAAAAAATTTGAATGTTCTTTGGTGCACAAATCAATTTCTCTCGATACACGAGTATTGGAGTTGATTCGTGCAACAATTTATTTGTGAACCCGTGCAATATCTTATTTTTAATTGTTGCACGAGGGCACAAATTAGCAAATTCATGCACTCTTATATCTATACAATTTTTAACTAGTGCACAAGTACAAGAATAGTCACACTCATGCAGCCGTGTATCATTGTAATGATCAACTGTTGCACGTGTACACGAACAACCCTAATCGTGTTTTCATAGATTAGTTATTTTTGAATTGCCACATTGAACTAATCGTGCACTCGTGTATTAAATCATTATTGAACTAATGCACGAGACACGACTTGGACTACTCATGTTATTGCAGACTACTCGTGTCGTTGCACTCGTGTATTCATTATGAGGATAAGGTTGTTCAAAATCATCATCCATGATTGTTCAGCAATGAGGGCATTAGACAGTCCAACACAAATTTTTATCATTTATGATATAATTAAAATAAGATAAAACTTTGTATCATACCGTCTAACAAATCACAATCCGTTAGATGGGTCAAATGGAATTAAAATCCGTCCCAAATAGCCCAAACCCCGTCCAAACCCGTCCCCAATAAAGCCCAATAGAGATGGCACGTGTTGAGTTACACGCGGTAGCCCCTTCTTTTTATTTTTGGGTGATTCTATATGCATCCCCTATTTTTCTCTCTATAGTTCATATTTAAAAAAAATATAAAAATATTAATTTTATATACTATTCTACCCCTTTAGCCCCCAAATTTAAAATTCTAACAGCCCTACAAATTAAAAACATGATGGTCGCTGGCAGATAGAAGAGAAAATTTTTCTTCTTTAGAATTTCAACTATATTTTTGTTCTTGGAATTTTTTTCTTGCTTTTGTTTCCCAACAATTGATGTAATATTGCTGGGCAAAACTTCTTGCATACATTCTTGAAAAGTAGAAAAAAAATCGAAAAAATGAATTGAATTTTCACCAATAAATAAAAATCGAAAGAGAATTGTATGTTATATCAATTCATCAATAATCTTGTGGTGCTCCTTCATCAAGGCTTTGTTATTTCATCAAGCAAGCTATTTTAATTTGATGAAATTGTTTTCAATATTCCCCATAAAAAAATAGAAGAACTTATAATCATTGCTTCATCACCGGAGAGTCATCAGGCAGATTTATTAATAAACAGTCTCACACTCATACCTTGAAACATACAAATTTAACATAAAAAACAGCAGTTCAATCAATTTATTTATTTGTTTTTTTTTGTCTTTTCGGCTGATGAAATGCGTTAATCGTTCTTGGCGTTATTTTTTTTTTTACTTTTCTTTTAAGATCTTGTAAATGAGTTGGGGGCTATAAAGTTTTATTCTTAGGGTTTGAAGTTAAAAGTCTATAAGGGTAAATAAGTAAATTATTTAATATTTTTGCTATTTAAAAAATTAGAGGCTACATTGAGAAAAAATAAGACTTTGTATAGAATTAGCCTTTGTTTTTCCTCATATTTGTTTGTTTGTTTTTGTTTTTTGTTTTGTTTTTTTTTTCTCTTGTGATTTGCTTTCGCGTTTTTCTTTTCTTTCCTTGCAGAATTTTTTCCTTATTTTGGTCAACCACTCGCTTCCTTTTTTCTTTCCATCCAGATTTTTGTTCCTTTTTTATTTTCCTTCCAATTTCGTTATTATTATTATTATTTTTTTTAAAAATCATCTATCCCACCATAATTAATTATCGAGCGTAATATACGAGTTCACACATTAGCATCGGGCGAGTACACTTTGCAAGTCTGTGAATAAAAAAATTAAATTAATTAAATTTAATTATACAGTTCACTAATTCTATTTTAAAAAAACATATTTATTTCAAAAAATTAATCATCGAGCATGTTGGCATTAGACAAGTGCACTGCGCGAGATAACAAATGAAATAATTAAATTAATTCAATTTAATTTTTGGGTTCACTAATTCCATTTTAGGATATATATTTATTTAAAAATATTAATTACTGATTGCAGATCACGAGCCCACGCCTTAATATCGGGCGAGTGCACTACGCGAGATGACGGATAAAAAAGTTAATTAATTCAAATAATTAAATTTATTCAATTTATTTTTAGGATTCACTAATTCCATTATAAGATATATATTTATTTTTAAAAAATTAATTATCAAGTGAATTGTACGTGCACATGCGTTAGCGTCGGACGACTATACTACGCGAGACACCGGATAAAAAAATTAAATTAATTCAAAAAAATTTAAATTAAAAAAAACCAAAGCACAAAAAAAAAGAAATAAAAAATTGGAAAAAAAAGAAACTAAAAAGAAAAAGTAAAAGGGGAGGGTTACCCATCAATAAGAAAAAGATAAAAAAAAAAGAAAGAAAAAAAAAAAGAAAGGACTATCTTCTTGAATTAAATAAGACATTAAGATCCGTTTAATATAAGAGAGTAGTTAGACGGTCTTATAAGAAAGTCTCCTTTAAAGTAAAGAATGAAATGAGTCATCAGTCTATTATTGTAACTTTAGGTCCAGAGAGGCCCGAGTCTATGAATTAATTAGAAACACTATATGCTATAGTTATGCATAGCGTGACTTTAATTAGGTTAGTACTTCTTAAATACTAGCTATCTCGCCGTAGTAGGTGAATAGCATAACACGCCTTCCATCTTAAGCTTGTTCATCTAAAGAAAATTTTCCTCAAAAAAAAAAAAAAAAAAAAAAAAAAAAAGAGAGTAGCGGCCTATTTTTCAGAATTCTACCCTCCCAAGTCTTTGGCTCAAATTTATTGAGTACTCCTATACCTAAATTTACTGAACATGGAAAAAGGCCTATCTAGACCTTGAATTATTTGGCAAGACCAAAGAACTTTAGAAAATGGATCAACCGGAACTTGTTATTACCCTTGAACTTAACGGAAGTTAATTGACAGTGTTCCAAACATTCAATGTTCGAGTAGACAGAAATTTCGAGACTACTTCGTCTCCTCCTGGCACTCAATTGAAATGTAATAAATCGATCCATATAACTCAAGTATTTGATGAATAATTTTCAATGTTATCTATGATTTTTCAATATTATAAAATATACATTTTCAGGGATGGTTGAATGATTGATTGAACTACCAAGAAAAAAAGAAACCGAGTAACAGTTATGAGAGAAACTATACCTAAAAAAGTAAAATATCCAATGGAGAATTTCAACAAAAAAGAACAAAAAACGAAATTGTAACCAACAGATTCGAGAACATATAAATGTAAATTATTGTCCTATTTTTTTTTTTTTAAAAAAAATCAAGGCATACTCCGCGTACGTATCTAAATTCTAAACAACACACATCGTGGCATTTTGTTAATTTACGACTTGAATCCAAAAAATAAATAAAGAGCAACATTATATTCAAAAGCTAAATATAAAGCAGCTAGCTAGATTTCGATGAAATGAATTAATGATCATGGAAAAAGCTCAATCACAGATCTCAATCCTAAGATAAGAGTAATCTTATAATTATGGAAGCCAGCAGCAAAGAAGATTGTCCGCCACTCTTTCTCACTTCTCTCTCTACCGTTGATCACAACCATCATTAGCGTTATTATTTAGCTATTAAAGGTAGTCCCGTCCTTCTGTATTTTTGTAAGGTTTGTGTGGAACTCTTTTAGTGTTCTATGCTATTTTCTTATCTTATTCTTCAACAATGGCTTGCTTATCTATCTTTGATTTAGTCTAATATGGTATCAGAGCGAGCTTCTTACCTTTTTGGTTGGCCGTGTTCGTCGTCGTCTTAGTTCATCAGTTTTCAAGTTTTTGTTTGTGCCAAAAGTGGTGTTTTCGGACAACGAAAAGAAAGAACGGAGTAGAGGACTAGCCGTTGCTAGTTAATATATAGCAGTCACTGGGCATCCATTTGACGTTGAGGATTTAGTTAAGCACCCAGTTAGCCGTCGCTGGGTTGCCCTCTCGGCCAAATGCACCCAGCCGGCGTTGGCACGCAGTGAATTGAAGGCCTCCAACGATCCTTACGTGGACAAAACTATGTGTAACCCTCTGTTCCCTCAAGCCCTTGTTTGATCTTCATCTGTTGTTTCGTTTTGGTTTTTAGTATTGGTATTTGCTGAGTTTTCAAATATGGCAACTAAAAGAGATGACTTTTTGCAATCGATTAGTGTTCGTTTGGATGAGAAAAATTATTCTTATTGGAATTATATTATGAAAAATTTCTTGAGAGGTAAAAAGATGTGAGGATATGTATGTGAAATTCTATTGAAGCCGGTTCAAATTGATAATGAGAAGTATGTTGAGCAGATGGATGTTTGGGAGGTTAATAATTCTAAAATTATTCTTGGATTAACAATTCAGTTGTGAATTCGATTGGTATGCAACTGAAAAAGTATGATACTGCTAAGGAAGTATGGAATCACTTAGAGCGACTGTACACTTAATCTAATTTTGCTAAGCAGTACCAGCTTGAGATGGATATTCGGTCTCTCCACCAGAAAGACACAAGTGTGCAAGAATTCTACTTCGCTAAGATAAATCTTTGGGACCATCTTGTTCTTACAGAATCTGAAGAACTTAGAGCATTTCCGGCGTACATTGCTCGAAGGAAAGTGCAACATTTGGTTCGGTTTCTTATGGCTCTCCGTGATGACTTTGAAGCTCTGCGGGGGAATATCGTGCATCGTAATCCTCTTCCATCTGTTGATTCTACGGTTAGTGAACTTCCCGCAGAGAAAATTCGACACAAGTGCGGGTTCATGAAGGGACTCCTTCCATCTCCAACTCAAAATGTTTTGGTTGTCCCTTCTCGCCCACAAGCTAAGCCTCAGAACAAGAGCTCAAAGCCCACTGCATCAAATGAGTGCAACTTTTGCCACCAAACAGGTCATTGGAAGGCTCAATGCCCACAAATTTTGAACAAAGCGACTTCTCATCCACCATCATATCCTCAACCTCTATCTCACTCACTGCACGTCCTCCTATGCAATCTTATTTGCCTAATACAGCTGCTACTATCTCTTCAGCAAACCATTACCTTCTGGAGGCTCATTGTCTTCTTCCTCTATGACTGGTACTCTCCTTGAGCAGTTCCAGAAGTTCCTCAACCAACAACCTCATGCTATTATTATTTTTCGATTCAATTTTATTGCATATGCTAAAACGAACGAACAACACATATGATATTACAAGTAAATTTACATGTTTTACGAATATTTTTTCACACCGTTATGAATATTTTTCTTTTGCTATTGTGATTATGTTTTCATGCTATAATGAATACTTTGTCATACTATTACAAATATTATTTTATACTATAGGGAACAAAATACTTTTTGTTAGATAAACTTGTGAAATATGGATCTTAGATGAAAGAGTATGGGAATATCTTTAATTTAATAATTTGCATAAATCTAATTAAAAGCGAACATGTTATGATTATTTAAAGTTTCTACTATATTTGTGTAAATATGTTGATATCATATTCTTAATTTATGAGTATATATTATTCTAGAACGTATGATGTCATGAGTTACAGATTATACTAAAATATCATATATACCATTTTAAAATTTGAGTAATTTCATGCTAAAACATCATAAATGCAATTATATTAGTTACTGTTGGCCATGCTAAAATGTTATATAGGTCATGCTAAAATGCTATATACACCATGCTAATATAAATGTGAGGCTGCTTTGTGTGAAACATATGCTTAAAAATGAATTTTTGTAATTTTCATTTATTTTTTCAAATAAACATATCCAATATACATATCAAATGAAAGAGTATGAAAAGAGATTTAATTTGATATATGATTTACATAAATCAAATTAAAAATGAATTATGATCATTTAAAGTTTTTTAAGAATTTTTTAAACCATGATGATGTCACTTTTTTTAAAATCAATTTCTCTCTCCTGGGAAGCTGTATTATACCTGGTTAATCGATTATTTGTATTTTGTTCCAATTTTTTTACCCCTAATAAAATGCGTGAATTTAAAATTTTAATTTTAATTTTAATTACGAGTTTGGCACCATCCCATCCACTTAATCTGGTTTAATCTGGGCAGTCCAAATTGAGAAATGAGTGGATGTGATGGATTCCTAGTTCCCTACCCACATAGGGGAGGATTCCCACTGTAATATTCTGGTATTTTTTAGGACCATCCTTAAAAAATTTACCTCCATATAGTAATAAACTTACATTAAATTTCAAATATATTTAAATATCTATATAAAAGATCTAGAACTATTTAACTATATATGTTACATTAAACTTAAGACTGTATGAAAATACTTATCTAAAGTTGATTGTGACAATACTTTAATTTTTTGGGTTAATGTCACATCCTTTTAACTTGCGTGTACGAAGTAACTCGTCAACACAATCACCTTATTGTTGAATCCAAAATATTTCCAGCTTATCCGACATGTTTGGAGCTTCTTGACATGATATTTTTTCTATTTCTACACTACCATCCTATGGATGATCACCCTACGCTTCTTGTCTGATTCCTATAATGATGTCTTCTTCGGTTAAAGTACATGAATGAATATTATATATCTTTTAAATTCATGCTTTTAAAATGAAAGGGACATTTTCAAGTGTTGTATAATATGTATTAATTTAAAAAAATAATAATATTTTTTATATGTAAATTCTATATAAATCATTTATATGTTATATCTATCTCTATTCTCTCTCTTCCATTACAAATTTACACCACAACGGCGATACATCTATCACTCTCTCCTCCATTAATCATCTCGCAAGAATAAAAAAAAAAAATCAATCTTCAACTTCAATTATGCACTTTTCATCTTCCTTTTACCGTTGAACTCAACAATTTTATTTATTCTCCATTTCTCCCCTTTTCCATGGAAGAAAAATATTTCTCTCTAGACTCGATCAAGTTTTGATTCCTCCAGCCTCCAGGATCCATCGATCTACTTTTCATCCGTTCCCCTTCGATCTGCTTGTATTCAATATTTAGATAAAAAAAACTTCCATTCGGAAATTGTGATGTTGCACGCTGCGCCTCCAATCCTTCAGCTATTGTAAATTGTAAGTCTTTTTTGATATTCAATACTTATTTTATGTTGAAAATGGGCGAATGGCAGTTGGCTATTTGATATTTGATTTTAGATTTCTAGGCCTCACTCCTGTGTTGTGCTTTTCTGAATATGATGTGGGCGAATGATAGATTGGCAGTCGGTTATTTACATATTTGATATTTAATAATTTAATATATATAGTTGGGGATTTGATATTTTTTTTTGATTGAGTTGTTTTATGTCTGTGCACTGGAGAAAGATTGATAAATTTTCCAGACGATTTACGGCTAACTTGTATACTAGAATTTTATTGAATGGAGAAAAACTTGATAGAGACTGGCTTGTTTATTCGAAAGATCTTGATAAAGTCTTTTGTTTTTGTTGTAAAATATTCAAAAAATCAGTTGGTAGAGGTTCATTAGTAAATGAAGGATTTAGGGATTGAGTACACATTGGCATAGGACTAAGTGAGCATGAGACAAGCATGGAACGTGTTAAAAATATGACCATTTGGTATGATTTGCGCTTAAGATTTCAAAAGAATCAAACTATTAATAAAGTGGCTCAAAGACAAATAGAGAAAGAAAAAGATCATTGGAAATGAGTCTTGCTAAGAATTGTTTCAATTGTGAAATTTCTTTTTAAACATAATTTAGCTTTTCGTAGTACTAATGAGAGATTGTATCAAAATAGCAATGGTAATTTCTTGGGCTTAATTGAAATGTTGGCAGAATTTGATCCCGTTATTCAAGAACATGTTAGGCGTATTACAAATGAAGATATACACTTTCATTATCTTGGTCATAACATCCAAAATGAGTTAATACTTTTGCTTAGTTCTGCTATCAAAATTGAAATAATTAAAAAATAATACAAGCAAAATATTTCTCTGTGATTCTTAATTATACCCCTGATGTTAGTCACCAAGAACAAATGTCTTTGATATTAAGATATGTGGATGTCTCATCGATTGATGCTACCATTGAGGAATCTTTTTTAGAATTTTTGAATGTGAATGATACAAGTGGCCAAGGGCTTTTCAATTTTTTACAAAATGAGTTGCAAAATCTTGATCTTGATATATTTGATGTGCGAGGGCAAGATTATGATAATGAATTAAATATGAAAGGAAAACATCAAGGAGTGCAAAAGAAACTTTTGAATATAAATCCTGGAGCTTTTTATACTCCTTGCAGTTGCCATAGTCTTAACTTAACATTATGTGATATGGCTAACACATGTGCTAAATTTAGAGATTTTTTTTGGAATTATACAACGTATTTATACGATATTTGCATATTCTACAAAGAGATGGTAAATTTTGAAAGATAATATAAAAGGACTGACTCCCAAGTTATTGTCATCCACTCGTTGGGAGAGTAGAGTGGATAGTGTTAAAACTATAAGGTTTCAAATGGTAGATATAAGAGAGGCTTTATTGCAAGTAGCAGAAAATGATAATGATTCTAAAATAAGAAGTGAAGCTAAATCTTTAGCAACAAATGAGCTTGGTGATTTTGAGTTTTTAATGTCAATAATCATTTGGTTTGAAATATTATTTGCAATTAATATGGTTAGCAAAATCTTACAATCGAAAGAAATGCTTATTGATATTGCTATTGAAAAAATAAAAGGCTTGATTTCTTATTTTTAGAAGTATAAAGAGTGGTTTTTATGATGACTTGGATAGTGCTAAAAAAATTGCCATTGAAATGGATATTGATCCAATATTTCCCCAAAGACATACAATTAGAAGAAAAAAATATTTTGATGAGAATTCAAATGAATCATCAGCTGCTGCATTATCTAGTGATGAATCATTTATAGTCAATTATTTTCTTTACATTGTTGATCAAGCCATAACTTCTCTAAAAAGGAGGTTTGAGCAATATCTTGATTATGAAAAGATATTTGGTTTCTTGTTTACTTCTCACAAGTTGCAAGTAAGTAGATGATATGAGTTTAGAATCTTATTGTAATCATTTTGAAAGTGCACTTAAGCATAATGAACAATCTGATGTTGATGAGAATTAGTTATTTGTGGAGTTAAAGTTACTTAGAGAACTCCTCCCTAAAGAAAAAGTGGGACCTCTTGATATTTTGAAATTTTTCAAAGGTTTGGATTGTTTTCCTAATAATATTATTACATATAGAATTTTGTTGACTATTCATGTGACTGTTGCATCTGCAGAAAGAAGCTTTTCAAAGTTGAAGTTGTTGAAGTCATATCTGCGTTCGACAATGTTATAAGAAAGACTCAATGAATTAATGATGATAGCCATAGAAAATGGTCTTTTGGATAAAATAGAATATGAAGATTTGGTTGATGAATTTGCTTCAAAGAGTGCTAGAAGAATGTCACTTTTTAGGTAGAAGACTTGTAATGATTTTTGAGATTGTACTTGGATGTTAACAATATAAATAAAGTTGTTTGAATTTTTTATTTTCATTTTTATCAAAATATAATTGTAATATACTAATGTTTAAAAATTTATAACTAAAATTAAAATTTAACATTCTTTCAATACTAGGGGGCCAATTTTTAAAATTAGTTCAGGGGCTACCAAAATTTTAAGACGGCCCTGTATATGAGAATAACCTCTTTATAGTAATATTATTTTCTAGTCCCAACGATATTACTGTATAAAAGTTTTACTATATACATGATTTAAAAGGGTGGTAGCCCTAGAGGCGCCGCCTCGCCATCTGCTGTTGAGGCTTAAGCCTCGGTGGGTTTGAGGCGGTTGAGGCGCGTGAGGCATTCTGAGGCTTAAGCCTCGTGTGCTGGGCTGTTTTTGGAGAATTTTTAGGGTAATTGGGATTTAGATTGGTGTTCTTGAAACGGAATAGTAAATTTAGTTATAATTATTATTATTTATTAAAGTTAAAAATAAAAAATTATTTCCATTAGATGAAAATATTTTTTTATTATTTTTAATCTAAAGGGGACAGTAAAAATGGGTGAGCATCCCATTATAGCAATAATAGGACACTTACTGAAAAAGCGTCCCAATTTATGCGTCCTAACAACTTGATTTTGTTGTAGTGACGAAGCTCTTGCAATTTGAATACCATCAGCACAAAACTAAACAAGCTTATATGATCAGCATCCCCAATGATATAATGAGCTATATGTGATATCCAGTTGCGTGAATCCTTCATCCCCTTCTAGCTGCATAAATATTTTATTAGTTTCAAGAATCTTCGGGAGAAGCCGGAGATATCAACCTTGTACTTCATGGCTATATCAGGATGCATAAACCCATCTTGCAGCTAGCACTCTTACACAACTTTGTTATACCATTTGAAGCATGAAGTAGGAAATTCAAACTATGAGAATTACGAATATGATATAATATATTAATTATTTCTTTTTCCTATTACTAAAAATTACGCAAAGTAGAAAACAAGAAAATTGACTCACCATCAACTGAGTATTCTTTGTAAACAATGTAAAGACACTCTTCGCCTATAAATCATTATAGGCTTTAATTTCTAAATTTAGATATAAAATTAGAGACAGATAAAACTACTGAGAAAATTTGTATAAATTGAGAGAACTTACTACTCATGGTCTGGTGTAATGGTGCATATGATGGAAGTTTAGCATTTCCACCCTCGGTGGATGACTCAGAGGAGAACTTTTATATAACTTTTCCCAACGTGTTAGGTAGTCTTTTTCCTGCAAGGATATTAACTAAGTGCCTGCACAAATGGCAGGTTATGCACTATTTAACAAGAAATACCCAATCAGATGCATGCATTCAACTGCATATCTCAATATCCCTGTGCATAATAATCGGATCAAACTGAATTCTACAGTAAATTATCAGAAAATAAGATTATACATGCAACCAAAATAACCATAATCAAAATGTTTAATTGTTGCTTCAATATACAGATGGTACAATTGTTGAAGCTAGCTTACAATAGCTTCAATAATATCTGATGTTGTGGGTGTTTTCTATTATTCAAAATTATAGTATCTCATTTTGAATGCCACTAACAGCTGCCAATATTCAGAAAATCACATTGAAAGTATTGTCAAATTGTCTTATATATAATAATAAAGTAGTTTAAATATCTAGAAAAAGATATCATACGAGAGAAGTATAGGCAGGGGAAATGCATTAACTCGATATTACAATAAACAAATTCAAAATTTTGAAACCAAACTTCTTTGTGTACATTCTCACAATAACACCAAGGTCTGAAGCATACTCAATAGATGAAGTTTAATTACCCAAGCTGCGGCATAGAAATCTTTATGAATTTTCCTTTCAGATTCTGCCTACTAGCATTATCATGTGCATTTCTCTCAAAGCGTGCAAGGCTGAACAAATATATTCTGCTAATATTTGAACTTTCAAAGCTCTTGGATTAGTAGTCCTGCATGATAATTCATATTTTGTGTCTGAATAAAAGAAGAAAGAAACGAAGAAAGATATGTATTTTTTCTTAACAATTTGAAATAAGATTTACGGATGTTAATGATAATATAAAAGGAAACCAAAAAAGTCCAAGCTCTACTTTGGAGAAAAAAGGGTAGCTATCTATCTATTTTTTGTTTTCATTGTCTCAAATTTTACATACACCAGTCACCAGTATTGCTACTTAAATAAAACCATCAGGAAGAAAAGAAGAAGCAATAAATACATGGACAAAATGACTACTAGGAAACACAAAATAGTTTGTAACAACCTCTGAAGATAGAGCTACCCTCAAGAAAATTGATTTTAGATGCCTCCATTACATGAAAAGAAAATTCATATAACAAATACAAATGGAGAATGAGGGAGTAAAGTTTGATGATCGTATTTGTAGTATCAATAGGACAACAAACCAGAAGGGAATTAACATGTACACTGCAAGCTGCTACGAGATTAACCAAAGCAAAATTGAATGAATTAACCAGCAAACTAAAACTACCAATATCAGCAACCATTCCAACCACCCAACCACTTCAATATTTAATTAATTTCACTCTCTTCCAATTCATCAATATTCATCCAACCCAACCACATCTATTTTACATGTTTTATCAATGATCACCAACCACACCATTATATATAATTATTTTTTTTATTTTTTTTTTAAAATTAAAACATTACTTGTAATAAAAATAATATAAAAATTTATAATCATAACAAGAAAATAAAAATATTCCAAACTAAATTAATAACATAAATTACGACATACTTCACACCAATTAAATTACATTTCCTAAAATTATAGAAAATAAAATCACACTCATTAAACGATATTTCCTAAAATTTTAAAAAAAATCGCACTCATTAAATGGTATTTCCTAAAATTACATGAATATTTTTTTATTATTTGGATATATAGAAAACTAGAGAAAAAAATAGATAATTTTAAAATGTGTTGAAATATAGCAAAATTGATGTCTATTTGTAAAGAATAAAAAAATATAAATTTTGGTATATTTTTTATTATATTTTATATAAAAAATATATCAATTTTATATATATTTCACTACAAAATTAATTGGCCAATAGTTGTCTCCATCCCATTGGCCAAAGCAAAAGGTTGGGAAGAGACCCATGTGGTTGAATTTGGGGGGCATGGTCGACCAAATGTGGTTGAAATTTCAGATTTTTTTTTTTTTTTTTATTTTGCACACGTGGAGTGCGACCACTTACAAAGTGGTCGCCGTTAATGCTAGTCTAAAGTAGAAGGTGTAAACGACTGTTAGTGTAACTGAGAAATCACAATTTGAACTAAATAAATTAGTATAAGATAACTACCAGACGCCTTACTTTTTAATGATGCATATGATACTTTTAAAATTTTGAGTGATACTTTTTAGTATTGCAGCTGATACTGATTTTATCGGTTTTTTTAATTTTTTGCAGGTTAACCCTACCCGTCTTAAATAAGCCTTATTTACAACTGGTGCATGGAAGTTTTTGTTATTTTTATTTTCATTGTCTCAAATTTTACATACACCTGTATTGCTACTTAAATAAAACCAGCAGGAAAAAAAGAAGAAGCACTAAATACATGGACAAAATGACTACTAGGAAACACAAAATAGTTTGTAACAACCTCTGAAGATAGAGCTACCCTCAAGCAAATTGGTTTTAGATGCCTCCATTACATGAAAAGAAAATTCATATAACAAATAGAAATGGAGGATGAGGGAGTAAAGTTTGAAGATCATATTTGTAGTATCAATAGGACAACAAACCAGAAGGGAATTAACACGTACACTGCAAGCTGCTACGAGATTAACCAAAGCAAAATTGAATGAATTAACCAGCAAACTAAAACTACCAATATCAGTAACCACTCCAACCACTTCAATATTTAATTAATTTCTCTCTCTTCCACATCATCAATATTCATCCAACCCAACCACATCTATTTTACATGTTTTATCAATGACCACCCAACCACACCATTATATATAATTATTTTATTTTATTTTATTTTTTAAAATTAAAACATTACTTGTAATAAAAATAATATAAAATTTTATAATCATAACAAGAAAATAAAAATATTCCAAACTAAATTAATAACATAAACTACGACATACTTCACACCAATTAAATTACATTCCCTAAAATTATAGAAAATAAAATCACACTCATTAAACGATATTTTCTAAAATTTTAAAAAAATCGCACTCATTAAATGGTATTTTCTAAAATTACATGAATTTTTTTTATTATTTGGATATATAGAAAACTAGAGAAAAAAATAGATAATTTTAAAATGTGTTGAGATATAGCAAAATTGATGTCTATTTATAAAGAATAAAAAAATATAAATTTTGGTATATTTTTTTATTATATTTTATATAAAAAATATATCAATTTTATATATATTTCACTACAAAATTAATTGGCCAATAGTTGTCTCCATCCCATTGGCCAAAGCAAAAGTTTGGGAAGAGACCCATGTGGTTGATTTTGGAGGGGCGTGGTCGACCAAATGTGGTTGAAATTTCAGATTTTTTTTTTTTTATTTTGCACACGTGGAGTGCGACCACTTACAAAGTGGTCGCCGTTAATGCTAGTCTAAAGTAGAAGGTGTAAACGGCTGATAGTGTAACTGAGAAATCACAATTTGAACTAAATAAATTAGTATAAGATAACTACCAGACGCTTTACTTTTTAATGATGCAGATGATACTTTTAAAATTTTGAGTGATACTTTTTAGTATTGCAGTTGATACTGATTTTATCAGTTTTTTTAATTTTGTACAAGTTAACCCTACCCGTCTTAAATAAGCCTTATTTACAACTGGTGCATGGAAGTTTTTGCTATTTTTGTTTTCATTGTCTCAAATTTTACATACACCAGTATTGCTACTTAAATAAAACCAGCAGGAAAAAAAAGAAGAAGCACTAAATACATTGACAAAATGACTACTAGGAAACACAAAATAGTTTGTAACAACGTCTGAAGATAGAACTTTCTCAAGAGAATTGGTTTTAGATGCCTCCATTACACGAAAAGAAAATTCATATAACAAATAGAAATGGAGAAATGAGGGAGTAAAGTTTGATGATCGTATTTGTAGTATCAATAGGACAACAAACCAGAAGGGAATTAACACGTACACTGCAAGCTGCTACGAGATTAACCAAAGCAAAATTGAATGAATTAACAAGCAAACTAAGACTACCAATATCAGCAACCACTCCAACCACCCAACCACTTCAATATTTAATTAATTTCTCTCTCTTCCACATCATCAATATTCATCCAACCCAACCACATCTATTTTACATGTTTTATCAATGACCACCCAACTACACCATTATATATAATTATTTTATTTTATTTTATTTTTAAAATTAAAACATTACTTGTAATAAAAATAATATAAAAATTTATAATCATAACAAGAAAATAAAAATATTCCAAACTAAATTAATAACATAAATTACGACATACTTCACACCAATTAAATTACATTTCCTAAAATTATAGAAAATAAAATCACACTCATTAAACGATATTTTCTAAAATTTTAAAAAAATATCGCACTCATTAAATGGCATTTCCTAAAATTACTTGATTTTTTTTATTATTTGGATTTATAGAAAACTTGAGAAAAAAATAGATAATTTTAAAATGTGTTGAAATATAGCAAAATTGATGTCTATTTGTAAAGAATAAAAAAATATAAATTTTGGTATATTTTTTATTATATTTTATATAAAAAATATATCAATTTTATATATATTTCACTACAAAATTAATTGGCCAATAGTTGTCTCCATCCCATTGGCCAAAGCAAAAGGTTGGGAAGAGACCCATGTGGTTGAATTTGGGGGGCATGGTCGACCAAATGCGGTTGAAATTTCAGATATATATATTTTTTTTTATTTTGCACACGTGGAGTGCGACCACTTTGTAAGTGGTCGCCGTTAATGCTAGTCTAAAGTAGAAGGTGTAAACGACTGTTAGTGCAACTGAGAAATCACAATTTGAACTAAATAAATTAGTATAAGATAACTACCAAACGCCTTACTTTTTAATGATGCATATGATACTTTTAAAATTTTGAGTGATACTTTTTAGTATTGCAGTTGATACTGATTTTATCGGTTTTTTTAATTTTTTGGAGGTTAACCCTACCCGTCTTAAATAAGACTTATTTACAACTGGTGCATGGAAGTTTTTGCTATTTTTGTTTTCATTGTCTCAAATTTTACATACACCAGTATTGCTATTTAAATAAAACCAGCTGGAAAAAAAAAGAAGAAGCACTAAATACATGGACAAAATGACTACTAGGAAACACAAAATAGTTTGTAACAACCTCTGAAGATAGAACTATCTCAAGAGAATTGGTTTTAGATGCCTCCATTACACGAAAAGAAAATTCATATAACAAATAGAAATGGAGAAATGAGGGAGTAAAGTTTGATGATCGTATTTGTAATATCAATAGGACAACAAACCAGAAGGTGATTAACACGTACACTGCAAGCTGCTACGAGATTAACCAAAGCAAAATTGAATGAATTAACCAGCAAACTACTAAAGTAGAAGGTGTAAACGACTGATAGTGCAACTGAGAAAGCTGAGAGTTCAATAACTCAGAGATAGATGACGAAACGGCTCTGGGAATAAGAATATTAAGACAAAACTAATTCATCTCAAACGTAGTTAAAAGAAGAACATTCACCAAGTTAAATATCCACGAACGATACTATAAATTGTACAAGATAAAAAAAAGTTAACCTTAATTCGAACAAGGAATTAGATAATATCCCCATATCTTAACCAAGAATTTCGCTATGCCTTACGACTCACTGAGAAACGACATTGATTTCATAGAATAAGAACTGAATAAGCCAATAGTATAACATTTTGGAAGCAATTTGTGAGTTGAACTCCGAAATTTTACTGTGAATTGAAGAGGTGATGCTAATTTTGTTTTTTTTTTTTCAAATTGAACAAGAAAACTAATCAGAGATCAGATTAATGGAAATAGTTGGATGATAAATTTGGAAAGATGACACCGATTATCGGCGACGTATACTCATTATCCCACGATTCATGAACTCCTGCCCTGCTCTCAAGCCTCAGCAGCTTGGCTCGTGAGTTTTTTAATGGGGTTTTAGCATTTTCTTTATTTTTTTTTAGAAAAATCAGTTTTACTTTCTTTATTTTGCTTTTATTCTTATCTAATTTTATTCACCCCTAATTGAATTTAAAAAAAATAATATTTTTTTTTTTTCTAAAAAGTGCCAGGTAAGAATCACGAGTCGTGTTCCTTCCTCTGATTTGTCTATTTTCTTTTTATATATGGGTTATTTTAATGTTGTGTATAATTTTTGGTGCAAATTATTGCACTCTTTCTTGTAGATAAATTCTTTATTCAAATTGGATATTAGAGTTTTTGTGTTGTATATATATTTTTTAAGAAACGAAGTATAAAAATATATAGAAGTTGATGACGATCGTAAGTGTGTAACTTATGATTTCTCGACCTCAAATACGCTAAATATAGATTCTTTTTCGTCTTCGTTGCCGTAGTCTTTACATTCTGGTTCTAGTATTTTCTCTGTCGGATGAAACAATTTTTATTACAGAATTGTGGGGATATTCATTGGAATTTATTTTAGTTTTCTATAGTTTTATTGGGGACTATAAATATAAATTGTTAAATTTAGTATTTATATTTTAATTGAATTAGGGGGCTATTAATAGAATTACCCTACTTTTTCTAGTTATAAAAAAATAGGTGGGGCTATAGTGCAGGGGTCTGTAATAGGGTTTTATGTGTAATTGGGTGTTAAGGGATAAAAACATTTTAACATATTTATATTTAATAAAATAGAGAGTGCTGTAAAGAGTAAAATGGGAGGTTGTATTTAGAATTTTCCTTTTATCCATTCAACAAGTGGTCTGTTGGTGTCTTGGTGATCGAGGATGACCTAATGGTAGAGTGAGGTTGCTTGGAGACCAAATGTCACAGGTTCGAATTACCTCAATACCACTAGATCGGGATTCGGATGTGTGATTAAAAAAAATGGGTGGTCTGTCGCGGTCCATAATTTTAACAAAATATACATCTACTAGCTGAAATATGAAATTTTGTTTTGGTGTCAAAGTTTAAACGGAACGTAATTGCGTTTGATTTCATTCCATGCATAAACTTGATTTCTTTGGATGAAATATTGCTTTATTTTCGGTTAAAAAACATGGAGAGGAAGAAATTTCCTTCAATGAAGAACAAAGTTAGCACGCGAAAACTGTGAGGGGGACAATCTTATGGGCTTTGATTAATTCTTGAGGGGTAATTCTATACGGAACCCTCATATTTCTCTTCATAGTCCCCGTATTGTAATAAAAGATATATTTAATTCATATTGACTAATTTACCCTTATATTTAATTATAGTTTTAATCATAAAATCACCTATGTAAGTATGGCCCCCTCGTCTCTTATTTAAAGAGATCATGAAAAATAATTGTAAAAAATAATCTTCAAACCTTCCATGCCGACTCAATTCACTCATCAGAAAATCAATTCACAACGTCCAACATCAATTCATAAAATATCAAGAACTTCACGTACGACACCATGTCTCTCAACCACAATTGATTAAGTTTGTTAATCAAATTACTATATTCTTAGTCTTCCTCATTAATGAATGGATTTTCATTTGATCGTGTATATTGACCAACACCTGGTTTGATACTGATCAAATCTTTGGGGCCACCGCTGATAATTTTATTGGGTCTGATATTGACCGGATCTTTGGTGTCGCGGCTGCTAATTTTATCGCCGGGTACCCCGTTCACCGACTAGTGGACCTCGAGTTCACCTTTCCCCACATTAGTACGATATTGTCCGCTTTGAGCCAAGCACGCACGGTTTTCACTTTGGGCATCTGCAAAAAGGCCTCATACTAATGGGGTAGGTGAACTCCTTATATCAAAGCCAACTCTTCGATATATTTTCGATGTGGAACTTGGATTGCTATCCCAACACGATGTCGTCTTATCATTTTGAAAAAAATAAAAGATTGAATCAAGAATAATTGGCATACCTCTTAATTTCTAGATATTTATTTATCGTGAATGAAGAGGATTTTAGAAGGTTTATAAAGATAAAGTTGAGTATTTTTGCAGTAATTAGATTTACGGAAGAAAAACGTGTTTTAATTTCTTTTAATAAAGAACAATTGGAGCTATGGATGTAGAAAATTTTATGTATTGGAGTGTGCAAGAATTGTGTTTTGAAAGAGACGACGATTAAATGGAGTTTGATAATGGATTATGATTTATAAGGACAAAATAGGCATTTCAACTATTATTTAAAATTTAATTAAATTTGAGGGTTATGAAAAATAAAATGGGAGCTGGATTAGAATTTCCCAATCTTGAGCTCTAAAATTAATCTTGGGCTTAATAAAACTATTTGGGCTTTTTCAAATAAATAAAGAAAAAATTCTGAACACGGCCCATCTTTTCTCTTTATATCAACCCAAACTTAATTAATACATTAATATTATTTTGGGAGTTTCTATTTGCACCACAATAATTACTCTTTGCACCACAAAATAAATTAATTAAAAAATAATTAATTATGAAATTATTTAATTGCCCTTGTTAAATAAAAATATAAAAATTCAAAATTAAATAAAACAAAAGAAAAGGAAAAAGAAAAAAAATGCCTTTTTCTTCGGGTGGCGATCCTCTGCTGTACTTTGGAAACACAGCACCAGATGCTGTGCATAGAACGGCAACATTTTCACCAAAAAAATAAGTTAAAATTTTCTGTCATTATTATCTTCATGCAACCAAGCTATTAAGATTCTCGTCATGAACAAAATAAACTCACAATTAAACAAATAGCAAATCTGATTTTCCCTCATTCCAAATTCGATCCATCCTCGTCACAAGATGTCTTTCTCCAACAAATATTATTAGCTGAGAATTAATGATGGAAGCTATTTTTTATTATTTTCTTTCTCTACGCCTGCGGGTTGCGACAACTTCAATTCTCTCTCTTCTCCGGCGAGCCAATACTCGCCTGCTATCGCCATCGAGCCGACCACACCTCACCCGCTAGGTACACTGGTAGCCCCACCTTCCTCTGTTGCGACGACCCAATGAAAAAGATCTCGTCAATAACAATCTCAAAATAATTAAATAAATTGGATTCGAATATAAGTTTCCGAAAATAACCAATTTGTTCGAAAATATATTTTTGAATATATCTTGTATGTTCGAGAAACAATTTTCGAACCTCAGTACGAGATTCGAACTGCATTTCTTGAACTATTTTTAAATTTTGACGAGCCTTTCGCATCGATGAAATAGAGAGGGGTGATTTTGAGGGTAGAGATGAGAGGTTGGTGGCGGCGGAAACAGTGATGAGCAGTGGTCATTTCGTGGCAGCGGCGTAGGTTCTCGCGGCAGCGGGCGGCGCCGGAGAAGGAGGTGACGGCCGGAGAAGAAGGTGAAATGGAGATGCAAGTTCCGTTTATATTTTAATTTTACTGATTTTAAGTTTTTTTTAAGTAAAACACATATTTTAGATGGAAGGGCATTATTGTAAATGTTAGTGGTACAAAGAGTAAAAACAGAAGTGCAATGAGTAATTGTGATACAAAGAGCAAATTTAGTGGTGCAAATACAAACTCCCTATTATTTTAGTAGACATTTTTATCCTTGTAACACCTATATTAAGCCACACTATGGATACGTTACATGGTTTTGTTGGCCTACGATCTGTTTTATGTGTAACCAGTCAAATAAGGCGGCTGAAAAATGACAAATTTGTAAATGTGTGTTAGCGGCTTTAGTTATCCACGATAATTATGCCTTCAGCTTCAACATTAATTCCGTCGGATTCCGGCATCAACTGCACGTCCGATGTGTCCTTACGACCATTGGAAAAACCCAACTCTAATCTATCCTCACGAGAATTAGAGAAATTGCCCCAACATCCTATCTCCTTCGCAAACCCTAAAGCTGCGAACCCTAATTTCACGAGCCCTAATTAATCTTGCGAATAATCAGCTTTCATCACCTGCATGGAAGCATGGGGCTTCTTATGCTGCCGCTGTCAACTCCTCAATCGTTGATAAACATCCTGATGTCTTCATCACTGATATGTCTCAAATCCAGCCGATCAATAGGGGGGATTTTAATTCTATGGCCATCCCTGATGATCTTTATCATGAGCAACTTGGCAAGTTTCAATTCTCACTAATTGGTCATCTGATCATGCTTAAAGGGGATAAGCACTTGTCTGCAACGGAGCTTAAACACAGACTTCAAACTCTTTGGAACACGACGAAGGATTGGAGATTAATCTCGCTAGGTAAGGGTTTCTTTCACCTTACAATTTTCGTGTACTTCTTATCAATTGAAGGCTAGACAGCTTCTCTCGTGGAATCTTCACCCTAGTTTCTTAAAAATCAGAGATTGGGTACCCGATTTTACCCCTTATAAAATTAATTCAACCTTCGCACAAATTTGGATTAGACTCTATAATATGCCTATAGAGTACTGGCATGCAGAGGTGTTGGTAGGGATTTCGCGTTCAGTTGGTACACTGTTGAAAATTGATGGGAACACGTTGCATGGGGTCGTCGGCCATTATGCACGAGTTCTTGTTGAAGTTGATATGACACAGGTGCTGCAGGCCTCGGTGATGGTTGATAGAGGGGGTTCTTTTTTTTTTTTGCTGATATTCATTATGAAAACATCCCCTTTTTTGTAATGAATGTCAAATTGTGAGACATTCCACAAATAAGTGTCGTCGATTGATGAAGTCAGCCAAAGAAGCGCCGTAGGCGGGTGTTCATGCTGCGGGAGCCCCAACTTCAGGGAAAAATAATAAAAAGGGGAAAATGCAGAAATCCACTAAAGATTGGGTAGTCAAAACTTTTGGCAAGACTCATTGCAAAGATGGGGAATCTGCGCCAAAGAAATATGGTGATGATCGGGTCCCTGTTCACACCGAGAATGCATTTGATGTTCTCCTGCAACTAACGCGTCTTGTTGATGAAGAAGAGAGGGTTTCTTGGAGCGCTATCAAGTCTTGTAAGGAAGTGGTGTGCGGAGGGGTTCATGATGAGATGGGATAAAGATTCTGTAGACGCTGCTGTTATGGATAAAGAGGCTGTGAGTGAGCGTTGGAGGGATCGGGAAGATGTCCAGGTTGAGCATTCTAAGCAGTTTCAGGATGGTCATGAAACTGATTTTGACGATGTTAATGAAAATGAAGATCAGCTGTCATCTCATGCAGATGAATCTCAGTCTTTGGTCGTTCATAAACATGCTGAAGTTATGGATGATCCAGCAATAGAAGATAGAGTTTCAATGCCAGTGCCATTTAAACGTATATACATTAAGTGTAAGATTTCTCTTGTGGCTGAATTACGTCGATCGGGCAGATTAAATCAAGGCTCTGGAGTAGGTGGGTCGGATGAAAATTTGGCTCCCTATGTGGTGAAGGATCCTGATTCTAGGGCGTTTCAAAATATGGATAGGGTTGCTAATTCGAGGAATCCGGAAGGAGACACAAGTGATGGTAATCGCTTGTGTACCAATCAACCCTCTCAATGAATTTTTAGACGTGAAATGTATTCGGGATAGGAACTGCAGTATCCCGGAATATTTTACGTAAGCATATTTAGGTTTTTAGGCCTGAAGTTCTTGGTATTATTGAGCCTCGATTTCGGTTTGATAGGATTTCTCGTGCTTACTGGAGGTCGATGAGCATGGTGCCGGTTTTTCAAAATTATAGAGGTAGACAATGCTCCAATATTTGGATATTTGTTGGCATACATGTGGAGGCTTCGATTATTTTCTCCTCGGATCAGTGTGTTTTGGTGCATATTAGAAATAATGTTTTTAAGGAGACGGTGGCGGTGGTGCATGGTTCATCGTCGTACGTTCACCGACGTCGGTTGTGGGAGGAGCTCCTTGTTTTACAAGGGGCCTTTATAATTTTAGGAGATTTTAATGATATTCGGGGTTCTCATAAAAGACGTGGGAAATCGAACCCCTCTCCTCAGGCATGCCTTGATTTTAATAATTTCATTGGAGAATTAGAAGTTTCGGAAGTTGATAGTAATGGGTTGTTCTTTTTTTGGTCAAGTCGAAGATTTTTTTCGGAGGTTATGGAGAGTAAAATTGATAGAGCTTTAATCTCTTCAGAATTTGACAATGCATGGTCCTCGGTCTCAACAACCCTTTTTCCTCGAATTTGCTCGGATCATTCTCCCCTGATGATGGTGTGTAAATCTCATTCAGCTCCTGGTCCTCGGCCTTTCCGATTTTGGAACATGTGGACAGGGCATGATTCCTTTTTGCCTTTGGTTCGAGAGTCATGGATTAAAGCGGTGGACTCTCGAAGCAATATTCGGAAGGTTATGATAAAGGTCAAGAGACTTAAGGGGGATCTTAAGGACTGGAATGCAAAGGTGTTCGGGAATTTTAACATAAAAATCAATGATCTGGAGAGCAAATTGTCGGCTATTCAAGAGCAAATTTCACTGTATGGCTATTCGGAGGCTCGGTTGGAGGAGGAAATAGCTCTTCAGGCGGAAATCAATGGTCTTTTACTTGTTAAATCTTCTAACATGCAGTAACAAAGCCGTATTGATTGGTTCAATGACAGGGATCGAAACACAAAAATTTTTCACGGTAGTTTGACTAAAATAAAATAACCACAAATATATAGCCCCCACATTCCTTCAAAAAAAAAAGGAACAAAGCAACGGAGGTTGCCCGTATGGTTTCTTGGACTCCCTCTTGAAATAATAATTTGAAATTATATTAATTATTTTTTGCTTCCCATTTCGAAAAGGTCATAAGTTCATGCATGGTCATTATTATTTTTACACTGCTAACTATTTCATTTTCCATACAACTGAAATTGAGCAACCTGCAAATTCACCCCAGACATGAACGCTCCCTATTTAATTTATTGTTATTTTTATTTTCTGAAAAGGGAGTGATATTTTTGGGTTACACCTCAAGGCTCAAAGCTTTGACCCACAAATTCATCTACACCGAAAATATTAATTTTATCTAAATTCTACCGATGAGAGAGAGATACACAATTCAAACAACAATTAAATAGATACACACGCAAAATATATAGCACCATAAAGTATTGTTTTCACTGAGCACAAGTTTATCATATTAAGTAATTCATGTGCTTGGATAGAACGATGACCAAATTTATTTTTAGATTAAAATGTGTTGTGAATTTGGTGTTTTTGCTTATTCTCTATCTCTTTTTAGCTATAGAAGGTATGGACTATGATGACCGATTTTTCATCTTTATCTTTTAATTTTAGTTTGTAGAATAGGAATGAGCTATGTTTTTTTAGAATAGAGAACTAAGACTACCACCATTGGTGACTTTCTTCAAGAAAGTCATCACTACATGACAAAACAAAAAAATTAAAATTAATGTAAAAGTCACCATGTCGTGACTTCGGGCGGATGGGCGCCCTTTCTTGGTGTCTTTGATTTCTGTACATATGAGACTCTCTCATTGGGTACCACATAATTTTATATAAATGAATTTAAAATATAATTTTTTATACAATTATCTAAAAAAAATACCAAAATTCATATTTTTTCTTCTATGTAGTTTACATCTTATGTACTTATAATTTACAATTTCATGTGTTCTCAATGTAGTTTATTTAATTATGTTTTATTTTGTTTTAACTCTTGTAATTTTCATTTTGTTGTCAAGTAAATTATAAATTTATAATTGTATGTGTATTTTTTTTTTGTAATTATGAATTCAAAAAATATATTTAATAAATTACTTAGGATTTTTTAAATATAGTAAATTAAAATTATTATTGATAATATGTTATTAAAATAATAATAAATATTTTATGTAGATTGAAAAAATGAGAAATTAATATTTTATTTGAAAATCAGGTTGGGATGAGTGTCACTGATGGAGTGCAAATTTTAAAAGGTGATGATTGTGGATGTAGAGGAGAGAGAAATTATTATTTTATTTAAATGTTGGGTTGGATTTTATTTGAATGTTGGGTTGAATGAATGTCACTGATTTGGATAGTCTAAGGGGCAAAATCATCTAATCACATTAATAATGTTTATATTTAAAAAATAATGGAAGCTATAGAGAGAAAAACGGGACGTGCTTAGAATTTCCCAGAAATAAATTCATTAAACTATCATGAATATGCAATGGATAAAAATTACATAAAGATTCTCCACAATCCACATAGTAATATCTATACCAAATAAGAATTTTTTCAATAAATTTGAATCACTACGTCTGTGTACCCACAATGTCACATGGGCAGGGAAGTTACTTCTTGAGCCATTATATTTGACAACTATCTATTTGTAGTTAAAGATTTCAAGTTCAAATTCCACCAATATATTTAGATCAAACTTGTCACACAAATTTTTATAAAGTATGATTTATCTCTCATGTGTAAGTGGAAGTTTACTTAGTGCACACGCATCTTTTGTGCAGTTAGCATGGTGTGCACCTACAGGTAACGGTCATGAGTTACCATTGTTAACAAAAAAAAAAAAAATTAAAAAATCATAACCACCACAAACGTATAAATCTTGATTTTGTTCACCAACTGGGTACCCGAATCGAATCTAATGATATGATCGACAAGTACAAGTTATCAATAAATATATATAGTTATTTTCTTTTATATGCATGCATGCATTCTTTAAGAGCAATGAAAGCTAATTATATATTCATAAGAAAGTATGCAAAAGTAGCACAAATTAATTAATCTTCGAAAAATGGCATTGGGTAATACATACACGTGCAATGGATGATTTTCATATAAGTAGTACTCAAATTTTGATATTTTTGGATGAATTAAATTAAATCTACTAATGATCGACAAGTACAAGTTATCAATTAATAAATATATAGCATGTAATTTCTTGTTACACATACATTCATTTTAGATTAAAGAAAGCAAGCTAATTCATTACATATATACTAGTATTATTCTAATATATATCTATATTAACCCTAAGTGGATATGGTCAGCAATGTTACAATTTTATCTACAAAGCTCGGTGAATCCTGCTAGAATAAGCATTCAAAGCTATTAGATTAATTTACTCGTGCAATGCGGCGGTAGAGTGGCTATAGGAAAGACATTTACAGCTCAATTCATTTATAAATTGAGCTTATTGTTGCCCAAGAAATGTGTGCAGCAAAAGTGAGATAAGTAAAAGTGAGTGCATTCAGAGAGAGAGAGAGAGAGAGAGAGAGAGAGAGAGAGAGAGAGAGAGAGAGGGAGGGAGTCTTGAACAATTTGATATCCCAAAAATGGCAATGGCTAATGGAGTAGAGTCGTCGTCCACAGAAGAGCTTCTGGATACACAAGCTCATGTTTGGAACCACGTTTTCAACTACATTAATTCCATGTCTCTAAAATGCGCGATTCAATTAGGCATACCCGATGCCATCCACAAACACGGCAAGCCCATGACGCTCTCTCAATTAGCCGACGCCCTCCCCATCAACGGAGCAAAATCCGACGGCCTCCGTCGCCTAATGCGAATTCTAGTCCATTCCAAGTTCTTCAACAAGGTCAACACCACCTCATCCCCCGAGGCCGTGGACGTGGAGGCTTATTCTCTGACTCGGGCTTCGCGTCTCTTGCTGAAAGACGAGCCCCAGAGCATCGTGCCTCATGCACGGGCCATGTTGGACCCGATTTTGATGGACCCGTGGCATCATCTGAGTGAGTGGTTCGGAAATGAGTTGGCCACTCCATTCGCCACCAAAAATGGGAGGGAGTTTTGGGAGCATGCAGCGGTTGACAAAGTGATGAATGTGCTTTTTAATGAGGCCATGGCTTGTGATGCAGGGTTTGTTACTAGTGTACTCACTACACAATGTAGAGGAGTTTTCCAAGATTTGAAATTGATGGTGGATGTCGGCGGCGGCACTGGGGCCACGGCGAAGGGAATTGCCGCCGCGTTTCCCGGGTTGAAATGTATTGTGATGGACCTTCCACATGTTGTGGCTGGCTTGGAAGGGTCAGAGAATTTGAGCTATGTCGGTGGAGACATGTTCGATTCCATTCCTACTGCTGATGCAATTTTTTTCAAGGTATGAAATTTGGATTCCAGGGTTTGAAATTCTTATATATCGGGTTGAGATTGCATGCGCTTCACATGTTTAATACTTTCGCATATGAATTTTTTATCTATTCAGTATCACACGATGGCTTGTTAATAAATTGTTATAGGTGGTCAATATTGCTGACAATTTCAATCCATATTAGTATAAATAAATAATTGTTAATTACATTATTATTTTTTAGTTTTAAATTTTAAAACTTTAGTCACTACAAATAATCACGTCTCCGTAGCTAAATATCAAAATCCATCATTAAATAGTTTAACGACGGACTTGATTCGTCGTTAAATATTTCATCATTAATCATTTTAACCATAAAATTAACAATGAAAAAAATTAAATTCAATCATTAGAAAAAAAAAAATTGAAAACACTAGAAATAGAGGGCGGGCCCATGTTTAGCTGGCCCAGCCCACATCACTCCGTTGAGTGGGTAGCGAATTTCGCACCTGGGAGGATTTGAACATGGGAACTCCCAGAGTTCAACCAAGTATTTTTTTTTTTAATGGGGCAAATTGGCAAAGTCATTACCAGTGAGACTTACATCATATTACATATTTATAATAATACATGTCTTATTTTGTAATTTCTTATTTTATAAATACATTATTAATAATAATAAATTATGTTATATAATAAATTAATAATATTTACAAAATAAAAATTAAAGTGATAAAAATTATAAAAATAAAAAAATACTGAATAAATGATTTAATATAATTATATTTTAAAAATATTAAAAAAATAAAAAAATAAATAAAAAAATCAAAAATATTAAAATATTTATTTTAAATTCATCATTATGTAGTAATTGTAAAATAAAAATAGAATTAAATTTACAGTCCGTCCATATTCCGTTTTTAATATAAAAATAAATAAAAATAAAAAAATTAAATTTTGACGTTTAATGACGGATTTTTCCGTCTCTAACTAGCGACCGAAAAATCCATCGTTAATCATCACAAAAATCTCTCAATCTTAATCTATCATTAATTTATGAATATTTTAGCGACGGAATATAATACGTCGCAAAGTCCATCGTTAAATCGTATTTTTCTTGTAGTCAATTACGTTAGTAATTGATGATTATGGTTATTATTTTAAAATTTGGATTTCAATTCTTAGTTAATAATTAATAAATATTAATTATTATTGAATAATAAAATTTGATAGTGGTACGTACACAAATTTCACTAAAATTGTGGCATTAATCTCACTTTCATGCTAGAAGTTGTTGTCGCATTTGATTAGTAACACTTACATATCAGTATTACTATCAATGCAATCATGAAGCTGTGAAACATAATACAAAATAAATTAAAACTAATTACAACATACAATACAAAACCCAAACTTTGCCCTATATCCAGTATAATTGTGGTGGAAAACTTATTGACAAAAAGATCTAATGATACATATATATATATATATCATTTCATTTCCATAAAATATTATATTAATTAATGACAAACTTGATACTATAAGGGTGGCTACAAGTTTTTACCCAACTACGTACCAAAAACTTGGAACTTGCATGAATTCCATAAATTGGTGGCTGCCAGCATGGACAAGTTCTTGGAAATGGACTTCCAAACGAGGCACTCAAATTTCAACGGTGAAATGTTGAAAAAAGCGTGGCCCAACCAGTGGTTGTGTCGGCCATCACTAATTCCTTCATTTACTTTCTTTTTTTTGGGCGTTGCAAATTTTATTTCTTTATTTTCATTGAATATATACACACACATATATATACGTATATTACATGCAAATTTTATGATCGTTGGTTATATATATTGATTGTGATTTTTAATTATAGGAAAATTAAATTATGTATATTATTGAATTCAATTAATTATATAAATAAATGATATATATATATATAATATAAATGAGCTAGGAAAGTAGAAGTGGGACTTTTTAAATTTTAGTTTTTTAATTTTGCGTTGTGGTTATTTTAGAAGTTGATGGGGTTAATTTTTCACGTAGCATTGACATGGCAATGAAGAAGTTGTGATTTATGTGTTCGGCATTGCTATCACCCTAAATTACATGCATTTGATTAGTGGATATAAATATGTGTTTTAATTTTCTTCATATTGTGAATTTGTGATGAGTAGTGGATATTGCACGACTGGAATGACATCGACTGCGTTAAAATACTAAAGAAATGCAAAGAAGCCATAAGTAAAAGCAGCGCGGGAAAAGTGATTGTTGTTGAAATGGTTATGGAAGATGAGAAAGAAGAGAGAGAAGCTACAGAAACAAAGCTCTTCTTTGATTTGGAGATGATGACTATTGTCACAGGAAAAGAGAGAACTGAAAAGGAATGGGCTAAGCTCTTCTTTGCTGCTGGCTTCCGAAATTACAAGATTACCCCTGTCGTAGGATTGAGATCTGTCATCGAGCTTTTTCCATAATTTCTTTTCTTTATGCATGTCACCATGTCCGCTTTATTTTCGATTTTCCTGTACGTTACAGTTCTTTTTCTATCTCATATATATATATATATATATATGACAATAATAAAATAGGAGATGCAAATTGTAATAGAATATTTATATAATGTTTGGTATTGTTTGTTACCAATATATGAACTATGAAATGTATTGTGTTTTGGCGGAACATATTCTTATTTCCCTATTTTATCACTTTAATTTTTATTGTTTCGTTAGATTCCTCTATTATTTTTTTCGTTTTAATTTGTTTTTATACTTCTACATTTGATTTCATCAAGATATATAGGATTAACTTGGATTCTTTGGGCTGTGATAAAATTTTTAAACATTGAAATCAGTATTATCAAAATCTAGTTTAAAAAAAATACATTTTAGATAATTAATAACATATCATAAACATTATATATATATATATATATAGGGGTGGGTTAAAATGAGAACCACACCCCCATGTAGGAACTAAGAACCATTTACATCCATAGATCTCTACTAATCTAATGGACCAGATTGATTTTAGATTTTAGGGATTAAATTGCAAAATGATAACTTTTTACCAAAATTTCGTACTCCATAAGGGTGTTAATGTCAAACCCAAAATCTCCATATTAATAGCAAAATTGGGTTGTTGATAAGTGAAAGAAAACCCTACAAAAAACACTACCAACCGCCTCCTCCATCATCTGTGTTAGTGCCACTACATGCACTAAGTTTTTGTGTTGTTAAATTGACGAGATATGTTCAACAATGTGTGCCTGGGTATGTCCCACGAAGATTTGTTTTCCGCTGTGCAAGAAAAGAAAGAACAGTTGGTGAACTGTTCCAGAGTATGTCCCAGACAGAACCAGGGACACTCTATTTATGGCAGTTTCCTTGTTGGAAAGATCTTGCGCTAAACCAGTTTGGAAGGTCAAGATAAATTCATTTTACTGCCTTGTGGTGTAGATCCGGTGCTGAATTAACCCTCCTACACATGAGAAGTATCTACACACGTTTGGAAGGCCACAAACCACTTACCTAGTTGGCGGAAAGCAAGAGATTGATGCTAAGCTAAAGAGAAGTCTATATATGAAGACCGATTTGTGCAGCAATCGGTACCACTGATATTTTGTTTAGATTCTAGTGTTAGAATCAGTTTGTGGTCGTTTTTGTAACTAGTAGTTGTTCATTAAAACGTTCAACATGATATACTAGTTTTGAGTGTTTGCGAGTGAAACACGTGAGGGATTTTTATATCCGTTTTGTACGCAATCTCGGGAGAGATTGTAAGTTGAAGTCGTGGGTAACTAGAGGTAGTCTAGTGTCACGGTTGTGAGGGGATCTTACAACTTTCGATTAGCGAAAGAGTTCGTAGAGAAGAACGGGTAGCATAAGGCGGGAGGCTTGTATTTGTAATATCCCTAATACACTCGACAAATGAGTACCAGTCGAATTTTCAAGTTTGGGAGCAATCCCCCCAGAGTAGGTTGGTTGAACCAAACTGGGTTATCATCTCGTGCGTTTTTACTGCTTTATTTTTTTTATATTCTTGCATCTGTCCCACACATATCACAGAACAGTTTTTAAGCAGTTTACTAAAAACCTTTAAACCACGGATTGCAGTTTCACAATTAGCACCAGAGCGGATTGCCTGTATTCAGGGTTGATCTTGGGGTATTAATCCATGTTATTGTGTTGTTTTTGTTGAGATGGACTCGATGAAAGAAGGAGCCTCGACGGTGCGACCTCCGCTCCTTGATGGCAATAATTATGCCTATTGGAAAGCTTGTATGACAGCTTTCATTTGCTCAATTGATGAGCGTGCCTGGAAGATGGTGACTGAAGGGTAGAAGCCTCATATCAAGAAGGATAAGAAAGGCAAAGCGGTGCTGAAGCCAGAAGAAGAGTTTGACGATGCTGATTATCTGATCATGGGGCTGAATGCTAAAGCCATGAACGCCATTTTTTCTGCAGTGGACATGAACATGTTCAAACTCATCTCCACAGGTGACAAGGCAAAGGATATCCTTCAAACTTCTTTCGAAGGAACGAGCAGTGTTCGTGCATCTCGTATGCAGCTCCTCACTTCCAGATTTGAAAACCTTCGAATGGATGAAGGTGAAAAGCTTGCTGATTTCAACGCCAAGATTTGTGACATAGTGATGAAGACTCAAATTCGTGCTTTTTCCTTTATCTTTTTACACCCTTTTTAAGTGTTTAGTGTAGAGTCTAGTCTAGTTTTGGAGGTAAAACTGATTGCAGGAGGCTGAGGGCATAAAACCACCGCAATAGGCACAGACAGGTGCTAATTATGCTGAGGGCACAAAGGACTGATTTGCCTGCCGAGGACCCAGTCAAAGTTGTTGCGAGAATTGCGCAACAGAATCGCGGGACAGTTCCTATATGCACGTGGTGGTGATGCGGCGGTCAGTTCCGAGTCTTGGGGAAGTCTACACACGTTGGGAAGGAAGTGGGGACATCAGAAAACTGTTGGAGATGCTAGGGTTTGTTGCTATCCCTCCTAAATTCAAGGAAGAACGTTGAGCATAAAGTGTGGAAGTGGAGGAGTGCAAGAACCCCTGCGTGGGTGAAATCTGGGCTGCCTGAAGCCTTAATTCATTTTGTTATAAATACTTTTATCTGTTTTCATATCAACGACCTACCTACCTTCTTTTTTCTTTCGCATCACAAGATACAATTTACTGTTTTCGTACTTAGTTTAGTTGCTGGATATTCTGTCTGCCTGAAGCTGGCGGTTTGCCTGCAAGAAGGTAGTTCAGTTGTTTTGTTGGCAAAACTGGGGTTGGGCCCAACAGTTAATCGAGTTATTTTCTTTCCAAGTAAGATGTCTTTTATCATTTCTTTTACTTTCGTTTCTATGTTTAGTGGCTAAGTATCCACTGTTCAAGTCAAGGTAATGGTCTAAGGGTAGAATATGTGCATGAGGTAATCGGACTTTAAAGCCTTAAGGGTTCACAATCTTAACTTGTTTTTCACTTAGACATAGGTAAAGGGTGGTTGGAGATGAAAGCGCGCATTTCTGATTAACTGGTACTAGTGTTAGTTACGTGGGAGTGTATAGGTGACCCATGCCTCGATACCCGCATAGTAACAAGTCCGGGGGTGACAGCCTTGGTAGTTGAGATTGAGTAGTATATGCAGGCACAAGACCATGTCAAACCTACTAGAATCGGGTCGCTTTTGCCCTCAAAGCTGCTATACCTGCAAAACCTTTGTGTGATTCTCTCCTTAGGTTCCTGTATAGTTAGGTCCCTAGGTGCCGATCGTATCATCTAGACGATATAATGTAAGAAGTGATTGGGGAGTGGCCGATCGTATCCATTTCCTATAACCGGTTAACACTCAAAGTGACAATTACCCATATTTGGCCATAGGGATTCGGTTTTTGACCTTTCTGCTAGTGTGGGCACAACGGGTAGTAGTGGTAATTACATGTGTTTTGCCCGGGATTGTACATACCTACCGAATGACTTGATGCTTTGATTTGAACACTTTTATTACTAATATTTTCTCTTGTGATTTCCTTTTCAGCATTTAGTTAGTTTAAGTTTATTAGCAAGGTTTTTAGAGTGACACTGAAGACCCAACTTGAAACTAAGAAAAGACAGAAGGTTAAAACACTCCTCTTGGGATCGACATCCGTCTTCACTAGCTATACTAGCCGTTGAGGGCAGATTAAGCATTTGTGGACTATTTGCCCGCAAGTGTATTTTTGCACACTAAAACGACAGGTGTGCAAAAAATTAGTGCCGTTGCCGGGTAGTGTAAGCGCACTTTTCTGTCTATTTACTGTTTTACCTTAGTATATGCTTCGTTCTAACCGCGCAGGAGATTTACTCTACGATCCTGAGATAGAGAGGTCAGCGAGGGCAAGAAGGGCACAAGCTAGGGCATTTTTGAAAAGGCTGCAAGAGGATAATCAAACTGAAGGATCCATTGACGATTTGACCTCAGGCGGAGAAAGTCAGGCAAGCAACAAACAAACTGAGACAAGCAACGTAAATCCACTCTATTCCGAAGAAGAGATGGAGGACGATCAGATATCAAACCACGAAGAAGAAGAACAACAAAGACCACCACCGCACACCCTTACTTTGAGGCAGCTGAGTTTCCCTCAAACCATGAACATGCGTCCTACGGGCATCGTTTTGCCCACAACTACTGGTAACTGGGAGCTGAGGGCAAACTTCATCTCGATTTTGCCCAAATTCCATGACCATCTAGGGGAGGATCCACAACGACATCTATAAGATTTTGAGATGGCATGTGAGACGCAACGCACACGAGCTAATGGGACAGGCGAATACATTCGCCTGGTTTCTTTTCCTTTTACCCTGCAGGACGGAGCTCGAGAATGGTTATACACTATTCCTGCCAGGAGTGTAACCAACTGGAGTCAACTCCAGCAAAAGTTTCTGGAGAAGTACTTCCCCACATCAAGAGTGCAGAGCATGAGAAAGAAAATCTCAACCGCAAAGGCTGGTCCCCACGAGAGCTTTTACGACTACTGGGAGCGTTTCAAACAATTGCTTTCGAAATGCCCACATCACCAGATTCCAGATCATGACCTGGTGAACTACTTTGTTTCGGGGTTGAGAAGCGAGGACCGGGCCCTACTGAATGCAGCATGTGGAGGATCTATCCTGAACAAGAGGGCAGCTGAAGCTCTAATACTTATTGGAGAAATGGCCGAAGAGAACAGAGATGATTCATATGAAAGAACAAGTATTGCCGCTGCGGGCAAAACTATCTCTGTGCCTGCAACTAATGACCGAATCGAACAACTTTGCAACAAGATGGAGAAGATGATCACCATGTTTTCGGCCAATACCTTGCGAATTTGTGGGGTATGTGAATTAATGGGGCACCACTCTGACCAGTGTCCACAGTTGAAAGATAAGGAAGAGACGGTCAACGCTATGGATGAAGGGCACAGAAGGAGGCACAATCATTTTGCCCCCAACTACAATCAGAGGCAGACAACACCATACTATCCTACGCCCGCAGCATGACCAACTTTATCAGACATGGTTCACAAGATTGTGAATGAAACGGTGGAGGTACAAAAGAAATCAGAAGCCTTCGAACAGGAGACAAGGAATGGATTGAAATATTTAGGAGGACAAATATCCCAAATTAGTGATGCAATCGCAAGGATGGAGAAAGCTAAGGGAATTCTGCCCTCACAGACAGAACCACAAAAAAAGGCTGGGGTAAATGCAATAACATTGAAGAGTGGAAGGCAACTGCCTGTACCATATCCAGAGACTGCAAACGATGATGCCCACAATGATGATGAGCCCACAAAGGAGGAAGCAAAGTTAAAGGCAAATGACGAACCAGAAGCAGTTGTGCCCAAACCCATCCTGAAGAGTAATATTCCAAAAGAGATCGAGGTGCCTTTACCATTTCCAGGAAGGATGAAGCGGAACAAAAAAGAAGCAGAGGATAGGGATCTAATGCACATCTTCAAGAAAGTAGAAATCAATGTTCCCCTAATAGACGCAATCAGGCAGGTGCCCCGATATGCCCGTTTCCTGAAGGACTTATGTACAAAGAAAGTGAGATTCACAGAGGAGGCACAAGTGGTTGTGAGCGAGAATGTTTCAGCATTATTACAGAAGAAGCTGCCTGAAAAGTGTGGAGACCCAGGGATGTTCTTTATTCCCTGTGAAATTGGAGGACTTCGAGTTGAGACAGCTATGCTGGACTTAGGGGCATCGATCAATGTTATGCCCTTAAGCGTCTTTGAAGAGTTGACCTTAGGACCGCTCAAAGATACAAGGACAATTATTCAATTGGCTGACCGCTCCAATGTTTACCCCGAGGGAGTGCTTGAAGATGTCCTAATCAAAGTGGAGAGTCTGATTTTCCCAGCAGACTTCTATGTGCTGGATATGGGCAAAACCAATCCCAAGGCTGCCTATATACTTTTGGGCAGACCATTCATGAAGACGGCACATACGAAGATTGATGTCGATAAGGGCACATTGACGTGCGAGTTTGATGGAGACAGAGTTACCTTCAACATCATGGAAACAATGAAATACCCCAATGACACTGAGGGTGTACATGTGATCGACGTCTTTGAGCCTATGATCTAAGAAGAAATGCCAAGGCTGCTGGCAAAGGATCCACTTGAGTGGGTACTTCAAAACAGTAAGATCGATTGGGATGCTAAAGAGAAACACGATAAGCAAATCAAAGAGGCAATCCTGCAATTGTATCATATCGAAGCCAGTTTTTCAAGGGATAAACATCTGCCTTTGCCCACAACAAGGCAGGGTAATAAATTGTTGCGATCTATCATCAAGCCACCGAAGTTGGAGTTGAAGGAGTTGCCCGATCACCTCAAATATGCCTATTTGGGTGAAGGAGAGAATTTGCCAGTTATAATCAGTTCATCGTTGACCATGAAGCAAGAAGTCAAGTTGATAGCACTATTGAAGATGCACAAGGAAGCAATTGGATGGACCTTGGCCGACATCAAGGGCATAAGTTCCACCATTTGTATGCATCGGATCCAGTTAGAAGAAGGGGCAAAACCAGTGCAAGATCCTCAAAGGAAGCTGAATCCCTTGATGAAGGAAGCTGTGTTAAAAGAGATTCTAAAGCTGCTCGATATGGGCATTATCTTCCCTGTGCCCGACAGTGAGTGGGTGAGTCCTATTCACGTTGTACCTAAAAAGTCTGGAATCCAGGTTGTGGAGAATGAAAATAAGGAACTTATTCAGATAAGACTGCAGACCGGATGGAGGGTTTGCATTGACTACCGCAAATTGAATGCAGTCACAAAGAAGGATCATTTCCCTTTGCCCTTCATCGATCAGATGTTGGAGAGGCTTGCGGGAAAATCGTACTTCTGTTTTCTAGATGGGTATTCTGGTTATATGCAAATCGTGGTGGCTCAAGATGATCAAGGCAAAACGACATTCACCTGCCCCTTTGGCACATTTGCCTACAGAAGGATGCCTTTTGGCCTCTGCAACGCTCCAGGCACATTTCAACGGTGCATGATGAGTATATTCTCTGATATGCTTGAGACTTGTATTGAGATCTTTATGGACGACTTCACGGTTTATGGAGATAGCTTTGATCAATGTCTTGATCATTTGAGCAAGGTACTGAGCCGTTGTGTGGAAAAAGACTTGGTGTTGAATTATGAGAAGTGTCACTTCATGGTGAGAGAAGGAATCGTGCTGGGACATGTAGTATCCGAGCGAGGAATCGAGGTGGACAGGGCAAAAGTGGAGGTCATTGCCAAATTGCCCTATCCCATCAACGTCAAGCAGATTCGGGCATTTCTAGGCCATGCGGGTTTCTATCGTCGATTCATTAAGGACTTCGCAAAGATTGCTCAACCACTCACAAACCTGCTACAATTGGAGGTAAAATTTGACTTTGATGATGACTGCAAGAAAGCTTTTCATACATTGCAGAATATGCTAGTGTCTTCCCCCATTATCCAACCTCCGGATTGGGGAATGCCATTTGAGGTGATGTGTGATGCCAGCGGATTTTCCGTGGGAGCAGTCTTGGGCCAGAAAAGAGGCAAAGAGAGCTATGTTATATATTATGCCTCTAAGACATTAAATGCCACACAACGCAACTATACCACCACGGAGAAGGAGCTGTTAGCAAAGAGGAAATCACTGAGAATTTTCCAGATGAGCACTTGTATGAGGTTGTGGGCAAAGCAGCAAAGGAGCGGTGGTTTGCCGACATAGTGAACTACTTGGTCGCAAGGCAGTTTCCAGTTGGTTTGAGTGACTACCAAAGGAATAAGATGAAGCGGGAGTGCAGGTTCTATCTCTGGGAAACACCAACTCTTTGGAAAATTGGAGCTGATCAAGTCATAAGAAGGTGCGTCAGTGATGATGAGGTCCTAGATATCTTGAAGTTCTGCCATAACAATGCATGTGGAGGCCACTTTGGCCCGCGTAGAACAGCAAGAAAGGTATTAGATGGAGGATTTTACTGGCCTACATTATTCAGGGATGCTTATATATTTGTGAAGAAGTGCAAGAATTGCCAGATGACTGGGAATATTTCTATTCGGGAGGCCATGCCACAAACACCTATTATGCCCGTGGAAATCTTCGACATATGGGGCATAGATTTCATGGGACCATTTCCCAAGTCAGGTAACAACCTCTACATTATCCTGGCTGTAGATTATGTGTCCAAGTGGGTGGAGGCAAAAGCCACTCCAACAAACAATGCAAATACAGTGGTGAAGTTCCTGAGGGCAAATGTGTTCTGTCGCTTCGGAATGCCCAAAGTCCTGATCAGTGATCAAGGGACTCATTTCTGCAACTCAGTCATAAAGAAGATGATGGTAAGGTATGGGGTCACACACAGGGTTACTACTGCATATCACCCCCAGGCGAATGGACAAGCAGAAGTCTCAAACAGGAAGATCAAAAATATTCTGGAGAAAGTTGTTGGACCAAGGCGCAAAGACTGGAGCAATCAATTGGAAGATGCTCTGTAGGCATATCGCACAGCCTACAAGACACCTATTGGGATGTCTCCTTATAGGCTGGTTTTCAGAAAGTATTGCAATTTGCCCGTAGGAATGGAGCATAAAGCGTTTTGGGCAATCAAGAAGTTGAATTTCAATAATGAATGCGTTGGAATTGAGAGGAAGCTGCAGATCCAAGAATTGGAAGAGTTGAGGTCCGAAGCCTATGATAATGCTGTGATGTATAAGGAAAGGACCAAGAGATATCACGATGCACTCGCAAGGGAAAACAGTTGCTCTGTGGGCAAAAGGTGCTCGTGTTTAACTCAAAGCTCAAATTGCATGCGGGCAAATTGAAGTCAAAATGGATGGGCCCCTATCTGGTGCAACATCAACACCCAAGTAGAGCAATCGATCTTGTGAATCCAAAAGATGGGTGCGAATTTCGAGTCAACGGCCAGAGGGTGAAACCATATTTCGAGCAAGAGAAGGAAACTTGGGCAGAAACCCAAGTGTTAAGCACCCCTGAGTACTACTGAAGGCACAACAAGGTCGAGCCAAAGACCTTAAACAAAGGCGCTGGACGGGAGGCAACCCGGTTTGTTTACTTGCTTTAATTTCAATTATGTTTGTTATTTGTATTTTGTTTGTGAGTTAACGCTGCAGGAAGGCAAAGACTGGAAACATATCACTGTGGGCAAAGTAATGTGCAGGGCACAACAAGGTTTAAGTGTGTGGGTGGGTACTGTAGCAGATTTGACTGATTTGATACGAAAAAAACAACTGCAGAGACGGTTGGTTTTCCCATGCAGTGTGATGATTGTTGGGAATTAAGGCCGGAAAAAGGAAGAGTGAAGGAGATATGATATACACAGATAATCATTTTGAATTTCAAACATATCTTCTTCTCCAATTCAAATTTCCCCAAATTTCTCAAAATTAGGCACAACCGACTCCTAATTTCCCGACCAGGATCTCGCTGCACAAACCCACCACCCTCACAACACCTCACGCATCCTGAAGCATTCAAATACCCCCTCCCACTCTCTCGATTTCTCACAAATCAAGCAAAGAAAACCCTACCTCACAAATTTCCCAAACCCTTGTCAAGAAAAAAAATGGTGGCTACAAAGAAAACTGGAGAAACCGCCAAGCGAGGCACAAGGCGCAGTGCCCGCAACGCCGGCGAATCATCGCAAGAAACAACGCAGACCACCCAGTCAACCCAGCCCGAGGAGCCGAAACAAGGTTCTGAACCAGTTCTAAACCCCTCACCGATCTAGACCATTCTACCGCAACACCCACCACCCCCACCGCCGCAAACAGAGAAAAAGAAATGAGCACCGCCGAAGGCTAAGGGCGGTGCGTCGAAAAAGAAGAAGGTCGAGGCTGACAAGGGCAAACCCCAGAGCCCACCACAAGCTGGGCAAAGCCCTGACCCAACGTCAATACCTGAAAAACCACCAACGCCAGAGAAGCCGCCGACACCCCAACCCAGTGAAGAATTAAACGAGTCTGAGCCTAAGAAGGACGGGGGAGGCGATGGTAGACCAGAGAAAGAAGAAGAGGTGGAGGAAGAAAAGGAAATGGGTAGCGGTGACGAAGAAGAAAG
Source organism: Perilla frutescens (assembly GCA_026008535.1). Taxonomy (NCBI): domain Eukaryota; kingdom Viridiplantae; phylum Streptophyta; class Magnoliopsida; order Lamiales; family Lamiaceae; genus Perilla; species Perilla frutescens. Next base: position 17,264,234 of record BRKX01000007.1, on the reverse strand, counting down.
CGTTGATGAATCTGAAGGTGAGAGCTTGGAGGAAGAAGACAAGGAGGAGGAGAAACTAGAGCAAGATCAGCAAGAGGAGAAGGAGAAAGAACCAGAACCGGAGGAAGAGAAAGAAGAGTCGTTGGAAGAAGACAAGGTGGCTTCAGAGGGATCTACATCTGAGAATGCCCATAGCTAGTCTGAGCAGTCGAAACAGGCACAACCAGATCCACCCGCAGAGAAGAAAAAGTCGAAGAAGGCAAAACCACAAGAGGTCCCGAAGGAGGCACAGAGGGAACCAAGCCAAAGCAAGGGTTCTGATGTGCCCGAAAGGGCTAAGAGCAAGAAAAAGGGAACCAAGTCGATCAGCAAGGAAGCAAAGAAGCCAGTCAGCAAGGAGTCAAAGAAACAAGAGAAACCCCCCACCAAAAGAAAGCTAGATGTGGAGCAGGTCCACGAGGAAGAGGAAGAGAAGTCAGTGCACAGTGAGGAAGTGGAACCGGAAATTCAAATCATCCCAGCTCCAGTTCAATCCTATGTGCCCGCAAAGGTGAAAAAAGGCACAAAAGGCAGGGTGCCAATCAGGACCCTCCCCCGCCGCTCAGCGAAGGAGGAGAAGGAGGATCCAAGCAGCTCAAGACAAGGAATTGTCGAGAGATTGAACAAGAAGAAGCATCTGCCCCTGTACGTTCTTCATGACAGCACGCTGAATACACTTGGAGTCATGGACCAAGTATATGAATACTTTGCCAACATCGGTTGGGAGCAAGTACTCGGCTGGAGGAACACGGTACGCCCCTCTTTAACCATTGAATTTCTTTCCTCATATGAGTTTAAGCCAGTGCAGGGATTCGGTTTGGAGACGCCCGGAGTTGTGAACTTCTATATAGCTGGAGAGAACTATAGCATGTCAATCTCAGGATTGAATCTGCTGTTGGATTTCATCCACCCTAAAGATATCCATTCGAAGTGGTACAAAGAAACAACAACCAGCGTTGGCGACGACTAGAGTCGAAACATTCAGCAAAGGTGGGAGGAAATTGGAGGCAGAGGCTTCTATCTTTCGGGCTCAAGCAAGGACAAGCACATCTCTGATCACGCCCTCCAAATTTGCCATAGATGGATGGCATTCAACCTTTATGGGCGCAAGGATGACACAGGCCAAGTCACGCAGGAGGAGGTATTCCTCTTATGGAACATGGTGCACAAGCGGAAGGTCAACCTCGGCTACATTCTGGCGATCCAATTGCAGGCACAGACCAGCAACACCAGAGCAACTGTTGTAGCGTTGGGCATGTTCGTGGCAAGAGTGTTTGAAGGCTTGAAAGGTGGCGACCTCGATGACGTCTTTGAAGGGTACCCAGAGCTTGATAAAGGGACAGAGTATCTCGATGCCCAGAGGCTGGAGTGGATGCAGCTAGTTGGGTTCACTGAAGAGAACACCCCATACTTCCTCCCTTTTGACGAACCAACATACTTTGACAAGAGAAAGGCCCCCAAGGCACAAGAAGGATCACCCAAGGCACAAGAAGGACCGAGCAGGGCACAGAGCAGTGCAGATTCAAAGAAACTTGAAAGAGTTGAGAAAGCCCTGCAGAGCATTTGTGTTCACCTCGGGTTAGACTATCCCTCCTCTCCTTAAATCATGTTTTATCCCCAGTGACAATTACCCATATTTGGCCATAGGGATTCGGTTTTTGACCTTTCTGCTAGTGTGGGCACAACGGGTAGTAGTGGTAATTACATGTGTTTTGCCCGGGATTGTACATACCTACCGAATGACTTGATGCTTTGATTTGAACACTTTTATTACTAATATTTTCTCTTGTGATTTCCTTTTCAGCATTTAGTTAGTTTAAGTTTATTAGCAAGGTTTTTAGAGTGACACTGAAGACCCAACTTGAAACTAAGAAAAGACAGAAGGTTAAAACACTCCTCGTGGGATCGAAATCCGTCTTCACTAGCTATACTAGCCGTTGAGGGCAGATTAAGCATTTGTGGACTATTTGCCCGCAAGTGTATTTTTGCACACTAAAATGACGGGTGTGCCACATAGCTAATGAAAGCTTTGCACTTGGTGATGCCATCTCGGAGGAGAAACTTGTGCGGAAAGTTCTGTGATCTCTTCCTAAGAGATTTGCATATAAAGTCACGGCGATAGAAGAGGCCAAGGACATGAGCAAGATGAAGTTACAGGAGCTGATGGGGTGCATGAGGACTTTTGAAATGGGACTAACAGACGAAGAGACAGTTCACAAGAAAAGCATAGCTTTTCAAGCTGGCTCCAGTGCGGATGATCCAAGTAATGTCTCTGACAAAAATGATCTGGCTGAGTCAATTGCCCTTCTGACAAAGAATTTCTCAAAATTTGTCAAACGTTATGAGAAGTCTTCACAGAATAATTCAGTCAAGAACAGATTCTCCAAATCTTGAAGATCTAAAGATGAAGATTCCATTGAAGAAAAACATAAGGAGGTCAACTGTAGAGAATGTGAGGGTCTTGGGCACTATCAAGCTGAATGTGCTAACATCTTAAAGAAGAAGAATAAATCCTACAGTTCCACTCTTAGTGAAAGTGATGATCCAGATGATAGTGGGAGTGATGAAGAATGCATGAGCAACCATATTGCTTTCATGACACATTCTAACAAAGAACCTGTGTCTAATTCTGTCTCTGACAGACATAATGACAATGTTTCGAAATGCAGTGATGATGAAGAATTCACTAAAGAGTCTGCCATAGAAGCTTACAAAAAGCTTCATGAGAGCTGGATCATGGTGGTTAAAGTCAATGAAGGGCTGATGAAAGAGAATGGTGATCTCATTAAAGAGAGAGATTGTTTGTTCACGCGCTTCAGTGAATTGCAGAATGATCTTCAACAATCCAGAAACAATTCTCACTCTCAGAATGGTGAACTGCTTTATCTAAAGAAGCTTGTCAAGATGATGAACTCTGGATCATCTCAGCTCGATGACATCATTTCTAAAGGAAAAAGTCCGCAGGACCATACAGGTCTTGGATACACTGGTGGGAAGTTTTCGGATCGTTTCTGTCAAGGACAAACATCTGGAAAGCATGATGAATCCGTTCCAGAACCTGAATTTAAATCAGAGATCAAGCAGCCACAGCCTCCAAAGTCACAGCCTCGAAAGAATGGAGTTGTCTGCCACTATTGTGGAAAACCTGGTCACATTCGACCATACTGTAGGTACTACATCAATGATCTCAGAAGAATGAGGAGGAAAGGTCGATCTCAGAATGACCTGAATTTCAGAAGACAATCTGTGCGGAACAGATCCTGGAACAATCACAGGAACTATGTTGTTCACATTACCCTCAATATTCACGCAAAGAGCAGCTGGTACTTTGACAGCGGATGTTCACGACACATGACTGGAGATGCCAGTATGTTGAAGAATATTCAAAAGGATTGTTCTTATCAATCCGTTACTTTTGGAGACGGTGTTAAGGGAAGAGTTCTTGGCCGTGGTCATCTAAATGTTGAAGGGGTGCCCAACTTGGAGGATGTTTTGCTTGTTGAAGGACTGAAAGCTAACTTAATTAGCATAAGTCAACTCTGCGATCAAGGTCTCTTGGTTCATTTTTCTAGAGACAAATGTCTTGTGAAGAACAAAGAATGTGTGCTGTTGATGGATGGAGACAGATTAAGAGACAATTGTTACCTTCTCAACATGAAAGATAATTGCTTCAGAACTCAACTTGATGAAGCAAACATATGGCATGAAAAGCTCGGCCATGTGAGTTACAGAAACATGCAATGACTCTTGAAGACAAAAGCTGTGAATGGAGTCCCGAAGTTTGATTTTGATCGTAGTAAAATTTGTGGGCCATGTCAAGTGGGAAAACAGATTCATACATCACATAAATCTATTAAGAAGATTACCACCTCAAAAGCCTTGGAGCTGTTGCATATGGATTTGATGGGGCCTGTTCAAACTGAAAGTATTGGACAGAAGAAGTTTATTTTTGTGTGTGTGGATGATTTCACACGATTCACCTGGGTGGAGTTCCTTAGAGATAAGGGAGAAACTTTTGAGATATTCAAAAATCATTATCTCAAGCTTGAACTGGAGAAGGCAACAGCTGTGATGAGAATTCGAAGTGATCATGGTCGTGAATTTGAAAATGCTTACTTCAAATATTTTTGTGAAGAAAAAGGTATTGCTCAGGAGTTTTCTGCACTAAAAACGCCTCAATAAAATGGTGTTGTTGAGAGAAAAAATCGGACTCTTCAAGAAATGAGCCGAGTCATGTTGAAGGCAAAATCTGTCCCTAACAATCTATGGGCTGAAGCTGTGAATATAGCATGTCATGTTATTAATCGGGTGTATTTCAGACCCAAGACAAGAGTTACTCCCTATGAGCTGTGGAAAGGGAAGAAACCAAATTTAAAGTGCTTTCACATCTTCGGAAGTACTTGTTATATGTTAAGAGACCGAGAGCAGCTTGGCAAGTTTGATGCCAAAGGAGATGAATGCATTTTTCTCGAATATTCAAGAAATAGTCGGGCCTATCGAGTGTTCAACAAGAGGACCAAGACGGTGATGAAGTCCATCAATATTGTTGTAGATGATCTGGAAGAACCTGTTGTCCAGATTGATGAAAAGATTGTTGATGTCACAACTCCTGTGCCAGCTTCTATTCCAGATAGTTTGGAACACAATGATCAAGCTGAGTTTATAAACGAGAACCTGAATAGCCTCAAACCTTCAAAAGGTGTGCAGAAGCATCATTCTGCAACAGACATCATTGGTGATGTGAGTGAAGGAGTTAGAACCAGAGGAATTCAAAAGAATTATCGTGAGATGATTGCAAATGTCTGCTATACTTCTACAACTGAGCCCAAGAACGTTAAAGAGGCCTTACAAGATGATCGATGGATTCATGCCATGCAAGAAGAGCTCTTGCAGTTTGAAAGAAATGAAGTATAGGATTTGGTTCCATGTCCTAAAGGTGTTAATGTGATCGGCACGAAGTGGATCTTCAAGAATAAAACCGATGGAGAAGGGAACATAACCAGAAATAAGGCAAGACTTATGGCACAAGGTTAATCACAAGTTGAAGGTGTGGATTTTGACGAGACGTTCGCTCCAGTTACTCGTCTTGAATCTGTCAGGTTGCTCCTTGCCATGGCTGCATGGATGAAGTTTAAATTGTTCCAAATGGATGTAAAGAGTGCCTTCTTAAATGGGTACTTATCTGGAGACGTGTTTGTAAGCCAACCCAAAGGCTTTGAAGACCCATACCGTCCTGAGTATGTAATACGCTTCATATTACTGTCACGCAATTGAGTGCGTGAAGCTCCCTTCCTTACAATCACGCAAAGAAGCCAACTAGGGATTTTGTTTTAGGAAATTTTTCATACCATGAGAATGTACACAGTTCTAGCCTTATAGTCGACTAAGTGAGTGCTGCTCCAAAAGGCATCCTATACTATGGGCTTTATAAATCAGCCCAAATAACCAAAAGAAGGCTTTATAAACCAGCCAAATCTACAAAAAGAGCAGCTTAATTATCCAATAACTAAATATTAGAAATAACAATATATAAGATATTGTAAAGCTAGACATAACGGGATGGCCTCCTTGTCTCACGCCTTGGTCTTCCTTGGGCGATTCCCACGTCATGTGAACTTTCCAACGTATCAACTCCTTCCGCCTTCAATTCCACCTTGTCCTCATGGTGAAAATCGAGAAACGCCTCGCGAAAAGATGCCAGAGATTCCCATGTAGCAGTATCAGGTGGTAATCCTTGCCACTGAACCAGAATTTGATGATCCGGCCTTCCACTGCCCAACACAATTCGAGACGAAACAATAACTAGCGGAAGCAACGTGGGTAACCCTGCTGCGCCCACAGGTAGTGGAGTAATGTGAGAAGTGTTTGTGCCCACGTATGGCCGTAACAAGGATATATGAAACACAGGGTGTACACGACTGCCATCGGGCAACTCCAATCGATAAGCAACAGCTCTAATGCGCTCCAGAATAGGGTAAGGACCAAAATACTTCTTTGCCAATTTTTGAGACTACCGTCGAGCAACAGTAGATTGACAATAAGGGTGTAACTTTACCCACACAAGATCACCGACCTGAAATTCCACATTGTGACACTTTTTATTAGCTTTCTGCTCCATTCGGTGTTGAACTGCCCTCAAATGCTCATTAAGGTCACATAATAATTGATCTCTTTCCAACATCAAAGATTCCAGAGCCTCCACGGAGGTAGAACCTTGCACATAACGTGGTATAATGGGAGGCGAGCGTCCATAAACAGCTTGGAATGGACTCATGTTGATGCTAGAGTGGTAACTCGTATTGTAACTGAATTCAGCCCACCCTAGAAAGTCTGACCACCGCTCAGGTCTATCCGATGTCAGGGCACGCAGATATTGTTCCAAACTCCGATTAACAACTTCAGTTTGTCCATCCGTCTGCGGATGGTAAGCCGAGCTGTGCTGGAGAGTTGTTCCACTCAACTTGAATAAATCCGCCCAAAACTTACTAAGAAAAATGGGATCTCTATCAGAAATTATAGAAGATGGAAACCCATGAAATTTAAGTACCATATCAGAAAAGAGGCGCGCCACTTTGCTCGCTGTAAACCCAACAGCTAAGGGACCAAAATGAGCAGCTTTCGTTAACCTGTCTACAACCACCAAAATAACAAAATAACCATGAGAAATAGGTAAGTGGGTAATAAAATCCATAGTCAGATCATTCCACACCAAAGCGGACACAGGCCATGGTTGTAATAGCCTCGCGGGGGCCACCGTGAGGTTTTTAACTTGTTGGCAGACAACACATGCTTTCACAAATTGCTCAACATCGCGCCTTAAATGAGGCCAATAAAAGAATGCAGATAGACCGACAAGGGTCTTTTTGACACCTCCATGACCGGTCGCTGATGAGTAATGAAACTCTTGTAATAATTTCTGTTTTAGCGAAGAGCTTGACGGTACATAATAACGACATTTATATGTGAACAGCCCCTCCACAAGTCCAAAATTAGTGGGCAAGTCTCCCTACACTCTCTGTTGGTGAAGTTCAATGAGCTCTGCACTTGTTTGGTTTTCAAGGCGGAGCTCTTCGAGAAAAGTCGGAACCGGCACACTTGCAATAGCTAAACAACTGGCCTCATCATTTGCGGCCTCATTTGCTAACACTAGGCTCACTGGTGGGGGTACACTCTCATCTAACGAGATGACAATTGAGCCCTCTAGAGCACGGGACAAGGCATCAGCAACAATGTTTTGTTTTCCAGGCTTATATTCAATAGCAAAATCATATCCTAAAAGTTTTCGAACATATTTCTGCTGCTCTGGGGTATGCACTTGTTGCTGCAAAATTTCTTTCAAGCTGCGGTGATCTGTTCGGATAAAAAATCGACGTCCCAACAAATATTGACGCCATTTGCCAACTGCCTCAGTCACGGTATGAAGTTCTTTAATATAAGCAGAGGCCCCTTGTAATCTCAAGCCCAATTTGCGGCTATGATAAGCAATAGGTAACTCATTTTGAAGTAATACCACACCAATTCCCACATCCAAGGCATCTGTTTCAATAAAGAAGGGTTTACTAAAATTTGGGAGCTGTAGAATGGGAGTTGAAGTCATGGCTCATTTAAGTGCACCAAAAGCAGTAGAAGTAGCATCACTCCATTCAAAGGCCTCTTTACAGAGTAAATCAGTCAAAGACGCAACAATAGTGGCATAGTCTTTTACAAACTTGTGATAGTAACTCGTAAGTCCAAGAAAGCCACGAACTTGTTTCATAGAACGATCAGGCCATGCAAGCATTGCATCGACCTTCTTAGGATCTGCTTGCACTCCTCCTGCACTCACAATATGCCCGAGATATTCCACTTTTCTCTCACCAAAACTACACTTGGAAAACTTAACATAAAGTTGATTAGATTGCAAGCAATGCAAGACTAACCGCAAGTGCTCAACATGCACCTCTTCGGTGAGACTATAAATGAGGATATCATCAAAGAAAACCACCACGAAGCGGCGAAAGAACCCCTTGAGTAAATAATTCATGGTTGCTTGAAATGTCGAAGGAGCATTAGTTAAGCCAAAGGGCATTACAAGAAATTCAAAGTGGCCATCATGAGTACGAAAAGCTATTTTGAAAATGTCATTCTCATGGATGCGAATCTGATGGTATCCGGCACGTAAATCCAACTTAGAAAAGACTACCGATTGTCCCAATTCATCAAGCAACTCATCCACGGTAGGAATAGGAAACTTGTCCTTGATTATTACTGCATTCAAAGCGCGATAATCCACACAGAAGCGAAATGAACCGTCTTTCTTTCGAACTAATAACACAGGTGATGAAAAGGGGCTTTGGCTAGGCCGAATGAGACCCTGTTCCAACATTTCTCGCACCAATCTTTCCATTTCATTTTTATGAAAATACGGATAACGATATGGGTGAACATTAACCGGTTCAGACCCCGACTCAAGGTGAATTCGATGGTCAAAATTTCACCGGGGTGGGAGCGTATGAGGCATAGCAAACACATCCTTAAACTCAGTCAAAATGCTACGCAAGCTCTGCGGGACTGAAGTTAGGGTATCCTGGAATGTCGTATCAGTTTGTGGAGGGTCAGGACAAAGCAAATAGAGTTCAAAAACTTCATCTACCTTATTCGTTTGCAGCAAACTTTGCAACATTTGAAAACTAATTTCCTTATTGCCGAGTGCTGGTTCGCTCTTTAATATGACTCATTTTCCTTTCCACTGAAATTCCATACGAGTTTGAACATAGTCATGAGTGACACGTCCCAACTCTTGAAGCCATTGAACACCAATAATAATATCTGGGCCCTGAATTGCTAAAACAAATAAATCAAGGGTAAATGAAGTACCTTGAAGATCAATGCGAACATTCGAACACTTATGCCGACAAAGAAGGGAATCCCCATTGCCAATAGAAACTCGAAAGCCAGATGTGGGAGTAAGATCCAAGTTTAATTGCTCTGCTAGTGCCGGTTGAATGAAATTATGTGTGCTACCATTATCAATCAGGACTTGAAACACAGTTTTTCCGCATTTGCCAAATAGGCGGAAAGAACGGGGTGGGCCTTTACCAGAAAGTGTGTTCAAACTAGAGATATCACCACGAATAATGTCACTATCCGTAGTAGGATCATCAGTGTCACCCTCGACAAATTTCATCCTCCGTGGAATCAAGCTCATCAGCATCAAGGAGCATAACCGTACGGTTCTTACAACGATGTTGAGAAGTCCATCATTGATCGCAATTGAAACATAAACCTCGCTCCCGTCGGTCACGCATCTCTGCAGGCGTCAAACGTCGAAAGGGCAGTGAAGAAGGATCCCGTTTTTCAGGTACCGAAGGTGGAATTGTAGTACCCTTTGGCGGCACCGACAAAGAAGTTGGAGGGGAACGAATCTCCGATGCAGTCGAACGGGCAACTACACCCCCAGAGGGATACGAGACTCGAGTGAGCCCCCTGCTCATAAAATGAGTATCCACTTGGCTATCCAAATACTTTTCCTCAAACACTCATGCCAAAGAAAATGTCTCTTCCAAAGTAGTAGGGCGGTTCAATTGCAATTCACGATGAACAAATGGCTTGAGGCCTGATATATAAAATGAAATTAACGCCTCTGAAACACCTTTAATTCGATCCATCAAGGATTCAAATTCTAATTGGTAATCCTCTACGGTGCCTTGTTGTTGTAACTTCGCAAGAGTCCCCTCGGGGTTGTCAAATGGAGATGACCCAAAATGAAATTGCACTTTTTGCAAGAAATCAACCCAAGTAGACAACATATTTTGAGATTTAATCCATCAAAACCACGAAGAGGCCTTACCATCTAAGTGGAAAGCAACAATTTGCAAACGCTGAGACTCAGGTGTATTGTGAAAAGAAAAATACTCCTCAATCTGAAAAACCCATGTATATGGGTCATCACCATCAAAACGGGGTACATCAAGTCGGACCGAGGGTTCGCGACTAGTGTACGGCACGATCGGTGTATCCCCAACTCCCAAAGTCAGATCTGGACAACCGGGGGTACAGCGGAGTCAGTCGACATCATTGCCGAAATCGGGGCAGCAGGGTGAATTTTGAGAAGACCCATAATTTTCTGAAGTTGTTGCTGAAATGCGTCTTGTTGTTGTTGAAGAGACAAATGAAGATTTTGTTGGCTTTGACTGCTAGCGCGAACAAACTCGTCCACCTGAGCACTCAAGGCCTGGAATTAGGGTTTCCACTCACCTTGCTCCATGAGGAATGTCAACAATGAAAGCACCAATAATACACTTCGTATTACTATCACACAATTGAGTGCGTGAAGCTCCCTTCCTTACGATCACGCAAAGAAGCCAACTAGGGATTTTGATTTAGGAAAATTTTCATACCATGAGAATGTACACAGTTCCAGCCTTATAGTCGACTAAGTGAGTGTTGCTCCAAAAGGCATCCTATACTATGGGCTTTATAAATCAGCCCAAATAACCAAAAGAAGGCTTTATAAACCAGCCCAATCTACAAAAAGAGCAGCTTAATTATCCAATAACTAAATATTAGAAATAACAATATATAAGATATTGCACAGCTAGACATAACGGGATGGCCTCCTTGTCTCACGCGTTGTTCTTCCTTGGGCGATTCCCATGTCATGCGAACTTTTCGACGTATCAGTATGTGTACAAACTGAAGAAGGCCCTCTACGGTCTCAAGCAAGCTCCACGAGCTTGGTACGAACAACTTACCAAATACCTTCTGGAGAAAGGATACGTTCGTGGTGGTGCTGATAGAACTCTCTTCATCAAGAGAGAAAAATCTGACGTGATCATCATTCAGATTTATGTGGACGATATTGTCTTTGGATCTGTCTCGGACAGAATGGTGAAAGACATCGTGAAGGACATGACTTCCAAATTTGAGATGAGTCTTGTAGGTGAACTAACCTACTTTCTGGGGCTTCAAGTGAAGCAAAAGGATGATGGAATCTTTGTATCTCAAACGAAGTATGCAAAGAACTTAATCAGCAAATTTGGATTGGAAAGTTGCAGCCCGAAAAGAACTCCGATGGGGACATCTTCAAAGATCTCAAAAGATGAAGCTGGTGTTGCCATTGAGCAAACCTTGTACCGAAGTATGATTGGGAGTCTGCTCTACCTTACAGCAAGTAGGCCAGACATTTTGATGAGATCGTGCAAGGCAATGATCAAGATGATCCGGAGCTTCAGTTTAAAGGTCCAATGACGCGTTTGCGAGCTAAGAAGTTGCAAGCTTATTTACAAGCTTCTATTCGTCGCAAATTCGAGTTGCATGAAGATGAAGTGAAGAGCAGCCCAAGATGGATCACCATGCTATCTATTAATGATGAAGAGGGTATCATGAAGATGTGAGAAGAAGAATCACGCCATTTGGACGTGTGCATAAAAAGTTATACGCGTTTGCATGGGAAATCGGGAGATGCTGTTTTTCATGCAAAGGTGGTAATATTAATTGTACCGCCACGAAATTATTCATGTTAATTCAGCCCATGATCGAGTTCTAAAGTCCAAGATGGTGTGGAAATACAGGCCCAAATCCATTATGGGATTTATCCTTATCTAGTTAGATTTAGATAGATTTTTGTTATCTTATTTTTGGTATCTTTTGATTTTATCCTAGATTGATTAGGATTAGTATTTTTTGATGTTTATCTAGTTAATTAGGGTTAATTTTCGTTCATAATCTCTCCTATAAATAGGAGCACCATGTGACATTCATAATTCAGACAATTGCAAGAAATAAAGAGTTATTCTCAATCTGTCTCACGATCCTTTGGTTGATCAAACTTATATCTACAATTCTATTGTTCTAGCAATTCAATAGTCTTATTTAAGTTCTTCAGGGTACATTCAAGTACTTGGGAGAATTTTTATCCGGAGAAGTTAGACGTGCGCGTTCGGGTTATTCAACACGGGTTCGCCGAATCTATCCAATCCACAACACTACCATCGCCGCCGCCAAGTCCATCTACACCAAAGCCTTCCGCCGCCACCATCACCATAATTCCAGCCATCTTCAAGTGTTCCAAGTGTCCTCATCGTCGTTCTTTTCGTTGTTCGAATTTCTAGTAAGTTTTACCATTTAATTCGAGTCGGTTTGAATCCTTCTTTAGCTGACGTTGTTCGAGTCCTTAAAGTCTTCCGCCTACGTATTCTTCGTGCCTTGGATACATTGTCTGGGTCACATCATAAATTTGGCATCAGAGCCACGTCAGCTCTGCTGGTCGTGGTTCAATCCGACGTGTCATCTACGTGTCAGTTCTGTCGTATGTGTCATTTAAATTTTTGCATCGTATCTATTGTAATCTGATTATTGTTCATTGAAAAAAAAGGTAAAAGAGCAAAGGGATCGAAATCCCTACAGCAGAAAAAAAAAATTCAAAAAAAAAAAAATCCGAAAAAAAAAATGAAAATCAGATTGTTTATTTGATTTCAATTTTTAATTCCTTGTTTTTAGTTTTGTTCCATATATTTAGGGATTCTTAGATTGTGTTCACACATCCAAAATCCTTATTCCCTTATCCATTAGATTTCTTACCTTGTTTAGATAGATTTCATCCTAATCTACATCTATTCAAGATCTTTCCATCCTCATCCATATCTAATCAAATCCTTCACCCTTATCCATCCATATTTTCGATCCTACACACTAAAGGGCTCAAAAATTTCATCTCTTCCATATACACCCGGTTCACCTTATACACCATATAGTCCATACACCTGTACACCCATATACCCGTGGTCCACATACACCACCAGCTGAATTACTCATTCCACATGCCTACTTCTACTCTTAGCAACCTTCCGGCTTGATTCTATCCGTTGGAGCTTGAAGAAGACCCAGAGGAGCTAGTCAAGAGAAGCTGCTGAAGTTTTCGATCCACCCACACCCATATTTCACTCCACACGTGCACCACACATACTTGAGAGTTAAACACGAGTGGAAAAATCAAGAGTGACATACACGAGCATTTGTGAGGAATTGTGAGGTTCTACTTTACTTTTTCTTCACGTTTGTTCGTTTTGCAGGATAAATGGACCAACAGGAAGATATTTTCTACACCCGTTGCTCCATCCAAGACAAAATTGGTTCCATGATTATTGACAGTGGTAGTGTATTTAACGCCATTAGTCAATATTCAGTGGACAAGCTCGGCCTAGTACCACAGAAGCATCCCAAGCCCTATAAGTTGCAGCGGCTTACAATCACAAGTCAGGTAAGTGTCACATTTGCTATTGGTCGATATACTGACACTGTTTTATGTGATGTCATTCCTATGGAGGCAACACACATTCTTCTAGGTCAACCGTGGCAATTCGATCGAGGAGCAGTGCACGATTGTCACGCCAACACTTATTCCTTTGCTTGGAATGGACGACCCATCAAACTGATGCCTTTGGCACCTGAGGACGTGATTAAGGATCAGAAGTGGATGCAAGAAAAATTTAAAGCCGAAAGGGAAAGGAAGGCCGCAACTATCGAGAGCGAATCAATCGCCACCGTCCCTAGCCCTACTACGACACCGTTGGAGTCTTGTTCACATCAAGACATGTCGTCTAGTTCATCCAACGCAGATCACCAGTTAAATTCAGACATAATAAGTGAAGCTACAATTCCGTCCCAAACCATATGCATTGATCCAACACTTGATTTGGGTAAGTCGGATAATCTGTTAATTTCTGAGAACAGTGCTACTAATGATTGTTTTTCTAGTGATGCGCAGATCGAGAAAAGAGAGTTCGAGATTGAGCAGCCTGGAATAGCTACATCCAACCCTGATGGTAGCTCAGAAGAAGTTTCTAACTCTCAAGAAGAGATCAACGAAGAGCTGAAGTTGGAGCATGATGATGTTCGACTTAGAGATCAGCTTGTTCTAGATAAGTCGTCCAACACCCACATTATTTATCTTAAGGACGTGTTACATGAAATCGAGAGAGGTAAGATGCTGAAAAGGTTGGATAGAAAAGATCCATTGTTTGTTCCAACCATGTGTAAGATGCGAGCATGGTATTTAAATTCGATTAGTTTGTGTTTTTCCATTGCTCATTTGAAAGCTATGCATAGTATTGAACATGATGGAAATTGCATAATTGTTTATTATACCATGTTAGATCCATTATATGTTACACGTTGGATAGTTGATTGTTTTGTTAAGTCTTCTATGCGTGAGTTGTTAGTTCTAGAATCGCATGCGGGAGGTTTAATGGGTCACTTTGGTGTGTCTAAAACGTTAAACTTGCTGCATGAATATTTCTTTTAGCCACGTATGAAGCATGATGTTGAGAATGTGTGTAGTAGATGTATTACATGCAAGAAGTCGAAATCTACTTCACATCCTTTTGGTTTATACACTCCTCTACCAGCCCCGTCTTCCCCGTGGATTGATTTATCTATGGATTTCATATTAGGTTTACCACGGTCTAGGTCTGGTCGAGATTCCATATTTGTAGTAGTTGATAGGTTTTCCAAGATGTCTCATTTCATTGCATGTAGGAAAACCGATGATGCAGTACACATAGCCAATCTGTTCTTTATACATGTTGTGCGTTTACATGAAATACCTAGAACTATTGTTAGTGATAGGGATTCTAAGTTTCTAGCACATTTTTGGCGTGTACTATGGGGAAAATTAGGTACCAAGTTGTTGTTTTCTACTGCATGTCATCCACAAACTGATGGACAAACTGAAGTAGTTAATCGCACTTTAGGTACTTTGCTGCGTGCTTTAGTTAAAAACAACTTGAAATCATGGGAAGATTGTTTGCCATATGCTGAATTTGCTTATAATAGAGTTGTGCATTCATCTACCAACATGTCTCCGTTTGAAGTTGTTTATGGTTTTAATCCGCTAACGCCTAATGATCTGTTGCCTTTACCTGTTGAGCATCTAACAAGTGTTAAAGGTACAAGAAAAGCGGAACAAGTTAAGGAGATGCATGAGAAAGTACGTGCGCATATTGAAGCCGTTGGCGCACGTAATGCTGTTCAAAAGAACAAACGGCGCAAGCAAGTGATTTTCCAGCCTGGAGATCGCGTTTGGATTCATCTGAGTCCTGGACGATTTCCCAACTTGAGAAAATCGAAATTGATGCCTAGAGGAGATGGACCGTTCACCGTACTGAGTCGAGTCAATGACAATGCATATCGCATTGATTTACCCGGTGAGTATAAGTGTTCGTCTACATTTAATGTTGCTGACTTATCTCCCTTTTCTGCAGATGATAAGTTCCCGAATTCGAGGACGAATTCTTTTCAGCAGGGGGGGAATGATGAGATCGTGCAAGGCAATGATCAAGATGATCCGGAGCTGCAGTTTAAAGGTCCAATGACGCGTTTGCGAGCTAAGAAGTTGCAAGCTTATTTACAAGCTTCTATTCGTCGCAAATTCGAGTTGCATGAAGATGAAGTGAAGAGCAGCCCAAGATGGATCACCATGCTATCTATTAATGATGAAGAGGGTATCATGAAGACGTGAGAAGAAGAATCACGCCATTTGGACGTGTGCATAAAAAGTTATACGCGTTTGCATGGGAAATCGGGAGATGCTGTTTTTCATGCAAAGGTGGTAATATTAATTGTACCGCCACGAAATTATTCATGTTAATTCAGCCCATGATCGAGTTCTAAAGTCCAAGATGGTGTGGAAATACAGGCCCAAATCCATTATGGGATTTATCCTTATCTAGTTAGATTTAGATAGATTTTTGTTATCTTATTTTTGGTATCTTTTGATTTTATCCTAGATTGATTAGGATTAGTATTTTTTGAGGTTTATCTAGTTAATTAGGGTTAATTTTCGTTCATAATCTCTCCTATAAATAGGAGCACCATGTGACATTCATAATTCAGACAATTGCAAGAAATAAAGAGTTATTCTCAATCTGTCTCACGATCCTTTGGTTGATCAAACTTATATCTACAATTCTATTGTTCTAGCAATTCAATAGTCTTATTTAAGTTCTTCAGGGTACATTCAAGTACTTGGGAGAATTGCTATCCGGAGAAGTTAGACGTGCGCGTTCGGGTTATTCAACACGGATTCGCCGAATCTATCCAATCCACAACACTAGCATCGCCGCTGCCAAGTCCATCTACACCAAAGCCTTCCGCCGCCACCATCACCATAATTCCAGCCATCTTCAAGTGTTCCAAGTGTCCTCATCGTCGTTCTTTTCGTTGTTCGAATTTCTACTAAGTTTTACCGTTTAATTCGAGTCGGTTTGAATCCTTCTTTAGCTGACGTTGTTCGAGTCCTTAAAGTCTTCCACCTGCGTATTCTTCATGCCTTGGATACATTGTCCGGGTCACATCACATTTGTTACAACGTGGGAGTTTGTGCTCGCTACCAATCTGAACCCAAAGAAAGTCACTTGAAATCTGTCAAGCACATAATCAAGTACATAAAGGGTACTTCTGAGTTGGGACTTTGGTTTTCCTATGATACGAACCCTAGTTTGGTAGGGTATTACGATGCAGATTGGGTAGGTTATACTGAAGATAGGAAGAGTACCTCTGGGGGATTTTTTTCCTTGGAAATAACATGGTGTCATGGTTCAGCAAGAAACAGAATTCTATCTCATTGTCTACTACCGAAGCAGAATATATCGCTGCTGGAAGTTGCTGCACTCAACTTTTGTGGATGAAATAAATGCTGCATGACTATGGCGTCCCACAGTCTGTCCTTACCATATACTGTGACAATATGAATGTGATAAACATTTCGAAAAATCCAGTTCAATACTCTCGTACAAAGCACATAGACATTCGTCACCACTTCATTCGGGAGCTTGTTGAAGACAGATCTCTTGTGATTGAATATGTTGGAACAGATGCCTAGCTTGTGGACATCTTCACAAAGGCACTTGATAGCAGAAGGTTTGAAACACTAAGATCCTCCTTGGGTCTTTGTGTTCTCTAAACTTCTCCGTTGTGAGAAGACTCTCTATACAGTCTTAGTCAGTGATGTATGTATAGAGAATATAAAATAACCATGGTTAATATGGTCTGTAAGTGTTGTGCCAATATCTGTCTCGGACAATTTCTGCTTTGGACGAACGGTTACTTTTCAACGGCTAGTTGTGCCTTGATTTTCACACCACGATCGATTCCACTTCTCTACACCTAGCTGCGGGGTGATGTGTGAGGAATAAGTAAGTTAAGGAAATTTACTTTTAGAGTTTCCTAATTAAGGTCTTAACCTTATTTTTCAAAAGAGACTGAATCGTTGCAAAATTTCCAAGCCGTTCTCTCTCTGTGGTGTGTGTTTGAATTTTTGCTATTCGAACTCTAATGGCGGACAAAGTTGTTTCTTCTAAGCCCACTCAAGCGAAGAAACACAGAATTTCTACTGAAGACTTACGACGACAGCTTGCGGAGCTTTCTCAACCCATTGTGTTTTCGTCTTCAATTGCCTCTGTCTCTATGAAGCCATCTGTTGCTTTCTCTGAAGCTCTTGCTTTTGTGCCAAATTCTATGGCACCATCTGCTGATTTGCCACCTCGATCTGTGTCTGAGACAGATCTCGATGTTCAACCCTCTCCTAGGATTTCTGAAGTGCCATTGTCTCCGCCCATGGTGTCTGCGGAAATTTTAGATGCCTCAATTGCAGCTGCTATTGAGAATGTTGGAGGAAATGAAGTCTCCATGGCCTCTGTTGAAGATGATGTTGCCGTCACCCCTGCTGTTGATGAAGATCCTACCTCTATTGAGGAATTTGCTGCATCTCTTGACGCGCTGAAATTTGTTAAAGCTCCGTCTATCTCTGCTGCTAATCATGTGGTGAGTAACACGCCCGTTGTCACGGTTCAAGTTCCTCTTGGTAAAGTATCACATGTTGCTGCTGCTGAAAACCTTGTTCATGATCAAGGTGAAGATGATGTAGATATCTCCTTCCTCGATGAGGAGTCTCCTGTTAATGTGGATGTTTCTGTCCCTCCTCCAAAGGCTACCTCCTCCAACTCTCGCGGGTCCAAACACAAGTTGGAGTTGAGAGATGAACCAGTCACTCCTCCAGTGTCTGATGATGAAGATGACACACCCATTGCCAAATTGAAATCCAAAGTATTGGCCAAGGTTGCGGCAAAAAAGGGTTCTCCTTCAAAAACCCTCACATCCAAGAAAGTTGCTGCTAAGAAGGGGTCTTCATCAAAACTCCCAAAATTAGTGAAGTCTGCTGGAAAAAAGGCTGTTCCTAAGAAACCTGAGGTTGTTCCTGCTCATCGTGTTACACGGAGTGTGTCTGAGCAGAGGATGGGGTTGATGTCGGGTCATCGTCACCCGTTGATAAAGCAAGCCAGAGCACCTTCCCCCTCTGATGAAGAAGCAGAGGATGTCCCTGAGTCTGTTCTAGACAAATCAGATTCTGATTCTGAGGACTTTGATTCAAGTAAGTTTATCTCTGCCCTTCACCAAAATCAATTCAAGATTGTTGTTGGTCGCTCATTGATTTCCGAGCGTTGTTTGGTTAAGTCCGATATAGAGGGAACTGGTGTTGATTCTCTGTTGCATGATCTCCGGTTAGAGAAGTCTGCTTTTTCTGCTCCTCTTTTTATTGCTGCTGTTGTGCATAAATTTTATGCCAACTTGTCTAAGCGTATGCGTGATGCTTCCTATGAGCATGCCTTTTCTGTGTTTGTATGGGGTCATTGGATTGCATTTTCCCCTGCCGTGATTAATGATTTTTTGGGTCGTGAGAACCTTGTTGCTCTTGCACCTATTTTTGATCTGAATGAAGTGGTGTCGGAATTGACTGGAGGAAGTCGGGTGGTGTGGCCCTCGGGGCGTGCGTTGTTAGCGTCTGATCTGAGTGTGAAGTACTCAATACTTCACAAGGTTGCTGTTCAAAATTGGTTGCCCAGTACTCATGATTCTACTGTTGGCAAGTCCATGGCTTTGTTGCTGTTCACCGTAGGCACTCGTAGTGAGTTTAATCTTGGCCTAATGATCTTTGAGAACGTCATTGCTCATGCCGAATCAACTCGTACCCAGCAACCTATTGGCTATCCTGGCCTAATTTTCAGCATCATAATGGCCCAGCATGATGTTGTGTCTGCAAATGATGTGTATGCGCCTGTTGCGCAACCTTTGTCAATCAGCCACAAGCTGTTTTCATCCCAGCATGCTCCGGATATTCCTTCCCGCGATGCTGATAAAAGCTCGAGACCTGTGCCACCATCTGTCCCAGACAGATCTGCTGCCTCTTTTGTTGTCACTTTTGTTTTCTTTGACAGGCATATCAAGTCTCTGGAGCGTGAAGTTGTGTTTCTGAGCAAGTCCATTCGGACTTTCAAGACCAGAAAACAGGAGTTGGAGGCCTTGCTGATTGATCTCCAGGCCCGAGCCCTTGGCCTTGCCTCGCCGCTTGACGTGCCGAGTGTTTCCTCTATTCCTACTGCTGATAAGCCGGCTGCTGCTGATGCCGATGATGATGATGATGCTGCTGCCTCCCCGGCCTGAAGTTTGGTGTTTGCCGTTTCTGGCAACAATTAAGGGGGAGAATAATGTTGGTGAACAAAGGCCACGGCTGGATGAAGGATGGTCCTTTGCTGCTGCTGCTTTGTTGAGCGTGTGCTCATTTTTTTATGTTTGCTGCTGAACAAACATTTTCTTAGGGATGCTGTTTTACCCCATTTTTTTTGTTGGTCTGTACTATATTTTTGATCGATTGACAATGCAGTTCTACACTATGAAAACAATGCTCTGATCGTGATGAAGGCACTCCCAGTTCAGATTCAGAGGGAGTGTGCTTGTAACTATCTCTGAAAGTTTTTGAATATATCACTCATTTTGATATATTGTTGATCTGCGAAGTTTATTCAAGTGTTGTGCAGATCGTGATGATAATTGCCGACCATAAACGCCAAAGGGAGAGATTGTTAGTGCCACTACATGCACTAAGTTTTTGTATTGTTAAATTGGCGAGATATGTTCGACAATGTGTGCCTAGGTATGTCCCACGAAGATTTGTTTTCCGCTGTGCAAGAAAAGAAAGAACAGTTGGTGAACTATTCTAGAGTATGTCCTAGACAGAACCAGGGACACTCTATTTATGGCAGTTTCCTTGTTGGAAAGATCTTGCGCCAAACCAGTTTGGAAGGTCAAGATAAATTCGTTTTACTGTCTTGTGGTGTAGATCCGGTGCTGAATTAACCCTCATACACATGAGAAGTATCTACATACATTTGGAAGGCCACAAACCACTTACCTAGTTAGCGGAAAGCAAGAGATTGACGCCAAGCTAAAGAGAAGTCTATATATGAAGACCGATTTGTGCAGCAATCGGTACCACTGATATTTTGTTTAGATTCTAGTGTTAGAATCAGTTTATGGTCGTTTTTGTAACTAGTAGTTGTTCATTAAAACGTTCAACGTGATAAACTAGTTTTGAGTGTTTACGAGTGAAACACGTGAGGGATTTTTATATCTGTTTTGTACGCAATCTCGGGAGAGATTGTAAGTTGAAGTCGTGGGTAGCTAGAGGGAGTCTAGTGTCACGGTTGTGAGGGGATCTTACAACTTTCGACTAGCGAAAGAGTTCGTAGAGAAGAACGGGTAGCATAAGGCGAGAGGCTTGTATGTGTAATATCCCTAATACACTCGACGAAGGAGTACCAGTCGAATCTTCAAGTTTGGGAGCAATCCCCCCAGAGTAGGTTGGTTGAACCGAACTGGGTTATCATCTCGTGCGTTTTTACTGCTTTATTTTTTTATGTTCTTGCATCTGTCCCACACATATCATAGAACAGTTTTTAAGCAGTTTACTAAAAACCTTTAAAGCACGGATTGCAGTTTTACAATCTGCCCTCCTCGTCGCCGCCTCCGCCATCCGACCTCCTCCACGTCGCTGAAGGCCCCGCCTCCGCCCTCGTCTAGGTCACCGTCTTCGTCTTCCTCCATGTCGTCGAACGCCCCGTCTCCGCCCTCGTCCAAGTCGCCGCCTCCGCCCTCCTTCTCATTGTCGCCTCCGCCCTCTTTCTCATTTGATCTCTATACTATATATATACATTTTTACACGCGCGGGGAGAAAGAGAGAGAGATAACGGTTCCATCGTTCGGACATGCGTTTGATCGATAACATGAACATCTTCTCCAATAAAACCTACGGCCAAAGGTTTGCTTTCCTTGATCTTGGAAAAGTTCCAATTTTCATCTTCATTCGATCATTTATACGAAAATTGAATTCAATTTTCCGCTGCCTAAATCTGTATCCTTGTGTATGAGTTGACTTCAACACTTCCTGAAATTCGATTCTCGATTTTATATTTTCTATTTTTTAATTATTTTTTATTTTTCAATTTTCGTGTCGCTTGATTGCGGAGGTAGTCCGGGAGAGTAAGTGAGAAATGGCCAACGCAACCAGAGGTTTTTCTGCCCTTTTATTGTGTCATTGTTATATCTTTACAGTTGCTGTTTGTAGCAATTTAACATTTAGTATTTAACAAATATACATTGACTTATAGCAAATGATTTAGACGTGATTAGAAAAAGCTATGCGTATTGGCTTTTGCTCAATCGTTCTATTTATATGCTTTATTTGATATGGTTTGATGTATTTAGCAAATTATGAAGGTATAATTAGCAAATTAGTTAGATATTATTAACAGATTAGTAAGATAAATTTTACGATTTTTTGGGTGTTTTTTGTTTCTAGCAAATTAACATTTAGTATATAGCAAATTTACATTTGTTTATAGCAGATTAGTAAGATATGATTATCATTTTTTATGGGTATTGGTTTTTGCTTAATCGATCTATTTATTGATTTTGATTTTATTTGGTTTGATGTATTTAGAAAATTAATAAGAAATGATTAGCAAATTAGTTAGACATTATTAACATATTAGTAAGATATGTTTTTGTTTTATGGGTGGTTTTTGTTTATAGCAAATTAACATTTGTTTATATCAAATTAGTAAGATATGATTATCATTTTTTTATGGGTTTTGGTTTTTGATTATTCGATCTATTAATTGATTTTGATTTTTATCTGATTTGATGTATTTAACACATTATAAAAATATAATTGGCATATTAGTTAGATGTTAATAGTAGATTAGTAATATATATTTTTGTTTTATGGTGTTTTTTATTTATAGCAAATTAACATTTAGTATTTAGCTAATTTACATTTGGTTTATAGCAAATGAATTAGATATGATTAGAGAAAGCTGTGCGTATTGGTTTTCGATTAATCATTCCATTTATATATTTTTATTTGATATGGTTTGATGTATTTAGAAAATTATAAATGTATAATTAGCAAATTAGTTAGATATTATTAACAAATTAGTAAAATAAATTTTACGATTTTTTTAGGTGGTTTTTGTTTATAGCAAATTAACATTTAGTATATAGCAAATTTACATTTGGTTATACTAAAGAGTTACAGATGATTATAAAAGTGTTATGGCCGGGTATTGGGTTTTGCTTAATTGTTCTATGTATTGGTTTTTATTTGATATGGTTTTGCATATAATGTTGATAATGTTGTGTATTTTTTCCTGTATTATAATGCAGAAGCAAAATTGAAGCAACCAGAATGAGAGGATAGGAAGAGAAGACGATTTAGCATATTATGTATTGGTAGCAAATTATTCATTTGTTTTTAGCATATTGTGGTTCAAATTATAGCAGAACATTAATGTTTTAATAGAACAATTTTATTCTTTTATATAAAACTATCTTGCATTGAGATTTAATGATTGTTTCGGAATTCCTTTTGATATTGCATATACTTTTGATGGATAGAGTGCTCCTTTTATCTTTGTGAAGATAAAAATTCATTACAGACATGAAAATCACATTGAAACCATTTTTAATTAAAAATGAGCATTTTATCGTCGAAAAACAAATTATGTTTTCACTTAAAAATATTACCGATATGCTATTAACACATCTGTAATTTGCTAATTACATATAAAAAATTTGCTAGAATTCAGATATACGAGTGCTTATAAATCCTCTCGTAAAATAAAATTAATAGCTTACTCGTACAGAAATACTTATTTACATAAAACAAGTATAATCTGTAATATCCAATTTATCAAATTATCTAATTAGTCGTAGCAAATTATTATTCATTTTCTAGCAAATCATTTCATAAGGTGTAGCAAATCATTCAATCGACTCATAATCTATTTTAACTAAAATATTTTGGTTGTCGTATTATATTATTTAGTTAGAGATGGCCGATTCTTTAGTATTATACCATAATATTATTTAGTAATATTACAGCCAAGTAGTGTAATATATATATCAAACTAGCATACATGTGATAGTTCGAGAAAATAATAATAAGCTGATCGCACACAAGCTACTAATCTACATATAAATAGTTGCTAATTTCGGATAAATTACTTGCTAATAATAAGAAAACGTAACAATGTTCATTTATACTTACGTCTCATGAATTGATGTTTAAAAAAATTCATTAAAAGTAAAAAATAATATCAAACTATCTCATAAATCAATATTCATAACAGCGAAATAAATATATCATGGATCCGGACAATTCTTTGCATCGTGATTACCCTTCACCCCGCACTTGCTACACTTTCTTGGAGGCTTGTTGGCATCACGAGCAGCCTTTGATTCCCTTGATTTAATCCCACTTCCACTACCTTTATTCGTAATATGCAGAGGGGGATTCACATGGATTTCGGTAGACTTCTCGGAGCCGAAGAAAATTTCAAACAACTTGCTCTTAGTTAACGTGGACTGACGACTCTGCGTATTATTAGTGACCAGCACATTTTTCAAATCATTTATACCACTCATCAAAATTTTTGTCTTTTCCTCATCACCTTCAACAACTCCTATCATAAAAAAAAACAAATCGTATGTTCACATAAAAGTATTCACGATTTGCTATTAACATATATATAATTTGCTATATATACATAAAACATTTGTTAAACGTCTGACATACGCGTCCATAACAGAATCTGTCAATATCCATACACCTATAGAGATATTTTTAATCGATAACATAATACATGTATCTTCTATAATCAGACGATGACGACAATGATGATAATATATGATGGAGTAAGAACTTGTGGAAAAAAAATACATTCTTAATTTGCACACAACAATTCATGCCATTTTTACTAAATTTTTTTCTTAATAACTTCAAAAATTTCATAACCAAATACGAAAAGCATCTATCATCTATAATAAATATGAAATATCCATTGTCTGCGAACATCTCAATATCATGCAAAGCACGTTGAAACCATTTTTTTAAAAAAAACACAAATCATATTTTCACATAAAAGTATTCCCGATTTGCTATTAACATATCTATAATTTCCTAATTATGAATACAAAATTTGCTAAACGTCAGACATACGCATCCATAACAGAATATGTCCATATCCCTACACCTATAAAGATACATTAATCGATAACATATTACTTGTATCTTCCATAATCAGACGATGACGAGAGTGATGATAATATATGATGGAGTAAGAACTTATGGAAAAAAATACACTCTTATTTTGCACACAACAATTCATGCCATTTTAACTATTTTTTTTAATAACTTCATAAATTCTACAACCAAATACGAAAAACATCTATCGTCTATAATAAATATGAAATGCCCATTGTCTGCGAACATCTCAGTATCATATAAAGCATATTGAAACCATTTAAAAAAATCGTATTTTCACATAAAAATATTTCCGATTTGCTATTAACATATATATAATTTGCTAATTATGCATAAAAAGTTTGCTAAATGTCAGAAATACGTGTCTGTATCAAATTCCACCCATATCTCTACACCTACAAAGATACATTAATGGAGAACATAATACATGTATCCTCCATAATCAGACGATGACTATAGTGATGATAATATACGATGAAATAAGAACTTGTGAAAGCCGAAAATAAAATTATCCGGAATGACTTCTTCAACCATAAGAGAACGCAAGCAATATATGAAACACCGATAGATACAACTCTGTAAAAAAATGAGTTATGAAAACCGTCCAAAATAAAAAAAACCGTTCCATATAAATCCCACTATATATGGAAGAGATATATTTACTAAAGATTTTAATATGCATTACAATGACATATATACCCTCAACTTAATATAATTCTTAAGATATTGCATTTTTGACCCCATTTTTTTTAGATTGATCTGAGCCTTAGAAAATCATTGATCTAACGCTCCATATTAGTTCCTAGTTCCTACACAGGGCATTGGTTCTCATTTGATCTCTATACTATATATATATATATATTTAATTTCACTTTAGTTTGAAATAATTTCCGAAAAAAAGAGGTTAAAGTTCGAAAACTTTATTTTGATCAGTTTAAAAAATAGATTTATTTATCCAATTTTACCTCTTCTCCGGTTCTAGTGGGTAGGGTCGATGGAGAAGAGGGCAGAAGAAGGGTTTGGAGCCTTGGACGGTGGTTGTCTTCTCTAATTTTTATTTTCTGATTTTTTAAATAATGTTTAAATAATATATTTTAAAGTCGAGGGTAAAAAAATCTATTGGGTAGTGTGAAGCGTAAAGTGTATAATGTGAAACGTAGGTGTGGTGTGCGAAGTAATTTTTTTGTTGAGCAAATAAAGTCTTTCAAAGAGAATGAAAAAAAAAATAGAGAAAATTGAAGGAAAATAAATGATTTCAACGGGAAATATTTCGGGATGTTTGGTTTTCTTTTTGAAAAACAGTAATCCGTGCAATACGTGTTTTAGTTAACTGCTTAAAATCTGTTCTATAATATGTGTGTGACAGATGCAAGAACATAAAAGAATAAAGCAGTAAAAACGCACGAGACAGTAACCCAGTTCGGTTCAAACAACCTACTTTGGGGGGATTGCTCCCAAACTTGAAGTTTCGACTGTTACTCCTTCGAAGAGTGTATTAGGATTCTTACACATACAAGCCTCCCACCTTATGTCGCCCGTTCTTCTCCACGAACTCTTTCGCTAGCCGAAAGTTGTAAGATCCCCTCACAACCGTGACACTAGACTCCCTCTAGCTACCCATGACTTCAACTTACAATCTCTCCCGAGATTGCGTACAAAACGTATATAAAAATCCCCTCACGTGTTTCACTCGAAAACACTCACACTAGTCTATCATGTTGAACTGATTAAAGAACAACTACTAGTTACAATGACCATAAACTGACTCTCAAACAATCTATCAAGAGAATCTAAACAAAATATGAGTGGTACCGATTGCTCCTCAATTCGGCCTTCATATAGACTTTGGCGTCGATCTCCATCCGCCGCCAATAAGGTAAGTGGATTGTGGTTTGTGGCCTTCCAAATGTGTGAAGATACTTTCCATGTGTAGTAGGGTAAATTCAACAAGGAATCTACACCACAAGACAGTAAAACGAATTTTATCTTGATCTTTCAAACTGGTTTGGCGCAAGATCTTTCCAACATGGAAACTGCCATAAATAGAGTGTCCCTGGTTCTGTCTGGGAAATACTCTGGAACAATTCGCCAACTGTTCTCAATTTCTTGCATAGCGGAAAACGGGGTTTGTTGGGACATACCCAGGTCCATTTGGTCGATCATTCTCGCCAATAACAACACGAACACTTGTGCATAATTGTGGCACTAACACTTTTCAATATTAATTTTCAGTTTTCATTATTTACAACTAAATTTAGGAGGTGTATTGATATAAAAAATATATAATAATTTGTTATATATGATGAATGATTTAATGTTTAGAGTAATATGTTTGAAAAATAAAAATATAATTGTTTGATAACTTTAGCAACTTGAATTTATGATTGAGATTAAGAGATAAATGTTTGTGTGGTTAAAATGAATTAGAATATTTAAATAGTGAATCCACCGTAATAAATTTATATGATTGAATTATAAAATAAAATGAAAAAAATGAGTAAAAACGAGTTTTAGAGAGTACAAAATTAAAAATTTCCCATTGAAAATTAATAAAAACAAACAAGCACTTAGGATCACTCGTTCACTGATTGCCGACAGCTCCTGAAAAATTATTATGATTTTTCAATTGTGATGAGACTGAGAAATGGAGTGTATGGTCCCCATCCATATTTAATTTTCTGTGGCAAACACATGCCTATGTCGGAAATCCCACGCTACTCAATGGGATAGTGTCTTATCTGGAATGTCACAGTAGATATACTGTGATACTTTTATGATATCATAATAGATTACAATAGATTTATGGTGATATATGAAAGTGCCGCGTTAAATTTATTGTGATAGATAGATATTACCCATGTGATAGAATAGAATTTCTCCGCCCATATCATAATGTTACTGAAACTGGATCGATTTTGTGGGTCCGGATGGATTCACTGTTTCAATTTTTCCATTTCAATTTCATGTCTCGCTTTTAAATTCATCATTCTAGTTATGTTTCTTATAAATTAATTAGTGGTTAATTGTCTTAAAATAAACGGATTTTAGGGTGTTTTAATTTTTCATACGTTTTAAAAATATAATTTTAATAACATGAACACAACACTTGTTTGATTTTTCACACAATTTTTAATTATGATCAGTTTTCATATATTGGTGATAGTGATGATAGATTGAGAACTCTACTTGAAAAATTAGAAATTATAAACGGGTTAAGATTCACACTAATTAGTCACCAGCAAAAGGTAAAAACAAAAATTCTTTCATACTCCAATTTATTTTTACATTATAGGTCCAATTAATATTTTACTTGAAATTTCCATGCACTTTCGCTTGAAAACAATCCTTCCATTCTCTGGTAGTCAAGTCAATTTAAATTAATCAAAATTTAAAAATCATATAAAAAATCAAATGACTATTAAGTTTGATTGCTATTAAAACTACAATTTTTAAAACATATGAAAACCAAAACACTAATAAAATTGGTGTATTCTAAGGCAATTAACCCTAAAAATAATGCGTGCTCTCAAAACATTATTAACATTATATAATTTTAATGTTGACACACACAACTTAAGCTTATAGAATCTCATCCCATAACTTAAAGGTTATAAATTCGAATCACACACATGAACATCTCCCGCGTAGAGCTATACAGGGACACAATAAGCAAATAACATAATCGGAAATTAATTAATTTGCATGACCTAATTAAGGACAATGATAAACTAAGGAAAAACCTCAATCACAGATCTCAATCCTAAGACATGAGTGATCTTGTAATTTTTAAAGCCTGCAGTAGAAAAAAGATTAGCCCAATCTTTCTCACTTCTCTCTCTGCCATTGATCTGAACCATCACCTGAAGATCGAAGAAGAACTGTGTTTCAGTTGCCCGATTATCTTGTTTCTGATCACCTACTACTATTTCAACGATGATCACTTTTCCTCCCGGACTTATGGCTTCTTTGCATTTTCTCAATATTTTAATACAATCTTCGTCGCTCCAGTCGTGTAATAACCACTGCATAATTATTTCATAAAAAAAATTAATTAATGATTCAATTATCATTAATTAATATATTAATTGTATGGAAATAATTACAATATAATTTTACTTTATTTATTTGGCATCTAGCTAATTGTTACTTTCTCTGGAAAAATAATTAATCAAAAAACTTTCTAATATGTTCCAATTTATTTCTTTGACAATGAATACATACTTAATGTAAACATATTAAATATGGGTATATATTAGTAAATTAGTTAAATATATATAGAAATCAGACATCTAAAAAAGAAAAAACAAGCCAATATGAATGGAACGGAGAAAGTATTTTATAATTATAATAATATACCTTAATTATAACTTTTAACATTATATTTTATATCATTATTTAGTAAAAATTATACAAATTACGTGATCTCTATGCTATGCTAGTAGTTAATACAAAAAGAAAACATCATTTGAAATCGTCTATTGCACATTTCGTGTTGCATTCCGTATTGCACACTCGATTTTCTTAGTTTTTTTTCAATTTTTTTCTCAAATTTCAATTTCTTATGCTTTAGTTTAATTTTACACTTATTATTTAGGGTTCATCCTACCCAATTAGGGTTTTATATATATTTTTAGTCTTTAAGTTTTCAAAGAATCAATTAATAATTCAAAATTTTAAATTAAATAATAAAAAATTACAATGCATCCTAATTGGGTTTGATCAATTATAAATAATAAGTGTAAAATTAAACTAAAGCATAAGAAATTGAAATCAAGGAAAAAAATTCAAAAAAAACTAAGAAATACGGAATGCAACACAAAATGTACAACATAAGATTTCAACTAAGAAAACATACCTTGAGAAAAACTGCATCGGCAGGAGGAATGAACTCAAACATGTCTCCACTAAAAAAGCTCAAATTCTCAGATCCTTCCAAGTCAGCAACAACATGTGGAAGATCCAACACAATACATTTCAACCCCGGAAACGCAGCGGCGATGCCTTTCGCCGTTGCTCCGGTGCCACCGCCGACGTCCACCATCGATTTCAGCCCCTCAAACACATGCCTACATTCTTTACTGAGCACACTAGTCACGAATCCAGCATCACTGGCCATGGCCTCATTGAACAAGCCATTGAGCCTCTGATCATTCCCTGCATACTCGAAAATCGTCATCCCATGTTTGGTGAAGAAGGGCGAGGAGTCCTCATTTTGGAACCACTCACTCATATGGTGCCATGGATCCATCTTAACCGAGTCGAACATGGCGAGCGCGAAAGGCGCCATGCTCATGGGCTCGCATCTCAGCAGGAGACGCGAAGCCCGTGTCAGACAATAAGCCTCTTCCTCGTCCTCGTCCTCAGATAAGGTCGTCTTGACCTTGTCGAGGAACTTGGAATGCACGAGGATTCGAATTAGACGATGGAGGCAGGGGGATTTGGCTTTGTTAATGGGGAGGGCGTTGGTTAATTGAGAAACCGTCATTGGGTTGCCGTGCTTGTGGATCACATCGGGTATGCCTAATTGAATCGCGCATTTCAGTGACATAGAATTTATGTGGTGGAAAATGTGGTTCCACACATGAGATTGAGCGTCGAGGAGATCTTGTGTTGATTCTACTTCATTACTGGGAAACGCCATTTCAATAGAAGGGGTTTTTTTTTTTTTTTTTTTTTTTTTTTAATTTCAACTAGCTAGCTAGCTAGCCTCTATGTTGAAGTATAATAAACTATAAGCACATCACCACGGATGAGTTATATAATTCTGAAAAATTTTGGAGTATAATGTATGTAGGGTAATATTTACATTTGAGGAGGTCTCCTGTACAAGAGTTGCCCATCATACGCCTAACAGACGGGCGCGTGGTGCACACGCGCCCGTCATTTTTTTTTTTGAGCTGATTTTTCTGTTTTTTTTTTTTCGATTTTCTATTTTTCTTTTTGTTTTCTTACCAAAATTTTATATCCAAAAATAAAGTTAGTGAATCCAAAAATTCATATGAATTGATTTAATTTATTTGAAATCAATATGAATTTATATGCTAAAATGAAATTAATAAACCTTTAAAAACACAAAATAAACCCCTAAAAACACCCCCTAAAAAAATCCTAACAAACACAAAATAAACCCCTAAAAATACCCCCAAAAAAACCCTAAAAAACATAAAATAAACCCCTAAAAACACCCCAAAAAAATACTAAACCCTAACACCCCCCCCCCCCCCAAAAAAAACCCTAAAAAAAATTAAAAAAATAATAAACCCTAAACCCCAAACCCCTAATCTATAAATATTAATTGAGATGAAATAAAGCATAATTTGAATTAAAGAAACTCGTATGGGACAAGTTGCAGGCCCAAAACTTTTTGTACTTCAAAATGATACTTTTTTATACTTCAAAATGATACTACCTCCGTTTCAAAATGTTTGTTGTTTTATTTTTTTTATCTGGAATTAAGAATTAATTTTGTGGACAAATATACTCATTCCTCATATATGCTATAAAATCTAATTCATCTATATTTTCCTAAAAAATAACAATATTTTCTCTCTCCATATATTTTTCTCTCTTCATATATTATAGGTAAGTTAGAATCAAGAAATCTTGTAGGATTTGAGAGGGTTAAAATTGGGAGAGAGGATGTCAAATTATATAAAACAACAAACATTTTGAAACAAAAAAAAATCTAAAACAACAAACATTTTGAAACGGAGGTAGTACTATTTAGTGTTCAGAATGATACTTTTTCTGGCGATTTTTTTTTGGACGGGACGGGTCGGGTCAGGGTTGACCCGCACGTTGACCCGTGTAACCCGCCCTGTCTGATAGATTTGATTTCGTGAATTTTAGTTTTCAAAGTCTGATAGGAGACTTTGCCTTACATTTTATATTCTAGAAAAATCACGACATGTTCCTTAAATTAAAATTTTATCAACAAAGTTGCTATGATCGGCCCCACGGGAGAAAGAGTGACTACCTCATGATTTAACTTAATTATTCATTTCTACATTTTTTTTTTTTGAGAAAACGTTTCCTGAAGATTTATGGAATGATCCAAAGTGAGAGATAGATATAGTGGCATTGTCCCTCGAAGAAAATTTTCAGCATATATACTTTACAATCTTTTTAATTTATTTTATTTTTTTAATGATGATGAAGTAATCTCCAGTCTTTTATTTGGTGGTCACACACACTGAATAAATTATATTACTGTGTAGCAATGTGCAAACTATGCTGAAGAAGTAAACCTTACTTTAAAAAGGCTTTGCTATCTTATTTTACCTAACATTTGCCGGTATGTTAATTTGGTGGCGGAAAAACATCACATATTTCCGAAAATAATAAAACTCACTTTCACCGAGTTATTCAAGAAAACCATCATGAATGCCCCCTTTTATCGATCTATTAATTTTAATTTTGGCTAAAAAGTGTCAGTTCATTTGGGAGAAATACTATATTACCCCTAAGGTAATGCTCTAAGTGGTACAATAAATTTATTGTGATACCTCTAAATGTCATAATAGATATCCCAAGATAATGCACTAAATGGCATAATAGACCTATTTAGACAATTAACTATAGGATTTCCCCTCACTAGAATAAATTTCATGTACTATCTCTCTCTCTCTCTCTCTCTCTCTCTCTCTCTTACTGTAGAGACCATAACCATTCACACACTAAAATGAATTATATGTGTAGGTGAAGAGAGGCCAACGTAGATATAGGTCGGTGGATAGGACTAGGGGTGGCAAAATAGACCCGGCCCGACGGGCCAGCCCGCATTTTGGGCCGGGCTGGGCCAAAAAAAATTCGGTCCGTATGAATTTCGGGTCGGCCCGGCCTGAAAAATGAATGGCCCGTTCTGGCCGGACCGTATAGCCCAAAATAGAGAAAAATACACGTAAGCCCGCGGGCCGCCCGACCCGGCCCGATTTTCAGACCGGGCCGGGACGAATTGTCCAGGTGGTCCGGCGGGCTCGGGCTGGGCGGCCCGTTTTGCCACCTCTAGATAGGACATCCTCATCGTGGACCTTCCTCATATTGGGCCGGACAAAGTAGGTCTTGCTTAAGTGTTCAAGCCCAAATGAAATGGGTCATAACTCGAACAATATATATTATAAATTTTGGGTGTGCCGACACAAATATATTAGAAAAATTAAAAATAAATTAAGTAAAGTTTAATTATTAGTAAAATATATGTTAATTTGGAGGTTGGACAGATATTTGGCTGTTGTGTAAAAGATCGAAAATATGTTTTTAGCCAGTACTTCAGAAATTTTTTACAAGAGCTTTTTTATGGATAATACTAATGCTATATATATTGTAAAATTCAAAATTAGATCGTATTATTTTAGTCGATATATTATCAAAATAGAGAATGGTATATATAAGAGATAAAAATAAATACATTAACTTATCCTTCATAACTCAAATATAATAAAAGTTAAATTATGATTGTAAAAGAAATATTTTTAATTCATTATAAAACATCTAGATTGGGATTATATATATTGTGCATTTAATTGGATAGAAGCGGATGAGATTTTCTATTTCAACATTGTATTTCAATTATTGATCAATTTCCTTTGTGTGTGCTACAAGAAATTATACTTTTAACATCACATATAAATGTGGATAAAAATATATACATATGTTTAAGCATAACCTTTTACCGATACATAATATAATTGTCAACATGTGCCTCTATATTTATGCAGGAAAATAGTTTTATGCGCGCACGCGTGCACACACATATGTGAGTGTGTGTGTGTGAGTAAATAAAAAAGTATTACCAACACATTACACATATATATGCTACTAAAAATATAAATTACGTGTCTAAATATATTTTAAAATTACAAAAATATTGGCATGTGACATTTATTAATGACACGTGACAATTTTAAGTGTGGGTATAAATCATAATTTATGTGTGGGTAATTCTTTTTTAGTAATTTAATTAATATTACAAAATTAATTTATACTATTTGCATGTCAGTGTGGGCGGATGAAATCATCTGTTACATTTTGTGTTACACTTGGTGCTATACAATTCAATTTACTAATTTTTCTTTGATTTTTTAATTCAATTTCAATTTATTGTGCTTTAGTTTAATTTTACACTTATGATTTAGGGTTCGTCCTACCCAATTAGGGTATATAATTATATTTCCAATAGTAAATTTTATTTTCTAATTAATAATTAATTATTTCATAAAAAATAATTATATACCCTAATTGGGTAGAATGAATCCTAAATAATAAGTATAAAATTAAACTAAAGCACAAATAAATTGAAATTGAATTAAAAAATCAAAGAAAAATTAGTAAATTGAATTGTATAGCACCAAGTGTAACACAAAATGTAACAGATGATTTCATCTGCAATGCGGGTAAAATATATATTATGTATAGGCAATAATATTTTTTAACGTTAAATTACAATACAATATGCAAATGAAACTATACTAATGTGAACAATAAAAAAATATTCCATACTTTTTTAGAGTCACATATTACATAATTTTGACTAGCACAAGAGCAAAAAAATTGAATAGAAACTTACAACACATTAGAATATAACAAAGCTATAATATTAAGTGGTAATATATAAAACTAGCCGGTCAAACTTTAAAAAATTTTATTTTAGCCACTAACTTTTAAATATATTTATTTTAGCCAGAATGACATTTTTACCCCCGCGTGTTGCGCGCAACCAGCGCACACCCCTAGCGCGCATGCGCGCAACCCTAGCGCGCAGAGGGGCATTTTCGTCCAAAATGGCTAAAATAAATATATTTTAAAGTTAGTGGCTAAAATAAATGTTTTAAAAGTTCAAGTGGCTAAAATAGTTATTGCCTCTAATATTAATCTATTATACAAAAAGTATAACTCTGTCATGTGAATTAACATCGTCCGATCCATGCAATCTCTTTGCTTTCTCAGACCTTCAATTTCCTGATCCATGCATCCATATTGTACTTTTTAATTTTCTAGTCATATATGCAAAGGAAATTCCTTTGAAGAGAGCTGATTTATTTTTCCATTACCACCTCAATTTCCTGCACGGGTGAGAATCAAATATTAGTGTGCTACATTTCATTGAGCTAATGCATCTAGTAACCTAATGCTCAAAATGTCAAGACCTTTAATTTCTTTGACTCCTGAAAGCATAGAAAAATTAATTGAGTCCGAACAAACAAATCAACATGTATGATGGCGAAATTTTCACAGCAATAAATACATGATTGGAATTAGATGAACACAGTGATGATGCTCCATATTACCACAACCGAACCACGGAGAAAATTGCAAAAGTGGTCCCACAGGACATGTTCTACTGCAATATTGGTCCCAATACTTGCAATTGTGGTCCCAAATCAAAATTTATATGCAATATTGGTCCCATAAGACTCAAATATGCAATATTGGTCCCATAAGACTTAAATATGCAATATTGGTCTCATAAGACTCAAATCTGCAATATTGGTCCCATGCCCTATGGGACCATTTTTACAATTGTAAATGTGACTAGAAAAATCACAAGATAAGAAGCAATAATAAGCAATTTCATCATCCTAAAATAAGAGACCTTCGAATGCAAATTAGTTTTAAGATAAATGAGATTATGAGATCAAAATACAAAATGAAAGAAGAGAAACTGGTTTCTGGTGAAATCTCCAGTAATTATGAACCAGTAAAAAAGCTTCCATTTTAAGCCAATGAGATAAATAAAAAATCACATTTTTCAAGTAAAAAAATCCACATCAAAGATTTTAGATAAGACAAGACCACAAAATATGTTGAGCAACAATTCAGTCACATCTAATAAAATCTTTCAAATAATCAACTAAATTCAAATAAAAATATTAGCAGAAAAGGTAAAAAGAAAGAAAATAAATGATTTCATACTCATGTATATTGATGCCCAAGTCACGGCCTTTTCAACTCATTTGCAAATTAAAAATCAAATTTGAAATCAAAATCAAATTTGAAACCAAAATTAATTTGTAAAAGTGGTCCCATAGGACATGGGGCCAATATTGCATATTTGAGTGTTATGGGACCAATATTGCGTATTTGAGTCTTATGGGACCAATATTGCATATAAATTTTGATTTGGGACCACAATTGCAAGTATTGGGATCATTTTTGCAGTAGGACATGTCCTGTGGGACCACTTTTGCAATTTTCTCCCGAACCACGAGTTACCAACATTTACAATGTTATATATAGTTTATCTTCACAATACACACACACACACGTAAATTCCAAATCTCACCTATCAAAACTTGATGGTTTTGTCATTAGACAAAAGAAACAGAGCACCATTAGCTAGCTACCTGCCAACAGCTAATCTCTTTGACTTTCTTCTCAATCACCAAACTTTTGAGATAATTGAACTGCTAAAATATACATGCAAGCATCATCAAAATAAATCAGCCATCTATTCAACTTTTTCCTTGATAAAAATGGGAGTACAGAAATTAAAGGAAAACACTTTTAAGGGACTTCCTCAATGCGGGTTTCCTTTTAGTTTGTTTAGCATTCTAAAATGGCATGCCGACGTTGTTGAATGCTCTGGATTGGATTGAATGAATTCTTAAAATCCGTGCCTCAAGCGTATAGCTCATGAATAATCAGGTTGAGAAGCATCCCAATTTTTGTTGTAAACCATCAAATTTGATCTTCTGAAATACCCAATCCTCAATTTGGGACAAACTTCATGATAAGAATTGACAAGTTTATCTTATAAAAGGAACTTCCTCAATGGGAAATATGAAACTATTAAAACACGGTTCATGTATTCGAAATAATTAGAGTTGAAAGTTTTTTAAGGACAGTAACTTAGGGTGATTTGGATAAAAGGACAAATTTATAGCGGGCCGCAATTTTAGGACATTAAAATTTAATTGTTGCGTCCGTAGGCCAGATTTCA
The DNA here is from genome assembly GCA_026008535.1 of Perilla frutescens. Lineage (NCBI taxonomy): Eukaryota > Viridiplantae > Streptophyta > Magnoliopsida > Lamiales > Lamiaceae > Perilla > Perilla frutescens. The sequence goes on along the minus strand of BRKX01000007.1, from coordinate 17,227,860 downwards.
GCCCGAATTGGCTTCACCTCACGTGAGAGGCACGTGATGTCCTATGTGGAGCCCGTTTGCTGAGTTGGAAAATAAACCATTCTCCAAACTTAAAAAATAGCGATTGAGATCAGAAATCAAATTTCCCCCAAATTGGAGAACCCTAATCGCTAAAAAAAAAACACAAATCGCTCATCCCAAATTCATAGAAACGCGACAGAGTCTAATAGATCTCTTGCACGACTGGTAAAAGCGAAGCTCGGCGACGATGGTGAACGTAAGGGATATTCGACATCTTAATCGACCGCCTCCTATGTACAGTAAGTACACTCTCTCTATTTTTCTCTTTTACCTTATGTTTTTGGGGTTTAGGGTTTATGTGTGGTCCCAAATAGTTTTGTAACTACTGAAGCTCTAGTTTACTTTATGGTTGGTGGTGGATTTTTTTTATGCAGTTGAAGTATTGAATATTGTAATGAATGAATGAGGGTGGTCCCTTTGCATTTATTTTAATAAAAAAATTGTCCTTTACTCGTTTTTGTGAAATATTGTAAAATGTGGGGTTTGTAGGCCATGAATATAGTTATATTTTATCTACTTTTGGTATTTTGGGTGTTTTTTATTTTTAGGGCTTATGGCTGCAGAACCTGCAAATATGTTCATGTTTGTTGTGTTGCATTACAGTGGTGAGTTTGTCTTATCCCCTATTGCTAAGTATGTGGGTGGGTCAAAAATGATAATAGACAGAGTTGTTGCTAGGCAATTGACCTTAACATCTCTAAAAAATAGTCTTGCTGAATGGTTATTAATTGATGGGGTTGTAAAGATTTATGTCTTAGAAGATAACATGTTTAAGGTGCTTTCTTCTGATGATGAAGTTAGAGAGGCTTGTGTAAGTGCACTGGGGGTAAGACAAGTTGTCTTTTATATAGAAGAAGGGGGTATTGAAACAGGGGTTGGGGAGCGTGATGCGGATGTTGATGTTGTGATAGATGAAGTTTTTGAGGAATTGACAGGGGAGGGTGAGGAAGATGATGACAGTGAGGATGACAGTGATTATAATATGGTTGAAGAGCATGAGCATGAGTCTGAGGATGATATGTTATTTGACAAGTTTGTTGATGTTGATGATGAGAGTGAGGATGACAGTGAAGTAGATGCTGATGTTGTGGAGACAAAATTTGATGAATATAAGGACTCTGATGGTGAGTATGAGAGGCCACCACCTGTTTTCAATTCTGCGGCTATCTTTCATCCAGATTCTCACTTGGCATGATTTTTAGCTCTAAGGATCAATTAAAGAAGGCTGTGCAGTCTCATGCAATTAATAATAAAAGATCTGTAAAGTTTACAAAGAATGCTCCTGATAGATGTTATGCAAGATGTGTAGATGAAGATTGTCCATGGAGAATTAACCTGACCAAAGTGAAGGATGAAGATACATTTCATATTAGGGAGTTTATGGGCACTCATGAATGTGATACTACTTTTCAGGTTAAGAACATGAAATCCTCATGGTTATGTGATAGATTCACTGAGAAGTTTGTCTCAGATAGGGCAAGAAAGGTTTCAGCTTTTAGGAAAGATGCAATGAAAGAACTGGGTTGTGAGATATCAAGAGACCAGGCTTATAGAGCTAAGAAATTAGCTCTGAAAAAAATTAGAGGGTGATCCTGAGCAGTAGTATTCAAAGCTATGGGAATATTCAGAGGAATTGAGAAGGGAGAATCCATGGTCCACTGTCATCATAGGAGCAGTAGATGATGAGAATGGTGATTCTAGATTTGACAGATTCTATGTCTGTCTTGATGCAGTGAAGAAAGGTTTCAAGGAAGGGTGTAGACCTGTAATTGGCATAGATGGATGCCACTTGAAAACAGATTATAAGGGAGTTCTACTTACAGCTGTTGGGGTGGATGCAAACAATAGCTTATACCTTATAGCTTGGGCTGTGGTGAGTAGGGAAACAAGAGAGGTTTGGGAATGGTTTCTAGCTGTTTTGAAACTAGATTTGGAGATGACTAATGACAGTTCCTGGACTTTCATGTCTGACAAACAGAAGGGCTTAATTCAAGCAATGAGTGAAATATTCCCAACTGCTGAACATAGACATTGTGTTAGGCATTTGCATGAGAATTTTAAACTTGCAGGCTTTAGAGGACAAAGGTTCAAAGATGCACTCTGGAGATGTGCACAAGCTACCACAGTTGGAGCATTCAAATTCAGGATGGAACAGATGAAACAATTGAGTGAAGATGCCAGGAAATGGTTGGATTCAAAGCCTCCAGAGCAATGGAGCAGGTCTCACTTTACTGAAAACTCCAAATGTGATATGCTTCTGAACAACGTTTGTGAGGTTTTCAATTCTACAATCCTAGAAGCTAGGGAAATGACCATCTTAACCATGTTGGAGTGGATTAGAGAATGGTTAATGGTGAGATTCCAAAAGAATAGAGAACTAGCAAGCTTGAAGTGGAAAGGAAGAATTTGTCCTAGGATTAAGAAATTACTTAAACTGAATGCTGAGAAGGTCCATGAGTGCATTCCAATCAAAGAAAATAACACTCATTATGAGATTAAATGTGCAACTGGAGATCAGTATTTGGTTGACTTAGATCTTAGAATTTGCAGCTGCAGATCATGGAGTTTGAGTGTCATACCCTGAACACATGCCATTTGTGCATTAAATCATCAAAAACTAAATAGGGATCACTATATACATGACTTCCTTACAGTTGAGACCTTCAAGAAATCATATGCCGCAACCATAAGAGGTGTGAATGGTGCAGTCCTGTGGGGTGAGAGCATTTACATTCCACCACTACCTCCACAGATGATCAAAGGAAAGGGTAAGCAAGCAAATGCAAGAAGAAATGCATCAGATGAGAAAGTAGAAAAGTTGGCCAAGAACAAAACCAAACTCAGAAGAAAGCCAAGCATAATTAGATGTCGTGGCTGTGGAGGTGAAGGTCACAATTCTGTGACATGTGGTAGGAAGAAGGTAATATTCTTTCCCTAATCTGATTTCACTTTTTTATGTTACAACAACTAAATTTTTTGTTATTAAATTGTTAGGTGATGCAAAATACTTCAACAATTTCTGGAAAAGCAAGTTGTTCATCAAGTGGCAGCAGAGCTCCTACAATTCTCCCACCTTCCACTGAAATTTCTGATGAACTTGAAGGGCCAGAGGAGCCAAGTCAAACTCTCACACAAGCTTTACAATCTAAACCTCCCCGTGTGCCAGGACCTTCTATGTTACAGCAGCTCCATCAAGGAAAATTCAAGGGACAAGGTCCACTTATTTTGGAGAGCCAAAGGAAATTCATAAGCCTGTCTAAAATACAAGCAAGGAAGCAGTAACCTTGTGTTGATTTGGAATCTTACATTAGTCCAGCTTTTTGTATTAAACTTTGTACCTATTTTGTTAAACATTTGGCCAGTAATTTTGCTAGACAATATGGTTAATTTGTGTACTTTTTGTTAAACATTATTGGCCATAACTTTTGCTGGAATATATTGCACTAAACAATGTTGTAATTTGTGTGTAGTATCTGTTTAATGCAGCATTGTCTTTATTCAAATTGGCCTACTGATATGAACAGGTCTTTTACAAAAAAATAGTAAGAATGAAGCAACCACAATAGCAGTTAGAGAATAGTAAGAAGAAGCAAAATTATAGAAAGAATGCAAACTAATCAAAATTCAAACATAAAAGCTGAAATAGCTTCATTAATTTGGATTTCAAACATTACAGTGCCTAATTCATAATCTTCTTCACAACATAAGCTTCTTCACAACAAAATGATATCCTAATATTTCCAATACACTAATACAATAGCTGCTTAATACATAAGCTTCCAACAGAGTTCTTCCCAACATAAACTTCACAAAAATAGAATGATACACAGTAGAATACTAATAATCTTTTCAATATACTTCCCACCAGAGTTTTTCATAGCAAAATACATAAACTTCCCAACAGAGTTTTTCACAGCAAAATAATACCCTAATAATCTTTTCAATATACTAATACATTAGCTTCTGTAGTAGAATGATACACAGTAGGATGTTAAACAACCACAATTTTTTCTTGTTCTTCTTCAACGCTACAACCTCTGCTTCTACACCATTAATCCTCCTTAGCAATCCGGGAATAATTGCTCTTGCATGGGCACACATCACAGGATCGTACCAAGTCCAAAAGCCGCAACTATCAATCTTAAAAAAAAAAGAAACAAGCTTTTACTTACTTTGCGAAATCGTGGGCAAAAACATGATTTTTGTCAAAATAATTACTTCTAATAACATCAATCTCTACAAAAATGGAAATAAGGACATTGATTAAACTAAAAAAAAAAAAAGAATTAAAGAAATCTTACACCAGATCTCGGGCAACAAAGAAACCTCCTCCCCGGATTATCAGGAGTCCATGATGTGCGAAGTGCGGCTCTAACTTCACACCTACAAAGCATGTTCGGATTTACTTGCCCATTCATGGTTTGGGATGGGCGATTTGTGTTTTCTTTGAGCGATTAGGGTTTTACAATTTGGGGGAAATTTCATTTCTGATCTCAATCGCTATTTTTTAAGTTTGGAGGATGGTTTATTTTCCAACTCAGCACACGGGCTCCACGTAGGACATCACGTGCCTCTCACGTGAGTTGAAGCCCGTTCGGGCTTAAATCTGGCCTACGGACGCAACAATTAAATTTTAATGTCCTAAAATTGCGGCCCGCTATAAATTTGTCCTTTT